>JAWHQI010000092.1:3755515-5007353 GCA_033032865.1 Dactylorhiza incarnata
ATCCGTCCATGTGGGGCATTCTTCGGATCCTTCCATCCCACGTTCCATCTCTTGGTTCGGGATGAACCATGCAACAGAAGCTTGGTGGACCCTTAGGATAGAAATTTAAGGATTCTAGACTGCACAATTGCACACCCACACACACTTCGCTTATGCTTCAGTCTGTCTTTTGCAAATTCCTGAACTTTTGTAAATTGATGTTCCTTTTCTGTTACTTCTCCAGATACCAGAGTCCTGTAATGGAAGATCTTCCTCAAGGGACCAGTACCACCCAACTACTCCACCACCAAACCCAGTTACTCCAACTACAGTTCTGTTCACCGAGACCGACTTGGGGCGGACACTGATAGCACTGCTTACCACCTTCCATACTGTAATCTCACAACCACCTCGGCAGCTTACCATTCCCACGGACCGTTTGATGACTTTCTGAGGGCTAAGGCCTCCTATCTTATGAGGCACCAAATCTGCTATGTACGCGGAAGAGTGGGTGGAGTGGGTTGAGGAATTATTGGTGGGCATGATGTGCCCCTCTATTTCCATAGTATCCCTAGTAGTGACGTTGCTAGAAGGCTATGCTCGAGACTGGTGGAGTGCAGCTAGCAGCTCCACATTCAGAGGGCGGTTAATTAGTAATTTCTCTGGGGATAGGTTTTTTATGCTTTCCTGGAGCACTTCATCTCAGACGCCGATCAAGTCACACTTCAGGAGTAATTCCATCACATTCGACATGGAGAGAGGACTGTACCAGTGTACCAGCGCGAGTTCATTCATCTAGCCTGCTTCCCAGGGACACTTGTGACTACAAACATAGATAGATCCGCCAGGTTGTACCGAGGGCTACGAGACGACCTGCGATAGGCCTAGAAGCTTGTGTGCCAACAACGTAGAGGACAGTTAGAAGTATCCCGAGCCCAACGACGAGAGAGAGGGGTTCATCCTCGATGACATAATCGAGATAGGAGGCTTCTTCATCGCCACCAGCCCTATAGGCAGGCACCTCAGCCTCGACATGCACCTCCACCCCCAGCACCCCGACCAGCTCAAGCACCCTATCCCGCACCCGCATTATGAAGAGATGTTCCCTTTGTAGGGAGCTATTTACTTTGCCAGCAGCCCAGACATATTAGAGCCTTCTGCCACAAAGCCATAGGGAGGCCAGACTTAGGAGCAATACATGGAGCAGCTGAGAGAGTTCGAGGACGAGGAGGCCACATAGGATGACCTGCAGGCAGGAGGGACCATCCCAGGCAAGGCAGAGCAGCGCCAGGGACCTACACCAGATGTGGTCATAGGTATATATTTTCAGCATCAGTGATGATAGATTTTGATGATAGAGGACATGTAATATAGTGTTTAGACATATATGTATCCCATCTATATATCTTTAAAAGCTTTGTGACCATAGTATATTTATATGCCACCAGGGTTGCTTTTGGCAGAAGGGCACCCCGCTAAAACATTATTCGATATCGAAGCCATGCATTCCTTCCTCTCCCAGGATTTCATCGCAACCAAGGAAAATACCGTTCGATTGTCTGAAATGTCAATACGGATTAAACTCTCGGACGGATCGGATATGACATCCACAGAAAATGCTTATTCCAGGCTATGTTGGGAGATATAGAGTTTGAGATCTATGCCACTATTCTGGCAATAACTGGGTTCAACATCATCCTAGGGATGGACTGGCTGGTCAAGCACAAGGCCCAAATAAATTGCTCGACCAGAGAAATCAATCTCCAGAACCCGAATGGGTAGTCGACCAATTTAACAGGTATACCATCCATCACTCGCATAATTCTGACATCCGTGCAAACTCTCAAATCAATCCAAAGAAAGGACGAAATGTACCTTATTTACTTCTAGATGGAGGACAAAACTCAAGTGCTCGCCAAGGTGCCCATAGTTCGAGACATTCCAGATATTTTTCCCGAGTCCCTCCAAGGATTGCCCCCGCAACGAGAAGTAGACTTCCAGATCAAGCTTATACCTGGAACTCGACCGGTGTCACGAGCGCCTTACTGAATGGCCCCAAAAAATTGGCAGAGCTAAAGATACAACTTCAAGAACTAATCAATGCAGGTTTTGTCCATCCAAGTACCTCACCCTGGGGAGCCCCCGTATTATTCGTCAAGAAGATGGACGGATCATTGCGTCTGAGCATCATTTATAGGGAACTCAATAAGCTTACCATTCGAAATACTTATCCTCTACTAGTAATAGACGAGTTGTTCGATCAGCAGCAAGGTGTGTCTGTCTTTTCCACAATGGACCTAAGGTCTGGATATTACCAGCTCTGTGTACGAGGGGAAGACATTCCCAAAATAGCCTTTAGCTCTCAATACGACCTTTATGAGTTTATGGTGATGCCTTTTGGGCTAACTAACGCACCATCCTCCTTTGTGGCATTAATGAACAAGGTATTTGATCAATTTCTAGACCACTTTGTAATCGTCTTCATTGATGATATCCTCATCTACTCAAAGAGCAAGACAAACCATTCCAGGCATCTTCAGATGGTACTACTCAAACTACAAAAATATTCCCTCTTTGCAAAGTTCAGTAAGTGCGAGTTTTGGTTGGAGGAAGCCTGATTCTTAGGACACATAATCAATAAGAATGGGGTGGCAGTGGACCAGGCAAAAGTACAGGCAGCACGAAATTGGTAGTCACTCAAGTCAGCAGCAGATATCAGAAGCTTCCTTAGACTCGTCGGGTACTACCGTAAGTTCGTAGAAGGTTTTTCAAATATTTCCTTTCCCCTCACTGCCCTCACCAAAAATGATTTTATGTTCTGATGGAAGCCCGAATGCGAAACAATGTTTGTCGAATTAAAGAACTGCATAACTTCTGCCCTGATTCTTACAATCGCCTCAGGAACCGAAGGACTTCAGATCTACACCGACACATCTCAAGGGATTAGGAGATGTACTAATGCAGCATGACATGGTAGTCGTGCATGCATCATGGTAGTTGAAGCACTACGATCTTAACTATGCAACCCATGACTTAGAATTAGGTTTTGTGGTCTTCGCACTAAAAATCTGGAGACAGTACATGTACGGAGTAAGATACGAGATCTACTCCGACCACAAAAGCCTCAAGTACATTTTCACTCAGAAGGAGCTGAATCTCCGACAATGTCGGTGGTTAGAATTTTTGTGCGACTATGACTTCACCCTCCAATACCACCCCGAGAAAGCCAATGAAGTTGCGGTTGCCTTAAGTCGTCAACCCCTAATAGTCGGGAGCAAGATGAATCTGATACCAGAAGAGTTGATATAATCCTTGGTAGACTTAAGAATCACTCATATCACTAGCAGGGATCCTATGGAATACCAAGCCCAGTTATATTGGATGAAGATCTGTTGGATCGGTAGGCGCCCTTAGAGGGGGGGGGGGGTGAATAAGGGTTTTTAAAATTTATATTATATTTTGAAAAGCTTTGAAATAATGCGAGATTAAGACAATGAGAAATCAAGTAAAACAATTGAAATAAAGTAGAGACATGTTTTATTAATATGAAATAAGGTTTTACAAAAGTTGATTTCTATAACGCTAGAAATTGGTGGCGAATAATAGTAGACTCTTTTTGTTTTCTATCCCGACTCGCATCCCCACGAACTGGTGGCCCTAGCCTATCCTTCCCGGATTCGGCCTCAAGCCTCTCTAGACAACCCTTCCCCGGATATGTCCTCGAGCACCCCATAGACCTAACCTAGGTTTAGTCGCCAACACGAGGCAAATTTCTGCCCTAAGTCCTACCTAGACCTAGTCGCAAACACGAGGCGATTTCTCTAACCGTTTACAAGAAATATGAAATGAAAATAATTAAAACTCCCTCTTGATGGACTTCTGAAGTTGGAGACGAAGATCCGCTGTAGAATAAGTGTTGTAGAAGTGGACTTCGTTTGGATTCGGCGTGAAGAGATTCTCCTTCAGAAGTTTGCAGAACTTTGGTAGGACATCAACTTTCGGCTATTGCAGCCTATGTAATTCTAGCACTCAATCACTCTCTCTGATGTATGTCTGAAACGAGAGAAGAGGGGTCCTTTTTATAGCATCAGCGCTAGTGCTACCGCCGGCGCTATCCCATTTTAGGACATATTCTGCGCGGCAGAATCTTCAATCCGAGGAAACATTTCTCTCTTGCCTTCTGTGCTCCGCGCTACCACCTACGCTATCGGCTACCGCCAGGCGCTATCTCCTTCTATATGTGCTCTCAAAATTGCGCAGATCATCGCTAGCACCGGGCGCTAGGTGCTACCGTCGGCGCTAGTAGGAGTTTTGGATTTGATGGCTCAAATTTGGGGGCAACCTTCTTATGTAATCCTTGAGTCATATGGACTTTGTTTTCCTGCACACTTAAACACACAAGATCAAATACACATAGGATTTGTTATTCTCAAACCTAGGAGATGCGGAAGACCATGTTCCAACAAACTCCCCCTTTTGATAATAACAAATCCATTAATGATAAATCAGAGCATTAATATATAAGCATGTTGAAACTTACTTGTGTGTGTGTGAGAGTGATGACTTAGGATAATTATCGATTTTAGTATTAAAATTGCTCCCCCTAAATACATGATCCCCCTAAGTGAATGCTCCCCTAATATGTAAGCTATCATCTTAATTAACCATGTTAGTTTTCTATTTTGATAGCTGATTATATCTATCATGTTAGTTCTCCCCCTTTTGTTATTAGCAAAAGTGGGTAAGGAAGCAATACACATAAAATTTTTGATAATAAGATAAAGGCATGATCGAGCTTGTAGAGAGAAGGAAATGATAAGGAGTTTTATAATACTTTTCATGGAAATAGATCAGAGTTTTAGTATCACAACATTTTCATAAATCAGAGTTTGTAGCATATAAAGAATACAAGGTAAATGTAAAGTTGCGGAAGACTTAGAAAAATACAATCAAACATCTTTTGTAAGTCATGATGATTCTTAAAAAGATATATGAGTTAAATTTTATAAAGAAGATATTTTTGTAAATCATTGTTCAAGTAAAATCTTGAAATTCAATAATAAAGTAACCAAGCATGAAATAATGTTACCAAAAAGAGAGTACTACAATGTTATGTTAATTCACAATTTCAAAACATACTAAACATTGTAGAAAGCATGCTAGGTTATCTAGTGCATTTCATAACTAAAGAGTAGTATAGAATTTGCATTAGGATCCAATACTCATGAGAAGAAGTGTTATGGAAGATAATGATGTGCACAAAAGTGTATTTTTGAGTAGAGTAAACAAATGTTTAATCAAAAATACAAGAAATATGTAAAGTAAGAGCACAATAAAAACACAAATAATTTCACTTCCACACACTTTAATGCACAAACAAAATGTACAACTACCAAGGTGCTTGGTGGATCACACAATTTATTCTTCAATATTGATTTTTTTTTTGTGATCCGGTGTACTTAAGAGTAAGTGGTTTTTATTTTGAAAGAAAGATATGGTTTGCACAAGATACTTTACTATTCTTTCCAAGGTGCTCAACCTGACAACGCTTATTAAGACTTATCAGGAGGTTCAAGTAGTGCTTGGTGGAGTTATCTTTGTCACTTTATTTAATGTTTTTGTTTTATTTTGTACAAAGTTCTCTGAATACACTTGTTTTGCAAACCAATATAATTTATGAAAACAAAACCACTTTTCTTAACTTTTAAAAGTGCAAATAAAGGTAGTGTAGGTAAGATACTTGTGCAATTTTAATTCATTGTACTAATACAAAACATACACAAGCATTCTTAGATTAAACACATAAGTAGACAATGCCAAAATAAGTGAGTGAATAGCGATCATTATCAAACATAAAACATTTACTCATACTTAGAGGCATGCTAAGCTTGGTTCTACACAACTTCTACAATATAATTGATGCACATATTAATAGATATATCAAAGCATGATGAAAACAATGTTCGAAGTAGTTTGAAGAGATAAATTGCAACATTATAGAAGTTTTAAATAATAGATTAAATCATGCTTGATTTTCACAGGAAAGTCCATACAGTTTTTTTGATAGTTTTAATGTTTTATATTTTTGTATTAGATTTTTGCATAAAACATAGGCTTTACACAAATGACAAAAACACAAAGGTAAAACATATTTTTTTTGTAATTTGGCTTTTGTATTTTTGTATTTGATTTTTCATAAGAAATAGACTTTAAACCAATGTCAAAAACAAAAAAGCAAAACATATTTTTAGTAATTTGGCTTTTGTGTTTTTGTATTTGATTTTAAAAATGAAATAAATTCAGAAGTGCAAAAATAAATAGTACATATAGATGAATATAATTTTAAGAATTTTTCAAAATTTTAAAAATACAGAAAAACGAATATTTTTGTAATTTTGATTTTTATAATAATCATTTTTTTGTTTTATTTTTTCGAATATCAATTCAGAGCATAAATGCAAAAACTATGTAGTACATATAATAGAGAATAAATTTAGGCATCTTACAAAATTCGAGAAATACAAAAAGATAGAACCAAGCGATAACGCTCGCACTAACGATAGCGCTGGCGTTAGTTCTGCTTTATATAATCCCCTTTTCTTTTTGCCATTTCGGCAATTGCCTCTCAAACTCTCCCGAAAAATCCTAGAAGACAACCCAGCCCACGCATAGATCTGAGGTAAAACTTCATCCTTTCTTATGATTTTTGCTTTAAACCTTGATTTTGATGTTAGAGATGAAGATATTTGAGGTTTTTATGTGGCTTTAGAAACTAGAGCTACAATGCTTGATTCTTTTATTTTTGAAGAGAGGAACTAGAACAAATCTTCTTTATTTTTATGATTCTTGTTCTAAATAGTTGATTTGATGAAGATTTATGACCTTTTTAAGAAAAACAATTGATTTTTCAAAAAAATCTTCTAGATTTTTGTTTTACATTGTATGAGGATTTTAGTTTTGATTTTGGTTTAGATTACGTGGGTTTCTTGGATCTAGCAAATTAGGATTTGAAAATCTTTTTATTTTAAAGAGATTTTTACCATTTCAGATCAGAGGACTAGTACCGGCGCTATAGTAGGCGCTAGTGATAGCGTTGGGCGCTAGTGATAGCGCTGGTGCTAGTGATAGCGCTGGCGCTAGTGATTGTTGCTTAGTTTTAATTCCTCTTATCATGTGGCAGATGGCTCCTGGATCAATAGGAAAGAAATTTTCAGAGCTAGCGGTGGAGGCTGCAGTAGTAGGTGTTCCATATGTCGTGGAGTTTGACATGCCTCGACACCACCATATCATGCAGCTATTTGCAACCTCTGAGGTGTTCAATTTATTTATTTCTGGTGGATTTTCTTCAGAGTTAGTACGAGATTTCTATACGCACTTGGAAGACCCATCGCATACAGAGCTGGATGGAGGAGTGCAGTCTCTGGTGCAAGGACAAATGGTGACAATTACCCATGACCAACTGAGGGTCGTGTTTGGATTGACCCAACATCCAAATCGTTTGGAAATTGTTGAGAAGTTTAGGGTAGATAGAGATTGGACTCAAGTGAACATGGTGCTGCATAATAGGGAATGCAGGAGTCTGATCTCCTCTGTGTCGACACTCACCATAGATTCCCTGGTCGTCCAGGATGTATTACGACACTCAATTATGCTGAAGTTGGGTGATAGAGCAAAAGTCACAACACAACTTAGTTATGTCACCTATTTCATTTTAGAGGAGGAGAAATTTGATGTTGCAGACTTGTTACTTTCCTTGACTCGCTATTCATACAAGTTGCGGCAACCTTCCCGCCAGAGATATAACAACTTGCCCCTGGGTGGCATCATACAATGGGTTATTCAGGTGATATACCCTTCTATTGAAATAGGTTTTTACTTGATAGACTGCTTTCCTCCTATCTATAGTACCTCACACTTGCGAGCTACATCCCTCCCGGATGAGCCATCGACGTCTGCTCGACCACCACTTCAGCGAGGAGCGCCATCTCGAGGGGCTCGAGATGATTCATTTGAATCTTTTCGAGAAGAAATGGGAGAGCGGATGACAAGAGTGGAGAAAGATGTTTTTGGTATAAAGAAGATGGTGAAGTTCATAATCAAGGCATTAAAGCTAAAACCATCTACATTGGAGCGAAGGGAGTGGGACAGCCCAGTACAGGATCCACCGCGTCATTCGATTTGGAGGACTCGCAGAAGACAATCCCCAAGTCCTAGTGTGGAGGAGATAGATAAGGAAGAGTAGTGGAATAGGAAGGACCTGAGGGGAGCAATTTTTCAGTTTTGTAATAATACAAGAATTTGAACACATGTTCTTGGATGCTGTTTGCTAGCGCAGGCGTTACCAGCTAGCGCTAGCGCTATCTGCAATGTTTAATTTTGTTGTTCTTGGATGTTTGAATGTTTTTATCTGATCCTTCTTTGGTAGTTTTTGAAGATTTTGTTTTACGTTTTATTTATAAATTTTGAAGTCATGAAGTGGAGATGTTTAAGCAATTTTAAGATCATATGAAGTATATTCTTTTTGAAATCCTATGATTAGAGATTTTAATACCACATAGAAAATTTTGAATTCAATTGTTGATAAATGATGTTAATATTTATATGTAATGATTATAAGAATAATAGATCGGTCATCAAAATAAAATATGATTTTGAATTTTGATTAATTTGATTTATAAACTCATTAAGTTTTAAGAGATAAAATCATATTTCCTATAATATATAAGATGTCCATAACATGATAGTTTAAAAATAAGAAAGACATTAAAGCATATCATGAAGTAGAAAAATTTGTATATTTCATTTCTGAAAATATTCTACTTCATGCATTTGGTGATACCTTAATGAATAAGAGATTTAGGTATCCAAAGGGGACCAAGTGTGGTGGTTCCTTTGGGTACCCAAATATAACGTGTAGGTTTGTGGGTAGATATTGATGAATCGGTCCTTTCATGTGAAGTTAATGTTTCAGTTTTAGTTTTGGGCCTCCATTCAAACTTTGGTTTGGTGTTATTCTTATATGTGAAATTTCCATTGTGATAATCTTTATATTGATGATTATTGAAAGTATTTTTCATATGAAAGTTGTGAACATTTAATTTTATGTTGGGAGAAGATTGATGTTGTAAGTGATAATGATGATAGTATTTTGGAATTTCATTTTCAATCTTTTGAAGTTTTTTATTTCCATTGTTTGGTTTATTCATATTTTGAGAAATCATATTCAACTTGCTTTTGGAGTTTGTTTGATATTGAGAATGTTTCTTTATGATTTCCTTAAGCAAGTTAATTTTAGTTTCTAATTCATTTTTCTTAAGTTTCAAATTATGTCTAGCTTTATTATATGCAATTATGCTATTTTTAAGAGTAGAAATAATTGAATCAATATGGTTTTGATATTCATTTCTGTTTTCCTCAAATGTTTCATCCATCTCTTCAATTTCAATTTTATAACTTTTGCATGTAGCACAATCACCTTTTAAAGTTGAATTTTCTAAAGATAATTTTTCATTATGTTCTTTTATACAAATAATTTCTTTTTCAAGTTCCTTGAATTTTTCCTTAATATTATTACAATCAAAACAAGGTTTTGTGTTTTCAATTGAAGGACAAGATGGAGAAACTACATCACAATTAGATTCTAAATTAACATTAGCCTTTAACCTCTTATTTTCTAAACGTAAATTTTTATTAGTAATTTTCAATTTCTTGATCTTACGTTTAGCCATTTTTAGTATATTGAAACTAGAGATAGAAGTTATCACACAAAAAGAAGATTTAGACTTTCTTACAGCGCTATTGGAAGAGGCAAAATGTGAGCATGAAGTTCCTTCATCATCTTTTAGGCCTTCCTCCATCATAGATGAATTTTCATCTTCTTTTTCTCTTGATGTATTGCTCTCTTTTTCTAGGTTAATTTCCATGATCTCCATGGATTTGCTACGAGAGAAATATTCTTGAATAATAGTGGATGCTTGTATGTCTTTCTCCTCCCGGATTCAGCCTCAAGCCGCTCTAGCCAACCCTTCCCCGGATATGGCCTCTAGCACCCCCTAGACCTAACCTAGATCTAGTCGCCAACACGAGGCGACTTTCTGCCCTAAGTCCTACCCAGACCTAGTCGCCAGCACGAGGCGATTTCTCTAACCGTTTACAAGAAATATGAAATGAAAATAATTAAAACTCCATCTTGATGAACTTCTGAAGTTGGAGACGAAGATCCGCTGTAGAATAAGCATTGTAGAAGCGGACTTTGTTTGGATCCGGCGTGAAGATATCCTCCTTCAGAAGTTGCAGAACTTTGGTAGGACATAAACTTTCGGCCAAGGCATCCTCTGGAATTCTAGCACTCAATCTCTCTCTCTGATGTGTGTCTGAAATATGAAAAGAGGGGTCCTTTTTATAGCCTCAGCGCTAGCGCCTGCGCTAGTACTACCGCCGGCGCTATCCCATTTTAGGACATATTCTGCGCGGCAGAATCTTCAATCCGAGGAAACATTTCTGTCTTGCCATCTGTGCTCTACGCTACCGCCTGCGCTATCGGCTACCGCCAGGCGCTATCTCCTTCTATATGTGCTCCCAGAATTGCATAGATCATCGCTAGCGGCGGGTCCTAGGTGCTACCGCCGGCGCTAGTAGGAGTTTTGGATTTAATGGCACAAATTTGGGGGCAACCTTCTTATGTAATCCTTGAGTCATATGGACTTTGTTTTCCTGCACACTTAAACACACAAGATCAAATACACATAGGATTTGTTATTCTCAAACCTAGGAGATGCGGAAGACCATGTTCCAACAAGATCTAGTGTGATATTTGATGAGTCCAGTTTATATAGTGATTTCCGGACTCATCTGGGCTAGGTTTCATGCACTTGCACTTCACTTTAGGCCTATATTCAATTCTATTTGATCACGTTGCCCATTTCATTGCTTAGTGCACATTTATCCCCATCTTGGTGTGATTTCATGTATTTTTGTGGTCTAGTATATTTTCATGCAGGTCCAAGGGTTGTGCGACACTCGGGATGGGTTGGGGAATTTTTTGTCAAAAAGGCCATTGGTCGTGCATTTTCCTTCGCGCACGACCAGGCGAACGACCACTGGTCGTGCGTTAATTCCCTTCCCAGACAGAGCATCTGCGCATGATCACTGGCCTCCTTCGCGCACGACCATTGGTCGTGCGCCACTGACCGTGCGCTATTTTTGCAGTTCATGACTATACTACAGGTTCTTCGCGCACGATCAGAGGCATTTCTTCGCGCACGACCACTGGTCGTGCGCCTGACTGTGCGTGCTGTTAATTTTTACTCTGCCTATAAGTAGACAAGCGCGATTTTAAGTCGGGATCAATCATCCGACTCCGCCCAGCTCCGTCGTTTTCCGCCTTTTTTGCAGGGTTTCGCCTCCTTCTTCACCGCTCACCTTAGGGAGGATCTCCGGGCAAGCTTTCAATGCCAAATCATCGTCGGAGCTTCCTCTCGGCCATCTCCTTCATCCAAGAGATTCAAGAAGGGAGTCAACCTAGCCTTCTTCTTCAAGATTGGAGCAGCTCGTGTGATCATTCCACCGGTTCGTGACACGAAGAATACGGGTCCATTGGAGAGTAGTGACAGCTCTCTCTACCCCGAACGCAGTTGAGGACCGAGCTTGGACGCGGATTGACAACCCGACGATTCCTTCCGTGAACCCTCAACAAGACTTCGGAGTCGGTCGATTTCACACATTCACCTCCCCTTGTAGTGATAGCTTAGTTGGATTTCTTATATGTTTGATGAAGGGTGTTTTGACTACTAGCATTTATACTTAATTATGTCTATGTGATTTGGGTATTCTTGCTTATCATTTTGAGGTGTGCCTTATGGTGTGGCTTGTTTGTTTGTGTTCAGTGCCGCACTAGCAATTGCTAGTGGCGTGCTTTGCGAAGAGGTGCTTGCGACCCTCATTTCGTCATTCTCTCCACTCCATCCGCTAGCCTACTCTTCCATCCGCCTAGCAATGCGTGGCATAGCGGCCCGTGTAATCCACTCGCCCTACGAAGCAGTGCGCTCAAGGCCTGCACAGATTGACTCCGCTTTCCTACTCGTCCATCGCCCTTGCGACGCAGCGCGCTCAAGGCCTGCCTAGTCTCCATCCCGCCAAGCGAAGCATTGCATAGCGGCATTGCATAGGAGTAGTTATAGTTGTTTTCTTTTATTTTCCAAAAGCCAAACCAACTCTCCTGCATTCCAACCGACTCAAGGACTTCGATCTCAAGTCCTTCCTCGAACGTTAACTCCACCTTACTGTGTTCCTTGAGAGATTCGATACTCAGGGATTACTCCTCATTTTATATTACTTGAACGATCGGTACACTGCCGTTTCGTACTGCAGTCTTACTACCGCCTTTAGCGGTGTGCTAAGATTTGTGCATCAAGTTTTTGGCGCCGTTGCCAGGGAACACATACGTGTGAGTTTTCTGGAGAGGGAGAATCTGAGCGAGAAGCCCTTCCCTTTGTATATTGCATTCTTTTGTTTTGTTTCTTCCTATTTTGTTTTCCTGTTTTATATTAGGTTGCTTTCGTAATCAGTGTTAGGTGTAGTATTTTGCACAACTGTGTCTTTCTTTTTTAATCTTATTATCTTCACATCATGTGGGCTGCATTCAATATCCGTTGCCATTTTTGTTGAGATATTTCTCATGCTAGTGATAGATGTCCAAAGGGAGATAGTATCCCTAGCACTCCCAGCCCAACATATGGAGCACCGACTTCGTCTGGTACTCCATATGGTGCGCGGAGGTCTTACGGCTATTCTGCCACACCTTTACCTTCATACCTCTTTTCGGCTTCAGCACCCGCTGTGCCAATGAGGACCGTTAGGCAGTGCATGTTTTGTCAGAGCATGGATCATGCCCTGAAGGATTGTGCCGAGTATCTTCGCCAATTGGACGAGGATGATGAGCCGGATTTCCGGATCGCCCCGACTCCTACTTCTGGTAGCACACCTTCAACATCTGGCTATGTGCCTATATCACCTTCGAGTTTTGAAGGGAATGATGTGGACACTGTCACCAGATGTGTGGCTGATCTGGGCACTGACATGACTGAGCCCATATCCCCTATACATCCATCTCCTAGCGTAGATTTGATTCTTTGTGAGGAACCAGTGCTTGACATTTATCCAAGCACTATTCCTCCCACTATTGTGCATTCTACTACATTTGTCTCTGACGACATTATTGAGGATGTTTTGCAGGATAAGGCAGGTGATTTATGTGTTGTGTCTATTCCTATGGAGGAGGATATTTTCCAAGGTGACAAGGATTCTACCTCAGCACCGGTGGAGGAAGTCCAAATCGTGGAGGAGGTCACTGACGATCCTATCGAGCCCTGCAGCATTTTCGATGATGCTGGCATTATTTTAAATTCCCAATCTAATGGGAGTGAGACCGGGACCGCTCCCCCAATTTTTGATTATTTATGTTCTTCTTCTCTTTTATTCCTTGACCCCCTTTCTTCATCTGAGCCTGTGCAGGTTGAATCTTCACAGGTACTTCAGGAGGACTTGGAGCATTTCGCCCAGGTCAATGATGAGTGCATCCTCTTATGTGAGGAGGTTGATCCCCCCTCCGTAGAGGAAGCTCCACTCATTGCCTTCTCCTGCTGCTGCTTCCCTGAAGATGACACCTTGCTGGGCAAGGATGTTTTTGGTGAGTCGAGTGAGGATTCTTCCCCCTCCACTTACATTCTCTTCCCTCTACCTGTAAGGAGCAGGTATTTATATTTAGGTAGAGGGGTAACTGCTTTATCTCCGTATCGGTACCAGCTACCGAAACGGATAATGGAACAGTTACCTGTGCATTTTCTATTGCATAGGCCCATTAGCTAGAACTCGTAAAGTTTTGAATAAGTCGTGCTGGGAAGACAATAAACCCAGTATTTATCTTATTTTTCTTGCACTATATTTTTCGTTAAGTAGAATAGTTAGTTAAATTTCAATTCAGTTTTAGTTTTTCTATTTTCTTTTGTTTTTGCGGAGCTCACCCCTGCAGGTATCATTCCTTTATGGAAGGAGGTGGTTGCAATTCTTCGTATGGCGGAGGTGCGGCTTGGTCTTGTTCTACACGCGTCTTCTGGTATGCTCACTTGCTGAGCATTGGGTACTCTCTTCCCCTAGCCCTATTTTTAATTTTCATAGTTATATATTGTGTTTGAAGGTTTAGTTTAAATCTGGGGGAGAGCAATTTGGTTTACCCGCTCACGTGCACGAGTGCACTGCATACTAGAAGCTTCTATTTAAGTTATTGTTCATTTTCATTGCACACCACAGCACCCACTTGAGCGTGTACTTAGTTGTTGGCGAGTCTTGAGTGGAACTCCTCCCTTTGTGTGATTGGGAAAATCATTGTGCTGGCTTTTAAATTATGTAGTGGAGTAAAATGTTGACTCCGGTGTTCCTAGTCTAATGCTTTTGGGAGCATAGAGATTCGTGTAGATTAGATTCCTTTTTATACTATTAGTCTTAGACATTTGTATTAGTGTAAATGTCGTTTACTTTACTCAAATGGTGAATCCGGTGGGAATCAAACGGTAGCATATGGATGTGTGTAAACGATCGCTAGACTCATATTGCTTGAGTCGGGAGAAAGCAGAATCTTTCTCGTTGGCTAGAACTTGCCCCAAGCGATTCTTGAAGCATTGGCATAGGATAGTTCTAGTGCGTGAGAATGACGTAGGCCATCATTTTGGCCCGGTTGCGCCTTTGTGCCAATCCTGATATCTTATCCTCGTTAGCCCATTTGGGCCTACCCCATCCCTTTGATTCAGCCCCACATTTTATTCCACCAAAACCAAAAAGCCGATCCTAGTCACATACCCAAAGCTGAGCTTTAGCTGTTTTCAAATTTGTATTTTGGAATGTTGATGTGGTGATGTTAAATTTGGAGATGTGGTTGTACTCCCTTGAACATTTGCTGAATTTGAAAAAATATATAATTAGAAAAAGAAATGAAATGAGAAGAAAAGAAAAGGAAAATGGGAATGAGTTTAATTGAAAATCTATTTGAGATATGTATTTTGGAGTAGGCGGTGCACATACCCATGCGTTCAGGTCCAAGTCTGGGGGTGTGGTGCATCCTCATGTTTTTGTAGCTGCGGGGATAACGTTATTGTTTAAGCTCATTTGGGTTAGGTGCTTTAAGCCGTCCTGTTTATCATTGTTTACCTCACCGTAACCCAAGCCCCATGAAAAACCTTAAGTCCTACCGACTCACGCTCTGAACTAATCTAGTGCTGTAGAGAGAATGTGACCGGGCGAGCTTATGGTCTCCGACACCGATGGATTTCGGTGGAGTTTGTCCCAAACCCCAGCTTGGGCAATGCTCATCTCAGCGTGTATTTTACTTTCTCCGTATGCGCGACCGATTGATTCACCGTGATTCACTTTTATGAGTAGTAGTAATATTTATTTACTCCATTAGAAATATATAAACTATGTGTATAATTAGAAAACTTATCTACTATTTCTCTATGCACTTGGGCATGCGACTTCGCATGGTACTCCTCGGTGTAATTTTAAGCTAGCTATTTATTTTTCCCCGCCTGCTTAGGATGTGTTTGCTCGGGACGCGCAAACAGGTAAGTCTGGGGGTGTGATGAGTCCAGTTTATATAGTGATTTTCGGACTCATCTGGGCTAGGTTTCATGCACTTGCACTTCACTTTAGGCCTATATTCAATTCTATTTGATCACGTTGCCCATTTCATTGCTTAGTGCACATTTATCCCCATCTTGGTGTGATTTCATGTATTTTTGTGATCTAGTATATTTTCATGCAGGTCCAAGGGATGTGCGACACTCAGGATGGGTTCTGGGGAATTTTCTGTGAAAAAGGCCACTGGTCGTGCATTTTCCTTCGCGCACGACCAGGCGCACGACCACTGGTCGTGCGTTAATTCCCTTCCCAGACAGAGCATCTGCGCACGATCACTAGCCTCCTTCGCGCACGACCATTGGTCGTGCGCCACTGACCGTGCGCTATTTTTGCAGTTCATGACTATACTACAGGTTCTTCGCGCATGATCAGAGGCATTTCTTCGCGCACGACCACAGGTCGTGCGCCTGACCGTGCGCGCTGTTAATTTCTGCTCCTCCTATAAATAGACAAGCGCGATTTTAGGTCGGGATCAATCATCCGACTCTGCCCAGCTCCGCCGTTTTCCGCCCTTTTTGCAGGGTTTCGCCTCCTTCTTCACCACCCACCTTAGGGAGGATCTCCGGGCAAGCTTTCAATGCCAAATCGTCGTCGGAGCTTCCTCTCGGCCATCTCCTTCATCCAAGAGCTTCAAGAAGGGAGTCAACCTAGCCTTCTTCTTCAAGATCGGAGCAGCTCGTGTGATCATTCCACCGGTTCGTGACACGAAGAAGACGGGTCCATTGGAGAGTAGTGACAGCTCTCTCTACCCTGGACGTAGTTGAGGACCGAGCTTGGACGCGGATTGACAACCCGGCGATTCCTTCCGTGAACCCTCAACAAGACTTCGGAGTCGGTCGATTTCGCACACTCACCTCCCCTTGTAGTGATAGCTTAGTTGGATTTCTTATATGTTTGATGATGTGTGTTTTGACTAATAGCATTTATACTTAATTATGTCTATGTGATTTGGGTATTCTTGCTTATCATTTTGAGGTGTGCCTTGTGGTGTGGCTTGTTTGTTTGTGTTCAGTGCCGCACTAGCAATTGCTAGTGGCGTGCTTTGCGAAGAGGTGCTTGCGACCCTCATTTCGTCGTTCTCTCCACTCCATCCGCTAGCCTACTCTTCCATCCGCCTAGCGAAGCGTGGCATAGCGGCCTGTGTAATCCACTCGCCCTACGAAGCAGTGCGCTCAAGGCTTGCACAGTTCGACTCCGCTTGCCTACTCGTCCATCCGCCCTTGCGACGTAGCGCGCTCAAGGCCTGCCTAGTCTCCATCTCACCAAGCGAAGCATTGCATAGCGGCATTGCATAGGAGTAGTTGTAGTTGTTTTCTTTTATTTTCCAAAAGCCAAACCAACTCTCCCGCATTCCATCCGACTCAAGGACTTCGACCTCAAGCCCTTCCTCGAACGTTAACTCCACCTTACTGTGTTCCTTGAGAGATTCGATACTCGGGGATTACTCCTCGTTTTATATTACTTGAACGATCGATACACTGTCGTTTCGTGCCGCAGTCTTACTACCGCCTTTAGCGGTGTGCTAAGATTTGCGCATCAATATTCTGGATAGGATACACGAGGCTCAAAATATCGATCCAGAAGCAGTTCCAAGCATCCAAACCCTGCAAGATGACACTCAAGATGACTATAACCTACATGATGGTATTCTATAATACAAGCACCGTATTTTCATCCCCTCCACTGAATGGCTCCGAGAAGAGATACTTCCCGAAGCACACCAGTCAAGATACTTTATTCACCTAGGTGTGGTAAAAATGTATGCTGATTTACGAAGAACGATGCATTGGCCAGGTAGAAAAAAGGATATCACCGATTATGTGGCACACTGCCAAACTTGTCAGATGGTCAAGCCAGAGTGTCGCAGCCCAGGAGGTTTATTGCTGCCGCAACCCATACTAGAGTGGAAGCTTGAGGACATCTCTATGGATTTTGTCCATGGCTTCCATGATCTCATGCAGGAAACGACTCCATATGGGTCATGGTGGGTCGCCTCACGAAGGTTGCTCATTTTATTTCAAACCGACAATGCGATGGTGTCGATGTTCTGGCTAGGCTTTTTATAGAACAGGTTGTCCAATTTCATGGAGTAGCCCAGTCCATCGTATCTGACTGCGACAGACGCTTCACTTCGAAGGAATGGATGAGGGTGCAGGCTTATTTGGGGACCAAAATAGACTTTAGCACCGCTTTCCACCCCCAGACAGACAGGCAAACGAAAAGAATGAATCTGACGGTGGAGGACCTTCTCCGACTATGCATAGTAGGACACAACGAACCTTGGGAGCAGGTGCTATGATGCGCAAATCCTACACACCACTATAGATGGTGGCTAGACTGCGGCACGACACGGCAGTGTACCGATCGTTCAAGTAATATAAAATGAGGAGTAAATCCCCGAGTATCGATCTCGGAAGGAACACAGTAAGGTGGAGTTGACTATTGAGGAGGACTTGAGATTGAAGTCCTTAAGTCGGATGGATGCGAAAGGCTAGGGTTGGTTTGATTTGCGGAAAACAAAATAAAACAACTAAATCACTACTCCTATGCAGGCCGCTATGCGCTGCTTCGCCGGGCGAATGGAAACTATGCAGGCCGCGATGCACTGCTTCGGTAGGCGGATGGGCGAGTAGGCAAGCGGATGAGGTGGTTCGCACTAGCGGAAATGAAGTGGATTACACGGGCCGTTAGCACCGCTTAGCTTGGCGAATGGAAGAGTAGGCTCGCGTAGTGGAGGAGAAGTTAAGCGGAATGGAATGGAGGGTAATGGAGGATGGAAGATGAATGACAATAGCGCACCTCATACACTTGAATAAATCAAAAGTAATTTCATAAACATGAAATAAAAGTTACATATATGGATTTATCAAGCTCTTCATCCAAAAAATAGAGAGTTTAGCATACAAACATCATTTCAAAAAAATAAAGAGTAAGAGATTCGACCGACTCCGAAGCCTTGCTGGGATTCACGGTTGGAATCGCTGGGTTGTCAATCCACGTCCAAGCTCGGTCCTCAACTGCGTCCGGGGTAAAGGAGGGCTGTCACTTCCTCCCAATGACCCGTCTTCTTCGTGTCACGACCCGGCGATGTCCAAATGCTCTTTAAACCTTCCTTGATGATGGAAGTAAGATCCAATCTCTTCCTTGAAGTCCCTATATGAATAGAGGAGGCTTAGAATGAAAAAACGCAAAAAACGGCGCTCAAAAAGACCTAGAAACGAAGAAGTTACGACTGTTTTCGCGGAGCAGCTATTTATAGACAGGTGCATGTTTTCAATGCGCACGATCAGTGGCGCACGACCAGTGGTCGTGCGATAAGCCAGTCAGGCCACTTTTTAGGTGGGAATTAATGCACGATCACTAGCGCACGACCAGTGGTCGTGCGCACTATGTCTAGTGGTCGTGCGCAGTGTTCCTGTGCAGTTTTTGCGCCCCGGAACACTCGCACAACCCCCGTGTCAATATGAAAGATCATCGGGCCACTGAAATGGGCATTCCACACATTCTCAAATATAGAAATTAAATTGCAACATAAAGCATGAGTAAGATAGACATGAAAATACACCGAAACGGGCCTAGAAGTGCACATAACATGGAATGTCAAATATTCATGAAAACATGCCTAAAGTGTAGTGCAAAGACTAGAAAATCGGCCCAAATGAGTCCGAAAATATGTATATAATTGGGACTCATCATGCTACCACTGGTAGAATTTTCATTTAACAACAGCTTCCAGGTAAGTATCAAGATGGCACTGTTCGAGGCTCTGTATGGAAGACATTGCCGGACCCTGTTGTCATGGGCACAAGATGAGGTCACGGATGCTTTGGGGGTTACATACATAGATGACACCATGTTGGCAATAGGGTAAATCCGAGATCTAATGTTGGAAGAGCAGAGCCGTCAAGCAAAATATTATGATGCGCGTCATCGACCGGCAGAATTTAGCGTGGGAGATATGGTGTTCCTAAAGATCAAACCTATGCATAGAATCTCCCAGATAATGAAATAAAAAAAGCTGGATCCTCGCTATTTAGGCCCGTATTGTTAAAATTTCTGATAAGCGGAAAAATGGGAACTAGGCCGCAGGAACACTTCAACCATACCAAGCACAAGAACCCATAAACAATGAAGGAACAAGAGAAATCTTGTATTAACTATCTTCTGTACATTGCGTGGCATACATGGCGAGACATGATTTACCAGTACACCTGATGAGGAAGAAAACAAATAATAAGAAACAGGAAGTTACAAAAAAAGAACCCGCCAAACTGCTGCGACAAACAAGACTGTCCGCGCAAACCGCTAAGTCACCAAACCGCAACTCAACACGTGAACTGTCCATTATTCCGATGCTGATACTGTTCGCCCAAGTAAGGCCGCTTGACCACAGTCACCTGGACGCTCTTAACCGCAAACACAGCTGCTAAAGAACTGAACAGAAGTACAGACCGGCAAAGGCAAACCGCCTAACCGCCGCGGACTGATCTTTATTGAAAACTGAAAATGAGCTGAAGAGAAACTTCCTTGTCGCTAACAGCGACCTCCTACTGCTACCCATCGTTGACTGCTACCGACTTATCCACTGCGGTCTCCTATGATCAAATTAGAACCACAAGCTAGCCGCGCAACATGCGAGCACAGCAAAGGCAAGTCTCAGGCCGAGCGAACAGAAAAGTTCTATCCGCACAAATAACTTGTAAGCTCTCACTTACTGTTTCAGTTTTTATTTGACGAGCTAGGGGGTCCTATTTATATGTGTGATGAGGAGTTTTGTCACCGCCTACAATGATAGGATAACAACCCACCACAATAATGGGGAGCACACAACTCGTGCGAACTGCCGAGAACAATCCACCGACTACGCGACTAGTCGCGCAGACAACTTGCAAAGCCACGACTGAGCAGACCAAGTGCCCTTAGTGATCTTGAGAGAGCACAACAGCAGCAGGCCTCCAGAACATGAGTCCGACGAGTAATCTAACCTTAACTGGCTAACCCCTAGTCCAACACAGAAGACAACCCGCATGGTCTTCTATCCAGACCGCCTGACCTCCGTGGATAATAAGACCGCCCGAACTCCACTTCACTCACTTCAACAATTTTAACACTCCCCCTTGAATTAAGAAGTGGAAGTCAACCCAAGCAAACCTCATAACTGAGTGAATTGTCCCTTCACCAGTGGCTTCATGAAGATATCAGTGATATTGTCCTCGCTCTGCACATGCTCAACCATCAGAAATCCCTCCAGCACCTTTTCCCAAATGAAATGATGCTCGATCTCAATGTGCTTGGTCCGTGTGTGACAGACTGGATTATTAAATAGTTTGAGAGCACTCTCATTTTCACCACAGAGCAGAGTAGGATCTCGCACCTCCTTATGGACGTCCTCCACCAATCTCCTAAGCCAGACAGCTTCCTGAGCTGCCTAATCTGAAGCCTTGTATTCTTGCTTCAGTGGTGGAAACAGACACCGAATCCTGCTTCTTGCTGCACCATGATATAGTTGTCGGGCCAGCCAAAAAGATGTATCCATATGTCAATTTCTGATCATCTGAATCTTCCCCTTAATCAGCATCCATTTAATCATGCAGGATGAAGCTCGTGCCCCTCCCATAAAGGAGACCCAAATCAGAGGTTGACTTCACATATTTCAAAATACTCCTAGCCGCCACCAGATGAGGTTTTCGTGCCTCCGCCATTTATAGACTCACATTGCCAAATGCATAGGCAATATCCATCTGGCTGATCGTCAATTATATCAGACTCCCAACAAGAGCCCGAAACACCAACGGATCAGAAAGAATCCTCCTCTCATCCGGCCGAAGTTATAGACCAACATCAAGAGTAGAATTGCTCTTCCCATCCTGCATGCCGAATCGCTTAACGATCCGCTCCGCATAACCCTTCTGGTAAATGAGCACTCCATCCTTCTTCCTCTCCACCTTGAGTCCAAGGAAATGATTAAGCTCCCCCAGATCCTTCATCTCGAATCTGATAGCTAACTCAACTCAAAGTCTAGCTACCTCCATCTCAGAATTTCTCATGACGATCATATCATCAACGTATAATAACACCAAGACCTGAAGCTCTCATGTCTTCTTTACGATCATGCTTAAATTAGAATCAGAAGCAAAGTATCCGCAGAACTGGAGGTATTCTGCTATCTTGCCATACCACGCTCAAGGCGCCAATTTCAAGCCGTAAATAGCCTTCTTGAGCTTACACACATGTCTTGGATAAACTTCAAAAACATAACCAGGTTCCTGATCCATGAAAATGTCCTTGTCAATCTCTCCATAAAGGAAAGCATTATTCGCGTTGAGTTGCCATATCTTCCACCCTTGGCAAGCTGCCAATGCGCTCACCACCCTAAATGAAGTCATCTTGGCAATTGGGTTGAAGGTTTCTTCATAATCCTCCCCATACATCTGAGAGAACCCTCGAGCTACAAGGTGATCCTTATACCATTCGATACTACCATCAGCCTTTTTCTTTAGTTTGAAAACCCACTTGCAAGTTATAGGAGTAACACCCTCAACCTTATGCACCATGTCCCAAGTATCATTCTTCCTGAGGGCATCCATCTCTTCATCCATGGCCTCTTCCCACTCCTCGCTCCAATGACATTTTCAAAACAAGATGGCTCTCTTTCGTCTAAGGGACCTGCGAAGAAATATGAGACAAATCTCACCAAATTTCCCCCTATATACCGATCTGGTGGAATGATAGTCCTTTTGGACCTCCTCAGAGCTTTACTCTGAACCACCTCTTGAGCTACCTGTTCTGGACTAGCTCTGCTTTTAGGCACACTTGGAGCATTGATCCCCCTGCTTCCAGAACCTGAAGCACCTAACCCAGAGCTAGAAGCAGCTGGAGCATATGGAGAACCAGGAAACTCCACCAGAACTTCCTTAGTAGCTTCTCCTTGTCCTCCATCTGACCTTCTTTATTGTAACTCAATAGAAGAGCTAACCTGGTATGATGTTAACTTATCAAAAACCACATCCCTTGAGACCACAACTCTTCGTGTCTTAGGATCCATGCATCTCCAGCCCTTCTTCTGGTCATCATAACCAACGAACACTAGATTCCTTGCCTTCACATCTAGCTTCATTCTAAGAGCATCTAGAACATGCACGTACCAGGTAGATCCAAACACACAAAGGTGTTCCAGCGTAGGCTTTATCTTGAACATCAACTCATGAGGTGTCTTCATGTTGATTGGACTAAGAGGCATCCGATTGATGACATAAGTTGCACAAGACATTCCCTCAGCCCAGAAGAACTTTGAGATACTCTTGGCATGAAGCCAACATTTGCATGTCTTCGCTAGATGATGGATCTTCCGCTCTACAACTCCATTCTGTTGTGGAATGTGAGCACAAGAGACCTCTCTCCGAATGTCATGCTTCCTGCAGAAGTTGAAGAACGCATTTGAGGTGAACTCTCCTCCATTATCGGTTCTGAACTTCTTGATCCGCAGGTTAAGCATGATGAGTCTCATTTATATAGCATTTTATAGACTCATCCAGGTATGTTTTCATTGATAAACACTTCACTTTCATCATGCATTCACTCATATTTCTCTAAATCACATCTATTCATGAAGTGCACATTTAGGCCGTTGTGCTGTGCAATTGCGCACTATTCTGCTGGGGGTAAGCACGTGGTGCTCCTCATGTCTTTATTTTGTTGTTTTTGATTATATCTGGTTGGTGGTGGTCTGTGCCCCAGTTTTTTTGTTTACATTGCAGGTGGGTAGATCTTCATTATTTTGGAATTCTAACCTGGAAAAATTACGCAGTCGTGCATTTCCTTGACGCACGATTTCTGCAACCGTGTGATTCCTACAACGCCTAAAATTGGTGATCTGCCCCGTCTCATGCGTTTTGTTCACGCACGGCCAGTTTTGATCGTGCGTAAGCAAAATCGCACGAGTTTCCCTCTTTTGTCTAAAAAATTATGTTATTTTGCAATTTCCCAGATTGTGTAGTCGTGCGTTTATCCTTCACGCACGATCTGGTTGATCGTGCATTTTCATTTCGCTCAAAATCATGAAAATCTATCATTCTATTTTTGCTAGTGCGTTTTCATCATGCACGAGCCTTTTGCCCGTGCGTGAGTAAAACGCACAAGCAAATCGCTATTTTATAAAATATAATGTTTCTGCTCCGCCCGTGCGATTCCTTCGTACACGGTTGACTCCGAACGTGCGTTAGGTCGTGCGTGGAGGATTTTCTGACATATTTCCTATTTAAAGCCGGATTTTTAGGTCATCCGTACACCTGATTCTATTCTACAAATTCCGCCGCAGGAGGAGCTCCAGCTCTGTTTTTGTTCCAACTTCCATGAGGGCTTTCCCCTAGGCCGCCTCCATCATCCAAGAGCTTCCAAGGAGGGGATTCTAGTCCTATACTCAATATCAAGCGAGGAAAGCTTCACACGGGAGTAGATCGGTTCGTGAGATGAAGAAGACGGGTCCATTGGGAGGAAGTGACAGCCCTCCTCTACCCCGGACGTAGTTGTGGACCGAGCTAGGATGCGGATTGACAACCTGGAGATTACTACCATGAATCCCATGAGGCTTCGAATATGGTCGATTCTCTTGCACTCTTTCCTTTTGTTTTGATGAATGTAACTAGATCTTCATGTTATTGATGATGTGCACTATAAACCGTGATTCATAATGTTTATTTCATTTTTTTGAAATTATCTTGTTTATATGTGTATTTGAGGTGCGCCAACAAATCCACTCCACCTTCCACTCCATTCTGCTAGCCTACTCGCCCATTCCGCAAGCTTAATCTTCCATTCTGCTTGACTACTCTTCCATTCCGCATGACTACTCTTCCATTCCGCATGCCTACTCTTCCATTCCGTTAAATTAGGTTATTTTATTTTGTTTTCCATAATCCAACTCGAACCTTCCGCAAACCATTAGAACTAAAGAGCTTCAATCTCAAGCCCTACCTCAAAAGTAAACTCAACCTTACTGTGTTCCTTCGAGATCGATACTTGGGGAAATTCACCCATTTTATATTACTTGTGCGACGAATACACTTGCCGTAAGCATGTCAAGTTTTTGGCGTCGTTGCCGGGGAACACAATCGTGTGAGTTTCTGGAGAGGGAGAGCTGAGAGATAGAAGTTCTTCCATTTGTAAAATGCATCTTTTTGTTTTGTTTCATATTCTGTTTTTCCTGCTTTAAATTTAGGTTGCTTTAGTAAATTATTGTTGGGGGTAGTATTTTGCACAATAGTGTTTTTCTTTTGAATCTTGTTATCTTCACGCAATGTGGGCCGCATTTAATATTCATTGTCGTTGGTGTGGAGATATTTCTCATGCTAGTGATAGATGCCCATCGGGAGATAGTAGTCATAGTCCCCAAGGCTCAATGTATCAGGCACCGACATCGTACGATACCTCATACACTGCGCCTAAGTCCAATGGCTACTCTTCCGCTCCGCACATACCATTTTTGCATTCATCTCCGGCCCAATTTGAGTCGAAGAAAAACGCGAAACAGTGCTTATTTTGTTAGAGCATGGATCATGCCTCGAATAAGTCGAGCTGGGAGAACAAATTTGAATAAGTCGAGCTGGGAGAACAATAACCCCAGTAGTTATCATATTTTTTATATATGCATTTTCTTTAATTTAGTTTTTATTTTTCTATTATGTTTTTGTTGGAGCTCACCCCTGTAGGTGCCTTTTGGATCGCGGATATTGCGGCTTTGTATTGGATTTCAAGCGTCTTCTGGTATGCTCATTTACTGAGTATTGGGTAACCTCTTCCCCTCTCTTTATTTTAGATTGTAATGTTTATATTATTTCCACGCGTAGCATGTCATGAGTCTGGGGGAGAGTGTAGCGAGCTTTGTTACCCACACGCACGTGCACCACTTCATGTGCATACCAAAAGCAAATTTTGTTTTAAGATTTTCAAAATTTAATAATTTTCAGCATTTTTCCATGTACACTACTACACCCACTTGAGCGCGTACTCACTTGTTTTGAGCATCTTGGGTCAAACCCAATTTTTCATGATCGATTGGAAAGTTATTGTGCTGGCATAGGATTGAGTCGTGAAGTAACATGTTGACTCCTGTAGTGCTCCTAGTTGAGTGCTCGTGTCACATGTAGAGTTTGTGTAGAATTAACTTTTTCACATGCTTTTAGTTTTACAATTTTCTGATTGCGTGGACATTGCTTATTCTACTCGTAATTTGTGAATCCGGTAAAATCTGACGGTAGCGTAGGCGAGTGTGTAGAAGATCGCTAGAGTCATATTGTTCAAGTCAGGAGGAATGATATTCTTTCTTGGTGGCTAAGAACTTGCCCCAAGCAACTCTCGAAGCATGGGTATAGGTTTGTTCAATATTGCGAGCATGATGTAGGCCATCTTTTTGGCCCGGTTGAGCCTTTGCTCCATTCCTAATGCTCTATCCTCGCTTAGCTCCTTTGTTCCTATCCCTTCCTTTTGATTTAGCTCCACCGTCATTTCACCAAAGCCAAATAGTGTTGAGTTTTGAAGTGTAAGTGGAGGTCGGGCGGTCTGGGCATCAGACCGGGCGGTCTGGTAAACCGCGGAGGTCGGGCGGTCTGGTAAGAAGACTGCGCGGGTTGTCATTCCGCATTGGTTTGGCGGTTAGCCGGTGGCAGGTGGCCTTGGTTCTTAAACCACCTGGGGTCAGCTATCTGTTTGTAACCGGGCGGTTAGCATTCAGGGTTACATCCAGATGTTAGTTCTCTGGCCGGTTTTTTGCTCGCGGGCTGGCAGGTGTCTGCTGGTATTGCTGGAGTTATGCAAGTAGTCCGCGCAGCTTGTTCTTAAGCTGGCGAACTATTCTAGAGGGTTAACTCAGCTAGCAGTGCGACTTGTTTGCTACCCGCTGTTGTTGGTGGGCGGTTTTCCAATCGCAGAGGCGGTGACCGCACTCCTCACCTCTACTACAAATAGGACCTCCACCTGAACTAAGAACAAGACTTGAACAGTAGTGAGAGCTCTCGAGTTGGTGGTGTGGATAGAATTTTCTATTCGAGCAGTTTGAGGCTTACCTTTGCTGTGTTCGCAGGTTGTGGGGCTTGCTTGGGGTTAAAATTTTATCAGGGGAGACCGCAGCAGATAAGCCAGTAGCAGTCTGTGGCGGGTAGCAGTAGGAGGTCACGGTTAGCGACAAGGCAGGTTTTCTTCAGCTCGGTTCTATCTTTCAATAAAGTTCAGACCGCAGCGGTTAGGCGGTTTGCCTTTGCCGGTCTGTTACTTCTGTTCAGTTCAGCAGCTTGTTCGCAGTTAGGAGTGGCCAAGTGACTGCGGTCAGGCGGCCTTGCTTTGGCGGACAGAGTGAGCATTGGAATAACGGGTAGTCAGTTTGTTGAGTTGCGGGTTGGTGATTTCGCGATTAGTCGTGCGGTCAGCTTGGCGACTTGGCGGTTTGCCCGTAGAACCTTTGTTAGCCGGGCGGTTTGGCGGGTTCATGCTGTAACCGCTAGCTTCTTGAAGTTGGTTTTCTTCTCTCCTCATCCTTGTGTGTACTGATAAATCATGTCTCGCAATGTATGTCTCGCAATATACAAAAGATAGTTGATTCAAGATTTTCTCTTGTTCCTTCATTGTTTATGGTTTCTGGTGCTTGGTATGGTTGAGAGTGTTCCTGCGACCTAGTTCTCGTTTTTCCGCTTATCAGAATTTTTTAACATAGTATCAGGGGGAACAGAGGTTTGAGCAGTGATTCAGCTGCAGTTATCTGTCTTAGATTTCTGGAAGCACAATTATCAGTGGTATAGCAATGGAAGGAGGAATAGCAAGAGGTCTTGGTATTGAGCTCCTGACGCAGACTAATTTAAGAAGTGGAAGTCTTGCATGGAGAGCTATATTTTGGGAGAGGACCTCTGGGAGGTTGTTGGTGGAGAAGAAACTCAAGAAGTTGTTGCTGCTTGTGAAAATGCTCATCTGGTGAGAGCTTGGAGGAGAACTAATTCTAAGGCGGAGTTTACTCTCAAGCGGGCTATCTCATCAGAGTTGTTTGATCACATCATTGGATGCCGATCAGCAGCTGAGATTTGGACAGCTTTGGATGGCTTGTTTAATAAGAAGAATGTAGCTCGGCTATAGTTCTTGGAGAATGAGTTGGCAAAAGCCACTCAAGGAGATTTGTCCATATCAATGTTCTTTCTGAAGATGAAAAACCTCTGTGCGGAGATTTTGGCTTTGGAACCGGATGAGCCTATCTCAGAAGCTAAGCTGAAGAGTCACATAATCCACGGCTTGCGGAGGGAGTATGTGGCCTTAGTTAGTTATGTTCAAGGCCGGGCCAATTATCCATCGTTGCTGGAGCTGGAAAACTTGCTTGCGTTGCAAGAGAGTTTGGCTATGTAGATGGCGGGGATGTCTATCTCTGGGGGAGAAAGTGAGGTTTTATATTCAGGGAAGAAGATGCGTTGGGACAAGAAGAAGAAGACATCTGGAGATGATGTTCCATCTACTTCATATCAGCAGGAGAGGAGCTATGTTCCTAAGCGTGATGGGAAGAAGAAGGAAGGACCTAGATGCTTCATGTGCAATACGCTTGGTCATTTTAAGAAGGACTGCGGAGTCTATCTTCAGCCATGGCATGCTGCAGGAAAGGAGAAGGCGGGTTCCAATGCTAATGTTAGTTGGGGTGATGGATCGTTTATGTTGGGCACTTGTGTTCGGGCTATGGCTTCTATCAACAATCAGGATGATTGGATTGTGGACTCGGTTTGTGGTCATCACCTCACCGGAGACGAGTCAAAGTTCTCTTCTTTGCAGACATACATAGGTAATGATGCTATCATTACTCCTGATGATACTATACATGCAGTAGAGAAGGAGAGTGTAGTTTCTTTGAACGGAGGTAGAGGTCCTCTTACGTTGAAGAGTGTCTATCATGTTCCAGCAATGAAGAAAAACCTCTTCTCGGTGACCAATGCTGTGGATGTTGCCTATCACGTTCTGTTTGGTCCAACATAAGTGAAGTTTCTTAGAAATGTGTCAGTAGTGGAGGCTGAAGTCACTCATGTTGGTATAAAGGTGAAGGACTTGTTTGTGTTATCTACAAGTTCGTATGATGATAAGATGAGGACTATTATAGTGCTGCTATCTGTCATGAAAGACTTGGACATGTTGGGATGGACAAATTGAAAGCTATGACAAGGATAGGCCTTGTGAGAGGTCTGTCTAGTTTGTCATCCTTCGGCGAAGGTCACATTTGTGCAGGATGTCAATATGGAAAGGCTCATCGCCTTCCATTCGACAAGTCACAAAGCAGATGCAAGGTGCCATTAGAGTGTATTCATGGTGATTTGTGTGGACCTACCGAGAATGCCAGTCTTGGAGGCAGCAGGTATATGCTGGTCTTCATTGATGATTTCACTAGATATACTTGGGTATATTTTTGAAGGAGAAGTCGAAAGTGTTTGGGAAGTTTGTGGAGTTCAAGGAGTTCGTGGAGGGTCGGCTTAATCTGTGGATCAAGAAGTTCAGAACTGACAATGGAGGGAATTTCACCTCCAATGCGTTCTTCAACTTCTGCAGAAAGCATGGCATCCAGAGAGAGCTTTCTTGTGCTCATACTCCACAACAGAACGACATTGAAAAGCAGAATATCCGTCATCTAACGGAGACCTGCAACTGTTGGCTTCATGCCAAGAGTATCCCAAAGTCCTTTTGGGCAGAAGGAATGTCTTGTGCAACTTATGTCATCAATCAGATGCCTTTAATTCCCATCAACATGAAGACCCCACATGAGTTGATGTTCAAGATAAGGCCTACGGTGGAACACCTTCGTGTGTTCGGATCTACCTGCTATGAGCATTTTCCTGATGCCCTCAGAACGAAGCTGGATGCGAAAGCAAGGGAGCTAGTCTTCGTCGGTTATGATGACCAGAAGAAGGGTTGGAGATGCATAGTTCCTGAGACACGGAGAGTTTTTGTATCAAGTGATGTGGTATTCGACGAGCTGGCGTCATACCAGGGTAGCTCTTCTATTAAGCTACAAGAAAGCAGGATAGATGGTGGACCAGGAGAAGCTGCAAGGGAAGTTCTGGTGGGGTTGCCTGTTTCTCCAGGTGCTCCAGTTGCTTCTAGCTCTGGGTCAGGTGCTTCAGGTTCTGGAAGAAGGGGGAGCAATGCTCCAAGTGTACCCGAGAGAAGAGCTAGTCTAGAAGTTGTAGTAGAAGAGGTGGATCAGGGTAAAGCCTTGAGGAGGTCCAAGAGGAATATTATTCCACGAGCTCGGTATACAGGGAAAAACCAGGTGAGCTTTGTCTCATGTTTCTTTGCTAGTCCCTTGGATGAGCGAGAGCCGTCATGCTTTGAAGACGCTACTGGAGTTAAGGAGTGGGAAGATGCCATGGATGAGGAGATGGCTGCCTTCAAGAAGAATGAGACATGGGACCTTGTGCCCAAGGTAGATGGCATTACTCCTGTGACATGCAAGTGGGTCTACAAGCTGAAGAAGAAAGCTGACGGGAGTATCGAGCGATACAAGGCTAGCCTTGTAGCTCAAGGGTTCTCTTAACAGTACAGAGAAGACTATGAAGAGAGGTTTATTACGGTAGCCAGGATGACTTAGGTATGAGTTGTGATTGCATTAGCAGCTAGCCAAGGGTGGAAGATTTGACAACTCGACGTAAAGAATGCTTTATTGTACGGTGAGATTGACAAGGATATCTTCATGGTTCAGCCACCGGGATATGTATCGGAAGTTCATCCAGGACACGTCTGCAAGCTCAAGAAGTGTAACACCCCCATCCGTTCGGGAGCATATAGCAAAAGGTCCGGCCGGGGCCCCACGCCATATACTTCAAAACAAACGGGAACGTCACTTAATTGAATATACAACGACACTATACCACGAAGCCTAACTCAGAGCATTCTATGTGGAAGTAAAAGAGAGACAGAAATATAAACCACAAGACCCGAACTCGGGTATGTCCACTTCTATAAAACTTGGAATAAAAGGTTTTACAACAACCATTTAGAGGCACGACGGCCTTACAGTTTACCAACATCGGCGCGCAGGCCGGCCATACATGAAAACAGAAGGAAGGACAAAAGGCCTTCAAGGGCCGCAGCAGCGCAGGGGATTCAGCCCGCCAAGTTCCCGCTCAGTCCAGCTCCTGCACAACAAGCCCACCAAAGACGGTGGCAAAACAGGGCAACGGTCAGCTAAAGCTGACCAAATATAACGACCCCACCCCTTTGAGGGGGTGGCAATTCTAACCGTCCCTGCAAAACAGTCTCAACAGCATATATATATATATAAAAGTGCGACTAGCAAAGCCCACAACATTTCATACATATGCAACAACACAAACGTGGGAATGGCCTCCACGTCTCGTGCACTCAGGCACTCTTTGGTGTACTACGCCTTCCACCACCATCCACTCTTGATGGTTTTGCCCTTCGAGGCTAAAGTCGGCGGCCCGAATACCAGGGTCCTCCGTGCTTTAATTGTGAACTTACGCAGTCCGAAGACTCTTCCCCGTTGCCTCCTGACATGCTATCCGAGGCTTACTAATCAGGTGCTGCAATGGTTCGGGTGCAGGTTCGCCAAATGCCTGTTGTTCACACACTCGTTGTACAACACGAAATGCGGGTATGGCGTCCCCTCAGACCAGGTATTCTCAATTAGCCAGCTCCACGGGCCGCTAAGTCATCCAGCAGGGCACCCTTACAGGTCGGGCACGCCGACCTCAGGTCCCCCTCAACAGGTGGGCACAACAACATCACCAGACCCATGTCTGGGAGCTGTCTCCCAGGCGACATTCACTGTCGCCAGCGACAGTGCACAAACCCTAATTTGGCTTCTAGCTGTGGATGCTTCCCGGGGCACACCCCCAGACATTGCTGCACATGCAGTAGCACTCCCTAGCCTCAGAACACCCAAATTCATCAGAATCCAATTCTGGGGAGCTGTCGCCCAGGCGACAGTCACTATCGCGCCGGCGACAGCTAGACAGAACTCCATTTCTGCCTTTTAACTTCGGGTGCTCCCCGGGGCACACCCCCGGGCGTTGCTGCGCATGCAATAGCACTCTCTAGTCCTACGTAGCAGGATAAAAACACGGGGTTTTCCCTGAGCCCGCACAATACCACAAGGCATCACCAATCCGGATGAACCATCACGGATGGGCTTCACACAGCGCGCCTACGTCCGTATTACGCACGGACTCTATATGTATGCAAACTTGGATGGGGATAACACGAATCAACCCGTCGGAGGCCACGACCTCACCCTTTTGGGTAGGGGCCTCAACGGTGCAAGGGAATGGACTAAGGCATGTCCAAAAGATGGTAGAAAAGTTCGTTACCCTTAAACGCCTCTTTGAGACCATGGCTTGACGTTCCACACGGATGGAAAGGAGCGCCTTGCCCTCCTCTATGCGTAGCCACCAACTTTGAAGGGATTGGATGAGTGTATCTCCTCCAAACCCAAGCTCCAAGCTAGGGTTTTCTATTCACCTTCTTCTCCAAGCTCCTCTCTCTCTCTCTCTTAAGAACCCTTAAGAAAAATAATGAAAAGAGAGGGATTTTCGGCCTTGTATGCTGCCACCAAGCCTCCCAAGCCAAAACAAGCCACCAAAGTCAAAGTGCAATCAATGCCCTTGATTTCGGCCACAAAGTCCAAATTTGCGCTGTCGCCCGGCGACAGCCACTGTCGCCCTGGCGACAGCGACAATGAACCGACGTTGACTAGTCAACGCCGTCCGACAGCTCACTGCAGAACCTTCTCAACAAAACGCTATCGCCCGGGCGACAGCCACTGTCGTCGGCGACAGCTCTGGATTCCAGATTTCTGAATTTTCAGATTTGGGGTCTTACAACCCTCCCCTCCTTATAAAAATTTCGTCCCGAAATTTGTAAAAACACGCATATATATTCATATCAAAACAGTCTTTTCATACAGGGGGAAAAGAAGAGATAAGCGTCACCGAAACAGCTCGGGGAACTCCTCCAACATGGTCTGCTCACGCTCCGATGAGAGCTCCTCGTGACCGCAGTTGTCCCAACGGACCTTTACCATATGGATCGCCCTGTTCCGCAGCTGACGCACCTCAGCATCCACGATGCTAACGGGCCTTACCGCCGTCTTAAGCCCACTATCCACGGGAACCTGATCCGCCGCGACCACCTGCGTAGGCTCTTGCACTGCCTTCCGCAATACGGAGATGTGGAATACATCGTGTAGCCCGCTCAGTTCCGCTGATAGCGCAAGCCTATAAGCCGCCTCGCCGACGCGCTCGATGATCTCAAACGGTCCAAGGTATCTCGGACTCAGCTTTTTCAAGCGTCGAATCCTGGATACACCCTTGAACGGACTGATCTTCAAGTAAACCCAATCGCCAACGGCGAACTGGACGTCGCGGTGCTTCGCATTATAGTACTTCGCCTGCCTATCCTGCGCAACCAAAAGCCTCTCCCGGATCAACCGTACCGTCGAAGTCGCCTCTTCGACGTCTTTCCTCTTGAAGAGCTTCGTCTCGCCCGTTTCCGCCCAAGCTAAGGGAGTGAGGCACTTCCTGCCGTAGAGGGCCTCGAAAGGCGCCATCTGAATACTTGCCTGATAGCTGTTGTTGTACGCGAACTCGACAAGAAAGAGGTGATCTTCCCACCCCTTGCCAAAATCCAGGACGCACATCCGGAGCATGTCTTCCATCGTCATGTTGGTACGCTCAGTTTGGCCATCCGTCTGAGGATGAAAGGCCGTGCTAAACTGCAACTTCGTACATAAAAGACGGTTGACTAGCCTCCAGTCGCTCGAAGTAAATTTTCCATCACGGTCACTGACGATGCTACGGGGCACACCGTGCAGTCGCACTATAGTATCAACGTACAACTTTGCCAATTTCTCCACCGAGTCATCCCTCCGGTTGGGGATAAAGTGCGCCACCTTCGTCAGCCGGTCTACAACTACCCAGATGGCATCGTTCCCGCGCTGCGATCTTGGCAGCCCATGCACGAAATCCATGGAAATGTCATCAAACTTCCACTCCGGAACAGGCAATGACTGCAAAATGCCACCGGGCTTCTGACATTCCGCCTTCACTAGCGCACAAGTGTGGCACTTGGCCACGTAGTGAGCGATGTCCCTCTTCATACCTGGCCACCAGAAAAGGACCTTCATGTCCTTATACATCTTCGTGCTCGCCGGATGAACTGAATACCTAGTACGATGCGCCTCGTACATCAACTCATCACGCAGCTCACCCGCCCTGGGGACGCACAAACGGTCCCCTCTCCACAGCAATCCGTCTTGAATTTGAAACTGGGCATCCGGCCCACCACCAGCATCCTCCGCGTAGCACTTCAAACTCGGATCGAGTTCAAAAGCCTGGCGGACTCTCTCAGCGAGGTCGTACTGCACCTCAAACCAACTCAAACAGGCACCGGCACTGCACCTCTTCTCTACGTAAGAAATATCCAAGGCCTCCAGGTCACGTATCAGGTGCTCATCATGCATCTGAATCTAGTTTTCCTACGCTGGAGCCCTGCGACTGAGTGCATCCGCAATAACATTCCCCTTCCCGGGAGTGTAGTGGATCTCGAAGGTGAAGTCCCCCAGGAACTCCATCCACCTCTGCTGCCGCATATTCAGCCCTTTCTGCGTCAGAAGGTACTTCAGGCTCTTATGGTCCGTGAAGATATCGATCTTCAAGACATACACATAATGCCGCCGTAGCTTCAGGGAAAATATCACGGCCGCCAACTCCAAGTCGTGGACCGGATAATTCCGCTCGTGCACCTTCAGCTGGCGAGAGCCATACGCTCTAACCTTGCCATACTGCTGCAGAACGCGGCCAAGGCCGCTCCCAGAAGCGTCGGTGTAGATCTCGTAGCCCTCCGTTCTGCAAGGCAAACATAAGATCGAAGCCATCGTAAGCCGCCGCTTCAACTCCTCGAAAGCCTGCGCACACGCGGGCGTCCAAATGAACTCCTGCATCTTCCGTGTCAGCGTCGTAAGAGGCAGCGCGATCCGGGAGAAGTTCTCCACGAAGCGCCTGTAATAACCGGCCAGCCCGAGAAAGCTACGGACCTCCGCTACAGAAGAAAGGACAGGCCACTCCCTGATGGCCGAAACCTTCACCAGATCTACCGCCACACCCGAACCACTAACCACATGGCCCAAGAACGCCACGGAAGGAAGCCAGAACTCGCACTTCGAGAACTTGGCATACAACTGGTTCTTCCTCAAAACCTCCAAAACTACTCGCAGGTGATCACCGTGCTCCTCCTCGGACTGAGAGTAGACTAGTATATCATCCAGGAAGACGACCACAAACCGGTCGAGGTACTCTCGGAAAGTCCGGTGCATCAAGTCCATAAACACCGAAGGCGCATTAGACAACCCAAACGGCATCACGGTGAACTCATATTGCCAGTACCTGGTACTAAAGGCAGTCTTCGGAATATCGCATTCCCTGATCCGCACCTGATAATAGCCGGACTTCAAGTCCAGCTTCGAGTATACTATCGAACCAACGAGCTGGTTGAACAAATCATCTATCCTCGGAAGAGGATACTTGTTCTTCTCCGTCAGCTTGTTCAGCTCTCGGTAGTCGATGCAAAGCCGAAGGCTACAGTCCTTCTTTTTGACAAAGAGGACCGGTGCACTCCAAGGTGAGGAACTCGGATGCACGTAGCCCTGCTCAAGCAGCTCCTGCAACTGCAGCTTCAACTCCGCCAACTCTTTCGGAGCCATACGATACGGCGAGCGGGCCACAGGCTTAGCGCCTGGCACCAACTCAATCGTGAAATCTATCTCCCTCTGCGGGGGAGCACCGGGGAGCTCGCTCGGGAACACATCGGGGAACTCTGCTACTACTGGAACATCCGCTAGGCTGGGCTTCGGCGTTGAAGCCTCCACAAGAGCAAAGAATAACTCTGCTCCCTGTCGCACTGCCTTGGACACCTGGAGAGCAGACATCAGCATCTTGCTCGATCCACGCATGCCCGCAAAGACCGTCTCACGATCGGCACCTTGCCCAAACCTCACCTCCTTGGTGGTGCAATCGATGCACGCACACTGTTCCGACAGCCAGTCCATACCAAAGATAACATCGAACTCAACCAGGGGGAGTGACGATGCCTTCAGGTCATACTCCCGACTACCAACTAGAACATTTACGCAGCAACTCCTCTCCAAACGCATCGAATATCCATTCGGCAGTAGGACCTCCAGTCCATCTGCAGAAGCAATCGACGGCGCACCAATACGTTGGACGAAGTCCGACGATAAGAAGGAGTGCGAAGCTCCAGTATCGAAAAGCGCTCTCGCAGGAACGCCTAAGACATTCACATAGCCTATGCCGCCAAACATGTTAGCATGAACATTAAAACAGGTATATAAACAGTAAAGACTGTATCTTAAATTGTACCTGTCACGGCGTCTTTGGCTTTGATAGCCTCCTGCTGATCGAGACAAAAGACTCTGGGCTGCGGGGGAGCCATACGGGAAGCAGTGGACTCAGCCGCCTTCCCCTTCTCAGAATAAGCTGGCCCCGCCTTCTTCTCTGGCCTTGGATGCCCACTGTGGCAATCTCGAGAGAAATGGCCAGGTTTGCCACAAGTGAAACAAATAAGAGGGCCACGTCCAGATGACGCGCCCGAAGCAGAGGGAGCTAGCCCAGATACTCGAGCCTTCTTCCAGCGACTCAACCTCCGCAACTTCGACGCACTCGGCACTTTGCCCTCCGGCACTTCCTCGACCACAACGGCCTTGCCCTTCTCCCTGAGCATGTCCTGCTCAAGGGCTCGGGCTGAACCAACGAGGGTCGTAAAACCCTGCGTCAACGGCCCCGCCAGAAGATGCCGCAACTCAGTACGCAAACCTCCATAAAACCTGTTCACCCTTCTCTCCTCATCATCGAAAGAAGTTCCAGCATAGCGCCCGAGGCGGGTGAACTCATGCAAGTAGTCATCAACCAGTCTACCACCCTGCGTTAGGGCCAAGAACTGGTTCTCCATCGCGATCTTCTGCGACTGAGGCATATACCTTGCGAGGAAGATTCTCGAGAACTCTTCCATCGTCACATCAACCAGTCTCCTTCCCGCAAACTGGCGCCTCTCAACCTCATCCCACCACCGCCTAGCTTCCTTTTCTAGCAAGAAAGAAGCAAAGGTCACCTTCCGCGCTTCCTCCGACTGTGTCGCTGTCAGAATTCGCTTCACATGCGACAACCAGTCTTCGGCCTCAGCTGGGGATTCAACCCCGGTAAACGGAGGGGGTCGAAATCCCAGAAAATGCTTCAGCTGCTGCTTAGGAGCACGCCTCACTGGGACTTGCTCCACTCTTTGTGGCTCAGGGGCCACCTCTTGCACTGGCGGTTGGCCTTGCCTTTCAGGCTGGCCATTCAACGCAGCTAGAACGGCTTCAGTAACTAGCCGAACCAACTCAGCAGACGGAGCTGTAGGGGCCTCAGCAGACCCACTACTCTCATGTACATCACGGGTACGCGACGGTCCCGCTGCACTTCGAGTGCCCTACACAAGTGCAACACATAGTTAGGCGACAGCACAGTCGCAACTAACAACAAAAGGAACACTCAGGTTCCAAAATCATGCAATTATTGTTGGTTTGTTGTTACATTTTATTCCTAAGTGGACATTTTTGGGTTTATTTTACATCTCAACGGTAGCGCACGCACGTGCTCACCACCCCTTAAAAGAATTCGTCCACGAATTCCTTAGAAGGATACGGAACCCTAGTAGCTGATACCAACTTGTAACACCCCCATCCGTTCGGGAGCATATAGCAGAAGGTCCGGTCGGGGCCCCACGCCATATACTTCAAAACAAACGGGAACATCACTTAATTGAATATACAACGACACTATACCACGAAGCCTAACTCAGAGCATTCTATGCGGAAGTAAAAGAGAGACAGAAATATAAACCACAAGACCCGAACTCGGGTATGTCCACTTCTATAAAACTTGGAATAAAATGTTTTACAACAACCATTTAGAGGCACGACGGCCTTACAGTTTACCAACATCGGCGCGCAGGCCGGCCATACATGAAAACATAAGGAAGGACAAAAGGCCTTCAAGGGCCGCAGCAGCGCAGGGGATTCCGCCCGCCAAGTTCCCGCTCGGTCCAAATCCTGTACAACAAGCCCACCAAAGACGGTGGCAAAACAAGGCAACGGTCAGCTAAAGCTGACCAAATATAATGACCCCACCCCTTCGAGGGTGTGGCAGTTCTAACCGTCCCTGCAAAACAGTCTCAACAACATATATATATAAGTGCGACTAGCAAAGCCCACAACATTTCCTACATATGCAACAACACAAACATGGGAATGGCCTCCACGTCTCGTGCACTCAGGCACTCTTTGGTGTACTACGCCTTCCACCACCATCCGCTCTTGATGGTTTTGCCCTTCGAGGCTAAAGTCGTCGGCCCGAATACCAGGGTCCTCCGTGCTTTAATTGTGAACTTACGCAGTCCGAAGACTCTTCCCCGTTGCCTCCCGACATGCTATCCGAGGCTTACTAATCAGGTGCTGCAATGGTTCGGGTGCAGGTTCGCCAAATGCCTGTTGTTCACACACTCATTGTACAACACGAAATGCGGGTATGGCGTCCCCTCAGCCCAGGTATTCTCAATTAGCTGGCTCCACGGGCCGCTAAGTCATCCACCAGGACACCCTTACAGGTCGGGCACGCCGACCTCAGGTCCCCCTCAACAGGTGGGCACAACAACATCACCAGACCCATGTCTGGGAGCTGTCGCCCAGGCGACATTCAATGTCGCCAGCGACAGTGCACAAACCCTAATTTGGCTTCTAGTTGTGGATGCTTCCCGGGGCACACCCCCAGGCATTGCTGCACATGCAGTAGCACTCCCTAGCCTCAGAACACCCAAATTCATCAGAATCCAATTCTGGGGAGCTGTCGCCCAGGCGACAGTCACTGTCGCGCCGACGACAGCTAGACAGAACTCCATTTCTGCCTTTTAACTTCGGGTGCTCCCCGGGGCACACCCCCGGGCGTTGCTGCGTATGCAGTAGCACTCTCTAGTCCTATGTAGTAGGATAACAACACTGGGTTTTCCCCGAGCACGCACAATACCACAAGACATCACCAATCTGGACGAACCGTCACGGATGGGCTTCACACAACGCGCCTACGTCCGTATTACGCACGAACTCTATATGTATGCAAACTTGGACGGGGATAACACGAATCGACCCGTCGGAGGCCACGACCTCACCTTTTTGGGTAGGGGCCTCAACGGTGCAAGGGAATGGACTAAGGCATGTCCAAAAGATGGTAGAAAAGTTCATTACCCTTAAACGCCGCTTTAAGACCATGGCTTGACGTTCCACACGGATGAAAAGGAGCGCCTTGCCCTCCTCTACGCGTAGCCACCAACTTTGAAGGGATTGGATGAGTGTAGCTCTTCCAAACCCAAGCTCCAAGCTAGGGTTTTCTATTCACCTTCTTCTCCAAGCTCCTCTCTCTCTCTCTCTCTCTTAAGAACCCTTAAGAAAAATAATGAAAAGAGAGGGATTTTCGGCCTTGTATGCTGTCACCAAGCCTCCCAAGCCAAAACAAGCCACCAAAGTCAAAGTGTAATCAATGCCCTTGATTTCGGCCACAAAGTCCAAATTTGCGCTGTCGCCCGGCGACAGCCACTGTCGCCCTGGAGACAGCGACAATGAACCAACATTGACTAGTCAACGCCGTCCGATAGCTCACTGCAGAACCTTCTCAACAGAACGCTATCGCCCGGGCGACAGCCACTGTCGCCGGCGACAGCTCTGGATTCCAGATTTCTGAATTTTCAGATTTGGGGTCTTACAAGAAGGCTCTTTACGGGTTGAAGCAAGCACCTCGGGCGTGGTATGGAAAGATCGGAGAATACCTCCAGTTCTGCGGATATTTTGCTTAAGATTCAGACTCGAGTCTGTTCGTAAAGAATATCGGGGAGCTGCAAGTCTTGGTGTTGTTTTACGTTGATGATATGATCATCCCGTGGAACTCGGAGGCTGAGGTAGCTAAGCTTCGGGCTGAATTAGCTATCGGGTTTGAGATGAAGGATCTGGGGGAGCTTCACCATTTTCATGGACTCGAGGTGGAGAGGAAAGAGAGCGGTGTGCTCATATCTCAGAAAGGTTATGCGAAGTGGATCGTTAAGCAATTCGGCATGCAGGATGGGAAGAGCAGCTCTACTCCACTGGAGGTTGGTGTAAAACTTCGGCGGGATGAGGGGAGGATTCTTCCTGATCCGTTGGTGTTTCGGGCTCTTGTTGGGAGTCTGATATACTTGATAATTACGAGGCTGAATAATGCTTATGCAGTTGGCAGGGTAAGTCGATATATGGCGGAACCACAGAAACCTAATCTGGTGGTGGCTAGGAGTATTTTAAAGTATGTGAAGTCAACCTTAGACATGGGTCTTCTTTATAGGAGAGACACTAGCTTTTGTTTGCATGTTACATGGATGCCGATTATGGGGGAGACTCTGATGATCAGAAGTCGACGTCTGGTTATGTTTTCTTATGCGGATCGACGACTATTTCATGGTGCAGCAAGAAGCAAGATTCTGTGTCGGTCTCTACCACTGAAGCGGAGTACAAGGCTTCTGCCTTGGCAGCTTAGGAAGTTATCTGGCTTAGGAAATTGGTGGAGGACATCCGTAAGAAGGTCCGAGGTCCTACTCTACTGCGTGGTGACAACGAGAGTGCCCTCAAACTAGTTAATAATCCAGTTTGTCATGCATAGACCAAGCATATCGAGATTGAGCATCATTTCATTCAGGAGAAGGTGTTGGAGGGATCTTTGATGGTTGAGCATGTGCGGAGTGAGGACAATGTCGCTGACATCTTCATGAAGCCGCTGGCGAAGGGACCATTTACTCAGTTATGAGGATTGCATGGGCTGACTTCCACTTCCCACTTCAAGGGGGAGTGTTGAATTTTGAAGTGCAAGTGGAGGTCGGGCGGTCTGGGCATCAGACCGGGCGGTCTGGTAAATCGCGGAGGTTGGGCAGTCTGGTATGAAGACCACGCAGGTTGTCTTTCTGCATTGGTCTGGCGGTTAGCTAGTGGCAGGTTGATGCCGACGACGGCCCTCAACATGAAGATGGTGACGATGACAGTTTTCCATCCAAGGATTCACGCCATCGCCGCTACAACCTTCGCCCGCGCCGCCGGCTTGAAAACTAATAGTTATAATAATTTGATTATAATTATTAGTTTATTTTTATCATGTATTAATGATTGGGACTTTAGTATTTTAGTTTCATGCATGAACATTTTGAATTGGCCTGCATTTAGCCAAATCTATTTGGTTTTTTTTTTGGGCTGCAAATAGCCCTCCTTGTTGTAAGGCCCTATATAAGGCCATATGTTGTTGGAGAATTAAGATCATTGCAAGAATTAAAAGATTGAAACCCTAACTCCTCGTGGCTTCCCCCTCTTGGACGACCCCACCCCCCCCCCCCCCCCCCCCCCCCCCCCCGCCCCCCGCCCCTTCTCCCCCTTAGGAGATTTCGACCTCCTCTCTTGGCCGCCCCTCTCCCCTCCTCCCCTCAAACTTGGCCGACCACCTCTCTCTCTCCCCCACTCTTATTCTCAACAAGAATCTACCCCTCCCTTTGGCCGACCCCTCTCCATCCCCCACTCCTCTTGGAAATACTCGGCCACCCCTCATCCTCCAAGCAAGGTGTGACTGTGGAATCGTTGGCGGCGTGAAAGCGAAGACGGCGTTCAAATCTCACTTTGGCGACGACAACTCCGGCGGATTTGTGGGAGAATGAACGGGCTTACGTGTGCTTGAGGCCAATCCTAACTCAAGCAGGGTAACGAACTATCCACTTGTGTGATTCTCTTCTTGGTTGGTCTTGTGCTGGAACTTTGTGGCGTGATCTTCATATCACCGTTGAATCTTTTCGTGGTTTCTTCATTCGATTTGCATTTGTATCCTTTCTTTTTATTTTCGAAGGGGTTTGGCGAGCCCCGCTTCTTGTTGGGAGAGATCACCCATTTTCCGAATCGTTACTTTCAGGGGAACTCTTTTGGTACAATGCATAGCTCGATCGGACCGGGTGGGTCCATTTAGCTTGAGCGAATATTGGCCAATAGCCTCTATTCAATCTCTAGCGGGTTAGCTATCCGTCGTTGGCGTAAACATTGATAATTAGCGTAGAAGATTGCTGCGTTTACCTTGAGCGTGTTGGGTAGTTCGTGTTACATTGGGTAGAACAGCCGTTACTCCGTTGCGAGCGCCACTGTAGGCTAAGCCTACATCACATGTGGCCTTGGTTCTCAAACCACCTGGGGTCAGCTATGTTTTTGTAACCGGGCGGTTAACATTCGTTGTTACATCCGATGTTAATTCTCTGGCTACGAACAAGACTGGAATAGTAAGTGAGAGCTCGCGAGTTGGTGGCGTGGATAGACTGTTCTGTTCGCGCGGTTTGAGGCTTACCTTTGCTGTGTTCGCAGGTTGTGCGGCTTGCTTGTGGTTCTGATTTGATCAGGGGAGACCGCAACAGAGAAGCCGGTAGCAGTCTATGGCGGTAGTAGCAGGAGGTTGCGGTTAGCGACAAAGCAGGTTTTCTTCAACTCGGTTCCAGCTTTCAATAATTTTACACCCCGACGGTTAGGCGGTTTGCCTTTGTCGGTCTGTTACTTCAGTTCAGTTCAACAGCTTGTTCGCAATTAGGAGCGGCCAAGTGACTGCTGTCAGGCGGCCGTGCTTGGGCGGACAGAGTTAGCATTGGAATAACGGGTAGTCCGCATGTTGAGTTGCAGGTTGGTAATTTCGCGATTAGTCGCGCGGTCAGCTTGGCGACTTAGCGGTTTGCGCAGACAACCTTTGTTAGCCGGGCGGTTTGGCGGGTTCGTGCTGTAAACGCCATCTTCTAGTAGTTGGTTTTTTTCTCTCCTCATCATTGTGTGTACTGATAAATCATGTCTAGGAATGTACAAAAGATAGTTGATTCAAGATTTTCTCTTGTTCCTTCATTATTTCTGGTTTCTGGTGCTTGGTATGGTTGAGAGTGTTCCTGCGACCTAGTTCTCGTTTTTCCGCTTATCAGAATTTTTTAACAAATAGTCTATCCTAATCGCACACCAAAGCATTTAGCTTAAGGTTTTATACATTATTAGTTTTGGCATGTTGATGTGGTGTTCGATTTGTGAATGCGTGGAAGAGCTCTATTGAAAAATCTTGCCGAAAAATTGATGTTAAAAAGAAAAAAAATATGGAAAGAAAAAGAAAGAAGTATAAAAAAAATTGAAGTGAAAAAATGAGAAAAGATTGTAAAAAAATTGTATTTGGGAGTAGGCAGTGTGCATACTCCATAGTTTCATGTTCAAGTATGGGGGAGTGGTGTACATATTTTTTCATTTGTGTGTTGATGGTATTAATATGGTGAGCTCATTTGGGATTGGTGTGCTTAGCTCCCGTGTTTATCATTGTTTACCCCACCTAATCCCAAGCTTAAATCTTAACTGAAAGTCCTATTGATTCGCACATTAAACGTAACTAGTGTCGTGGAGAGAGTGTGAATGGCCAAGCTTATGGCCATCGACATTGATGGATTTCTTTGGAGACTGTCCCACTCCCGGATCTCTGGAAATATTCCTCTTAGTGATTGAACTGCTTGCTCCCTGCGCATGACTTGAGGGTTTACCGCGATTCAAGTTAAGAGTAGGCATAATATGTAGAAAAGCAGTTAGAAAATTGTAAATTAATTAGTATGCATAAAAGTTTCTTCTACTAAAATTCATACATGTGCGGGCATGCAATTTCGCATTGTACTTCGCGTATTCAATTTCTTAGCCAGCACATGATTTTTCTAGTCTTTTTGGAACATTTGTTTGCTCGGGAGTTTATCCTTCACGCACTATCTCGTTGATCGTGCATTTTCATTTCGCTCAAAATCATGAAAATCTGCCGTTCTGTTTTTGCCAGTGCGTTTTCTTCATGCACGAGCATTTTGCCCGTGTGTGAGTACAATGCACGAGCAGATTGTTGTTTTATAAAATATTACATTTCTGCTTCGCCTGTGCAATTCCTTCGCGCACAGTTGACTCAGAACGTGCGTGGAGGATTTTTTGACATATTTTCTATTTAAAGCCCGATTTTTAGGTCATCCGGACGCCCGATTCTATTCCGCGAATTCCGCCGCAGGAGGAGCTCCAGCTCAGTTTTTCTTCCACCTTCCATGAGGGCTTTGCCCTAGGCCGCCTCCATCATCTAAGAGCTTCTAAGGAGGGGATTCTAGTCATACACTCATAATCAAGCGAGGAAAGCTTCAAACCAGAGTAGATCAGGTCGTGAGACGAAGAAGAAGGGTCCATTGGGAGGAAGTGATAGCCCTCCGCTACCCCGGACTTAGTTACGGACCGAGCTAGGATGTGGATTGACAACCCGGCGATTCCTATCGTTAATCTTAATGAGGCTTCGGATGTGGTCGATTCTCTTGCACTCTTTCCTTTTATTTAGATGAATGTAACTAGATCTCCATGTTATTGATGATGTGCACTATAAACTGTGATTTGTAATGTTTATTTCATTTTTATGAAATTATCTTGTTTATATGTGTATTTGAGGTGCGCCACTAAATCCACTCCACCCTCCACTTCATTCCGCTAGCCTACTCGCCCATTCCACAAGCCTACTCTTCCATTCCGCTTGACTACTCTTCCATTCCGCTTGACTACTCTTCCATTCCGCATGCCGACTCATCCATCCGCCGAGCGAAGCAGTGCATAACTTCCTGCATATTCCCCCACATTGCGAAGCGTTGTCGGCGACCCGCATTATTAAATTAGGTTATTTTATTTTGTTTTCCATAATCCAACTCGAACCTTCCGCAAACCATCAGAACTAAAGAGCTTCAATCTCAAGTCCTACCTCAAAAGTAAGCTCCACCTTACTATGTTCCTTCGTTATCGATACTTGGGGAAATTCACCCATCTTATATTACTTGTGCGACCGGTACCCTTGTCGTAAGTGTGTTAAAGCCGGCATTCCACTAGCTCCTTGAACTCTACAAACTTTTCAAAGGCTTCCGACTTCTCCTTCAGAAAATATACCCAAGTATATCTGGTGAAGTCATGTATCAAGACCAGCATATGCCTGCTACCTCCAAGACTTATAGTTGTAGTAGGTCCAAACAGATCACCATGAATACATTCCAATGGTGATTTGCATCTGCTTTGAGATTTATCAAATGCAAGGCGATGATCCTTAACATATTGACAACCTGCACAAACATGACCTTCTCCAAAAGATGAAAGACTAGGCAAGCCTCTCACAAGGCCTCTTCCCGCCATATCCTTCAGCTTATCCATCACAACATGTCTAAGTCTTTCATGCCAGATAGCAGCGCTATCATTAGTCCTCATCTTATCAACTTAAGAACAAGTCCTTCACCCTTCTTCCAACATGAGTGAATTCAGCCTTCACCGCTGACACATTCCGAAGAAACTTCACTTCTATTGGACCAAACAGAACGTGATAGTCAACATCAACAGCGTTGGTCACTGAGAAGAGGTTTTCCTTCATTCCCGGCACATGATAGACACTTCTCAATGTAAGTGGACCTCTATCGACGTTCAAAGAAACTACACCCTCCTTCTCTAATGCATGAACAGTATCATCAGCCGTAATAATGACATCATTACCTTTGTGCTCCTGCAGCGAGGCGAACTTTGACTCGTCCCCGGTGAGGTGATGACCACACCCCAAGTCAATGATTCAGTCATCCTGATAGTTGATAGATTCCAATGCACAAACACAAGTGCCCGTCATGAAGGCACCCTCACCCCATTCAGTTTCAGCAGATCTGGACTCCACTCCCTCCTTTCCTGCAGTATGCCCTGGCTGAAGATTGACTCGGCAGTCCTTCCTGCAGTGACCAGGCTTATTGCACCTGAAGCATCTAGGTCCTTCCTTCTTCTTCCCTGAGTCTAGGTTCTTCCAATCACGCTTAGGAGTGTTGCTCATCTCCTGCTGATATGAAGTTGAAGGACCATTATCTCCAGAAGACTTTTTCTTCTTGCCCTAACGCTTCTTCTTCCCTGAGTGTAGGACCTCACTATCTCCCCCGGAGATAGATATCCCAGCCTTTTGTCTTGCCATGCTTTCCTGCAAACACAACAGGTTCTCCAGCTCGAGCAACGATGGTTGATTGGCCCAGCCCTGTACTGAAGTGATGAAGGCAACATACTCCTTCCGCAAGCTATAGATAATGTGCCTCTTCAGCTTCGCCTCAGAAATGGGCTCATCCGGGTCCAATGCAGAAATCTTTGCACAGAGGTTCTTCATTTTCAGAAAGAACGTTGATATGGACAAGTCACCTTGAGTGGCCTGGCCAACTCATTCTCCAAGAATTGTAGCCGAGCTACTTCTTGTTAAACAGCCCATCCAAGGAAGTCCATATTTCAGCAGCTGATCGACATCTAATGTTGTGATCAAAGTACTCCTATGAGATAGCTTGCTTGACAATAAACTCTGCTTTCGCATTAGTTTTCCTCCAAGCTCTCACTAGATCGGCATTTCCAACAGCAACAGTAACTTTTTGAGTTTCTTCTCCACCAACAACCTCCCAGAGGTTCTCGCCCAGGAGATAGCTCTCCATACATGACTTCCACTTCTTAAAGTTAGTCTGTGTTAGGAGCTCAATACCAAGACCTCTTGCTATTCATCCTTCCATTGCTATACAACTGACTTACTTGCGCTTCTAGAAATCCAAGCAAGATAATTGCGGATGAATCACTGCTCAAACCTCTGTCCCACAGATATCATGTTAAAATTTCTGATAAGCAGAGAAACAGGAACAAGGTCGCAGGAACATTTCAACCATACCAAGCACAAGAACCCAGAAAAAATGAAGGAACAAGAGAAATCTTGTATTAACTATCTTTTGTACATTGCGAGGCATACATGGCGAGACATGATTTAGCAGTACACCTGATGAGGAAGAAAACAAATAACAAGAAGCTGGTGGTTACAAATAAAAAGAACCCGCCAAACTATTGTGACTAACAAGACTATCCGCGCAAACCGCCATGTCACCAAACCGCAACTCAACACACGGACTGCCCGTTATTCCAATGTTGATACTGTTCTCCCAAGTAAGGCCGCCTGACAGTAGTCACCTGGCTGCTTCTAACCGCGAACACAGCTGCTAAAGAACTGAACAGGGATACAGACCGACAAAGGCAAACTGCCTATCCGCCGCGGACTGATCATTATTGAAAGCTGGAAATGAGCTGAAGAGAAACCGCCTTATCGCTAATCGCGACCTCCTGCTGCTACTCGTCGCTGACTGCTACGGACTTATCTGTTGCGGTCTCCTCTGATCAAATCAGAACCATAAGCAAGTCGTACAACCTACGAGCACAGCAAGGGCAAGTCTCAAGCCACGCGAACATAAAAGTTCTATCCGCACAAACAACTCGCGAGCTCTCACTTAATGTTAAAAATTTCAGAGTAGGATCGAAGACGATACAGCGGAAGACTTCAATCAATTTCAATTCAAGTAACCAGTGATAATGAAGGACAAGAAGACCTTTTATTTATTGACTATCTTTTTACAATTCGTTGCATACATGATGAGACATGATTTATAAGAGAAACATAGATGAGAAGACAAAGCAGCAAAATAAGCTTCTGCGGGCTAGAACATCTGAGACCGCATAGACCGCTCGATCACAACAAGTCCGCATAACATCCCTGAGATCGCACAAACAGAATAGGTCATTGACCTGTAATCTGCCAGACCGCCAATCACAGACCGCACAATCTGCTTCTTATTGAACTGCTGAAAATAATACCCTGTCCGCACTTCTTGATCGCCCAAACCGCACAGTCACTAGATCACAGAAGTATCCCCTGAACAGAAGAAGAAGAACTGCTCACTACTGCAAGACCGAAACTCAAGACCGCCTAAGCGCTGAAGGTCGCCTGATCAATTGAGTCCACTGCAAACAGATCAAGAACAACAACCGTAGACCGCCCAGATAAGACCGTTGGCGAGCTGGTTATTCAAATCTGGAAAGATAGGAAGAATGCTGACGGAGACTGCTGGCCTCCTAACCTGCGAACACAACAAACTGGTCAACAAAAAGCAGCCCACGCGATCTCAAAAATGAGATCGGCATAATCAATCCAAACAATAGTACTTATAGTTGTTGCATACAAATGGCTACCCCTGCATCTCTATTTATAGGCAAATGAACGGATGTCGTCACCACCCATAAGAGATACAGACACCTCCCTTATTAGGACGCACAGTCACCAGAACCAGACCGTACGGTCTTCATAAGACCATTCTTTCATTTAGAGCAAAACGGACCAACCAAGATAGTTTGCCAGAACAACACTTGCAGACCGCTCGGCTTATATAAGAACAGAACTACATGAGCACAACTGACAAACCAAAGCTGACCGCCAGAGTGAACTCATGCAAACTGCCCGGTCTCACTACCAGACCGCTCGGAGTCTGCAAGTACTTGAGCACTCCTGGCTAACTGAAGTTGTCCACCAATACCGAGCTCTCGTAGGCCACGTGAGCTCTGCGGTGTCCAAAATTTAGACCGCCTGGACTCATACTTGCACTTCAAAATTCAACACTCCCCTTAAAGTGGGAAGTGGATGTCAACCTAAGTAAACTCCTCAACCGATCAAACGGTCCCTTCGACAATGACTTCGTAAAGATGTCCGCGACATTATCCTTGCTCTGCACTTGCTCAACCATAAGAAATCCCTCAAACACCTTCTCCCGAATAAAATGATGTTGAATCTCTATGTGCTTGGTTCGCGCGTGATAAACTGGATTTTTCACCAGTTTGAGGGCACTCTCATTGTCACCACGAAGTAGAGTAGGAACTCGCACCTCACCATGAATGTCCTCCACAAGCCTCCTAAGCTAGATGGCTTCCTGAGCTGCCAAAGCCGAATCTTTGTACTCCGCTTCTTTAGTAGAGACAGGAACAAAATCCAATTTTTTGTTGCACCATGAGATAGCTGTAGAGCAAGTCATAAAGACATATCCAGAGGTCGACTTCCGATCATCTTAATCATCTCCATAATCAACATCCATGTAACCAAGCAAGCAAAAGCCTGAGTTCTTCCCATATAAGAGACCCAAATCAGAGGTGGACTTTACGTATTTGAGAATACTCCTACCCGCCATTAGATGAGGTTTCCGAGGCTCCTCCATAAACTGACTCACTCAGCCTACTATATAAGAGATATCTGGCCTCGTGATAGTCATGTATATCAGACTTCTGACCAGAGCTCGAAACACCAAAGGATCAAAAAGAACCTTCCCCTCATCACGTAAAAGTATCACACCAACCTCCAGTGGAGTAGAGCTGCTCTTCCCACCTTCCATGCTGAATCGCTTCACAATTTGATCTACATAGCCTTTCTGGGATACAAGCATACCACCCTCTTCCTCTCCACCTCGAGTCCAAGGAAATGGTGGAGCTCATCCAAGTCCTTCATCTCAAATCTGATAGCCAAATTAGCACGAAGTCTAGCAACCTCTAATTCAGAATTTCCCATGACGATCATGTCGTCAATATATAGCAGCACAAAGACCTGAGGCTCCCCCATCTTCTTTACAAACAAGCTTGAATCAAAATCAGAAGCAAAGTATCCATAGAACTGGAGGTATTCTACTATCTTGCCATACCATGCCCGAGGCGCCTTCTTCAAGCCGCAAAGAGCCTTCTTGAGCATACACACATGTCTTAGATGAACTTCAGAAACATAACCAAGTGGCTGATCCATGAAAATTTCCTTATCAATCTAGTCGTAAAAGAATGCATTCTTCACGTCGAGTTGCCAAATTTTCCACCCTTGGCAAGCTGCCAATGCGATCACCACCCAAACTGAAGTCATCTTGGCAACAGGGCTGAATGTTTCTTCATAATCCTCCCCATACTTCTGAGAAAACCCTCGAGCTACAAGGCGAGCCTCTATCGCTCGATGCTGCCATCAGCCTTCTTCTTCAGCTTGAAAACCCACTTGCAAGTCACAGGAGTAACATCCTCAACCTTAGGCACCAAGTCCCAAGTCTCATTCTTCCCGAGGGAAGCCATCTCTTCATCCATGGTATCTTCCCACTCCTTGATCCCAGTAGCATTTTCAAAACAAGATGGCTCTCTCATCTTGGGGACCTGCGAAGAAACATGAGACGAAGCTTACTAAGTTTCCCCCTGTATATCGATCTGGTGGAATGATAGTCCTCCCGGACCTCCTCAGAGCTTTACTTTGTTCCACCTCTTCAGCTACCTTTTCTGGACTAGTTCTCCTTTTAGGTAAACTTGGAGCATTGCTCCCCCTACTTCCAGAACCTGATTCACCTGTCCCAGAGCTAGAAGCAACTGGAGAACTTGGAGAAACAGACAACTCCACCATAACTTCTTTAGTAGCTTCTCCTTGTCCTCCATCTGAACTACTTCCTTGTAACTCAACAGAAGAGCTACCCTGTTATGATGTCAACTCATCACATACCACATCCCATGAGACCACAGCTCTCCATCTCTCTAGATCCATGCATATCCAGCCCTTCTTCCGGTCATCATTACCAACAAACACTAGCTTCCTTGCTTTTGCATCTAGCTTCGTTCTAAGAGCATCTAGAACATGCACATAGTAGGTAGATCCGAACAAACGAAGGTGTTCCACCGTAGGATTTATCTTGGACATCAACTCATGAGGGGTTTTCATGTTGATTGGACTCAGAGGCAGCAGATTGATGACATTAGTTGCACAAGACATTCCCTCTACCCAGAAAGACTTTGAATACTCTTGGCATGAAGCCAACATTTGCAGGTCTCCGTTAGATGATGGATCTTTTGCTCAGCAACTACATTCTGTTGTGGAGTGTGAGCACAAGAGAGCTCTCTCTAGATGCCATGCTTCCTGCAGAAGTTGAAGAATGCATTTGAGATGAACTCTCCTCCATTGTCGGTTCGAAACTTCTTGATCTGTAGGTTAATCCGACCCTCCACTAGCTCCTTGAACTCCACAAACTTTTCAAAGGATTCCGACTTCTCCTTTAGAAAATATACCCAAGTATATCTAGTGAAATCATCAATCAAGACCAGCATATACCTGCTACCTCCAAGACTGACAGTTGCGGTATGTCCAAACAGAACACCATGAATACACTCCAATGGTGCTTTGCATCTGCTTTGTGATTTGTCGAATGGAAGGAGATGAGCCTTACCATATTGACAACCTGCACAAACATGACCTTCTCCGAAAGATGACAGACTAGGCAAGCCTCTCACAAGGCCCCACCATAGCCTTCAGCTTATCCATCCCAACATGTCCAAGTCTTTCATGCCAGATAACGACGCTATCATTAGTCCTCATCTTATCAATATATGAACTTGTTGATAACACAGACAAGTCCTTCACCCATCTTCCAACATGAGTGATGTCAGCCTTCATAGCTGACACATTCCGAAGGAACTTCACTTCTGTTGGACCAAACAGAACGTGATAGCCAGCATCAATATCGTGGTCACTGAGAAGAGGTTTTTCTTCATCCCCGGCACATAATAAACACTCTTCAACGTGAGTGGACCTCTATCACCGTTTAATGAAACTACACCCTCCTTCTCAACTGCATGTATAGTATCATCAGCAGTAATGATATCATCATTACCTGAGTATGCCTGCAGAGAAGAGAACTTTGACTCGTCTCTGGCGAGGTGATGACCACACCCCGAGTCCACGATCCAATCATCTTGATAGTTGATAAAAGCCAAATCCCTAACACCAGTGCCCGTCATAAAATCTCCATCACCCCATCTATCTCCTGTATTGGAAACAGCTTCTTCTTTTCCTGCAGCATGCCCTGGCTGAAGATTGACTCTGTAATCTCTTATGAAATGACCAAGCTGATTGCACATGTAGCACCTCGGTCCTTCCTTCTTCTTTGCATTACTCTTAGGAGCATTGCTCCTCTCCAGCTGATATGAAGTTCAAGCTCCATCGCTAATAGATGACTTCTTCTTGTCCCATCTCTTCTTCTTGCCAGAATAGAGAACCTCGCTTTCTCCTCCAGAGACAGATATCCCAGCCATTTGCTTTGTCAAGCTCTCTTGCGAAGCTAGCAAGTTTTCCAGCTCTAGCAATGAGGGTTGATTGGCCCAACCTTGCACAGAAGCGATAAAGGCCACATACTCCTCTGCAAGCCGCGAATTATGTGCCTCTTCAACCTTTCTTTTGAGATAGGTTCATCCGGGTCCAAGGATGATATCTCCGTGCACAGGTTCTTCATTTTCAAGAAGAAAGATGAAATGGACAAATCTCCTTGAGTTGCTTTCGCCAACTCATTTTTAAGAAACTGTAGTTGAGCTACGTTCTTCTTGTTGATCAAGCCATCCAGGGATGTCCAAATCTTTGCAGCTGACCGACATCTAATTATGTGGTCTAACAGATCCGGAATGATAGCACGCTTGAGAGTGAACTCTGCCTTAGCATTTGTTCTCTTCCAAGCCTTCACTTGCTCAGCTTTCCCTTAAGCATCTATAACTGCTTGTCTATCATCTATGTTGGGTATATTGCCCTCAATATTACCTTGATTTGCAGAGGCATCACTCTCAATGCTAAGGACATATTGTATTTAACAAAGCTATACTTGTGTAGGATATACAGGCACAGGTAACTGAAAAGGAAGGGCCAAACATGGCCTTAGATAAGAATAAACCATCCACAGGGAGATGAAGATCTGTCTCAGCAGATCCGCTGAGACGAAGGGTCATAACCGCTGAGACAAGGAGCCATCTCAGCGGATCCACTGAGAAGGAGACTGGAGCATCCGCTGAGAAGGGGACTGGAGCTGTCGCTGAGACTGGGCTGTCTCAGCCCAACAGCTGAGATTGGATGATGTCTCAGCCCAACCGCTGAGACAGATCCAAATGTGTTGACGGGATCTGCTTTTGGCGCAAACGACAATTGAGAGGGAAAAGCAACTCCAATCTGACCCATACTGTGTCAGGAGGATCGATATAGCCGTTGAAGCCTTCTGGAGGTATAAAAGAAGAAGCTAGGGTACAACAACAAGTACTGTTTGATTGAAAAAGCCTTTGCTGTACGCCGCAATTGAGCATTCGCGTTTCAGCCAGTTGAAGTTATTCTCTGCAGTTGAAGTTAATCTTCTAAGGGAGATTAGTTAGCTCTTCCTGTACAAACTCAAGAAGGGCAAGTTGATCTTCTGCTTTGCTGAAGGATAAGATCAAGGTGATACAAATCTGAAGCTGTTGTTTTCAGATCTGAAGAAAGGATTCAGAAGACCTAAGAGTAAACCTTTTGTCTTTTGCATCTAGCTCAAACTCTATTATATCTTTGTAAGGCATTGTTGCCTGAGTGAAAGGCTGTTGAGCCTGTGTGTAAAGCCGTGTTGACAGCTTGAGTGGTAGGACTTCTTGATAGGTCTGAGGTAGGAAATCTGTGGGATTTCTGAGTGGTAGGAGTTACATAACTCTGAGCTGTAGGGCTGCTGTGCTTGAGGTCTAGGGCTGTTGAGCCTGAGGGGTAGGGCTGTTGAGACTGAGTGTCGGGCTGTTGAGCCTGAGTGTAGGGCTGCTGTGCCTCAGGTAGGATTACTATTGATCTGAGAAGTTCTGAGGAACTTGTGGTGTAAGCTCAAGGAGTCGAGATTGGAGTTTGTGGCCTTGTCTAACTCACTGTTAGAAAGGTGAAGGGGTAAAGAGGACTACTCAAGACACCCGGTCTTGAGGAACCTCTATACATCCTTGTGTGCTTTCTGTGATTGTGTTTTCTGCAGCTAGAAACATTAGGTTTAAACAAAGAAAATAAGTAAAACCTATTCACCCCCCTCTAGGTATTATTGACTACACCTATATAAACTATCAAGTGGTATCAGAGATATATAGGTTGATCAAAAGGACTTAACAGTCTGATCAAATCCTATACAGGAGTAGTCAAATCTGAAATCAAATGGCCAACAGTGGAATGAAGGAGTTGGGGTCAATGATGTTGCCTATATGCTCCAAAGAAAACTTTGGCATATGGAAGCAAAGGGTAAGGCTATTCATGGAAGCATCAGACCCAAGGATCTTTTTGACTGTCAAAAATGGTCCTTATACCTTTGAGAAAGTGTCCACTATTGACCCTACTAGAAAAGTACTTAAGGTATTTTCTGAACTGACCAATGATGAGATAGCACTGTACACTATGGACAAGAGAGCCCAAAACATAATAGTAAATGCCAATGATGACACTACATTTTAGAACTTGGTACACTGCCAAACTGACAAGGAAATGTGGGACACATTGGTTGTCTATATGGAGGGAACAGCTGAAGTAAGGGATGATAGAAAGTCACTCCTCAATCAGGAGTATGAAGCCTTCAGACAGCTGGGCCAGGAGAATATCTCCATGTGCTATGAAAGGTTCTTTAGGATTGTAAATGAACTAAGAACCTATGGAAGGGTGTTCACAGATTATGAACTTAATGACAAGTTCCTTAGATCTCTAACTAGAGAATGGGACACAAAAATCTGTGCAATCAGGGAAGGGGCAAGACTTGGAGAAACCCCCATCCATACACTGTTTGGGAAACTGCTCTCATATGAGATGCAGCTTTCTGCAAGAAAGGAGGAGGACTCTTCCTCCAGGGCTCACACAAGGGAGAGATCTGTTGCTCTCAAAGCTGAAAGCTCTAAGAGGAACAAGGTTAGAGTGCAGTCACCTCCAAGAAAGGCTGCTGAATCTGAGAAATCTGAGAGCAGCAAATATGACAGCTCCTCTTCTGATGAGGAGTTTGCTTCCTTCACAAGGCAGTTCAAGAAGATGATCAAGAGGAAACAATGGAAGAACAAACCTTCCTCCTCTTCTCATCCCAAGAAGGATCATTACAGATCTGAGAGGCAACATCCCAAAGGGGACATGTATGACTCTAAAACTAGTAAACATGTTTCAACTAACATAATTTGTTATTGCTGTAGTAAGCATGGACATGTCATTGCTGACTGCCCAGTCAAGAGAAAGGAAAGAGGTGACAAGAAGCCTCATCACCAGAAGGAGAGGAAGGGAGAAAAATCCTTCCTAGCTAAGAAAGGCAAGAGCTGGAGTGAATCTGAATCTTCATCTTCAGATTCAGATGGTGAGGAGGAAGCCTACTTTGGGCTGTTTGCTGATCAGGAAGAAGAAGACTATCCTCCTACCAGGATAGGAATAAGGGCCCCTCTATCACATTTAGATAGTGATGAAGAGGAGGATGAGGTCACTCTTGATGACCATGGGCTGATGGCTATAACTGAAGATGAGGACAGCCACATCAATTCAGTACATGAGCAGGTATTGATACACTGCATTTCTTCTTCCTCTGATTATGAAAAAGGTCCAGAATCTGAATCTCCTCCATCTAAAGGTGGCAGTGAATCAAATTCTAAGGAGGATGTCAATCAATTGATTGATAAGTATGGTGCACTCCTGGAAGCTCTAAAAAGGAGCAAAATGCTAGCCAAGAGGCAAGCCCAAGAAATTGCTTCCCTAAAGCAATCAAAATCTGAGTGCATTGAGCATGCTACCCAGCTAGCTCTAATGAGCAAGGAGATTGGCAAGCTAAGGGGAATGTCAATCATCCATGTGGGCACCATAAGCCACAAGAACAAGATCATTAAGGATCTTGAAGAAAAGCTCCTCAAGGAGAGGATGCTAGTGGCTAAGTTCTCCAAGCCCAAGACAGTGCTGCCTATTATTGACACCTTCAACTCCCATGACATGAGAGGTGTTGGTTTCAACAAGGAGGCAGCTACTAGCAACACTAAGGGAAAGGTTAAGGACTCAAAAGAATCTAAGACCTCCTTTGTGAAAGTCTTGATGCCCTCAAACAAGTATGACCAAGAAAGTGTTCATGGTCACTTATTAAATGGAAGATCCAATAACTTGAGCAAGAATGCTCACAGCTGTGGATATAGAAAGGAGTTAGGCTTGTGTGCCTTCAAGGCTCTGCATGAGGAAATTCAAATGGCCCATCATGGACCTTTTGTTTTTGGAACCTCAGCCCCCTCACTCAAGATTACCAAGGCTGTCAACTCTAAACATTGTTCAGGAAAGTCCATGGTTGTTGACTGTCCTGTAACCAAGCCAAAAAGCCCAGTTTCTGGTGCCATCCACACATGTTTAGCTGCCAAGCTAGAGGGTGTTGATGTCAAACAAAAACCGTCTGCCTTGACTGATTATAGGAAGGTAAAAAGGCTGGCATTTACTGATAAAATAAAGAAAACAGCAGCTGTGTCCTCTACTGAACAGAAACAGGAAGCTTCATCTTCTAGGACTGTTCAGAAGAGGAGATATAATATATATGAGTGTTGGTGCTATGGCAAAGTGGCACACTTTGCAATTGATTGTTGGCACAACCCCAATGTGCCAAAGGCAAGGATTGAACCTCAAGGCCAAACCAACCCTTTCTAGGAATATCCCCTATGGTGTTAACATGAACCTAGGACCCAAAGTCAGTTGGGATCCTAAGGTACATTAAATTTTGTGTTGCAGGTTAGTTCAAGTACCAGTCTCAACCAAATATGGTACTTGAACAGTGGGTGCTCAAGGCACATGACAGGAACTAAGGATCTTCTAAAGGATTACCATTCAGTGAAGAATGGACCCAAAGTTATCTTTGGTGGATCTGAAAAGGGAGTCACCAAAGGATATGGTATGATTTCAAATGGCATAGTCTCAATCACAAGGGTAGCTTATGTTGAAGGTTTGAAACACAACCTTGTAAGCATAAGCCAACTATGTGACTTAGGCTATGTCATTGAATTCCACAATGACAAGTGCTTGATCAAAAAGTATAATGACTTGGAGACCATTCTCTCAGGCACTAGGAGTGGAAATGTTTATTGCTTAGACTTCATTTGCAATTATTCTATCTCTTTTGTGTGTCTTGTAGCTAATGAAAGTGAGTCACTTTGTGTCCAATGGCACAAGAGACTTGCCCACATTAACTATAAGACAATGTATATATTAATTTCTAAAGACCTTGTTAGAAATAGTCCTAAACTAAAATGTGTTAAAAGTGGTCCCTGTCATGCTTTCCAAATGGGTAAGCAAACTAGGGCCACCTTTAAAAGTATTGTCTCCAAGGATACTAAAAGGTGTTTATACCTATTGCACATGGACTTGTTTGGTCCTTTGCCAATTCAGAGCCTAGGTGGGAAGTTGTATACCTTGGTAATTGTAGATGATCATTCAAAGTATACATGGGTATTCTTCCTTAAGAAGAAGTCAGATACCTTACATGTCTTTATAAATTATGTCAAGGCTATTCAGAATGATCTACTATGTACTGTGGTCAGGACAAGAACTGGCCATGGCACAGAATTTCAATCTGAAGCCATGACAAAATTTTGTCAAGAATTTGGTATCACCCAAGAGTTCTCCTCCCCAAGGACTCCACAGCAAAATGGTGTGGCTGAGAGGAGGAATAGGACCTTGATAGAAGCTGGGAGAACATTGCTTAGTGACTCCTCACTTCCAGAATACTTTTGGGCTGAGGCAGTCAATACAGCCTGTTATGTTCTCAATAGAGCCTCCATCAATAAGGTCCTTGGGAAAACTCCTTATGAGATTCTGAAAGACAAACAACCTACAATTTCCTACTTTAGAATCTTTGGTTGCAAATGCTACATTCTAAATAATGGAAAATCTCAATTAATAAATTTTGCAGAAAAATGCAATGTGGGGGTTCTTGTTGGGTATAGCTCACATAGTAGAGCTTATAGAGTTTATAACAAGAAAACCCATATTGTAGAAGAATCTATGCATGTTGTATTTGATGAGACCAGCCTTCTCTACAAAGAATGGTCTAGTTATTCTATTGTGATAGGAAATGAAGAAGGGATGCATGAGCTGACTGTCCAAGACAAGCCCAGCAGCAGCAACACACAGACAGCTGCTGCAATTCCTGAAGAAGAAGAGGTACAAGATGAAGTCATAGCTGAACCAGTGGAACAAACACAGCCACCAGAGGACCCTCTTCTTGCTGCTGCAAGGCACCTGAGAGATCATCCAAGAGATCTAATAATTGGGGATCATACCCAAGGCATATTGACAAGAAGCACAACTCATAATGAAGCACTATTCTTGAGCTTCCTTTCTCAAATGTAGCCCAAGAAGTTTGAAGAGGCCAATCAAGACACCTTCTGGATTGAAGCAATGCAAGAAGAGCTCCTACAATTCAAGAGATTCAAAGTATGGAAGCTGGTGCCAAGACCTAGGGACACAATGTGATTGGCACTAAATGGGTATACAGGAACAAGCTTGATGAGAATGGTACAATCATCAAGAACAAGGCCAGATTAGTAGCCAAAAGATACAAGCAAGAGGAAGGTATAGACTTTGATCAAACCTTTGCACCAGTTGCAAGGTTGGAAGCAATTAGGCTATTCCTTGCCTATGCTGCCCACAAGGGGTTCAAAGTCTACCAGATGGATGTCAAATCAGGCTTTCTCAATGGAGACTTGAAGGAAGAGGTATATGTTGAACAACCTTCAGGTTTTGTGCATCCAACCCTAACTTCTCATGTTTATCTTCTTAGGAAAGCACTATATGGTCTCAAGCAAGCTCCAAGAGCTTGGTATGAGACTTTGTTCAACTTTCTCCTCAAGAACAAGTTCATGAGGGGAAAGATTGATAGCACATTGTTTCTTAGGGAAACAAGGGGCAAGTGTCTCTTAGTCCAAATCTATGTTGATGACATAATCTTTGGGTCTACTGATGCAACCTCTGCAAGAGATTTGCCAATTTAATGCAGGGGGAGTTTGAAATGAGCAGTATGGGTGAGCTCAAATATTTCCTTGGGCTCCAAGTGAAACAGTCTGATGATGGAATTTTCATATCCCAGACCAAGTACACTAAGGAGCTCATCAAGAAATTTGGGATGGAATCAGCCTCCACCATGAGAACACCCATGGGGTCCAATGTATCATTAGACAAGGATGAAAAGGGAAAGGCCTTTGATGAGTCCATGTACAAATGCATCATTGGATCCCTATTATACTTGACTGCTAGTATGCCAGACATTATGTATTCTACATGTGTTTGTGCTAGGTATCAAGCATGCCCTAAGGAATCTCACTACACCTCTGTGAAGAGGATTCTGAGATACATTAAGGGCAGCCTGCATCTTGGCCTTTGGTACCCTAAGAACAATGACTTTGAACTAATAGGCTTTTCAGATGCAGATTTTGCAGGTTGCAAACAAGACAGGAAGAGTACAAGTGGTACTTGTTAGTTCCTAGGGAGAAGATTGATATCTTCGAGAAGCAAGAAACAAACCAGTGTGGCAAAATCCACAGCTGAGTCTGAATACATTGCTGCAGGTAGCTGTTGTGCACAACTCCTTTGGACACATCATCAATTGGAGGATTATAACCTCAAGGTAAGGGAATCTCCTTTATATTGTGATTCATCCAGTGCAATATCTATTGCTAAAAATCATGTCTCTCATAGCAGGACTAAGCACAAAGAGATTAGATATCATTTTATTAGGGAACATGTAGAGTGTAAAGACATCTCTCTTGAATTTGTCCCAACTGACAAACAAGTAGCTGATATCTTTACAAAGCCACTGGATGAATCCAAATTCAATGCATTCAAAATTGATCTTGGCATGCTTAGTATAGAATAGTTCTAAATGTATGAGTAATAGCTGTCACTGTTGATGATTATACATGGTGAATTATCAAACTTTACATTATTGTACACTAAAACTTAGTGACATGACTAGGACACCTATTCAGCCAAATTATCTACATTAGGTCTAAACTCTCTGATCAGCTAAACTGCAGGAGTATATTCAGCTGAATCAGCTGAGAAAAATCCCAGTTGAACCGCTGAGACGAGCAAACTGTCCCAGCGGTTGACAGTTCACTGTCCCAGCGGCCTAGGTCTCTATCTCAGCTAAACCGCTGAGACGGGGTATGTTCAATATGAAATCTGATAATTAACCCAAAACTCCTTAACACAATAAGGTAATTAAGTCTAAAAGCCTAGGGTTAATAAAAACGAAACTAAAATTCCATAAATAGATACACTGTAACCTAAAATACACCACAAATCCAAACCCTTAGCCGTCGAGACGATTCATCTTCTCTCCCGTCTCAGCGCCTCGATTTTCTGATTCCATGGCGCCAAAAAGCTCAAAAGATCTCTTGGAGGGCTATGAAATAGTAAGAGATGGATTCTCTCATGCCTTAGTAGAAATAAGACACGTGATTCACCTAATGGAAGCTCAAGGTCTGGAGCACATGCTGTCTGAACTGTGCTGCATTCTCAGAACTGATGTTCTGGAATGGTTCAACAATGTCAAATTATCTCCTTCCAAAACCATCCTGAAGTCCAAGATAGGAAGTGAGAAGATAAAGATTACAGCTAAAAGGTTGGAGAAGGGGCTGAAATTAACTCCCTACAGTAAAACTGAAGAGGAGGAAATATCTGAAAAGGATAAGAGGACTGCCCTAAAGTGGACAGGATACAGTGATACTAAAACCAGTTGTCTAAGGAGGAAGTTCTTCAATCAACAGGGGAAGCTGTTGTCTGATATAGTGGGCAAAGCTATCCTTTGCAAGCTTGGTTCACATGACACTGTCTCACAGTTCATGTTTGAATTAATGACTAGGATAATTCTGTCCAAGAGAACCTCATGGGGAGAAGTTATCTTTCAAAGGATAAAGGAATCTCTACAAGCCCCCAATATGGGAAGAATACTATCTCTGTACCTACAGAATAGTCATTCAGAGACCTTTGCAAACTCAAAGGGGTGAAATCACCATTATCTCAAAAGTATGGACATTAAGACTCTGGATAGATTCTCCAGAGTGCTCCCTATGAGCCAGCCATCTGTGGCAAAGGAAAAGAAGAAAGATTCATCTCAGCACAAATCAGACTCATCCTCAAAGTCAAATGGGTCTGAAAATGAAGATATTCATGGGTCTGATCGTAGATCTGGCAGCAACCCAATGAACATTGATAATGAAGAGGTCCCCAGGACAAATGAGGATCCCCAAGGAAGTGTTGTGCCCAATTCTGAGCCAACCCAGATGAATGTTGATCCAGCTGTTCATCAAGTTGAAGATAAATTTCCCAACTCACCTATACATGGTAAATTAGGACTTCAGTTAGGCCTCTCTTCTCTATCAATAGTATAGTCTAAGTGTCTAACTCATCAATCATTTTTCAGGTGACCTTAGACAAAATTCTCCTCCTATGGATGCCCCAAGTGAGGGGGAGCATAGCCTTTCCTATGATGGAGGAGGTGGGTATGTTAGTGAGGGAGAACATCAACAGGAATTGGTATCACCTAATTCCCCATCTGAGGGGGAGCAGATCCCTGATAATGAGAGGGCTAATGCTCAAAGTGGAGCTGAAATGATGGTTGAAAAGGAATTAGCCCAGGAAAGGCCAGTTGCAGCTCTGGACACATCTGATCTGTTAAACTCAATACAAATAATGATTGAGGGTCAGATGTTGTCTATGAAAGAGATTGTTGCTGAAAAGGTTCATGATGTCTCTGCCCAGATAAGGAATGAATTGTATACAACAAGAGCTGCATTGACTCAGGAGATCCAGGCTAGTGAGCAAAGAATGGAGTCAAGAGTGGCTGAAGTGAGAACTGAACTGAATGCCCAGGTTAATGATGTCAAAACTGCATCAGATCATATCCTTCTGCAGATGACAAGATGGTTTGAAATGGCCAAAAATATTGTTGCTGCACAGCACACAGTTCTGAAGGATATTGCAGAACATCAAGGGGATTCCACAAAGGACATCACATATGTAAAGAATTAGCTCTACAAAAATGAGAATGCCTGGGAAAAGGCTGTTGCCAGAATGGCACAAGTGGTCAACACATCAAGCAGCCAAGTCAAGTCCCACATTGACAAGGAAAAGGAATGCATTTTGGATGATGTGGACAACACCTTTCAGACTCTCTCTCAATCCATATTGGATCAACACTCTGAAATTGAGAAGAAGATAGTGGATCATAGCAAAGAAGGGGAGGAGAAGATACTCAATCTTCATGCTAAGCTGAAAGGTGCTCACATACAGCTGTATAACAACATGGAGTCCTCCCATAAACTGATACTCTCCAATCAAGAAGAAGCCAGCAAGCAAATGGTGGAAGTGGTCAACAATGCCTCCAGTGCTATTCAAGAAAATATCCTTAACATGGTCAGAAAGGTCACTGATAATCAATGGGACTCAAGCTTAAAAGTGCTGCAAGGAACAAGAATTACTTTGAATCTTCCAATCTTGAACCCTAGCAGAGATGAAGACTTTGACTTCCAAAGTCAATCAAATCTGATTGCTGATGAGAGAGCAGCAAAGAGGAGAATGGTAGAGGGTATTCAAACTGCTGAAGAATACATGGCACAGAAAAGAATGGAAAGATTAGAGGATCCACTCCATGAAGATGACAATCTGGAGTTGGACACAATTGTTGTCAATACCTGGGTGAGACATGGAAATCCAATGAAGGACATTGACCATGTCTATTCAGCTGCTGAGTGGATCAAACATCTTGAAAGGGAATCTTTAAGGGAAAGGATTCTCAAAGAAAACATGGTAAGGAGGGAAACTCCTTTAAGAATTCCCTCTAGATATCTTCCCAAGCCACTTCTGTACTTCAAAGTAAAGGAGAAGATCAAGGCTGCTGCTGAAACTAGGAAAAGAAAATCTACAGATGGAGAAAGCTCTTCCAAGGGTCAATCTTAGAAAACCAGCCTTGACATTTTTTTTGGATTGAATGTACAACTATAAGTTGAATTTTCTTTTATATATCTGTACTGAACAGTTAATGTGAAATGATATTTCATATTCTGATCATAATATTGTGTTTGTTACTATTGATATATGTACTCTGTATTTATTCTCTTTAGTATTCACTACCTTAAATGGGATGTTCAAATTGAAATGGATCAGCTATAACAGAAAATAGCTCTCCAATTGAGTGGGAGTAAATTCTCTACTCAGGTTGAGGGGAAGTAGGCAAATGCTAAGAGTGTACAGGTTAGCCTATAGATTGATCCAAAGGGATCTACAGCTATTGTCCCTCTATCCATAGCAAGTTAAGGTTAAAAAAGCCAGAAAGGGGGAGATAGGGCCAGTACCAATGCTGAAAAAAGGGGAGAAAGGGGGAGAAAGGGCCAGTGCAAATGCTTATGCTTAGGGTGTTAGGTCCTATGCTTCACAGATCCTTTTTTTTTCTGTGATAAGACTTTTATTGTTAATGTACCTTAGCATTGGGGATGTTCTGCCTTCTTCAAATAGGGGGAGATTGTTGGGTATATTGCCCTCAATATTACCTTGATTTGAAGAGGCATCACTCTCAATGCTAAGGACATATTGTATTTAACAAAGCTATACTTGTGTAGGATATACAGGCACATGTAAATCAAAAGGAAGGGCCAAACATGGCCTTAGATGAGAAGAAACCATCCACAAGGAGATGAAGATCTGTCTCAGCAGATCCGCTGAGACGAAGGGTCATAACCGCTGAGTCAAGGAGCCATCTCAGTGGATCCACTGAGAAGGAGACTGGAGCAACCGCTGAGAAGGGGACTGGAGCTGCCGCTGAGACTGGAAGCTGTCTCAGCCCAACCGCTGAGACTGGATGCTGTCTCAGCCCAACCGCTGAGACAGATCCAAATGTGCTGACGGGATCTGCTTTTGGCGCAAACGACAATTGAGAGGGAAAAGCAACTCCAATCTGACCCATACTGTGTCAGGAGGATCGATATAGCCGTTGAAGCCTTCTGGAGGTATAAAAGAAGAAGCTAGGGCACAACAACAAGTACTGTTCGATTGAAAAAGCCTTTCTGTACGCCGCAATCGAGCATTCACATTTCAGCCAGTTGAAGTTGTTCTCTGCAGCTGAAGTTAATCTTCTAAGGGAGATTAGTTAACTCTTCCTGTACAAACTCAAGAAGGGCAAGTTGATCTTCTACTTTGCTGAAGGAGAAGATCAAGGTGATACAAATCTTAAGCTGTTGTTTTCAGATTTGAAGAAAGGATTCAGAATACCTAAGAGTAAACCTTTTATCTTTTGCATCTAACTCAAACTCTATTATATCTTTGTAAGGCATTGTTGCCTGAGTGAAAGGTTGTTGATCCTGTGTGTAAAGTTGTGTTGACAGCTTGAGTGGTAGGACTTCTTGATAGGTCTGAGGTAGGAAATCTGTGGGATTTCTGAGTGATAGGAGTTACATAACTCTGAGCTGTAGGGCTGCTGTGCCTGAGGTGTAGGGCTGTTGAGCCTGAGGGGTAGGGCTGTTGAGCCTGAGTGTAGGGCTGTTGAGCCTGAGTGTAGGACTATTGTGCCTGAGGTAGGATTACTATTGATCCGAGAAGTTCTGAGGAACTTGTGGTGTAAGCTCAAAGAGCCGAGATTGGAGTTTGTGGCCTTGTCTAACTCACTGTTAGAAAGGTGAAGGGGGAAAGAGGACTACTCAAGACACCCGGTCTTGAGAAACCTCTATACATCCTTGTGTGCTTTCTGTGATTGTGTTTTTTGCAGCTAGAAACATTAGGTTTAAACAAAGAAAATAAGTAAAACCTATTCACTCCCCTCTAGGTATTATTGACTACACCTATATAAACTATCAATCTCCTTCGACTACCTCCCATAAATCTTCACCAACAAGATAGCTCTCCATGCACGACTTCCACTACTTGAAGTTAGTCTGCATAAGGAGCTCAATACCAAGACTTCTTGTATAACCTCCTTCCACTGTTGTCACACTGGTTAACAATAACTTTTAGAGACTCAAGCAAGATTCTATGGTTGATCACTGCTTGGAACCTCGCTCTGATACCATGTTAAAAATTTCAGAGTAGGATTGAAGATGATACATCGGAAGACTTCAATCAATTTCAATTCAAGTAACCAGTGGCAATGAAGGACAAGAAGATCTTTTTTTATTGACTATCTTTTTACATTGCGTTGCATACATGGAGAGACATGATTAATAGCAGAAACATAGATGAGAAGACAAAGCAACAAAACAATCTTCTGCGGTCTAGAACATCTGAGACCGCACATACCACTCGATCACAACATGAACGTGCGGCTTCCCTGAGATCGCACGAACAGAATAGGTCGCTGACCTGTAATCTACCAGACTGCCAATCATAGACCGAACAATCTGCTTCTTATTGAACTGCTGAAAATAACACCATGTCCGCACTTCTTGATCGCCCAGACCGCACGGTCACTAGATCACAGAAGTATCCCGCGAATAAAAGAAGAAGAACTGCTCACTGTTGCAAGACCGCAACTCAAGACCGCCTGACCGTTGAAGGTCGCCTGATCAACTTAGTACGCTGCAAATAGATCAAGAACAACAACAACAGACCGCCCAGACGAGACCGCTGGCGAGATGGTTATTCAAAGGTGGAAAGATAGGAATAATGCTGATGGAGACTGCTGGCCGCCTAACCTGCGAACACAATAAACCGGTCAACAAACTTCAGCCCGCACGACCTCAAAAACGAGATCGGCACAATCAATCCAAACTTCAGTTCTTACAGTTCTTGCATACAAATGGCTACCCCTACACCTCTATTTATAGGCAAACGAATGGATGTCCTCACCGCACATAAGAGATACAGAAACCTCCATTATTAGGGCGCGCAGTCACCAGAACCAGACCGCGCGGTCTTCATAAGACCATTATTTCACTTAGAGCAAAATGGACCAACCAAGACAGTTTGCCAAAACAACACTTGCAGACTGCCCGACTTATATAAGAACAGAACTACATGAGCACAACTGACCAACCAAAGCTGACCGCCAGAGTGAACTCATGCAAACCGCCCAGTCTCACTACCATACCTCCCGAACTCTGCGAGTACTTGAGCACTCCTGGCTAACTGAGCTGTCCACCAGTACCGAGCTCTCACAGGCCACGCGAGCTCTGCGGTCTCCAAAATTCAGACCGCCCAGACTCCCACATGCACTTCAAAATTCAGCACTTACTGTTTCAATTTTTATTTGACGAGTCGGGGGTCCTTTTTATAGGCGCGAGGAGGAGTGTCGTCATCGCCTACAATGATAGGATAACCGCCCACCACAACAGCTGGTAGCACACAACTCGTGCGAACTGCCGAGAACAATCGATTGACTATACGACAAGTCGCGCGGACAACTTGCAAAGCAAGGACTGAGCAGAACAAGTCCCCTTAGCGATCTTGAGAGAGCACAACAACAGCAGACCTCCAGAACACGAGTTTGATGAATAAGCTAACCGTAACTGGCTAACCCCCAGTCCACCACGGAAGATAACCCGCGCGGTCTTCTATCCAGACCGCCCGACATCCGTGGATAATCAGACTGCCCGAACTCCACTTCACTCACTTCAACAATTTTAACACGTATCCGATCATAGAACGAATTGGGCCCAATGCATACTGATTAGCTTTGCCCACAGAATCGAGAAATCTACACAACGTCTTTCACATTTTGTCACTAAGATGCGTCCTTCAACAACCGGATCAACTTCTTCCCACACTGCCAACACCAATACAATCTGACAGATCTATTCAGCTTGAGCCAGTAAAGATAGTAGACTCCAAATTCAAGAACTTGTGGAGCAAAACCATCATGATGGACAAGATTCTATGGTCAAATTGCGGACTTGACGAGTACACATGGGATCCGGAAGCTCTCGTCCAAGAAAATACCTAGCTCTCTTTTTTCAGGTATGTCACATCTGCAAACCCCTACCTTAAGCGATTTTTGAGGACGAAAATTCCTTTATTTTTATTGGATTGTAACATCCCGAATTTTATTGGGTCAGTAGATGTTAGTAGACCCAATAAAAGTAACTCAATCTCCCACACCAGAACTTAGTAGATAGGAAATAACCCGATTTTAGGATATTATGCTAGAGAACTCTAAATTGAGTTCTGTCAGTTCCTACAACTTCATATAGTCAATATGAGTACGATGGAACTTGTTTCATTTCAATCCAGCGTCATATGGAGAATTTGACCATTCCATGTAGAACGTTATGATTATTGGAAAAATTGAATATTGCGCTAGAGAACTCTGATTTGAGTTCTATCAGTTCGTATAGCTTCTTATAGTCAATATGAGTGCAATGAAATTTGTTTCGTTTTAATGTGAGGTCATATAGAGAATATGACCATTCCTCATAGAACGTCATGATTACCAAAAAAAAAAAATATTGTGCTAGAGAACTCCGATTCGTGTTCCGTCAGTTCCTATGGATTCGTACACCAAATACAACTGTGTTGGGACTCGTTACATCAAAATCTGAAGTCATATGACGAATATGAGCATTTTGAGTTTCATAGCGCGTCGTGATACACAATTTCCAAACATGGAGCAACTAAACTCTAATTTGATCCCGGTCAGTGGCATTGGATTCATATGATCGATATAAAGTCGATTGAGTTCGTCCCAGTCAATTTCACTAACAGGTGGTCAAACTATGGTCAAACTAAACTTTATTGTGCACCGAAAAATATTCGCACACTAATCCTACCACCTTTCCCTAGCATTGACCCACTCCCGGTGACCTGGACCCACTTTGACTTTGACCAACATGGGCGACCACCCTAGGGTTGACTTTGGTCAAACCCCCTAGGGGCTTATTTTTTTAGAATGGTTGAAGATGGGCTTCACCTCCCTATCACCCAATCACTTTGTCCCCACCCCCTACTTTCCTTGGGTCTATGACACCACCAAGAGACCAACCTTAATGGGCCTTGGTAAAGGCCCATCAAAACTTCTTCCCCACTTTCCCCCAAGACAACACAAAACTAAGGGGTAATTCTTTTTCCCCATATACCAGTTGGGAGGTGGGCCACCATCCCAAGTGAGAGGCCATCTTTCCAGGACAGCTGGAAGAGGAGGAAAAAATCCTTCCCCTCCCTCTCCCTAAGTCCCGCACTGGGGAGGAGAAAGGGAGGCCCTACACCCTGCTTATATAAGAAGCCCCCCCCCCCTTCACGGGCACACACCACCCAGCCGACACCCCCTGCCAGAGTCTCCTCTCACCGAAAAACCTCCTGCCACCTCCTCCACCACCCATGGCAAGTCAACCCAATGCCTTCCGAGGCCTCCCACGACAGGTGGAACCTCTCCCCTCCCGATGCCATGCAAGCCTCCCCCGGCCGCCGGAGCGCTGTCCCACCTCCCGAGCCATGCTCTAGGCTCAGGTGGTGGCCATATGAGGTACCCCCCCACCTCCACCCTCGCAGTAGAGGCAGACAGTGGTGCTGTCGGAGAACGCATCTCCGGCAGCATCCGTGGAGCCCGTTATTCTGACAGGCTCTATTTCCAACTTTTGGCGATGGCTGGCGGCGCTAGGTCGTCGGGTCACCGCCGGGAGAGGACCGACCCCCGACGAGCTGGTCGGGGCAGTGGAGTGGACACTAGGGGGACAAGGTGGCTCGGTACCAATGGGAACTGGGTAGGCCATGCCACCCGTCTCTCGGGTTGAAGAAATCTGGCGGTGGCCGGCAGTGGTAGGCTGCGCACCACCACCAGATGGTATGTCGGTACCCAGCGAGTCAACCAGGGGCGGCGCCAAAGGCGAGCGGCTGCTGGCCGGCGGTCGAAGAGGTCGCCACCTTCTGCACTGCCGGGGAGCAGCAGTTGCCATCCAATCACCATGATGAGATCAAATGGCAGCGGGAATCCTAATACCCGCCCTTCGCCTCAGCATCCGCCCTCCCCCTCCCCATAGCGGATCAGCCCCTGATTCACTATGGTGGCAGAAGAACGGCGCACGACCTGGCACCCCCTCTAGCTTTCAGTGTCCTCTATCCGCAGACCAACCTTCACAGAAATTTAAAGATTTTTTTGGGGTCAATCAAGGCTCCTAGGCAAAATAGTTGAACATGAAAGTTGTTGCACAGTATGGTTAGCTCCACAAATTGTTTTGGATTTTTATAAATTAATTAGGTATTTTAAATGCCTAAATGAAATTTGTTTGGCAAAAAACAAATACCTAAAAAAACTTGGAAAATTTTGGAAAACTTTCTAGACTCATAATAGGACCTCTTGGGTGTACTATCAAATCTTGGGGCCATTTGGATGAAAATTTTGAAGTTTCTGAGTTTTTGAAATAAAAGATCGCGTTTTAAAATTTTGATCTTGCAATAGTTGGGAGAATGGATTGAAGTACACGATTGCAACATAATCGATGAATTATATTTTTTCAAATCAATGATGAACGGATTTATAAAGGACAAAATCTCAAGATCGAAGCAATGGTGAGTTTGTACGAATCATCAAGCTGTGTTTAGAATAATTCTCGGATTTTGGAAGTTGCCTCCACTTTGAAGAAATTTATAGGAACTCATGACAACATCCCTCAAGTCCTCTTAAGCCATGATTAAAAGGCACAATTAAATCTATGGTCGGACCTTGACAAAGGGTAGAATTTAGAAGAAGCTCCTATGAACGGATATTGAACCGAAACCTCCTAATTTTGAAGTGAAGGACTACTAATCCTTTTATTTTATTGCATTTTCTTTTATTCTAGAGACATACTGGTCTAGTGCCTTTCAGTATTTCAGTTTCAGTACTTTACGTTCAATTTTCTTTTCAGTACTACTCCAGTCTCGTACTGGTCCAGATTATCCCAACACTTTATTTTAGTTTGTTCAGTTCAATACTTTTTTCAATTCCACACTTCATTTCTGCAATTTACGTGGTAGCACTTTTCCTTACCGCACTCAATAACTGCAATGTACTATTTTTACATTTCTAGTCAGGTCTTGCTCTGACATGCAGTTGATTTCCTAGTAGAGCGTTAGTTGGGGATAACCAAGATTCGAGTATTTCCTCCTGGGTTAGCCCCAAATAACATGCTCTCATGCCTGTTGCACCTCACGACTAAAAGTTAAGCACCCCGTCGATTTAAGAAGGTTGTAGCAGACCCGAGTTGTACCTTACTATTTAGTTTAAACTATTTATAAAGTGTTTGCGTTTAAAAGTGGCGGGTCGATCATGCCCGCAGACCGTTTATACCAGTGCAGGAGGGTTGACGACTCATGGCGATAGGGAGATGTGTGCTGCGGGTGACCACTATTTTATACCCGTTGGATTGCCTCCACTAGTCAGCCTAAAATTCAGAAATTGTCGGATCTCACTGGCATCCAAGGTGTACACTGAGTGGTACTGTAACACCCTGCCAGTACAAACAATATAACAATAGGTCCATCCGGGACCCCACGCCATATTGAACACACTAGCTTGATGTTAATAAGATGATATAGAAAATAACTACACAAGAGTAACAAAAGCGTAAGCGGAAGCATTTTATAAACATTACATTAAGAATTGTCCACTATCCCAGGGTTTAATTTAATAAAGTGTTATGGCCTTAAGACCTTACATTGATACAATGTCCTTAACTCAAAGCATACATCGGCACGCAGGACGACAATCTAAGGAAAGAAGAAAAAAGGGAGGTTGGCCTTCAAGGGCCAACACAGCATAAAGCTCCAACACGATACTTTCCGCTTGGCTCACCTGCACCTGCACCAACAATCCACCAAAATGTGGTAAACAAGTAACCAGTCAGCTTTAGCTGACCAATGATGAGTACTTTTTGTACTCATCTTTTAGTATAATTTTAATATAGTTTTAATATAAATTTATATAAATTATATGTATTATCTCATCTAATTCCTTCCTTTTTATTTTTGGCCACTAATTTAAGCTTAGTTTATGTTTTTCAGGTTTTCTGGACACTTTGAGCAAAAATGTCAAGTACACTCCAAGGTCAAGGGCGTGACCAAGGGGCGTGACAGTCTAGACGTGTTCCAGACCCGATTCCGCCATTCCGGGAGCATTCCGTGAAGTTTCGCCAAGAACACGCCCCAGGTCACGGGCGTGACCAGGGGGCGTGACATTCAAGTCACGGCCGGGACGCCGCCACCAGCTGCCAGCACGCCTGCCACATCATTTAAAGTTACACGCCCAGGTCACAGGCGTGACCAGGGGGCGTGACATCCAGGTCACGGGCGTGACTCGCCCCGCGCTCCTTCCCGCCGAAGATTCCCACCAAAAGCCAGATTTTAAGATTACACACCCCAGGTCACGGGAGTGACCTAGTGCGTGACACGGCTGAAATGCCCGCATTTACTCCAGAAGACGCCCTCTCCGCTGCTGCTTTGATCACGCCCCTTACACGCCCTTGGTCACGGGCGTGACCAAGGTCGTGTAACCTCAACTTTTCAGCTATATAAAGCCAGCTCCAGCAGATGTTCAAGGACGAATTTTGGGAGTTCAAATCTCCTTTTCTTGTTTTATTTTCATGTATTTTAGTAGCTTTTATACGTCTTTTTCTTATTAGCATTTGTAGTCTTCAATGCAATAGTTATAATTTCCTTTTCATAGTCTGTAATTTCTTTTATCAATAAAATAGTTTTATTCTCTCATTCTTCTCCTGCTGCATTGTTCTATTTTCTTTTTGCAAACCACTCCCAAGTATTAATTGATAGAATAATAGAGATTTTCTTGAAGTAAGAGTACTCAACTGCCCCGAGTCTAATACGACTTTGTTTTTGTTGGGTATTGTATCCACAATCACCTGGATTTGAAGGTGTCCCCTAATGAACTAAATTGAATTGAGTATGTATTTGATGATTTCTCTTTAGATGTATTGTGACAGGTCATAATGCTAAGTGCACACCAAAGTCAGGTTGCAATGGATCACCAAACACAGTTCTAGACAATGTAATCCCTCATTGTGTAGAATAAAGTGTTGGTTCATGTGTAATCTCTCTTTTGGGGTGCACTTCATATTCTCACAACTGAAGGCTTTCAAGGTTGAGGAGTGGAGTAGGTTTTCAGAAGAAAAAGGAATTTTGCTAAGTCAATTCGTCGAGATGTCACGTGAAGTCCCGATGACTCCCGACGAATCCTGACAGAAGCAAATCTTCCATTTTGAAGAAGAAAATTCTGCTGCCAAGTCCATTCGTCGGCTGTTCTCGTGAACTCCCGACGAATGTCGACGAATCCAGACAGAAGCCAGTTTTCCTGTCTGAAGAAGGAATTTCTGTGTCTAAGTCCATTCGTCGGCTGTTCTCGTGAACTCCCGACGAATATCGACGAATGCTGACAGAAGTAAAAAAAGGCAGCTTTGTGAAGGAATCTGTGCAGCTAAGTCAATTCGTTGAAAGTTCTTGAGAACTCCCGACAAATCCCGACGAATGAAAACAGAAGGTGTTTTCCACGGCTTGATCAGCATTTCCAATGGCTAAGTCAATTCGTCTAATGTTCACGTGAAGTCTCGACGAATGACGAACAGACGGATTTCAAATTTACGTTTCGTTTTTGAAAATTAGGGTTGGCCAACATGTCTAGTACACGTGGCGACCTCTCCTTATCTATCGCTCGAGCCGTTGGAGGTTTCCCTTTAAATACTCCTTTATTTTTAGGGCAAACACGCATGTTAAGAAGAGATAATATTCTAGCCGTCTTCATCATCGTTTGCTGAACAAGTTTCTGAGATCTAACTTCTGCATCGCTCAAGATTCGTTCTCCAGTGCTGCTAAAGATTTCTCAGATAAGAAGGCCTTTGATCTTGTTTCTACTCTCTTTATTGAAGATCTTTTCAAATAAATCAAAGGTCCTAATCAGATCAGGTTTGCTGAGTTTCTTCTCTTCCAAATCTTTGAAGATCCAAACTTTCTTTCTCAAGGAAGAAGAAGACTCAGTCTTTCAAGATCTGAAAGTTAATCTCTGTTGAGATTTAGAAGAAGTATTTTATTTCAATCTCTATTTGATTTCTGTAGGAGTTTTCACTCCGAGTTATTTTGTAGGAGTTGTTTACTCTAAGTTGTAGGAGTTTATCTCCGAGTGTTTTTGTAGGAGAGGTTGTTCTCCGAGCTTGTAGGAGCCGTTGTCTCCGAGTGTAGGATTTGTTGATAAATCCGAGTTTTGGTGAAGTTGCCGACGCTAGCCTGAAGTGCTAGATAGGCGGAGAGGGAGAGAGGAGTACCCACCTTGGGGAACCTCTATAAATCTTGTGTCTCTGTGCTGTGATTTTTATTGTTGTGTGTGCTAAATTTTTATTCCGCAATCGCAGTAGAGATCACCTATTCACCACCCCCTTTAGGTGATTTAGGTAGACAACTAGTTCTTTCGATTTTAATAAACTATACTACATTTGACACGGTACACTTGCCGTTGTCGTTTGCAAGCATAGTTTTGCCCATCAAGTTTTTTGCGCCGTTGCCGGGGACACGGTTGATATTTCAAAAAAAGAAATATTTATTAATTTTAACGTTATCTTTCTTTTCCCCCTTCAGTTTAATTTTTTTTTAAAAAGAAAATCTTAAAAAGCGCAATCTAAATTCTCGAAAAGGACCTTTGGGCTTGAATTCCCATCATAGCCTTTAGTACCTTGCAAACCCTTCACCGGGTAGATATTGGGAAGTCCGGGACTAATTTAACCCACTTTTTGAAAAAAAAAATTTATAATAAAAATATTTTTAAAATTCCATTCATTTGAGTAAAGGTTGTTTCCTTTTTATTTTTTTTATTATGCAGTCACTTGAATTGGCCGTAAAAGTTACCGAGCGTCAAAGCCAAGTATATCTTTTGGAAGCGGCAAAAAAATGCCAAAATTGCTGTTATTATTGTAATGCGTCTCATCAAAGTGAGGAATGTTATTTACATTCATATGCTCAAAATAATTATTATGAAAATAATTTTTCTCAATATTATGCAAATAATTTTGATAATAATTACGAACATAATTTTTCCCCTTTTAATGAAAATAATTTTTCAAACTATGATGAAAATAATTTTTCTAATTATAATGAAAACAAATTTTTGGCATTTAATAATTATTCTTCTAGCTCCGAAGTTGATTATTCCTCGTGGCAAGCTCACCCGGATTCTAGCGACGAAGATAAATCTTTAGACACAAATTTTTGTTTTTCTTCTTGTACACCGCAGTCTTCGTTCTCTAATTTGGGGGAAATTTCGCAGATCCAAATAGATACTTCCCCCCAAAATTTAGAGGAAAATATTATTTCATCTAGTGTTTTTTCTAATTTTCACGAGAATAATTTTTCGACCTCTAATAATTTGTCTTCTAGTGCCGAAGTAGATTATTCTTGGTGGCACGGTCACCCAGATAGTTTTCGGGGCGATGAAGATAAATCTTTAGTTCTGAATTCTTATTCTTCTTTTGCACCGCAATTTTCCCACTCTAATTTTGGGGAATGTCCGCTTTTTCAATTTGATACTCTACCGCAGAATTTTGATGAGAATTTTTTTTCTTCTAGTGTTTTTTCCTCGTCTTTGGAAAATTTAGTTATGGAGGAACATGATTGCTCACGTACTCCCATAGTTTCTTTTCCCAATTATGAAGAAAAATTCTCTTACCAAGAAATTCTTAATGTTTTGGGCACCCCAGATGAACTAGAAGAAGAACAAGTTTCTTCCCCTACTTCACCCGGATCTTCTTTTCCTTATCATGAATTTTCGCAAATCTCTTCTATTTAAATTCAACCAGAAATTCATGAAATTTTTGTGTCCGAAAATATTATTCCGCTTGGTAATACACTAGATTTTCCTAATGAAAAATTAATTTTAAAAAAGAAACAACCGGATCTTAATCATTTATTTTTGCAAGCACCACCTCCTTGCGATAAATTATCTGACACGTTTAATTGTGATTCTCTCTATACTAATAATTTTCAGGTTGAAGATGAGCCATTGCTACCCCAATCAATTGATGATCCATATGCCGCTCATCTTTATAAATTCAAATCACCTCAGGTATGTATAGGTGATTTGGATTTGCATATTCAAGTCCAACGAAAAATGGAGAATCACATGTTAAGCGGAGGAGTCGCCGGGCGACTGCTGACGGCATACTCACCTCAACATGAATTAAGGGAGTTTCCAGTACATTTTAAATTTATATATCCATTTAGCTAACACTAACTGTCTAGCTTAAAGATGGGAAAAAGAAAGCGCTCTTGGGAGGCACCCCTTGCATATCTTTAATTTTATGTATTTTTCTTTTAAAAGTTTTTCATTCAAGTATTCTTCATACTTAGTTTTAAACATTGGGGACAATGTTTAATTTTAAGTATGGGGGTGTATCTTTGCATTCCCTGTATTTTTAATTGATAAAGAAAAAAAAATTATTATAAAAATTATAAAAATCTAATTTCTTGGAAAGGGCGCTTTGGGCTTGAACTCCCATCACAGCTTCTAGTACCTTGCGAACCCTTCACCGGGTAGCCCTCGGGAAGTCCACGAAATATTATATAAAAAAAATTTATTAATAATAATAAATATGCCTAGCCTTATTGTTTTTATTGTTCTAGAAATTTAGTTTGAGGTTTGATTATAAGTATTCTTTCATTTTTAATTTAGCTAATATTTTGTTTTATCAAAATATGTTAAATTTAAAATTGAAGTAATTTGGTTTTAAGAAACATTTTATGTTTTTAATTCGATTAGAGAATTATTTTAGCACTACTTCTCCGTTTAATTTTGAATAGCTTCACTTTGTGGTAAATTGGCTAAACATCTCTAGATTTTTTATTATATTCGCTTCTAACCTTAAGATCTTAGGAAATTTCATTCCACTAAAATTTTGCTCTCAAAATAGTTTAATTTATAAACTAGAAGTATTTCCTTACCCGTGGTAAACTTATGTATTTTTTCTTTTCCCCTATTGTTAGATCATATGTCATGGGAATAAGGAGATGTTAGTTCTTTATTCTCTGGTAAACATATACAACCCAAAAATAAATAATGAAGAGAGAAAAAAATGTGTATATGTCGTGGAAATGATAAGATAATAGTCTATCGTTCTCTGGTATTACATATACTAAAAGGGGGGGGGGGGGGGGGTTGAGAGGATAAAATTCATCACCGCAATCAAAAACCTCTTCATATCCTTCGTCTTCATTTTGCCATTCTGTTTAAACCCATCCCTAGCCAATTTCATTGTTTCTAGTCCTAAACTAAATTATTAAGAGAGCAATATTTTGGTAGGTGTCTTTTCCTTAAGATTCTTTTATGTTAGAGTGTCTATAATTTCAATCTAATTTTGTTTGGAAATTTCTATAATTTCGGATGCTAAATAGTTATCTTGAGAAGTAGTTAGCTAAACAAATTTCTCTTTTTAAATTATCAACATAATTTATGACTTAATTCTTGAATTCCTAAAAATTTACTTTTGACTTTTTCTTGGTTTAATAAAATTTTAGTCAATTAAAAATAATATCGATATCTTATAATTCATTCCTCACTCTTTTGCTCTGGAATAGCAAAAACTCAAGTATGGGGGTGTTTGATGAGTACTTTTTGTACTCATCTTTTAGTATAATTTTAATATAGTTTTAGTATAAATTTACATAAATTATATGTATTATCTCATCTAATTCCTTCCTTTTTATTTTTGTCCACTAATTTAAGCTTAGTTTATATTTTTCAGGTTTTCTGGACACTTTGAGCAAAAAAGTGAAGTACACACCCAAGGTCACGGGCGTGAACAAGGGGTGTGACAGTCTAGACGAGTTCCAGACCCGATTCCGCCATCCCGGGAGCATTTCGTGAAGTTTCGCCAAGAACACGCCCCAGGTCACGGGCGTGACCAGGGGGCGTGACATCCAAGTCACGGCCGGGACCCCCCCACCTGCTGCCAGCACGCCTGCCACATCATTTAAAGTTACACGCCCCAGGTCACGGGCATGACCAGTGGGCGTGACATCCAGGTCACGGGCGTGACTCGCCCCGCGCTCCTTCCCGCCGAAGATTCCCGCCAGAAGCCAGATTTTAAGATTACACGCCCCAGGTCACGGGCGTGACCTAGGGCGTGACATGACTGAAATGCACGCATTTACTCCAGAAGACGCCCTCTCCGCTGCTGCTTCGATCACGCCCTTGGTCACGGGCGTGACCAAGGGCGTGTAACCTCAACTTTTCAGCTATATAAAGCCAGCTCCAGCATATGTTCAAGGATGAATTTTGGGAGTTCAAATCTCCTTTTCTTGTTTTATTTTCATGTTTTTAGTAGCTTTTGTACGTCTTTTTCTTATTAGCATTTGTAATCTTCTATACAATAGTTGTAATTTCCTTTTCATAGTTTGTAATTTCTTTTATCAATAAAATAGTTTTATTCTCTCATTCTTCTCCTTCTTCATTGTTCTATTTTCTTTTTGCAAACCACTCCCAAGTATTAATTGATAGAATAATAGAGATTTTCTTGAAGTCAGAGTACTCAACCGCCCCGAGTCTAATACGACCTTGTTTTAAAAAACTATACTACATTCGATACGGTACACTTATCGTTGTCGTTTGCAAGCATAGTTTTGCCCATCAACCAATATTATAATGAACACCAACATTGGCACACACGGCCGCACGTTTTGTGATCTCATGACACACTCTCGGTGTACTCCCGGAGTCACACCAAACAACTCATTTTCCAAACGAGTTCGCATGAGCTTTGCCCGTCAAGACTATCTTGCCTTACAGTTCAATTCCAACATCATAAAGTGCACCGAGGGCTATCTCTTCACCTATTCGGTATGGGCGGGTTCAGATCTACTTTCCCGTGCTCAAATCGTCGAGATACATCGTCACGATGCGAGTATGGCTTCACCTCGGCCCGAACAACGAATGGATCAGCTTAGCCCATTTTCGACCAGTCTGAATCTATCGTCACGACACAGGTACGACTTCACCTCGTTGTTACGCACTTGGCATACCCTGCCAATGAAAGTAGGCTTCACACCTCAACACACAGCTCCCTGGGTGCTACCGCCGGTGCTAGTTCTAGAGTCGGGTGGTAGTGGACAGAGCTTCGATTCTGCCCAGCTCTTCGGGTATTTCCTGGAGGTTACCTCTAGGACTCCCTGCAGTACACCACTGTACACAGAACCCAAAAATAGCGCATACAAAATCACGGAGTCTTCTCCGGCACGCAATCAACAATATAGCCATCACCAATCCAGACCAACCTGTCTGGATGGATTTCACACACAATGCCTATACCCATACTATGATTCTGGATTCTATATGCTAGTAACTATCGGGGATACAAATGATCAACCTGTTGGAAAACTTCCCATTCTCCACCAATCGGTGGGGGGTTTTCTATGCAATCATGCCAAAAAAATGAGGACTTCACTTGTCCAAGAGGAAGATTGTTACCCTTGTTGTTTTCTTTGGCGCCATGTGAATCCGAGATTTCAGTCGGATGGAAAGAGCCGTACCGGGCGGCTCTCCGTGGATCTGGAAATGGCTCGCGATTCGGAGCTACGGAGCTCCGTCAATGGCGGAAGATGCCTTCTTCTTCTTCCTTGGCTTTCGTCTTTTTCAAGCTTTGATAGAGAAAAGCCTTGAGATAATGAGGATAATAACTCCTCTGGTCAAGCCCTATAACAGCCCGAAACAACTCCCAGTCGTTAGATCAAAACCCTTAAGATTTGACCGGCAGGATCTCTATTTCGCAGAACTGTTTTGTAAGCTACCATCGGCACTAGTGCTACCGCCGACGCTAGCTCCCGTCGATTGCCTCACGGTCCTATCGATCGGTTCGTGATCCCGTCGATCGGGTCACGATCCCGCTGATCACCTAATCGACGGAAAGACCTACCATCGGCGCTAACGCTAGCGCCGACGATAGCTTCCAGCACCAGAAATCGTGCACTGCCTTGGGCAATCCAGCCCCCACTTATAGCGAGACTTAGGGTGTTACAACTCGACCCCCCCTTAAAAGAATTTCGTCCTCAAATTACGAAAACGATAAGGTACAAAAATAAATTATACCTGAGAGTAAAATCTCAGGGTACTCCACAAGCATGGTTTTCTCTCTTTCCCAAGAGAGTTACTCTTTTCCGCAATAGTTCCAACGGACCTTTACCATTCAGATGGCTTTGTTCCGCAATTGTTTCACCTCGGTATATTCGATGCGTATGTGCTTGACTTTTGTCTCTAGCCCACCATCAATCGGCACTTCGTCAACCACATCAATTTGCGTAGGCTCTTTCACAGCCTTTGTCAACAAAGAAATGTGAAATACGTCGTGCAGACTGCTCAATTCTTCAGATAGAGCAAGCCGGTAGGCAACCTCACCAATGCGTTCCAAGATTTCAAACGGTCCTATGTACCTTGGACTCAAATTTTTCAACCGTCGGATCCTTGATACTCCGTTCACCGGTTTGATCTTCAGGTACACCCAATCACCAACGGTAAACTCGACGTTCCTGTGACTTACATTGTAGTACTTTGCCTGCCTATCTTGGGCAATGAGCAACCGCTCCCGAATTACCAAAATTGATGTATTCACTTCATCCACATCTTTGCGCTTCAACAACTTCGTGTTGCCCGTTTCAGCCCAAGCCAACGGCCTACGACATTTCCTACCATAAAGGGCTTCAAACAGAGCCATTTTAATACTTGATTGGTAGTTGTTGTTGTAGGCGAACTCAATCATATAGAGATGGTCCTCCCATCTCTTCCCGAATTCCAGGGCTCACATCCTTAGCATGTCTTCCATTGTCCTATTGGTCTTTTCGGTCTGCCCATCCATTTATGGGTGGAAGGCCGTGCTAAACTTTAGCTTAGTACCCAATAGTTGGTGGATCAGCATCCAGTCATTTGATGTGAAACGCCCATCACGATTACTGATGATGCTACGGGGAACACCGTGCAATCGTACAATATTATCAATTTATAACTTTGCTAGCTTTTCTACGGAGTCGTCTTTCCAGTACGGAATAAAGTGTGATTCTTTTGTTAAACGATCTACGATCACCCAAATACCGTCGTATCCATGTTGCGATCTCGGCAATTCGTGCACGAAATCCATCAAATATCGTCAAACTTACATTCCGGAATCGACAAAGACTTGAGAAACCCACCAGGCCTTTGACATTCAACCTTCACTAACGCGCAAGTATGACACTTTTCCACGTATAGAGAAATGTCTTTCTTCATTCCTGGCCACCAGAAGAGTTTATTCATATCCATATACATCTTTGTGCTCCCAGGGTGAATCGAGTACTTGATAAAGTGAGCCTCATACATCAATTCTTCCCATAGATTGGCCACTTTTGGGACGCACAGTCTAATGTCATTCCATAAAAGACCATCATAGAAAGAGAATTCAGCGTTAGACCCATCCAAAGTAGCCACCTTGTAACATTTCATGCTTTCATCCAGCTCCAAAGCTTGTCGAACTCGGTCAGCAAGGTCGTATTGAACCTCCGTCCAGTTCAAGCATGTTGTAGTAGACGCTCTCTTATCGACGCAAGTGATCTCCAGGGAATCTAGATCAAGGATTAGATGCTCGTCGTGCATCAAAATCCAATTTGCTTGCACTGGAGCCCAACGACTCAACGCATCTGCAACAACGTTTCCCTTCCCAGGAGTGTAACGTTTGTCGAAGGTGTAGTCCCCAAGGAACTCCATCCACCTCCTCTGTCGCATATTCAACTCCTTTTGATCCAACAGGTACTTGAGGCTCTTGTGGTCCGTAAAGATGTCAATCTTCACACCGTACAAGTAGTGCCTCCAAAACTTAAAAGCGAATACCACGACCGCTAACTCCAAGTCATGGACCGGGTAATTCCTCTCATGTACCTTCAACTATCTGGAGTCATAAGCAATTAACTTATCGAATTGCACTATTACACAACCCAAGCCACTCCCCGAGGCGTCGCTATATATTTGATAACCTTCTGTCCCACGTGGGGAGCACAAAATGGGCGTCGTGGTCAGACGGTTATTTAACTCCTCAAAAGCTCGTGCGCACTCGGGCGACCAAACAAACTTTTGATCTTTCCTAGTCAGCTTAGTGAGAGGAAGTACAACCCTCGAGAATTTCTCCACAAAGCGCCTATAGTAACCGGAAAGTCCTAAGAATCTTCGAACTTCCGCCATGTTTTTCAACACAGGCCACACTCGGATTGCCTCTATCTTCGATGGATCGACCGCAATTCCTTCACCACTAACAACATGACCAAGGAATGCCACTGATGACAGCCAAAACTAGCACTTGGAGAACTCGGCATATAGTTGAATCCTCCTCAAGGTGCTCAAGAATGTGTGCAGATGCTCTGCATGCTCCTCTTCAGACTGAGAGTATACCAATATGTCGTCGATGAAGATGATCACAAACTAGTCCAAGTACCCTCAGATTGTTCTATTCATCAAGTCCATAAATACTGATGGTGCGTTGGAAAGACCGAACAGCATGACTGTGAACTCGTAGTGCCCGAAATGGGTACTGAATGTCGTCTTTGGAATATCACATTCCTTGATTCTCAGCTGATAATATTCAGACCTTAAGTATAGCTTAGAATATACCGTCGACCCAACTAGTTGGTCGAATAAGTCATTGATTCTCGGAATTGGATAATGGTTATTCTCGGTCAGCTTATTCAACTCTCTATAATCGATGCATAAACGCAAGCTCCCGTCCTTATTTTTCACAAAGAGAACCGGTGCACTCCAAGGGGTTGAACTTGGATGTGCATAGCCTCGCTCTAGGAGTTCTTGCAACTGAACATTCAACTCCGCCAATTCCTTTAATTGGCATTATTCAGTATGGTGAGCGTGACACAGGTTTGGCACTGGCACCAACTCGATACAAAAATCAATCTCTCACTGGAGGGGGGGGGGGGGGGGGGGGGGGGGGGGGGGGGGGGGGGGGGGGGTCCTTAGGGAGTTCATTATGAAACACGTCAATGTACTCCGCCACTACCGGGACAGCACTTATATTGTTCTTAGGCATCGAAGCCTCCAACAGCGTGAAGAACAACTCCGCGCCTTTTCTTACCTCCTTAACCACCTATAGAGCAGACATCAGAATCTTGCTCGCTCCATGCATACCAGCAAATATGGTTTCATCTTCAGTGTTCTTTCCCAGAGTAATCTCCTTCCGACTCAATCTATGCATGCTCGCTGCATCGAGAGCCATTCCATGCCAAAGATTACGTCAAATTCAGCTAGTGGTAGTAATGACGCTTCCAAGTCGAAATCTTGATTCCCTATCTGCACCTTTATGCGACTCAACCTATCCATGCTCATACGAGATCTATTGGGCAACACTACCTCCAATCTGTCCTTCACCAGGGTAGACGGTACTCCGATTTGTAGCACGAAGTCCTTAAAAAAGGAGTGTGATGCCCTAGTATCGAAAAGAGCTCTCGCCGGATAGTTGAAAATTAAGACGAAGCCTAATTGCACATGTAAGCAAATGTATAGTCGCACACAAAGTATAAATCACGTCAAGCTGTAAAAGACGAATTCTAATTCATACCTGTGATGACATCATTCTTCCGTATGGCTTCTTGCTGGCCAAGCGAGTAGGCTCTCTATTGGGTCGGAGGTTGCTGGGAAGCAGAAGACTCCGCAACTTTTCCTTTCTCCTCATAAGATGGACCCGCCGCATGAGCATTGTCCACTGCTCGATTGTCTGCCTTCGGGGGACTACTTCGACACACTCGGGCTTTATGTCTAACTTTCCCGCATGTGAAACATATAATGGGACCCCGTGCAGAAGTTGCTCCTAATGCATTAGAGGGAGCTTGTTCCGCGAACCTAGACTTCCTCTTATTTTTCCTGAACTCAGGGTTTGATTGAGAGGTCGGCGCATGAAACTCTGGCTTCTTTGCATTGAGGCCTTTTGCGCATTGTACCCTTTGCATATCCAATTCCAATGATCTGGCAGTTTGCTCTAGAACATGAAAGCCAAAAGTCATTGGGCCTGCTAGAAGCAGCCTTAACTCATGACAAAGTCCTTCATAGAACTTATTCGTCTTTGCCTCCTCGTCTTCACCAAAGACCCTGCATAGCGACTCAGTTTGCTAAACTCGTGCATGTATTCATCAACCAAATGATCACCTTGAGTTAACCGCAAAAACTAATTTTGCAACACAATGCGCAAGGCAGAGGGAATAAACCTCTGGAGGAGCATTCTTGAGAACTCTGCCAACGATACATCAGTAATATCTCTACCGGCCAACTTACGGGCTTCCATCTCTTCCCACAAAAGCGCCGCCTCTCCATTCAAAAGGAAAGTGACTAAGGTGACCATCATCACTTCTTCAGTCTTTGCCGCTCTTAGCATTTTCTTTACCGTTGACAGCCAGTCCTCTGCCTCTGTTAGGGATTCGGACCCCAAAAAGGTTGGAGGGTTGAAGCTCAGAAATTGCTTTAACTGCTCGTAACACGCTCTTCCCACAGCTACCTGTTCAACTCTATGTTCCACCCTGGGCTCTACTACAGGTTCCATCCTCGGCTCCACTGCAGCCATAGGCACCGAGGTCGCATTAGGAGTAGGGGTAGTAGGCTGTGCAAGCTGCCCAGTGTGAATATTGATCATCACAAAGACCTCTTCAGCGACTAATCTAACCATCTCAGCAGAAGGAGTGGTCGTTGGTACCTCAGCGGACGCACTACTTTCAGCAGTATTACGGGGTCGAGACTGCCTCCCACCACTCCTATTCACCTATAATCGTGCAACACACAATTTAGTGACCGAAAACATAGTACAATAACAATCAAGGAACGCTCAGGTTCCGCAAACAAGCATGTTTTTCATTCCTAAATGGACATTCTTATTAGTTTTTATTGTTTTAGGTGAACGCACTGTGAAATTTTCCGTAGATCTAGGAGTGAGCAGGAATTGTATAACTAAAAGTTCAAGCCAAACAACTAGAAGCACATGAAGAAAACACAATCTTTGTTGATAAGCAAAATTCTTCATTACAGGGCGAGGTATACATGGTGAGACATGATTTCGCCAGTACACAAAAAACAGAAGAGAAAAGCAGCTGAAAGAAAAACCAGCGGTCTGCCAACTTGAGACCACCTAACCGCCCGACCTGACAGTCCGCCCGGCTAGAAAACCAGATCGCCCGAACTGCCTGCCTGCGCCTTGAACAACACCAACTGAGAACCACGCGAACTCCCGAACTCCACTGATCCTCCCGAACTCCAGCAACCCGCACTGCAAGCCGCAAGACCGCCCGAACACCTTCAAAAGAGGAGGTGACCGCTGTTACCCGCACAATCCGCAGAAGCTGCACAAAACAAGTTCGATCAGCTAGCCGGCCGGTTACAAAAAACAGACCACAAGAACAGGTCGCGAGCTCAGCTTACACTTGGTCCTATATATTTGCTGCTACAGTGGCTCCTATTTATAGGCAGGCGACCAGATCCAGTCACCACCCTATGAGATAGGATAACCACCCCTTGATCGCGCGACCAGACCGGTCAACCCGCACGACCAGCAAAAGAACCTCCTACTTAGTGAGCTCGCCGACTTCAACAGAAGCTGTGCGATCATGACAACTCGCCTGGTCATGTCGCTCACCGCCTATGTTCGCCACCCGACCTCCTCCGGAGACCGCGGACACACCAGACCGACTAGGGCACAACCCGCCAAGTCGATCAAACACCTGTGACCGCATATGCTAGCTGATCGCCAAAGGACCAGCCATGCGAACACAATCCGGAGAACGCGCGACTAAGACGACCTTAGTCCGCGCGCACCACAAAGAACCCGGATAGCCTCCAGACCGGGCTGCCCGCACCACGTGGTCAAAGCACCAGACCGTGTGCCACCCTTACCAGGTAGAAACCTGCTCTGCCATGCGGTCAGACAACCAGACCGCGCGGCCTCACCTCATCACCCTTGGACAGAAGAAAGGCGATCACGCCGAGTAGCCCGCGGCTAGACCAAAGAGGTCAAACCGACAGAGGAGACCGCAAGACCGTGCGGTCATACCAGACCGTGCAGTCTCCCCCCAGACCGCAAAATTCATAAAACTCCCACTTCAACATTTTCAACACTCCCCCTTGAAGTGGGATGTTGAAAACAGTCCAAGTAAACTCCTTAGCCGAGTAAACGGCCCCTTCGCCAGCGTCTTTGTGAAAATGTCAGCAATGTTGTCCTGACTCCGAACATGCTCGACCGAAAGAGACCCCTACAGCACCTTCTCACGAATGAAATGATGCTCGATCTCAATATGCTTGGTCGTCGCGTGACAAACTGGATTAGTAACCAGTTTGAGAGCACTCTCTTTGTCTCCGCGGAGCAGAGTCGGACCCCGAACCTCCTTATGGACGTATCCAACCAACCTCCTAAGCCAGATGGCTTCTTGAGCTGCCAAAGCCGAAGCCTTGTATTCCGCTTCCGTGGTTGAGACAGACACGTAATCCTACTTCTTACTGCACCATGATATAGCCGTGGGGCCCGCCATGAAGACGTATCCAGACGTCGACTTCCGATCATCCGAATCTTCCCCGTAATCGGCATCCATGTATCCATGCACCTCAAAGCCCGCATCCCTTCTATAAAGGAGACCCATATCCGAAGTCGCCTTAACATACTTCAGTATATTCTTGGCCGCTAGAAGATGAGGCATCCGTGGTTCCGCCATATAATGACTCACCCTGCCAACTGCATACGCAATATCCGGCCTGGTAATTGTCAGATAGATCAAGCTCCCAACCAGAGCCCGGAACACTAGCGGATCTTCCAGAATCCTCCCCTTATCCTTGCGAAGTTTCATGGCCTTCTCCAGTGGTGTGGAAATGCACTTCCCTTCCTTCATGCCGAACCGCTCCACTATTCGCTCTGCATATAAAGCCTGGGACACCAGCACTCCACTTTTCTTCCTCTGTACCTCGAGTCCAAGGAAATGTTGAATCTCACCTAAGTCCTTCATCTCGAACCTGATAGATAGCTCAGCCCGAAGCCTTGCTACTTCCTCCTTTGAATTCCCCGTCACGATCATATCATCGACGTAAAGCAGCACGATGACTTGAAGCTCCCCGCTCTTCTTATTGAACAAGCTTGAGTCTGAGTCGGAAGCACCAAACCCGCAGAATAAGAGATACTCTGCTATCTTTCCATACCACGCCCTCGGCGCTTGCTTCAACCCATACAGGGCCTTCTTCAACTTGCAGACATGCTCCGGAAAATATTCAGATACGAAGCCTGGCGGCTGAACCATGAAGATGTTCTTGTCAATCTCGTCGTACAAGAACGCATTCTTTACGTCGAGCTGCCAAATCTCCCACCCCCAACACGCCGCCAAGGCAATCACAACCCGAACTGAAGTCATTTTTGCCATTGGACTGAATGTCTCTTCATTGTCTTCACTGTATTGCTGCGAGAACCCCCGAGCAACAAGGCGAGCCTTGTACCGCTCGATACTGCCGTCTGCCTTCTTCTTGAGCTTGTAGACCCACTTGCATGTCACAGGGGTGATACCCTTGGGCTTGGGCACCAGAGACCAAGTCTCATTCTTCTCAAGAGCACTCATATCTTCCTACATAGCTGAATCCCACTGTTCTACGCCTTTGGCCTTTTCAAAGCTCGACGACTCCCTCTCATACAAGGGACCAGCAACGAAACACGAGACAAAGCTCACCATGTTTCCTCCTGTATAGCGATCAGGGGCAATGATGGTTCGCTTCGATCTCCGCAACGCCTTCCCCTGCGTCACAGTATCTTCAACTGCTTCTTCTCTAGCTCCCCTTCCAGACGTACTTGGAGCATCGCTCCCCCTGATTCCTGATCCAGAAGCCTCCGCCTCAAAACTAGAAATTGATGGACCACCTGGTGACACAGGCAGCTCCACATGAAGATTTTCCACAGCTTTCTCCGTCTCCTCCACCCTGCTTTCTGGTAGCTCAACACCAGAACTTCCCTTGTAAGACGTCACTTTGTCGAACACGACATCGCGAGATACAACAAATCTCCGCGTCTCTGGATCCATGCACTTTCAGCACTTCTTCTGATTATCATAACCCACGAAGACTAGCTTCCTTGCTTTCGCATCTAGCTTCGTCCGAAGTGCTTCTAGAACGTGCACATAGTAGGTGGAACCAAACACCGAAAGGTGTGCCATGCTTGGCTTTTCCTTGAACATCAATTCATGTGGGGTCTTCATATTGATGGTACTAAGAAGCATCCTGTTGATGACGTAGGCAGCACAAGACATTCCCTCTGCCCAGAAGGACTTTGGAACACTCTTGGCATGCAGCCAACACTTGCAGGTCTCCGTCAGATGACAGATTTTCCGCTCTGCAACTCCATTTTGTTGTGGAGTATGTGCACAAATAAGCTCCCTCCGGATGCCTACCTTCCTGCAAAAAGTAGAGAACTCACCAGATGTGAACTCCCCTCCGTTGTCAGTTCTCAGCTTCTTAACCAGCAGGCCAAGCCGACCCTCCACAAGCTCCTTGAACTCCACGAACTTGGCAAACGCCTCCGCCTTCTCCTTTAAGAAAAATACCCAGACATATCTGGTGTAATCATCGATTAGCACCAGCATATATCTGCTGCCTCCGAGGCTTGGGGTAGCAGTCGGTCCCATCAAGTCACCGTGGATGCACTCCAACGGCACACTACTCCTTGTCTGCGACTTGTCAAACGGTAGTCGATGAGACTTGCCGAACTGACATCCCGCGCACACATGACTGTCTCCGTAGGAAGATAGACTAGGCAGGCCCTTGACCAGACCTTTCACCGCCATAGCTTTCATCTTGTCCATCCCTACGTGCCCCAACCTCTCGTGCCATATGACAGCACTATCATTCGTCCCATCTTGTCAGCATAAGAACTTGTCGATAAAACGAACAAGTCTTTAGCTCTCCTCCCCACATGAACGACCTCCGCCTTCACTGCTTCAACATTCCGAAGAAACCTGACTTCTGTCGGGCCAAACAGAACGTGATACCCAGCGTCTACAGTGTTGGTCACGGAGAAAAGGTTTTTCCTCATTCCAGGCACATGATAGACGCTCTTCAACGTAAGTGGCCCTCTATCACTGCCCAATGAAAAAACCCCCACCTTTTCGACATCATGCACGGTATTATCCGCAGTAATAATGGCATCATTACCTTAGTATGGCTTAGCTGAAGAAAGCTTCAACTGATCCCCGGTGAGGTGATGACCACACACCGAGTCCACGATCCAGTCTTCCTGATAGTTGATAGAAGCCGCAGCTTCAACAGAAGCCGAGAAGGCTCCTCCCCATCCTCCATCAGTCTGTCTAGCATCAGCTTCCTCCTTTCCTGCAGCAGCATGCCCCGGCTGAAGATTCACCCGCCAATCCTTTCTGATGTGACCAACCTTTTCGCACCTGAAGCACTTGGGACCTTCTCCCTTCTTCTTCCCATCAGCCTTAGGAGCATAGCCCCTCTCCTGCTGTCCAGAAGTTGAAGGCCCATTGCCTCCTCCAGCGGTCTTCTTGTTATCCCACTTCTTCTTCTTCCCTGTGAAGAGAACTTTGCCATCTCCCCTAGACACTGACACCCCCGCCATCTGCCTTGACAGACTCTCCTGCGAAGCAAGCAGATTTTCCAGCTCTAGCAGAGATGGCTGATTTGCCCAACCCTGCACCGACGTCACAAAGGCAACATATTCCTTCCGCAAGCCACGGATGATGTGCCTCTTCAGCTTTGCCTCAGAAATTGGCTCATCAGGATCCAGCACTGAAATCTCGGCGCACAAGTTCTTCATCTTCAAGAAGAACGTAGAGATAGAAAGGTCACCTTGAGCCGATATGGCCAGCTCATTCTCCAGGAATTGAAGTCTTGCCACATTTTTCTTATTAAACAGCCCATCTAGGGCTCTCCAGATCTCTGCAGCTGATCCACACCCCAAGATGTGATCAAACAGCTCAGGTGATATTGCCCTCTTCAGGGCGAACTCCACTTTGGCATTAATCCGCCTCTAGTTCCTCAACTCATGACCGTTATCCCCAATTAGGATAACTTCCTCCGTGCTCTCTCCTCCAACTACCTCCCAGAGGTCCTCACCCAGAAGATATCTTTGCATACACGACTTCCACATCTTAAAGTTAGTCGAAGTAAGCATCTCAATTCCAAGACCCCTTGCTTCCATGGCTCTACCACTGGTTCCTTCTTCACAAAGGCGATGACAACTTTTAGTTATTCACTGCTCTATCAACTCCCACCTCGCTTTGATACCATGTGAAATTTTCCGTAGATCTAGGAGTGAGCAAGAATTGTATAACTAAAAGTTCAAGCCAAACAACCAGAAGCACATGAAGCAAACACAATCTTTATAGATAAGCAAAATTCTTCATTACAGGGCGAGGTATACATGGAGAGACATGAATTCGCCAGTACACAAAAAACAGAAGAGAAAAGCAGCTGAAAGGAAAACCAGTAGTCTGCCAACTTGAGACCGCCTAACCGCCAGACCTGACAGTCCGCCCGGCTAGAAAACCAGATCGCCCGAACTGCCTGCCTACGCCTTGAACAACACCAACTGAGAACCACTTGAGCTCCCGAACTCTACTGATCCTCCTGAACTCCAGCAACCCGCACTGCAAGCCGCGAGACCGCCCGAAGACCTTCAAAAGAGGAGGTGACCGCTGCTACCCGCACAATCCGCAGAAGCTGCACAAAACAAGTTCGATCAGCTGGCCGGCCGGTTACAAAAAATAGACCGCAAGAACAGGTCGCGAGCTCAGCTTACACTTGGTGCTATATATTTGCTGCTACAGTGGCTCCTATTTATAGGTAGGCGACCTGATCCAGTCACCACCCTATGAGATAGGATCACCACCCCTTGATGGCGCGACCAGACCGGTCAAACCGCGCGACCAGCAAAAGAACCTCGTGCTTAGTGAGCTCGCCGACTTCAACAGAAGCCGCGCGATCATGAAAACTCGCCCGGTCATGTCGTTCACCACCTGTGTTCGCCACCCGACCTCCTCTAGAGACCGTGAACACACCAGACCGACTAGAGCATAACCCGCCAAGTCGATCAAACACCTGTGACCGCATTTGCCAGCTGATTGCCGAAGGACCACCCATGCGAACACAACCCGCAGACCACGCGACTAAGACGACCTTAGTCCGCGTGCACCACAAAGAACCCAGACAGCCTCCAGACTGGGCTGCACGCATCACGCGGTCAAAGCACCAGACTGCGCTGCCCTTACCAGGTAGAAACCTGCTCCGCCACACGGTCAGACAACCAGACCACGCGGCCTCACCTCGTCACCCTTGGACAGAAGAAAGGAGATCACGCCGAGTAGCCTGCGGCTAGACCAAAGAGGTCAAACCGCCAGAGGAGACCGCAAGACCATGCGGTGAGACCAGACCGCCAACTTCACAAAACTCCCACTTCAACATTTTCAACACTCACATCACGTGCATTCCAACCCCCTTAAAAGGAATTCCTCCTTGAATTTGCTAAACTATGGAACAATTCCTAAAGTCCGATACCAAATTGTAATACCCTGCCAATAAAAACAATATAACAATATGTCCAGCCAGGACCCCACGCCATATTGAACACACTAGCTAGACGTTAATAAGATGATATAGAAAAGAACAACACGAGAGTAACATAAGCGTGAGCAGAAGCATTTTAAAAAACAGTACTTTAAGAATTGTCCATTATCCCAGGAATGAAATAATAAAGAGTTATGGCATTAAGACCATATATTGATACAATGTCTTTAACTCAAAGCATATATCGACACGCAGGACGACAATCTAAGGAAAGCAGAAAAAAGGGAGGTTGGCCTTCAAGGGCCAACACAGCATAAAGCTCCAGCACGCTACTTTCCTCTTGGCTCACCTGCACCTGCACCAACAATCCACCAAAATGTGGTAAACAAGTAACCGGCCAGCTTTAGCTGACCAATATTATAACGACCCCACCCCATACCTGGGGCGGTGGTACTCCTCCCCTGTAAGCAAATAGGATCAGCATAGATTACCAAAGTGCGTTCAAGCGCCATATAAATAAGCAATCAACCCCAATGTTGGCATGCATAGACGCACATTTCGTACTCTCATGGCACCCTCTCGGTGTACTCCTCGAGTCACACCAAACAACTCATTTTCCAAACGAGTTCGCATGAGCTTTGCTCGTCAAGACTATCTTGCCTTACAATTCAATCCCAACATCATACGGTGCACCGAGGGACTACCTCTTCACCGATTCGGTATGGGGTGGGCTTGGATCAGCTTTTCCCATGCTCAAATCGTCAAGATACATCATCATGACGCGGTTACGGCTTCACCTCGGCCCGAACAATGAATGGATCAGCTTTGCCCATTTTCAACCCGTTGGAATCTATCATCACGAAGCGGGTACATCTTCACTTCGTTGTTACGCAGTTGGCATACCCTGCCAACGAAAGGAGGCTTCACACCTCAACACACAGCTCCCTGGGAGCTAGCACTAGTGCCATGCTATAGTGGACAGAGCTGTGATTTTGCCCACCTCTTTGGGTATTTCCTGGAGGTTACCTCCACGACTCACTGTAGTACACCACCGTACATAGAACCCGAAAACAACGCATACAAAATCACAGAGTTTTCTCCGGCACGCAATCAACAATATAGCCATCACCAATCTAGACCAACCTGTTTGGATGGGTTTCATACATAATGCCTATACCTATACTACAATTTTGGATTCTATATGTAAGTAACTATCGGGGATACAAATGATCAACCCGTTGGAAAACTTCCCGTTCTCCACCAATCAGTGGGGGGTTTTCCATGCAATCATGCCAAAAAAATGAGGACTTCACTTGTCCAAGAGGATTATCATTACGCTTGTTGTTTTCTTTGGCACCATATGAATCCGAGATATCAGTCGGATGGAAAGAACCGCACCGGGATGCTCTCCATGGATCTAGAAATGGGTCGCGATTCGGAGCTTCAGAGCTCCATCAATGGCGGAAGATGCCTTCTTCTTCTTCCTTGGCTTTCCTCTTTTTCAAGCTTGGACAGAGAAAAGATTTGATCTAATAGGGATAATAACTCCTCTGGTCAATCCCTATAAGAGCCTGAAACAACTCCAGCTGTTGAAACAAAACCCTTAAGATTTGACCGCCATGATCTCTATTTCGCAGAACTATTCCGTAAGCTACCACCAGTGCTAGCGCTAGCGCCGGCGGCAGCGCTAGCGCCGGAGCTAGCTCCCATCGATCACCTCAAGGTCCCGTCGATCGGTTCGCGATCCCGTCGATCGGTTCGCAATCCTGCCGATCTCCTAATCGACAGAAAGACCTACCGCCATCGCTAACGCTTGCGCTGGTGCTAGCTTGCAGCACCAGAAATTATGCACTGCCTTGGGCATTCAAGCCCTCGCACATAGCGAGACTTGGGGTATTACAGGTATGACCACACCCATAAGTTTTAGAACTGTCCACTATCATCGACGACCATATCGGCGAGGCCTGTGGGGTTCGCTACCCTGCTGTAAGAGAAACGGTCCAAACTGTATCGACGTATGATATGTGAGCAGGTTTTGAACACCTATGACGTGTTTACAAAGTGTGGATACCAGTTGATATTACGGCTAATAGTTGAGCTATTCTTTTAAATAGCTATGGATATTATTATTGCTTCCAAACCATTTATATGTTGTTAACCCTCTTTGCTTCGGCTATTTACTTATTGTTGGGTGCTTAAGCTCGTCCCTAGGATATGGATCCAGGGAGGAGACATGTTTCCACTTAGCTCTGTGACTAACGGTTGTTTATATAATCATTCACATAAGATGGGACAATGCGAAGCCCCCACACCATGTGATAGCGTATCGGCTTTAGAGGCCACCCGAGCAGATACACCGGCCATACCTCCCATATTCTGAGATGTGAGTCCTAGAGTATAGGACTATGTAAGGAATGTATGGTTGTAGTAGTTAACCTTAGCCCACAGTGACACTCATGTAAACAACTGGCTACGGCCTTTTCCTTATATATATATGTATATGTATGTCTTGTTTGTTCTCCTTATGATTGCTTCCGCACTGTGATCTGATGTGATGTATTGATTTCCTTGCCTATCAAGGAGATCATCCAGTCATCGCGAGGGTAGGTCATTGCTACTCGGGAAGCACTGGGCGGTCGTCTTGGGCAGTAAGACCCTCCTCTCCCAACATGGGTTCATTGTTGGGGGGTGGGGATCTTATAAATGGATCAGAGTATTCATGATCCGTCTACGTGGGGCAATCTCCAGATCCTTCCTTCCCATGTTTTGTCTCTTGAATTAGGACGAACCATGCAACAGAAGCATGGTGGACCCTTAGGATAGAAATTTAAGGATTCTAGACTGCACAGTAGCATAACCACACACACTTTGCTTCCGTTTCAGTCAGTCTTTTGCAAATTCCCTTACTTTTGCAAATTGCTGATCCTTTCATATTACTTCTCCAGATACTAGAGTCCAGTAATGGAAGATCATCCTCTAGGGACCAGTACCTCCCGACTACTCCACCACCAGACCCAATTACTCCAACTATAGTTCTGTTCACCGAGACCGACCAGGGGAAGACACTGACAGCACTGCTTACCACCTTCCAGACTGTTATCACACAGCCACCTCAGTAGCTTAGCCCCCGCTCTAGGGGTTATTATAGATAACCCATTTTTTCAATTGGTATCAAAGCAAGGTTGAGTTCAAAGGCTTAACAACTTAGAACAAGATCTCTCATTTATATTTGGTAGTCAGCATACACCATGGTTGGTGAGCAGCACAGAGAAATGAGTTATATGAAATTGCCTATTTGCACTAAAGAGAATTTTCCCATCTAGAAGTAAAGGGTTAAGTTGTACATGGAAGCCTCTGACCATAGAGTCTACTTGGTTGTTGAAGAGGGACCTTATGTTCTCATGGCTATTCCAGTGGACCCAAAAGCAGTTCTAGTCCCTAAAACCCTATCTCAGTTCACATAGGATGAAATAGCTCTGGTAACAATGGATAAAAGGGCTAAGAATATAATTGCCAATGCATTTGACAATTCCACATTTCAAAACCTAATTCATTGCAAAACTACAAAAGAAATGTGGGACTCCTTGGTTGTGTATATGGAGGGAACTAAAGAAGTTAGGGATGACAGGAAATCCCTTCTTAATCAAGAATATGAAGCTTTCAGGCAAGATAAGAAGGACAACATTGCTACCTGCTATGAAAAGTTCTTCAAAATTGTGAATGGTCTCAAAATTTATGGAAGAGAGTTCACTAACTATGAGCTTAATGATAATTTTTTGAGATCTCTGAACAAAGAGTGGGATATGAAACTCTGTGATATCAAAGAAGTTGGCAATCTGGGGACCATGGAGCCTCAATTACTATATGTGAAACTATTTCATATGAGCTGCAATTAAATACTAGAATAACTGAAGAGGATAACTCCAAGTCTCACAACAGATAAAAGGCAGTGGCCTTCAAAGCTGAAACTTCAAGAAGGCACAGAATAGTGGATCCTGTTTGTGTCTCAAAATATGGATTATCAGCACCTCCAGCTCTAATCTCTCAGATGGAGAACTTTCCCTTTTTCACAAAGCAGTTCAAGAAACTACTGAGAAATAGAAGAAGTGGAAATAGAAAGCATGAATCCCCAACCTCTAGTGCAAGAAGAGAGGACAAATCTGGAAGCAGACATATGTCTAACGGGTATGATTCCAATCCTAGTAAACAAGTTTCTTCTAACATTATTTGTTACAGCTGCAAGAAGCATGGACACGTCATTGCTGAATATCCATTCAAAAGAAAGGAAAAAGGTGAAGAGAGAAAGTATTCAAAGATCAGGAAGGTGGAGAAGAGCCTTATTGCCAAGAAAGTGAGAACACTCAATGACAGTGACACTGAATCATCCTCCTCAGAGTTAGCCAGCCATATGGCAGCAATGGATTTCTCTGATGAAGGAATTTTTGATGAAACCCATCATGACCATGTAATCCCTAAAGCCTCTCTAACTATATCTGACACTGATTCAGATGCCTATTCCTCTTCAGCTGTAAGAGAAGCTGACACTGAATATATTGAAAAATTTGGTGCCCTGCTTGAAGCACTTAAGAAAGCAAAGGCTCTCTGTAAATCTCAATCAGCTGAGATCACCTCTCTTAATGACAAGAGAGATGAGCTACTTGAGAAAGTCAAAGAACTAACTCAAGAGAAGGCCAAAATATCAATCTCCACGCTGGGCATTAACACCTTAAATGAAGTAATCAAACATAAAAATAGCAAAATCAAAGAATTGGAGGACAAGCTCCTAGTGGAAAGGAAGATAGTGGCTAGTTTCTCCAAGCCACAAACAGTTCTTCCCTTGATTGATATCTTCTCTCAAACTAGCAAGAAAGGATTAGGCTATACTCAAGGTGAAGCTAATGGAAAATCTACACAAGGAAAGACAATATTCAAAAAAGTGATCATACCCACCAACTCATATGATCACAGTAGTATATATGGGTGTAAGATGAGCAAGAAGACAGATGGTGGTCATAAGCTCTCTTCCACTTGGTTAAGCTAGAGACAAACTTTTCTTGGAAAGAGTGCACTATCTGAACCCCACAAAAATCTTCCTATAAAAATCTTTAGAAATTCTCATGTTGGGGCAAGTTCTTTAGCTTCCAAGAATGGAGGGTTGGCTGCCAAGCAACAGCTTAACCAACTAAGACCCAACACAACAAGAAAGTCTAGATATAATAGATTTGAATGTTTGTGGTGTGGAAAGATAGGGCACTTTGCCTTAGATTGTTGGTTCAACTCAGCTGTTCAACATGACACCAACATGAGAATCAGAAAATAATCAGTTTTTATTCCAAATAGAACTTTCACTAACAAGTACCTAGGACCCAAGAAGGTATGTGTTCATAAGGAAGTGTATCTATATTGCAGGTATATCCAAAGACCAGGAAGACTCCTATGTTGTATTTGGATAGTGGTTGTTCCTTACATATAATTGGAACTAGAAGCCTCTTGAAGGAGTTTGCACCAATATAAGATGAACCCAAAGTCAAATTTGGTGGATCTGGCAGAGGTGTAGTAAAGGCTTTAGTAAGATTACAAATGGTAACATCGTTATCACAAGGGTAGCTTATGTTGAAGGGTTACAACATAACCTTATAAGCATAAGTCAACTATGTGACTTGGGATATACTGTTGTCTTCCACAAGGATAAGTGTCTGATCAAGGATTCCAAGAATGCCGAATCAATCCTAACAGGCACTACGAGTGGCGATGTTTATTGCATGAACTCTATTTGCATTTGAAAAAAAGAAACTATATGCCTTATAGCCAATGATGGAGTGTCTACTTGTGTAAAGTGATACAAGAGACTAGCCCATATTAACTACAAGTCTCTTAAGAAATTAATCTCAGAATATTTGGTAAGAGATGGACCTCAAATGGAATGTCAAGATATGGGTCCTTGTCATGCATGCCAAATGGGCAAGCAAACAAGGACATCACTCAAAAGCATATAGGATAAACATTCCACTAGATGTCTATATTTGCTGCATATGAACCTGTTTGGCCCTATATCTGTGCACAACATAGAAGGGATGACATATACTTTAGTTATTGTTGATGATCACTCTAGGTTTGAAGGGTGTTCTTCTTGAAACACATGTTTGATACACTAGACACATTCAAGAACTTTGTCAGACAATTTCAGAATGAAATGAACAGTTAAGTGGTAAAGATTAGAAGTGAACATGGAACTGAATTTCAATTTGGCTTAATGACCAAGTTCTATGAAGAGGAAGGGATCATACAGTAGTTTTCTTCTCCCGGAACTCCACAACAAAATGGGGTTGCTGAGAGGAAAAAAAGAACACTTATTGAAGCTGGCAGGACTATGCTCAGTGACTCCTCACTTCCAGAATATCTTTGGGCTGAGGCAGTCAACATTGCATGCTATGTGCAAAATAGAGTACTCATCAACAAGAACCATAACATGACCCCATATGAGCTGGTTAAAAGGAAAAAGCCCACACTATCATACTTCAAAATTTTTGGAAGTAAATGCTATGTGCTGAAAAATAAAAAGCATTATATTACAAAATTCTCTAAAAAGATCTATGAAGGTTTCTTTGTAAGATATAATAAATAAATCAAAGCCTTCAATAAGAATGCTCTTACAATTGAAGAATCAATTCATGTAGTTTTTAATGAGAGTTGCATGCTGCATAACCCCTTGTTTAGTTCATGCAGTGCAAGAATTGAAGCTGGACTTGATTTTCTGAAAATTAGAGATATGGAGAAGAAGGAACTCTCCACTCAGAATTTTATTCCAGAAGGAGAAGAAAATGCTACTGAAGAATCAAATTCTCAAAATGATAATTCTGAAATAGCAGCTAAAGAAATTATTGAAGTAGAAGACCCTCAAGGAGCCCAGCCCACAACCATGAGACATCTAAAAGATCATCATGCGGACCAAATTATTGGTGAGCTAAATCAAGGAATAAGAAATAGAAGAAATGCTCTAAATGATGCATGCAGCTCAGCTTTCTTTCACAACTAGAACCAAAGACGTTTGAGGAGGCCAACCAAGACCAATTCTGGGTAATGGCCATGCATGAAGAGCTCAACCAATTTAAAGGATGCAAGGTCTGGAATCTTATCCCAAGGACACAAGGGCAAAATGTCATTAGGACCAAGTGGGTCTACAGAAACAAGATGGATGAAGCTAGTGTGATCATAAAGAACAAGGCTATATTGGTATCCCAAGGATACATGCAGGAAGAAGGAATAGACTTTGACCAGACATTTGCTCCTGTAGCTAGATTAGAGGACATCAGAATCTTTCTAGCTTATGCAGCATTCAAAGGATTTAAAGTATAACAAATGGATGTTAAATTAGCCTTTCTGAATAGAGACTTGAAGGAGTAAGTATATGTAGCACAACCACTAGGTTTTATCTCTCCTACCAATCCTGAACATGTTTATTTTCCCAATAAAGCCTTATATGGTCTGAAGCAGGCACCAAGGGCCTGGTTTGAGACATTGTCAACCTTTCTTCTTGAAAATAATTTCTCAAGAGGAAAGATAGATAAGTCTTTATTTTTGAGAGAATTGAAGGGCCAGATCCTTTTGGTCCAAATATATGTTGATGACATCATTTTTGGATCAACTGATGGGAATCATTTTAAGAAATTTGCCAAGCTCATGCAAAGTAAATTTGAGATGAGCAGTGTGGGAGAGGTAAAATATTTCTTAGGTCTCCAAGTAAAGCAATCTGAGGAAGGAATATTCATTTCTCAGACCAAATTTACCTTGTACATCATAAAGAAATTTGGAATGGAGAACTCTACCCCTATGAGAACTCCTATGGGGTCAAATATCTCTCTAGATAAGGATGAAAAGGGGAAACCCTATAATGAGTCAATGTATAGAAGCATAATTGGCTCCTTGCTCTACCTTACTGCTAGTAGGCCAGACATCATGTTTGCCACATGTGTTTGTGTAAGGTATCAAGTTAACCCTAAAGAATCTCACAACTCAGCAATCAAAAGAATATTGAGATATCTTAAGGGTACTCCCAATCCAGGACTCTCGTATCCTAAATCAGATAATTTTGAGTTATATGGATATTTTGATGCTGACTTTGCTGGGTGCATGGAGGATAAAAAAGCACTTCAAGAAATTGCCAGTTCTTGGGGATAAGGCTTGTGTCCTGGAGTAGCAAAAAGCAAAATAGCATTGTTATCTCCACAGCTGAATCAAAGTATATTTCTGCTGGTAGTTGTTGTGCACAACTTTTATGGATTCAAGACCCATTAGAGGATTACAATTTGCATATTAGGAGAACATCTCACTTCTTTGATTCCTCTAGCACCATTTCAATAGCACCTAATAGAACAAAGCATATTGAGATTAAATATCATTTCATTAGGGAGAATGTAGAAAAGGAAGACATCTGCCTTGAGTATGTCAGTACAGACAAGCAGATATCAGGCATTTTTACCAAGCCCATTGATGAGACTAAATTCAATCAATTCAAAATTGAATTGGGAATGCTGAGTTCTTAAAATTGGGCATGTTGAACTCCATATATTCTTTGTTGAATTAATTAAATTATATTATTAATGGGATGGATCTCTAATAAGGTCCACCATAATGAAGACTAACATTTTAGTTTTGAACACAGAAATAATAGGAATTTGACTAAGGCATAAAGGAAAATCGTCTAGATAAAATGCCTAAAATAAAGAAGTCTTCTTGATGATCAAGAGGATACTACTGCATTCTCGACGACAATCTCTACGTGGTCTTGATGATACTCTCTATGACATGAATGAATCTGTACGACATGTTGACGTGACAAGACACGTCAGCATCATCACTTTGCTGCAATTTCGAGATTTCCAAAGGATACAAAAAGATTTCAACAGGTACACGCCCTTTTATCTTCCCAATACATGTTACTATATATGAGACACTTTGAAAACATAAAGAATCACACAAACAAACCCTAGAATTCCAACTTCATCATCTTCCTCTCGACAATTATCAATAACACCTAAGCAGTGTGACGACAAGATAAATTTGGGTGGAGAATTAGTAAAAGATGGATTTCAAGATGCAGATGATGGCATGGGCATGGTAATCACTCTACTATATGCCTCTGAACTTGAATTCATTCTCACAGAGCCGACCTGTCTCTACAATATTGATGTCTCTGAACTATATGCCAATGCCTAAGTAAGCCAGATTGGCAAGGTCATCCTCACTATTGTTGTTGGACAACATTTGAGAATCAATGCCACAAGCTTAACTACAGCCCTACAATTAATTGTCCTAAATTAAGATGAAGAAGAAGAATCAATAAATACCTATGACTTATCAAAAGGCTTGAAATGGGGGTGGCTATGAAGAAAAGCCTTATGGAAGTATACAAAGGAATAAGATGAACAGTTGTGGCAAACTTCTCTCAGATATTATTGGGAAAGTATTGATATGTAAAATTGGATCTTATGATAGAATTTCCAAAGGGATGTTTGAATTGCTGGTAAGGGTTACCTTGGAAAAGAGGACTGAATGGGGCAAGGTTTCGTTTGAAAAGATCAAGGAAACTCTGAAGGATTCTAATTTTGGTAGAATCCTCTCACTATACATTAAGCATTGTATCCCCGAACATATGAAGGATTCGGAAAAACCCCCTCTTCACTACCTTACAAGGATAGATGTGAAGACTATTAGTAGATGGGAAAAGAATTTTACAAAGAAGGAGGTAGGTGAATCCTCCACTCAAAGAACTGATGTTTTGAAAAGTCCTGATCAAGTTCCACAAGTTGCTCAGGAACCTCCTGCATATATTGAGGGGGAGACATTCAGAGATGAAAGTACTTGTCCTGGAAGTGTTCTAGAACCTAATGAGGAGGTTACTCAGGAAGAAATTTTGAATATTGCCAAGGAGGCAGTGCTGGATGCTGAAGAAGATAAGTCAAGGACAAGTCCCAGTAATGTTTCAGAGGCTCATGAAGAGGCAGAAATTTCAGAAAAATCTATGGAGGATTATATAGATGATAAAGTGCATACAAGTGTCTATGATGGTGAAGATGAGCAGTCCTCTATCATGACTACACCAATGCAGGGGGAGTCATCTGCTCAAGCTATCCTGCAGCTCTCAACACCACTAACACTAAATGAGTAGACTTCTCCTATCCTTCCAACCTCCACAAATCCCTCTACTGAATTTCTTTCCCAACTGGAAGTCTTACTTGACTGGAAAAGAGCACAGATTGAAGCTTATGTGGACAGTGAGGTCAAGAACTGCAATGATGATCTATCCACTAGGATTAATGGATTATAAGAAGAGATACAACATGTGAACTTTCAAAATGCAAATGTATATAACACTGCAGCTAAGGCTGTTTCAAGCACTGGTGACCAAATAACACACATCAATGAAGCCATCATGTTGTTTGGACAACAACTCAGTACAGTTCTAGACAGAATGGATGTTCTAAGAGACAATTAGTAATCCACAATTCAAAATCAAGATGTCACTTTTGCAGGTCTAGAAGATGTTGTAAACACTGTACTTCAAAGAATATAAGCCAGTGCTCAGGTTTCTCAAGAGCTAAAAGATAATGTTGGTGAGACCATGCTGCATCAACTTCGGGTCACTAAGGACCAGCTCTCCTCCCTGCTCAATCAATCTATCAGAACAACCTAGGGAACACTTATGGATGCTATTGGAAACCCCAATGCCCTTCTTTCTAAACAGTTAATGAACACCCAAACAACTTTATCTAATGAGCTATTTGTAGAAGCCATAAAGGGGGAGATTTTATTAAGTCATCATGCCATGTGGTTGTCAAATAAGGTCAGATTTTCTATGTGCCTTGACACCATAGATTATAGAATGCCCTATCAACATCCTCTCCCTGAAGGCAGTGTTATACCTGAAGGCCCATTAGATGTACAAGTGGCAGAGAACCTCACAGAGCAGTATACACAAACTGAAACCTATCAAAGTTATTTTGCTGATGAGTCTTTCTCTTGCAGTGGCCAAGGTAAAAAGGGCAAATGAAATTATGTGGACAATGAAGAACAGGAAGCCAAGAGGAGAAGGATGGAGGAAGTTAAAAAGAATCAAAATTTTGAAGAGTGAAGTCCTTGCTCAAGAGAAATCATCCTGAATAGATGGGCACTCTATAAGCAAGGTAAGAATGGCAGAGGCCAGTTCTATAGTTCTGAGGAATGGCAATGAAATAGCTAAGGCTGACAAAAGAGACTACTGGGCAAAGGTTAAAATTGAAGATCCCTTAGTTCTGCAAAAAGGCAATGCTCCTCTCAGATATCATCTAAGGCCATTCAATTACTTTGAAAGACAAAAGCAAAAGTAAGTTGAAGCTGAGAATTCAAAGAAGGCTAGATCATCTGATAAACTAAAATCTATCTGGGAGGAATGATGAAGGGCATGGATTCTAGAAACACAAATGAACATTTCTATGTTTATCATTATGTCTGATTTATAGTCATGTCTTGGACAATCATTAAATACAAATATCAAATACTGAAATTCTGTTTATTGATTTTTATTTGAGTATGTTTATTGGTCATGCCTATCTATAATTGTAAGTTCTTGCTTCTTTAAATAGGGGGAGATTGCTGGAAAATTTTCCTTCAATGTTCCTAGATTTGAAGAAGGATCACAAGTATAAATAAGAAAATTTGTTTTTAATATTGTGTTTTAGTTCAAGATGTGATAGGCAAATCAACTCTATCTTCCTACAATCAAGACTACAAAAGAAATGGAAAAGTATCTAAGTTATATATCGTCTTGAAGAAGCCATAACATTTAAATGGCTAAGTAAAGTAATGCAAATAGAAGTCTAAACGATATCATCTTGAAGCAGCCATATCGGCTAGAAGAAGCTATGACTATGTTAAGATGTGAAGACAGGAGTATATCAACGATATCGTCGTGAAGACCATATATAATCTAGACGATCAATACGATATCGTCTTGAAGATTGTTTATCATTGTGACTGCTACAGAGCTACATTTAATGCACAGATCTTCTTGGAAATTGATCTGCAGTGATTATGCACGTCGCCTATCTTGCCAACTAATCAAGGAGTATTTAATATTATATTCTTTGCAGTAATAGTCGTTGCACAACCATAAATAGAGAAGGTCGAATACTTCCAAATGTGCAATTTCCAAAATGGAAATTTCTTTATAATATTTATTGTGCCGTTTCAAAAGATATTCCTAACTAGCCATCTAATTTATGGAATAAAATATTAATGGGTTTTTTGCTAGGTCAGCAGAGGAATATATATGTTGATAAATTTTTGAATTATACAAACATACACAGTTTCAAAAGAAAAGGTCTTCATCACTCAGCTGTCAATAACAAGAGAGAGAATCTTCTTCCTGTACAAGAATAGTTGATCTATATTTTTCAAGAGGAAGATTCTTAAGAAAGCTCTAGAGATTCACAAGATTACTGGTGCTTACAACTACAGAAAATCAAGGCTTTACAATACAAAGCTATAACTTTGAATCCTTTCTCTTCTACAAAACAAAATCTATATTATCATTCAGTAGGGTTCTGTGTGGAACTAAGCCTGTTGGATCTTTGAGAAGATCGGAGTGTGTGTAGAACTTGTAAAGTCTGAGTTCTTGTAAGGTACTAGATACTGAGTGTAGGCTTTCTTTGTGATTGCTGAGTGTATGCTTTCTTTGTGATTGCTAAGGTATGATCCTTTGTGGATCTGAGTTGTAAGATCTTCTGTACTGGACAGAGATCTGAGTTTTTGAGAAGTCGCGTAGTCTAACACTCTACTAGATAGAAGGGTGGGTGAGTGGACTACCTCTTAACATATTGTCTTGAAGGGAACCACTATAAATTTCGGTGTGCTTTCTGTGTTTGATTGTGTTGTGGTGTGCTAGATATTTTAATTGCTAAATAATTTTGAAAACACCTAATCACCCCCTATAGGTATTATTATAGACAACCCAATTCTTTCAGGGGAGATGTGCATTCAAGAAAATCTTGGTGCCTAAGGTTTCCACCTACTATATGGGAGGAACCTCTTCGGTATCAAGATCTTTACTCTCATCTTCTTTTTAGGTGTGTTGGCAGGTTAAGGAAAAGGAAAACATATGGTACTTAGACTCGGGATGTTCCAAACACAAGACAGGCGACAAGTAAAGTTCCTTAGCCTCACAAAGCAGAAAGGAGAATGGTGACTTTTGGTGACAATGGAAAAGGATGATTCTTGGGCATCCGTATAGTGGGTAATGACTCTTTCTCTATTACTAATGTTTTTATATATAAAAGGCTTAAAACATAACATAATCTCTATTAGTCAACTGTGCGATAAAGGTCTTAATGTTCTATTTGAATCCTCTACAAATTTGTGTAAAATTATAAATCCTAAATTGAATCATATTGTACCCACTACATCAAGAACTCACATGTCTATTTGATTGCTTTTCATGATCTTTCACGTGCATCACTAAAATGTTTAATCTCAAAAAATGAAGAACTAGAATTATGGCATAGGAATCGTGGGTACTCTAGCACAAAGTTAATTTAAAAATTTTCAAAAAATAAAATAATTAGAGGTTTGCCAATGCTTAATGGAAACTTATCTTCACTTTGCCCGCCTTGCCAAAAGAAAATTTTCTAAAACTTCATTTAAAAATAAAAATGAAATTTCTACCACTAAACCCCTTCAACTAATTCACATGGACCTATTTGGACCAATTAACACTTGTATTCTAGGAGGTAGAAAGTACATGTTTGTGTTGATTAATGATTACTCTAAATTCACATAGACATTATTTCTTACCTCCAAATCCGATGCTTTTCAGAATTTACAAAATTATGCAATCGTATACAAAATGAGTTAGATTTAAAAATTAAATACATTCGCTCGGATCATGGAGGGGAATTAGAAAATGAAAATTTCACCACTTTTTGCAATAATCTAGGAATCAAACACGATTTTTCTGCTCCACGTACCCATCAACAAAATGGTGTGGTGAAGAGGAAGAATAGAACCCTTCGGGAACTTGCACGTACTATGTTATCTGAGTATGGGTTGCTTAGATCTTTCTTGGCCGAAGTGGTAAATACTTCTTGCTATGTAATAAATCGAGTCCTGCTTCGCCAAATTATAAATTTGACACCATATGAACTATACTACAAAAAGAAACCTAATGTATCTTTCTTTCATATTTTTGGGTCTAAATGCTTTATTTTAAATGCCAAAGATACCTTAGGAAAATTTGATGAAAAATGTGATGAATGAATGTTTTTTGGATACTCTTCAACTAGTAAAGCATATAGAATCTACAATAAAAAGTCTACAAAGGTTGAAGAGTCCATTCATGTTAGGTTTAATGAACTTGTTCCTTGTGTAGATCCTAATATAGCAGGAAAAGAAGAGGAACCCCTTTCACCCTTGGAGCATGAGGATGATGTACCGCTTGGAGTTGATTTAGAAAAACAGGTGGAGCAAGAAGATTTTGTGCCTCCAAGCGTGCTTAGATTTACAAAAGATCATACAAGGGAGCTTATAATTAGAAAACCATCTAGAGGGGTAACGACACGTTCATCCATTCAAGAATCATTTTCCAATTTATGTTTTGTTTCAGAAATTGAACCAGAAAAAATTTTAACCGCTTTAAATGATGAATTTTGGTTTATTGCTGTGAATGATGAACTAAATTAATTTGAATGAAATAGTGTATGGAAGTTAGTAGAAAGACCATATAATAACCCGATTATAGGTGTACAATAGATATTTAAAAATAAATTAGATGGAGATTCCAGAATCACTTGGAATAAAGCTAGATTAGTAGCACAAGGATACTCTCAAATCGAGGGGGTTGATTTTGATGAAATGTTTGCACTCATTGCTCACCTAGAATCAATTAGAATTTCTTGCTTTTGCGAGTTATAAGAAGTTTAAACTATTTCAAATGGATGTAAAAAGTGTTTTCTTAAATGGGATAATTAAAGAAGATATTTATGTTGAACAACCCCCCCCCCCCCCCCCCCCCCCCCCCCTCCCTTCCCCCCGATTTTATAGATGAAAATTTTCCTAATCATATATATAGATTAGAAAAAGCGCTTAATGGTTTAAAGCAAGCGCCCCATGCTTGGTATGAGCGTTTAACATCTTTTTTTATTAAAGCATGGTTATAAAATAGGTAATGCAGATAACACACTCTTCATTAAGAATATTAATAATGATTTGATCATTTTACAAATTTACGTTGATGTTATTATATTTGGAGCCACTAATGAAGAGTTGTGTAATGAAGTAGTACTAGTGATGCAAAACGAATATGAGATGAACTTAGTTGGAGAACTCACATATTTTTTAGGTTTTCAAAACACACAAAGAAATGATGGAATCTTTATTTGTGAAAATAAATATGTACATGATATGCTAAAACATTTTGGATTTGAAAACTTGAAACTAGCTAGTAGACCAATGAGTGCATCACTAAAATTAGGAAAGAATGAAGCCGAAATTTCAATTGATCAAACTTTTTATAGAGGAGTGATTGGATACTTATTGTATTTGAGTGCTTCTAGACCCAACATTACTTTTATCATATGTTTATGTGCAAGATTTCAAGTTAATCCAAACGAATCTCATTTAAAAGCGGTGAAACAAATATTTAGATATTTAATCGGAACATCTAAATTAGGTCTATGGTACCCAAACAATTATTCTTTTCTTGACATGGCCATTCTGATTATGATTATGCGGGGTGTTCATTAGAAAGGAAAATCACGAGTGGCACATATCATTTCTTAGGCCCTTCACTTGTTGCATGGTCGAGTAAAAAAAATTGGTAGCCCTCTCCACCATCGAGGCTGACTAGATCGCACTAGGAAGTTGTTGTGCACAAGCGTTATGGATGACTCAAACCTTAAAAGACTTTTGAGTTGATCTAACCAATATTGAACTAAAATGTGATAACAAAAGCGCTATTGATCTAACAAATAACCTCGTTCATCACTGATGCGCAAATCTTAGCACACCGCTAAAGGCGGTAGTAAGACTGCGGCACGAAACGGCAGTGTACCGATCGTTCAAGTAATATAAAATGGGAATGAATCCCCAAGTATCGATCTCAAAGGAACACAGTAAGGTGGAGTTAACTTTCAAGGAAGGACTTGAGATCGAAGTCCTAAAGGTCGGATGGATTGCGGGAGGCTTGGTTTGGATTGTGGAAAATAAAGTAAAATATCCACGACTACTCCTATGCAGGCCTTGAGCGCACTGCTTCGCCAGGCGAATGGAAACTAGGCAGGCCTTGAGCGCGCTGCTTCACTAGGCGGATGGGCAAGTAGGCTAGCGGATGAGGTGAATAAGTGCGGAATCGAACTATGCAGGCCTTGAGCGCACTGCTTCGTAAGGCGAATGGATTACACGGGCCGCTATGTCACGCTTCGCTAGGAGGAAGGAAGAGTAGGCTTGCGGATGGAGTGGGTCACACCGGCGGAATCGGAATGGATTACACGGGCCGTTATGCCATGCTTTGCTAGGCGGATGGAAGAGTAGGCATACGGATGAGGGTCGCAAGCACCTCGTCGACAAGCACGCCACTAACAATTGCTAGTGCGGCACACGAACGTGATGGCGGGATGGAGGATGGAATCGGGCGCTCCTCACTTGCATAAACCACTCATATCAATTTTACATTAACATGAAATACAAAAATAACATGATACGGTTTAAGCAAACATTGTTCATACACCCAAACTATAAAGGAAAACGATGCTACAGTATAAATGGGGTTTAGATTACAACCAAAGCACGGAGAATCATCGGAGGTTCACGGCCGGAATCTAGGGTTGTCAATCCTTGTCCGGGCTCGGGCCCCAACTGCCGTTCGGGGTCCGGAAGAGCTGTCACCTTCTTCTATTATACCTGTCTTCTCCATCATTCTTCTCTGGCCATGATCTCACCGGAGAACTTCATATATGCAGCAGGAAATCCCTTGAAATGGAGCTTTAGAGATGCACGATCAATGGAGGAGGCCTAGAGGATGCTCCGGCTTGAGATTTGCAAGAGAATGGCGGCCGGAGCTCCTCCCGAAGGTGGGCGGTGATGGAGAGGCGAGATGGGCGCTCAGGAGCAGGAAACGGCGCTGAAAAAGATGATCCCTCGACCTAAAATCGCGCATGTCTATTTATAGGCGAAGCAGAAATTAACAGCGTGCACGGTCAAGCGCACGACCAGTGGTCGTGCGCGAAGAAATGCCTCTGATCGTGCGCGAAGAACCTGTAGTATAGTCCTGAACAGCAAAAATAGTGCACGGTCAGTGGCGCACGACCAATGGTCGTGCGCGAAGAAGGCCAGTGATCGTGCGCTGACGCTCTGTCTGGTAAGGGGAATTATCGCACGACCAGTGGTCGTGCGCCTGGTCGTGCGCGAAGGAAAACGCACGACCAGTGGCTTTTTCGACCGAAAATTCCCAGAACCAATCCCGAGTGTCGCACAACCCCTGAGCCTGCATGAAAACAACCAGGATCACTGAAATACCAAGAATCACACCAAATTGGGCTAAAATGTGCACTACAAGTGCGAATTGTGAATAAATGAAATATAAGCATTAATACACAAAAAGTGGAGTGCAAGTGCGTGAAAACTAGCCCAGATGAGTCCATAAAAGTGTATATAATTTGGACTCATCAATCACTCAAGATTCAAACACATATACGTGAGACATCACTTCATTAGGGATCATATTAGGAAAGAACAAGTTTGTGAAAACTTTATAGGAACGGAATCCCAACTTGCTGACATCTTTACCAAGCCTCTACTCGATGCACGATTTGCTTTACTTAGGCTAGAACTAGGTGTTTTGGACATCTTAGCGTAAAAATGACAAACCTGCATTTTTGTGTGTGTTCTTGTCTGATTTCTTTGCTCTATTACATAGCCCCTACTTGGAACAATCATAATCAGGCAAAAAATCTCAGAAAACACATTTTTTCTTAAAACACTACTTCTGGTACTAGCGCCCAACGGTAAGTATTAGCTTTGGCGATAGTATAAAATACTAAATTTGCTACTTTGATTAAAAGTTTTGTATATGTACTCATTTCAGGTTCTTCTCTAAATACTAAAAACAAAAAAATATGTAAAATAAATAAAAATCAAACAAAAACATGTTTTTCTTTATATATATATATATATATATATATATATATAAATCAAAAATCAACTACAAAAGTGAAAAAAAATTACAAACACAAAAATATGTTTTCAATTGTTTTGATATTGTCTTTAAAATTCAAATTTTTTTATAAAAACTGATTGTTATTCATTGAAATGTTTCAAGGATGATTTGGCCTATCTTTTCATGATTAAAATACAATGTTAAATTCGAATTTCAAATATCTTAAAACATTGTTTTGTTTCATACCTTGAACATTATCTTGTAATATGCAATGAAATTGATTATAGAAATCATGTGTAGGACTGCTTAGCATGCCTCTAAGTATGAGTCATGTTTTATGTTTGATAATGATTAATACACTCACATCTTTGATAACCTACATGTGTTTTTAATCTTACTCTTCCATGATTATGTAGTGTAACAAGTTGACATTATTGAGATGTTTGATTAGTTTACCTACACCACAATAAAAATCTCTTTCATGCACCCATATATGAAGAAGTGTGTTCAAAACAAAAAACTTTATGTTTGCAAATACAAGTTAATTCGGAGACCTTTGTCATTATGCTAAAATTCAAATGAATAACTGACAAAGATAACTCTGTTGGAACATGGTTTTCCGCATCCCTTTGATTTGAGAATAACCAATCCTACTTGTATTTGATCTTGTTTGCCATTGTGTTTTTAGCATGCAGGTTTGAACAATGATGACACTAGGTTGCTGTTGTTGGTCTGGATTTGCTCACAAGCTGAAAAGAATGGAAGAGAGCTAACACCTGGCGTTAACTCTTAACGCCGACGTTGACTTTCATTCCCACCAAGATGAAAATGGCATGGAGGGAAGCTGTCGTGATTGCAGGAGCGTTTTGGGAATGATTTGACTCAACGCCAGGCGTTCAACTCAACGCCAGCATTAAGGTTGCCTAAAATGAATGTTTCCAAAGATGCAGAATCTCATTCCTATTTTGAAGATCCGAGCCATCAAAACATTTCTATATTGTGTTAACGACATGCGTTAGCCTTAACGCCGACGTTAGCATCCAATCCTATAAATTGGAGGATTTCGTCTTCTCCAACACCCAATGCTAAGCAGCCATATTCCAGTACTCCGAATTATTTATGAGGGTCGTATTTCCAGTCCACAAAGGATCTCCCACTAAATTTCAAAAAGGAGGAATCAATGGAGGCTTGGATAAACACGCTAACTCAACACAAAGAATGCATGCTTGGACTTCAAAAATGTTCAGCGATTCTTCGGCGTCTCCTTCAGATTACCTCATAGGGAGTTTTTATATTTGTCTTTTGTATTTTATATTTATCTTTGTAATCAGTTCCTAAATTCGCCTCGTGTTGGCGACTAGGTCTAGAGAGTAGATCTAGCGGGTGATCGAAACCTTTATGGGGATAGAAGGGCTAGAGCGGTTTGAGGTTGTATCTGGGGAGAGATCGGCTAAAGCCAACAGTTCTTAGTGAGAAGAGTCGGTATAAAAAACAAAAAGAGTATTTCATAATCGCTTTGATTTCTAGCGTCATAGAAATCAGATTTTGTAATCAATTTTATAAATAATAGTCATGTCTTTTCTTGTTTAATAAAATTGATTTCATTTCTAATTTCTATATCTTTTGGTCTAACTTACTTCTAATAAGATATCTAAAGTTTTTCTATAAAGATTTAAAGTTTTCTTAACCCCTTATTCACTCCCCCCTCTAAGGCCGCCTCAAAATCCAACAAGTGGTATCAGAGCCAGGTTATTCCAAATCAGCTTAACAACCGGGAATAATGGCATCTCTTGATCATGATCTCTCCTCTACTAGTGGGGAAAATTTTAATATAAATGAAAAAGTATTATCACTACCTTTATTTATGGGCAAAAATTATAAAGGGTGGAAAGTATTGTTGGAACATGGTCTTCTGCATCTCCTAGGTTTGAGAATAACAAATCCTATGTATATTTGATCTTGTGTTTTTAAGTGTGCAGGAAATCAAAGTCCACATGACTCAAGGATGGTTGTCCCCAAAATTGAGGCCAGAATTCCAACATGGCCACTAGCGCCGGCGGTAGCGATAGCGCCCGGCACTAGCGATGATTAGCGCGATTCCAGCTGTGTTTTTAGAAGGAGCTAGCGCCCTGCGGTAGCTACTAGCGCTGCGGTAGCATGGCGCGCAAGAGGCATAGAGCAAAATGTTGCCGCGGATTGAAGATCCTGCCGCGCAAAATGTTACTTAATCAGGGATAGCGTCGTCGGTAGCTACTAGCGCTAGCGGTAGCATGGCGCACAAGAGGCATAGAGCAAAATGTTGCCGCAGATTGAAGATCCTGCCGCGCAAAATGTTACTTAATCAGGGATAGCGCCGGCGGTAGCGGTAGCGCCGGTGGTAGCGGTAGCGCCGACGGTAGCGCTTTGGCTATAAAAGGACCCCCTCTCCTCTTGTTTTCGAGACACCTATTGCATACACCTTAGAGAGAGAGCGCTAGAATTCTAGAGACTTGTCTTGGCCAAAATTTGAGGTCCCAGCGAAGCTCTGCCAACTTCTGAAGGAGGATTCCATCACGCCGAATCCAAATGAAGTCCGCTTCGACAAACGCTGATTCTACAGCGGATCTTCGCCTCCATCTTCAGAAGTTCATCTTAAGGGAAGTTTTATTATTTTATTTATCTTTCTTTGTAAACGGTAGTGAAATCGCCTCGTGTTGGCGACTATGTCTGGGGTAGGACTTAGGGCTGAAATTCGCCTCGTGTTGGCGACTAGATCTAGGCTAGGTCTAGGGGGTGCTCGAGGCCACATCCGGGGAAGGATTGGCTAGAGCGGCTTGACGCCGAATCCGGGAAGGAGAAGGCTAGGGCCACCGGTTCGTGGGGAAGCGAGTCGGGATAGAAAACGAAAAGAGCTTTTATTATTCGCCTCCGATCTCTAGCGCCATTGAGATTAAGTTTTGTAAAACTTATTTAATATCAATAAAGCTTGTCTCTCTTTTGTTTTACTTGACTTCTTGTTTTAATATTGAAATATTCCAAAGTTTTTCTAAATAAAATCTAAAGTTTTTGAAAACCCTTATTCACCCCCCTCTAAGGGCACCGACCGATCCAACAAGTGGTATCATAGCTAGGTTCTGTTCTAATCGGCTTAACAACCCGGAACAATGGCGTCTCATGATCTCGCTTTCTCGGAGGGTCAAGGCATTAGTCGACCACCTCTCTTTACTGGGTCAGATTTTAACTATTGGAAAAATAGAATGATGTGCTTTCTTATGACGATGGATGTAGAAGTCTGGAATATGGTAGAAGTCAGTTACTCTCCTCCTACAACTGTAGTGGGAGAGGCAACATTATTAAAACCTAAAGATAAATGGGACGATAGCGACAAACTAAGGTGTAAAAATAATGCAAAAGCAATGAACGCCTTATATTGTGCCCTAAATAGGACTGAATTTAATAGAATTTCTGCTTGCACTACTGCTTATGATATTTGGAATCAATTAGAAGTAACTCACGAAGGTACATCGCAGGTGAAAGATGCCAAGCTGTTTCAACTGGAATCTGAATACGAGAAATTCAGGATGGACACAGAAGAGGACATCAACTCAATGTACACTCGCTTCACAAAGATCGTCAACGCATCCAAGGTGCTTGGAAAAACCTACTCCGACGGGGACTTGGTGAGGAAAATTCTTCGTTCCTTACCTCCAAGGTTCAATCCGAAGGTGATGGCCATCTCGGAGTCGCACAACTTAAGAACGCTCCAGATCGAGAATCTCATTGGGAATCTCAAAACCCATGAGGTAGAACTACAAATTCAACATGAGGAATACAACAAGGAGCCGAAGAAAAAGGCGTTGGCGCTGACATCAAAGAAGGAGTGCATCGAAGAGGACGATGATGATGAAGAAGGACTCCTGGTGAATAATTTCAAGAAGTTCATCAGAAATCCAGAGAGAAGAAACACATTCCGAAAATTCTTCCAAAAAGATACTCGACGAAAGGGATCCTCCTCTTCATCGAAGAAAGAAAAAGGAAGCGATGACAAAGAAGAAAGGCCGCCTCCAGAATGCTATCACTGCAGAAAAACCGGGTACATTCGGAGCCAGTGCCCAAAATACCAAAAGGAGCGGAAAGAACAAAAGAAAGCAAAAGAGAGGAAGAAAGTGCTGAAGGCCGCTACTTGGGATGACTCTTCCTCTGAAGAGTCAAACGGTTTTGAGTCAAGTAGCGAGGAGGAAGCAAACGTGTGCTTAATGGCCAAAAGCGACGATGACGACACCAGTGTTCTTAACGACACTGAGGTATCTCCTCCTACCTTTGAAGAACTTTATGATAAATTTGTTTTATTAAATCATGAAAATGAATTTATTATAAAAGAAAATCGTAAGCTCACAAAAAAATTAGTCTCTCTTGAAAAAAGTTAGGTATTAAGCATGAGTTCTCCGCTCCACGCACACCTCAACAAAACGGTGTTGTAGAATGGAAAAATAGGACAATACAAGAACTTACACGCACCATGCTATCTGAATATAAATTACCTAAGTCCTTTTGGGCCGAAGCCGTAAGCATTTCATGCAATGTAATGAATAGAGTCATGCTTCGCCCATCACTAAATCTCACACCATATGAACTTTACTATCAAAAGAAACCTAATGTGTCATATTTTAAAGTATTTGGATGTAAATGCTTCATTCTTAATACAAAAGATTCTTTAGGAAAATTTGACAAAAAATGCGATGAAGGAATATTTCTTGGTTATTCTTCAACTAGTAAAGCATATAGAATATTTAATAAAAGATCAAGTAAAGTTGAAGAATCAATTAATGTTAGATTTGATGAGTTTATTCCATGTGCAGAGAAGCTCCCTATAGGTACAGATGATGAACCTTTGCCATCCTTGGAGCACGACGAAGAAGAACCCTCCAAAGAAGAGGAGGAGAAGTCCAAGGAAGATGAATTCATACCTCCAAGCGTGTTAAACCTCTCCAAAAATCATCCAAAAGAGCTCATCATTGGGGAACCTTCCACTGGGGTGAGAACTCGATCCTCTCGTCATGAAACATTTTCAAATATTTGCTTTGTGTCTGAAATCAAACCTAAAAACTTTTCCACCGCTTTAAATGACGAATTTTGGTTCTTTGAAATGAATGAAGAGTTAGGACAATTCGAAAGAAATATAGTTTGGAATTTAGTAGAAAGGCCATCTAATCATCCAATTATTGGAGTAAAATGGATTTTTAAAAATAAATTAGATGGTGAATCTAGGATTGTAAGAAATAAAGCACGCCTTGTTGCTCAAGGTTATTCTCAAATCGAGGGGGTAGATTTTGAAGAAATATTTGCACCCAATGCTCGATTAGAATCTATACGAATATTTTTGGCATTTGAGAGTTTTACACAAATAAAATTATTTCAAATGGATGTTAAAAGTGCTTTTTTAAACGGGTATATTAAAGAAGAAGTTTATGTAGAACAACCCCCCGGTTTCATAAATGAAAAATTTCCAAATCATGTGTACAAATTAGAAAAAGCGCTTTATGGTTTAAAACAAGCGCCCCGTGCATGGTATGATCGACTCACATCGTTTTTGTTAGAGCACGGTTATGTTATGGGATGTGCAGACAACACACTCTTCATCAAGCATAAAAATAACGAATTAATTATTCTACAAATATATGTTGATGATATCATTTTTGGAGCCACTAATGAAGAGTTGTGTAATGAAGTAGTCTTAATAATGAAAAATGAATTTGAAATGAGTCTTGTAGGAGAACTATCATATTTTCTTGGTTTTCAAATCTCACAAAGAACTGATGGTATTTTTATTTGTCAATCAAAATATGTTCACGATATGCTTAAACGATTTGGATTTGAAAATCTTAAACAAGCTTCTACTCCTATGAGTGCTTCTTTAAAACTAGGAAAAGATGAATCTGGAATTTCCAATGATCAAACGCTATATAGAGGAATGATAGGATCTCTTCTTTATTTAAGTGCATCTAGACCAGATATAATGTTTGTCGTATGTTTATGTGCTCGCTTTCAAGCCGATCCAAAAGAATCTCATTTAAAAGCGGTAAAACGGATTTTTCGTTATCTAATAGGGTCATCTAAATTAGGATTATGGTACCCACATAATTGTTGGATCGGTCGGCGCCCTTAGAGGGGGGTGAATAAGGGTTTTCAAAAGCGTTAGATTTTATTTAGAAAAACTTTGGAATATTGCAATATTAAAACAAGAAGTCAAGTAAAACAAAGAGAGAGACAAGCTTTATTGATATTAAATAGGTTTTACAAAACTTGATCTCAATGACGCTAGAGATCGGAGGCGAATAATAAAAGCTTTTTTCGTTTTCTATCCCGACTCACTTCCCCACGAACCGGTGCCCTAGCCTTCTCCTTCCCGGATTCGACCTCAAGCCGCTCTAGCCAATCCTTCCCCGGATGTGGCCTCGAGCACCCCCTAGACCTAGCCTAGATCTAGTCGCCAACACGAGGCAAATTTCAGCCCAAAGTCCTACCCCAGACCTAGTCGCCAACACGAGGCAATTTCACTACCATTTACAAAGAAAGATAAATAAAATAATAAAACTTCCCTTAAGATGAACTTCTGAAGATGGAGGTGAAGATCTGCTGTAGAATCAGCGTTTGTCGAAGCGGACTTCGTTTGGATTCGGCATGATGGAATCCTTCTTCAGAAGTTGGCAATGCTTCGCTGGGACCTCAAATTTCGGCCAAGACAAGCCTCTGGAATTCTAGCACTCTCTCTTTGAGGTGTATGCAATAGGTGTCTCGAAAACAAGAGGAGAGGGGGTCCTTTTATAGCCAAAGCGCTACCGCCGGCCCTACCGCTACCGCCGACGCTATCCTTGATTAAGTAACATTTTGCGCGGCAGGATCTTCAATCCGCGGCAACATTTTGCTCTATTCCTCTTGTGCGCCATGCTACCGCCAGCTCTAGTAGCTACCGTCGACGCTATCCCTGATTAAGTAACATTTTGCACGGCAGGATCTTCAATCCGCGGCAACATTTTGCTCTATGCCTCTTGTGCGCCATGCTACCGCCAGCGCTAGTAGCTACCGCCGGGCGCTAGCTCCTTCTAAAAACACTGCCGGAATTGCGCTAATCATCGCTAGCGCCGGGCGCTATCGCTACCGCCGGCGCTAGTGGCCACGTTGGAATTCTGGCCTTAATTTTGGGGACAACCATCCTTGAGTCATGTGGACTTTGATTTCCTGCACACTTACACACACAAGATCAAATACACATAGGATTTGTTATTCTCAAACCTAGGAGATGCAGAAAACCATGTTCCAATAAACACCCCCTTTTGATAATAACAAATCCATTAATGATAAATCAAAGCATTAATAAATAAGCATGATGAAACTATACTTGTGTGTGTGTGAGAGTGATGACTTTAGGATAATTATTGATTTTAGCATTTAGAATTGCTCCCCCTAAATACATGCTCCCCCTAAGTGAATGCTCCCCTAATATGTAAGCTATGATCTTAATTTATCATGTTAGTTCTCCCCCTTTGTTATTAGCAAAAGTGGGTAGGGAAACAAAGCACTAAAAAATGTGTAAATAAAAGAGAAGGCATGATCGAGCTTTTTAAGTAAATGATAAGGAGTTTTAGAATTGTTTTTCATTGAAATAGATCAGAGTTATGAGCATTAAAAAATTTTCAGAGTTTGTAGCATAAAAGATTTTTATGTTTGAAGTAACCAATAAAAAGTGTTCCAAGTAAATCTATCACTTAATGAAAGATAGGAATTTTTATGAATAAGTGATGATGCAAAGAATACAAGATATTAAGTAAGCACGAAAGCGCAATGTAAAACACTTATATGGTTAAGATGCGGAAGACTTATAGCAATACAAAAAACATCAAATAGTAATGATAATAAAAACAAATGAGTTAAAGTTCACAAAAGATGATGTTTTTGTAAATTATTTTTTAATTAGATCTTTAAATTTGATATTAACCAAGCATGAAATAATGTTTATCAAAAAGAGATTACCACAATGTTACTTTAATTCATAATTTCAAAAACATACAAAACATTGTAGAACACATGCTAGGATATCTAGTGCATTTCATAAAGAAAAAGTAATATAGAACTAGCATTAGGATCCAATACTCATGAGAAGAAGTGTTATGGAAGATAATGATGTGCACATAAGTGTATTTTTGAGTAATGTAAACAAATGTTTTAATCAAAAATTCAAGATATATGTAAAGTACGAGCACAATAAAACACAAATAAGATTACTTCCACACACTTTAATGCACAATAAAAAGTACAACTACCAAGGTGCTCTGCACACACAATGCTTATCAAGACTTATCAGGGTGCAAAGTAGTGCTTGGGGGATCACATATTTAAAGTTAATATTGAACCTAGTGATCCGGTGTACTTAAGAGTAAGTGGTTTTTTTTTTTTGAAAGAAGGCTATGGTTTGCACAAGACACTTTACTACTCTTTCCAAGGTGCTCAACCTCACAATGCTTATTAAGACTTATCAGGAGGTTCAAGTAGTGCTTGGTGGAGTTATCATTGTCACTTTATTTTATGATTGTTGTTTTGTACAAAGTTCTCTGAATACACTTGTTTTGCAAACCAATATAACTTATGAAAAAGATAACCACTTTTCTTAATTTTCAAAAGTGCAAATAAAGGTTGTTTAGGTAAGATACTTGTGCAATTTTAATTCATTGTACTATTACAAAACATACACAAGCATTCTTAGATTAAAAACATAAGTAGACAATGCCAAAATAAGTGAGTGAATAGCGATCATTATCAAACATAAAACATTACTCATACTTAGAGGCATGCTACGCATAGTTCTACACAACTTTTAACTATAGTTGATGCACATTTGAATAGATATATCAAAGCATGAAGAAAGACAATGTCCAAAGTAGTTTGAAAAGATAAATTGCAACATTGTAGAATTTCTAAATAATAGTTTAAATCATGCTTGATTTTTCACAAAAATCATACGTTTTTTTTGATAGTTTTAAAGTTTTATATTTTTGTATTTGATTTTAGCAAATAAAAGCATATTTTTGTAATTTTTGCTTTTGTAATTTTTATATTTGATTTTTGCATAAAGATGAACTTTAAACAAAGGAAACAGCACAAGCGAAAAAGAAAAACATATTTTTTGTAATTTGGTTTTTGTAGTTTTGTATTTGATTTTTCAAAAAATAAAGAAACACAGAAGTGCAAAACTAAGTAGAAAATATAGATTAATATATTTTTAGAAATTTTTCAAAATTTGAAAATCACAGTAAAATGAACATGGACGCTAGTGCCTGCGGTAGCGCTAGCGCGGGAGACAGTGAACGATTTTTTAGGATTTTGGAAATTTCGATTGGTGGTCTTGATTAAGTGTCCCAATAATAGTTCCATGCTGAATTTGCAGATTTTTAGGAGATGTTTTGAATGGTTAAAAATGAAGAAAATTGTATTTGTGAGCATGTTTTAACTTGAAAGATCTAGGACACCTAATTCAAGTCGTAATAATCGAAATCTTGCATCGGGAAGGGGTTTAGTAAATATGTCAGCAAGTTGAGAGTCCGTCCCAATGAAGCTTACTTTTATATTTTCTTTCTTAATGTGATCCCTAATGAAATGATGACGAACGTCGATGTGTTTGGATCTAGAATGGTGTACGGGATTATATGTGAGGTCTATTGAACTTTTGTTGTCACATTTAAGATCTATGTTTTTGAGATGAAAACCAAAGTCCTCTAGTGTTTGGCTCATCCATAACGCTTGTGCACAACAACTACCAAGTGCAATATATTCGGCCTCCGTGGTGGAGAGTGTAACCGAAGATTGTTTTCTACTAGACCAAGCAACTAAAGAGGGTCCTAAAAAGTGACATGTACCGCTAGTGCTTTTTCTATCAAGTGAGCACCCGGCGTAGTCCGAATCGGAATAGCCGTGGAGTGTGAAAGAGTCATTATGTGTGTTTACCCAGAAGACCGCTTCCAATAGAAAGATTTGCAGACCGGGCGGTTTGAAGATACAAGTCGACCGGCTCAGGTTTTACAAGGTCCATCAACACCAACTAGCACAGGTCAGGCGGTCTGACACAATTCAGATCGCCTCCAAATACTGAAGACTATCCAGGCTCAAAGCCCAATAGGGCAAGTCGCGGTCTCAAGTCGGAGGCCGCTCGGGTTGTACCATGAAAGCCATCAGGGTCCAAGTCTAGAAGGCAACTCGCGGTCTCAAGCTGGAGATCGCGTGGGTTGCATCTTGAAGGCTAAAACAAGGCTCAAGACCAGGCGACAGGCCGCATTCTCAAGGGCAAGCCGCGGTCACAAGACGGAGACCGCCCGGATTGTGCCGTGAAGATCAGTGAGAACCAAGTCCAAGAAGACATTCCGCGGTCTCAAGACGGAGACCGCTCGGGTGGCATCATCACCTTGGTTGCAGCATCTCCGGCCCCCTCTACAAGACAGACCGCAAGCGCAAGCCGCCAAGTCCGCGCGGCTTCTTTCTTTCCTCCTTTATGTATCCCGTCACCGCCTGCCCATTTCTCCTGTACCCGGGCAGGCGGTTATTTTATCCCTGCCCGTTCGGGCAGGTCCCCAAGCCTATAAATAAGGGGGCGACACTATTCCCAAGACACGCACACTCGAATCCAGGAGCTCGCTTGTCTGAGCTGCGGTCTTGAGTTTCCAGTCTTGCGGACTGTCTGACCGGCCGGCTTCTCTTTTCCTGCACTTATAACCGCTGTAACCACCTAATTTTAATAAAAGGAAAGCCCGTCACAGGAGTGGCATTCGCCGTGATGGGCGAAGTCCGGCCTCGACCGCTGCTAGCGGTCTCATTCTCCCCACCTCAATAGTAACCGGCAACCCGCAGCCTCCGATTTCCTTCGGAGGTGCGATTTCGGATTCAACAGAAACACGTGACCTTCAGATCGCAGATTGTCCGTGAAATCCTCACTACAATGTCAGACCGTCAATTCCCCCTTGGAGACCGCTCTGATCGCAATGAGGACTCTTTGTGGGAAGCCCTGGAGCAATCAAGGAGGGAAGCCGAGCGGGCTCAGAGGGCCACTGATCAGCGACTTGAAGCGATAAGTCAGACTTGAGCAACGCTAACCGAGCGGCTAGTTCCACAGCAAGCCACGGCTAATCAGGCGGTAACCCCGGTCCCTCCTCCACCTCCTCCTTACCCGCTACCACAAGCCGCTAACTTCCAGTCCCAGCAAGAAGGCTTTGCGGTTAGGCAAAACTTATACCAGGAAGCCGCGCACAGCATGCCGGCTCGGGTCCTCGACTTCCAGGGGGCGGCTTCTCATGCTGCCCATGTTTCCTACCCGCAAGAAGGCGCGGCCCGTCATTCTTACCCGCCAGAAGCTGCGGCCCGATCCTCTTACCAAGCGTCCTGCACGCGACTGGCCGCAGTTCCGGGGACTTATTATCCTGCTCCTCTATATGAAGATATGGAGGAAACTTCTCCCTTTGTGGACGAAGTCCGAGGGGAACCAGCCCCTAATAATTTTAGAGAGCCTCGCCTGCCAGCTTTCAATGGTGAGACTGATCCCACGGTTCACTTACAAGCCTTCGAGTCAGCCATCGCTCTTAGAACCTTAACTGATGCAACTAAGTGCAAGCTTCTTGTAACCTCCTTTGAAGGACAAGCAAGGGAGTGGTTTTACGGGTTGCACCCCAGGTCAATCCATTGTTTCGCTGAGCTACGAAGGGAATTTCTGTTGAGATTCTCTACCTCAAAGAAGAGAAAAAGTGGCCCGGCGGCCCTTTTTGATATAAAACAGCGGGAAGACGAGACGTGTGCTCGTTTCGTAGACCGCTTCCAAAAGGAGATAATGGAAGTCCAAAATGTGGATCCGGAGTTATATAGGGTTGCCCTCATCCATGGCTTAAGAGAGGCCCCCCTAAAATTTGAAGTAAATATAAGGGAGCCTAGGACTTATCAGGAAATGATAAGTTTGGCAAATATGTTTATCAGAGGAGAGAAGAGCAATCCAGGCTACGTCGCAAAGCTGGTAAGCGACAAGGAGCAGTCAAATCCGTCCTTCCATCATCCGCCAACAAATTAGTCCCACTTTGAACCCCGTTCCCAAAGGGGGAGAAACTACAAAAATAAGCAACCATTCATGGGTCATCACCAGTTTCAAGATCAGAAACCACCATTGGCCATCGCTCCCGCTCCATGCGCTCCTCTTCCGCAAATCATGCCGGTATATTTACAGCAATATACCGCGCAGCCACCTCCAGTCCTTCCATCCACTCAATATGATGATTCGCAAGAGTCATTCACTCCCTTAAACGTCACCATGGACGAAGTGGTCCAGATTCTGCAAAAGAGGCCAGATTTCAAAAGGCCTGCTCCTCTGAAGTCGGATATCCGCAGTCGAAATCCGAACCTTTATTGTGAATATCATAAAGAAGGGGGCATCTGACCGAAGACTTTCGGGCCCTTCGTTTGCTTATAGAGAGACTCCTTGGAGAAGGAAAACTCCGGGGTCTAGTTCGGAAAGATACAACTGCTGAGCCAATTGCCGAGAAGAGAAAGGAGAAAGAAACAGTAGAAGTAACCTGGGAATGCGCCGACGTCGAGGACGTCGGCTGCTATGGTGACATCAATCCTTCTACCGAATGCGTCGAAGTCAATGATGTGGGCCCCTTAGGGGACATCTATTGTATTCATGGAGGATCTGGAGCGGAATCATCTCGCAAATCCAGCATCGCGAGAGTTTTAAAGCAGGAAGTAGCAGCCACCACAAGTTCTCCTCCCGAAAGCACTATTGTCACCTTTGGTCAAGATGACCTTCCCCCCAATGCCAATCCTTTTGACGATGCAGTGGTCATCAAGGACGTCATCGAAAAATATACAGTCCACAAAATTCTGATTGATACCGGCAGCTCCGTCAATCTCCTTTTCTACCCGACTTTCGAGGCCTTGAAGACCGGAAAGCCTTTGCTTTCCACCGACGGGCCCCTCTACGATTTTTCTGGGGAAAAGAAGGAAGTAGAGGGTTCAGTAAAGCTCCTGGTCTCTCTTGGAGGAGTAATAAAGTTAATCAATTTCGTGGTAGTGGATGCCCCGAGCAACTACTGTGCCATCTTCGGGAGGCCGATTCTCAATGCATATAGGGTAGTAGTGTCTACCTTTCAGCTTGCCCTCAAGTTCGCTGCCGAAGGAAAGCAGTATCGGGTCAGAAGCAACCCAAAGGTGGCTCGGGAGTGCTACGTCCGAACTGTCAACATGATCACTGACGTTCCACTTCCCGAGGTCGTGGCGGAGGTTTTGGAGATTGCTGAGTCTTCAGGGGCTGCAGAGGAAGGAAAAGGTCGAGAAGGGGCTCACTTGGAACCTGCCCAAGCGACCCAATAAGTTCCTATTGCTGAAGTGGCAGAAAAGAAGCTGGTCATCAACGCTGAGTTACCAAAGGAGGAGAAAGTGGAGCTAATCTCCTGCCTGTTGGAAAATTTGGATATCTTCGCTTGGTCAGCGGAGGATATGCCAGGAGTGGATCCAGACGTGGTTTGTCATCATCTAAACGTATCTCCTGAGTTCAAGCCCGTCCAACAAAAGAAGAGAGAAGTGGCAACCAAGCTGGCGTTGCCCATCAGAGAGGAGGTTTCCAAGCTCCTGAAAGCGGGTTTTATTTCTGAAATTCAATATCCCACGTGGATGTCGAATGTTGTAATGGTTAAGAAACCTGGTGGGAAGTGGCGCATGTGCGTGGACTTCACTAAACTTAATAAAGCGTGCCCTAAAGATTGTTACCCTTTGCCTCGGATAGATGTCTTAGTTGATTCCGCGGTTGGGTATGGCTTTATGAGTTTTCTCAATGCTTTCTCAGGGTATCATCAAATTAAAATGCACAAACCTGACATCCCGCATACTTCATTTATCACGAACGATGGGTGTTCCTGCTATCTCGTAATGCTCTTTGGTCTTAAAAATGCGGGCGCAACATACCAAAGAATGATGGATGCCGTCTTTAAGCATCAAAAAGGCAGGAATCTTGAAGTCTACGTTGATGACCTTCTTCTAAAAAGTAAAACATTCTCATTACACCTGAAAGACCTCGTAGAGACGTTCGCTACTCTACGAAGGTTCAAGTTAAAGTTAAACCCGTTGAAATGTGTGTTTGGGGCAAACAAGGGGAAGTTTCTTGGGCATCTCTTAACTCCTAACGGCATTGCGCCGAATCCAGACAAGGTGAAGGCCATCCTTGATATGATCCCTCCTCGAAACACTAAAGAAGTTAAGCAACTTGGGGGAAGATTGGCAGGATTGAGCAGGTTTATCTCCAAATCCGGAGATAAAAGTGCCCCGTTCTTTAAAATACTGTGAGGGGGATCAAAGTTTGAATGGAGCGAGGAGTGTAACAAGGCTTTTGAGCAGCTGAAAGAATAGTTAACCTCGACTCCACTACTCCAAACTCCCCGTGAGGGAGAAATGTTATTCTTATATCTGGGAGTCGGCCCGGATGCGGTGAGTTCTGTCCTCGTTCGGGAGGAGAAGAAGAGGCAGTTTCCAATAAACTATGTCAGCCATATTCTAAAATATGCAGAAACCAGATATTCGATCCTGGAGAAACTGGCCTTGGCCTAGGTTATGTCTGCGCGAAGGCTTCGCCCTTATTTTCAGGCTCATTCCGTCCAAGTTATTACAGATCATCCTTTAAAAAATATTCTTGAAAAGCCAGATCATTCAGGGAGGTTAGCAAAATGGGCTATTGAACTAAGCGAATTTGAGATATCATACATCCCCCGAACAATGATCAAGGCGCAAATCTTGGCAGACTTCTTGGTATATACCTCAGAACCTAGTCCTGAACAGGTGGTGCAATCTCCTTTAGCTTGGGTCATCTACGTGGATGGAGCTTCTGGTAAAAACTCTGTGGGAGCCGGAGTAGTTTTAATCAGTCCAAATGGCATCAGGCTGGAGCAAGCTATCAAGTTCTTCTTTCCAGTTACAAATAACCAGGCAGAATATGAGGCACTCTTGGCTGGACTGAGACTTGTGAAAGAGCTGGGCATAGAACATGTACATGTTAGAACTGATTCGCTGGTAATGGCCTCTCAGGTCTTGGGGAATTATGAGATAAGGGAGCCGATTTTGAGGAAATATCTACTGTTAGCTAAAAGGGAAGTCGGAAGATTCAAGTCATTCATCATTGAGCATATTCCAAGGACACAAAATGAGGAGGCGGATGAGTTGTCCAAGTTCGGTCTTCCGTCCGGGGGAGTGACATCTGAACTTTTTAATCCGGCAACAGATGAGGCAGAACTCATGCAAATTGACCATAATCCTTCGTGGAAGGACCCTTACGAGCTTTTTCTATCAAAGGGGGAGTTCCATCATTCCATCAAAGACCGGAGAAGATTCAAAAGGAAGGCAACATATTATTATATGATAGCAGGAGTTCTCTACAGAAAGACTTTGATCTCTCCCTCAGCACGATGCGTTTCGGAGGATGAAATCCCAACCATACTTCAGGAAGTTCATTCAGGGGAGTGCGGTAGTCATTCGGGAGCAAAGACTCTGGAGAAGAGAATCTTAAAGCATGGGGTATTTTTGGCCAACCATGAGAAAGGATGCTGAAGTATTTGCCAAGCGGTGTGTTCAGTGCCAAAAGTTTGCTCCTCTTCAGCATTTGCCTGCTTAGTCACTCAGATCAATAACTGCGCCATGGCCTTTTGCGGTATGGGGAATGGATCTTATGGGACCTTTCCCAATAGCCAGCGGTCAATGTCGTTTTATCATTGTGATGATTGACTATTTCAGTAAGTGGATTGAGGCAAAAGCATTAGCAAAAACTACTACTCAAATTATCAGAAACTTCATCTGGGGAGAAATAGTCTGCCGGCATGGAATTCCGCTGGCAATCGTCACTGATAATGGCCCACAGTTCAATAATCCGGAGATGATAATCTTTTGTGATCAGGTCAGAATTGATCTTCGGTTTGCCTTGGTACATCATCCAAGGACCAATGGTCAAGTTGAAGCAGCAAACAGGCGAATCCGGCAGCTTTTGATGAAAAGAGTCTTGAATCAAAGAGGAAATTGGGCGGACCAACTTCCTTCCATCCTTTGGACTCTTCGTACTACCCCGTCTTCAGCTACCGGGGAGACACCATTCAAATTATCTCATGGCTCGGAAGCTGTTGTTCCTATAGAATTTGAGGTGGTCACTCCAAGAGTTGTATATGCAAAAGAGGGAGGAGAATCATGGATAGCTGAAAATGATGAGGCCATCAAGTATAGTTTGGATCTGATCGAAGAACTTCAGGACGAGGCAACAATCAGACAAGAAGAAGTTAAAAGGAGGATGGCAAAATACTTTGACAAAAATGTCATGGTAAAGCATTTTGCGATCGGCGACGTTGTGCTAAAGAAAGTTGATGCAGCAGCCAGAACAGGCAACATCAGAAAGCTGGATCCTAATTGGGCCGGACCCTTCATCATCAAAGAAGTACTAAAAAATGGGGCTTACCGCCTTCAGACAAGCGAAGGAGAAGACATCTCACGCACTTGGAGCGGTGACGATCTCAAACGGTTCTATCCCTAGAATGTCCTCTTTTACTCCCTTACATTCTTTGGATATTTTAATGAGAAGCCCTATACTGACACTTCTTCATGTCTGATTTTTTCCTTTTTACACTTTCTTATACATCAACCTCACTAAATTGCGGAGACATCGCCAAGTTCCGCTCGAACCCCCTCGGATTGTAGTCATTAGCATAAAACCACGAAGATCATGTGTAGCGGGGAGTTTTCGCACACGTGTAGTGGTAGCTTGCCAATTCTCGTGCGGTGGTCTTCGGAACCTTGGATCCATGCTGATATCCGACACACCCCTGCATCAAGGGAGGTCTAGGTGAATGTTGGCTCTGTCATGCCCCTAGAGGGATATAGTTACAGCTTTGATGATCTTTCTGAGGAAAGCAATGTCGGTATAGCCCCCGCGGCACAACCACACCTGCCCAACTGATCATCCTAGTCTGTGACCATCCAATACTCCTAGGTACTCTCAAGCGATGCCTAAGCGGGACCCACAACTGAGTTGATCTCTCTGAGGAAAGCAATGTTCGCCACCTAGGCCCACCTGCCCAATTGATCAACTCGGCTTGTAGCCCTAGGCAAGAGAGCAGTCGAGTCGCTTACAGCCCTTATGACCACTTAAGGAAAGCAATGTTCGCCGCCTAGGCCTACCTGCCCATTTGGTCATCTGGGTCTGTACTTGTCTTTTCCTTTATTTCTATAGCTCTTATGACCATTTGACGAAAGCAATGTTCGACACCTAGGCCCACCTGCCCACTTGGTCATCTGAGTTTGTAGTCATCTTTTATTGCATTACAGGGAATTATCTCACCTTATATGGTTATTATAGACCATTTAGAGAAAAGAGCAGGATCCTTATGTACATCACAAACCGGCCGACTTGATAATCAAACCAGGCGGTTTAGAATAAGCAAGTACCAAGATTATCGAGCTGTCTGGTTATTAAACCGGGCGGACTAAAATAAGCAGGTTCCAAAGATGTAATGCGGTTTGGTTTTCAGACCAGACGGTTTGAAATAAACGGGATATCCTTAAAATGTCACAAGGTAAATATCAAGGATCAAGCATGATCATGACCGGCCGACCTCATGATTCGGGTTGAGAATTTATCATCTTTATGGTTTTCAATTCAATCCGTTCGGCTAATTACAGGCTCTTTTCGATCAGGCAGTTATGATTCTCATTGCAAGTATTAAACCTTCTAATCGCTCAAATTATATATATAGTCCGTGCGGGTTGTCAACTGATGTTATATAAAGTTGTCATATAAATTGTTCGGATTAAATATTAACCGCACGGTCTATCAACTAATTTTCTTACGACTTGATATTCTGTCCTGCAAGGCAATTATGTAAAGCCAGGTTATGGTCGCGCGGCTTGATTTCTTGATGGGTTATCAGTTACATTCACGGGGGTGACTTGCAGCAATCATAGTTGCAAATCGCTTATGTTAAAATACTGGCCCTCGGTCCGTTGATGGTTCTTATGACTTGGCATTCTTTATCCTAAAAAGTAAGTATGCAGGGTCCAGTAACAACCGCGTGGCTTGGTTATGTTTGAATTCCTGGCTATCACAAGACATCCGTAATGCAGAAGCTTGGATTCCAATCCGCTCGGTTGTATATCCAGATCGCATCGACTATTTAGCGAAACATTATAGTTAACACTTTCTCAGGATGAATCAAGTCCACTTGATCCGGATTGAGGAAACAAGCTATGCGAATAGGTTTTTTGCTAATAATTACTTTACCGTAATCCTATTAAGATCATTGTCATAACCGATCGAGTTAAATAGTAAGTCGCACGACTTGGTTAGAAGGGTCAATTATCTAACACAGAAAGAGATCGCAAACAATCACAAGTAAGTCGCAGGAAGTAGACAGGTAGACAGGTAAAATCTTTCCATTCCATTATCAAAACATTCTTACATCATGCTTTAAACCGACCGGATAATAAAATCAAGCCATCGACTATTCAAAATAAAAAGCAAAATACAGCTACTGATTATTCGACTTAAGTTTCTTAGACGCAGGAGTACTCGAGAGTTCGCTGCCATAAATTGAAACGTCAGGGGAATAACCCTCGCTACCCGACGAGGATGAGCTGCTCAATTCGCCCGACTCGCGCCCACTCCCTTCCTCGGAATCGCTGGATCCAGACTCCGAGCCGCTCTCATCACTCTTAGCCGCTGCGGGTTCTTCGGCCTCATTATCCTCGTCGTCGCTCTCCTCCGAACTGGATTCGTCGACTTTGTTCTTTCCTTTCGCCTTCCGCCTGATCTTCTCTAACTTCCTTTGCAAGATCGGGTAGGCGTCTGAGAAAGTAAGATGCTCAAAACCAGGCGCGAACCTTTTGAGCTCCCGCAAACGGTTAAAAGCATTGTCAATTCCCTCGGCGACATGAGGAAAGAGTTCCACTTGATAAACCGGGTCGGTCTCATCGTACTTTGCTTGCAAGAAAGAGCAAGGTAAGAGACCGTGCGGTCTGAAAAACTCAGAAGGACGATGAGACCGACCAACTCGGCTTCCTCTAGCCGCGCATTTTCTTTCTTCAATTCGGCAATTTCCTTCTCTAGGTGATCATTCGCTTTAATCAACCTTTTGAAGGTCATTCCCATGAAGACATTGGTGATGAGGCTCTCGGCACCAACCCGCGCGGCCTCCCGGGCGAGTTCTTCCTCGGGAATCTTCCTCAACCTCCTGAAGTTTCGCCGGCTGAACATGGCAATGCTAGCGGCCTCAGAATGCCGGCTCGACTTCTCATTTTCCCAGTGGGGGAGCACGGTAGAGACCTGAACACCGTCGCCGTCCGAGTTCCAGGTCAAGACCGAGCGGCCTTTTAAATCCTTCACCTTGCTGAAGGAGCGAAGGGCGGAAAAGTCGCCCGAGGAGGCTGAATCCTCCCCATCAGATGGCAGCGGCTTGTTCCGAACTTGCCTCTTTCTCTTCTCCGTCTGGGTTAAGACCAAACCGGCCGGGCTGACCGGCTTGTTAGCAGGGACAATGGCCTCGGCTGCAAAAGAAAAATCAGCAAAAGAGATCGAGCGGGCAGTATTAAAATCGATAGCGGGTTGAAGGAAGTCTTACTATCTTCAGGCCGAACATCCTCTAACTCGGCGAGTAGCGGGAGGTAGTAGCTTAAGTTAAGCCGCTCATCCTCGATAATCTTGCAGGTTTTCTTCTCGACTTCGCTGATAGCAACCTCTTGAAAGGCCTCCTCCGGCCGCACTTGCGGGTTTGGGTTCAGCAGGCCAAGTCGGCCCTCGAAAATCAAGTACCTCTCCGACCTGGCTGTAACCTTATTCGCAAGGTTGACCATCTTCAACCCGCGGCAGCCAAAGTAGAGATGGCCTTTGAAGATATTCTCGGAGTCCGGGATAGCCCGCACCGAGAATATCTTCCGAAAAAGGTCCATAGAGAAGCGGACTCTCTCAGACCGCAGGTAGGAGATGAAGCTGCAAATCCCGGTCATCGAGTTAGGAGAGATTTGTCCGGGTACAACTCCATAATGGTCAAAGACCAAGGCGAGCTTAATCGAAATAGGGAACTTGAAGCCACAATCGAAATGGTCTATTGGGATCGCGATTTGGTTTGGTCCAGAAGAGTTCATCCGCTCATCACAGAGCGGAAGCCGCGCGAGCAGCGGACTGTCGGTCATATGTTTCTCAACGAATTCGTCCAATTCAGCTTTTGTCAAATGGCACTCATCGAGGTCTGCCGAGTGAAAAGCCACAGCGGCTTCAGAGTGAGTAGTAGAGGTTTTCGCAGGTCGCTTCGGCTGGCGCTTTGCTCCCATCTTGAAATTTCGGTAAGAAGACCATCGGAAAGGCGCTACTTATAAGAACAGCTGATCTGCATTTAGCAAGGGTCAAATCACGGCTAGACCAGTCAACCCGCACGGGTGCATCACCACAAAAAGACAACCACAAAGACAAGTATAATTCATCAGGCAAATTAAAAAAGCGCAGAAACAAGCCGATCGGTTTATATAAAGTAATCAGCAGACATCAATCAGCACACAAGAATGCAAAAATAAATTCGAATACGTAAACCGAGCGGCCTGGAAGACAGACCGAATATTGTGAAATCAAGTTCAAAACAGTTGTCCGAAGGACCGAATAGAAATATTATTACAAATTGATGTCTTAAAGCCACTCATCACTAGCGGGTATCACTCGATTCATCCTCCCTGTGAAGTCGCGCGACATGATCTCCGATCTGAAGGACAGTCCCTTGCATTTGATTCATGGTGTGATTAAGGCGGTTGATCATGCTATGAAGCCGCGCGGCATCCCTCTCTACTCGCGCCGCTGGGATCACACGAGTAAGTAAGGCCGCTGCGGGCTCATGAACACTAGCAACTAGATGAATCGCCCTGGCTACAGGAAGAGACGAACTCGTCCCTGCATCCGGGCAACGTGACCCACGCCAACCTTCATCAACAACATTAAGGGGACGCCGGCTTCCGCCGACCTCCCTCGACAAATGGAGATATTTATCTCGGTAATAGGCGCAGTCAGCTTCAAGCTTCTGAATCTCCTTCTTTCCGCGATCAACCCGGGTGGTCAGTGCGGCCACTTGATCCTGCTGCGCTTTCTCCTTTTCTCGACGCTCTCTCCGCTCGGCCTCCAGCACAGCTCGGCTCTCCGTCCTCTCAGCCTCCAGTTCCGCCCGCAGTGCAATCTTTTCCTCCTGAGCGGTCTTCTCCCGCTCCTCAAGGGCCCTCAGCTGCTTTGAAAGGGCTTCAAGATTCCTTTGAAGACGGCCCATCTCATTCTCAATCCGAGTATCTGGTACAACCAGGGATCCTGGCAAAGGTGGATCAAGTGGAGGGAGATAGGTCACCAGTTCGCCCGGCTTCGGAATAGAGTCACGATCATCTGCAATAAGAAAAGACAGTCAAAGAGTGATTAAAAGGAGATCGCTCGGCTTGATTTCTTGATGGGTTATCAGTTACATTCACGGGGGTGACTTGCAGCAATCATAGTTGCAAATCGCTTATGTTAAAATACTGGCCCTCGGTCCGTTGATGGTTCTTATGACTTGGCATTCTTTATCCTAAAAAGTAAGTATGCAGGGTCCAGTAACAACCGCGTGGCTTGGTTATGTTTGAATTCCTGGCTATCACAAGACATCCGTAATGCAGAAGCTTGGATTCCAATCCGCTCGGTTGTATATCCAGATCGCATCGACTATTTAGCGAAACATTATAGTTAACACTTTCTCAGGATGAATCAAGTCCACTTGATCCGGATTGAGGAAACAAGCTATGCGAATAGGTTTTTTGCTAATAATTACTTTACCGTAATCCTATTAAGATCATTGTCATAACCGATCGAGTTAAATAGTAAGTCGCACGACTTGGTTAGAAGGGTCAATTATCTAACACAGAAAGAGATCGCAAACAATCACAAGTAAGTCGCAGGAAGTAGACAGGTAGACAGGTAAAATCTTTCCATTCCATTATCAAAACATTCTTACATCATGCTTTAAACCGACCGGATAATAAAATCAAGCCATCGACTATTCAAAATAAAAAGCAAAATACAGCTACTGATTATTCGACTTAAGTTTCTTAGACGCAGGAGTACTCGAGAGTTCGCTGCCATCAATTGAAACGTCAGGGGAATAACCCTCGCTACCCGACGAGGATGAGCTGCTCAATTCGCCCGACTCGCGCCCACTCCCTTCCTCGGAATCGCTGGATCCAGACTCCGAGCCGCTCTCATCACTCTTAGCCGCTGCGGGTTCTTCGGCCTCATTATCCTCGTCGTCGCTCTCCTCCGAACTGGATTCGTCGACTTTGTTCTTTCCTTTCGCCTTCCGCCTGATCTTCTCTAACTTCCTTTGCAAGATCGGGTAGGCGTCTGAGAAAGTAAGATGCTCAAAACCAGGCGCGAACCTTTTGAGCTCCCGCAAACGGTTAAAAGCATTGTCAATTCCCTCGGCGACATGAGGAAAGAGTTCCACTTGATAAACCGGGTCGGTCTCATCGTACTTTGCTTGCAAGAAAGAGCAAGGTAAGAGACCGTGCGGTCTGAAAAACTCAGAAGGACGATGAGACCGACCAACTCGGCTTCCTCTAGCCGCGCATTTTCTTTCTTCAATTCGGCAATTTCCTTCTCTAGGTGATCATTCGCTTTAATCAACCTTTTGAAGGTCATTCCCATGAAGACATTGGTGATGAGGCTCTCGGCACCAACCCGCGCGGCCTCCCGGGCGAGTTCTTCCTCGGGAATCTTCCTCAACCTCCTGAAGTTTCGCCGGCTGAACATGGCAATGCTAGCGGCCTCAGAATGCCGGCTCGACTTCTCATTTTCCCAGTGGGGGAGCACGGTAGAGACCTGAACACCGTCGCCGTCCGAGTTCCAGGTCAAGACCGAGCGGCCTTTTAAATCCTTCACCTTGCTGAAGGAGCGAAGGGCGGAAAAGTCGCCCGAGGAGGCTGAATCCTCCCCATCAGATGGCAGCGGCTTGTTCCGAACTTGCCTCTTTCTCTTCTCCGTCTGGGTTAAGACCAAACCGGCCGGGCTGACCGGCTTGTTAGCAGGGACAATGGCCTCGGCTGCAAAAGAAAAATCAGCAAAAGAGATCGAGCGGGCAGTATTAAAATCGATAGCGGGTTGAAGGAAGTCTTACTATCTTCAGGCCGAACATCCTCTAACTCGGCGAGTAGCGGGAGGTAGTAGCTTAAGTTAAGCCGCTCATCCTCGATAATCTTGCAGGTTTTCTTCTCGACTTCGCTGATAGCAACCTCTTGAAAGGCCTCCTCCGGCCGCACTTGCGGGTTTGGGTTCAGCAGGCCAAGTCGGCCCTCGAAAATCAAGTACCTCTCCGACCTGGCTGTAACCTTATTCGCAAGGTTGACCATCTTCAACCCGCGGCAGCCAAAGTAGAGATGGCCTTTGAAGATATTCTCGGAGTCCGGGATAGCCCGCACCGAGAATATCTTCCGAAAAAGGTCCATAGAGAAGCGGACTCTCTCAGACCGCAGGTAGGAGATGAAGCTGCAAATCCCGGTCATCGAGTTAGGAGAGATTTGTCCGGGTACAACTCCATAATGGTCAAAGACCAAGGCGAGCTCAATCGAAATAGGGAACTTGAAGCCACAATCGAAATGGTCGATTGGGATCGCGATTTGGTTTGGTCCAGAAGAGTTCATCCGCTCATCACAGAGCGGAAGCCGCGCGAGCAGCGGACTGTCGGTCATATGTTTCTCAACGAATTCGTCCAATTCAGCTTTTGTCAAATGGCACTCATCGAGGTCTGCCGAGTGAAAAGCCACAACGGCTTCAGAGTGAGTAGTAGAGGTTTTCGCAGGTCGCTTCGGCTGGCGCTTTGCTCCCATCTTGAAATTTCGGTAAGAAGACCATCGGAAAGGCGCTACTTATAAGAACAGCTGATCTGCATTTAGCAAGGGTCAAATCACGGCTAGACCAGTCAACCCGCACGGGTGCATCACCACAAAAAGACAACCACAAAGACAAGTATAATTCATCAGGCAAATTAAAAAAGCGCAGAAACAAGCCGATCGGTTTATATAAAGTAATCAGCAGACATCAATCAGCACACAAGAATGCAAAAATAAATTCGAATACGTAAACCGAGCGGCCTGGAAGACAGACCGAATATTGTGAAATCAAGTTCAAAACAGTTGTCCGAAGGACCGAATAGAAATATTATTACAAATTGATGTCTTAAAGCCACTCATCACTAGCGGGTATCACTCGATTCATCCTCCCTGTGAAGTCGCGCGACATGATCTCCGATCTGAAGGACAGTCCCTTGCATTTGATTCATGGTGTGATTAAGGCGGTTGATCATGCTATGAAGCCGCGCGGCATCCCTCTCTACTCGCGCCGCTGGGATCACACGAGTAAGTAAGGCCGCTGCGGGCTCATGAACACTAGCAACTGGATGAATCGCCCTGGCTACAGGAAGAGACGAACTCGTCCCTGCATCCGGGCAGCGTGACCCACGCCAACCTTCATCAACAACATTAAGGGGACGCCGGCTTCCGCCGACCTCCCTCGACAAATGGAGATATTTATCTCGTTAATAGGCGCAGTCAGCTTCAAGCTTCTGAATCTCCTTCTTTCCGCGATCAACCCGGGTGGTCAGTGCGGCCACTTGATCCTGCTGCGCTTTCTCCTTTTCTCGACGCTCTCTCCGCTCGGCCTCCAGCACAGCTCGGCTCTCCGTCCTCTCAGCCTCCAGTTCCGCCCGCAGTGCAATCTTTTCCTCCTGAGCGGTCTTCTCCCGCTCCTCAAGGGCCCTCAGCTGCTTTGAAAGGGCTTCAAGATTCCTTTGAAGACGGCCCATCTCATTCTCAATCCGAGTATCTGGTACAACCAGGGATCCTGGCAAAGGTGGATCAAGTGGAGGGAGATAGGTCACCAGTTCGCCCGGCTTCGGAATAGAGTCACGATCATCTGCAATAAGAAAAGACAGTCAAAGAGTGATTAAAAGGAGATCGCTCGGCTTGATTTCTTGATGGGTTATCAGTTACATTCACGGGGGTGACTTGCAGCAATCATAGTTGCAAATCGCTTATGTTAAAATACTGGCCCTCGGTCCGTTGATGGTTCTTATGACTTGGCATTCTTTATCCTAAAAAGTAAGTATGCAGGGTCCAGTAACAACCGCGTGGCTTGGTTATGTTTGAATTCCTGGCTATCACAAGACATCCGTAATGCAGAAGCTTGGATTCCAATCCGCTCGGTTGTATATCCAGATCGCATCGACTATTTAGCGAAACATTATAGTTAACACTTTCTCAGGATGAATCAAGTCCACTTGATCCGGATTGAGGAAACAAGCTATGCGAATAGGTTTTTTGCTAATAATTACTTTACCGTAATCCTATTAAGATCATTGTCATAACCGATCGAGTTAAATAGTAAGTCGCACGACTTGGTTAGAAGGGTCAATTATCTAACACAGAAAGAGATCGCAAACAATCACAAGTAAGTCGCAGGAAGTAGACAGGTAAAATCTTTCCATTCCATTATCAAAACATTCTTACATCATGCTTTAAACCGACCGGATAATAAAATCAAGCCATCGACTATTCAAAATAAAAAGCAAAATACAGCTACTGATTATTCGACTTAAGTTTCTTAGACGCAGGAGTACTCGAGAGTTCGCTGCCATCAATTGAAACGTCAGGGGAATAACCCTCGCTACCCGACGAGGATGAGCTGCTCAATTCGCCCGACTCGCGCCCACTCCCTTCCTCGGAATCGCTGGATCCAGACTCCGAGCCGCTCTCATCACTCTTAGCCGCTGCGGGTTCTTCGGCCTCATTATCCTCGTCGTCGCTCTCCTCCGAACTGGATTCGTCGACTTTGTTCTTTCCTTTCGCCTTCCGCCTGATCTTCTCTAACTTCCTTTGCAAGATCGGGTAGGCGTCTGAGAAAGTAAGATGCTCAAAACCAGGCGCGAACCTTTTGAGCTCCCGCAAACGGTTAAAAGCATTGTCAATTCCCTCAGCGACATGAGGAAAGAGTTCCACTTGATAAACCGGGTCGGTCTCATCGTACTTTGCTTGCAAGAAAGAGCAAGTTAAGAGACCGTGCGGTCTGAAAAACTCAGAAGGACGATTGGCCAGGTGATAACTTACCAACTCGGCTTCCTCTAGCCGCGCATTTTCTTTCTTCAATTCGGCAATTTCCTTCTCTAGGTGATCATTCGCTTTAATCAACCTTTTGAAGGTCATTCCCATGAAGACATTGGTGATGAGGCTCTCGGCACCAACCCGCGCGGCCTCCCGGGCGAGTTCTTCCTCGGGAATCTTCCTCAACCTCCTGAAGTTTCGCCGGCTGAACATGGCAATGCTAGCGGCCTCAGAATGCCGGCTCGACTTCTCATTTTCCCAGTGGGGGAGCACGGTAGAGACCTGAACACCGTCACCGTCCGAGTTCCAGGTCAAGACCGAGCGGCCTTTTAAATCCTTCACCTTGCTGAAGGAGCGAAGGGCGGAAAAGTCGCCCGAGGAGGCTGAATCCTCCCCATCAGATGGCAGCGGCTTGTTCCGAACTTGCCTCTTTCTCTTCTCCGTCTGGGTTAAGACCAAACCGGCCGGGCTGACCGGCTTGTTAGCGGGACAATGGCCTCGGCTGCAAAAGAAAAATCAGCAAAAGAGATCGAGCGGGCAGTATTAAAATCGATAGCGGGTTGAAGGAAGTCTTACTATCTTCAGGCCGAACATCCTCTAACTCGGCGAGTAGCGGGAGGTAGTAGCTTAAGTTAAGCCGCTCATCCTCGATAATCTTGCAGGTTTTCTTCTCGACTTCGCTGATAGCAACCTCTTGAAAGGCCTCCTCCGGCCGCACTTGCGGGTTTGGGTTCAGCAGGCCAAGTCGGCCCTCGAAAATCAAGTACCTCTCCGACCTGGCTGTAACCTTATTCGCAAGGTTGACCATCTTCAACCCGCGGCAGCCAAAGTAGAGATGGCCTTTGAAGATATTCTCGGAGTCCGGGATAGCCCGCACCGAGAATATCTTCCGAAAAAGGTCCATAGAGAAGCGGACTCTCTCAGACCGCAGGTAGGAGATGAAGCTGCAAATCCCGGTCATCGAGTTAGGAGAGATTTGTCCGGGTACAACTCCATAATGGTCAAAGACCAAGGCGAGCTCAATCGAAATAGGGAACTTGAAGCCACAATCGAAATGGTCGATTGGGATCGCGATTTGGTTTGGTCCAGAAGAGTTCATCCGCTCATCACAGAGCGGAAGCCGCGCGAGCAGCGGACTGTCGGTCATATGTTTCTCAACGAATTCGTCCAATTCAGCTTTTGTCAAATGGCACTCATCGAGGTCTGCCGAGTGAAAAGCCACAGCGGCTTCAGAGTGAGTAGTAGAGGTTTTCGCAGGTCGCTTCGGCTGGCGCTTTGCTCCCATCTTGAAATTTCGGTAAGAAGACCATCGGAAAGGCGCTACTTATAAGAACAGCTGATCTGCATTTAGCAAGGGTCAAATCACGGCTAGACCAGTCAACCCGCACGGGTGCATCACCACAAAAAGACAACCACAAAGACAAGTATAATTCATCAGGCAAATTAAAAAAGCGCAGAAACAAGCCGATCGGTTTATATAAAGTAATCAGCAGACATCAATCAGCACACAAGAATGCAAAAATAAATTCGAATACGTAAACCGAGCGGCCTGGAAGACAGACCGAATATTGTGAAATCAAGTTCAAAACAGTTGTCCGAAGGACCGAATAGAAATATTATTACAAATTGATGTCTTAAAGCCACTCATCACTAGCGGGTATCACTCGATTCATCCTCCCTGTGAAGTCGCGCGACATGATCTCTGATCTGAAGGACAGTCCCTTGCATTTGATTCATGGTGTGATTAAGGCGGTTGATCATGCTATGAAGCCGCGCGGCATCCCTCTCTACTCGCGCCGCTGGGATCACACGAGTAAGTAAGGCCGCTGCGGGCTCATGAACACTAGCAACTGGATGAATCGCCCTGGCTACAGGAAGAGACGAACTCGTCCCTGCATCCGGGCAGCGTGACCCATGCCAACCTTCATCAACAACATTAAGGGGACGCCGGCTTCCGCCGACCTCCCTCGACAAATGGAGATATTTATCTCGGTAATAGGCGCAGTCAGCTTCAAGCTTCTGAATCTCCTTCTTTCCGCGATCAACCCGGGTGGTCAGTGCGGCCACTTGATCCTGCTGCGCTTTCTCCTTTTCTTGACGCTCTCTCCGCTCGGCCTCCAGCACAGCTCGGCTCTCCGTCCTCTCAGCCTCCAGTTCCGCCCGCAGTGCAATCTTTTCCTCCTGAGCGGTCTTCTCCCGCTCCTCAAGGGCCCTCAGCTGCTTTGAAAGGGCTTCAAGATTCCTTTGAAGACGGCCCATCTCATTCTCAATCCGAGTATCTGGTACAACCAGGGATCCTGGCAAAGGTGGATCAAGTGGAGGGAGATAGGTCACCAGTTCGCCCGGCTTCGGAATAGAGTCACGATCATCTGCAATAAGAAAAGACAGTCAAAGAGTGATTAAAAGGAGATCGCTCTCTTCGAATCTTCCTCGCTTACAAGCCACAGCGGTTTGGGTTGAATTCGGGTGGACAGGTCGCCTTGCTTGCTCGGTATCAAACTTTCGGCGTTGTTCTCTCCACGATCTCTCGCTTTGCCTCCGCTTGGCAGCAAAAAATTGAGCGGCGGAGGGAAAGAAGCTGGGCGACAGGTTCAACAACGAAACGCGCGACTTATTTCGAGGCCGCGGCTTGAAAAAACGAACGGGGTGGTAATCCGCTCCCTTTTTACCTTCCAACAGAAGATTGGGTGGCGGCGGTGGCGGCCTGGTAAGCTGATCCCTTACTCTCTCCGCCTTCACCTGCATAAGTCGGAGACCGGTCATCACAGTATCTTCGGGTGCCGGTACGATTTTCTCTGTTCTAGTCGCAATCTCAGGGAGGACGGCCTCCTTAGTACTGTCCGCATCATCAGATTGGGCGGCTCCTTTCTCTCCTGGCGGATTGGCAGCCTGCAGTTCGGAAGAAGTTCTCAGCTGATCATCTTGCTGCTGAAAAGAATCAAAATCCCTGAGGATGTCACTTACGGAAATGCTGTGAGCTTCGACGGGAGCCTGATCGTTCGACTTGGGGGAGGGAGTAATCAAGCCCTCCGAGACTTCCTTCTCGCGCGACTTGCCTTGCAGGCTGTCCGCTCTCGGTTTCCCGGACGCTGCCTTATTCTTGGCTTTTAGCCTCTTCATCTTCTTCAGCAGCCTGTCCGCCGCGGACTCCTCCTTCTTCCTCTTCTTGGTGATTTCAGGGCGGCCGGCTTTCGGGAAACTGGGCTGTCCTTGATGTTAACCACTGATGCTTGCTGGTTACTCGGCTGGGGAGAATCAACCGCCTCTCCCCCTTCGTCTCGTATTTTTAAATGGAAAACTCCCGAAGGAGTAACCTCCACTTTAAAAGACTCATCCCCATCTCCTTTCGAGATGACAGTCTCTAAGTCTGTCTTGTCCGACGGAGGAGGCAGATTGTTTCCTTTTTCGGAGGGAGCTGGAGGATCAGTTGGGGGTAGGTTCGGACAACTCGCCTCATTCCTAGTCGACAAGTCGACTGTCAGCTCGGGAAGCGGATCGGATGGCTTAATCGTAGTAGCAATCGTTACTGTATTATCAGGCTTTGACTTCTTCTTTTTCTTATCCTTCGAACGGTCTCGCTCGTGGTTTTTACCGGGTTTCTCGAGAACTTTGAGCTGAGCCATTAAATCTACCATCTTTTGTAGACTGTTCAATCTGAAGGTTCTAACCGTAAGAGGCGAGTAGTGACTCGTGATAGCAATGAAGTTATGCCAGAATAGAAACCCCTGAGGCATTTATAACCCACAGGGTAAGATCGGTGCGGTCTCCGGCTAGAACTGATATTTTTGAAATCTTCTCGGAAATTTAAAAATATGCGGGGATCATGTTTACCCAGAAGACCGCTTCCAATAGAATGATTCGCAGACTGGGCGGTTTGAAGATACAAGTCGACCGGCTCAGGTTTTACAAGGTCCATCAACACCAACTAGCACAGGTCGGGTGGTCTGACACAATTCAGATCACCTCCAAATACTGAAGACTATCAAGGCTCAAAGCCCAACAGGGCAAGTCGCGGTCTCAATTCGGAGGCCGCTCGGGTTGTACCATGAAAGCCATCAGGGTCCAAGTCTAGAAGGCAACTCGCGGTCTCAAGCTGGAGACCGCGCGGGTTGCATCTTGAAGGCTAAAACAAGGCTCAAGACCAGGCGACAGGCCGCGTTCTCAAGGGCAAGCCGCGGTCTCAAGACGGAGACCGCCCGGATTGTGTCGTGAAGATCAGTGAGAACCAAGTCCAAGAAGACATGCTGCGGTCTCAAGACGGAGACCGATTAGGTGGCATCATCACATTGGTTGTAGCATCTCTGGCCCCCTCTACAAGACAGACCGCAAGCGCAAGCCGCCAAGTCCGCGCGGCTTCTTTCTTTCCTCCTTTATATATCCCGTCACCGCCTACCTGTTTCTCCTGTACCCGGGCAGATGGTTATTTTATCCCTGCCCGTTCGGGCAGGCTCCCAAGCCTATAAATAAGTGAGCGGCACTGTTCCCAAGACACGCACACTCGAATCCAGGAGCTCGCTTGTCTGAGCTGCGGTCTCGAGTTTCCAGTATTGCGGACTGTCTGACCGGCCGGCTTCTCTTTTCCTGCACTTATAACCACTGTAACCACCTCATTTTAATAAGAGGAAAGCCCATCACCGGAGTGGCATTCGCCGTGACGGGCGAAGTCCGGCCTCGACCGCTGCTAGCGGTCTCATTCTCCCCACCTCAATAGTAACCGGCAACCCGCAGCCTCCGATTTCCTTCAGAGGTGCAATTTCGGATTCAACAATGTGGGTACCATAATCATAGTTTAGATGACCCTATTAGATAACGAAAAATACATTTTACCGCTTTTAAATGAGATCCTTTTGGATTGGCTTGAAAGCGATCACGTAAACATACGACAAACATTATATCTGGTCTAGATGCACTTAAATAAAGAAGAGAACCTATCATTCCTCTATATAGCTTTTGATCAATAGAAATTCCAGATTCATCTTTTCCTAGTTTTAAAGAAGCACTCATAGGAGTAGAAGCTTGTTTAAGATTTTCAAATCCAAATCGTTTAAGCATATCGTGAACATATTTGATTGACAAATAAAAATACCATCAGTTCTTTGTGAAATTTGAAAACCAAGAAAATATGATAGTTCTCCTACAAGACTCATTTCAAATTCATTTTTCATTATTAAGACTACTTCATTACACAACTCTTCATTAGTGGCTCCAAAAATGATGTCATCAACATATATTTGTAGAATAATTAATTCGTTATTTTTATGCTTAATGAAGAGTGTGTTGTTTGCACTTCCCATACATAACCGTGCTCTAACAAAATCGATGTAAGACGATCATACCATGCACGGGGCGCTTGTTTTAAACCATAAAGCGCTTTTTCTAATTTGTAAACATGATTTGGAAATTTTTCATTTATGAAACCGGGGTTGTTCTACATAAACTTCTTCTTTAATAAACCTGTTTAAAAAGGCACTTTTAACATCCATTTGAAATAATTTGATTCTTTTAAAACTCGCAAATGCCAAAAATATTCGTATAGATTCTAAGCGAGCTACGGGTGCAAAAGATTCTTCAAAATCTACCCCCTCGATTTGTGAATAGCCTTGAGCAACTAAGCGTGCTTTATTTCTTACAATCCTAGATTCACCATCTAGCTTATTTTTAAAAATCCATTTTACGCCAATAATTGGATGATTAGATGGTATTTCTACTAAATTTCAAACTTTATTTCTTTCAAATTATCCAAGCTCTTCATTCATTGCCAAAAACCAAATTTCGTTATTTAAAGCGGTGGAAACGTTTTTAGGTTCAATTTCAGACACAAAGCAAATATTTGAAAATGTTTCATGAAGAGAGGACCGAGTTCTTACCCCAGTAGAAGGTTCCCCAATGACTAGCTCCTTTGGATGATTTTTGGAGAAGTTTAGAATGCTTGGAGGTACATATTCATCTTCTTTGGACTTCTCCTCCTCTTCTTTGGACGGTTCTTCTTCGTCGTGCTCCAAGGATGGAAAAGGTTCATCATCGGTACCTGTAGGGAGCTTCTCTGCACATGGAATAAACTCATCAAATCTGACATTAATTGACTCTTCAACCTTAATTGATCTTTTATTAAATATTCTATATGCTTTACTAGTTGAAGAATAACCAAGAAATATTCCTTCATCGCATTTTTCGTCAAATTTTCCTAAAGATCTTTTGTATTAAGAATGAAGCATTTACATCCAAATACTTTAAAATACGATACGTTAGGTTTCTTTTGATAGTAGAGTTCATATGGTGTGAAAGTTAATGATGGGCGAAGCATAACTCTATTCATTACATAGCATGCAGTGCTTACGGCTTCTGCCCAAAAATACTTAGGAGGTAATTTATATTCAGATAGCATGGTGCGTGCAAGTTCTTGTATTGTCCTATATTTCTGTTCTACAACACCGTTTTGTTGAGGTGTGCATGGAGCGGAGAACTCATGCTTAATACCTAACATGTCACAAAAAGATTTAAAATTTTCATTTTCAAATTCACCTCCATGATCTGAGCGAATGCATTTTATTTTTAAATATAATTCATTTTGAATGTGAGTACATAATTTTGAAAATTCGCAAAACGCATCAGATTTGGAGGAGAGAAATAAAGTCCAACAATATCTAGAATAGTCATCTATGAGAACATAAGTGTATAATCTACCACCAAGACTCGCAGTGTTAACGGGACCAAAGAGATCCATATGAATTAATTGCAGAGGTTTTGATGTAGAAATTTCGTTTTTGCTTTTAAAAGATGACTTAGAAAATTTGCCTTTTTGGCATGGAGAGCATAATGAGGATAAATTTCCATTTAACTTAGGCAATCCTCTAATCAATTCTCTTTTTGCTAGTTTTAAGATGAGCTTTGTACTAGCGTGGCCTAAGCATCTATGCCATAATTCTAATTCATCATTTTTCGTTATAAAACATTTTATAGAAGATTTAGAAAGATCATGAAATGAAACTATGTAAACATTATGAATTCTAGGTGCAGTTAATAACATATCTTTAGTTTTAGGATTAACAATCTTGCAAAGGTTAGTGGAAGATTCAAAAAGTACGTCTAAACCTTTATCACACAGTTGACTTATAGATATTAGGTTATGTTTTAATCCTTTCACATAAAGTACATTTGATATAAGAAAAGATGCGTTACCCACTGTACCAACTCCCATGATCCTTTCTTTACCGTTATCGCCAAATGTCACTATTCCTCCTTTCTTCTTTTCTAGGCTAAGGAATTTTTCTTTATTGCCCGTCATGTGTTTGGAGCAGCCTGAGTCCAAATACTACACGTCTTTTGTTTCCTTAGCCTTCCTGCAAATCTAGAAAGAGGATGAGAGTAAAGACCCAGATACCCAAGAGGTACCACCCATAGAGTAAGTGGATTTCTTAGGTACCCAGATTTGTTTTAATGATCGTTGATTTATTTTCTTGCAAAAGCCAGACGTTTGTCCAAATTTAAGACAATTAGCACACGAAATAAAGGGGGTTGAGACCCTTCTCTGAGTTTCAATGTTGCTCTTGATGGATGATGTTTGAATATTTGAAAGAGCAGAAGAAGTTTTAAAATTAGAGCTACCGCCGACGTTAGCAGCTAGCGTCGGGCGGTAGTGTTCACTTTTATATCTGAGCCCGAATTTTCCAGACCCAAAGCATTGATTACCCAGAAGCATATCCAGGGATTTTAGACCAATCCCGAATTTGTTTATGGCTAAATTGAGGTTATGATTTTGTTTCTTAAGAGATGTATTTTCTTGAACAATCATAACACATTTATTTTCAAATCCTTTTTTGTTCTTTTCAATTTGTAATATAGAAGTTTTTAATTTTCTCTCTAAGTCCCCCTTTTCTTTTGCAATGATTTTGTTTTGTGAGAGGGCATTAGAGAGAGAAACTTCAAGTTCTTTTATCTTAAATAAGGAGTGCTCACATTCTTGACATGAAACTTTTCTTTTTTCAAGAGAGACTAATTTTTTTGTGAGCTTACGATTTTCTTTTATAATAGATTCATTTTCATGATTTAATAAAACAAATTTATCATAAAGTTCTTCAAAAGTAGGAGGAGATACCTCAGTGTCGCTAAGAACACTGGTGTCATCATCGTCGCTTTTGGCCATCAAGCACAAGTTTGCTTCCTCCTCGCTACTTGACTCAGATTCGTTTGACTCTTCAGAGGAAGAGTCATCCCCAGTAGCGGCCTTCAGCACTTTCTTCTTTTCTTTTGCTTTCTTTTGTTCTTTCCATTCCTTTTTGTATTTTGGGCACTGGCTCCGAATGTTCCCGGTTTTTCTGCAGTGATAGCATTCTGGAGGCGGCCTTTCTTCTTCGTCATCGCTTCCTTTTTCTTTCTTCGATAAAGAGGAGGATCCCTTTCGTCGAGTATCTTTTTGGAAGAATTTTCGGAATGTGTTCCTTCTCTCTGGATTTCTGATGAACTTCTTGAAGTTCTTCACCAGGAGTCCTTCTTCATCATCATCGTCCTCTTCGATGCACTCCTTCTTTGATGTCAGTGCCAACGCCTTTTTCTTCGACTCCTTGTTGTATTCGTCATGTTGAATTTGTAGTTCTACCACATGGGTTTTGAGATTCCCAATGAGGTTCTCGATCTGCAGTGTTCTTAAGTTGCGCGACTCCGAGATGGCCGTCACCTTCGGATTGAACCTTGGAGTTAAGGAACGAAGAATATTCCTCACCAAGTCCCCGTCGGAGTAGGTCTTTCCAAGCGCCTTTGATGCGTTGACAATCTTTGTGAAGCGAGTGTACATTGAGTTGATGTCCTCTTCCGTGTCCATCCTGAATTTTTCGTATTCAGATTCCAGTTGAAACAGCTTGGCATCTCTCACCTGCGATGTATCTTCGTGAGTAACTTCCAATTGATTCCAAATATCATAAGCAGTTGTACATGCAGAAATTCTATTAAACTAAGTCCTATTTAAAGCGCAATATAAAGCGTTCATTGCTTTAGCATTATTTTTGCACCTAAGTTTATCGTTGTCATCCCATTTATCTTTAGGTTTTGCTAATGTCGCCTCTCCTACTACAGTTGTAGGCGGAGAGTACCGTACTTCTACCATGTTCCATACTTCTACATCCATGGTCATAAGAAAACACATCATTCGATTTTTCCAGTAGTTAAAATCTGACCCAGCAAAAGAGAGGTGGTCGACTAACCCCTTGACCCTCAGGAAAAGCGAGATCATGAGACGCCATTATTCTCGGTTGTTAAGCCGATTGGAATATCCTGTCTCTAATACCACTTGTTGGATCGGTCGGCGCCCTTAGAGGGGGGGTGAATAAGGGTTTTCAAAAATGTTAGATTTTATTTAGAAAAACTTTGGAATATTGCAATATTAAAACAAGAAGTAAAGTAAAACAAAAAGAGAGACAATCTTTATTGATATTAAATAGGTTTTACAAAACTTGATCTCAATGGCGCTAGAGATCGGAGGCGAATAATAAAAGCTCTTTTCGTTTTCTATCCCGACTCGCTTCCCCACAAACCGGTGGCCCTAGCCTTCTCCTTCCCGGATTCGGCCTCAAGCCGCTCTAGCCAATCCTTCCCCAGATGTGGCCTCGAGCACCCCCTGGAACTATCCTAGATCTAGTCGCCAACACGAGGCGAATTTCAGCCCTAAGTCCTACCCCAGACCTAGTCGCCAACACGAGGCGATTTCACTACCGTTTATAAAGAAAGATAAATAAAATAATAAAACTTTCCTTAAGATGAACTTCTGAAGATGGAGGCGAAGATCCGCTGTAGAATCAACTTTTGTCGAAGCGGACTTTGTTTGGATTCAGCGTGATGGAATCCTCCTTCAGAAGTTGGCAGAGCTTCGCTGGGACCTCAAATTTCGGCCCAGACAAGCCTCTGGAATTCTAGCACTCTCTCTCTGAGGTGTATGCAATAGGTGTCTCGAAAACAAAAGGAGAGGGGGTCCTTTTATAGCCAAAGCGCTACCGGCGGCGCTACCGCTACCGCCGGCGTTGTCCCTGATTAAGTAACATTTTGCGCGGCAGGATCTTCAATCCGCGGCAACATTTTGCTCTATGCCTCTTGTGAGCCATGCTACCGCCAGCGCTAATAGCTACAGCCGGCGTTATCCTTGATTAAGTAACATTTTGCGCGGCAAGATCTTCAATCCGCGACAACATTTTGCTGTATGCCTCTTGTGCGCCATGCTACCGCCAGCGCTAGTAGCTACCGTCGGGCGCTAGCACCTTCTAAAAACACTGCCGGAATCGCGCTAATCATCGCTAGCGTCGGGCTCTATCGCTACCGCCGACGCTAGTGGCCATGTTGGAATTCTGTCCTCAATTTTGGGGACAACCATCCTTGAGTCATGCGGACTTTGATTTCCTGCACACTTAAACACACAAGATCAAATACACATAGGATTTGTTATTCTCAAACCTAGGAGATGCGGAAGACCATGTTCCAACAACAATGACTCTTTCACACTCCCCGGCTATTCCGATTCGGACTACGCCGGTGTTCACTAGATAGAAAAAGCACTAGCAGTACATGTCACTTTTTAGGACCCTCTTTAGTTGCTTGGTTTAGTAGAAAACAATCTTCGGTTGCACTCTCCACCACGGAGGCCGAACATGTAACACTTGGTATTTGTTGTGCACAAGCATTATGGATGAGCCAAACACTAGAGGACTTTGGATTTCATCTCAAAAACATAGATCTTAAATGTGACAACAAAAGTGCAATAGACCTCACATATAATCCCGTACACCATTCTAGATCCAAACACATCGACGTTCGTCATCATTTCATTAGGGATCACATTAAGAAAGAAAATGTAAAAGTAAGCTTCATTGGGACGGACTCTCAACTTGTTGACATATTTACTAAACCCCTTGCCGATGCAATATTTCGATTATTACGACTTGAATTAGGTGTCCTAGATCTTTCAAGTTAAAACATGCTCACAAATACAATTTTCTTCATTTTTAACCATCCAAAACATCTCCTAAAAATCAGCAACTTCAGCATGGAACTACTATTGGGACACTTAATCAAGATCCAAAATTAAAATTTCCAAAATCCTAAAAATCTTTCATTGTCTCCCGCGCTGGCGCTACCGCAGGCGCTAGCGTCCATGTTCATTTTTCTGTGATTTTAAAATTTTGAAAAATTTCTAAAAATATATTAATCTACATTTTCTACTTAGTTTTGCACTTCTGTGTTTTTTTATTTTTTGAAAAATCAAATACAAAACTACAAAAACCAAATTACAAAAAATATGTTTTTCTTTTTCGCTTGTGTTGTTTCCTTTGTGTTTAAAGTTCATATTTATGCAAAAATCAAATATAAAAATTACAAAAGCAAAAATTACAAAAATATGCTTTTATTTGCTAAAATCAAATACAAAAATATAAAACTTTAAAACTATAAAAAAAACTGTATGATTTTTGTGAAAAATCAAGCATGATTTAATCTATTATTTTGAAATTCTACAATGTTGCAATTTATCTTTTCAAACTACTTGGATATTGTTTTTCTTCATGCTTTGATATATCAATTCAAATGTGCATCAATTATAGTTTAAAATTTGTGTAGGATCAAGCTTAGCATGCCTCTAAGTATGAGAAATGTTTTATGTTTGATAATGATATTTATTCACTCACATTTTTTTGGATTGTCCACATATGTATTTAATCTAAGAATGCTTGTGTATGTTTTGTATTAGTACAAATAAATTAAAATTGCACAAGTATCTTACCAACACTCCTTTATTTTTCACTCTTAAAAGTTAAGAAAAGTGGTTTATTTCTTTCAAAAATTATAATGTTTTGCAAAAACAAGTGTATTCGGAGAACTTTGTACAAAAAAAATATCATAAATTAACAAAGATAACTCCACCAAGCACTACTTGAACCTCCTAATAAGTCTTAATAAGCATTGTGAGGTTGAGCACCTTGGAAAGAATAGTAAAGTGTCTTGTGCAAACCATAGCCTTCTTTCAAAATAAAAACCACTTACTCTTAAGTACACCGGATCACTAGTTTCAATATTAAATTTAAATATGTGATCCCCCAAGCACTACTTTGCACCCTGATAAGTCTTGTTGAGCATTGTGTGTGCAGAGCACCTTGGTAGTTGTCCTTTTTATTGTGCATTAAAGTGTGTGGAAGTAATCTTATTTGTGTTTTATTGTGCTCTTACTCTACATATTTCTTGTATTTTTTGATTAAAACATTTGTTTACATTGCTCAAAAATACACTTTTGTGCACATTATTATCTTCCATAACACTTCTTCTCATGAGTATTGGATCCTAATGCTAATTCTATATTACTCTTTCTTTATGAAATGCACTAGATAACCCAGCATGTGTTCTACAATGTTTTATATGTTTTTGGAATTATGAATTAAAGTAACATTGTAGTAATTTCTTTTTGATAAACATTATTTCATACTTATTTATTATCAAGATCTAACTGCAAAATGATTTACAAAAATATCATCTTTTGTGAACTTTAACTCATATTTTTTTTGGATTTTCATTACTATTTGATGTTTTTTGTATTAATATAAGTCTTCCGCATCTTAACCATATAAGTGTTTTACCTTGCGCTTTCATGCTTACTTAATATCTTGTATTCTTTGCATCATCACTTATTCTTAAAAATTCCTATCTTTCATTAAGTGATAAATTTCCTTGGAACAGTTTTTATTGGTTACTTCAAACATAAAAATCTTGTATGCTAAAAACTCTAAAAATTTTGTAATGCTTATAACTCTGATCTATTTCAATGAAAAACTATTCTAAAACTCCTTATCATTTACTTAAAAAAGCTCGATCATGCCTTCTCTTCTATTTACAAATTCTTTGGTGCTTTGTTTCCCTACCCACTTTTGCTAATAACAAAGGGGGAGAACTAACATGATAAATATAACCCGCTATCATAAACCCAACATGACAAATTCAGATGATAGCTTACATATTAAGGGAGCATTCACTTAGGGGGAGCATGTATTTAGGGGGAGCAATTCTAAATGCTAAAATCAATAATTATCCTAAGTCATCACTCACACACACACACAAGTATAGTTTCATCATGCTTATTTATTAATGCTTTGATTTATCATTCATGGATTTGTTATTATCAAAAGGGGGAGTTTGTTGGAACATGGTCTTCCGCATCTCCTAGGTTTAAGAATAACAAATCCTATGTGTATTTGATCTTGTGTGTTTAAGTGTGCAGGAAATCAAAGTCCACATGACTCAAGGATGGTTGTCCCCAAAATTGAGGCCAGAATTCCAACATGGCCACTAGCGCCGGCGGTAGCGATAGCTCCCGGCGCTATCGATGATTAGCGCGATTCTGGCAGTGTTTTTAGAAGGAGCTAGCGCCCGGCGGTAGCTACTAGCGCTGGCGGTATTATGGCGCACAAGAGGCATAGAGCAAAATGTTGCCGCGGATTGAAGATCCTGCCGCGCAAAATGTTACTTAATCAGGGATAGCATCGGCGGTACCTACTAGCGCTGGCGGTAGCATGGCGCACAAGAGGCATAGAGCAAAATGTTGCCGCGGATTGAAGATCCTGCCATGCAAAATGTTACTTAATCAGGTATAGCGCCGACGGTAGCGGTAGCGCCGGCAGTAGCGCTTTGGCTATAAAAGGACCCCCTCTCCTCTTGTTTTCGAGACACCTATTGCATACACCTCAGAGAGAGAGAGCGCTAGAATTCCAGAGGCTTGTCTTGGCCGAAATTTGAGGTCCCAGCGAAGCTCTGCCAACTTCTGAAGGAGGATTCCATCATGCCGAATCCAAACGAAGTCCGCTTCGACAAACGCTGATTCTACAGCTGTTCTTCGCCTCCATCTTCAGAAGTTCATCTTAAGGGAAGTTTTATTATTTTATTTATCTTTCTTTGTAAATGGTAGTGAAATCACCTCGTGTTGGCGACTAGGTCTGGGGTAGGACTTAGGGCTGAAATTCGCCTCGTGTTGGCGACTAGATCTAGGCTCGGTCTAGGGGATGCTCGAGGCCACATCCGTGGAAGGATTGGCTAGAGCGGCTTGAGGCCGAATCCGGGAAGGAGAAGGCTAGGGCCACCGGTTCGGGGGGAAGCGAGTCGGGATAGAAAACAAAAAGAGCTTTTATTATTCGCCTCCGATCTCTAGCGCCATTGAGATCGAGTTTTGTAAAACTTATTTAATATCAATAAAGCTTGTCTCTCTTTTTGTTTTACTTGACTTCTTGTTTTAATATTGCAATATTCCAAAGTTTTTCTAAATAAAATCTAAAGTTTTTGAAAACCCTTATTCACCCCCCCCCCCCTCTAAGGGCGCCGACCGATCCAACAAGTATTAATGAAAAATTTTCTTAAAGCTTTAGATGAAAAAGTTTGGAATATTACTATTGAAAAGCCACCTAGCGTACTAACTAGAAACGAAATTATTTTAAATGCAAAATCTATAAATAGTCTATTTTGTGTGTTAGATCAAAATATTTTCAAACTCATTTATACTTTACCTACCGCATATGAGATTTGGAATTTTCTTGAAAGAACTTATGATTCTCCTTTTGTAGGTATGGAACAATCACAAGAACCAGAGAATATGCAAGCATGCACAATTATTCAAGAAAACTCGTCACATGATGGATCCATGGAATGAATATCAAGCGGAATGGATGATGACAACACATTATTGGAATAGGAACATGAAGATGTCAAAGAAACTTTATGTTCAAACCTTTTCTCATCCAAAAGCAAAGTAAGGAAATCAAACTCCCTTATTGTTTGCAATTATATTTCTACATTACAATTGCTATAAATTACAAAGCGCAAAATTAAGAAATTGAAAAATGCTAATTGCAAATTGCTCTTAGAAAATAATAGTTTAAAAGCAAAAATTAATGTAGAATCAAATTCTAATTGTACTCATGACTGTTTAATTGAAAATATTACACGTTGTATAGAATTTATTGATTTAGAAGAAAAATACAAGGAACTTAAAAAGGAACCTTTTTTGTAAAAGGACAAAATGAACAATTATGCTCAGAAAACTCATCTTTTAAAAGTAATTGTGCTAGATGTAAAAATTATAAGATTGACATAAAAGAGATGGGTGAAACATTTGATGAATTAAGAAATGACTATCTAACTCACATTGATTCAATTGTATCCACTCTTAAAAATAGTACAATAACTTATAATAAAGCTAGACATAATCTTAAGATAAAAAATGAGGAATTAAAATAAAAAATAAACTTGCTTATGAAAATTGTAAATAACAATTCACAACACATAAATTCACAATCTCAAGGAATATGTAAAATCAAGTTGAATATGAATATGAATATCTTGAATAACCTAATAATGGGAGTAAGGAACACAAACTCATTGTAAATCAAAATCCGAGTCACTATCATTTACAAAATCCATTTTCTCCCAACATAAATTTAAACGTTAACAAATATCCTATACGTAACACTTTTGAAAATCATTATGGAAATTTGAAATATAAGAATATGAAACCAAAGTATGAATGGAGACCCAAAATTAAAGATGAAACATTAACTCTGTAACACCCCAAAGATCGTGGTTCGGCGAGGTAGGCGGAATGGTAGTGTTGCGCTCGGGATAAGCTCAAAATTCCAGATCAGGTCAATGCGCACGACCATTGTCCTCTTCGCGCACGACCAGTGATCGTGCGCCAATGATCGTGCGTAACCCGCGAAGATTCGGAGTTCTGTCTCGTCTTATGCGCACGACCATTATCCTCATCGCGCACGACCGGTGATCGTGCGCCAGCGACCGTGCGTTAATTCAGAAGAATATCGAGTTCTGTCTTGGACAGTGCGCACGACCATTTCCCTCTTCGCGCACGACCACTGACCGTGCGTATGTGATCGTGCGCCCTGTTTATTCTGTTCCGCGATTTTGAGCGGAGAAGAAGATCGGACCGTCCAAATCTATTGGAAATTGATCCAACAGCTAGGTTTAGTTGCGGGAGACCTTTAGGGCTGATGAGAGGGGGTTAAACCTCATATTCTCTAAGCCATTCTCTCTCCAAACCCTAGAGAAAGAAGGAGGAGCCAAGGAAGAAGAAGGGAGATTCCGCCATTGACGGAGCTCCGGAGCTTCGTTTCGCGAACCGTTTCTAGATCTGGAGAGTGCAGCCCGGTGCGGTCTTTTCCCTCCGTCTAGAATCTCGGATCCATGGCGAAAAAGAACGCTCCTAGGGTAACGATTTATTCTCCCGTTGTTTGGACTTGCCTTTTGTCCTCACCTTCATTTCTCTATGCTTGCATGAGGGATCCCTTTCACCAAATGGGTGAAGTGTAGGATTCCCTCAAGTTCTCCAGAACTCCGGGTCGATTGTGTCCATCCCCGGCATATTGCATGTAGAAAATCCGGTAGTCGTGCAGATTTAGGCATTTTGTGTGAAGCCTATTCATGGCCGTGAGCCCGAATCGGTGATGCTTGGATTGCGACGTTGCATTTAGGTTAAGCCTAGAATGCGTGCCGGAGAATGACTCCGTGAAATCATCTATAGTAGTGCGGGATTTAAGTGTAGGCGTCTTGCGAAGATCCTAACGAAAGCCCCATGCTTTGAGATTGGATGAAGGCAAACCTTCACCGGGAAATTTATGCGGAGCATATTATACCTCCCCTTTTGAGTATTTGTGAAGCCTAGATCCTTGTGAAGGGATTAGGTGCGTAGCTTATATTTGTGTAGCACTTGAAGGTGCTAAACCCTTACGGGCCGAGGCGAAGCCGTACCCGCGTCGTGCGACAGATCGCGACGATTAGAGCACGGGCAAAGCTAAACCGAACCCGTTTCCATGCAGATCGGTAAGAGGTCCCTACCTCATGTAGCCGTGTGATCATGGGAGAGGTCGTGGAAGGTGGTTTACCTAGACCGACCAAAAGCTCTTTTTCCCACATAAGGCGATGGCCCTTACGGTGGAGTGTTTGTGGAATTGATGTTGTTAGCCTCATGCGGTTGTTTAGGCGGTTGCGGGGAACCTTCGGGTGAACCCAACCAACATCATGTGCATACCTAGGTTCCCTCCTTTTTGATGCTCAACCTAGAAGATTGAATGTGCTTGAAACCTCACCTTGTGTAGTTGCACTTTCTTTATTTTAGTACTTGTGCTAGTATGGCTTGCTTGCAGGGTAGAATCTCCGCCACCCCGGGAAAGGGGTGGGGTCGTTATAATTTGGTCAGCTGTGCTGACCGTTACCTTGTTTGCCACCGCTTGGTGGAATGTTCTTATGCAGGTGCAGGTGAGCCTAGCGGGAAATAGCGGGCGGTGGCCCCTTTTGCTGAGTTGGCCCTTGAAGGCCAACCTCCTTTTTAGCTTTCTCATGTATTGCCGGCCTGCGTGCCGATGTATGTTTTGGAGTTTTTGGTACATTTGCTAAATGTAAGTCCTTAAGGCCATAACTCTCTTTCTTGGTTTCATTCCTATGATAGTGGACAATTCTAATGGAAATGTTAAATCTTTATGCTTCCGCTAGTGTTTAGTATGCTCTGTTGTAGTTTCTTTCTGTTTATCACCTTTTAACTCCTAGCTAGTGTGGTTAGTATGGCGTGGGGTCCCGGCCGGACCTACTGTTACATTATTCGTACTGGCAGGGTGTTACAATTTGGTATCAGACTTAAGGCGTCGATCCGTAGTTTAGCGAATTCGGGACGAATTCCTTTTAAGGGGTGGTGTGCACGGGATGTGCATTCACCTAAAACGACAAAAACTAATAAGAATGTCCACTTAGGAATGGGAAAACATACTCGTTTGCGGAACCTGAGCGTTCCATGATTGTTGTTTGCTATGTTTTCAGTCACTAAATTGTGTCTTACACGATTATAGGCGACTAGAAGTGGTGCGGGGCCGTCTCAACCCCGTAACACCGCTGAAAGTAGTGGGTCGGCTGAAGTGCCAGCGACCACTCCTCCTGCTGAGATGATCAGGTTAATCGCAGAAGCTGTCTTCGCGATGATCAATGCTCAACCGCAAAGGCTTGCACAGCCTGCTACGCCTAATACAGATGTGGCCCCGGTGATCGAACCTGCAGTGGAACCTGCGGTGGAACCGAGGGTTGAGGCCCCTGTGCCAGTGGCTGCAGTGGAACCTGCGGCGGTGCAAAGGGTGGAGCGTCTGGTAGAGCGTGTAGTTATTGCGCGAGCACGTGATCAACAGCTGCAACACTTTCTAAGCTTCCATCCTCCAACTTTCTCGGGGCCCGGATCCCCAACGGAGGCGGAGGACTGGCTGTCAACGGTTAGGAAAATTCTAAGGGCGACAGCAACAGAAGAAGTTATGATGGTCACTTTAGCCACCTTCCTCCTTAACGGAGAGGCAGAGCGTTGGTGGGCTGAACAGGAAGTGCACAAGTTCGGAGGCAGGGAGATTATCGAGATCACGATAGCGGAGTTCTCAAAGTCTTTTCTTCAAAGGAATATTCCTTCTGCCCAACGCATTGCGTTGCAGAACCAGTTTCTGAAGTTAACTCAAGGCGACAGCTCAGTGGATGAGTACTTGCAAGAGTTCACTAAACTGGGTCGTTATGCGGGGCCTATGATGGAAGACGAAGAGACAAAGAAGAACAAGTTCTATGAAGGTCTTCGGGACGAGTTGAGGCTGCTCCTTGCAGGCCCAATGACGTTAGGTTTCCAGGTGATGGTCCAAACTGCCAGATCCCTAGAGTTGGACATGAAGAGGGTACAAGCAAAAGCCGTGGCAAAGAAACTTGAGTTTCATGTGCCGGTCTCTCAGTCTAAGTCAGAATTCAGAAAGAACAAAAGGAAGTTCAAACCGGCGGAGCAAACCCGCTCAAATGTTTCAGGAGCAACGACGGTGCGGAGCCCTATCACGTGTTTCACCTGTGGGAAGGTGGGACACAAGGCCGCAGTGTGTCGAAGTGGTCCCCCGAAGACAGAGAATTGAGCTTTGGACTATGCTCGAGCTGCAGAAAAGGGTAAAGCTGCGGAGTCTTCTGCTTCCCAGCACATTACTCCGACTCAGCCGAGAGTCTACTCGCTTGGCCAGCAAGAAGCCATACGACAAGCTGATGTTGTCACAGGTATGAAATAAAAAATTAGCTTTTTCGTAGCTATTTGTGATTATACCGTTGTGCAACTGTATGTTTCTTTTTGTGTGCAATTAGGCTTTGTCCTATTTCTCAACTATCCGGCGAGAGCTCTATTTGATACGGGTGCATCGCACTCTTTTCTGTCTGAGGACTTCGTGGTGCGAATCGGAGTGCCATCTACCTTCGTAGAGGACAGATTAGAAGTAGTGCTACCCAATGGATCTCTCATGTCTGCGGATAGGAAGAGCCGTGTGAAGGTGCGGATCAGAAATAAAGATTTCGATTTGGAAGCATCGTTATTACCGTTAGCTGAATTCGATGTGATCTTCGGCATGGACTGGCTCTCGGAGCAGCGTGCATGCATAGATTGCAATTCTAAGGAGATCACTCTGGGAAGGAACGCCGATGGAGAAACCACGTTTGCCGGTATGCGAGGAGCGAGCAAGACGCTGATGTCCGCTCTCCACGTGGTTAAGGCGGTGAGAAAAGGCGCCGAGTTGTTCTTCACCTTGTTGGAGGCTTCAGAGCCAAAGCCCAGGTTATGTGATGTCCCAGTTGTAAAGGAGTACGCCGACGTGTTTCCTAACGAACTCCCTGGGGCTCCGCCTCAGCGAGAGATCGATTTCTGTATCGAGTTGGTGCTAGGTGCCAAACCTGTGGCCCGCTCACCGTACCGGATAGCGCCAAAGGAATTGGCAGAGCTGAAGGTTCAATTGCAAGAACTGCTAGAGCAAGGCTACGTACGTCCAAGTTCTTCGCCTTGGAGTGCACCGGTCCTCTTTGTGAAAAAGAAGGACGGTAGCTTGCGTCTATGTATCGATTATCGAGAGCTAAACAAGTTGACCGAGAAGAACCGATATCCGATTCCAAGAATCGATGATCTCTTCGACCAGCTGGTTGGGTCGACGGTATACTCCAAACTGGACCTAAGGTCCGGCTATTACCAACTGCGAATTAGGGAATGTGACATTCCAAAGACAGCGTTCAGTACCCGCTTTGGGCACTATGAGTTCACGGTGATGCCGTTCGGTCTGTCTAATGCACCGTCGGTATTCATGGACTTAATGAATAGGACATTCCGTGAGTATTTGGATCAATTTGTGATCGTCTTCATCGACGACATTTTGGTATACTCTCAATCGGAAGAGGAGCATGTAGGGCATCTGCACACAGTTCTGGGCACCTTGAGGAAGAGTCAGCTATATGCCAAGTTCTCCAAATGCGAGTTTTGGCTACAGTCAGTAGCATTCCTTGGTCACGTCGTTAGTGGAGATGGAATTGCGGTTGATCCGTCGAAGATAGAAGCGATCCGAGCCTGGCCTTTGTTGAAAAACGTAGCGGAAGTCCGAAGTTTCTTAGGACTTGCCGGCTATTATAGGCGCTTTGTGGAAAACTTCTCGAGGATTGCACTTCCTCTCACTAAATTGACTAGGAAAGATCATAAGTTCGTTTGGTTGCCCGAGTGCGCACGAGCTTTTGAAGAACTGAAGAGCCGTCTGACCACAGCACCCATTCTATGCTCGCCTGGTGGTACGGAAGGCTACGAAATTTACAGCGACGCCTCAGGGAGTGGTTTGGGTTGTGTCCTAGTGCAGTTCGGTAAGGTAATTGCCTACGGCTCCCGGCAGTTGAAGGTTCATGAGAGGAATTACCCGGTCCATGATTTGGAGCTAGCGGCCGTGGTATTTGCTCTTAAGCTTTGGAGGCATTATTTGTATGGCGTGAAGATCGACATCTTTACCGACCACAAGAGCCTCAAGTACTTGCTAGATCAAAGGGAGTTGAATATGCGACAGAGGAGGTGGTTGGAGTTCCTTGGGGACTACACCTTCGACATCAACTATACTCCTGGAAAGGGAAATGTGGTTGCGGACGCGTTGAGTCCTCGGGCTCCCGCTCAAGCAAATTGGATTTTGATGCACAATGAGCGTCTAATCCGTGAGCTGGAAGAAATGGAGATCATTTGCGTTGATCGAAGAGCGTCTACTTCAACATGCTTGAACTGGACGGAGGTTCAATACCACCTTGCCGACCGAGTTCGACAGGCATTGGAGCTGGATGAGAGCATGAAACGCTACAAAGCGGAAACCGTTGACGGGTTAAACGTTGATTTCTCTTTCGAGGATGGCCTTATGTGGAAGAATGGCAGATTGTGCGTCCCAAACGTTGGTACTCTACAGGAGGAATTGATGTACGAGGCTCATCATACCAAGTACTCTATCCACCCGGGGAGCACGAAAATGTTCATGGACATGAAGAAACTTTTCTGGTGGCCGGGTATGAAGAAGGACATTGCCCTCTACGTGGCCAAGTGCAACACCTGCGCGTTGGTGAAGGTGGAATGTCAACGTCCCGGTGGATTTTTGAAGTCCTTGCCGATTCCGGAATGGAAGTTTGACGATATTTCGATGGATTTCGTGCACGGATTGCCGAGATCGCAGCATGGAAACGACGCCATCTGGGTGATCGTGGACAGACTGACAAAAGTATCGCATTTTATTCCGAACCGGAAGGATGATTCTGTAGAAAAGCTAGCGAAGCTCTATGTCGATAGTATTGTGCGGCTGCACGGTGTCCCTCGTAGCATCGTCAGCGATCGTGACGGGCTTTTCACATCGAAAGATTGGAGGCTTATCCATGAACTGTTGGGCACTAAATTGAAATTTAGCACGGCCTTCCACCCGCAAACGGATGGACAGACCGAGAGGACCAACAGGACTATGGAGCATATGCTCCGAATGTGCGCTCTAGATTTTGGAAAGAAGTGGGAAGATCATCTCTATATGATCGAATTCGCCTACAATAATAGCTACCAAACCAGTATAAAGATGGCCCCTTCGAGGCCCTCTATGGTAAGAAGTGTCGTACGCCGTTGTCTTGGGCAGAAACGGGCGATACTAAGCTATTAAAGCGAAAGGATGTTGAGGAAGCAACTTCGACGATCCGAACTATTCGAGAAAGGCTATTGATTGCCCAGGATAGGCAAGCAATGTATTACAACGCCAAGCATAGGAACCTAGAGTTCGCCGTCGGTGACCGGGTTTACTTGAAGATCAAACCGTTCAAAGGGGTATCAAGGATCCGACGCTTGAAAAAGCTCAGTCCAAGGTAATTAGGACCGTTTGAGATTGTGGAATGTGTTGGTGATGCGGCTTATCGGCTTGCACTATCTGCAGAGCTGAGCGGTCTGCACGACGTGTTTCACATTTTAGTTCTGAGGAAGGCAGTGCAAGAGCCTACTCATATCGTTGAGGTTGACAAAGTGTCGGTGGATAGTGGGTTGTCGACGAAAGTCAAACCCTTACGCATCGAGGATACCGAGATAAAGCAGTTGCGGAACAAGTCCATTCGGATGGTAAAGGTCCGGTGGGATAATTGCGGCCGAGAGGAGCTAACTTGGGAGAGAGAGCAAGCGATGCTTGCGGAGTACCCCGAGCTATTTCTCTCAGGTAAATTTTCTTTAAAAACTGTAAATTCCTGCTATTATTGTTTTCGAAATTTCGGGACGAAATTCTTTTAAGGGGGGTGGAGTTGTAACACCCCAAAGATCGTGGTTCGGCGAGGTAGGCGGAATGGTAGCGTTGCGCTCGGGATAAGCTCAAAATTCTAGATCAGGTCAATGCGCACGACCATTGTCCTCTTCTCGCACGACCAGTGATCGTGCGCCAATGATCGTGCGTAACCCACGAAGATTCGGAGTTCTGTCTCGTCTTATGCGCACGACCATTGTCCTCATCGCGCACGAGCGGTGATCGTGCGCCAGCGACCGTGCATTAATTCAGAAGAATATCGAGTTCTGTCTTGGACAGTGCGCACGAGCATTTCCCTCTTCGCGCACGACCACTGACCGTGCGCCTGTGATCGTGCGCCCTGTTTATTCTGTTCCGCGATTTTGAGCGGAGAAGAAGATCGGACCGTCCAAATCTTTTGGAAATTGATCCAACGGCTAGGTTTAGTTGCGGGAGACCTTTAGGGCTGATGAGAGGGGGTTAAACCTCATATTCTCTAAGCCATTCTCTCTCCAAACCCTAGAGAAAGAAGGAGGAGCCAAGGAAGAAGAAGGGAGATTCCGCCATTGACGGAGCTCCGGAGCTACGTTTCGCGAACCGTTTACAGATCTGGAGAGTGCAGCCCGGTGTGGTCTTTTCCCTCCGTCTAGAATCTCGGATCCATGGCGAAAAAGAACGCTCCTAGGGTAACGATTTCATCTCCCGTTGTTTGGACTTGCCTTTTGTCCTCTCCTTCATTTCTCTATGCTTGCATGAGGGATCCCTTTCACCAAATGGGTGAAGTGTAGGATTCCCTCAAGTTCTCCGGAACTCCGGGTCGATTGTGTCCGTCCCCGGCATATTGCATGTAGAAAATCCGGTAGTCGTGCGGATTTAGGCATTTTGTGTGAAGCCTATTCGTGGTCGTGAGCCCGAATCAGTGATGCTTGGATTGCGATGTTGCAATTAGGTTAAGCCTAGAATGCGTGCCGGAGAATGACTCCGTGAAATCATTTATAGTAGTGCGGGATTTAAGTGTAGGCGTCTTGTGAAGATCCTAACGAAATCCCCATGCTTTGAGATTGGATGAAGGCAAACCTTCACCGCGAAATTTATGCGGAGCGTATTATACCTCCCCTTTTGAGTATTTGTGAAGCCTAGATCCTTGTGAAGGGATTAGGTGCGTAGCTTATATTTGTGTAGCACTTGAAGGTGCTAAACCCTTACGGGCCGAGGCGAAGGCGTACCCGCATCGTGCGACAGATCGCGACGATTAGAGCACGGGCAAAGCTAAACCAAACCCGTTTCCATGCAGATCGGTAAGAGGTCCCTACCTCATGTAGCCGTGTGATCATGGGAGAGGTCGTGGAAGGTGGTTTACCTAGACCGACCAAAAGCTCTTTTTCCCACATAAGGCGATGGCCCTTACGGTGGAGTGTTTGTGGAATTGATGTTGTTAGCCTCATGCGGTTGTTTAGGCGGTTGCGGGGAACCTTCGGGTGAACCCAACCAACATCATGTGCATATCTAGGTTCCCTCCTTTTTGATGCTCAACCTAGAAGATTGAATGTGCTTGAAACCTCACCTTGTGTAGTTGCACTTTCTTTATTTTAGTTCTTGTGCTAGTATGGCTTGCTTGCAGGGTAGAATCTCCGCCACCCCGGGAAAGGGGTGGGGTCGTTATAATTTGGTCAGCTGTGCTGACCGTTACCTTGTTTGCCACCGCTTGGTGGAATGTTCTTATGCAGGTGCAGGTGAGCCTAGCGGGAAATAGCGGGCGGTGGCCCCTTTTGCTGAGTTGGCCCTTGAAGGCCAACCTCCTTTTTAGCTTTCTCATGTATTGCCGGCCTGCGTGCCGATGTATGTTTTGGAGTTTTTGGTACATTTGCTAAATGTAAGGCCTTAAGGCTATAACTCTCTTTCTTGGTTTCATTCCTATGATAGTGGACAATTCTAATGGAAATGTTAAATCTGTATGCTTCCGCTAGTGTTTAGTATGCTCTGTTGTAGTTTCTTTCTGTTTATCACCTTTTAACTCCTAGCTAGTGTGGTTAGTATGGCGTGGGGTCCCGGCCGGACCTACTGTTATATTATTCGTACTGGCAGGGTGTTACAAACTCCACTTGAAAGGGTTCATACATACTCATCTCCCCAAAAAGCATCTCGTTATATTTGGATACCTAAAGGAACTGTTACACATGGTTCCCTTTGGATACCTAAATCTCTTATTCATTAGGTATCATCATATACATGAAGTAGAATTTTTTTAAATGAAATATACAAATTTCTAGTTCATGATATGCTTTAATGTCTTTTTAATTTTATTTTTCTGTTTTCTTATTTTTAAGCTATCATGTCATTGTCACCTTATATACTATTGGAAATATGATTTTATCTCTTAAAAGCTTAATAAGTCTGTAAAATCAAATTGATCAAAATTCAACGTCATATTTTATTATTGTGACTTATCTATCTTTCTTATATTCATTGCCTATAAATATCTTATATTATCCATATAAAACAAACTCTAATCTTGTTATAAGATATTTATCTAAATTAATAAAATCATAAACTTCAATTATTCTCTTTTGGAAAATGTTGAGTCTATAAATTTTTAAATATTATGGATAGCAACCAATAATAATTAAATATCTTGAGAAAGTGAGATTTGGGATGTCACCCCATCATACCTTCTAGTACCGGTGCGAACCCTTCACAGGGTAGTCCTCGGGAAGTCTAAGATCCACTCTAAATTACTAAGTCCAACCAAAGTCTAGCAAAGATCAAATTGATTATAGACCCATGTGTACTCTTGTAATGACCGAAAAAGAAAACTATCATTATCTTGCACTTTCAGAAAAAATAATATAGGACTTTGGTAACTTTTCAAAAAAAAAAATGCGAGATTTTGACCCAAACTTCAAACGATCATAACTTTTGATCCGCTTGTCAGAATTTTGCCCACAATAGCTTTTTGGAATGAGGTCGAGAACATCTATGCAATGGAAAACCAGATTCACTTATTTGAGTTCATTTCGACCATCAAAATTGCAAAAATTCAACTTCGTTTAAAAGTTATATCAGTTTTTTCTTTTTCGGCAAATTTTTTGTCTACGAATTTTAGGTCACAGGCTCCTGTGTCCTCCTTCAACAAATTATATGCTTGTAATCTTTACATAACATTGCACCTTGTTATCATAATTTTTCATCTAGCATTATCACTTACTATAAGTAGAAATCAATGACTATGCTAGTTATATCATGGGATGTTATGTTAAAGAAAAATAGTACAATGAAATTTGAAAGTCAAGAAAATTATATATATGTCTTGGTGAATATTCAAAAATTCAAAGAGAAAATTTACAAAAACTTTTCAAAATAACCAAAAATAGTTTCTCACTATATTCATTATTCACCTAACAATCTTACTCTAAAATGTTTTGAAAAAGGATGAATATGAATTGTTTTACATACTTCACCTACATAATTATGAATAATTAATTATGAGTACCTAAATTTCTATGAGATAAAAATTAATGATCATGCAAAATCAAAAGATCTTATTGCTTTCAACATATAGTTTGTGATCATGATTAGTATATGAATTTATTATGTTTTGCATGTATCTCATTTAAGTGTTGACCATAGAATAAACTTATATCACTAAGGAAAAATAAATTAGAATCATCACTTTATTCTATGTCTAAAATTGAAATACTATTATTGATTACATGCAACATTATATCAATTAATTTTATGGCATAACATTACCTTCAAAACTTATCATTCATGCTAGTTATCTAATAATGACATAATGAATCCATCTTAAAGTAGAACAATTGAAAGTTAAAATTCATAATGACTATGTTGCCTTAAAATATAATTAGAAATCAATCTCTCATAAAAGGCAATAGTTTACAAATTGTTTCCATAGTACAAATTGCTTAGGAGGTCCATGATCATTCACCCACATTATGTGTCTCACAATAGCGAGGGAGTAGGATTGTATGCATTAGATGACCTAACCTCTAAGTCATGTCTTGTCCTTAACTAGGGAGGGTTCCAGTGAGGCCTTGCGAGGCACTGGGGGGAAAGAGTGCTAGGTTGATCATTCTCTAGTGTGTGCATATGGGATTAACACCCCAACCTACAGCATGTGTGCAGCTCCTCAAGCCCATCCGTCACTTTTATGGGGCTAGTGTGTTGGCATATATTTAAGGTACTATTATCTTGGACATACCTATATCAAATGTTTTGCATGCACTCTTTATGATTGAACATGCTTCTCTTGTGTTTTGCATATTGTATCATTTTTGAGATTTAATGATATTGTAAAACACAAATATTTGAAAACCAAATACAAATATAAAAACTTTTTTTAACAAATAAAACATGCTTAATGAGCCTTCTAATCATCTCCAAATTCTCTGGAATTTCTACACTAAGAAGGTCCCTTCATAATAAGTCAACATCACAGAAGAGTTTCTTTAAATATGCATGAAAACATCTACTATATTGGTGTAAAGATATAACGCTAGCGTTAGGCTCTAACGACATTGTTAGAAGATAACGCCAAGTGTTGGCCTTTTGTGCCAAATTTCTAATATCTTAATACTGAGCAGTATCCTATCTCTATATCTCTTAGTACAGTCATCATGCAATCTTAATTACATTATTTGAATTAATATTCTTAAAAATAATTTTATAACCTTTTTGTGAAAAAATATTCAACGATTTTGAGCCTTCTAATGATCCTTACATTGTCTGAAATTTTTACATTAAGAAAGCCTATTTGTAACAACTCTAGTTCAAAGAATTTTTTTTTCAAAAATCCTACAAAATAGTGTTCTGTTTGGGCATTAAGTAGTTAACGTCAGGCATTAGCTCCTTTTGCCAAATTGAAATTCTAATTTCTCTACACTATTTTTGGTATTTTTATAATGTTTTTTCTCTATTTCTTTTCTCAGATTTGAAATTATTTTGTTATTAATTTGGTTGTTTCATTATAAAATACAAAAAATTCAAAAAATTCAAAATAATCAAAAATATTTTTTTGTTATTTGTTTTGCTTTAAATATTTTCAAAACTATGGTTTGACAATAAGGCTTCACAAGAGCAAACTTCTTAGTAATTTTGTTTCAAATTGGTCAAAATTGATTAGGCATACACTTAAAGATTGTCTTCAATGTCTAATTTTATTTTCAAATTTCCTAAACATTGTTTTATCTTCATGCCTTGACCTTAATCTGATTATGTGTAATGAAATAGTCTATAGAAAATTGTGTATGATTGTCTAGCATGCCTCTAAGTATGAATAATGTTTTATGTTAATCAATGATTCCTACACTCACTATTTTTGGTAATCTACATGTGCTCATAATCTTAGTCTTGCATGATTGTGTAGTGTAATAGTTTTAACACATTAAGTTGTATGTTTAACTTACCAACACCATCTTTCAAAAAATAAATTTCTTGCTCTCATAGAAGTGTTATTCCAATATTGTTAGTGTTTCCAACAACAAGTGAATTAGGAGACATTTGGCCCAAACGTAAGAAAAATAATGAAATAATATGCCAAAGGTAACTCCACCAAGCACTACTCACCCTCCTGATAAGTCTTAATGAGCATTGTGAGTTTGAGCACCTTGGAAAGAATTGTAAAGTGTCTTGTGCAAACATATTCTTCTTTTTATCACTTCTATTTGTACACTGGATCACTAAAAATAATTTTTTTTATAAAAATGCTTATGTGATGCCCCAAGCAATACTTCGCTCCCTGATAAGTCTTAATTAGAATTGTGTGGGAGAAGCACCTTGGTAGTTGTACTCTTTTTATGTGCTTTGAAATTTTATTCTAGAATTGATGTGTGAAAGTAATTATAAGATTACAATCTTAATATTGTTGTTACTATTTCATTACATAGGTCATGTGTTTTAATTATTTCACTTGTATACTTTTATCCAAACACCTTATGCACACATCATTTTTTTTCATAAACCTTCTACTCATGAGAATAGATCCTAATGCAAAATTACATAATTCAATAAAAACTTAAGTAAAAGCACTAGATTGCAATGCATGATTTCTACAATGTTTTCTTTACTTGAAATACGAATTGGTTACATTGTAGCTCTTATCTTTTTGAATATGTTAAACCATGCTTGCCTATCAGTTATAAAAAATTTCAATGTTAAATGCTCAAATGCGAAGAGTCTAGATATATTGTTGGAATGGTCAAACTATTACAAAAATATTAATCTTAGTTATTTTTTTTCTATTTTTTCTGCATTCCTAATTTGCTCATAAGTTGTGTTTACCATGTTTTATCATGCCTACTTCTAAGGTTTTTTTCTTCCCCAGTGCTTGTCAAACTATATTGCATTTCTTCCAACAAGTTTCTTAAAAATTTCACTTTGAAAAGCAAGTGGTAGAATTCCTTTGGTAAAACAAAAAATGGATTGTTCTTCGTTCACGCTTATCATATCTTTTCCGCTATGCTACTCTATCCCTCAGCTCAATCATTATTTACTTTATGTCTACACAAAACTAATAATCCTCTCTTAGTTATGTCCTAACTTTTGTCTTCTCTTTTCTAGTTTTGTTTCAACTCCACCCACTTTTGCTAATAACAAAAAGGGGAGAATAAAATGATAAATCATAATGATTAAAGGAGTTGGATACACTAGATTAAGGGGGAGCATGAATCTAGTCTTTGGGAGCATACACTAAGGGGGAGCACTTATGCAGGGAGAACATAATCTAATAATCTATAATTCTTATTATTGTCTCAATATTGCTTAGTGTCATATATCCTTCTAGAAACACATCTCTCTTATATATGAATATGATTTATCTCTATTGGATTTGTTATTATAAAAAGGGGGAGATTGTTGGAACATAGTTTTCCGCATTTCTTTGATTTGAGAATAATAAATCGTACTTGAATTTGATCTTATTTGGCATTGTGTTTTTAGCATGCAATTTTGAACAAAGATGACCCTAGGTTGCTGTTATTGGTCTAAATTTGCTCACAAGCTGAAAAAGAATGGAAGAGAGCTAATGCCTGACATTAACTATTAACGCCGGCATTGACTTTCATTCCCACCATGATGAAAATGGCATGAAGGGAAGCTGCCGTGATTGCAGGAGCATTTTGGGAATGATTTGACTCAACGCCAGGCGTTAGACTCAACGCCAGGCATTAGACTCAACGCCAACGTTAATGTTGCCTAAAATGAATGTTTCTAAAGATGTCTAATCTCCTTCCTATTTTGAAGATCCGAACCATCAAAACATTTCTATACAGGGTCAACGCCAGGAGTTAGCCTTAATGCCGACATTAGCGTCCAGTCCTATAAATTGGTAGATTTTGTCTTCTCCAACACCCAATTCTAAGGAGCCCTATTCCAACACTCTGAATTATTTGTGAGGGTCGTATTTCCAGACCACAAAGGATCTCCCACTAAATTTCAAAAAGGAGGAATCAAAGGAGGCTTGGATCAACACGCTAACTCAACGCAAAGAACGCACGCTTGGACTTCATCAAACTTCAACGATTCTTCGTCGTCTCCTTCAGATTACCACATAGGGAGTTCTTATATTTGTCTTTTGTATTTTATATTTATCTTTATAATCGGTTCATAAATTCGCTTCGTGTTGGTGACTAGGTCTGGGTAGGACTTAGGGAGGAATTCGCCTCATGTTGGCGACTGGTTCTAGGGAGTAGATCTAGTGGTGCTTGAGGCCTTTCTGGGGATAGAAGGGCTAGAGCGGCTTGAGGTTTTATCCGGGAGAGATCGGCTAAAGCCAACCGGTTCTTAGTGAGAAGAGTTGATATAGAAAGCAAAAAGAGTATTTTATTATCTCTCTGATTTCTAACATCATAGAAATCAGATTTTATAATCAGTTTTATAAATAATAATCGTGTATTTTCTTCTTTAATAAAATTGATTTCATTTCTAATTTCTATCTCATTTGATTTAACTTACTTCTAATAAAATATTTAAAGTTTTTCTATACAGATTTAAAGTTTTCTAAAACCCTTATTCACCCCCCCCCCCCCCTCTAAGGGCGCCTCAAGATCCTACAAACTCCATCAAACACTACTCACCCTTATGATAAGTCTTAATGTGCATTGTGAGGTTGAGCACCTTGGAGAGAATTGTAAAGTGTCTTGTGCAAACACATCTATACACTACTTCTTGTCCACTAGATCACAAAATAAATTATAGTAACCATAATAAATTTGATCCTCCAAGCACTACTTTGCGCCTAGATAAGTCTTAATAAGCGTTGTGTGTGCAGAGCACCTTAGTAGTTGTACTATTTTTCATGTGCATTGAAAACACATATAACTTTGTGGGTAGAAGTTATTCTAAAAATGCATTTTTGATAATGTTGTATTTATTCTATTATACATGTCATGTGTTTTGATTAAATCATGTGTATGCTCTTATCAAAAAACACTATTTGTACACATCACTATCTTTTATAAAACTTATATTCATGAGAATTGGATTCTAATGCATATATACACTTTTTTCTCTACAATCTTTAGTAGATATAGTAGATAGCATTGCATGATCTCAACAATGTATAAGTTTACTTGAATTATGAATTTAGAACATTGTATCTTCCTATCTTGTCTTGATAAAGCGAATCAAGCTAACAGATACTTTTTGAACTTATCTTCGGCTATGCCTTGTGTGCTCAATCTTGATTATTTACTTTCTCAACAAGTGCTATAATGTTTTGATATCAAGTGATATTTGATCTTGGCCTACAAAAGATAAAACTGCTATTTTTACAAGGATAAAACTCTTACTCATTTACTATGCTTAAATCTCCCATATAGATGTTTATTTAAAAAATCTTGGAACATGCTTTCCACTATTTTTACTACTTGTATGCTCGATCATGAATATTTTCTTTCCCAACAAGTGGTCTATTTTTACTAAACTAAAGATACCTCACACTTACAAATCAAATTTCTTTTACTCACTCACCATGTGGTATCACTAAGTGTTAAATCTTTGTTATCCACATTCCCTTGTCTACAAAAAACATAAAAATATTAAACCTTAAATGATATATTTTCTCTCCACCCTCTTTTGATAATACCAAAAGGGGGAGAATAACTTTGAAAGAAATTCTCATATAAGGGGAGTAAAATACAAATAATATTTTCATGTAGGGGGCACTCATATAGGGGGAGCATCTATATAGGGGGCATATGCATACTATCATGTTTATCCTTACTATAAAGACAATTCATATATTTGAATGATTTCTTTCTAAAAGGGTTTGTTATTATCAAAAGGGTAAGTTTGTTGGAACATGCTTTCCACATCTCTTGATTTGAGAATAACAAATCTCATTGTATTTGATCATACTTGCCATGTGTTTATAGTGTGCAAGAACTTCTGCTTTCAAGATCCTATGAGCACGATAATGAAAGATGATCATAAAGAAAAGAGACGATGCTTTGTTGCTAATGCGGTGCACTAAGACTACCACTGGAGGTAGTGTCAGCTTAACTAGAAATATCGTCGAGATGGCAATATCGTCGAGAATGGAATATCGACATGACTCAGATATAATAAGTTCTATTGTGGTGCATCAACGCTACTGCTAGCGGTAGCGTCGGTAGCGTCGGCATATTTGAAAACAACGTCGAGATGGAAATATTGTTGAGAGTGGAATATCGATGGGATTCATATATAGCATGTTCTACCATGGTGCGTTAAAAATAACGCACAACAGTAACTTATGGAAGGCCTGCCATCATGTTGCTGATTGAGGAGCAAAAGAGTAAGGAGATCTGATGGCAAGGAAAGATATAACGCTAACGTGGCGTGTTAGTACTACCGCAGCGCAGTAGGAGTGGCTGCCAAAATTGGATCACAAAGGTTACCAAAATTTACTCAATCTGTGTGCCAGCCTCTTGCCTAAAGAGGCTACCGCTCGGCGATGGCACTACCGCTTGTGCTAGGATCCAAGTGTATTTAAAGAGTGGTCCTCCTCCTTTTAGCGGTGATGATCGACAAAGCCACAACTACTTTACCTTTATTAGAGCCTCCTCCCTGTATTCAAGAGAACTCCATCAACATTCATAAATACAAAGAACTTGAAGAAGGATCGATGTCGCTTATTCTACGTGATGGTCGTATGTACCAAACTCCAACCACTAGTGCACCTTTAACATCATCTTCAAGTTCAACCTATGAGGGATTTTTTGATATTTTATTTTTATTATTGATTGTAACTCTTATCTTTTGTCGGTAGAGAAATTCGCCCGTGATTGGCGATTAGGGCCTTGCGAGGACTAAGGAGAATTCTCTATGTGGGTATGGCAACTAGGTCTAGGGTTAGATCTAGGGGCGCCTCAAGGCCTCATTTGGGAGAGATAGGATAAAGTCAACCGTTCCTTGGGAGAAGGGTCGGTATAGAAAATCAAAAAGGTTTTTACATTTTGCCTCAATTATGAGCGTCAATGGGATCAAGTTTTGTAATCTATTTTAATGCAATAATATTATCTTTTTCTCAAATCCTGATTTCTTGTCTCTGATCTTTGGAATCTAAAAAAAAGGAATTTCTCTATCACAATTACCGAGCGGTAACTTCTACTGCTGGCGGTAGAAATACAGACTCCATCTCTCTTTCCTCGTGCAATACTATTTCATTAGAGCATATATCATACTCTTGTGAGAAATATTTCGTAATATATTTTCAACATATAACTAAAATTGCACATAAGCACTAAAAGCTTTACAACTCTTATTCACCCCCCACCCCTCTAAGGGCGCTTACAGATCCAACAAGACTTGCACAATCTAGTACGTGAAAGCATTATTCCAAAGCAAATGTGTCAAATACAAAGTGTATTTATCTTTGACTTGAGGACTTCTTCAATTCAAAAATATTTTAGGTAAGGTTTTTGTTGGGAAAAAGCCTTGTGATTTATCTAACAAATTACTTAAAGTGATTTCATCAGTTAGGTTATATTACCCACATTGTATAGAAAGGGTAAAATGGTCATTAGATGTCCTAGGTTGTCATACTCACCTTAGAGTGTCAAGACCAGGTCAAGATAAGCACAAATTCAGTTGGGTTAAAACTTGCGGCGAATAAAAGTCGACGCAACATCGACTAGAAGTTGACGCAACTCTGACTAAAAGTCGAAGCAACTCAATCTGCCTGTCGAAGTATCAAGATAAGTTGATGCAACGTCGAAAGGACCTCGACGCAGAAGGAAGAGCTTGTCAAAGCCATCTTATAAGTCGAAGAAACTTTGACTTCAATTCGATGAAGAAGATAAAGCTCAACTCCAAGTCTTCAACTCGATGGATACGTCGATAAGTAATCGATGCAACATCGACATCTGAGTTCAGCCAGAGCTAAGAAGGAATTTGAAGCTACTTCCATAAGAACTCAGAGGTGCATCGATATGATGAAAGATGAAGTCGACGCAACGTCGAATACAGACAAATATAGTAGGTTTTCTGCTATCCTATCTAGTGTTTTTCCAGATGTTCTGCAAGGCTGAAATATGTTGTCCAACGGCTCATTTATTGCCAAGAATAGAATGGAGTATTCCATAAATACAACAAAGACATTCTTGGATGTTATTCAAATCAGATGGATGGGTCAGTAACAAAATTAGAAGGAAATATTAATTGTCCAATGGACATTCCTTCCAAGGACAGCCCAGAAGAAGAAAGAAATTTAATTTCAACTGATAAAGAATATGTATGCTGAGAGGAGAAGAAAAAGACAACCAACTGATAACATATTTTGTGTCTGTCATCAAGTACTTCAGGTTCTTCATCTTCTTCCTCCTTTAACCCTAAGACAACACATAAGAACAACTGCTCTGCATAGCAAAAGTGAATAACAACACTGCTGCTTCTTCTACATCGAATAGGAGCAAGTCTACAATAGTACAGAGAATCAGGATCAAGCATATAACCCTTGCAATCATTACTATCATATGCAAGGTTTCATCATATTCAGATACTGAGATAAATAGAAGCAACATCATTCAAAGAAACAGCTTCTGAAGAATTCAGACAGCAGAATTTTATTTTTTATTTCTTTCTTCTCCTTCATTCACCAACTGTAAAAGATTTTTAAGAATCCCTCTTTCCATGGACTCAGTGGTTCTAAGAGTCTCCTTATCAAAAGACTCACTGAATCGTCTTCTTTTAAGCAACATAGGCGTCAAATTCATTACGCTTTTGTATTCTCTCTTTCTTGCTCTCGTGCTCTCTTTCTCTCTAGCTCTCTCTTGTATTCTTGTTTTCATGCTCTATATCTCTCTTATCTTCTCTTTGCAGGTACATCACTATAGAATCAATGGCTCCTCCTAAGATCATCTCTAGTTTCAATGTTGATGTGGACTCCTTCAATGCAGCCTTTGATAAGTTCAAAGCCATTCTTGTTGGACATGTGTGTCACATCCCTTTATTTGAGAATAACAAATCCCATATTGTATTTGATCTAGTCTTTCATGTGTTTATAGTGTCCAGGTTGTACAGGTTCAATGAGGAGACAAGTCCTCGTTCATGGGCATAATCCGAGAGTGTGTACACATTAGAAAAAGCAAAAGCATGAGTTTTGTGTGCTGATCTTAAAATAGCCATAACTTTCAATCCAGGAAGATTTACAGAACGTGCCACCCCATTTCGGAGATGAGAACGACTCAATCTATAGTCTGGAGAAGTTTCAGACTCAATCTCCCGCTACCGCCAGCGCTATCACTACCGCAGGCGCTATCTCGAATTCGTGCAGAACGCCACGCCGCCGATGGTTGCGCAACCGCTCTACACGAACGATACCGATGACGCTATCCACTACCGTAGGCGCTAGCTCCAAGGTTTATAAATTGAAGTGTTCTCTCTCGTTTTGGAGAGACATCCCAGAGAGGTAGCTTTTGCCACAACTCCAGTGCTGTTATGCTGCCGAAGATGGATCTCCCACAAAAAGCTTAAGGAGAATTCTGAAAGAGGACTACGTCACGCTGCATCCGAAGAATGATCGCTTCGACCTCGATTGTGCTTCAGCGATCCTTCATCCTCATCTCCAGAAATCTCAAGAGGGAGTTTTATTATTGTTTTTCATTATTTCCATTCCAAACTTCTTTGTAACCGTTTAGTTAATTCGCCTTGTGTTGGCGACTAGGTCTGGGACTTAGGGGAAAATTCGCCTTGTGTTGGCGACTAGGTCTAGGTGATTAGATCTAGGGGGTGCTCGAGGCCATATCCGGGGAAGGATTGGATAGAGCGGCTTGAGGCTATATCCGGGGAAGGATTGGCTAAAGACAACTGGTTCGTGGGGATACGAGTCGGTATAGAAAAGGAAATGATATTTTCATTTGTACGCCTCTGATTTCTAGCGATATAGAAATCAAATTTATGTAAACACCATTTTTATATAAATACAATCATGTCTCTATTTGTGTTTACTTGATTTCTCACTTTTGGCGTTATCTCCTAAATATTGGTTACAAAGCTTTCAATTCAAATCACTTTGTCTAAATTGTTTATCTTACTCTATTTTCATCATATAACAATTTAGCACTTGTTTCTAAAATCCTAAACTTGCAAATTATGATATTTTCTTCCTTTAGCTAAATTGTTATATTGTGCTCTAATATTATTTTAAACAATTTAGTAATTTCCATAAAATTGTAAAAAGATTTTTATTCCCTTATTCACCCCCCCCCCCTCTAAGGGCGCCGTAAGATCCAACAATTCCCACCTTATTTCATAATGCTGGATTGACAAAGTTGATCTCAACAAGGTGCAAAATCTATGATGTTCAGTTGACAGAGCTGAAGGACAACATTCACCTAGGAGATGATGGATCCCTCAATGGGAGAATCTCAGGAACTGATATTAATATTACAGAGGAAACGTTATCTCACACCTTTGACTTACCAACATGGGATGAGGCTGATGAATTGACAGGGAAAGAAATCAGTAAGGCATTACAGATAATGCAGTTCAAAATGAAAAAGCCCATAAACTAGAAGAAGAATGATGTGGGAGAGGAGTATAGATTTTTGGCAGATATAGTAGGGAAGGTGCTCCTGTGCAAGATCTTAGCCAATGATGCTATTCCCAAGCAGCAACTCCAGATCATGGGAATTCTTGTTTTGAACAAAAAGATCAACTGGGTGAGATGCCTCCTGAAGATGATAGGTCATAAGTATGCACATAAGGAAAATGCATATATGAGAATGATGAGTCAGGTGCTGCTCTATCATTACCCCATGACATGCAAATCAAAAGGAGTGCCAATTCCACCTGTCAAGAGAATAAACATTGGAATTTTCTCCAAGTGGACCAGGCAGATCCTAAAGCCTAATCAAGCTGCACCTTCAACTCCTTCTTCTCCAGTTCCACAAGTTTATGAGCCAAGTATACTAGATCCACCAATGCATACTGTTCAAGATGAGTCAAATGCTCAATTCAACCAGTCCATTCCATCCACTCCAGCCCTAGAGCCTACACCTCAGATTCCTCTCCAACCACAACAACAACCAACCAACACCTCTCCTACAAAAAATCCTCCAGACATCCAATTTCTTGATGACATATATCCCTACCTCAATCTGACATAACTCTAGAGGATAATCAACCACTATCACCTATCCACCAAGATCTTCCAGACTTCAATGAGAACTTCACAGCAATCCCTCCAGTTATCCAATTTGTACCTACTCTTACCTCACCTCCTGTATCTACCACACATCCTACTCCTTCCTTTGACATTGAACAAGTGATTTCAAAAGCAGTAGGATTGGCTACTAGTACATTTGCTGACCTACTGGGCACTTAAGCCAGGAAGGTCAATAAGAAGTATTCCCAGATGGAGACAGAACTACAAAAATCACAAGAGTCCATCCTAGCACTAAAATCACATGTATCCTCCTCTATGGTAACTAAGGAATTATTAACCTCCCTTGTAAGTAAGGTTCAGAAGGGGGAGAAGATACAGGAGGAGGAGAGGCTTAATCAAGGAAATGTGAGTGACCAGGAGAAGGACAAGAGTGCACAAGAAGAGATTTCCCCAAATGTCCCAGTTGTTGAGGTTCATGATCCAAACAAACTCACTATTTATCAAACAAGAAAAGTCCAAGAGGGCCAACTTGCAAATCCTCAAGAAAATCTTAACTACATCAGGGTGAGCTTGGGGAGATGCTTGTATCAATCCAGGGGGAGCCAGCTATAGAAATCCCTGAAGTAACCCAAGGGAACTTACATCAACTCAGGGGGAGATCCTAGAAGATTATCAACTCTGGGATCATGTATCAAATATTGCTAAGGAGGCTGCTCTGGCGGTTGAAAAAGCTGCACAATCTCAAGGGGAGACTTCCAAAGAATTTCATACTCTCCAAGAAGCTGACAAGACTGATGAAGAGGATAATGAGCCTACTATATTTGCTGCAAGAAAGGTGATACACTGGTCTTCTCATGGAAGAGGAAAACTCCTGACAAAAATTGTGAAGTCCAAGTATTCATTGTGAACATCTTACATTATATCATCAGGAGGACACAGTTGTTAAGAATAATATGATTGCTTGACAATTTATAATATGGTCTGTGATCTCATTCAATAATGTCTTTATTGTCTCTGTATAGTTGTTTGTATTTAATTTTATGTCAAAGTATGTTTGAAATCACTTAATCAAAGTGTAAAATTTGTTAAGATAAATAGGGGAAGATTGTTGGGAAAAACCGTTGTGATTTATCTAACAAATTACCTAATGTGATTTCAACAGTTAGGTTATATTACCCACATTGTTTTGAAAGGGTAAAATGGTCATTAGATGTCCTAGGTTGTCACACTCACAAGTGTCAAGACCAGGTCAAGATAAGCACAGATTCAGTTGGGTTAAAACTTACGTCGAATAGAAGTTGACGCAACTTTGACTAGAAGTCGACGAAACTCTGACTAGAAGTCGAAGTAACTCAATCTGCCTATCGAAGTATCAAGTCCAGTTGACGCAATGTCGAAAGGAAGTCGACGTAGAAGGAAGAGCCTGTCGAAGCCATCTTAGAAGTCGAAGCAACTTCGACTTCAATTCGGCGCAGAAGATAAAGCTCAACTCCAAGTCTTCAACTTGACTGATACGTCGATAAGTAATCGATGCAATGTCAACTTCTAAGATCAGCCAGAGATAAGAAGGAATTCGAAGCTACTTCCATAATAACTCAAAGGTGTGTTGGTATGAGGAAAGATGAAGTCGACGTAACATCGAATACAGACAGAAGTAGAAGGTTATCTATTGTCCTTTTAGGTGCTTTTCCAAATGTTCTGCAAGGCTGAAATATGTTCTCCAACGGCTCGTTTATTGCTAAGAATGGAATGGAGTATTCCAGAATATAGCAAAGACATTCTTGGAAGTTATTCAAATCAGATGGACGGGTCGGGAACCAAATTAGAAGGAAATACCAATTGTCTAATGGACATTCCTTCTAAGGACAACCCAGAAGAAGAAAGAAATTAAAATTCAACTGATAGAGAATAAGAATGCTGAGAGGAGAAGAAATAGACAAACAACTGATAACATATTTTCTGTCTGTCGTCAAGTACTTCTAGTTCTTCTTCTTCTTCCCCCTTCAACCTTAAGACAACACAGAAGAACAACTGCTCGGCACATCAAAAGAGAATAATAATAGTGATGCTTCTTCTACATCAAATAGCAACAAGTCTACAATAGTGCAAAGAATCAGGATCAAGCATATAACCCTTGCAATCATTACTATCATAAGCAAGGGTTCATCATATTCAGATCCTGAGATAAATAGAAGCAACAACATTCAAAGAAACAGCTTCTGAAGAATTCTGACATCTGAATTCCATTCTCTTATTTCTTTCTTCTCCTTCATTCACCAACTGTAAAAGAGTTTTAAGAATCCCTCTTTCAAAGGAATCAGTGGTTCTAAGAGTCTCCTTATCAAAAGACTCAGTGGTTCTAATAGTCTCCTTATCAATAGACTCAGTGGTTCTAAGAGTCTCCTTGCCAAAGACTTAGTGGTTCTGAGAGTCTCTTATCAAAAGACTCAGGCACAGTTAGTGCAATCCTACCAGGGAGGTAGAAGAGTGGACTACCCACATTTTGGGGAACCACTATAAAAATCCTGTGTCTTCTGGATTGATATTCTGTGTTGTCCCAGTTTACTGTTTTCTAGTTTATATTTTCTGCATTTTCTTAATTCTATTTTGGTAGTGTTGATTACATAATACTTAGTAATTTTATTGTGTGTGCATATTTAGGCTATTAAATATTTAAAACTCTATTCACCCCCCCCCCCCTCTAGAGAATACTCAGAGGCATACATATACTAAAATCATAACACAAGTAATAGAGACATCATTCAAAATATCACATTAATGAAAGTTTTAAATGTTTGCAAACAAATTATTAAAAACTACATTTGCCCGTAGCACATTTAAACATAAAATCCCTTCTTCTTTCATTCAGCTTTCCCATTTTCTCTTGGCATATCAAAGAATCAGAAAGTCATGTGAATATAAGTGTAGGGGATAGGAGGAGCAATCTTTGGCAATGTTCCCTCCTTTTGATGCTTCATATAGAGTCTTCTTTGGGCTTCAATTTTCATGTGCTTGGTCCATTCATCATTGGAATAATATTTGTCAATGTCTTTTCCAATGCTTCCAAGGTCAATCAATGTTTGTAGAATTATTTGCTTTGACTTTGGGCTCCATATTGAGAGACATTGTTTGGTTGTTTTAGCTTCTTCTCTTATTTTGATGGCAGCTAATTCTTCAGAAGGCCTACTCCTCTTCTGCTGACTGGAACCAAATTTTTCCTGTGTGCCTTCAAAAAAGTTCAAAGGACTGTCACTACTTGGAGGCTCAGCCACTATGGGATTGAGTCCCAGGGAGTGATGAAGTGCATTCACTATCCAGATGGCTTGGTCAGCTTTAGTCTTCTCCCCCTTTCTGACTTATTCAATAATACATCTTTTTAGATAAAGTCTCATTGGTGAATGTTTGAGTATTCAGATATCTGTTCATTATGTGCTCTTGACTGTCAGCCTTCCTCTTAGTGAGGAAGTCAGCTGCACTTTCTTGGTTTTGCTCTGACCTCTGATGATATTCTAAGGTGGAATGCATTCTGGTGCCTAGAGAGATTGAAGTGCCTTGATGTTACAATCCACTGTTGTTCCTTCCTTGGTGAACCAGCCAGTGATTTGACTATTGATATGGCCAATTTTTAACTTCATCTCCTTCATCTAACCAGAGACTTCTTTAAAGTACTTCACCACATTGTTAACATGAGATTCGTAGTGAAGTCTTTCATCTGCTAGCAATTATTTGAGTTGATGGATGTGTGAACATGATGTTTCCACTTGAGGGTGTGGAGCAGATGTGCTAGGAATTACTTGCTCTTACTCAACAACTTTTCTATGTACCATGTCCTTATACATATCAGCCATTGCTTCATCATCATACAGAATATTAGGGGAGTTCTGTCAGAGAACAACAACTCCTTGTCCTGCATTCTCGGCATCAACATCATTTATGACTTTTGGAGAGCTTTCTAGGTCATCTTGGATGGCCAACCTAGTTGAGGTTGCTTCCTCAACCCTTAGAGCAGGGAGCTCAGAGTGAGTCTCCCCCTCATTTGAAGCACCTTCTTGAATGGCTTCCTGTCTTTAAACATCTAGAGTAATAGAATCTAGAACATCCACCTCATTAGTGACCATGGGCTCACCCAATGGTTCTGTTATGATACTTAGGACTATTGCCTGACCAGTCTCCACCTTAATTTGTGCAGGGATTGAGCTCCCAATATGTTCCTCTTCCTCCAAAGAGGTTCTCTCAGCCACATCAACTCTCTTTCTTTTCACTGCACTAACCTCCTTGGATTTCTTAGGACCCTCAGAGAACAATTTCTCTCATAATTCTATGGTTCTTTTTTCCATTTTTCATGCAATGGATGGGAGCCCGCAGCTTCTTGTTCAGCATGTCTGGTAGGCTGGACAACAGATACATGGATAATATTCAACCAAAATTTGGGGCACTAAAGATTTCCCCAATTTTTTCAAATAGAATCTGAGCCCAATTTGTCCTTTTGCTCAGAATAACCCTTGTCATTATTTCAAACATCTCCCTTGAGATTCTATCATGTGATCCAGGCTTGCAGATCAAGACCTTTCCAATGATATCTGTTAGGAGCTTTCCTTTGGAATTGAAGTTTACCCATTTTAATGAACCATAGAAGTCTTCTTCATTTCTACACCATTTTAACCCTTCAGAGTAATCATCGTTAGAAATCTCATCCTCTTCATCTTCTTCTTGAAAACCTGGTAGGTGGAGTGCTCTCGTTAGCCCTTGAACTATAACTCTTAATAATGTATCACTTACCCTTCTCTTGATGGCTTTGCTGGATGTGCTAATCTGATGCTTGGAATAAAACTCCACTAGTTCTCTATTCATGATCACAGTGGGTTCAAAAAGGACATACTCCAGCCCGACCGCTGCCATCAGTCCAATAACATATTTTATCTCTTCTTTAGCCCTGTTGAATCCATCTCTGACGAGCTTGCATCCGATATTGCAGTAGTCTTTCCCTTTCTTTGGTGCCATTGTGAGAAAAGTTGGAGAGTTGAAGTTCGCCGATGTCGCAAGGTGTTGAGTTGGATGAGCTTTTTGTTTTACGAATTAGGTCAAATGAAAGTGTAATCTACTTATAAGCATTTACCATATATATATGATCTATTTTAGGAATGTCAAAAGGCATGTACCTGGGTGCATTTGCTAAAGCAATTGATCTTTAATTGAACGACTATGATGAAAGATCCAATATTAGCTAATTTTTGTGTGTCGAAGATGCACCACGACGATACACATGTTATGTCAGCTTGACAACCCTTCAACAAGACCTATATATCGTCTTGTGTCCTTGACGTCATAGATTTTATTTGATATTTTCCTGCATTTTTTGGTTATATCTCGATAAGAATTTTGTTAGCATGCATATGTATAATAGTTATAGATAATAGAGCATTGATATGCTTACTCTAAATTCAGCATACTAAACTCAAACTTAAAGAAGTTGAATTTAGCTTTATCAAGGGGCATTTTAAAGATATCTGCTACTTGGTTGTCAGTGGGTGTTGTAACATGGGTCGTGCCGCTCTCCGCAAGAGCTTACCGGGCTGTCCCATGTCAGGACTATAGTCCATACACTCCAACCTACTCTCCACTCAGTGACCCACAATATGAGTGGTAGGTTGTTGAGGCCAGGTCTCGAACCTGCAACCTCCCTTATCAGGGTATTTACCACAGTCCTAGGTAACTCCTTTATCAAGTCATTTTATTCTGCCATGAAGAGCAACATCATTTTCAATTCTCAAGAATGATATTGACTCTAAGATTGTTGGGAGGTACGGCGCATGGTGCTATGGTCCAGCAATGCCCCCGGTGTGGGTGGTACGGCACAGGTACTATGGACCATACTAGTTGAACAAAAGGGCGTGTCCCCTGGGCATAACTGACCACCTCGTGGATCCTTCCTAGGGTATCCAGCTTTATAAAGGAGCGATAGCGCCTTACCCAAAATGTCCAAGTTTTGGCAGAGTTGGTAGCACCGAGTTCCTACAAGTGGTATCAGAGGAGGTCACGGGTTCGAAACCCCACGGTCATTTCTGGGGGGATTTTTGGGAGGTACGACGCATGGCGTTATTGTCCAACAATGCCCCCTGTGTGGGAGGTACGACCTGGGAGCTATGTCCAACACTAGTCGAACAAAAGGGTGTGTCCCTTTGGCCTAACTGGCCTCCCCATGGATCCTTCCTATGGTAGCCAGCTCTATAAAGGAGCGGTAGCGCCTTTCCCAAAAAGTCCGAGCTTTTGGGAGAGTTGGTAGCACTGAGTCCCTACAGTGGGGACATACTCAAGCCAAATATCCTCTTTTTCAACATGCTCCCTAATGAAGTGGTACCTGATTTCAATGTGCTTAGTCCTGCTGTGTGATATATGGTTCTTAGCAATTGAGATTGCACTGAAAGAATCGCAGTACATGGCTATTTTGCTGGTCCTGATGTTGTAGTCTTCCAGCTAATGTTGTATCCAAAGAAATTGAGTACAACAACTTCCAGCAGAGATGTATTCAGAATCGGATGTTTAGATTGCCACAATTGTTTGTTTCTTATTGCTCAATGAGATCAACCTCTTCCCTAGAAATTGAAGGTTCCAGATGTGCTTTTTCTGTGTTATTTGCAACACTTCTTCCTTGAGATCTCCATTGAGGAAAGCAGACTTCACATCCATTTGATACACTTTGAATCCTTTGTGAGCTACAAAGGCTAGGAATAGCCTTATTGCCTCAAGTCTTGCAACTGTTGCATTGGTTTGATCAAAGTCAATCCCTTCTTCTTGTATATATCCCTTTGTAACCATCCTTGCATTGTTCTTGATGATAACATTCTCATCTAGCTTGTTCCTATAAACCCACTTTATTCTAATGACATTCTGATGTTGGGGTCTAGGAACTAGCTTTCATACTTTTCATCTTTTGAAATGACTAAGTTCTTCTTGCATAGCCATGATCCAAGAAAGATCTGAATTGGCTTCTTCAAATATCTTTGGTTCAATTTGAGATAGAAAGCTCAGATATAGTGCTTCATTCTGAGCACATCTTCTTATTTTAACTCCTTCATTTATATCTCCAATCACTTGACTACTTTGATGGTCTTTATGGTGCCTCCAAGATGGTGGCAGTTCTCTTTGAGTGTCAGAATTTTCTGTACCAGTTGACTGTTATCCATGCATAGTTTCTTGTACTTCTTCTTTGACTTGTTCTTCATCTTCAATGATTAAGTCTGGAGATGTAGACTCTTTTAAGCTTAGCTCTTTTAGATTTAAATCTGTTCCTGCAACTTTAGAAGAGTTATACAAGCATTGATGAATCATGCTTGTCTCATCAAATACAACATGAATTGATTCTTCTACCATATGATTTTTCTTGTTGAATATTCATTAAGCCTTACTGTGACTGCTACATCCAACAAGAACCCCCTCAAATCATTTTAGCAAACTTAGTTAGATATGATTTACCATTATTTAGAACATAACACGAACATCCAAAGGTTCTAAAGTATGCTAGATTTGGTTTTCTGCTCTTCATTAGTTAATAAGGAGTTTTCTTGTGATATTTGATGATAGAGGTTTTATTCTGCACATGGCATACAGTGTTGACAGCTTCAACCAGAAGTATTCTTGTAGTGAATGGTCATTTAGCATGGTTCAACCAGCTTCTATGAGAGTTCTGTTTTTCCTCTCAGCAACTTCATTCTACTGTGGTGTTTTGGAGAAGAAAATTCTTGAAGGATACCTTGCTCTTTGCAGAAATTTGTCATGATTTCAGACTAAAATTCTGTGTCATGGTCAGTTCTGATTTTGACCACAGTATAACTATTTTCATTCTAAATTTGCTTGATAAAGGATGCAAATATATCCAAGGTATCAGACTTTTTCTTAAGGAAGAACACCCAAGCATACCGAGAGAAGTCATCAACTATCACAAAGGTATACAACTTCCTTCCTAAACTATGAATGTGCATATGACCAAATAAGTCCATATGCAATAGATAAACGCATATTTCTGAATCTTGGACCATATGATTTTAAAGGAGGTCTTAGCTTGCTTGCCCATCTGACAAGCATGACAAATACACTCATTAATGCATTTAAGCTTAGGTACATTTCTAACTAGATTTTTTGAAAAGAGTTTGTTGATGGTCTTGTAGTTCATGTAAGCAAGTTGCTTGTGTCATTGCACATAAAGAGATTCTCTCTCATTTGTTACAAGACAAATAGGTGTAGTAGAATCTAAGCATAAGAAATTCAAACAAAAAACATTACCACTCCTAGTGCCTGATAGAATTTTCTCAAGTTCAATAGAATTCTTAATCAGACACTTATCTTTGTGGAACTCAATGACATAGCCTATATCTCATAATTGGTTTATGCTTATAAGGTTATGTTGTAACCCTTCCACATAAGCTACTTTTGTGATGGTGACTATGCCAATGGTAATCACACCATATCCCTTAATGATGCCTCTGTCAAATCTACCAAATATGACTTTGTCTCCATCTTCCATAGAGGTGAAGTTTTTCAAAAGGTTTCTTATTCCAGTCATGTGCCTGGAATATACATTGTCTAAATACTATATGGCCATTTAGTTGGTCTCTAGACAAAGCTACAATAACAAAATATTTTACCATAGGAACCCAAACACATTTGGGTCCTTGGTTCTTGTTAGCTTTGATTGTAGGATGCTTGAGTACAACACTACTTGCAAGCTTCACAATCCTTGCTCTAGGCACTATTGGGTTGAACAAATGGTCTATAGCAAAGTGTCAATCTTGCCACAGAACCAACAATCAAATCTATTATAACTCCTCTTCTGAGTCACCTTTTGAATGGAGTGATGGTGCTGATGATCAAAAGAGCAAGCTGCTTCGCAGCAAGCATTTCTTGAGATATTCTTGTGACTCTGCACAGGATTGGAAATTGGTTGCATAATCCTATGCTTCAATTTAGGAATAGGCTTTTGAGGAATATCCTTTCCCTTCCCTTTGGATGATGGTGTTGTAGAGCCAAGTAAAAATTGTGCATGCTTCATTTGAATCTCCTCATGGGGTGCCTTTAGAGCACTCAGTTTGTTCGATTCTATAGGTTTTGTGGATTAGTACCACTAGTTGAGCAACCATTGGCGAGGTATCCATATGTTAGATCTTGGTCATAGGTATTAGAGGGCAGGAAAACTTTTTGAAGATAAGTTTAGCTTATAAGGTATCTTCTTTTTCCTTATTATATCCAAGCCCTCCTGTATATGGGGAGGACAAGCTGTCTATAATGGGGAGAACAGTTTTAGGCTTAGAGAAGCTTGCCACAAGCTTTCTTTCTAAAAGAAGCTTATCCTCCACAACCTTGATAGCTTTTTCCCTTTGAGCTAACAACTTTCCATGAGCTTCATACTACTTTTGAAGTACCATAAGCTCATAAGTCAAGCTTGTTATTTAACGGGTTTTCTCATCCACCTCGGATTTGAATAGCTGAAGAATTCATATTTCCTCAGCCTGAGCTTTGGCCAAGGCCATGATTTTCTTCAGTGCTTTTAAAAGAACACCATACTTGCTAATAAGATATTATATTGATCAGCTAATTCAGTATCACTCTCATCATCAAATAATGAATTTGCTTGTACTTCAGCATCAGACTCAATATCAGATCCTGAAATAGAAAGAGGGGCTTTGATATGTACCTTATAAGGACAAGAATTGTCCTACTCTTCTTCATCAGTCAAAGCCATCAGTCCATGAATGAACTTATCTTCTTTTGAATCATTTTCACTGTCTGCCATTGATATCGGTTCCCTTATGCTCATCCTGGCTGCAGGATAATAATTCTCGTATTCTTCTTTTGAGACTGCAGTGAGTCCAATATAGGCTTCTTCCTCAGATTTTGATGAACTTGAGTCACCATCACTCAAGGTTTTGGGCTTCTTTGCTATGAAGCTATTTTTAGAGTTCTTGCTTTTGTAAGATCTTCTCTCATCCTCTCTTTTTCCCTCTTTCCTTCTATCAGGACAGTCAGCTATGACATGTCCCGGCCTGTTATAGCAGTAGCACACAATATCAGTAAAAATTTATTTATTCTTCGTAGAGGCATACCTCTCCCTTTTGGTGATTGTGCTTTGCCCTGTCACAATCATTATGATATTTATTTGAGTTGGAGGAGGATGATGGTCTGTTCTCTTACTGCCTCTTATTGCTCAGGAACTTCTTGAATTGCTTGGAGAACAAGGACAGTTCTTCATCTGAAAGTTTTAAACCTGAAGTGATGGTCTCAGAATCTTCTTCTTCAGCATTTCTCTCCCTGAGGGATGGGGAGTCCTCTCTACTTCTCTTGGAGCTTTCAGCCTTGAAAGACATAGACTTCTACCTAGAGTGAGATCTGGAATACTCTTCTTTTGCCTTCCTGGTGTTCAGCTGCAGCTCATGGGATAGATGCTTCACATACAGATTTTGGGGCTGGATGTTGGCCAGATTCCCCATCTCCCTTATAACACAAATCTTGATGTCCCACTCTTTGTTGAGGGACCTAAAGAACTTGTCGTTCAGATCATAATTGGAGAATTCACTCCCATAGTTCTTTAGTCCATTGACTTTCTTTAACAATTTTTCATAGCATTTAGCAATAGAGTCCTTTTTCTGCCTAAAGACCTTATATTTTGGTTGAGATGAGATTTTCTGTCATCTCTTGCCTCTTAAGTGCCTTCCATGTAAACAATTAGTGAATCCCACATTTCCTTAGCAGTTCTGTAGTGAATTAGGTTCTAGAAAGTGGAGTCATCTTAGACACTTACTATTATGTTCTTGGCCCTTTTATCAATAGTCGCCAGAACAACTTCATCTTTGGTCATCTCATAGTATTTATTAGGTACTTGTAGATTTTCATCTATAGTGGAGACTTTCATGGGGATGAAAGGAGTTTCCTCCACAGTTATAAAGATTCTAGGTTCATATGCTTTCATGAATAATCTGACTCTCTCCTTCCAAATTTTGAACTTCTCTTTTCTGCAAATTGGCAGCTTCATAAAACTGAGATATTTATAGTTCTCTCCAGAAGTCATGATGAGCAGACTTATTTCCCTTGTTGAGGATATTATTCAAGTTGTTAAGCTCATTATGAACAACATATCTATAATGCCACTTGTAAGTTAAGGGATGTCTAATCACCTAGAGGGGGTGAATAGGTGTTTGAGTGTTTTTCAGATATTAAAAATCCAGGCAGATAAATCACAAAAAAGTAAACACATCACAGATAGCATAGTTGTTTATAGTGGTTCCTCGAGTGGGAAACGTCCACTTTCGCCCTCCACCTATCTAGCAGTGTGCTAGACTCAGCTAACTCCTCCAAATACTCAGATCTATCACATCTTACAACTCAGATTCCACGACTCCTACAAATCAGGAATAACTACATATTCCCTACCTCAGATACAATCCCTAGACCCTAGAACTCGAATTCACTCTTGAATCCTACCTCAGGAACTATGCAAAGTCCCCTACCTTAGATCCTTAGCAAGGACCCTACAACTCAGGTTTGAGAGACCCTACACTCATATTTCCTCAAAAGTCCTACCGAAGAATATGTAAAACAATATTTTACAAAGAAGTCTTAAACTCAGAAAATTTATCTTATATAGCTTGATTCTTCTTGAAGTCTTTAGAGGAAATGGCTTCTTCAGAAATCTTTCTTGCAATAGATGTTAAATCTTTGAATCGACAAGATGATTGAATTTTTCTTTAGTAGAATAGAGTGATTGACTTCAATGAACTTCTTCTTTTTACTTGAGATCTGTAAGTGAAATGCACATTGTCGGCAGCGAGCTCTTTCTTCAGAAATAAATATGGAAATGATTGTGAATCTTGAGATTAGGGTTTGCTGAAATCCATCTCTTCTTTTTATATGGACATTTGATAATGGTCTCTTCCTCGGACGACCTTTATGTTAGATATCATCTTTCCATAAAGCTCAGCTTTGATTGGCTCAATCTGTGGCGACAATAAATGACGTGAAGCCAAAATCACGCTTTAATTTGAATTCTGGCCTTTCCACAATTCAACTAGATGTCTGGTCGAATGTATGTCTTCTGGTCGAATTTGAACTCTGTATTGCTTTAGTTCAAAGCTTCTGCACGAATCGTCTTGGTGACTTTGGTTGTCTTCAAGACGATATTTCATAGTTCCATCTTCTAGTCGAATCATTTACACGAATCATCTTAATCGCCTCTTTGTGGTTCACAAGACAATATTTTATTGCTTCAGCCTTCTAGTAGAATTGTCTGCACGAATCGTTTAGATGACCCTTTGTTGTTCATAAGATGACATTTCACTACTTCGGCCTTCTAGTCGATTCTTCTACACGAATCGACTTGATATCTCCTTATAGTCTTCAAGATGATATTTGAGCTCTTCTATCTTCTAACCAAGTGACAAGCTTATCTTGTCAAATTTGAACTGATATGTTGAAACCGATTTCTCGGTCTCCTATGAAGCTCGGGCACTCAACAAGTTGAGGGGCAGCTAGCCCTTACTAATCGCTCGAAAGGAGTAGACTGGGGACTCGGAAACAGACTAGGACCTTAGTCACAGCGAGGAGGTCCCACCACAAACCCGGAAGATTGTTGAGCACTTCCCCTCCCAATCCAAATCTGAGACTTGGGCACCTTGGAGAGCTAGAGAGCTAAACCAAAGTAGCCAAGGGAGAAAGAAGCTCAGAGAACTGAGATTTCCTCTCTCCCAAGGTGCCCTTTAAGTTCTATTTATAGTTTTTGCTCATGGTCTGTCAATAGCGGAATTCCGCCTTTTGGTTTTACTAAACGCACCACAGTTTGACTTGCTAACAGCCAAACTCCGCTGTTTAAAAAGGCTAACGACAGACCACCAGGGGTGGAGGGATAATTTCACCTCTTTAGCCTATAGACAAGTGGCATGCGCGAAGGCTACTTGCGAGAACTCCTGCGAGTCTCTTTGTGAGTATGGCTCATGGAACCCCCTTTAGGCGAACACTCTGCAAAAGCCCTGCTCGCGCCTCTTTTGGCGACATCCGCCGAGGCCGGGTCTCGCATATCTTCATGCGAGTTCCCCTTGGGCTTGTGTGAGTGTTGAACTGGATGGAAGATCGAGCCTGTCGAGCTGAGCTGTAGGTGGAGGAAAACCGCTGAGACAATTATCCCAGCGGATCCGCTGAGACGGGACAGAAGTGACCATTGAGACGGCCAATCCTTGCATCCCAACCGCTGAGACGGATTCAAAGGTGTCGTTCGTCAAACGCAGAATGAATTTCGTCGAACGCAGAACAGAGTTCATCGATCTCAGCTGAAGCTCACCCTTCGTCGAATGCAGAACGGAGTTCGTCGACCTCAGCTAAAGCTCAGCGTTCGTCGAACGCAGAACGAGGTTCATCGAGCTCAGCTGAAGCTCAGCGTTTGTCGAACGCAGAATGAATTTCGTCGACCGCAGAATGGACTTCGTCTAACGTAGATTGAAGTTCGTCTAATATGGAAACATTGTAAGAATCCTGCTCGCCCACTTTCTCATGAGCGGCGGGCGAGTGCCCGGCTCCTCAGCCTTCCTGCGAGTGACCCTTGAGGCTCTGAGTAACCTTCTTCATTATTTCTTTTGCTTGTTGAATACTCCCCTGGCGAATATCGGGGTTGTACAGTGCCAATCGTGGGTCTGGCCCATTCGCGCTCGCGCGGCTTTCGCCGTGAGTAGTCTTTGAAGCACTGCTGCGGAGCTAGACTTCTTGCTCGCCCTCGTGCGGGGGTCACCATGCTCGAGTGGTCTTTGAGAGCCCCATTCGCTGTTCTCTCTTGCCCAGGTGGGATAGCACCTAGCATCCCCCCGCGCTAGACTTCTCCTAGTTGAAGCTTGACTCCATCTTGATTCTGCCTTCTCGCTTGAGGCGAAGCCGAGGTTGTACACAATCCTTGCTCTTCGATAGTCTTAAGCTAAACTCGCGATAAATCATCCAACCCTCAGCCCAGCCTCCCTGCTATAAATATCGTCGATTGTAGTCGATGGGCTCCCCGCTTCCTCCTTCACAATTTCTCGCCGCTCCGTACTGTAGCTATCCAAGGATTCCTATATCTAAAGAGACCAGGGCTCGCATCAACGCGGCGCGAGCTTTTGTGGATGCGGCCCTCGCAAAACTGCCCCTGGGCCTCGAAGCCATCTTCCTCAGCAATGCTGAAAGCGAAGTCGATTCGGCGCCAGAGCGCGAAAGATGGACTCCTGGCCCTAGATCCGCCCCATGAACTTTTGCTCGCAAAATAGGTACTCGGGTCGGCAAGCTGACCCACCTCCTTTTCCTGCTGATATATACTTTTTTTCCTTCCAGGCCTCGGTCTTATCAGTGAACCTGACGGACGAAACCCGAGTGGATGCTCGCCCTGTTACCCCTCAGGGGGCGGCGCGGAGATCCCGGACTTGGGCATCCCCGTCCTTCACTCGTCTTCGCCTCAGCATCGTAAGAATTCTCACATAATTCTTCGATTTGCTCGCCTTGTTGACCATGTGACCTTATCTCTCACAGAGTCTCCTCTTGCGATTCCCGAAGGACGAGTCGTTTCCTCACTCTCACAACTTTCTCCAAAGTCAAATATCCCTGTCCCGGGGTATACTCTTCTGGGTAAAGCGAATCCAGAGAATTCACTTCTAGATGCCGTCCAGGGTGAGGGCCCCAAAGTTTGCCTCTCGGTCTTAGGTAAATCGGTGACCCTGCCCCCAGAACTTCCTTCTAAGGGCGACTCGGCTCTTCTCACGCTCATCAGGGTAAGGCGACTCCCAACTCGCCGATTAACCCGAACCAGTCAGCAATCGATCTTTCTCTTCTTTCTGATGACCTCCCCCTCTCGCAGGCCCTCCCGAGAGTTCCAGCGACTTTGACTTGGGGGAAGAGGAGCTATCCCCCCTCCATTTGCCAGAGGAGATCAATGCCTTCTTTGACGAACCGCTGGATTCGGTGATGATGAAGAGGCGAACCTCAGAGCTTTTCCAGAAATAGGGGCGGATGTTGCAAAACCTGTACAGCCAGGTGAAGAGGGACAAGGAGGCAGTTGAGGAGCAGATTGCATCGCTGGGGTATGAATGCGCTCGGCTCCAAGCAGAGCTGCTAGAAGACTCTCGCGAGGAGGAAACTTCCCCGGGGGTGCACCTCGCGCGAGCTAGAGACCATGCTCGCTTGATTCAGCAAGAGGTACGTGCTGCCAAAGCATTTCATTACCCCAGGAGACCGCCTAGCTCGGGGGTGCGAGGAAGAGGCCGATGGAAATGGATCCAATACTGACCCCCCCCCCCCTTTTTCCCCCCGCACTCACGTTCCTTTTCTACTCAATAATTTCCCTCTATTGTTTTGTGGTATTTGGACGATTTACGCCCTATAGTGGCGATCCGAACACTTCTCGCTCGTACTAGCGAAATCTTCTTATTTGGGTTTGTGCTATATCTCACTGAATTTGCCTTTTCTTTTTTATTCATATTTATGTTGCTCTTGCTGCGCCCGCATGTTCGCCTAGCGGACAATGTGCGCTTCTTACTTAGTCCTCTGCCTCTTGATGTTCGAGTACGTGACCGGCAAGGGCTCGCCTAACTTGCAAGGGCTCGCCCCCTCCCTCGCAGTGTTATTTTATTGTTTGCGAGTTGATATTTTTAGGTTGTCGCGAGCGATTCTGGGAGAGGGAGGCTCTCATTTTGAGGTGATGCGCTTTTGCTATCTGCACCCCCTGGCGCTTCAATTACTCCCCACTGCCTTGATTTTCCTATAAATAGGGCTGGCATTTATGGCTAACCACCGCTCCGATCATCTTCTCCCTTCTCCTCTCTACCTCTTCGCTCTCGCCACCTTCTCTCTCCGTACTCGCCTCTTTTGCAGGAAAGAAATGGGTGGTGACAATGCGGACACCAAATGCCAAGCCAAGTGTGCGGGGACCTTTCGCTATCACATTTTCCTGAACTGCTCGCTCACGGAGAGAGAGCATCACCTGGTCGTGGCAAACTATATCTCGCCAGGATTTATCGCCGATCTTCCTAAGGACGAGGACGTGATCAACTTTACTTTCGCGGATGAGCTGGCCATCCCAGCGGCCTGTTTCGAGGCGGGCTTGCGATTGCCCTTCTGGCCGGAGATTAGCCAGGTACTCGCTCCTCCCTTTCACTTTCCGACTACGTACTCAGTTGAAGTTATCATTTAACCGTTTGTTGCGAACCCCTAAGATACTCAAATATTTTGGCGTGATTCCGGGTCAGCTGACCCCCAACGCCGTTGCTATGATGGTAGCCTTCGCGTGCTACTTGCGAGAGGAGAGGGTAGAATTCTTCCTACCCGTCTTTCGCAAGCTATTTTCCTTTAGGGCGATCAAGGACGGGACTGCTTTTTTCGCGAGCAGTCACGCCAAGGTCCTGGAGACGGTCCACAAGAGCCATTATTGGCCCCAAAAATTTGTCATCGTGAAGGGCCCCTTCGGTAACATGCCCTTCTCGCCCGTACAACATTCCAAGGCCACCTACTCCCCCACGACGCTCGGCAGCCACGATGCTGAGCTCTTTAAGCACATGTCGACCAGCTTCTAGGTGGTATACCTTAGGAGGAACATTGACTCGCTTCTTCCCGTGCCACCACAGGTGATGCTCGTGCCCGCTCTGTTGATTATTGCATTGCCCTTCTCTATTCTGACTCAGTTTGCTTCTTACTCGCAGGAGAGCGGGACCTCCCGCTCAACCCTCCTCACGCGAAGGTGGGGCACATCCCGCCTGCCCTTTAGCTTGCCATGGCTGCCGCCGAGCTCTACCGAGAGCCTGTCCCTACCTCGACCCCGACCTCTCTCAAGCATCCTGGTCTCGCGAGCCGCGGGTCAAAGTCTCTACCTCCCCCCTCAAAGAAACCGAAGACGCTCCCTCCGACTAAGGAGAAGGAGGTCCTCAATGCCCCCTCCGAGAGAGATCGCCCAATGATTCGCCCCAAAGAGAAGGTGCCCAGCGACCCCCCTACGGTGGTGGCCGGCACCTCAAAGGTGCCAGATCTGGCCCGCCACCGGAACTATGGCTTGGGGAACAAGCATCTGGATGAGGCTGGCACACCTCTGCTGGTCTGGGACGAGAAGACCAACCGGGCTTCGATATCAACCCTCCTCCCCTCCTGGATGGAGGAGGATACGGTTGATGGCGACGCTTTTGCCCTGTCCTTCGATCTTTATGGGCGGGAGGACGCGAGAGAGTTCAACTCGATGACCTCTCGGGTACTCGCTCATGAGAGCCCGCGGTCCCAACTCCGCTCTCTAGAGCTCGCCCATATGCTGGGTCGGCGCAATTTCCAGCTGGAGAGAAATTCGAAGGAGCTTACACGTGAGCTAAAGATCGTCGCGAAGGAGATCGTGCGTTTAAGGGAGGAAAAGATCTCTGAGGCCCTTCGGGAAGAGTTGAAGGTTGCGACCGAGGAGGTGGCCGACCTCAAGGAAAAATTAAACATCTCGGACGACCTCGTCGACAGCATCCAAGGTGGGATGGGGAGTTTTTGTTTTGTTCGTTCGTCTTCCCTTTCTTATCCTTCCGTATTAGCGCCTAAATCTTTTTCTTGCAGGATGCCGAGACTGCCAGCGAGCTCCTTACTCGCAACAGCGACCTGGCACAGCAAGTAGAAGGGCAGAAAGCCTTAAACTGTGACCTTGTTCGGGCCGCTCTCCCGCCCAGCCCCGGGTCGCTAAAGGCCAAGCAGCTGGAGTACAAGACAGAGATGCGGGAGGGAGCACTCCACGCGGCAACGTTCACCTTTCACACTGTCAAGCGGTCCGGCCTACTTACGGCAGAGGCGGCGGAGCTCACCTTGGAGGATTTGGTCCCGGAGATGTTCTGTTGAAATTATTGAAGTGAAGTGGAAGTTGGTCGGCGGTCTGAATTTTTTGGTGACCGCAGAGACCGCCCGTTCTCTGTGCTGGTGCTCTGCCGGTCTGGTTCTGGCGGCTTGCTGTGATTGGCCGGGTTGTTCTAGCTGGTTCCAGTCTCTTCTCGGCCTGCTCTGCTTGGTTGGTCTTTCTGCTTTGTAGAAGACCGGGCGGTCTGTTCTTGTGTAACCGCTGTGACCGGGAGGCTTATGCAGGTTGATCTGGCGACATGTCTGAAGTCGGCCAGATGTTCTTGGTTTGCTCTAGGCTGTCTAAGGATGGAGTGATCTGTGTCCGCGCGGCTTGTGCGCGGTCTGCTGCTGACTTGCGGTCTTGGACAGGATGTTGTCCAATAGGTGTGATCGCGCGGTCTACTCTATGAGACCGCTCGCGATCTGATGGGTGGTGATTGTACCCCTCTTGCGGCGGTGATGACATCCGTCCTCTCGCCTATAAATAGGGGTGCAGGGCCCGTCATTAATAACGACAACTGATTGCGGTTAGCAGGTTCCGGTCTCTTTCCTTGGTGATTTCTGAGTGGATTGAATAAACAGTTAGGCAGCGGCTTGTATGCGGACTGGGTTATTTTGTTCTTGTGCTGTTCGCAGCGAGCTCAGCGATCAGGCGACCTTCTGTGGTTAGGCGATCTGAGTTGCGGTCTGGCGACAGCTTCTATTCTCTGTTCAGTTCAATAAGCTCCAGTTCGTGCGGTCTGAGGTGGCGATCTTGTAGTGCAGGTCATCTTGCCTGTATTCTATTTGAGCGGTTTCAGGACAAGCCGGGCGGTCTCTGGAGTTCAACGGTCTGTGCGGTCTCTGCTTGTCAGGTCGCCAGATTTGTTTTTTGGTGTGTTTTGTTCCTCTCTCCTTCGTGATTCGTATGAATCATGTCTCGCCATGTATGTCTCGAAATGTAATGAAGTTTTATGATTCAATAAAGACTATTATGTTGCTGTGTGGTATTGTGGTTATTTGGCTATAACTCAGTTGATGCAACTCCTGCTCACTCCTAAACGATTCAAATCAAAAAATTTAATATGGTATCAGAGGGAGGTTGTGGGAGTGGATAAGCAGTGTTCAACTTGAGTTGCCATCGTCTTTGTGAAGAAGAAACAACATAGTTTGCCATGGAAGCTGGATACGCAAGAGGTCTTGGTATTGAACTCCTCACATCGACTAACTACAAGAAGTGGAGGTTGTGTATGGAGATTTACTTACTTGGCGAGGATCTATGGGAGATAGTTGGAGGAGAAGACACACAAGAAGGTCAGCTAGCAGGAGATAATATGGCAGAGGTGAGACTTTGGAGGAGGACTAATGTAAAGGTAGAGTTCACACTCAAGAGGGCTATCTCACCAGAGCTATTCGATCACATCATTGGATGTAAATCTGTTGTTGAGATTTGGACGTCTTTGGACGGGCTGTTCAATAAGAAGAATGTAGCTCGGCTACAGTTTCTTGAAAATGAGTTGGCGAAGGCCTCTCAAGATGATCTTTCCATCTCTACTTTCTTTCTCAAGATGAAGAACCTCACAACAGAGATTTCTGCATTAGACCCTGATGAGCCCATCTCGGAGGCAAAACTGAAGAGGCATATCATCCGCGGGTTGCGGAAGGAGTATCTTGCCTTTGTGACTTTAGTTCAGGGTTGGGCAAATCAACCATCTCTGTTGGAGCTAGAAAACTTACTTGCTTCGCAGGAAAGTTTGGCAAGATAGATGGCGGGGACTTTTATCTCTGGGGGAGATAGTGATGTGTTGTTCTCTGGGAAGAAGAAGAAGTGGGAGAAGAAGAAGCCAGGTCATGATGGACCCTCTACTTCAGGACAGCAGGATAGGGGTTATGCTCCTAAGTTTGATAGGAAGAAGAAGGGAGAGGGACCAAGGTGCTTCAGGTGCAATAAGACCGACCACTTCATGAAGGATTGTCGGGTTAATCTTCAGTCGGGACATGCAGCGGAGAAGGAGAAGCCAACGTCTGATAAAGCTGGATGGGGAGGAGCCTTTCCGGCTAATATGACGGCGATGCCCGTTAAGGCCTTGGCTGCCATCAACTTCGAAGAGGATTGGATCATGGATTCAGGGTGTGGGCATCACCTCACCGGGGATGAATCAAAGTTCTCTTCTTTGGCACCTTACTCAGGTAACAATGCAATCATTACGGCTGATAATTCTGTTCATGCAGTAGAACAAGAAGGTGTTGTCTCTCTAAGCAGTGATAAGGGTCCACTCACATTGAGGAGTGTTTATCATGTTCCGGGTATGAAGAAGAATCTCTTCTCAGTGACCAATGCGGTCGATGTCGGTTATCACGTTCTGTTTGGCCCAACAGAAGTGAAGTTTCTTAAAACTCAACCAGAGATAAAGGGAGATGTAATTCATGTTGGAAAGCGGGTAAAGGATTTGTTCATTTTATCGACAAGTACCTATGTTGACAAGATGAAGACCAATGATAGTGCGGCTATCTGACATGAAAGGTTGGGGCATGTAGGCATGGACAAATTGAAGGCTATGGCGGTAAGGGGCCTTGTCAAGGGCTTGCCTAGCTTGTCCTACTATGGAGACGGTCATGTTTGTGCGAGACGTCAGTTTGGTAAGTCTCATCGACTTCCATTTGATAAATCACAAACAAGGTGCAAAGCACCTTTGGAGTGCATTCACGGTGATTTGATGGGACCGACTGCCACCCTAAGCCTTGGAGGCAACAAATATATGTTGGTGTTGATCGACGATTACACCAGATATGTCTGGGTGTATTTTATAAAAGAGAAGTCGGAAGCTTTTGCGAAGTTCGTGGAGTTCAAGGAGCTGGTGGAAGGTCGGTTAGGCCTGCGGGTGAAAAAATTGAGAACTGAAAATGGTCGGGAGTTCACCTCTGGTGAGTTCTCAAGTTTTTGCAGGAAGCACGGCGTTCCGAGAGAGCCCACTTGTGCCCATACTCCACAGCAAAATGGCGTTGTAGAGCGGAAGATCCGTCATCTGACAGAAACCTGCAAATGCTGGCTTCATGCAAAGAGTATCCCAAAGTCTTTTTGGGCGGAGGGAATGTCTTGTGCGACATATGTCATCAACAGGATGCCTCTAAGTCCTATCAACATGAAGACCCCTCACAAACTGATGTTCAAGGAGAAGCCAAGTGTTGCACACCTTCGGGTGTTTGGGTCAACCTGTTATGTGCATATCCCTGATGCTCTTCGGACAAAGCTAGATGGGAAAGCAAGGAAGCTTATCTTTGTGGGATATGATGGGCGGAAGAAGGGGTGGAGATGCATGGATCCTGAGATACGAAGATCAATGGTATCTCGGGATGTGGTGTTTGATGAGGTGACTTCCTACAAGGAGAGTTCAGGAGTTTAACTACCGGAGAGCAGGGTTGATGAGAAAGGGAATGTTGCGGAAAATCTTCAAGTGGAGTTGCCTATTTCACCAGGAGCTCCAGCTGTGTCAAGATCAGAGATGGAGGCTTCAGGTTTTGGAAACAGGGGGAGCGATGCTCCAAGTTCACCTGGAAGAGGAGCTAGCACAGAAGAAGCAACTGAGGAGGTGGTTAGTCAGGTGCAACCTCTTAGGAGGTCGAAGAGGACTATCAAGCCACCGGATCGATACACAGAAGGAAACATGGTGAGCTTTGTCTCATGTTTCTTTGCTGGTCCCTTGGATGAGCGGGAGTCGTCGAGCTTTGAGAAGGCCAAAGTCGTAAAGCAATGGGACATTGCTATGCAGGAGGAGATGGATGCTCTCAAGAAGAATGAGACTTGGTCTCTAGTGCCCAGGCCCAAGGGCATTACCCCTGTGACATGCAAGTGGGTCTATAAGCTCAAGAAGAAAGCTGACGGCACGATCGAGAGATACAAGGATCGCCTTATGGCTCGCGGGTTTTCACAGCAGTATGGAGAAGATTATGATGAGACGTTCAGTCCAGTGGCAAAGATGACTTCAGTTCGATTTGTTATTGCTTTGGCGGCATCTAGTGGATGGGAGATTTAGCAGCTCGACGTGAAGAATGCTTTCTTATACGGAGAGATAGACAAAGATATCTTCATGATCCAACCGTCGGGCTTCATCTCGGAGGATTGTCTGGACTACGTCTGCAAACTGAAGAAAGCCCTGTATGGGTTGAAGCAAGCGCCTCGGGCATGGTATGGGAAGATCGCGGAGTATCTTCTATTCTGCGGGTTCTTTGCTTCAGACTCTGATTCTAGCTTGTTCGTCGAGAAGGAGGGGGTGCTTTGGGTTATTGTTCTAATGTATGTGGATGAAATGATCATCACCAGGAACTCGAAGGAGGCAGTAGCAAGGCTGAGAGCCGAGCTTGCTATCATATTTGAAAGATCTAGGTGAGCTCCACCATTTCCTTGGAATCAAAGTTCAGAGGCGAGAGAGCGGAGTGTTCGTATCTCAGGCTGGATATGCAGAGCGGATCGTTTCACGATTTGGCATGGAGGAAGGGAAGAGCAGCTCTATACCTCTGGAACCGCATCATAAACTTTGCAAAGGATAAGGGGAGAGTTCTATCTGATCCGTAGGTGTTCCGAGCTCTGGTTGGGAGCTTGATCTACTTGACCATCATGAGGCCAGATATTGCTTATGCAGTTGGCAAGGTGAGACGGTACATGGCGGAACCTCGGAAGCCTCGTCTTCTGGCGGCAAAAGGAATTTTGAAGTATGTGAAGTCGACCTCTGATCTGGGTCTCCTATATAGGAGATGGTCACGCTTGGAGTTGCATGGATTCATGGATGCTGATTACGGGGGGGACGTGGATGATCGGAGATCAACGTCTGGTTATGTTTTCATGACAGGCCCCACAGCTATTTCTTGGTGCAGCAAAAAGCAGGACTCGGTGTCTGTATCTACCACAGAAGCGGAATACAAGGCTTCGGCCTTGGCAGCTTAGGAAGCCGTTTGGCTGAGGAGGTTGGTGGAGGATGTTCATGAGGAGGTTTGATGTCCCACTATGCTATGCATGGACAATGAGAGTGCTCTCAAGTTGGTTAATAATCCAGTTTGTCGCGCGAGGACCACGCACATTGAGATTGAGCATCATTTCATTTCGTGAAAAGGTGTTGGGAGGATCTCTTATGGTCGAGCATGTTCGGAGTATGGACAATGTTGCAGACATCTTCACAAAGCCGCTGGCAGAGGGACTGTTTACTCGATTGCGGAGTTTACTCGGGCTAGTTTCCACTTCCCACTTCAAGGGGGAGTGTTGAAATTATTGAAGTGAAGTGGAAGTTGGCCGGCTTTCTGAATTTTTTGGTGACCGCAGAGACCGTGTGGTCTCTGTGCTAGTGCTCTGCCGGTCTGGTTCTGGCGGCCTGCTGTGATTGGTCGGGTTGTTCTAGCTGGCTCCGGTCTCTTCTCGGTCTGCTCTGCTTGGTTGGTCTTTCTGCTTTGTAGAAGACCGGGCGGTCTGTTCTTGTGTAACCGTTGTGACCGGGCGACTTATACAGGTCGATCTGGCGACTTGTCTGAAGTCGGCTAGATGTTCTTGGTTTGCTCTAGGCGGTCTAAGGAAGGAGTGATCTGTGTCCGCGCGGCTTGTGTGCGGTTTGCTGCTGACTTGCGGTCTTGGACAGGATGTTGTCCAAGAGGTGTGATCGTGCGGTCTGCTCTATGAGACCGCTCGCAATCTGATGGGTGGTGATTGTACCTCTCTTTCTCCGGTGACGACATCCGTCCTCTCGCCTATAAATAGGGGTGCAGGGCCCGTCATTAATAACGAGAACTGATTGCGGTCAGCAGGTTGCGGTCTCTTTCCTTGGTGATTTCCCAGTGGCTTGAATAAACAGTTCGGCAATGGCGTATCTGCGGACTGATTTATGTTGTTCTTGTGTTGTTTGCAGCGAGCTCAGCGATCAGGCAACCTTCTGGGGATAGGCGATCTGAGTTGCAATCTGGCGATAGTTTCTGTTCTTTGTTCAGTTCAATAAGCTCCAGTTTGTGCGATCTGAGGTGGTGATCTTGCAGTGCAGGTCATCTTGCCTGTATTTTGTTCGAGCGGTCTCAGGACAAGCCGGGCGGTCTCTAGAGTTCAGCGGTCTGTGCGGTCTCTGCTTGTCAGGTCGCCAGATTTGTTTTTTGGTGTGTTTTGTTCCTCTCTCCTTCGTGATACTTATGAATCATGTCTCGCCATGTATGTCTCGAAATGTAATGAAGTTTTGTGATTCAATAATGACTATTGTGTTGCTGTGTGGTATTGTGGTTGTTTTGTTTTTCTTCTTTTTTTGGCCGGCGAGAACGCCGCAGAGCTTTGTAAAACTTTTTGGACGAAACATAGAAAGGATGTATATTTTTCCCCGTTACTTGCTTACTATCTCTGTGTGTCTTTTCCTTTATTTATCCCTCTCCCTCCTTTTGTTATTAGCACGACGCTCGTAATATTTTCTCTAGCCTATCTCTGGTGTATGAGGCGAGTTCCTGTCGGAAGACCACGAGAGCGAGCGAAGGGTTCTGCAGCGGGCAACTTTGATTGATCCTAGCTTTCTCAAGTGCGATGTTTCAGTTTTGGTAGGTGAGTCCGACGTTGACGGTAATGTCTTTTGACCAACGAAAGAAATGTTTTGTATATTTGTTGAGTATCTTTTCCTTTTTATCTTATTACTCGCTCTCGCACCTGTGTTCCTTCTCGTGCGGATGTATTTTGCTATGTTTGCGCTAATATGCTCGTATGCGAGTCTTTGTTTCCATATTCTTGCGTGTAGTCAGGCTCGCGCTCGCACATTTCTTTTCAGCGATGGTTATGAGGTTAGCCCTATGAGATCCCGGCAGTGGAATCGATCTGGGGCATTCCAGCACCAAAGGACTTTATACTTACCAGCCTCTCTAGAGATCAACCTGACCCACCGTCTATGAGAGCCCGGCAGCAAAATCGATCTGGGGCATTCCAGCATCAAAGGGCATGTTACTTGCCAACCTCTCTAGAGATCAACCTGACCCACCATCTATGAGATCCCGACAGAGGAATCGATCTGGTGCATTCCAGCACCAAAGGACATGTTACTTGCCAGCCTCTCTAGAGATCAACCTGGCCCACCGTCTATGAGAGCCCGACAGCGGAATCGATCTGGAGCATTCCAGCATCAAAGGACTTGTTACTTGCCAGCCTCTCCAGAGATCAACCTGATGCACCGTCTATGAGAACCTGGCAGCGGAATCGATCTGGGGCATTCCAGCACCAAAGGACATGTTACTTGCCAGCCTCTCCAGAGATCAACCTGACCCACCTTTTATGAGAGCCCGGCAGCGGAATCGATCTGAGGCATTCCAGCACCAAAGAACTTGTTACTTTCCAGCCTCTCCAGAGATCAACTTGACCCACCCTCTATGAGAGCCCGGCAGCGGAATCGATCTAGGGCATTCCAGCACCAAAGGACATGTTACTTGCCAGCCTCTCCAGAGATCAACCTGACCCACCGTCTATGAGAGCCCGACAGCAGAATAGATCTGGGGCATTCCAGCACCAAAGGACTTGTTACTTGCCAGCCTCTCCAGAGATCAACCTGACCCACCGTCTATGAGAGCCCGACAGTGGAATCGATCTGGGGCATTCCAGCACCAAAGGACATGTTACTTGCCAGCCTCTCCAGAGATCAACTTGACACACTATCTATGAGAGCCCGGCAGCAGAATCGATCTGGGGCATTCCAGCACCAAAGGACTTGTTACTTGCTCAAAATTGCTCCAAAAATATATATATATTGAGAGGGAAACATACAAGAGTCAGTTACAAAAACCGCTAAGGATAAAATCTCTTCAAATCGTCTCCACTCCTGGCTCGGCCGAGAGGTACCCCTTCCACATCTTGGAGGTGGTACCCCCCAGACTTAAGCACTTCGCTTATGATGTATGGCCCCTCCCAATTGGGCTCTAAATTACCTACATCGGCTCCTCTTCCTGCCGCATCTACTTTCTTCAGGACCAAGCCTCCTTTCTCGAATTGCTTTATTCTGATATGCTGGTCAAAGTACCGGGCCATCCGTCTCTTGACTTCATCCTATCGAACTGTAGCGAGGTCGCGGAGCTCTTCTACCTGGTCCATGGACATCCTTTGCTCTGTGTCATTTTCTACCTGCACTCTTCATCTCCCTCGCCTGCGGTGATCACCCTGGGGGTTTTGACTTCGAATTCTATCGGGAGGACGACCTCGGACCCATGAGACAGTTTGAAAGGGGTCTCCCCTGTGGCCGTGTTTGGAGTAGTCCTTAAGGCCCATAGGACCGAGGGTAGCTGCTCTACCCAATTGCCTCTAAGGTTCTCCACCTTCTTCTTCAGCAGGTTGACAATTATCATGTTCGCAGCTTCCACCTGACCGTTGCTCCTTGGGTGGTGGACCGATGCGAACCTGAGGTCTATGCCGAGTTGGGTACAAAAGTTAACAAACTCTTCACTGGCAAACTGGGGTCCGTTGTCCATCACTATGGCCAACGACAGCCCATGCCTACAAATTATCTCGCCCCATACAAAATTTCTCACCACCTGGGAGGTTACCTTGGCCAGGGCTTTCACTTTTACCCACTTGGAGAAATAGTCAATCATTACCAATAGTAACCACTTTTGACCGCTAGCTTGTAGGAAAGGACCTACCAGGTCCTAGCCCCATATAACGAAGGGCAACGGAGCTGTGATGGTCCGGAGCCTTTGAGCTGGGAGGAGTTGGTGTGGAGCATAGAGCTGGCACTTTGAATACTTCCTTGCAAATTCTGTTGCATCCTTGCTGAGGGTAGGACAAAAGTAGCCTTGCCTCAGCACTCTCCCCTCCAGGGTCCGGCTCCCGGAGTGACTGCCACACTCGCCCGAGTGGATTTCCTCGAGGACTCTCGGGACCTCCTCCTCAGACACACAACGAGCCAGGAGCCCCGAGAGTGTTTTCCTATATAGTCCTCCTGCATGCGTCTTGATTGACGTCCTAGGCACAAACGCGATATCAAACTTACTTAGCTCTACTGACCATTTGGCTAGCCTCCCCGAATGCGGGTGGTCGGTCACCACTTTGATTGAGTGTGCTTGGAAATATGGCCTGAGCTTCCGGGCCGATACCACCAAAGCGAAAGCCAACTTCTCCAAAATTGGGTATCGGAGCTCCGCCTTCCTCAGTACTCGGCTGACGTAGTAGATGGGGAACTGCCTCCGCCCTTCTTTCCGGACAAACACCGAACTTACTGCCTCCGATCCTACCCCCAAGTATAGGGATAGGTCCTCCCCTTGCCTTGGTCCCTGGAGTAGGGGAGTGTGGGTGAGCTTCCCTTTCAAAGCTTGGAAAGCTTAAAATATTCCGAGGTCCATTCGAACTTCCTGTTTCCCCGTAACACCTTGAAGAAAGGTGCACACTTCTCACCTGCCTTGGAGAGGAACCTGATGAGCCCGACTAATTATCCCGTGAGGTGCTGAACCTCCTTCGCTTTTCTTGGCGACCCCAATTCAAAGATTGCTTTAACCTTATCTGGGATAGGCTCCACCCCCGCAGGGGTGAGCAAGTGGCCCAGGAATTGTCCCCTGCTAGCCCTGGAGACACACTTCAGGGGGTTGAGTTTCATCTTGTACATCCGCAAGGTCCCAAAAGTCTCTTCAAGGTCTTGGAGGTGAGACTTGAGGTCCCGGCTCTTTATCATGAGGTCATCAACATAGACCTCCAGGTTCCTTCCCTTCTGCTCTCGGAAGACCCTGTCCATCATCCATTGGTACATAGCCCCTGCATTCTAGAGCCCAAAGGGCATCATTTTATAATAATAGCATCCATCCCCTGTGATGAAGGAGACATCTTTGATGTCGGGGAGTGGGGGGGGGGGGGGGGGGGGGGGGGGGGGGGTGCATTCGGATCTGATGATAACCTGAAAAAGCATCGAAGAAAGACATTACAGGGAAACCGACGGCTGAATCAAACAGCGCGTCGATTCTAGGCAAGGGGTGACAATCCTTGGAGCATGATTTATTAAGCAAGGAAAAGTCGATACACATAATCCACTTACCGCCTCCTTTTTTAACATCACCACGTTGGAAACCCAGCTGAGATACTGGATCTCCGATACAAAACCCGCTTGCAGAAGCTTACCCACCTCTTCTCCGATGGGCCCCTCCAGCTTGTCAGTTGTGGCCCTCTTCTTCTGACGGATGGGGCGGGTGCCTGGGTCGAGATTGTGGCAATGGCAATCCACATCCGCATCGATCCCGGGCATCTCTGCGGCACTCCAGGCAAAGACGTCCATGTTTTCCTGGATGCAAGATAGGATCTGCTTCTGCTCCTCCAAGCCGAGCTCTTCGTTGATGCCGACCTTCTCCACCACCCCGTCCGGGTGGTGACCTTGAGCTCTACGACCTCTTCCACGGCTTCCAGTCGGGTCTGCTCTCCCCAACCTTCTTCCTTTTCCTCGTCGCAAGCTGGTACTTCGGCCTTCTCTTCTACTTCTCACCCCTGAACCTTCATCACCTCTTCCTCCCCTCGCTCCTGGGACTGACCTTCTGCCTCTTCCTTCTCCGCCTCTTCCTTCTCCCCCTCTCCTCCCATCTTCTCTTCTGCCTCTCCGAGGCCCGCTGTCTCTCCCACCTCCTGATCCCACTTCTCATCTTCGGCTATCCAGTAGATGGTGTTGATCGCCGTCACGTAGCACTGCCTTGATACCTTGGGATGCCCTCTCACCCGAATCTGGGTCCCCCTTAAGCTGAACTTGAGACATTGGTGGAAGGTGGAAACGACGCAGCGGAAAGCGCTGATTAATGGCCGTCTGAAGATGGCACTATAGCTTCTAGGGGCATCCACTATGACGATGTGGCAATTCCGAGATTGCATGCCCAGGACTACGTGGAGCCCCACTCCCCCCTATACCTCCTTCCTCTCTCCGGAGAGCCCGAGCAATGGTCCATCCGAGGCCAACACCCTTTTGGCTTCCTCCTTCATCTCATCAAACGCCTTCTTGAAGATGACGTTGATGGAGCTTCCGTTGTCCACGAGAATCTGGGATACCGTGAAGTTCTCGATGGCAGTCTGGATGACCAACGCATCGCAGAAAGGGTCCTCATGACCTGGCATGTCCCTTTGAGAGAAAGTGATTTTTTCTGCTGGGTGTGGAGCCGTGGATGTCGAAGCCACGCTCCGACGGTAGATGGTATGGAGGCTCGCCTTGCGGGTTGCCTCTACCCCTACTCCCCCGTGGATCACTCTGATCCCTCCTCGGGTCCCCACATCAGCCCGGTCCTCGCACCTCTCCTCCTCGTCCTCCCGAGGCAGGACCTCCTCGATCCTCACCTACTGCTGCTGCCATGGCGCCAGCATTATAGCCCTCTTTGTCTCTAAGAATTCTGGGTAGGTGGCCGTGGCGTGACCTTCCTCATCATGGAAATCACAGTATGGCAACGCCACCTCTCCCCTCTCGGCCTCCGCCACCCTATTTCCTCTTCTCCTTCCCGCTCCTGCTTCCGCTCCTTCTCTCCTTCTCTCCTTCCTCTTCCTCCTCTTCCTCGCCTGATTGCCATGGCCTGCTGAGGCGGGGGAGACACCAACCTTGGACCTTACCTCCATCCCAACTGTTGGGGTCTTCCTTGCCCTCCATAGAAGTTACCCCCTCCCAGGGCGTAACCTCTTCCTTGACCTTGCATCCCCCTCCATGCTTCCTCCACCCCCCTCCGGGGCCCAGGGCTCTTCCCTTCTCCGCACCTCCTGCTGCTTGACCTCCAGCTCATTGAGCTTTGCTAGCCTCTTGGTGAGCTCCGGATTTGCCTCCTCACTCTCGACCTCCTCCTCCACCCTCTCCATCTACTCCTCGTAGAAGACGGGGGCCTTCCTCTTCAGATCCATCTTGAATAATCTCTCCTTCATCCCCAACGTGAAGGCGAGTTGAAGGGCAAACCTGGGCATCTCCTGGGTGAGCAATACATCTTCCTGAAACCGATCTGCATAATTAGCCAATGACTCTTTGGGCTCCTGCTTCACCTGAAGAGGGACTCGGCGTCCTTCTTCCTCTTCTTCGAAATTGAAAACCGCAACAAGAAACTTCTATGCAAATCCTCAAATGCGTAGATTGATCTGACTGGGAGTTGGTGGAACCACTCCCGGGCCTTTTCCTTTTGGGTGACGACGAAGAGTCGACACTTGAAGGCATCCGAAATCGGCCTAATGGAGACCGAGTCCTCGAACGACTGCAGGTGCTGGACTGGGTCATCCCGGCCGTGGTAGTACACCCTGTCCTACTCTCCGAACCCTTCCGGGATGGGTGCGGAAAGCACCAGCTCGCAGAAGGGGCTTCCTCTACCTGTTGTCCTTTCCAGCTCCACTCGCCCCCCCGAGCTCCCTCACCTGGCTTGAACTTGCTGGGGCACTGCTCGTGGGAGCCACCCTCGCCATAGCAACTCCTTCGAGCGCCGCGCCTGCCAGGATCGCGCTTGCCTGCGACGCATCCACCTGTGCCGCACTCGCCTGCGCCGCGCTCGCCTGCCTTGTGCTCGATGGCACCGAACTCGCCAGACTGGTAAACAGTCCTGCACTGACCCTCCGGCCACCTCCTTGACAGCCCTTCCTCTCGGGGCATCCTTGCCAACCGCTGCCAGAGGATGGGACACCTGAACCGCCGGGGTCGCGAATTCGCTAAGCTGCACTGCGACCTCCGCGAACCCGAGGGTGTCGAGGACTTCCCTCTTGAAGTCCGAGAACATCCTTTGCATCGCCGTCGGTGGTGACCCGCAAAACTCCTCGCCCTGATCTTCATCTCCTGCCATGTCCCTTTCTTGGAATCTTCTTGGATTAGCCACACTCTACGCTCACCGCACCAAAATATTGAAACCGATTTCTCAGTCTCTTATGAAGCTCGGGCCCTCAACAAGTTGAGGGGCGGCTAGCCCTTACTAATCCCTCAAAAGGAGCAGACTGGGGACTCAGAAATAGACTAAGACCTTAGTCACAACGAGGAGGTCCCAACACAAACCCGGAAGATCATTGAGCGCTTCCCTTCCCAAGCCAAAGCTGAGACTTGGGCACCTTGGAGAGCTAGAGAGCTAAACCAAAGTAGCCAAGGGAGAAAGAAGCTTAGAGAACTGAGGCCTCTCTCCCAAGGTGCCCTTTAAGGTCTATTTATAGTTTTTTGCTCGTAGTCAGTCAATAGCGGAATTCCGCCTTTTGGTTTTACTAAACGCACCCCAGTTTGGCCTACTAACAGCCAAACTCCACTGATTAAAAAGGCTAATGGAAGACCACCAGGTGTGGAGGGGTAATTTCACCTCTTTAGCCTATAGACAAGTGGCCTGCGCGAAGGCTACTTGCGGGAACTCCTGCGAGTCTCTTTGTGAGTATGGCTCATGAAACCCCTTTAGACGAACGCTCTGCGAAAGCCCCGCTCGCACCTCTTTTGGCGACATCCGCCAAGGCCGGGTCTCGCATACATTCCTACGAGTTCCCCTTGTCCTTGTGTGAGTGTTGAACTGGATGGAAGATCGAGCATGTCGAGCTGAGCTGTAGGTGGAGGAAAACCGCTGAGACAACTGTCCCAGCGGATCTGCTGAGACGGGACAAAAGTGACCATTAAGATGGCCGATCCTTTCAGCCCGACCGCTGAGACAGATTCAAAGGTGTCGTTCATCGAACACAGAACGAATTTCATCGAACAAAAAATGGAGTTCGTCGATCTCAGCTGAAGCTCAGCGTTCGTCGAACGCAGAACGGAGTTCGTCGACCTCAGTTGAAGCTCAGCATTCGTCGAACGCAGAATGAAGTTGGTCAACCTCAGCTGAAGCTCAGCGTTCGTCGAACGCAGAATGAATTTTTTCGACCGCAGAATGGACTTCGCCCAACGTAGATTGAAGTTCGTCTAACATGGAAACTTGGCAAGAATCCTGCTCGCCCACTTTCTCGCGAGTGGCGGGCGAGTGCCCGTCTCATCAGCCTTCCTGCGAGCGACCCTTGAGGCTCTGACTCGCCTTCTTCGTTATTTCTTTTGCTTGTTGAATACTCCCCTGGCGAATATCGGGGTTGTACAGTGCCACTCGCAGCTCTGGCCCATTCACGCTCGCGTGGCTTTTGCCGCGAGTAGTCCTTGAAGCACTGCTGCTTAGCTAGACTTCTTCCTCGCCCTCACGCGGGGGGCACCATACGCGAGTGGTCTGTGAGAGCCCCACTTGATGTTCGCTCTCTCCCAGGTGGGATAGCACCTGTCTTGCCCCTGCGCTAGACTTCTCCCAGTTGAAGCTTGACTCCAGCTTGATTCCGCCTTCTCGCTCGAGGTGAAGCCGAGGTTGTACATGATACTTATGAAATTTTGTGTTGGTTCCTCGACGACGTTTCAAGTAACCTCGACGATATTTGATATCAACTCGATGATAAATCCCTTAGGAAAATTATTCCTTTATATTATTACTTTCATATATCTATTGTATACTTCCAAGATGATATGAAAGCAAATGAACCTTGTCAAGACGATATTGTAGTGGAAAGTATATTAACAAGATGATATTTGGAGATTGGTCTTCTTGTCGACAAGACGATATCAGTGTAGTTGTGAGTTTACAAGATGATATCGTCTTAGATCTTAAGGTCTTCAAGACGATATCGAGACCTTCACTTGACAATATTTAGGCTCTCTAAGATGATATTTGACTTAAAGAATTTCTAGTAATCTCAACTCAATTCCTTTGCTTTAGCTCACTTGTTAGACCTTTATTCCTTATGATAATGATTTAGTGCATGTCTAATTTAGTCTAGATCATAGGTCAACATGGTGCTTTGCACAATGAAGGATTACATTAGCAAGACTATGTCTGATGACACTGAGTCTAGACCTTTGTTAGACTTGCACTGTATAGTACCTGAAAGCAATATTCTAAAGCAAATATGTCAAATACAAAGTGTATTTATTTTTGACTTGAGGACTTCTTCAAATCAGGAACATTGTAGGTAAGGTTCCTAACAGTTGTAACCAACTTTTTTGTTGGTTTTCTGTTAAGGGTTATGCAAATGTTCTTGATATGTTTCTTATTTGGGGATTTTATGATTTTGGGAATGGTTTTGGGAAGTAATCTGCTATGAGGGTTTTGGATGGTTATGGCTTCAAAATGGGGATTTAGTCTTTCTTCCTCTCCCACCTCTTCTCTCTTACCTATTATTGTTTTGGACAACAAGGGGTTGGTCGGCTAGCTGGATTAAGGAGTTTGGGTTGCTTTGCTTTAACTGTTGGTCGACTTTCGGTGTTCACATTGAGGGTTTTGGATTGCATTGCCTTATTGTTGAACGACTGTTGTGGCTTTGATCTCGATGGTTATACTTGACCGGGTAGCAAATATATGGCTTTTGTGGTAGGTTTCAGGTTGTATTATCTATATATGTGTCCTGACTCTTGATGGGTGAGGCTTTTTGGGTGATGTTGTCCGGTTAGAGCTTTGAATTGTGGCTTCCTATCTCTTATTCTCCTCTCTCACTTTCATTCTCCTTAGATTTCTTCTAGTTTGGGGTATTATTTTTCCTATTAACTGATTTGGAAAATTTCTATTACCACTAACGATTTAAATTGGGTTTTGGGCGAAAATTTATTAGTATTTGAAAGTGTGTTGGAAACAATGATTTCCCCCACGTTCTTTTCGCCTTAGACAACTGTTATCGAATCGTAGTGTTTGCAGTAGTACGTGTTAAGTCATAGCTAATTAATGGCGCAACCCTAAAGTAAATGATTTTAATTGATACTGCAATGGATGGAGATTTGAGATAGACTCAGTGAGAACCCCGATACTGGTAAAGACAGAAGAAAGTCTGTGAGTACTTATCTCTTTAATTATGCTTAGCTTTGAATTATTTTCAAAATTAAGTTGTATAGTTTTTTCATACAGAAAGTATTTTAGTGATTGTGATTGACATGAAATTGAAATAGTTTGAATTTTTGAATCAATTATAAGAAAATGGGAATCACTAAAAGATGCATGCTAAATCTAAAATAACAAGAATTATGCGATGAAAGAATTCTGATTGGACTTTTTAAAAATGAACACTTGTGCTTACCCACGAGAATTCGATGTAAATATGAATATTGAAAATGAATATATGTACGTAACTAAGACATAAGACGACTAAAAAACATTATGCATCGATGTATATGAAATGATAAGGTTTAACCCAATAGCCGTAGTGGGGGTGTGAATACCCTACCACAAAATGATTTTGAGATTTATTTGAGGCTGTTGAATGCCAGAGGTCGTTGAAGGCCAATAGGTCGTTGAAGACCAAGAAGGGATGAATCTACATCAACCCTTATGATTTCCTAATTAAATAAAATTAAAGATAAATGAGAAATTTGATACAAAAGATGGAATATGATTGAAAATTCTGATAATTGAAAATGAATTGAATGAGTTATCATCAGAACGAACATGAAAATTGATGAAAATAATTTGAATAGAGGATAAGAAGAAACGAAATGACCTTTAAGAACATAAAAAAACTAATTAATAGAACAAATACACAATTTTAAAATATACTTCATTGTTGCATGAACACTGTAATTTTCTTTATTGATCATTATTGGTACTGCAATTCCTTACTCACCGCACCTTCTTATATTGAAATTCAATACATATGCATATTGCTACTAACATTTCTTGTTTGCGTGTACAATAGTTAAGAGGTATGTTACTCACTTAGTCATATTCTTTATGACTAAACCCATCATAGTTTATCTTTTTAGGTAGCTGATGCAACCCCGTTGTTAAATTTTTCTAAGTGGAGTGGAAAAGGTCTGGGCGGTCTGAAAAAGGGCAGACCACAGAGTCCACGCAGTTTGCATCATCTCCCTCTATTGGCTGGTTGATGTATTGGCTGTCCCATGCATGGCTCTTCTTGTGATCGCGTGATCTCCTCTTGTGCGATCTGGTTTGGGCGGTTATTGTATCTCTTATGGGGCGGTGATGGCATTCGTTTATTTGCCTATAAATAGAGATGCAAGGCCTGTCATTCTCATTGAGAACTGTAAGAACTAGAGGTTGGGTTGATTTTGTCGATCTATGCTTTTGAGGTCGCGCGGTCAGGGAGTGGTTGATAATTTGTTATGTTCGCAGGTCAGCGGCCAGCAATCGACGGTCTTCTTCCTTGGTGATTCCTCCCAGCTGTGAATAACCAGCTGCCAGCGGTCTCTTCTAGGCGATCTATGTTTTACTTCTTCGGTTGTTCGCAGCAAGCTCAGCGATTAGATGACCTAGCAGTCAGGCGATCTAGAGTTGCGGTCAGGCGACAACATTTGTAATTCTGTTCTATGTTCGAGGGAAGCTTCTGTGATTATGCGACTGTGAGGTCAGGCCATCAAGAAGTGCAAACAGGTTGTTTTTCAGCAACTCAATAAGTCAACAGCTCGCGCGGATGAGTTGGCGGTCTGGCAGGTAGCAGATTGGCGACCTATACTGTTCGCACGGTCTCAGTGTTTATGTGCGGCTTGACCATCTTTGCGGTCTCTGGCGATCTCAGTTTTTACGGTTGTCCAGTTGTTTATTGTCTCTGTTGTCTCTCCCTGTATTCTGATGAATCTTGTCTCGCCATGTATGCCTCGCATTGTAAAGAGATAGATTAATTCAAGATCATTTTTGCTCTTATATTCTTGCTGGTTACTTAACTTGGAATGGTTGTAGTATTACTGCGCCTGGTTCCTGCTTCTTATATTCTTTGCTTTGGTATCTGAGCTGAAATTTATCTCTAGATACCATAGTTAGAAAAATTCAATACATGAGTGCTTCGAGAAATCCTCATTTGACAGAGGAAGAGAAGAAGAAAATTAGCAGAAAAGTGAGCTAAGGTATGGGTTAGAATTTACGAAAAGTTTTTATTATGTGTTTTATTTTGTACTCATTATGCTTACTTCTAGAACATCCTAGACAAATAACTTGAAAATAAGCTTAGATACATTTTTTATATAAGGTCTGAATTGGGTCCATACACCACAGGCTGAGGCTATTATGGAGCACCCGCTATAGAACCAGCACAGATAGAAGCTAACAGAATTGGATGTAATTATGGTTGTCTATAACCTTATCAGGCGACCACTCTACGCTTGAGAAATAGGCATGTTTACCCATTTGGATAGCGTTGGGTGGTTTTATTGGCAAGTAAGATCACTAGGACCCGGTCCATTTGTGGGGGGTGGGGGGGGGGGGGGGGGGGGTTCTTACAGTGCTTCAATTTATGCAGATAATTTTTATGACTTATTCCCTTTGGTCTTTTATATTAACTTATACCAGCAATTCAATATTCTGAGATAAGTCTCCCTTCCACAGCTAGTTTGTGGTAAGATTGGGTTTTTACCTGTAATAAACATTCGAGGGATCCCAGTTTACCTTGGGTCCTGATGTTCTAGTGTAATAACAAATGTGAGAATAGGGACGAGTTCTCACAAAACTTCTAGGGGAGAGGTTGCTGATAAATTATACCTGCAATCACTCATGAAGTGCCCTACCTTATGGAAACAATGACACTCTTACTAATTATATTTAGTTTTTCTTGTAGAATAAGTGTTACAAGAATGAGGGTGTGAAGTTTTCAAATTCATTTCATCAGAACTACTGTAAGGAGAGGCAACAGTCTGGAAACCATGATCAGATCGAATATTATTCGATGCATATGATTTGCGTCGTGTTGTATTCGATGGAGCTTGAAAATTGTGTCAAATAGTATTCGTCATGACTTCAAGATTGAGTCGATTTTTGTTCGACGTGACATAGTGACGTTGAACACTATTCGGCGCATATATGGAGTTTCATTGAGAAGTATTTAATGATTATTCATAATGATGTTGATAAGTATTCGACACAATATAGTGACGTCAATCACTCTATGATGTTGCTTTCCAGATTCTTTATTTTACTGGTTTCTTCCTAGGCTTCTTGTTAGCTGGATATTTTGCACTAGGATGCTTCCCAAGAATTCCTTGTTCAGAAGATGGAATTGGGATGCTTCTTGTACAATTGTTATTAACTTTATTAGTCCTAGAAGTTGATGGAACTTCATGTTTAGGATATATATGGGATTTTACTTTGCTCTTGACAAATACCATTGGGCTCTTCCAAGCAGAAACATTTGAAAGGCCTTTTGGCATGACAGGATCAGCTCCTAGCCATAGATTCTTAAACCTTATTGTTAGGTTTTCAGAGATGTCTTTTAATTTGTTGCTTCTACCATTTGAGGAATTTTCAAATTCCTTTGCTTTGGCAAGTTGATCATTCAACTAAACAACTCTAGTTTTTAGGGAGTCAATTTCCCTTTATAGTCTAGAGTTTTGTACTTTCAGATTCCAATTTTCAATTTTAGTGGCATCATTCATCATAGTTTGATTAAGAGATGCCAACTCTATATTGAGATATTTGATTTCCTTTAGTACATCATGATGAGCAAGGTAAAGTACTTCAAATTCTTTTCTGAATTCAGATGAACTATAATCAATAGTGTTAAAATATTGTACCTCATTTACATGAGTGATTTCTTCAAGGTCTGAGTCATTGAGAGTCATATAGTTGACTTCAGCATCCTCAGCCTTTTCCTCATCATCAAAGTTGGAGGAGCTTTCTTCACTTTGACTCTAGATTTTAGATATGAGGTCTTTGTCATTCTTGACTTTATCCTTTGAGTCCTTAATGTTCTTAGGAGAAATTAGAGATGATATTTCATTTCTCCATTCATTAGTAGAACTTTCTACTAATCAGGTGAGGGTGTCCCAGATCTCTTGAGATGGGACAATAATCACTTGAGATGTACTATAGAGTAATTAAAATTTAAGTAGATTTAGTTTTACTATTTTCAAACAGTTTCACGGACACCCCTATTATATCACAACCACAACAATCAAGAGTAAATAAAGGTGCAAAAATGAAAACATAGAGAAAATACAAATAACACAAACGACATAGAAAATATAGTGGTTCCTCAAACACGGGTATGCGCACTCTTCTGTCGCAGTAGGAATTCACTATCACTAGTGATGAGTCTTTTGATAAGGATACTCTTAGAACCAGGAAGGTTGATAAGGTGTCCAAGAACCACCGAGTCTTTTGGTAAGGAGACTCTTAGAATAAGGACAATTGATAAGGCGTCTAAGAATCGTTGAGTATTTTGGTAAGGAGACTCTTAAAACCACCGAGTCTTTTGGTAATGAGATTCTTAGAACCGGAAGTTGTTGATGAGGTCTCTCAAAATCTATGTGAGTTGTTGATAAGGAAGCTCAACCAAGAGTTGTTGATAAGGTCTCTCCAAAGACAAGTGAGTTTTTGATAAGGAAACTCAACCACTGGGTCTTTTGAAGGGAGACATTCATAACCAAATGGATTCCCTTTAGGAGGTATACTTAGGACTCCTTTAAATCAGGTTGATTTTGATATGAATTTTCCACAAGGTATCTCCCTCCAGCTGTAGATTGATCTTGATATCACGGTGTGGATTCAACAGAGGTAATAGTAGCTTCTTCTTATTGATCGCAACTCTGGAGGAGAAGGTTGAGTATTGTTCTTCAGCAATAGCCCTTAAGACAAGTGCTTCTTCATTTGAATCTTCAGATAGAATGGAAGATTCTTCTTGATCTACTGTTGGAGCGTCTGAGAAGTAAAGTCCTTCAATAATATGCTAGATAGTTGATCTTCCTTTTCTTAATAACAAGCTATTGTTATTTTCCTCATTGCTACAGTTCCTCTACTGCAGTTTTCTATATATATCTTGCCAACACACTTCTTATCTTTTTTCTATTTACTAACTTCTTTGTTTTCTTCTGTTGTTGACGTCATTTATATACACCTTCTTATTTTTGAACTCATTTCCTGATAGCTTTAAGTGCTCTGAATACTACTTTTATTGGCCTGGATAACATGCTTAAAATAGTCATTTAACCGCTAAATTTTATCTGTAATCTCATTCATGATAAGTTCTTAGAGAGATGAACATTGGAGGCCTTCAAAGAAATATGCGCTAGTTTTGTTGTCCAGAGAATTCTCGACGCGACTCTTGCGATTTCAGCGATGTTTGGACGTTCCATCACAACTCAGAGATTTTGACGCAACTTTGGCGAATTCAATACTCCTTGAGGTTTCGATGTTATTCTAAAGAATACATCCTTGCACGGAGGATTTTGACGCGGATCTTTTGATTGCAGACGAACTCAACGCTACTCAGAGAAATATACAAATCTAACTCAAATTACCCTTCTATACAATTGGGTAATATCCTAATTAATCACTCTTTAAACTGTATATCAAATCTAGAGGTGGGTTTTTCTCAACATTTCTTTTGCTGATAGACAGTCAACTACTCTCTGAAAGATATAATCAGACATTGATGATATCGGAATGTTCATTGCCTCAATATCACACACTTTGGCATTCTTGTCACCTTCTGACCATTCAGCTTGGTCAATGAGTATAGTCTGTCCATAGTCATTTGTCCTTGTGGGGGAGACAAATCCTATTAATACTGATTCAAAGATATCTTCATCGATAGAGTTCATATATAATTTAATTCTAGATTTCCATAAATAAAGATTATTTAGATTGCACACAGGGGCTTTTGTGATTGCATATTATCTGATTTGAAATGTACTCATGTTTGTGAAATAAATCTTTTTCTCAAGTGATTAATTTCTTAAGGGATCTTGTTGATCAAGGTGTTAGCCTTTTTTGATCAATCTCCCTCTGATACCAATTGAAAGGGAAGGTAATCTCTTGAGAAGTGCTCTAGAGCGGGGGGGTGAATAGAGTAATTAAAGTTGTACTTTTTTTCACATTTCACGGAATACCCCTCATCTCAAATAAATAAAAGTTCAGAAAAGAGAAACATATAGAATAGACAAGCAACACAAATGACACAAGAAGTTATAGTGGTTCCCCAAATGTCAAGTACGTCCACTCTTCTGCTGCAGCAGGAATTCACTATGACTAGTGCTGAGTCTTTTGATAAGGAGACTCTAAAACACAGGATTGTTGATAAGGTGTCCAAGAATCACAGAGTATTTTGGTAAGGGGACTCTTAGAATCAAGATAGTTGATAAGGTCTCCAAGAACCACCGAATATTTTGCTAAGAAGACTCTTAGAAGCAGCTAAGTTGTTGATAAGAAAGCTCAACCACTAAGTCTTCTGACTAGAGACTATCAGAACCATAACTGAATCCTTTGAGGAGGGAATCTTAGGACTCCTTATACAGTTCAGGTTTAAGTGAAGTTTCCAGAAAATGTTCTTCGGTAATAGGATTTCTTAGACAACTAATGCGTTACACCACAGTGCGGATTCAGTCAAGAAATATCAACACCTTCTTCTGATTGATCAAGACTCTGGAGGATAAAGTTGAGTCTTGATCTTCACTAATGGCCCTTGAGACAAGAGCTTCATCATTTTGAATCTTCAGGTAGAATGGAAGATTCTTCTTGATCAACAGTTATGTTTTTGAAAGAAATGCCCCTTCACAACACACATAGAGAGTTGATCTTGATGTTCTTCATCACTCCCGATATTATTCTCTCTCCTTATTCTTAATAACCAACCGTTGTAATTTTTTGGTTATGCACTTCTTTCTTTATTTTCTATTGAATTCTCTTATACACGTCTTTGTTTTTTAATTCCTTTAAAAATAGCAGCATCGAATAATCTAGATACTACTTCTTATAGGCATGGGTATCATGCATAAAATAGAAGTTTAACGGCTGTATCTCGTGGGCACTTTTGATGAACTCAACGCTACTTTGAGAAATTCACAGATTTAACTCAAATTATTCTTCTATGCAACATGGGTAATATCCTAATTAAGCACTCAATTGAGAATAGTGCCCACAATGTCCCTGATTTGAAGAAGCCCTCACAATATAGATGAACACATGTGTTTTTGATGCATATGCTTTCTTGTCAAGATGATTTCAGGTATATGAAAGTAAAAGCTCAAAATAGGGCTAGACTTAATGTCATCAGACATAGTTTTGCCAATGTAATACATCATTAGGAAAGATACCAAGTCGACCTAAGATCTAGACTATATTGGACTTGTACTTACTCTCTAAAAAATATGCAGCAAAGTCTGGAAGCCAAGCAAAAGAAAAGATGGCTAGTTGGCATCAACAGAGATAGGCTTAGTTGGAATTTGACTTAACATATAGTCGATCACCTAAATGGTCTAGCTGATTGTGCTGAAGTGAGTAGACAAAAAAAAAAGAATTTACTCTAGGTTATGATTCAACTAAACGAATGTGCATAAGTTTCAAGAAGAATCGCATGAAAGAAGACTGAGAAAGGTCTAAGTATAAAGGTCTATCAAGTGAGCTGAAGGAAAGGATTTGAGTTGAGAAGATCAAATTTTGCCTAAGGGAAATGTCAACTTGGTAAGCTTAAATATCATCGATTAAACATCTCGATATCATCTTGAAGACCCTAAGCTCCAAGACGATATAGTCTTGTAAACACACAGAATCACTCTTATCGTTTTGTCTAGAAGAATATGAAGGTGTCTATCTAAACATCGTCTTGGTTAAATACTTTCCATGATGATATTGTCTTGACAAGGTTCATATACCTTCATATCATCTTAGAAGTATACAACATATTGTCTGAAGGGTTTACATGAAGGAAGAAATTGACTAAGGCAATTATCATTGAGGTCACTTGAAATGTCGTCGAGATACCAAGACAACATTTCATAAATAACAAGTCGATTCGTCTAGAAGAGTTCAAATATCACCTTGAAGATTATAAAGAGTTATCTAGTCAATTTGTGTAGAAGATCCAACTAGAACGCACAAGTAGGAAAATGTCATCTTCAAGACTATGAAGAGACATCTAGTTGATTCATGTAGATGATTCAACTAGAAGGAACAATTAGTGAAACATCGTCTTGAAGGCTATGAAGAAACATCAAGTTGATTCGTGTAGAAGAATTGACTAAAAGGCTGAAGCAATGAAATATCGTCTTGTGGATCAGACAACAAGAAGATTCGTGCAGACAATTCATCAAGAAGAATGAAGTGTGAAATATTGTCTTATAGACCACCAGTCACCAAGATGATTCGTGTAGACAATTCGACTAGAAGATTATACTATGAAATTTTGTCTTGAAGACTATCAAAGACATCAAGATGATTATTGCAGAAGAATTGAACTAAGGCTATACACAGTGCAAATTCATCAAGAAGAAGTAAATTCGACTAGACATCTAGTCGAATGAAGGAAAGGGTTGAATTCAAATTAAAGCATTATTTTGGCATCACGTCATTTATTGTCGCCGCAGAATGAGCCAATGAAGCTCTATATTGAGATCATTATCAAGGGTCCGTACAAAAGGGTTGAGATGATTACATCATTCCTAATTTCCTTCGCTGAAAAACTTCACAATCCCTCACCTGCTATCTCAAGAATCTGTCACAAATAGCACCGAAGAATTCATCAGAAGCATTCAGTGTTGGATGTGAGCTTGTATGTAGATGATTTAAGAATGCTGAAGAAGATATAATAGAAGTAATAGATATATGCACAAATGCGGGACTAGAGATTGTACTCTTCGAACCCTCAAAAATATTTGAGAGAGAAAACACGAGTGACACATATCATTTCTTAGGCCCTTCACAAGTTGCATGGTCGAGTAGAAAACAACATTCGGTTGCCCTCTCCACCACAGATGCCAAATATATCGCACTAGGAAGTTGTTGTGCACTAGGGTTATGGATGGCTCAGAACCTAGAAGACTTCGGAGTTCATATAACCAATATTGAACTAAAATGTGACAACAAGAGCGTTATTGATCTAACAAACAACCTCGTTCATCACTCAAGATCCAAACACATGATGTGAGACATCACTTCATTAGGGATGACATAAAGAAAGAACATGTTCAAGTAAACTTTATAGGAACTGAATCCCAACTTGCTGACATCTTTATCAAGACTCTACCTAATGCTCGATTTGCTTTTCTTAGGATAGAATTTTGGGTTTTTGACATCTTAGCGTAAAAATGACTAACCCGCATTTTTATTTGTGTTCTTGATAGTTTATAAGGATGCAGTCTTAATCACCTAGAGGGGGGGGGGGGGGGGGGTTGAATAGGTCTCTTTTATTTTATGCTTTAGCCTAGCTATTTTCATTGTTAGTATTAGTAATAAATCAAACACACAGAAAACACACAAGCATTTATAAAGGTTTCTCAAGACAGGGTGTCTTGAGTAGTCTTCTTTCCTCCCTTCACCTTTCTAACAATGAGTTAGACAAGGCCAACACCTCCAATCTCAGCTCCTAGAGCTTCCAACACAGATCCCTCAGGATCTCTCAAGTTTTCCCAAACCCTACCTCAGGCTCAGCTGCCCTACAAGCTTAGACCTATCAAGAAGTCCTGCCTCAGATCTCCACAGAGATCCTACACTCAAGTTGAACTCTTAGCTCTACACTCAGGCCCAACAACCCTACTCCCTTAGGCAAAATGTCCTACAAACTCAGAACAAGTATTGTCCCTACAGAAAATAATAATGGATGATTACAATAGAAGCTAGAATAGATATCAAGCCTTGGTCTTCTATTGCTGAACAACTGTCGTAGCAGTCTTGAAATAGGGATGAGTCCAATGGCCTCAACACTGATTCTTTCTGATCCTTTTCTTCGGAGGAGGAATGGGGATCAACTTGTTTCATCTAAAGTCAATCAAGAAGAACAAACTTTTCTCTCCTTGCAGCTTCAGGAAGTAGGAAGAGAAAACTTTCTGGGCTGCCGTCAATGGAACAGTAGATTAATCCTCTTCAGAGAGTGAGAGCTTTCACAAGGCCCTAAATGATTCTTTTATACTCCTCCAATATTCAACGACTATCAGATGTCCTCCTGACACAGTATGGAGGTGATTGGAACATCCAATTTTGCTTTACAATGTGTTGTACCAAAAGCAAACCTGCCAGAACATTTGAATCTGCCTAAGCGGTTGGGCTGAGACAGCTTCCAGTCTCAACTGCTACTTCTGTCCCGACCCAGCGGATCCGCTGATACAGACAGTTGTCTCAGCGGTTTTCCTCTATCTACATTTCAGCTGGCCCAGACACCTTCTCAGCGGCTCCTGGCCTTGTCTCAGTGGTTCAGCTGAGACTGAGAACTTGTCTCAGCAGTTTTGGCAGTAAACCAAGGAACTTACTCCACATCTTGGAATAACCTAACCCTGCATGGTCATGAGATCAAATAGGGTTTATCAAATACAACTTGTACTTAGCATTGAGTGTGAAGCTTCTTCAAATCAAGGGAACATTGAGGGTAATATTCCCAACAATCTCCCCCTATTTGAAGAAGGAAGAACACCCTCAATGCTAAAGGTAAATAACATAAATACTTATCATGTAACTTCACTACATGGTATTCATCATATCATACTCATGTAAACATTAATATGGCATCAAAGATAATATTATAACAGATAATATTTATGATAGCCATATTATCACAGAGTTTATCAACCCAATAATATGATTAGATAATCATGTCAATGCATCACAGATTAATTTAAATAGAGACAATAAAATTAAGCTATGGCTTAGATTAGCTTATAACATAAAGTAATCAATTCAACAATTCATTCAATTTCATTTCAGATAAAGCAATGAGACATTGTTCAATATACATTTAGAAATTCATAACACTTAAATACATTCATTTAAATTTTTCTTTTTTTAGAATAAGTTGAGCACTCAGCAATGTCAGCAACAACTTCTTTTCCTTTAGCTAAGGCCTCTTGGTTTGCTGCATCAGCCACATCCATGTTTTCAGGAAGATTAGTGGCAATGTCTTTTTCAGCATTAACAGCCTCTATTTCAGCTATCTTCCTCCTATTTTCTTGCCTTTTAAACTATAGGAATGGCTTAGGAATGTACTTTGAAGGCATCCTTCTTGGGTTGTCCTTCCTTAACAAATTTTCTTTGAATATCCTATCTCTTGAAGTTTTTCTTTCTAAGTGCTTTATCCACTCTTTAGATGGATAGACCTTATCAATATCTTTGCAGATTTGACCATGGCTTAGCCAGGCATTTAATATTATACTTTTGGAGTCTTCACTCCAATACTCAAAATCTTGATCCTTAGACTGCTCATCCCATTACTTTGCCATAAATTCTTCCACTAGCATTATGTGCTCTCTTTCACTTCTTTTTGCCAGTCTGACATTTTGAGCAATCTCTTCCTGTTTAGAGAGGTCCCAATCCTCTGCTCTTTACCTATCCAGGAGGGGAAGGTTTAAGGCAAGCCTAGTTCCTTGCAGAACCTTGAGGGCTAGCCAGAATTTGTTACAGCATTGTTATCCTCCCCCTTTCTGGCTTCTTCAAATATTCTTTGACTTATCTCCTGCTGAGCAGCAGTTATTGTGCCAGAGATGGTTTGGAAAATATTTTCCATATCAGCTTTTAGCTCTTCCTTGTTCCTCTCAATATCAGCCTTGAGCTCATCTTTGTTTCTGTCAGCCTCACCATTCAACTGCGGAGCAGTGGAGTATACATATTCTTAGATATGATGTGAGGATTTTTCAATCACTTCATCTGTCTTGCTGACATAATTTTTGACATATGACATATCCTGTTCAGAGAGTTGGAGGTGTTTGTCCATTGATCTGAGAATAGTATTTTGAGAGACCACTGATTTCTCTGCCATATCAAACCACTTGGTCATTTGTTTGTTCAGGATGGCAGTGTCTTCCTTGATTTACTTGACCTCAGCTATTACTTCAGATTTTACATTGAGGATGGACTGATCAATGTATGCTTTAACTATAAAAGTTGTCTGGTCTACATAGTCCTTCATAGATGTTAGATGAGTTTCCAACATAATTTGAATAGAATTTAGAATGATCTCATTGGACTGTGAGGAAGTGGAGAGTTGCTGATCAATAATCATTTGTGCTTTGAGTCTTTGTGGAGGACTAAGCGGAGGGACTAATTCCTGAGGAGGTATAATCTGCTCTTGTGCTGCAGGTAGCACCTGATCATCTCCAGCACCATCATTTGCATCAGCATTATCATCATTAGATTTTGTTGGCTCCTCCCCCTCAGATAGATCATCTTGATCTGATGAGTCCAAGAAATCTGGGACAATTATTTGGAGTTAGATTTAATGACTTAGTAATACTATGAATGGGTTTATTAGTCTTACTAAGAACACCATCATGACCAACTGATGGCTCTTTTGGCTTCTCCCCCTTAGATGGTGTAGGTAAATGCCAGAGAGCTGGCTCAGTATCAGGATTAAGCCTAATTCTTTCTTCAAGATTGAAAATACCTCTATCAATCTGACCTTGCAAATCCTGAGGTGAAGGCACTTTGTCCTCATTAATCTTGTGAGAGACAGCCTCACCATTATCATTGATATTAGCAACATCCAAGGAGGATGGTTCTTGGTGTTGCTTACCCTCAGATAGAGCATTCATCTAGTCTTGAGGAGCTGTGGTCCACATTATTTAAGTGTCATTAGTGACTAACTAGTTGATTGGCTATGATTAAGTAACATTATGAGTAATGTGGAGGTTAAGGATTAATTACCAGGAGTGCTATCTATGTCCAAGTCCTGTGGATGGACAGTGTCAGCAGGCATGTCATCCAGGTGAGCATCCTTGTCAGGATTTCTATGTGATCCAAGATCAGCACCAACATCTTAATTTTTATCTGAGTGGTCAAACTCAGAACTAGATATAACCAATCTTGGCTTCTTCACTAATTTGGATTTCTTTTTCCCTTTCACATTTGCCTCAGTGGGCTGGCTCATGGGGAGCACCCTGGTGAACCTATTTAAGGTCTTTATATCCATTCTTTTCAGGTAATGGATATTTGATCCTTTTAACTCTTTAAACTTCTCAAGATAGGTTTGAATTAGATATAGGGATAGAATTCTACCCATATTTGGTGCTTGCAGACATTCCTTAAGTCTCTGAAATATGACTTCTCCTCGAGAGGTTTTCTTAGTCAGAATGATCCTTGTCATAATGTCAAACATAGTTTGGGAAATTGTATCATGGGACCGAGGCTTGCATAGGATTGTTTTGCCCACTATATCTGATAAGAGTTTCCCTCTTTGATTGAAGAATTTTCTCTTTAATGAGCCAATCTTGTCATCACTGTACTCAGCCCACTTCAGAGCCTTTTGAATTGTCCTTGTCAGAAATATCTTCCTCCTCATCCTGACTGCATGAGGGAATGTGGAAAGCTTGTTTAGTTCTAGCTGAGGAGATTTTCACTCTGTCTCCTCCTATTTTAGACTTCAAAGAGGATTTGGAGGAGCACAATTTGGCATTAGTGAACCATTCCAGAACTCCAGTTCTGAGAATGACTGTGGGTTCAGATAGAATGTACTCCAGGCCTTGCGCTTCCAGGAGATGAATCACTCCTTTTATGTCTTCTGGAGCATAGGCAAATCCATTTCTCACGATTTCATACCCCTCCAGAAGATCCTTTGAGCTCTTGGGTGCCATTATTGTTGTAGAAGAAGGGGCTGGGATAGAATAGAATGTGATTTGTCTTGGCGGCTAGGAGGGAAAGGTTGTGTAACTTTCATTAATTAACAATTGTCTATTTATATGGATTGAATCTGTCTTTTGATTAGCCCTAACAATTAGAGTTAAGTGAACTTATAATTGTAATGAAAATTAGGTCAAATGGGGTTGCATTTAGACAAATTGTAATGGGACCAGCCAGTCTCAGCGGACCCGCTGAGACGGTGACCTAAACTGCTGGGACAGAGCACTGTCAACCGCTGGGACAGTTTAGCAGTCTCAGCGGCTCAGCTGAGATTTTTCCCAGTGTCTCAGCGGCTTAACTGGAACAATCATTTCTGTTCTAACTGACCTTACTATCTAAACATTAATCCATTTGATATCTGATTGTGTTATGACCTAACCATGTCACTAGGAGTTGATGTGACAACATTTTTGAATCATAACATAACAAGCATAATATCATAGATGATTGAAAGAAGGAAATATTTGACACTATTCAATATTTAACATTCCAAGATCAATCTTGAAAGCATTAAATTTTGCCTCATCCAATGGCTTTGTAGAAATATCAGCAACTTGATTGTCAGTGGGGACAAATTCAAGGCAGATATCTTTACATTCAACATGTTGTCTTATAAAATGATATCTAATCTCTATGTGCTTAGTCCTGCTATGAGAGACAGGAATCTTAGCAATAGAGATAACACTGGATGAGTCACAATAAAGAGGAGACTCATTTACCTTGAGCTTGTATTCCTCTAACTGATGTTGTATCCATAATAGTTTGGCACAACAACTTCCTACAACAATATATTCAGACTCAGCATTGGATATTGCCACACTTGTTTGCTTTTTGCTGCTCCATGATATCAGCCTCCTTCCTAGGAATTGACAAGTACCACTGGTGCATTTCCTGCCTTCTTTGCATCCTGCAAAATCTGCATCTGAAAATCCTGTTAGTTTAAAGTCCTTGTTCTTAGGGTACCAAAGGCCAAGATGTAGGCTGCCTTTAAGGTATCTCAAAATCTTTTTTGCAGCTGAATAGTGAGATTCCTTAGGGCATGCCTGGCACCTAGCACAAACACATGTAGCATACATAATGTCTGGTCTACTAGCAGTTAGATACAATAGGATCCAATAATACACATGTACATGGATTCATCAAAGGCCTTGCCCTTCTCATCATTGTCCAGGGAAATGTTGGACCCCATTGGAGTTTTCATGGTGGAAGCTGATTCCATCCCAAATTTCTTTATAAGCTCCCTAGTGTACTTGGTCTGAGAGATGAATATCCCCTCCTCAAACTGTTTCACTTAGAGGCCTAAGAAATACTTGATCTCTCCCATACTGCTCATCTCAAACTCCCCCTGCATAAGATTGGCAAACCTTTTGCAGAGGTTATCATCAGTAGACCCAAATATTATGTCATCAACATACAGTTGGACTAGGAGACACTTGCCCCTTGTTTCCCTAAGAGATAATGTTCTATCTATCTCCCCCCCCCCTAAGAACTTGTTCTTGAAGAGAAAGCTAGACAAGGTCTCATACCAAGCCCTAGGGGCTTGCTTTAGAACATATAGAGCTTTTCTAAATAAATACACATGGGAAGAGAGGGTTGGATGCACAAAACCAGATGGTTGTTCAACATATACCTCTTCCTTCAAGTCACAATTGAGGAAGGCTGATTTGACATCCATTTGATATACTTTGAACACCTTGTGGGCAGCATAGGCAAGGAATATTCTAATTGCTTCTAACCTTGTAATAGGGGCAATGGTTTGATCAAAGTCTATTCCATCTTCTTGTCTATAGCCCTTGGCTACCAATCTACCCTTGTTTTTGATGATTATTCCATTTTCATCCAACTTGTTCCTATAAATCCCTTTGGTGCCAATAATGTTGTGTCCTTGAGGTTTTGGCACCAACTTCTATACCTTGCATCTTCTGAATTGAAGAAGTACTTCTTGCATGGCTTGAATCCAAAATGTGTCTTGGTTGGCTTCTTCAAACTTCTTGGGCTCCATTTATGATAAGAAGCTCAAGAATATGGTTCATTGTGAGCCCTGCTTCTGGTTAGTACACCTTGGTTCTGATCTCTAATAATTTGTTCCCTTGGATGATCCCTTAGGTGTCTTGTAGCTGCAGGCAATCTGTCCTCAACTGGATGTATTTCTTCTACTGGTTCAGCAGTGTCTTCAGCACCCTGCACCTCTTCATCTTCTGGAATTGCAGCATCTGTATAGGCTTTGCTGCTACTAGGTATGTCTTTTACAGACATCTTTTCCATCTCCATTTCACTTCCTATCAAAATAGAAGAACTAGACCAGCCCTTATATGTTAGGTTGGTCTCATCAAATACCACATGCATAGACTCTTCTACAATAAGAGTTTTCTTGTTATAAACTTTATAAGCTCTACTATGTGAGCTATAACCAACAAGAACCCTCACATTCCTTTTCTCTACAACTTTGTTAACTGAGATAACCATTGTTTAAGATGTAGTATTTTGAACCAAAGATTCTAAAGTATGAAATTATTGGTTGTTTGCCTTTCAGAATCTCATAGGGGGTAATTCCACGAACCTTATTGATGGAAGCCCTATTGAGAACATAACATGCAGTATTGACTGCCTCACCCCAGAAGTATTCTGGGAGTGAGGAGTCACTAAGAAATGTTCTCCTAGCTTCTATCAAGGATCTATTCCTCCTCTCAGCCACACCATTTTTTTGTGGAGTCCTTATTAGCATGATAAGCTGATCTCACACCTACTGCACCCTTTGCAGGAAGGCTCTACTTTGCACGTGGCACAATGGGATTGTGCCAACAGTCTATGGCAAAGTGTCCCACCTTACCACAATACGAACATTCATGAATATTATATCTCCTCTTCTGAACATATCTTGAGGAGAGAGCATCAAAATGCTTGTGTTCTGGAGGGGAGACAACAACATTTTTCTTGTTTCTTTCAGCAATGATCTGACAGAATGTTAACCTGTGAACAGTCTTGGCACCCTTTGTCTTAATGGCATCAGCTTGCTTTGGCTTGGAAGCCAGGCAAGATTGGATGACACTAGACACTGAGCAGCAGGATTTGTCTACAGATTTAACATCAGCCAATTTCTTTGCTTGACAGAACTTGGAAGGGCTATCTCTCTTACTCTTGAATGAAGGAATTGAAGTACCAAATACAAATGGTCCAGGTTGTGCCATTTGAATTTCTTCATGGGGAGCCTTCATAGCACTCATTCCCATGCCCTTTCTTCCACTATGGGAAGGAGTGTTCTCCTTCCTATAAGAGCTTCCATTCTTCCAGTGACTATACATCACTACTAGAAGAACAATTTTTAGCCACACATTTTTTTGCTATGGGATAAAAATCATAGCTAAAACTATTTCAATAGCCACGGTTGCAAAAATCGTAGCTAATAATTTACTTTTAGCCATGGCATAAAAATTCATGGCTAATAGTGGCAAAAATAATAGCATTTGTCACGAGTTATAAAAATTGTAGCAAATAATACCTTTTGGCCACGGTTAAATTCATTTGGTGCTGGAAATGACAAAATGCTATCCCATGAAATCGCCGAACGCCTACTGCTCTCTCCTCACGCTATCCCCCAGATTTCCCGCTCAACATTTTGACAACAAGTTCGGCATCACCTCTAAGCCTCCACACCTCCTCCACAAGAGATGACATTGCTAGATCAACGACGCCACCGCCGATTTCCACACGGTAATCTCCTTCTTCTTCTACTCTCTTTATTCACCTCTCTTTCCTAATAAAAAAGGTCACTGCCTCTGCTATGGCATCGACTCCCCACCTCCTCTTCCACGACGCCACCGCCGATCTATAGTCGGTAACCTCCCTTTTGTTAAAATAAGCTCGTCTCAATTACTTTTCTCATATTTATCCTAAAAATGAATTTAAGACTTGGAATCCAGGCTTGTGACTGGGTCAAAGATTGCTCAACGATTGAATTTTGAGTGATTCTAGAAAACATCCAGTTGTTTTGGTCTATATTTACGTACTAGTTTTGCTGATCTAGGGTTTTGTAGTATGAAAATGGATTGGCGCAGAATATTAAGAGGTTCTGGTGATCAATCTGACACAACTAGTGTTTTTCATGATAAATTGTCCATAGAAACAATGTTAAGTATTCACGCCTCTTTCAGAGCAATCAACTAATTAAACTATTGAACGATTGCACCATTACATAAATTTCATGTAAAACTAAAATTTACAGAAAAATCATTTCTTGTATAATTATAATTTTGGATATAAATGCAATATAAACATAATATTAATAAATTATATCATAACAAAAAGCTAGACAGAGGGTAAATGGAGATCCAAGATATAAATTTTTTTCATGATTAGCAGGTACTCTATTTATTCTGATGGAATGTAACAAGTTCATTACTTTAAGGTTCAAAGAATTATAAGTCCTTCCAACTTCAATTTGAAGAAACAAGTGCAAAATTATTACCATAAGCATAAGAATGATACTGGAAATTGTCATGAACTTCAAGCTTCAAATCATAATTAATGAGACTTGGAACTGTCATGAATATACATTTATAGCCCTACAATGCTTGCTCATTGGCATCATCACTGAAAGGGGTTTCAACAGATGGGCATTAGGGTTGGACAATCCAAGGGCAGTCTGCCTATTTTATATTTTTTGCATGTTTAATCCTTCAAAGTTGATAATTTTGTAGATAATTTTAGTGTTTTAGGTTGTGTGCTTATAGTTCTTTGGATTTATATGGCCCTATGGAGAAAAGGAAGAGAGTTAAAGGTGAAACTTCTGATGAGGGTGACATGGAACCATTTGAGGTTGGAGACGATGAAGGAAAACAAGGAATGATGGGGACTCGGTTATAATCAAGTTGACTTTGTTTTTCCTGAAGCTGCCAGGATTATTTGTTTATTTCTATACATGAAATTCTCCAAAGCAACTTCAAATGGACTTATTATTATATATTAGTTGCATGACTAGTTCTTCATTTATTTGATTCTTATATAATATCTTAATTTTGTTTTTTCTAAATTTACCTTCTTATGTAGATGCACTTCTTGTGATTCATTTCCTGACATCATTTTCTTGCCACTTTGTTTATTTGTATTGATAATATTTCACTTAATTACTCTACGATCAAATTCAATTTCCAGTCTCTTCATTTATTGGATTTTCTCAGCAATGTTCTTGTTTTACTCCACTATTCTGATTGTACTTAAGGTGCCATTTTTATTGTTCTCACTCCTTATTCCTTATGTTATTTGCATCAAATTTTACTCCAATATTCCTATTGCTCTCAAGGTGCCATTTTCGAATTGTGGTTGTTGGAAGTAGTACTGCAAGTGTCTTCCATGAGGTTTTACTATCAAGTGACATACATCTCAATGTTGCATTTTTTCCCTTCAAAAGGTATTGCATTCTAAGTTTCTTGATTATGCTATAGTTTTTGAATTAATCATTTTATTTTGATTATATGATAACCATGCATCCATAATGTCCTAAACTTTGTTCTAGTTTCTTTCAGCAACATGCAAAGTATTAACATCTGAGCTTCTTAAAGATAGTAGCAACATTACTGTTAGTGAAATTTTTCTGTTCTGATATGCTTTTTCTTAAGTTTAGGCCCTTATTTTCATGCTGTGATTCTTTTACATAATTTGATTCTTGGCTATGATGTGATTTACCATGAATTCCTTTTGGTCCTTGCTCTTATATATGATGATTGGGAGATCATCTTTGATGTGATTTTTTTTCTCCATAAAAATATAGTGATAATTGTGCTTGCAATGCTACAATATGTAGAGGGAAGGCATGTATGTGATGCCTCTAGACAATGTGGTTGTATAGGGGAAAAAACCTCTAGAATAAGGTTGCGGGATATAATATATGTGCTTATTTATCTTCATACTCATGTAAGTTTTGACAGTACAAAATTTTAGCTTCAAATATATTGGAATAAACATATTCCCCCAACTGGCATTAATATCAATGTTGTTTCTTGGTATTTTTTTATCCTAATTATTCATTTTGTGTTGTAATTTTGTCTTTTGAAAGCCGATGTTGGATTCCTATCACAAACATACTTATTTGATTGTGTAAGGTTTCTGGATTTGGTTCCTTCGAGCTTGCTGAGTCCTCGTTCTCTGTCCTCTTCCAGGTTAATAAGAATTTATTCTTCTTAACTCATTTTTAATTATTTATTGATTTGTTATAAATTCATTGTTATCTGAAGGTACTACTTCAAGAGGTTTGCATTTGTTATGAAGGATTATTCTTTTCATTCCTCAATCAACTTTTCAACACCCATAACTGGACTATGACCGAATTTTCTATTTCAATTCGAGAGATGCAAGAAGGTTATAAGGTGCCTTTAGTTCTTCTTTCTCTATTTTTTGACGCATTTTATAGTTCAAGTGGCTCTAAAGTGGTATGATTCCTAGTTGTTGTAGGTCATTGTTAGATATTTCAATATTATGGTAATTTGTTGTCTTAAACTGTAACAAACACATGACAATGGCACTTAGATGTTTCAATCAATTTCTATATTTGTAAATTGGTCATCCATGTTCACTAACACACATATTTCAAAATGATGGAGTTTGTATTTAATTTGAGCTCCATCTTTCTTCCTTGTTAAGAAGATAGACAATGGAAGAGAATCTTGTGTTAAGACGATTGGTGTAAACATCAAGAGAGCAAATAAAAAGTTTTTATATGGTTTTATTGATCTAGAAAATTCATATATTTAAGTATTACAAGAATTTATTTGATCCTTGATCCTCCGGTCCTATAGAAAAACCTATATCTTCTCCTTGCACTTGACACCAGTGACTTCATCCACTCGATTGCACCGTCCATCTCAAGTAAAACCTTGCTGGATTAGTTCATATCCAAGATCATATCCAGGTTCATTCTTTCTCTTTAGTCTCTGCCCACATCCAGGATCGCAACATTTTTCTACCGAAACCTAACCCTGAGAAATTCAATAAGGTTTGGTCTTGCTAATCCTCTAGATTACGACAACATTCTGGTCTCCTCAGTTCACATGTGCAGCAGGAAGGAGGAGGAAGTAGAGAGGAAAGTGGGCATTGTGAGCCGTTAAATCCAACTAGGTATGCTTGATTTATTAATTTGATGTAACAAGAAAAATAAAATACATAAGATTATTAAAGTATAGGCATGTTTGATGATTGACAGGGTATGATCAAGATATTTCTCAAATTTCATTCTTTATTCAAGCAACTTTCTTCTTCATGGTGCCTTGGTGGTTTAGTTTTCCTTTCCCTTATCCATTTATAACTATCATTTCTCAAACACCACACTTTTTGTAAGGAGTGTATTGGCCCTCAATTCATAAGGGAAGATAGGTCTATTTAATCAGAATTTTCATGAAAACACATTTCATTATGACATTATTTTAGCATCTTTGAAGATATTCTGGACTAATCAGTGCCTGCGTAATGCTTAACACTATTTTATTTGGTTCTCATAATTTTTATTGTGAACCCTATAGCAAATTAATCAGATTTCTACTGGTTAGAATTAAAGTTACAGAACTTCCTGACCATGCTAAAATCTTCTGATGATATTTTCATTTGTGTGGTAAAGGCTTGAGCGTTGTTTTTGTTGTTGTATTCTCAATTGTGTGAAATACTATATATCCTCATGAAACTAATTATCATTTTATGATGGTTCTACTTTTTAATATAACTTCTCAAGGAATGAAACATGTGAAAGGATTGTATAAAGCTATATCATCATCATTCATTGGATTGGCATTTGAGATCTCTCTTCTTTTTGGCCTCTATTCCCAAATAAAGTAGTATTCATATGTTAATTTAAATACATCAATAATGAATTGATTTGTTTGAATGGAGAGCATTACCAATGCATGGCTTAGCCGAAGAGTTGGGTAAAGTGGGTGACTATGAAGGAGCAATATTTCCATTATATTTTATGGAATAGAATGACAATTCACTTCTATGTAAAGTATGTAAATGGAAGACCAGATTAAATGCTATGTATAATATATGTAAATAATATGATCTATTTAATATGTCTTTTATGGAATAGAATGACAATTCGCTTCTTAGTTTAGTATTGACCAACTCAAACTATAACTACCGAGTAAGGACTGAAACAGATGACATTACTGCATTACTGCTGGTGATACGGGTTTTACCATCTCATTGTTGGTCCATTGTTGCAGCAGCTTTCATCAGTGGTAAAGTTGACAAATTACTTGTGTAGTTCAAGCTCTTTCAACACTATTATCTTGAGGAAGAGCATGATAAACATAACGATTGTAATATGAGCATTTGTTTAAGCAAGCTTGTTACTTGATATTGTTTAGTACAAAATATGCATAATTTTTGACATGGCTTTTCATTTGATTTACAATGAGCTGCATTTCTTCATCACGCGGAGAAGGGCCAAATATTTTGCTTGGCTTTCTGGCACTGTAATATATCATGGAGACCTAACTTTGGAGCCCAACATCGGTCTATCATTTGTATATGATCTTCTTCCTACAAATCACTGAAATAGGTTGTCACATACTAAATTATGTATAATTTTTGACATGGTTTCTGTTTTGTAATAATGGAGTATACTAAATTATACATATCACCATCAGTTTGAGCTGTACTTAACATTTTATAGGAAAAATCTTGGTTCTAATTTATCCTACGTTTAACTCTACCTTTCCATTTGATCTGATGACTATTGGAAAAAAACCCAAAAGAAGTTGCCTGAATATGCAGAGCACATAACAAACACAAATTTAATGGATAGCTAATGATCTGATTCTTTAATATAGTTATAAAATATATTTTTATAATGCAATATTATTTAAGATATAGTTTGTATCTAATTTTGATCCGACTTAATCCAATTTGGGCAAGAGATCCAAGATGCAGTTGTAATTTTTTTTTCAAACCCAGCAATATTTGCCAGGGTTTTAGACCGTGGCAAATACTATTTTAAAAAATATATAATTATTATTTGTCAGGGTTTTAGACCGTGGCAAATAATCAGATCAATTGCCACGGCCTAAAACCATGGCAAATAGTCCTAAATTATGGTTATGTAGTCGCTTTTTGCCATGGGGCCAAACCGTGGCAAAAAGTCCATGCTTTAGCCGCGCCATAATTTATTTGTGGCTAATACTATTTGCCACGACCAATTCGTGGCTAAAAGTCTTTCTCCACGCGACCTTTAGCCACGAATTTTTACCGTGGCTAGACCATGGCAAAAGGTTTTTAGCCAGGGTTTTATACTTTTTTCCAGGACAAATTGCCTTGGCCAAAACTCTATTTTCTAGTAGTGGTGCATACTGTCATGGTCATACCTGTTAGAAGGAAGTAATACCTTTTGAAAGGTGGTATGAGGCTTAGCCTTGTCCTTGCTCTTTTCTCCACTCCCTTCTCCAACTTCCATTTTATTGAACCCTAGTCCTCTTCTATTGGTTTGAGAATAAAAGGTGTCAATAATTAGAAGCACATATTTGGGCTTTGAGAATTGAGCCGCTAGGCTCTTTTCTTTCAGAAGCTTCACCTCAAGGTCCTTGATGACCTTGTTCTTTTGGGATATGGTGCTCAGTAGAACAATTGTTATCCCCTTTAAATGGCTTATTTCTCTACACATATGAGCCACCATGGTAGGTGAATCTGTGCACTCTTTCTTATCCATCTTATGGGAAGCAATTTCTTGGGCTTGCCTCTTGGCCAGCTTCTTGCACTTTTTCAGAGCTTCCAAGAGAGCACCATACTTGTCAATCAATTGATCGACATCTTCCTCAGATTCTGAATTACTTCCACCAATTGATGAAGGTGCTTCAGATTCTAGGCTTGTCTCATAATCAGAAGAAGAGATGGAATGAATCAGTACCTGTTCACTATCGGAATTGTTCTGACTGGCTTCCTCATCAGTGATGGCCATGAGGTCAAGCTAAACTTTATCCTCTTCATCCTCCTCAATATCACTGTCTGAATGTGATAGAGGGGCCCTGATTCCAATCTTGGCAGCAGGATAATCATCATCCTTTTCAGCTGCAAACAACCATATATAGGCTTCCTCTTCATCATCTGAATCTGAAGTTGAGGATTCAGATTCACTCCAGCTCTTTCGTTTCTTTGCTAGGAAGGATTTTTCTCCCTTCCTATCCTTTTGGTGATGATGTTTCTTATCACCATTTTCCTTTCTCTCGACTGGGCAGTCAACAATAACATGTCCAGGCTTGCTGCAGCAATAACATATTATGTTATTTGAAATATTTTTACCTGGTTTAGATTCATACCTCTCACCTTTTGTGTGCTGTCTTTCAGATCTGCTATGGTCCTTCTTGGAATGTGAGGAGGAGTAGGGCTTGTTCTTCCATTGCTTCCTCCTCATCATTTTCTTGAACTGCCTTGAGAAGGCTGCAAATTCCTCATCAGATGAAGAGCTGTCAGAGGTGTTGTTCTCAGATTTCTCAGATTCATCAGTCCTCCTTGGAGGATACATAATCCTGGCTTTGCTCTTCTTGGAGCTATCAGCTTTGAGAGCAATAGCTTTCTCCCTTGCATGAGCCCTTGTGGAAGTGTCCTCTTCCTTCCTAACAAACAACTGCATCTCATAAGAGAGCAACTTCCCAAATAGTGTATGGGTGGGTGTTTCACCTAGCTTGGCAGCTTCCCTGGTGGCACATATCATTGTGTCCCAGTCTCTAGTTAGAGATCTTAGGAACTTGTCATTAAGCTCATAGTCACTGAACACTCTTTCATATGTTCTTAGTTCATTGACTATCCTAAAGAACCTTTCATAGCAGATGGAAATGTTTTCTTGGCTCAGCTGCCTGAAAGCTTCATATTCTTGATTGAGGAGTGATTTTCTATAATCCCTCACCTCAGCTGTCCCTTCCATATACACCACTAGTGTATCCCACATTTCCTTGGCTATTGTGCAGTGCACCATGTTCTGAAAGGTGGAGTCATCAATTGCATTAACAATGATTTTTGGGCTCTTTTGTCTATAGTGAATAATGCAAGTTCATCCTTGGTCAAGTCATTAAAATCCTTGGCCACTCTCCTTGTTGGATCTATGGTGGAGGCAGTTTGAAAAGTGAAAGGGCCTTGCTTTATAGTGATGTAGATCCTTGGGTCTGATGCTTCCATAAACAACCTAACCCTTTGCTTCCATATGCAAAAGTTTTCTTTATTGCATATGTGCAACTTCATATATCCCATCTCCTTCTGCAACCAGTTGAAGCCATTGGATTCAGATATGACTACTCCTTTGTAGGATCTGATCAGACAGTTATGTGCTTCTTGGTCAACCTAGCTCTGATACCACTTGATAGTTTATAAGGAAGTAGTCTTAATCACCTAGAGGGGGGGGGGGTGAATAGGTCTCTTTTATTTTATGCTTTAGCCTAACTATTTTCTTTGTTATTATTAGTAATAAATCAAACATATAGAAAACACACACACATTTAGACAGGTTCCTCAAGACAGGGTGTCTTGAGTAGTCCTCTTTCCCACTTCACCTTTCTAACAATGAGTTAGACAAGGACAACACCTCCAATCTCAGCTGCTAGAGCTTACAACACAGATCCCTTAGGATCTCTTAGGTTTTCCCAAACCCTACCTCAGGCTCAACAGCCCTACCTCAGGCACAACTTCCCTACAAGCTTAGACCTATACAAAAGTCCTACCTCAGATCTCCACAGAGATGCTACATTCAAGCTGAACTCTCAGCTCTACACTCAGGCCAAACAACCTTAATCCCTCAGGCAAAATGTCCCACATACTCAGAATAAGTAATGTTCCTACAGAAAATAATAATGGATGATTACAACAGATGCTAGAATAGACATCAAGCATTGGTCTTCTATTGCCGAACAATTGTTATAGCAGTCTTGAAACATGGATGAGTCTAATGGCCTAAACACTGATTCTTTCTGATCCTTTTCTTCAGAAGAGGAATGGGGATCAACTTGTTTTATCTCGAGTCAATCAAGAAGAACAAACTATTCTCTCCTTGCAGCTTCAGGAAGCAGGAAGAGAAAACTTTCTGGACTGCCATCAATGGAACAGTAGATTAATCTTCTTCAGAGAGTGAGAGCTTTCATAAAGCCCTAAATGATTCTTTTATACTCCTCCAATCTTCAACAACTATCAGATGTCCTCCTGACACAATATGGAGGTGTTTGGTGTTGAAAATGTTGAAGTGGAAGTTTGTGAAGTTGGCGGTCTGGGGGGAGACCGCGCAGTATGGTCTGACCGCAAGGTCTTGTGGCCTCCTCTGGCGGTCTGACCTCTCTGGTCTAGCCACGGGTTATTCGGCGTGACCACCGTTCTTCTGTCCATGGGTGCCGAGGTGAGGACGCGTGGTCTGGTCGCGTGACCGCGTGGCGAGCTGTCTTCTATTCGGTGTGACCGCACGATCTGGTGCTTGTGATCGCGTGGTGGGGGCAGCCCAGTATGGTGGCTATCCGGTTTCTTTGTGGTGCGCGTGGACTAAGGTCTTCTTAGTCGCGCGGTCTCCGGTTTGTGTTCGCATGGCTGGTCTTTCGGCGATCAGCTGGCATATGTGGTCACAAGTGTTTGGTCGACTTGGCGGGCTGTTTCCCTAGTCGGTCTGGTGTGTTCGCGGTCTCTGGAGGAGGTCGGGTGGCGAACATATGTAGTGAGCGTCATGACCGGGCGAGTTGTCATGAACGCGCGGCTTCTATTGAAGTCGGCGCGCTGACTAAGTAGGAGGATCTTTTGCTGATCGCGCGGCTTGACCGGTCTGTTGGCGTGATCAAGGGGTGGTGATCCTATCTCATAGGGTGGTAACTGGATTAGGTCTCACGCCTATAAATAGGAGCCACTATAGGAGCAAAAATATAGCACCAATTGTAAACTGAGCTCGCGTCCTGTTCTTGCGGTCTCTTTTTTGTGACCGGCCAGTTAGCTGATCGAACTTATTTTGTGCAGCTTCTGCGGATTGTGCGGGTAGCAGCGGTCACCTCCTCTTCTGAAGGTGTTCGGGCAGTCTCGCGGCTTGCAGTGCGGGTTGCTGGAGTTCGGGAGGATCAGTGGAGTTCGGGAGTTCGCGAGGTTCTCTGTTGGTGTTGTTCAAGGCGCAGGCAGCCAGTTCAGGCGGTCTTGTTTTCTAGCCAGGCGGACTGTCAGGTCGAGCGGTCAGGCGGTCTCAGTTGGCAGACCGCTGGTTTTCTTTTCAGCTGTTTTTCTCTTCTGTTTTTGTGTACTGGCGAAATCATGTCTCGCCATGTATACCTCGCCTTGTAATGAAGAACTTTGCTTGATCAATAAAGATTGAGTTTGTTTCATGTGCTTCTAGTTGATTGGCTTGAACTTTTAGTTATACAATTCCTGCTCACTCCTAGATCTACGGAAATTTTCACATGGTATCATAGGGAGGTTGGAGTGGATAGAGCAGTGAATAACTAAAAGTTGCCATCGCCTTTGTGATGAAGGAACCAGTGGTAGAGCCATGGATGCAAGGGGTCTTGGAATTGAGATGCTTACATAGACTAACTTTAAGAAGTGGAAGTTGTGTATGCAAAGTTATCTTCTGGGTGAGGACCTCTAGGAGGTGGTTGGAGGAGAGAGCATAGAGGAAGTTATCCTGATTGGGGATAATGGTCATGAGGTGAGGAACTGGAGGCGGATCAATGCCAAAGCAGTGTTCACTCTGAAGAGGGCAATATCACCTGACCTGTTTGATCACATCTTGGGGTGTGGATCAGCTGCAGAGATCTGGAGAGCCCTGGATGGGCTGTTTAACAAGAAGAACGAGAGAGGCTACAGTTTCTGGAGAATGAGCTAGCCAGATCGGCTCAAGGAGATCTTTCTATCTCTACGTTCTTCTTGAAGATGAAGAACTTGTGCGCTGAGATTTCAGCACTGGATCCTGATGAGCCAATTTCTGAGGCGAAGCTGAAGAGGCACATCATCCGTGGCTTGTGTAAGGAATATGTTGCCTTTGTAAAATCTGCTTGCTTCGCAAGAGAGTCTGGTAATGTAGATGGTGGGGGTGTCAGTGTTTGGGGGAGATGTCGAGGTTCTCTTCACGGGAAAGAAGAAGAAGTGGGATAAGAAGAAGACCGCTGGAGGAGGAAATGGGCCTTCAACTTCTGTACAGCAGGAGAGGGGCTATGCTCCTCAGGCTGAAGGGAAGAAGAAGGGAGAAGGGACCAAGTGCTTCAGATGCGGGAAGCTTGGTCATATCAGGAAAGATTGTCGGGTGAATCTTCAGCCGGGGCATGCTGCTGCAGGAAAGGAGGAAGCTGAGGCCAGACAGAATGATGGAGGATGGGGAGGAGCCTTCTCGGCTTCTGTTGGAGCTGCGGCTCCTATCAACTATCAGGAGGACTGGATAGTGGACTCGGGGTGTGGTCATCACCTCACCGGGGATGAGTTGAAGCTTACTTCAGCGCAGACGTACTCAGGTAACGATGCCAATATAACTGCTGATAACACTATGCATAGTGTCGAGAAGGTGGGGGTTGTTTCCTTGGGCAGTGATAGAGGGCCGCTTACGATGAAGAGTGTCTATCATGTACCTGGAATGAGGAAAAACCTCTTCTCTGTGACCAACGCTGTAGACGCTGTGTATCACGTTCTGTTTAGCCCAACAGAAGTGAGGTTTCTTCGGAATGTTGAAACCGTGAAAGTGGAGGTCGTTCATGTGGGGAGAAGGGCAAAAGACTTGTTCGTTTTATCCACAAGTTCTTATGTCGACAAGATGAGGACGAATGATAGTGCTGTCATATGGCACGAGAGGTTGGGGCATGTAGGGATGGATAAGCTGAAGGCTATGGCGGTGAAAGGTCTGGTCAAGGGCCTGCCTAGTCTATCTTCCTACGGAGATGGTCATATTTGCGTAGGATGTCAGTTCGGAAAGTCTCATTGATTGTCATTTGATAAGTCGCAGACAAGGAGTAGTGTGTCGTTAGAGTGCATCCACGGTGACTTGATGGGACCAACTGCTACCCCAAGCCTTGGAGGCAGCAGGTATATGTTGGTGTTTATCGATGACTACACCAGATATGGCTGGGTATATTTCTTGAAGGAGAAGGCAGAGGAGTTTGCCAAGTTCGTGGAGTTCAAGGAGCTTGTGGAGGGTCGGCTTGGTATGCGGCTTAAGAAGCTGAGGACTGATAACGGAGGGGAGTTCACCTCTGGTGAGTTCTCTACTTTTTGCAGGAAGGCAGACATCTGAAGGGAGCTTACTTGTGCGCATACTCCACAGTAAAACAGAGTTGCAGAGCGGAAGATCCGTCATCTGACGGAGACCTGCAAGTGTTGGCTGCATGCCAAGAGTATCCCAAAGTCCTTCTGGGCGGAGGGAATGTCTTGTGCTGCCTACGTCATCAACATGATGCCTCTTAGTCCCATCAGTATGAAGACCCTGCATGAATTGATGTTCAAGGAAAAGCCAAGCGTGGCGCACCTTCAGGTGTATGGTTCCACTTGCTATGTGCACGTTCCAGATGCGCTTCGGACGAAGCTAGATGCGAAAGTAAGGAAGCTAGTCTTCGTGGGTTATGATGATCGGAAGAAGGGCTGGAAGTGCATGGACCCGGAGATGTGGAGATTTGTTGTATATCGCGACATCGTGTTTGACAAGGTGACGTCTTACAAGGGAAGTTCTGGTGTTGCTCTACCAGAAAGCAGGGTGGAGGAGCCGGAGAAAGCTGTGGAAAATCTTCAGGTGGAGCTGCCTGTGTCACCAGGTGGTCCATCAATATCTAGTTCTGAGGCGGAGGCTTCTGGATTAGGAAGCAGGGGGAGCGATGCTCCGAGTACGTATGGAAGGGGAGCTAAGGAAGAAGCAGCTGAAGATACTGCGAGTCAGGGGAAAGCATTGCGGAGATCGAAGCGAACAATCATTGCCCCTGATCGCTATACAGGAGGAAACATGGTGAGCTTTGTCTCGTGTTTCTTTGCAGGTCCCTTAGATGAGAGGGAGCCGTCGAGCTTTGAAAAGGATAAAGGCGTGGAACAGTGGGATTCAGCTATGCAGGAAGAGATGAGTGCTCTTGAAAAGAATGAGAATTGGTCTCTGGTGCCCAAGCCCAAAGGTATTACCCCTGTGACATGCAAGTGGGTCTACAAGCTCAAGAAGAAGGCTGACGGCAGTATTGAGCGATACAAGGCTCGCCTTGTGGCTCGGGGTTCTCACAGCAATACGGTGAAGACTATGAAGAGACATTCAGTCCGGTGGAAAAAATGACTTTAGTTCGGGTTGTGATTTCCTTGGCGGCATGTTGGGGGTGGGAGATTTAGCAGCTCGGTGTAAAGAATGCATTCTTGTACGGCGAGATTGACAAGGACATCTTCATGGTCCAGCCGCCAGGCTTCGTATCTGAAGATTTTCCTGACTATGTCTGCAAGTTGAAGAAGGCCCTGTATGGGTTGAAGCAAGCGCCGAGGGCGTGGTATGGAAAGATAGCAGAATATTTCTTATTCTGCGGGTTTGGTGCTTTAGACTCAGACTCATGCTTGTTCGTCAAGAAGAGCGGGGAGCTTCAAGTCATCGTGCTGCTTTACGGCGACGATATGATCGTGATGGGGAATTCAAAGGAGGAAGTAGCAAGGCTTCGGGCTGAGCTATCTATCAGGTTTGAGATGAAGGACTTCGGTGAGCTTCACCATTTCCTTGGACTCGAAGTGCAGAGGAAGGGAAGTGGAGTGCTGGTGTCCCAGGCTGGATATGCGGAGCAAATCGTGGAGCGGTTCGGCATGAAGGAAGGGAAGTGCATTTCCACACCTCTGGAGAAGTCCATGAAACTTCGCAAGGATGAGGGGATGTTGGGTATTGTATCCACAATAACCTTGATTTGTAGAAAGTCAACTATGAACCAAGATTGAATTGCTTATGTATTTGATATGTTTCTCTAGTTTTGTCTTGCAGGTTCACATTGCAAAGTGTAAACCAATGTCAGGTCATAGTGGGTCATGAGCACAGTCTCTTACAATGTAATTCTTCATTGTATGAGATATGTTGTTGACTCATATGTGATCTCTCTATTGGGATGCACTTCATGATCAAGACAAAGGAAGCTAAGGTCTTGAAGGTGTAGCTGTTCTCAGAGTTAATTTAAAGAATTTGTTCCTTGTGTATTTCTCGAAAAATTAAGTGTTTTTCTCGAGAAATAAAAAGAGCTCTCGAAAATTCCCTTTGATTTTCTCGAGAAGTTCTTTTCAGCTTTTGTCTTCGAAGGAAATCCAGATTTCTCGAGAAGTCATCTTTATCTCTCGAGAAGTCTGTAGTTATCTCGGAAAATCCTTTGTTTTTCTCGAGAAATCTTTGCTGATATTTTCTGAGAAAATCTTTCCTCTCGAGAAGTTGATTCGATTTCTCGAGAAGTTCTTGTTTCTTCCGAAAAGTTTATTTTGTCTTATTTCTCGAGAAGTTCCATGTTCTCGAGAAATCCTCTTTTCTTTCTCGCGAAGTTCTGTCAATTTATTTGAAAGCCTTTTTCCGAGATCCAGCCGTGATTTCTCGAGAAGTCTCCTTTCTCTCGAGAAATCTGTTTCTCGTTCCTTCAATCTATTTTTGCCGACTTCTGTTTTCCGTCAGTTTGACGTGACTCCTTTTCTAGCTTAAGGCCTAAATATTCTAATTAGACCTTCTCCTATAAAAGGCCCTCTCTCTTAAGATTTAAAAAAAAATAATAATAATTCTTTTGAGAATTGTTCATGACCTAAATTCTCTCCTGAATCGAAAAGAACGTGAAAAGCGCCGCTCGCCGTCGCCTACGATTGGAGATCGTTCTTCTCTTTGGAGTTGCCGATTTCTTTCAAGAAGGGTTCGATTGATCCATACTCAGGTTCTACAATCTCTATTGGATCGTTTCGGATTGCCTAAGACAGATTTGAAGGATCGTTGTTCTTCCTCATCGTTCTCAAAAGCCTTTCAAGAAGAAGGAAGAAAACCCCTCTGTTATTCAGATTTGGTTTAGTATTGTTCAAACCCCTTTTCAATCTTTTGTAGGAGTTGTTTTCTCCGAGTTGTAGGAGTTGTTATCTCCGAGTTGTAGGAGAGGTTGTTCTCCGAGTTGTAGGAGAAGTTTTCTCCGAGTTGTAAGAGAGGTTCTCTCTGAGTTTGTAGGAGTTTGGACTCCGAGACAGTAGGATCGTTCTTGATCCGAGATTTAGTGAAGTAGTCATTTCTAGCGGTGGTGCTAGATTGGCGAGGCCGGCAAGTGGAGTACCCAAGTACGGGGAACCACTATAAATTCCTGGTGTTATCTGTGGCTGTGATTAATTTTATGTGCTGTGCTTTACGTTTATCTTTAATTCCGCAAAAGACGTAGAGATCACCTATTCACCCCCCCCTAGGTGATTTAGGTAGGCAACTAGATACTTCAATTGGTGTCAGAGGGTCGCTGTTCGTTGCTAGGTTAACACCTTGAACAGGATCCATTCTTCTAGTTGCTAGCAAGCCATGGATAGAGTCAAGGAATCCTCTCTGAAATTGCCCATCTGCACCAAGGCAAACTTTCCTATGTGGAAGGAAAGAGTCCGTTTTTATATGGAAGCTGTAGATCCCAGAATCTTCCAAGTCGTGGAAGAAGGTCCTCATGTGCCAATGACCGCTTCGTCAACAAATCCTACTGTTCAGATACCTAAGAAAATGATGGATTTGACTAAGGATGAGATAGCTCTTGTTGCTCTTGACAAGAAGGCTAAAAACATAATTGCAAGTGCAGTGGACGATTCCATGTTGCAAAACTTAATCCACTGCAAATCAGCCAAAGAAATGTGGACATCCTTAATCGTTCTAATGGAAGGTACTGACGAGGTAAGAGAAGATAGAAGGTCCCTACTTAATCAGGAGTACGAGGCGTTCAAGCAGAATAAGAAGGAGTGCATTGCTGATGCGTACGAAAGATTCTTCAAGATAGTCAATGGTTTGAGGAACTACGACAGGGAGTTCACAAACGGTGAACTAAATGACAAATTCTTGCGTTCCCTAACGAAAGACTGGGATAGCAAAATTGTTGCTATTAGAGAGTTTGGAAAGCTGCCAAGTCTAGAACCTCAAAATCTGTTCGGGAAGCTGTTGTCTCATGAATTACAAATGAACATCCGAAAGTCTGAAGAGGATGTAAATCGTGCTTCAAGCAAAGAAAGAACCTTAGCTTTGAAGGCAGAGAATTCAAAGAAGAGCAAAGTAGTGATACCGATCAGAGAAAAGGAATCTGATATTGAAGAAGAATCGGAAGCCAGCTCCTCCTGTTCCGAACTGTCTGATGGGGAGTTCTCTTTAATTTCCCGACAATTTAAGAAACTGCTGAACAAACGAAGGCACATGAACAACAAACCGTCTTCCTCGGATGATAAATATTCTCGTCGTGATGGCGAATATCACAGGAAGGGATCAAGCAATAATGACAGGTATAAATCCAAACAGAACAAACATATTTCTTCTGACATTATTTGCTACTGTTGTAATAAACCAGGGAACATGATTGCTGAGTGTCCCTATAAGAAGAAAGAAGGTGGAAGAAAAGAAGACAAGAAATCCACTCATGGAAAGAAGAAATCAGATAGAAACTTTGTCGCTAAGAAAGCCAAAACTCTGAGCGACAGTGACTCCGATGAGTCAAGTGATGAAGAAGAAGCTTACTTCGGTCTGATGGCTATGACTGATGATGAAGAAGCACCTCCGTACACCGGAAAGGTAAATGATCACACTATCCTATCTGATTCTGATTATGCTTCGGCTGAACAAAAAGATAACCTCTCAGACGATGAATCTGAGCTCATGTCTCAATATACCAAAATGCTCCAAAGCTTTGACAAGTGCCGAAAGATTGTCAAAACTCAGGGTAAGGAGATCATGGCTCTCAAGGAGGTGGAATCTAACTTGAGAAAAGAAGTTGAAGAACTTTCTTCTCTCAAAGAGGAAGTCCAAGCCTTGAAAGACAAAATCAAAAGCTCGGAAGAGACTCTTGCCTTGAGAGACAATTCGATAAAAGTCCTGGAAGAACAGCTTGCGGCTGAGAAGAAGTTGGTTGAAACATTCTCTCAACCTAAAACTGTTCTGCCGATTATTGGTACTTTTACCACTAACGCTAAAGGAAGCGGTATAGGACATGAAGCAAGCACTAGCAATTCTTCAAAAAATACAATTGCTAAGAAGAATGGCTTGGTTGCTAAGAAAGCTACCGCCAAAGAAAAAGGGAAAGCTCTTCAAGAGCATGTAGCATTCAAGAGAGTTATATTTCCTACGAATGCTTATGATTTGGAGAGTTCCTATGGTCATTTCACACGACCAATTCCTTTTTCATCTGTGAATGATCATAAGGAATGGGCTCCTCCCCGAAACTTTGGTGATAGTGCTTTCCAAGCACCTTATCAAGAGATTAATCGGAAAGGGTACGGTCCATTTGTTCATGGTCCGAGTGCTAAGAAAGCACCAAAAGTGAATGCTGTTGCACCAAAGCCGAAAAAGACAATACCACATTGTGTGTTGCCCCCATGAGGCATCCTCATCAAAAAGGGCTGCTCCTGCAAGAGCTAACGTTCAAAAAGTTAAGCAGGAAAGTGTAAAAAGAAGGTACAACAGATTCAACTGTTGGTGCTGCGGTAAAATTGGTCACTTTGCCGTGGATTGTTGGTTCAATGTTTCTTATGCTAATAGACCACAAGTTAACATTGCAAGGAAGACCACTCGCAATGTTAACATTCAATGTGGATCTCAACTAACAAGGGATCAAGGACCCAAATCTGTTTGGGTTCCTAAGGCGAAATGATCTGTTTTTGCAGGTATGTCCAAAAGCCAACAAGAATCCTATCTGGTATTTGGACAGTGGATGCTCTCGGCATATGACCGGGACAAGAAGCCTTTTGCAAAACTTCACTCCAGTTGCAAACGGTCCAAAAGTTATTTTTGGCGGTTCAGACAGAGGAATAACTAAAGGCTATGGTATGATCTCTAATGGAAATGTATCTTTTTCCGATGTGGCTTATGTGGAAGGATTAGAACACAATCTGATAAGTATAAGTCAACTCTGCGATAAAGGATACATAGTCGATTTTCGTAAAGATAAGTGTCTGATAAAGTCGGCAGAGAATTCTGAAACGATTTTATCAGGGACTCGCTGTAAGAATATCTTTTGCTTAAACTTTCTTTGTTTATCTTCTTCTACACCAGTGTGTCTATTAGCCAAAGATAGTGCATCTCTTGTTGACCAATGGCACAAGAGATTAGCACATATAAATCTCAAAACTATTAATAAATTGTTTTCTCAAAACTTAGTGCGAGATGCACCAGATGTTAAGTGCATTAAAGATAGACCTTGTCATGCATGTGTAAAAGGCAAGCAAACAAGAGCTACCTTTAAGAGCATTATTGGCAAAGATTCTAACAGGTGTTTATACCTGCTTCATATGGACTTGTTTGGTCCGTTGCAAATTAGAAGATTAGGAGGAAAGTCTTTTACATTGGTTGTTGTGGATGATTACTCACGTTTTGCATGGGTATTCTTTCTAAAACACAAGTCAGATACTTTCGACACTTTCACTAATTTTGTCAGGCAAGTCCAGAATGAATTTAACTGTTCAGTGGTCAAAATCAGAAGTGACCATGGTACAGAATTTGAATCTGGAGCCATGACAGAATTCTGTGAAAGCCTTGGTATCTTTCATGAGTTCTCCTCTCCTCGAACTCCACAGCAAAATGGAGTAGCTGAGAGAAAGAATAGAACACTTATTGAGGCTTGCAGAACCATGTTGAGTGACTCTTCACTACCTGAATATTTCTGGGCTGAAGCTGTCAATACTGCATGCCATGTGCAAAACCGAGCGCTCATAAACAAAAACCATGAAAAGACTCCTTATGAACTTCTAAAGGGCAAGAAACCAACCATTTCTTATTTTCGAATCTTTGGCAGTAAATGCTTTGTGCTAAACAATGGAAAGCATTACAAAACTAAGTTTAGTGAAAAGAGTTTTGAAGGTATTTTCGTAGGCTATAGCAGTCATAGTAAAGCATATCGTATTTTTAATAAGAAAACTCTGGTTGTAGAAGAGTCTATTAATGTTGTATTTGATGAGACGAGCATGCTTCAAAGCAGCTCTTCTAGTTCTTCTATTGAAGTTGCAGGTTCAAAGTTGCAAAATACGCATTTGCATAAGCCAGTTAAAGACGACACTCAAACCTTCGTCAAAATCTCTCCTCTAACCTTAGCTGAAGAGGAAATTCACCTTGATGAAGAGCAAACTCCAGTGGAAGAATTTGTTCCAGTTGAAGAAGAAGTAGTTCCCGTTGTTCCAAGCGATGCGAGGAATCTTGAATTCAGACACATGAGGGATCACCCTATTGATCAAATCATAGGAGATCCTCATGAAGGCATTAGAACAAGAAGAGGTACTACTAACGAAAATTTGCACTTGAGCTTTCTTTCTCAGGTAGAACCAAAGAAATTTCAAGAAGCAAATGAAGACCCACACTGGATTATTGCAATGGAAGAAGAATTAAACCAATTCAAGCGTTGCAAAGTCTGGACACTTGTTCCAAAGCCTAAGGATAAGAACGTAATTGGAACAAAGTGGGTGTACAGAAACAAGTTGGATGAAGATGGAACAATCATCAAGAATAAAGCAAGACTTGTATCTAAAGGCTACAGACAAGAAGAAGGGATCGACTTCGATCAAACATATGCACCGGTAGCAAGGCTCGAAGCGATCAGACTCTTTCTTGCTTATGCTGCTTTCAAGGGTTTCACCATATATCAAATGGATGTCAAGTCCGCTTTCCTAAACGGAGACATTAAAGAGGAAGTATACGTTGAACAACCCCCATGTTTTGTTAATCCTGATCATCCCAATCATGTTTATTTATTACAAAAAGCTTTATATGGTTTAAAACAAGCTCCTCGAGCTTGGTATGAGACACTGTCTAACTTTCTTCTTGAGAACAAGTTCACAAGAGGAAAGATAGATAAGACATTATTTCTTAGGGAAGTAAAAGGCAAGATTTTGCTAGTGCAAATCTATGTTGATGACATTATTTTTGGCTCAACCGATGACAACCTTTGCAAGAAGTTTTCAAAACTTATGCAGGGGAAGTTTGAAATGAGCAGTATGGGTGAGCTGAAGTATTTCTTAGGACTTCAAGTGAAACAATCGGAAGATGGAATTTTCATCTCTCAGACGAAGTTCACCAAGGAGTTAATTAAGAAATTCGGAATGGAGAGTGCAACCTCCATGAAGACTCCAATGAGCTCAGCTATGTCTCTGAACAAGGACGAGAAAGGGAAACCTTTTGATGAAACTAAATACAGAAGCATAATTGGCTCTTTGCTCTACCTTACTGCCAGTAGACCTGACATAATGTTTTCTACATGTGTATGTGCTAGATATCAGGTGAACTCTAAAGAATCTCATTACACTGCTGCAAAGCGAATCTTGAGATACCTTAAAGGCACACCAAATCTTGGCTTATGGTACCCAAGAAGTAATGATAGTGAACTAATAGGCTATTCAGATGTAGATTTTGCAGGTAGCAGAGACGACAGGAAAAGCACTTCCGGAACATGCCAATTTCTCGGAAGACGACTTATATCCTGGAGTAGCAAGAAGCAGAATTGTGTTGCAATTTCAACCGCCGAGTCAGAATATATTTCTGCAGGCAGTTGTTGCGCACAACTTCTATGGATAAGGAATCAACTTCAAGACTACAATATGAAGATCAAGAATATTCCAATGTTTTGCGACTCTTCCAGTGCAATTGCTATCGCAAATAATCCAGTCTCTCACAGTCGGACAAAGCACATCGAGCTACGATATCACTTTATCCGGGAGCATGTGGAGAAAGGTGACATCAATCTGAGTTATGTCCCCACGGATAAGCAAGTTGCAGATATATTCATGAAGCCGCTGGATGAGACTAAGTTCTCTTTCTTCAAGACGGAACTTGGAATGCTCAACTTAGAGTAATGCTTAAAGCAAAAAGAAATAAAGTTTCTAAAAGTTATATATCTATGAAAAGCAGGAATCTGTCCTTCAGAAAGAAAGAGGTAGAAAATTTCTAAGTCTTTTCAGAATTTCTCGAGAAATGACATAGAATTGTTCGAGAAATGAAAGACTTCTCGCAAAATGTACCTGCACTTCTCGAGAAATGGGTAATCCCTCGAGAAATCAAGTTACTTCTCGCAAAATTAGAATTGTTCTCGCGAAATCAGTATATCTCTCGAGAAATTGCGTTCAATTTTCAGATTTCTAATCTTTATTTTCTGGAATACGAAAGGTCAGGTATGCGCGTGTTTATTTTCTTTATCTATAAATAAATCTCAAATAATTGTCACATCAAACCAAACTATAAATAGACAATCGAAACAAATTAATTTTCACGCGAGTTTATTCTTCTCCTTCTCAGAAAAGCCGACGCTTCATCTTCCTCTCACGCAAAATCCAGTCGACTGTCTCACGATTTCTCTCACTCTCTCGCTTTCGTCTCTTCCAATCCAATCGATCATGGGGCCGCATTCCAAGTCCAAGGTCGGTGTGGGAAGCGAGCTAGTGCGAGAAGGTCTCGTTTCAGTTTCAGATGATTTCCAGAACGTGTTCTGCATGCTTGAAGGCGCTGGTCTGTCTTTTCTGGCCGAGACCCCTTGCAAAATTCTTTTTACAGAGGTAGAGGAGTTCTTCTCCAATGCTACAGTAAATAAAAGTGGTCGGAAATTGAAATCCTCTATTGGTTCTCAAAAAGTTAAAATGACTCCTAAGTCAATTTCCAAACTTCTGAAGTTGCCCCTAGTAGCACAAGAGGACATCCTTGATGATGATGATTGGATCAAGGCAGTAACTTTTGTAGGCTTAAAAACAGCAAAGACACTACGAAGACAGCAGATGAATGATGTTGGAAAACTTTTGGTGGACATCATCTCCAAGGTGCTGCTGGGAAATACTAAAAGCCTGGGATATGTCTCAGTAGATGTATTCAGTTTAGTCACAGCAGTAATTTGTGGAAAGAAATGTAGCTGGGCAGACATAATGTTCAAAAAGATCAAAGAGAGCATTTCTAGTCCTAATTTTGCAAGGATTATAACTCTTTATCTGAATCAATTTGACTCTCAAGTCTTTGATATGTCCAAAGGGACTATCATTCATCACTTGAAAAGGTTGGATGTGTTCACTCTCAAAAAGTGGAACATCAGGATAACTAAGCCTTCTGAAGGTGGTCTTTCCCAGGGGGAGCCTTCTGGTCAGCAGGATGTGTATTCATCTCCTCCTCCAGACTCTTCAGCACAGCATCTAGCTCCTCCATCTCCAAGTCAACTTCCATCTCCAGGTCAGCAGCATGTTACTACAGCAGAAGATTTACTTCCTCCTCTTACATCAGATAATATCCCATCAGATCAGGTTCCTCCAGGATCAGAGATTCCTCCTCCTGATGTGGTATTTTCCCCTACCTTAGATAATGTGACTTCTTCTCCTCCTCCTCCTCATGATGTTGCAAAAGAAACTGTTGATGCTAACATAGCAGATGTTCTTCTTGACATTCAGAACACTGTAGTTGATGATGAGCAGAACTCCAGTGATCACCATGCAGGTTCAGGTGCAGATTTTGAATTCCATCTTGATGTTGATGATGTTTCTGTTCACAATATTCCTTCTCCCCTAGCAAATACTGAGGGGGAGCAAGAGTCCTATTTGGAAATGGATACAGAAACACAGGGACAGCCTGAAGTTCAAGTGGATGAGGTTGTGAATCTGTCTTTTCTTCCAGAGAAAAGTACAGTTGTTCTTGAAGAAATTCCTGAACCAGTTCAGCCAGCTCCTATTCCTAGTTCTCTCTTTTCTGAATCTAGCTTGATTGGTCAAATTGAAATGTTACTCCAAAGGCAGAGTGCCAAGATAGATTTATCCTTCAAGGAAGTGCATGCCAGGATAACAGACATAGAGAAAGCTATGGATAGAAAGCTGAAAGCCTTCCAAGATAGTTCAAAAGAACTCAAGAAAATTGTCATTCAGGGTGGAAAAGCTATTGATCACACCATTGAGGGTGTTGGTAAAGTGTTAGAGCAGATTATTGAGGTCAGAAAGACTCAAGAATCTATGTATATCAAGGCTGATGAACACTGCTTCAAAATTGTTGATGAGGTAGGTTTGTTCAAAGAATCTGTTCTCCAAACTCTTCCTGTAGAAGTCAGAAAGGGGGAGGACAAGTTGATAGGTTCTATTGATGAGAATTTGTTTGCATTTCATAATCATATGAGTGAGAAGTTTGATCAACTGTCTCAGGGAGTTCAGAAGCAGGTAGCTGATGTCAAAGAATTCACTCAAAGATCTACCACTTGGCTTCACAGTGAGATCTTTCCAAACTTGGGCATTGACCCTGCTGTTCCCCCTCCTCAGTTTGAGCCTCCTCAGTTCTCTCCAAGACAAGATGTGTCTTCTGATGTAGAAGTTGCTTCTTCTAAGCAAGGATCAAGAAAAAGAAAATATGGTGAAGGACCTTCTGCTAAGAGATCAGTTCCTGAATCTAGTTCAGCAGGCTCTGGCAAAGCTGCTGCTACTGATCCTGTCAATTATCCAGAGGTTTGGAGTCCTATTTCAAAGGCTATCATTCTTGATTCACTCAGATTAGTTGAAGAAGGTGGTATGCAAGTTCAAGACTATTACAGCTCTTCTGAATGGAAACTTTATCAAACCAGCAAGACCAAAAGGAGATTGCATTACAGGATATATAAGTTCAATGATCCTACAGCTCCTCCAGCTCCTCCAAAGTACCATCCTAAACCTTTTGCATACTTCAAAAGACAGGAACAGAAAAGAAGAGACAATGCCAGAGGATGAAGATCATCAAATTCTTTTGTCATATGCTTTTGTGAACATTAAATCATAAGACAATCTGAAATCTATATATAGTTTGGATTGTGATGTGATGATTATATTTCTTGTATAGATTTAGTTTTTGATGCTTCCTATCTGTCTCTATTTAATTCCTTGTATATCATATTGTGTATTATTTTGTTGCAATTCATCTTGGTAAGAAGGGTTCTGACTTCTACAAATAGGGGGAGATTGTTGGGTATTGTATCCACAATAACCTTGATTTGTAGAAAGTCAACTATGAACCAAGATTGAATTGCTTATGTATTTGATATGTTTCTCTAGTTTTGTCTTGCAGGTTCACATTGCAAAGTGTAAACCAATGTCAGGTCATAGTGGGTCATGAGCACAGTCTCTTACAATGTAATTCTTCATTGTATGAGATATGTTGTTGACTCATATGTGATCTCTCTATTGGGATGCACTTCATGATCAAGACAAAGGAAGCTAAGGTCTTGAAGGTGTAGCTGTTCTCAGAGTTAATTTAAAGAATTTGTTCCTTGTGTATTTCTCGAAAAATTAAGTGTTTTTCTCGAGAAATAAAAAGAGCTCTCGAAAATTCCCTTTGATTTTCTCGAGAAGTTCTTTTCAGCTTTTGTCTTCGAAGGAAATCCAGATTTCTCGAGAAGTCATCTTTATCTCTCGAGAAGTCTGTAGTTATCTCGGAAAATCCTTTGTTTTTCTCGAGAAATCTTTGCTGATATTTTCCGAGAAAATCTTTCCTCTCGAGAAGTTGATTCGATTTCTCGAGAAGTTCTTGTTTCTTCCGAAAAGTTTATTTTGTCTTATTTCTCGAGAAGTTCCATGTTCTCGAGAAATCCTCTTTTCTTTCTCGCGAAGTTCTGTCAATTTATTTGAAAGCCTTTTTCCGAGATCCAGCCGTGATTTCTCGAGAAGTCTCCTTTCTCTCGAGAAATCTGTTTCTCGTTCCTTCAATCTATTTTTGCCGACTTCTGTTTTCCGTCAGTTTGACGTGACTCCTTTTCTAGCTTAAGGCCTAAATATTCTAATTAGACCTTCTCCTATAAAAGGCCCTCTCTCTTAAGATTTAAAAAAAAAATAATAATTCTTTTGAGAATTGTTCATGACCTAAATTCTCTCCTGAATCGAAAAGAACGTGAAAAGCGCCGCTCGCCGTCGCCTACGATTGGAGATCGTTCTTCTCTTTGGAGTTGTCGATTTCTTTCAAGAAGGGTTCGATTGATCCATACTCAGGTTCTACAATCTCTATTGGATCGTTTCGGATTGCCTAAGACAGATTTGAAGGATCGTTGTTCTTCCTCATCGTTCTCAAAAGCCTTTCAAGAAGAAGGAAGAAAACCCCTCTGTTATTCAGATTTGGTTTAGTATTGTTCAAACCCCTTTTCAATCTTTTGTAGGAGTTGTTTTCTCCGAGTTGTAGGAGTTGTTATCTCCGAGTTGTAGGAGAGGTTGTTCTCCGAGTTGTAGGAGAAGTTTTCTCCGAGTTGTAAGAGAGGTTCTCTCTGAGTTTGTAGGAGTTTGGACTCCGAGACAGTAGGATCGTTCTTGATCCGAGATTTAGTGAAGTAGTCATTTCTAGCGGTGGTGCTAGGTTGGCGAGGCCGGCAAGTGGAGTACCCAAGTACGGGGAACCACTATAAATTCCTGGTGTTATCTGTGGCTGTGATTAATTTTATGTGCTGTGCTTTACGTTTATCTTTAATTCCGCAAAAGACGTAGAGATCACCTATTCACCCCCCCCCCCTAAGTGATTTAGGTAGGCAACTAGATACTTCAGGGGAGGATTCTGGAAGATCCGCTGGTGTTCCGAGCTCTGGTTGGGAGCTTGATCTTTCTGACAATTACCAGGCCGGATATTGCATATGCAGTTGGTAGGGTGAGCCATTATATGGCGGAACCACAGATGCCTCATCTACTAGCGGCCAAGAATATATTTAAGTATGTCAAGGCGACTTCGGATATGGGTCTCCTTCATAGGAGGGATGCGGGCTTCGAGGTGCATGGGTACACGGATGCTGATTATGTGGGAGACTCAGATGATCGGAAGTCGACGTATGGATACATCTTCATGACGGGCCCCACGGCTATATCACGGTGCAGTAAGAAGCAGGATTCTGTGTCTGTATCAACCACGGAAGCCGAATACAAGGCTTCGGCCTTGGCAGCTCAAGAAGCCATCTGGCTTAAGAGATTGGTAGGAGACGTCCATAAGGAGGTTCGGGGTCCGACTCTGCTCCGCGGCGACAATGAGAGTGCTCTCAAACTGGTTACTAATCCAATTTGTCACGCGAGGACCACGCATATCGAGATCGAGCATCAGTTCATTCATTAGAAGGTGTTGGAGGGATCTCTTTCGGTCGAGCATGTTCGGAGTCAGGACAACATTGCTGACATTTTCACAAAGGCGCTGACGAAGGGGTCGTTTACTCGGCTAAGGAGTTTACTTGGGCTGTTTTCAACTTCCCACTTCAAGGGGGAGTGTTGAAAATGTTGAAGTGGAAGTTTGTGAAGTTGGCGGTCTGGGGGGAGACCGCGAGGTCTGGTCTGACCGCATGGTCTTGCGGTCTCCTCTGGCGGTCTGACCTCTCTGGTCTAGCCGTAGGTTATTCGGCGTGACCGCCGTTCTTCTATCCATGGGTGCCGAGGTGAGGTCGCGCGGTCTGGTCGCGTGACTGTGTGGCGACCTGTCTTCTATTCGGTGTGACCGCGCGATCTAGTGCTTGTGATCGCGTGGTAGGGGCAGCCCGGTCTGGTGGCTGTCCGGTTTCTTTGTGGTGCGCATGGACTAAGGTATTCTTAGTCGCGCGGTCTCCGGTTTGTGTTCGCATGGCTGGTCTTTCGGCGATCAACTGGCATATGCGGTCACAGGTGTTTGGTCGACTTGGCGGGCTGTTGCCCTAGTTGGTCTGGTGTGTTTGCGGTCTCTGGAGGAGGTTGGGTGGCGAACACAGGTAGTGAGCGTCATGACCGGGCGAGTTGTCATGATCGCGCGGCTTCTGTTGAAGTCGGCGAGCTCACTAAGCAGGAGGATCTTTTGCTGATCGCGCGGGTTGACCGGTCTGGTCACGCGATCAAGGGGTGGTGATCCTATCTCATAGGGTGGTGACTGGATCTGGTCTCACGCCTATAAATAGGAGCCACTGTAGCAGCAAAAATATAGCACCAAGTGTAAGCTGAGCTCGCGTCCTGTTCTTGCGGTCTCTTTTTTGTGACCGGCTGGTTAGCTGATCGAACTTGTTTTGTGCAGCTTCTGCGGATTGTACGGGTAGCAGCAGTCACCTCCTCTTCTGAAGGTGTTCGTGCGGTCTCGTGGCATGCAGTGCGGGTTGCTGGAGTTCAGGAGGATCAGTGGAGTTCGGGAGTTCGCGAGGTTCTCAGTTGGTGTTGTTCAAGGCGCAGGCAGGCAGTTCGGGCGGTCTTGTTTTCTAGCCGGGCGGACTGTCAGGTCGAGCGGTCAGGCAGTCTCAGTTGGCAGACCGCTGGTTTTCTTTTCAGATATTTTTCTCTTCTATTTTTGTGTATTGGCGAAATCATGTCTCGTCATGTATACCTCGCCCTGTAATGAAGAACTTTGCTTGATCAATAAAGATTGTGTTTGTTTCATGTGCTTCTGGCTGATTGGCTTGAACTTTTAGTTATACAATTCCCGCTCACTCCTAAATCTACGCAAATTTTCACAATTGGAACATCCTATCTTGCTTTACAGTGTGTTGCGCCAAAAGCAAAACCCGACAGAACATTTAAATATGTCTCAGCGGTTGGGCTGAGACAGCTTCCAGTCTCAACGACTGCTTCTATCCCGACCCAGCAGATCCGCTGAGACAGACAGTTATCTCAGCAGTTTTCCTCTATCTGCAGCTTAGCTGGCCCAGACACCTCCTCAGCGGCTCCTGGCCTTGTCTCAGCGGTTCAGCTGAGACTGAGAACTTGTCTCAGCAGTTTTGGCAGTAAACCACTGAACTTACTCCACATCTTGGAATAACCTAACCCTGAATGGTCATGAGATGAAATAGGATTTATCAAATACAACTTATACTTAGCATTGAGTGTGAAGCTTCTTCAAATCAAGGGAACGTTGAGGGTAATATTCCCAACAGTTCTTGTCTGATTTCTTTGCTCGATTACATAGCCCATACACTGAATAATCATAATCAGGCAAAAAATCGCACAAAGACATATTTTTTTTTCTGAAAACACTACATCTGTTACTAGCGCCCGACAGTAAGTGTTACCGCTGGCAATAGTATAAAATACTAAATTTGCTACTTTGTTTTAAAAGTTCTATATATGTACTCATTTCATGTTCTTCTCTAAATACTAAAAACAAAAAAAAATATGTAAAACAAAAATAAAATCAAACAAAAACATTTTTTTCTTTATATATATCAAATTTCATGTATCTTAAAACATTTTTTTGTGTCATGCCTTGAATATTATCTTGTAATGTGCAATGTACTTTATTATAAAAATCATGTGCAAGATTGCTTAGCATGCCTCTAAATATGAGAATTGTTTTATGTTTTATAATGATAAACACACGCACATTTTTGATAACCTACATGTGTTTTAATCTTACTCATGCATGATTGTGTGGTATAACAACTTAACATTATTGAGATGTGTGATTAGATTACCTGCACCTCAATAACAATCTATTTAATGCACCCATATTTCAAGAAGTGTGTTCAAATAAAAAACTCCATGTTTGCAAAAACAAGTGAATTCGGAGACCTTTGTCACCATACTAAAATTCAAAGGAATCAATGACAAAGATAACTCCACCAAACACTACTCACACTCCTAATAAGTCTTAATGAGCATTGCGAGGTTTAACACCTTGGAGAGAATTGTAAAGTGTCTTGTGCAAACACATCAATACACTACTTCTTCTTGTACACCGGATCACAAAATAAATCCACTCAACCATAATAAATGTGATCCATCAAGCACTACTTTGCACCCTGATAAGTCTTAATAAGTGTTGTTGTTGGATATACAGGCGCCGTTAGAGGGGGGTTGAATAAGGGTTTTAAAAACTTATGTTATATTTTGAAATACTTGAAATAATAAGAGATCAAAATAGTGCAAATCAAAAATAAATTAAGCGAAATAAAATAGAGAAATGATTTTATTAATATGAAATGTAGGATTACAAAACTTGATTTCTAATGACAATAGAAATCAAAGGCGAATAGTAAAAAGTCTTTTTCATTTTCTATCCCGACCGTATCCCCACAAACCGATGGCTTTAGCCTATCCTTCCCCGGATACAGCCTCAAGCCGCGCTAGCCAATCCTTCCCCGGATATGTCCTCGAGCACCCCTTAGATTACACCCTAGACCTAGTCGCCAACACGAGGCAAATTTCTGCACTAAGTCCTACCCAGACCTAGTCGCCAACACGATGTGAATTTCTACGCAATTACAATAACAAAGAGACAACAATATGAAAAACTCCCTCTATATGGATCTCTTGAAGAAGTAGACGAAGACCTACAGAGTATGATCATAGTCGATGCGGTCTTTCAGCACGATGATGAAGCGTGCTGAAATCTTCTCCATGGATCTACTAAAGCCTTCATGGATTTGTGGGAGTCTCTCTAAATCTTCCTCTATAAGATGTGGCACGAAGCTCGGGAATTTAGGGGTGTGAGGTGATGAAGAAGACGGAGCCAAGGGGTCCTTTTTATATCCATGGAGCTAGCGCCCGCGCTATCCCTACCGTCGGCGCTATCCCTATTTAGGAAATATTCTGCGTGTGCGTATCTTTCATTCCAAGGAAACCTTGCCGAAATTCCTCTTGTGCTCTGCCCTACCGCCTGCGCTATCCGCTACCGCCCGATGCTATCATCTTCTATACTTGCCTAATCAGAGCTAGCGGTTGCGCTAGTGGCTACCGCTGACGCTAGTGACCATGCTGTAATTTTGGCTTCAAACTTGGGGGTAACCTTCTTATGTTATCCTTGAGTCCTATGACATTATTTCCTGCACACTTAAACACACAAGATCAAATACACATAGGATTTGTTATTCTCAAACCTAGGAGATGTGGAAGACCGTGTTCCAACAAACTCCCCCTTTTGATAATAACAAATCCATTAATGATAAATCAGAGAATTAATGCATATAGCATGATGAAATCTACTTGTGTGTGTTTGAGAGATGACTTAGGATAATTGTTGATTTTAGTATTTAGAATTGCTCCCCCTAAATACATGCTCCCCCTATGTGAATGCTCCCCTTATATGTAAGCTATCTTCTTAAGAATAAATCATGTTTAGTTCTTCCCCATTTGATAGCGGTTTTTATTTATCATGTTAGTTCTACCCCTTTTGTTATTAGCAAAAGTGGGTTAAGGTAGCAAGAGACATAGAAAGAGGTTTTTTGAGTAAAATATAAGGCATGATCGAGCTTTTTAGGGGAAATGAAATGATAAGGAGTTTTTAGCATAAAGATTTTTATAGTAATAGATCATAGTTTTTAGCATAAAGATAATAAGCATGTTAGAACAACCAATGAAAACTTTACCAAGCAAGTCTACCACTTGTTGAAGAAAAAAGAATTTTGAGATTCAAGTGATGATACACTCCAAAGAAAAAGACTTTAAATAAGCATGAAAGCGCAAGGTAAAAGTTATAAGGTAATATTACGAAAGACTTATAGAGATTCAAGAAACATCTTTTTGTGAGCAAAATATTAAGAGTTTTGAAGTTCAAAATATTAAGAGTTATAGCATAAGCGGAAAGGCTATAAAATTGTTTACCCAATGAAAACATCTTTTTGGAAGTTGAAAGAACATAATAGAAATAAGAGATGTTATGCAGTAAAAGTGATGTTATTTGGATAAAACTAATATTTTTAAGAAATAATTTTTCGTAAGAGAGTAAGATTTTCAATAAAGTTTTCATGACAATAGGCAAGGAGTTCTATATTTTCAAAGACTTCTAAGGCATGCATGATTGCACATATTCTAGAAGATAGTAACTACAATGTTATTAATTTGCATTTCAAGTTGTGAAAACATTGTAGAGACCATGCATTGCAATTTAGTGTTTTTACTAAAGCTTTCTAGAGAATTTATGTAAGGAAGCATTATAGTCGAATTCTCATGTGTAGAACTTTTATCATAGATAATGATGTGTATAAAAAGTGTTTTGATAAAAGTATACCGGTGATATAATCCAAAACACATGACTTATATAGTAAAGAAGAAACATTATTAAGCATGCAATATTTTTAACTACTTCTACACATCAATTCTAGATTTGATACAAAGCACATAAAAAGTACAACTACCAAGGTACTTCACCCACACAATGCTCATTAAGAATTATCAGGGAGCAAAGTAGTGCTTGGGGGGATCACATATTTTATTTTCAATAAGAGTTTTCTTGTGATCCAGTGTACAAAATAGAAGTGTATTAAAGTAGTTTGCGCAAGACACTTTATAATTCTTTCCAAGGTGCTCAACCTCACAATGCTTATGAAGACTTATCAGGAGGTTCAAGTAGTGATTGGTGGAGTTATCTTTGTCATTTTATTTTTGAATTTTTTAGCAAGACAAAGTTCTCCGAATTCACTTATTTTTGCAAACACTTATATTTTTTTTTGAAATTTCACTTCTATGTGTGCAACAAAATATTGAATAATGTGTAGGTAATAGAGATAGACATCTTATTATTGTAAGCTGCTACACTACACAATCATCTAGGTATAAGAATTATAGGCACATGTAGTCTACCAAAAAGTGTGAGTGTAAAGAGATCATTATCTAACATAACACATTACTCATACTTAAAGACATACTAAAGCAATCCTACACAATTCACCATAGAGTTTTTCATTGCACATAACAAGATTAAACTCTAAGCATGACAAGCCAAAACAATGTTTAGAAAACATGAGATTTTAAATAAAACATTTTTAGCCAAATCTAAAAGAACATGCTTTGTCATTTTTGCCAAAGTAATGAAACATATAAATCTTTGTTATTTTGATAAAACCTTGCAGAACCAAATAAAAATAAGCAAAGACATGTTTTTTGCATTTTTGCATTTTGGAATTTTGTATTTGATTTTTCAAACATCACACAATGGCATAAAGATAAAAATAGGTAGTGCATATAAAAGAACATATTTTTATTGATTTTTCAAAATTTTACAAACATAGAAAATTGGACACTCGAGCTAGCACCGGCGCTAACGCTAGTGCGGCAAACAGTACACTATTTTTTAAGATTTTGAAAGTTCTAATTATTGATCTTGTGTAAGTGTTCCAAGAGTAGTTTCATGCAGAAATTTCAGAATTTTGGAGATGTCTAGATAGAGCAAATTGCATGAAACGTTAGCGTTTTCTTATATGACTTTACAAAATAAACATCGTATGAGATATATTTTCTTTTATCTTCATTTTGACTTTTCTAAGGTTTGTGTTTATCAAAATAATGTAGCCTGGAAAGGATAAAAATGAAAACACAAGATACCATGTTCCAATAAGCCAAATAAGTATTATTTAAATGATTATAGTGTGAAATGATGTTCAAAACAATAGGTATGCCCTAGATAAAAATACACAGACAATATGTCTACACTCTAGCCCCGTACTAAGTGATGGATGAGCATGAGGAGTTGCAGACATGTCGTAGGTTGGGGTGTTACTCCCATATGCATACACTAGAGAATACTCAACCTAGCACTCTTTCCTCTCAGTGCCTCACAAGGCCCTACTAGAACCCTCCCCGGTTAAGGACAAGACATGACTTAGAGGTTAGGTCACTAATGCATCCAATCCCACACCCTGGCTATTATGAGATGTATAATATTGGTATATGATCATGGACATATAAAATGATTAGGTTTAAATTATGAGCTTATTTAAAATTTTAGAATGATAATATATTTGATCAATATGACTTTTGTGATTTTTTTTTCAATCACAAATTATGAATATATATACTTTTCTAAAATGCAAGATAATGATAGTTTTTCTTTTTCGATTATTGCAAGAGTACGCATGAGTCTATAATTAATTTGATCTTTGCTAGACTTTAGTTGGACTTAGCAATTTAAAGTGGATCTTGGACTTCCCGAGGTCTACCCTGTGAAGGGTTCGCACTGGTACTAGGAGATGTGATGGGGTGACATCCCAAATCTCCCTTTCTCAAGATATTTAAGTATTATTGGTTGCTACCCAAACATAATATTCAAAATATATAGACTTAAAATTTTCGAAAGAGAAAAAATGAAGTTCATGATTTTATTAATTTAGATAAATATCTCATAACAAATTTAGAATTTGATTTATATGGATAATATAAGATATTTAAAGGCAATGATAATAAGAAAGATAGATAGGTCACCAAAATTAAATATGACTTTGAATTTTGATCAATTTGATTTTATAAACGTATTAATCTTTAATGAGATAAAATCATATTTCCAATAATATATAAGGTGACCGGGACATGATAGCTTAAAAAATAAGAAAACAAATAGAAAAAATAAAAAGACATTGAAGCATATCATGAAGTAGAAATTTGTATATTTCATTTTGAAAAGATTCTACTTCATGCATATGATGATACCTAATGAATAGAAGCTTTTGGTATCCAAAGGGGACCAAGTGTGGAGGTTCGTTTGGGTACCCAAATACAATGAGATGACTTTTGAGGAGATGAGAACGAATGAACCGTTTCAAGTGGAGTTAACGTTTCATCTTTAATTTTGGGTCTCCACTCATATTTAGGTTTAGAGTTATAATTATGCATCAAATTTCCATATTCATTAAACATAGGCATAAAATAATAATGACTTTTGAAATTATTTTTCATTGGAAAATTTTGCACATTTGAATTTAATTTTGGAGATACATAGTAATTTTGATTTTCATTTATAAATACTTTATGTTTCTTATTGGCATTATTAGGCTTAGTCAAGATACTCATATTCATATTCAACTTGCTTTTAGATATTGCTTGATATTATGAATTTATATGTTGTGAATTTTTAATAAGCAAGTTGATTTTTGATTTTAATTCATCATTCTTGATCATAAGATTATGTCTAGCTTTATTATAAGCAATTGTGCTATTTTTAAGAGTGGAAATAATAGAGTCAGTATGCATTTGACAGTTATTTCTAAATTCCTCAAATGTTTCATCCATCTCCTTGATTTCAATTTTATAACTTTGGCACGTTTCTAAAATCACTTTTCAAAGATGAATTTTCTAAAGACAAATTTTCATTAAGTTCTTTTACAATTAAAAGTTCTTTTTCACAATCCTTGAATTTTTCTTTAATATCATTACAATCAAAACAAGGGTTTATATTTTCAATTGAAGAGACATGGGTAAAACTAGATAAATCAGAATTTGATTCTACTTTAACTTTTGCTTTTAAACCTTTATTTTCTAAGCGCAATCTGCAATTCGCATTTTTCAATTTCTTAATTTTGCGCTTTGTAATTTGTAGCAATTGCAAAGTAGAAATAGAATTGCAAACAATAAAGGAATTTGATATCCTTACAGTGCTTTTGGATGCTGTGAGATTTGAGCATAGAGTTCCTTTGTTGTCTTCATATTTTTGGCACTCCTCTTCCAAAGATAAAATTTCTTCTTCTCTTCCACTTGATGTGCACTCCATTGATTCATCATGAGGGGAGCTTTCTTGACCATTTGTGCAAGCTTGTATGTTCTCCACTTCTTGCGTTTATTTTGTACCTGTGAGCGGAAGATCATTCATTTCTTCAAGAAATTTCCATACTTTGTATGCACTAGAAAAAAAAATATCAATTTGAAAATATCTTGAAATAAAAGCACCGAAATTACTATTCAATCTTTTTGAGTTTAGGTGACGTTCTTTTTTATTTGATTCATTTACTAGTCTTATTATTGCTATATTCCATGATTTGATATATAAAGTTCTAACAAAAATTTCATTAAAAATTTCCACCCTGTATAATTTCTCCCTTCGAATAAAGGTGGTGCAAGAGATTTTTATTCTTCATAAAAATTGCCCCCACTAATAGAAGCGAGATCATGAGACGTCATTATTCACGGTTGTTAAGCCGATTTGGAAAAATTTGGCTTTGATACCACTTGTTGGATCTGTAGGCGCCCTTAGAGGGGGGGGGGGGGGTGAATAAGGGTTTAAAAACTTTTTATATATTTTGAAAAACTTGACATAATAAGAGATCAAAATAGTGCAAATCAAAAACAAATTAAGCAAAATAAATAGGGACATGATTTTATTAATATGAAATGTAGGATTACAAAACATGATTTAGAATGACGCTAGAAATCGAAGGCGAATAATAAAAAGCCTTTTTCATTTTCTATCCCGACTCGTATCCCCACGAACTGGTGGCTTCAGCATATCCTTCCCCAGATATGGCCTCAAGCCACTCTAGCTAATCCTTACCCGAATATGGCCTTGAGCACCCCCTAGATCTACACCCTAGACCTAGTGATCAACACGAGGTGAATTTCTACCCTAAGTCTTACCTAGACCTAGTCGCCAACACGAGGCAAATTTCTATGCGATTACAATAATAAAGAGACAACAATATGAAAAACTCCCTCTATGTGGATCTCTTGAAAAAGTAGACAAAGACCCGGAGAGTATGATCGTAGTCGATGCGGTCTTTCATCATGATGATGAAGCATGTTGAAATCTTCTCCACGGATCTCCTTAAGCCTTCATGGATTTGAGGGAGTCTCTCTAAAACTTCCTCTATATGATGTGGCACGAAGCTCTGGAATTTAGGGGTGTGAGGTGATGAGGAAGATGAAGCCAAGGGGTCCTTTATATAGCCTTGGAGCTAGCGCCCACGCTATCCCTACCACCGGCACTATACCTATTTAGGAAATATTCTGTGTGTGTGTATCTTTCATTCCAAAGAAACCTTGCCAAAATTCCTCTTATGCTCCGCGCTACCTCCCAGCGCTATCGCCTTCTATTCTTTCCTCCCGAACTTTCTAAATCATAGCTAGCTCCTGCGCTAGTGGCTACCGCCGACGCTAGTGACCATGCTGGAATTTTGGCTTCAAACTTGGGGGCAAACTTCTTATGTTATCCTTGAGTCATATGGTATTGTTTCCTGCACACTTAAACACACAAGATCAAATACACATAAGATTTGTTATTCTCAAACCTAAGAGATGGGAAGACCATGTTCCAACAATTGTGTGTGCAGAGCACCTTGGTAGTTGTACTATTTTTTCATGTGCATTGAAAACAAATATAGCATTGTGGGTAGAAGTTATTCTAAAAATGCATTTTCGATAATGTTGTGTTTATTCCATTATACATGTCATGGGTTTTGATTTAATCATGTGTATACTCTTATCAAAAACACAATTTGTACACATCATCATCTCTTATAAAACTTCTACTCATGAGTATTGGACTCTAGTGCATATCTACATTTTTTCTCTACAATCACTAGTAGATGCATTAGATAGCATTGCATGATCTCTACAATGAATAAGTTTACTTCAATTATGAATTTTAAACATTGTATCTTTCTATCTTGTCTTGATAAAGTGAATCATGCTAACATTCTTTTTGAATTTATTCTCTGCTACACTTTGTGTGCTCAATCTTGATTATTTACTTTCTCAACAAGTGCTATAATATTTTGATAACAAGTGATATTTGTATATTGGCCTAAAAATGCTACAACATCTATTTTTACAATGCTCAAACTCTTACTCATTTACTATGCTTAAAATTCTAATAAAGATGTTTATTTACAAAATCTTGAAACATATTTTCTATTATTTTTACTACTTGTACGCTCGATCATGAATATTTTCTTTCCCAACAAGTCGTCTATTTTACTAAACTAATGATACCTCACACTTACAAAGAAAATTTATTTTACTCAATCACCATGTGGTATCACTAAGTGATAAATCTTTGTTATGCTCATTCCCTTCTCTACAAAAATATTAAACCTTAAAAGATATATAAGGGGAGCATCTATATATGGGGAGCATATGCATACTATCATGATTATCCTTTACTATAAAACCAATTTTAATATTTGAATGATTTCTTTCTAAAAGTATTTGTTATTATCAAAAGGGGGAGTTTGTTGGAACATGCTTTCCACATCTCTTGGTTTGAGAATAACAAATCCCATTGTATTTAATCATACTTTCCATATGTTTATAGTGTGCAGGAACTTCAACTTTCAAGACCCTATGAGTACAATAAAGAAAGATGATGATAAAGAAAGGCGGCGACGCTCTATTGCTAATGCGATGCGTTAAAGCTACCACTCGCAGTAGCGTTGGCTTAATTAGAAATATCGTAGGGATGGCAATATCGTCGAGAATGGAATATCGACTTGACTCAGATATATCAAGTTCTACCGCGATGCTTTAACGCTACCGCTGGCGGTAGCATTGGCATATTTGGAAACAGCATCGAGATGACAATATCATTGAGAATAGAATATCGGCTAGACTCATACATAGTAAGTTATAGAAGTCCCGCCATCATGCTTTCATATGATAATTTATGGAAGTCCCGCCATCATGCTGCTAGTAGAGGAGCAATAAAGTAATGAGATACGATTGCGAGGAAATATATAGTGCTAACACAGTGTGTTAGCATTACCACGTAGTGGTAGGAGGGGCAACCAAAATTGGAGCAAGAATGTTGCTAAAATTGACTCAATCTATGTGTCAGCCTATTGCCTAAAGAGGCTATCGCTTGGTGGTGACACTACCACTGGCGCTAAGTCCCGAGTCTATTTAATGATCAGTCCTCCTCCTATTGCTGATTAATGGTCAACAAAGCACACCTCATGTACTTTCGTGGGAGCCTCCTCTTTGCAGCCAAGAGAACTCCATCAACATTCATAAATGCAAAGAACTTGAATAAGGATCGATCTCGCTTACTCAACATGAAGGTCATATGCACCAAACTCCAACAACAACATTGGCGCGCCTTCGACATCATCTTCAAGTTCAATCTATGATAGAGTTTTTGATGTTTTAGTTTTATTATTGATTGTAACTCTTATCTTTTTCGATAGATAAATTCGCCCATGTTTGGCGACTAGGACCTTGCGAGGACGAGGGAGAATTCATCGCGTGGGTGTGACGACAAGGTCTAGGGTTAGATTTAGGGGTGGGTTGAGGCCTTATGTGGGAGAAATAGGCTAGATCCAATCGGTCCTTGGGAGAAGGGTCGGTATAGAAAACCATAAAGGTCTTTATGCTTGCCTCAATTCCAAGCATCATTGGGATCAAGTTTTGTAATTATTTTTAAAGCAACAAAATTATCTTTATCACTTGTATTGACTTCTTATCTCTGATCTTTGGAATCGAACAAAAAGGGAGTTCTCTTTCACTAACGCCGAGCGGTAACTTCTACCATTGGCGGTGCAACAGAGACTTCATCTCTCTAGCATCGCGCAATATAGTTTCATAAAATCATATATCATAATCTTGTGAGAAATATCTTGTAAAATATTTTCAACATATAACTGAAATTTCACATAAGCACTAAAAGTTGTAAAACAATTATTCACACCCATCCTCTAAGGGTGCCTGCAGATCCAACACGGGTTACCCATCGGAACCCTATATAGGAATAAGATGTCAACCTCAGGTAAACTGATGGCTGGCATTGTTAGAAAAGTGCTTTTCTATAAACTAGGATCTCACGACAGTATCTCCAAGGAGATGTTCGAACTGATGGCAAGGATTATTCTAAAGAAAAGAACTAGATGGGGGGTAGTGATGTTTGAGAAAGTGAAGGATACTCTGAAAAGTCCAAACTTTGGAAGAATTCTCTCTCTCTATTTCTATACAATTATGCAGATGAATTAGATTTAAATCAATCTTTGGGAGCATCAATCCATTACAACAAGAAAATTGACAAGAAGGCTCTGGCTAAGTGGGGTTAGACCTTCCCAAAGGCTGGAGAAAGATTGAATGCTAGTAGCTCCAATGTGAGCAAGGGGACATGGGAAGAAAAGGAACCATATAGAGAGAGAGAAGATACTAACGAAGTGAGAAACTCAGAAATCCCTGATGAAAGAAAGGGGGAGAGCGTTTAAGATCCAGATCAAGGAAGTGTTGTAGTTGAGGGGGAGAGTCACATTGACCACTCAGCCCAAGAGATGGTCAGATGTCAGGAAGGAATGGCTTTAGTTGAGGGGGAGCATCCTACTGAACCATCTTCCCTAGAGGTTAAGAAAGACACCAATGAAGGGTTGTCTATTCAAGAGGATCTAAATCTTTCTACAGTGGTAGAACAATCACTGAGATGATTGTGGAAGATGCAGACAAAGAAAATCCCTGCAGAAATTTGATTATGTTCTCAGAATTACAAGAGGAAGGAAGAGAAAATAGTCATATCATGGCAGTAGAAATACAGCAAGATGACATCCCGAGTACCTCTGCTGCTACTGGTCAATATATTCCATCAAGGTCCATTATTGACCAGATAAAAATTCTGCTAGGTGGACAAAGAAGGAACTTTGAAGACCATGTGTTAAAAGCCATCAAGGAAGTAAAGGTTAATCTGATGACAGAAATCAACCTCATCAAAGAGAACATGGATCTTGTAAATTCACAAATCAGTAGATGATTTGTGAACGCAGTTGGAGTGGTGGACAACAATGTTAAAGTGATGAAATCACTTAATGAAAAGCTAGACAGCTCCACTCAGGACATCTCTAACATAGAGCAATATCTGAGCAAACCTAATGAAGTCCTTGAAAGTGGGATCAATCACTTGCAGCAATATGTCCTTAACCGCCAAACTGATCTATTGCAGAAACAGGTAAGCATCAAGAATGAAATTTTGCAAGATCAAGAGCATATCAATCAAATTCTGACAGGAAAAATAGCAGCTTCCAAAGCTAAAATTTAACATGGCATATTTGAAGATACCAAAAGGGGGATAATATGGGGGCACAACAACCGCAAGGCTAATAAATGAAATTCATATGGCCCTGTGTCATGCTCCTTATGTGTCATCTTAAGAGAAGAATCTGGAACATCATTTCTCTCCAGTACAACATTATCAACTCAACTCAAGTTAATAAGAACCTAAAGGCTTCTATATGCCTCCAGATTCCTATGACACTAGGTATGATACCATCCTCCACTCTGACAAAGGAAAGGGGATTGTTACTAATGAAGATGAAGCTCTGGTTAAAAAGAGGAAGTATAGAGAAGAAAGGGAGAAAGACCCCAATTTTGAACAGTATAGCCCACAATCAAGAAGCATCATTATGTATACATGGGAAGCTTACAATAAATGGGGGCTGGACATGGGAAGATTTTACAACTCAGTGGAATGGACGAAATATGAAGATTCAGAAACACAGAGATGGATTCACTTCAAGAACATTGTTAATCTATTCATACTTAAAATTTGATGGATGATCTTACAAATGTGTTAATATAATTTATTATGTTTATGTGAATTCATCTATATTTGAGGTTCTGACTTCTTCAAATAGGGGGAGATTGTTGGGAACAGTGACCACAATATTCCTAATTTGAAGAAGCACTCACAATATAGATGAGCAAATCTGTATGTGATGTATATGATTTCTTGTCAAGATGATTTCAGGTATATGAAAGTACAAGCTCAAAATAGGGATAGACTTAGTGTCATCAGACATAGTTTTGCCAATGTAATCCCTCATTGTGCAAGACACCATGTCAACCTAAGATCTAGATTATATTGAACTTGTACTTACTCTCTAAAAAAATATGCAAGCAAAGTATGGAAGCCAAGCAAATGAAAAGAAGGCTAGTTGACATCAATAGAAACATGCTATGATGGAATTCAACTAAACATATAGTGGATGTCTAGCCGATTGTGCTGAAGCGGGTAGACCTCAATAAAAAGCAAGGATTCACTCTAGGCTATGATTCAATTAAATGAATGTGCATATGTTTCAAGAAGAATTGTATGAAAGAAGACTGAGAAAGGTCCAAGTATAAAGGTCTATCAAGTGAGCTGAAGTAAAGGATTTGAGTTGAGAGGATCAAAATTTACCTAAGGGAAATGTCGTATTGGCAAGCTTAAATATCATCGATTGAAGGTCTCGATATCGTCTTCAAGACACTAAACTCCAAAATGATATCATCTTATAAACTCACAGCATCACTCTTATCATCTTGTCTAGAAGAAGGTGTATATCTAAATATCGTCTTGGCAAAATAGTTACCAAGATGATATCGTCTTGACAAGCTTCATATACATTCATATCATCTTAGAAGTATACTACATATTGTCTGAAGGATTTATATGAAGGAAGAAATTGACTAAGGCAATTATCGTCGAGGTCACATGAAATGTCGTCGAGAAACCAAGATGACATTTCATGAATAACAAGAAAGACAATTCGTATATAAGAGTTCAAATATCACATTGAAGATTATAAAGAGTTATCTAGTCGATTCATGTAGAAAAATCAACTAGAAGCCACAAGCAGTCAAATGTCATCTTGAAGACTATGAAGAAACATCTAGTCGATTCGTGTAGAAGATTCAACTAGAAGGAACAAGCATTGAAACATCGTCTTGAAAACTATGAAGAAACATTAAGTCGATTCGTGTAGAAGAATAGACTAGAAGGCTGAAGCAATGAAACATCATCTTGCGGATCAGACAACAAGACGATTCATGCAGACAATTCATCTAGAAGAATGAAGTGTGAAATATCATCTTATAGACCACCAGTCACCAAGACGATTCGTGTAGACAATCCGACCAGAAGATTATACAATGAAATTTCTTCTTGATGACTCTGAAAGACAACAAGATGAATCTTGCAGAAGAATTAAACTAAAGCTATACACAGTGCAAATTCATCGAGAAGAAGTAAATTCGACTAGACATCTAGTCGAATGGTGGAAAGGGCTGAATTCAAATTAAAGCGTGATTTTGGCGTCACTTCATTTATTGTCGCCGCAGATTGAGCCAATGAAAGGAGAGCTTTATGGAAAGCTGAGAATTGACAAAAAGGACAAGCGTGGAAGAGACCGTTATCAAGGGTCCTTATAAAAGTGTTGAGATGATTTCAACAAACACTAATCTTGAAAATCAATCTTTTCTTAATCAACTAAAAAGAAAGATCTTGTCGCAGTCGCTGTCTGTAAGAAAATAGATGTTATTACATAATAACTGTGTTCTACAGTGCTCCATCAAGCATTCACAATGCATTGATGAAGAAATTGTGCTTGCTTTCATCAAGTGGCTTAGTGAAAATACCAGCCCTTTGATTATCATTGGAAATGTATTGAAGATTAATCTAACCCTTCTCTACATTGTCCCTGAGAAAGTGGTGTCTTATCCTATGTGCTTAGTTCTTCTGTGGAGAACAGGATTGGAAGCTATAAAAATAGCACTAGAGTTGTCACAGAATATTGTGGAGTTCTCAAGACTAAAGTTGTAATCTAACAACTGATTCTCCATCCAAAATATTTGTGAGTAGCAGCTTCCTACAGCTATATACTCGGCTTTAGTTGTAGAAGTAGAGACTGAGGTTTGCTTCTTGCTAAACTAGGAAATCAGTCATGCATCCAAGAATTTACATGTTTCTGAGGTGCTCTTTCTATCAAGCCTGCATCCAGCATAATATGCATCTAAATAGCCTACTAAATCAAATCCAGATTTTGTGGGATACCACAAGCCAAGTTCAGGTGTTCCCTTTAGATGTTTGAGTATTCTTTTTACAGAACTCATGTGGGATTCTTTGGGTTCAACCTGGAATCTAGCACATATGCATGTAGCAATCCTGATAACTGGCCTACTAGCTGTATGGTAGAGAAGTGAGCCAATGGCTGCTATGTAAGTCTGTTGAGCAAGAGACTTACCCTTTTCATCTCTATCCAATACACTTTTTGTATACATGCGAGTTTTCATGATAGTGGCATTTTCCATCCCAAACCTTTTGATAAGCTCTTTGGTATACTTGGATTGGGATATCAAAATGCCATATGCATTTTGCTTAACTTGGAGGCCAAGAAAGTATGGCAGTTCCCCCATGCTACTCATTTCAAACTTAGACTGCATTAGGTCAGCAAACTTTTGCAAAGTCTTTAGTATTTTGAGCCTAATATTATATCATTTACATATATCTGTACTAGAAGTAGCTGATTTTTATTTGCTCTTGTGAAAATTGTCTTATCCACCTTATCTATTTCGAAAGAGTGTTCTAGGAGGAAGGTGGATAAAGTCGCATACCAAGCTCTTAGAGCTTGCTTGAGACCATACAGTGCTTTGTTTAATCTATAAACAAAAACATAATGATTTGGATTGACAAAACCTGGGGGCTGCTCCACATAGACTTCTTCCGGAAGAGTTCCATTTAGGAAAGCACTCTTCACATCCATCTGATATACTTTGATCTTCATATGTGTAGCATAGGCAAGGAACATTCTGATTTCTTCCAGTCTAGCTACTGGAGAAAATGTCTGATTGTAGTCAGTACCCTCCTCTTGCATGTATCCTTGAACAACTAGTCTTGCTTTGTTCCTGATTATTACTCCAGTTGAGTCCATCTTATTTTTATATACCCACTTTGTTCCTATGATTGGGTAATTTCTTAGTCTTTCAACTATAGACCATACAGTGTTTCTTTCAAACAGTGCAAGTTCTTCTTACATCGCAACAATCTAGTGAGGATCACTATCTTCTTCTTCAAACTTCTTTGGCTCATACTAGGAGAGGAAGCACTACAGCATGGTTTCATTTGTGACCTGATTCCGGATCTTTACTCCCACTATTATATCTCCTATAACTTGAGTTGGACGATGATCCTTGAGAGTCATCCTATTTCTTGTCGAGTTGTTCAGTTGATTGATATTCTCATGGATTTCCTCTGCTTCAGTGATGGTGGGTTTATCATTTCCATTTTCTAGTATGATTTCTGTATCTGGTGCAGCAGGTGCCTGAATATCATTATCATCTAAAGAAGTGTCTTCATCTAACTCATTATCAGTTTGTTTATCCATTATCTTGATAATCTGCTGGATAATCAGTGATGTTGATTCTTTCAACTTGATCAGCCCGATGGTCTTCTTCCTGCAAGATCACATTGGTGGAAGTTTCCTACCCCTTGGAGAACATGTTAGTCTCATCAAACACTACATGCATTGACTCCTCAATTTTTAGAGAGCTCTTATTATAACACCTATACGCCTTGCTTGGTGAGGAGTATCCCAAGAATATTCCATCGTTAGCCTTCTTGTCAAATTTGGCAAGTTGTCTCTTTCCATTGTTTAGAATGAAGAAAGGATACCCAAAAATTCTAATGTATGTGACTATAGCTTTTTTCCCTTCAATAAATCATAAGGAGTCTTTAACTTAGTTTTGTGGATGGGACTTCTATTCAGAAAATAGTTAGTTATATTCACTGCCTCAACCCAGAATGACATTGGCAAGTTAGATTCAGCTATTAATGTCCTTCCTGATTCAATTAGAGTTCTATTATTCCTTTCAGCCACCTCATTTTATTTGGGGGTTCAAGGAGTTGAAAAGCTTTGTCTTATTTCTTCATCCTCACAAAATCTACAAATTAACTGATTTTATACTAAGTACTATGATCACTTCTGATCACAACAACTTGAGTATTGAATTCAGATTGATCTGTCTAATGAATCTTGAGAGGATCTTGAAGGTTTCTGACTTAGCTCTTAGAAAGAACACCCAGCTGATTCTAGAAAAGTCATCTACAATGACTATTGTATAAGACTTACCTGTTATGCTTTGAGTGGAGATAGGACCAAATAGATCCATGTGCAACAGTTAATGGGTTCTTGGAGAATCATTCTTACCAGTTGGATTGAATGATGACTTAGTTTGTTTTCCTAGTTGGCAGGCTCTACAGGGATGGTCTATCTTAAACTTACCAATTGGTAAGCCTCTTACTAAGTTATATTTGGATAGTTTAGCCATTGTTTTAAAGTTTAAGTGACTTAGTCTCCTATGTCATAACTCATTATTTTCTAAGTTTGAATTAAACAGACATGTTTTATATTTAGTGTAATCAAAGTCTACTACATATACCTTACCTTCCCTAAGTCCTGTTAAAACTATTTGATTAGTTGTTGAACTAACTTTATGATATAAGGACTTAGTGAGTACAACTTTGTATTCACCATCACGTAATTGACTAATACTGATGAGGTTATGTTGAAGTCCTTCAACATAGGCTACCTTAGAGAAAGAGATTTCTCCAACTCTGAGCACACCATATCCTCTGGTTTGTCCAGAGTGGGAGTTACCAAAAATTACCTTACGGCCTTCCTTGGCGTTGAAGTTTTACATCACCTCTTTTGCTCCAGTCATATGCATGGAGCATTCACTGTCCAGGTACCACTATTAGTTAGTGGTAGAACAGCCTTCTTTCTGCACATAAATTTAAGCATTTCTAGAGTTGCGTCGAGTGTAATTTGACGTGCCTGCATAGTTACGTCGATAATCAGTCAATGCAGAGTAGTGGTTGCGTCGAGTGTAATTCGACGCACCTTCATACCTGCTTTGAATTGATGTCGAATTATATGCAGAGTTGCGTTGAGTTGCATTTGACGCGGCTTTAAATGTCCGTCGAGTTCTATTCGACGCATAATTCCTTTTATTAGTAATTTGATACTTTGTGGTTGATTTTGAGGGATGCTTACCTAGAATTCCTTGTTGATCATTACTAATTACCCTATTAAATATAGTGATCTTATTAGGGTTGTTATTAGATTCTTCACTAGATTCTAAGTGATTATTGGATTGATTCTCTATTGATCTAATGAACACTGTAGGATTTTCCCATGCAGGTTTGCTTGGGATTACTATGCTGGTGGATGGATCTGCTCCTAAACCTAGGTGATTAAACCTTGTAGAAAGATTTTGTGTAATATATTTGAGCTTTTTACTCCTCCCATTGAGTGAGACCTCAAAGGCTTTTGCCTTTGTAAGCTCTTCTTTTAAAGTTGAATTTTCATTAGTTAGCTTAGTTAGTTTTGTTTCCTTTTCATAAATTTGATTTCTCAAATCATCATTTTCTGAATATAAATCATGTTTCTTAAAGTCTTCTAATTATTCCCTTACCATTTCTATTTCTTTTTGAAGTTCTAGATAGTATTTACAAACTTCTTTACAGCAATTTTTAAATTATTCTGAAGTAAAATCAAAGTCATCAAAGATAGATACATGATCTTCCCCAGAGGAAACTTCTAGAGCTATTAGGCAGGGTTCTTTTGCAGCAGTTTCTTCATTACATTCAGATGAAGAGGAGCTTAACTTAGTTTCTGAGCCACTATAGGTTTCAGCAATGAAACCTTTTCACTTCTTCTTATCCTTCTTCCTAAAGGACTTCTTTTTGTGCTCCTTCTTTCTGTTTCTTTTGTCCCTTTTCTCTTCAGGACACTCAGGGGCAATGCGCCCTAGCTTTCTGCAGGCAAATCAGATAATCTCTTGCTTTGGTGTCTTGTCAAATCTGGGCTTACTTGCTCTCCTATCATTTCTTCTAGAGTCTTCTGTCTTGATCCATTTTCTGAATCATCTGGCCAAGAGGTTGAACACTTCCTCTTCAGAAGTGGAAGGCTCTAATTTAGCAGCCTTCAGAGTTATGGTTCTTTCATTAGGGGCTGAGACTTTCTCCTTAGCATCTATCTCATCCCTGCTCTTTAGTAGGAGCTCATAGGATTTGAGCTTTCCTAATAGAGCATCAGTAGATATTTCTCTATGACATATGGACTCTCTATGTAACAACCCTCAAACAACTAGACCCTTAAGTTGGTTTTGTCATGACTAGGTCATGACAAAACCATAGGAAGCACTTAGGAGCATGTGAGCTTAGGTAAGAAGGAGGAAAAACCAAGTGGTCTGCAAATAATTTTCAGATACCAAGCCTAGGGTTAGACTTAGGGGCCTCGCATTGACCCTTTTGCCACACAATAGCATCCCTAGCCTATTAGGGGTCCTTTGGAGCACCAAGGGCCCATTGGGCTCAACTAAAGAGACCAAATTGACCAAAGTCAACCCTAACACCAAATTGGTCAAAATAGCATAATTAGGGTTAATTGGCCTCCATCATGCAAAATTGACCTTGCCACTACCCTTATAAGGATATTAGGGACCCAATGGACCAAAAAGACCCATTATGGGGTCTCCAATTTGGCCAATTTCACCTAAGTCAAACCTAACCCTATTTTGGTCAAAAGTGGTCTATTAAGGGGCAATTGACCCACACCTTGCCAAACTGACCCTACCTAGACCTTCCTAACCCTTAAGGGAGGCCAATGGGTCACTAGTCACCCATTGGGGTCAACCCAAATGGTCAATTTGACCAAAGTCAACCCAACCCTAATTTTGGGTCAAAATTCCATACTTTGCCCAAACCAAGCCCAATCCACTTGGACTAAGCCTAATTGGAGTAGCCCATTAGCTTAGGAGGCTGATAATTACCAGGAGTTGCCACTCAATTTCTGTAAAAGATGACTAGGAGAGAGAAACCTCATTTCCCCCAAAAATGGTGGAGAGAGAGAGAAGGAGAATTGGTATTCATGGTTTAGGGAGATCAATGTCCACCAATTCCTCCCCTAATGTCTCCATTCAGCTTCCCCAACCAATTTGGAGAGGTTTAATGGACATTCCCGACCATATGGAGGGAGAATTTGAGGGGTTTCACTTTGGCCGAAAATGGCCATTAATGGCTATCAATTTTGTAACCTCCCCCTCCTTCAATTGGAGCCCTTAACACCTTCAGAGGAGTGAGAGGAGTGAAACACCCCTTCTTCTAGAGATAATCATGAAGTAGAGGATCAAATCGACATGGCACCAAAACCTCAAGCTCCGGCCATGGCAACCCGCCGGAATACGCGACCTTGGGCCACCACACAGGTCTGATCCTCTTCTCCTCCCCTAGTGCTATATCTACATTCATTTCGGGCTTGATTTGAGCCAAATCGGGCTCAAATCAAGCATCCCATGGAGCACATTTTTGAGCTCCTTTCCCCTCCTCAAAACCCCTATTTCGGCCACCATCTGCCGGCAAACCGCCTCCTATCGCCGGCCACCACCTCGACGGAGGTGATGGTGGCACTTGTCGGTCGGGGGGAGGTGAGGGTGGCCGGGAAATTGACTTTGAAGAAGTCCTAGAATGGATAAATCATGGCCATAAGCTTCCCTGGGACGATGAACGGATGCCGTCCAAAGCTGCACCAAGATCTGTGCGGCTAGATCTTATTAATTTGTTATTAATATTGTATTTTGTCACAATTTATTGCAGTAGATAGAAATATTATTAGAAAATATTTAGAGGCCCCTGATGGAAAAATGGTCAACACCAAACTTGTAGCCCTTTGGGTCTACTTTAATTTAAAATTAATTTCAGCCCAGTAGGATCAGTGGTCTGACCACAACACTCAAAATGGTGCAACATCTCCAAAGGGTTGACCAGACATTGATCTGAGTGCCCACACTAAACCAGCAATCCAAATGACCTGAATTTTTGAGCATAGTCTAATTCTACCCACCCCCTAATCATATCGAAAAATGGGAATTTTTGGATAAACTTTTTCTAAGGTTTTTGTAAAAATTTAATAATTCATATAAAAATTACTTGTATGGTCTAATGACATCCAAACCCTCCAAATTTCGGTGGGTGGTCCTTAAGGGCATGATATGACCCTGGTAAAAATTTCATCCCAGTTAGGATTGAATTTATTGGGTAATTAGTTAACCAAAGTGTGGTCAAACTAGGTCAAATTAGGTCAAAAGTGCACATAATAGAATTGATGGGTCAACCCTCATCCAAAAGTGATAAATAAATGAGGACCAAATATTCTCTAGAAAATTGTGAAACTTGGTGATAGGACATTTTAGGGTAGTAGAAAGCACTGTGATTTTTTGTACAATTTTTGGAATTATTTATCAGTGGGTTACTTCACAATGTTCCTTAGTTTGGATTTTATTAAAATATTTATTTAGGTCACTAAATGGTTTTGATAAATTATGAAACTCAGTCAGTAATCTTTTCTGATCATTATAGAGGTCTGGTAATTTTACCATAATTTTTGGACAAGTATTTTGGTGGTTCCTTCTTTAACTTCCAATTTTGGATAATTACTCAATATTATAATTAGAGGCTAACACCTTACTGTAAAATTGTGATATTCTGTATTTACTGTTTTTTAACATCATAGATTTTTCATAATTTGGGGGTGGGGGGCATATCACAAGAAGATCTTATACTTCATGTTCAATTTCATACTTGGCCAATGTTGGAGAAATTATAATAAAGGCCAAATAAAAAAGGAAAAATATGATCCTCTGGATTTAGTCTTACAATATCATGATAGACTCTCAGTAATAATCTTAGATCATTCGGATGAATATATGGAGTTACTCCTCTCTTGCAACTCATGTAGCTCATGTTGGTCTACCTATAGTAGAAAATATAGAGTTAGCTTAACTAGTAGTCCATTAGGTGGGAATGGAAGGTGGATGATGTAATTAGCCTGGTTGAGGAGACTGGAGGTCACCAATAGGAGTTGATGTGTTGAATGTGCCCAGAGATGGGCAAGGTTGTGCTCGGGATTGAAGAAAGATCATCTTTCCCTTGGAGAGTCATAAAATACTTAGGGTTAATCCAAGTGTAATGATAAGAGGAGTATTCTTATGTGTAATTACCAATAACATTAAGTTCCTTAGAAAGGGAGCTTTAGGGTGTCATCCCATCTTAGCTCCAAGTACCGCTGCGAGCCCCTCATAGGGTAGACCTCTGGAAGTCCAAGGTTAACCCTAAACTGCAGGAATAATCTGTTTTGTAAGATTTCCTAAATAATACACACACCCACATCCCATGGCTACGGGAGGTTTCTTGGTTTGGTCTGGCGAGTCAGTGGCTCGGAAGGTTATTATGACGGACGGGTTAGTCCGGGGAGCATGCGTCTCGGAGATATAAATAGGATTCATGAATGTATGTGCATAAGGTGGTGGGTGTTTAGTGTTGACGGTCGTCGGACCGACATTGATACTTTGGCTCGGTAAGTGTGGATAACACTTTACCAAGAAAAGTCTGGTGGACTGGCCAGCAAGAGTACGCAGGAGCTCCGCTGTTGTGTTCTTAGTGTTGAAGCGTATGATAGGTCTAGGTTAGGTAGTGCAGATACCAACCTAGAGGTGGGCGAGGCCCAACCAATCGCTTCCGTTTTCCATAACGGGAGTATCCTGGGAGTTTTGCTAGCTCCAAAAGGGGGAAACTAAAGGTCTGTGCGCATAGAGTCATAGTGTGTGAGTTGCACTTGTATGAACATAACATTAAACTGCATAACCTTACATGACATGGCTTAAGCATTTCATTTCAACCCCTACCCCTATCGTATAAATTGGTTATGGTACTTTTTGTACGATAGGCCATGTTAAACGACCCCTTGGTCTATAGGTTTGTATGGGCATTCCTATAAGTCAAGGTTACTCTTCTTTACTTACCTTTGCTTACTTGCTTCTACCTGTTACTTTACTTGTTCTTACCGTGCTTCATTTACTGCTTCCATTGTAATATATGTTGCATAGTGGTAGACCTTTCGACAGTTAGATTCACCATCACCTGCTATTGATTATACCCCTTGCTGTCCTCCGCTTCATTCCTCCCACTCAGTGCCTAGGATTCACTGGGGGAGGGGTGGAGGATTGTCTTAGTCTTTTTGACTAACGGTCGGTGGACCTTATCATTTTAGGGGACCGAAGAGACGCTGCAGCACCAGAGGCCGAAGTAGATGGAGGCGGGACATTCTAGTACAGGAGCACCAATCTCGGGATCCGTGAGTGTTACTACCTGATTTGCTTTCGCGAGTGGCTTTGTAGTGAGAAATTGATGTATCGGGCAGGAGCCCTTTTTATTACAATCTTTAGTTCAGTTTCTAGTTGTGGACATCTCTTTGTGATGATTTTATTTTCTATGTGATGTGGACTTGAACTTCTATAAGTTTGTTTATACTTACTTCTTTTGTGATTGATATGGCCGGCATGATCAGCGTTTTGTAGTGGCGACCTTCCCGAATGAGGGTGTCACCGCAAAGCGGCGGTTCTGGGTATAAGACCCAGGTTTTCAAAAAGAAAAAAAAGGTCTTACAAACTGGTATTAGAGGAAACCTCGATCCGAAGAAAAGAAGTCCACAAACCCTATGCCACCCCGCGCGAGTTTAGTTTGAGGACAAACTAAGAAGCGGAAGCATGGTGTGCCCATATGGGGAATCACATGAAAAGTACACTTTAAACTGAATTTTTTTAGGCAAACCCTCTTACGAGTGTCAATTTTCTTTTGTAGCCCGCGATGAACCCTACCCTGCAACATGGAGTGCCTCCGATTCCAAACGTTGTCCCACCACCACCGGCTCCTACCCCATTCTAGCAGTCGTAGATGGGATAGACATTGACTACCATACTGGAGGCATTCACGACACAGTAGGGACCAGCTCCTTAGCCAAACCCCGAGGCCAACTGGATGAGTGCCTTCCGAGGTCTTTCCCCTCCATCATAAATTGGGACAGAGACAGTTGTTTGGACTGAGGAGTGGGTAGACATCATGTACGAGATGCTGGCAGGGATTCAGTGCACGACGGACATAGTAGTACCCCTAGTGGTTTCGTGTCTGGAATCTCATGCGAAGAGGTGGTGGAAGTCACTACTAGACACCTCCTATGCTGGATTGGAGGCGGCTGATATCTCATGGGATGAGTTCAAGATGGCGCTACTAGAGCACTACGTACCGCAGTCAGCAAGAGATGAGCTAGAAGATAGGTTCCTGCAGTTGAGGCAGGGTAGCAGGACAGTGGTCGAGTATCACCGGGAGTTCGCACACCTAGCCCGGTTTGCGTACTCTTACCAGCTGGATGATGCGGGCTATGCAAAGAGGTTCTATAAGGGCCTCCGTTACGACCTGATGCAGGACCTCCTCTTTGTCTCTGACGACAGCCTGGCCAAGGTCTTGGAGATGGCCAAGAAGCTGGAGGCCGACCAGAACATTGTTCGAGGTAGGAAGAGGCTGATAGAGGACCAGAGGAGAAGTGGCAGGAGGGACCAACAAAAGGGTCGTTACATTGAGGAGAGAAAAATAGAGGACGGACCCCGCCAGGAGGAGAGGTAAGAACAGGTGGTGTTTGCTCCGCATCCTCTACAGATGCGGGAGGTGCCGAGGATAGGAGGAGGTGGTCCACCTCCCCCACAAGAGTGCTACCACTGTCATCAGCCGGGACAAATCTGGAGGAACTGCCCCCAGAGGAATGCACCACCAGCAGTACAGCCTAACCACTGGCCCAAAATTTTAGGGGCCGAGGATGTGGACGAGGCCGTGGATTTCAGGGCGGAGACCAGAGACAGAACAGGGATCAGATGTACGCCCTGGACCTAGCACAGACCCGGAACCCGACAAGGGTCATCACAAGTACTTGATTGTTTTTTATATATATAATTTTTAGTACCTTGCAAACATTAGCATCACCTTAGCATTGAACAAAATGAACAAAATCACCCAGGTATAGTTCTCGTCTGCGGCAAGCCCGCTTACACTTTATTCGATACCGGTTCCTCACACTCGTTCGTCTCGGAAGAATTCGTGGACGATCTGGACCAAGTCCAGCACTTCGAGGGCATCCACAGGAGGGTGTGATTCCCGGACGGATCAGAGATAGTAAGGAACGCTAAGTGCAATATGAATGTGGAGAATGGAGGGAAGCTATTCAAAGCACTAGCGGCGCTCTTAAAGATGAAAGACTTCAACTTGATCCTAGGCATGAACTGGCTGCATGGGAACCAGGCAAGGATTGACTGCCCGGCAAGGAGGATTGTGCTAAAGCATAAGGACATGGAAGTAGTAGTAGTAGGTATCAGACCCCCCTCCCTTCTCTTATTATCACATATTCAGGCCGCCAAGTCCCATCTACAGGGAGATGAAGTATACCAGGTGTTGTTCGAGGCGATCGATGCGAAGGATTCTGTGGCCAGTATCTCGGTAGTATGAGATTTTGTCGACTATTCCTCGAGAAGTTGTCAGGGCTGCCACCGCACCGCGAGAAGGATTTTCACATTCAGCTGGTGTCGGGGTCTAAGCCGATATCTAAAGCTCCATATCGGATGCCCCCGAAGGATCTAGAGGAGTTTTAGAGCCAGCTGCAGGAGCTGGTGGAAGCAGGGTTCGTCAGACCGAGTTCCTCACCTTGGGGAGCTCCGGTGCTATTCGTAAAAAGAAGGATGGGACTCTCAGGCTGTGCATCGACTACAGATCCCTGAGCAGGCTGACGGCGCGGAACACGTACCCTTTGCCGAGGATAGACAAGCTATTTGACCAGCTAGAGGGAGCCCACTGCTTCTCAAAGCTGGATTATAGGCTAGGATATTATCAGTTGCGGATTCAGGAGGAGCACATCCCGAAGACGGCTTTCAGCAGCCGATACGGACTGTATGAGTTCACCTTGATGCCGTTCGGTCTCACAAATGCACCATCAACATTTATTAGTTTGATGAACCGGGTGTTCGAGCCTTATCTCCACATCTTCAACATCATGTTCATCGATGACATCCTCATCTATTCGAGGACGGAGGAGGAGCATGCACAGCATCTGGCACTGATGTTGGAGAAACTTCGAGAGCACAGACTCTACGCAAAGATCAGCAAGTGCCAGTTTTGGCTGAAGGAGGGGACCTTCTTAGGTCACATTATTAGTGGAGTTGGACAGGCAGTAGACCCATCGAAGATACAGGTAGTACGAGATTGGCCGTCGTTGAAGACGACCACCAACTTGCGGAGTTTCTTGGGACTTGCTGGTTATTAGCGGGAGTTCTTACATGGAATTTCTCAGATAGCCCTCCACCCACATCCCTGACGAAGAAGGATACTGTATTTATTTGGACACCGCAGTGCGAGGCGGCCTTCCAGGAGCTGAAGGGCTGGCTTACGACGGCCCCCATCCTTTCCCTTCCATCAGGGAAGGAAGGATTTATGTTGTATACAGATGTGTCCTAGTAAGGGATGGGTGTCGTTCTGATGCAGAACGGGCACGTGATAGCATATGCTTTCCGCCAGTTGAAGAATCATAAGCGGAATTACCCGGTGCATGATTTGGAGATGGGAGCGGTCGTATTCGCTCTGAAGATCTGGCGGCACTATCTCTATGGCGTCCACTGCGACATATTTTCAGATCACAAGAATCTGAAGTACGTGGATACGCAGAAGGAGTTGAACATCCGATAGATACGATGGGTGGAGTTCTTATCGGACTATCAGTACACCATGCACTACCACCAGGGAAAGGCGAATGTGGTGGCAGATGCACTGAGCAGGAGAGCTACCACGTCAGGAGCAGAGCCCCAGTTGATGGCCATGGAGCTGGTACGGATGTTCGAGGACATGCAGATCTCCTCAGTATCCGAGGATGATACGGAGTTATACGAGGAGTATCTGGCGACAATGAGTACCACAAATGATATTCAAGACCGTATCAGGGTTGGGTAGAGGCAAGATGCCAAGATAGAGCCGATATTCAGAGCCTTGGAGGCTGGCTCGGCCGGATATAACTCGTTGAAGGATGGCCTGTTGAGTTTTAGAGGTCGAGTATATATACCGGCAGGGGGCCAAATTTGTGATGACATCATGATAGAGGCTCACTGCAGTAAGTATTCAGTGCACCCGGGTATCACCAAGATGACAGCAGAATTGAAGAGGACTATGTACTGGCTGGGTATGAAGAGGGACATCACCTATTTTGTGACCCACTGCGAGTCTTGCCAACTCGTGAAGGCGGAATGCAGAAACACGGCCAGATTTTTGTAGCCACTCCCAGTGCCAGAGTGGAAGTTCGACGACATTGCGATGGATTTCATACATGTTAAAAATTTTAATAAGCGGAAAACGGGAACCAGGTCGCAGGAACACTCCAACCATACCAAGCACCAGAAACCAGAAACAATGAAGGAACAAGAGAAATCTTGTATTACTATCTTTTGTACATTTCGAGACATACATTGTGAGACATGATTTATCAGTACACATAATGATGAGGAGAGAAGACAACTACAAGAAGCTGGCAGTTACAACAAGAACCTGCCAAACCGCCCAGCTAACAAAGGTTGTCCACGCAAATCGCCAAGTCGCCAAGCTGACCGCGCGACTAACCGTGAAATCACCAATCCGCAACTCAACACGCGGACTACCCTTTATTCCAATGATCACTCTGTTCGCCCAAGCAAGGTCACCTGACAGCTGTCACTTGGCCGCTCCTAACCGCGAACAAGCTGCTGAAGAACTGAACAGAAGTAACAGGCCGGCAAAGGCAAACCGCCTAACCGTCGTGGTCTGAACCTTAATGAAAGCTGTAAACGAGATGAAGAGAACCTGCCTTGTTGCTAACCGCGACCTCCTGCTGCTACCCACCACAGACTGCTACCAACTTATCTACTACGGTCTCCTCTGATCAAATCAGAACCACAAGCAAGTCGCACAACCTGCGAACACAGCAAAGGTAAGCCTCAAACTGCACGAATAGAAAAGTCTATCCGCACCACAAACTCGCGAGCTCTCACTTACTGTTCAAGTTATATATGACGAGCCACGGGGTCTTATTTATAGTAGAGATGAGGAGTGTGGTGACCACCTACATTAATAGGATAACCGCCCACCAACAACACCGGGTAGCAAACAACTCGCACGGCTTGCTGAGTTAACCATGTAGAACAGTTCTCCGACTTGATAACAACCCGCGCGGACTACTCGCAAACTCTGGCAATACCATCAAACACCTGCTAGCCCGTCAGCGAAGAACCGGCCAGATCACAACATCTAGAAGTAACAGCGGAACCTAACCACCCGATTACAACCAGATGATGGAAGAATCAAGGCCATCTCCCACTGGCTATCCGCCAGACCATTGCGGGAAGACAACCCGTGCGGTCTTCAAACCAGACCGCCTGACCTTCGTGGTTTACTAGACCGACCGGTCTGATGCCCAGACTGCTCTACCTCCACTTACACTTCAAAATTCAACACTCCCCCTTGAAGTTGGAAGTGAAAGTCAGCCCAAGCAATCCTCGTAACTGAGTAAATGGTCCCTTCTCCAGCGGCTTCGTGAATATGTCAGCGACATTATCCTCACTCCTCACATGCTCAATCATCAAAGATCCCTCTAGTACCTTCTCCCGAATAAAATGATGCTCGATCTTGATGTGCTTGGTTCGTGCATGACAGACTTGATTATTAACCAGATTGAGGGCACTCTCCTTGTCACCACATAGCAGAGTTGGACCTCGAACCTCCTTATGGACATCCTCCACCAATCTCCTAAGCCAAATGGCTTCCTGAGCTACCAAGGAAGAAGCCTTGTACTCTGCTTCAGTGGTAGAGATGGACACAGAATCCTGCTTCTTGCTTCACCATGAAATAGCCGCCGATCCGCATAAGAAAACATAACCAGACGTTGACTGCAGATCGTCTGAATCTCCCCCATAATCGGCATCCATGTATCCATGCAAACAAAATCTCGTGTCTCTCCCATAAAGGAGACCCATGTTTGTGTTGAAATTGTTGAAGTGGAGTGGAAGGCGGCCGACGGTCTGTATTGTAATAACCGCAGAGATCGCGCGGTCTCTGCCAGTCTGGCTCTGCCGGTCTGGCTCTGGCGGTCTGGTGTGACCAGCCGATTTGTTCTAGCCTGTTACGATCTCTCTCCGGTTTGCTCTGCTTGGTTGGTCTATCTTCCTTGTAGAAGACCGGGCGGTCTGTTCTTGTGTTACCACTATGACTGGGCGTCTTATGCGGGTTGGTCCGGCGACTTGTCTGAAGTCGGCCAGATGTTCTTGGTTTGCTCTTGGTGATCTAAGGAAGGAGTGTTCTTGTGTCCGCGCGGCTTGTGCGCGGTCTTGTGTTCGCGCGGCTTGTGCGCAGTTTGCTGCTGATCTGCTGTCTTGGAAAGGATGTTGTCCAAGTGGTGTGTTGGGTATATTGCCCTCAATAGTACCTTGATTTGAAGAGGCATCACTCTCAATTCTAAGTACATATTGTATTTGATGAGCTATACTTCTGTAAGCTATACAGGTCCAGGTGACTCAAAAGGAAGGGCCAAACATGCCCTTAGATGTGGAGAAATCATCTTCCAAAAGATGAAGTTTTTTCTCAGCCGAACCGCTGAGACGAAGGGGGCAAAACCGCTGAGACGAGGAGCTGTCTCAGCGTATCCGCTGAGAAGAAGGTGCCTCCGCTGAGAAGTTCATTATACACTGAGAATCAACGTGGTCGTCGAACTGGGCTCGACATTCGTCGAACGTTGAATGTCGTTCGTCTACCGCTGAGATGAGATCAAAGCTGAAGCCGCTGCGAAGACACACTAGGCAAGATTGTCGAACGCTGAACGCTGTTCGACAAACGCTGAGACGAGGAGCCGTATCAGCGGATCCGCTGAGAAGACACACAAGGAAAGTTTGTCGAGCACTGAGCTGGCAAGATCGTCGATCGCAGGGGACAGTTGGTTCGCCAAACGCAGAGTGTTCCACGTTCGTCGAGCGCAGTCCTTCTCTACGGAAAAGTAGGGCGGTGGGACCTGCGACTAGGACTAGTTGCAGAAAAGCTGTGTGGGGTCCACCAGCTTCTCCCATACTTCTCAGCAGATCAGCTAAGAGCCGTTGAAGTTCAGAGATGTATAAAAGGAAGAGTTAGGGCACATTTGAATCTCTCTGTGGTGTGCAATCTAGATCAACCGTTACTTTGACGGCTGAAGCTCTCGTCTTCTTCCTCCTCCTCACGGAACAAGAAGAAGAAGATAACAGAGAAAGAAAGTGAGCTCCTTTGTAAGAAGGAGCAAGGTGATCTTCCATAACTCTGTCGAAGAGGAAGATCAAGTTAGTTGCTGTAATCAACATCTTCAGCAACAGGAAGCACAGTCAGTGCATGATCTACAGGAGAGTACCTCTACAGTAGAATAAATTTCTAAATCATTTATCTGTAGGGCATCTTGCCTGAGCTGTAAGACCATTTGGTCTGAGTTTGTAGGAACCTGAGGGTTCTGAGCTGTAGGGCTAAAGGCCTGAGTGTAGGATCTAGAGCAGATCTGAGGTAGGGCTTAACAGCCTGAGGTAGGACCAGGAGCTAGTCTGAGATGTAGGAGGAGGAGTCCTCTGAGTGGTAGGACCTGGGAGAGGTTTGAGTTGTAGGATATTTCTGTCTGAGCTGTAGGAGGTGTTATCCTCTGAGTTTGTAGGGCAGCTGTGCCTGAGGTAGGAGCTGGTGATAGCTCTGAGTTGTAGGGACTTGTGTCCTGAGGTAGGATCATTCTTGATCTGAGAAGTTCTGAGGAACTTGTGATGTAAGCTCTTTGAGCCGAGTTTGGAGAAGTTGTCCCTGTCTAACACACTGTTAGAAGGGTGGAGGGGGAAAGTGGACTACCCATAGACACTGTTTTTGGGGAACCATTATAAATTATTGTGTGCTTTTTGTGTTTGCTGATTTGCTTAAACCAACTCTGAAAACAGCTAAAGCTAATCAAGTAAAATTTAAAAGACCTATTCACCCCCCCCCCCCCCCCTCTAGGTGACTTAGACTACAAACCTTATATTCTTTCAAGTGGTATCAGAGGGAGGTTGGTCAAAAAGGACTTAACAGTCTGACCAGATCCTAAAAGGTTTAGTCTAGTCAAATCCCAATGGCCTCCAGTGGATTGCAAAAGGAAATGAGGTCCATGAAGTTGCCCATATGCAACAAAGATAATTTTGGCATATGGAAGCAAAGGATCAGGTTGTTTATGGAAGCATCTGATCCAAGGATCTTCATTACAGTTGAAGAAGGACCTTTCACCTTTCACACTGCATCCACTATTGATCCAACAAGAAGAGTGGCCAAACTATTCAAAGATCTGACCAAGGATGAACTTGAGTTGTTCACCATGGACAAGAGGGCCCAGAACTTCATTGTCAATGTTATTGATGATTCCACCTTTCAAAACTTGGTACACTGCACTTCTGCCAAGGAAATGTGTGATAATCTTATAGTATATATGGAATGGACAGCTGACGTTAGGGATGACAGGAAGTCACTCCTAAATCAAGAGTATGAAGCCTTCAGGCAGCAGAGCCAGGAAAGCATATCCATGTGCTATGAGAGGTTCTTCAGAATAGTCAATGAGCTGAGAACCTATGAGAGGGCTTTCACCAACTATGAGCTGAATGACAAGTTCCTTAGATCTCTCACAAGAGACTGGGACACAAAGATATGTGCCATCAGGGAAGTGGCCAAGCTTGGTGAGACCCCAACTCACACTCTGTTTGGGAAGCTACTTTCCTATGAAATGCAGCTGTCTGCAAGGAGGAAGAGGACACCTCTTCAAAGGCAAAAGCAATGGAGAATTCTGTAGCTCTCAAAGATGACAGCTCCAAGAGAAGCAAGGGGAGGATAGTGTCTCCTCCAAGGAGAAGAGCTGAACCTGAAGTCAGCACCTCAGGAGGCTCTTCCTCTGATGAAGAATTTGCTGCCTTCTCTAGGCAGTTCAAGAGGATGATGAAGAGGAAGCCATGGAGGAACATGCCCTCCTCATCATCACACTACAAAAAGAATAGCAGCAGACCTGAACGACTGCACCCAAAGGGTGACATGTATGATTCAAAACCCAGTAAACATTCTACTAATAATATAATCTATTATAGCTGCAGCAAGCTTGGACATGTCATAGCTGACTGTCCAGTCAAAAGAAAGGATAGTGGTGAAACAAAGCATCATCACCACAAGGATAGGAAGGGAGAAAAGTAACTCCTAGCAAAGAAAGAAAGAAGCTAGAGTGAGTCTGATCCTTCAACATCAGGTTCAGATAATGAAGAATAAGCCAACATTGGGCTATATGCAGCAGAAGAGGATGAAGACAATTCAGCTGCAAAGGTTAGAATCAGGGCCCCTCTTTCACACTCAGATAGTGATGAAGAGGAGGATAAAGAAGACACCATTCAGCTAGGCCTTATGGCCTTCACTGATGAGGAAGGGAGTCAGAATGCTTCTGACAAGGTTCAGGTACTATCTCATTCCACTTCATTTTCTGATTATGAGACTAGTCCAGAATCTGTTGCACCTTCATCAATTGATGGAAGAGGCATGGATGCTGAGGAAGAACTCAATCAATTGATTGATAAATATGGTGTTCTTTTGGAAGCTCTGAAGAAGAGCAAGAAGCTTTCCAAGAGGCAAGCCCAGGAAATTATTGATCTCAAAGTGACTAAGGATGTCAACACTGAACCTACCACACTGGTGGCTCAGATGAGCAGACAAATTAGTCATTTACAAGGGTTAACTATTGTGCAATTAAGCACTATTTCCCTGAAGAACAAGGTCATCAAGGACCTTGAGGAAAAGCTTGAGAAGGAGAAGAGCCTGGTGGCTCAATTCTCCAAGCCCAGATCTGTGCTTCCTATCATTGACACCTTCTCCTCTCAAACCAATAGGAGAGGACTAGGATTCAAGAAAATGGAAGTAGGAGAAGGGAGTGGAGTTAAGAGCAAGGAGAAGGCTAAGCCTCAACCCACCTTTCAAAAGGTGATACTTCCCTCCAACAGGTATGACCATGAAAGCATTTATGGTTACTAGAAGAATGAGAGGTGCTATAGGAAGGAAAATGCTCCTTCATATAGTGGAAGAAAGGGAATGGGATTGAGTGCCATGAAGGCTCCCCATGAGGAAATTCAAATGGCCCAACATGGACCATTTGTTTTTGGTTCTTCAGCCACTTCATTCAAGAATGAGAAGGCAAGCCCTTCTAGGGTTGGATCTGGCAAGAACATGATTGGTGCCAATTCTATAAACATATCTGAGTGCTCAGTGTCAGATGCCATCAAATCTTGTATGGATGCCAAGTCATTGCAAGCTGATGCCATCAGGACAAAGAGCATCAAGATAGCATACAGAATGACATTCAGTCAAATAATTGATGAGAGGAACAGGAACAATGATGTTGTATCTATTCCTGAACATGAGGACTGTGGTACACAATACTCATGAAATGCTCAGAAAAGAATATACAACATTCATGAATGTTGGTGTTGTGGTAAAGTGGGACACTTTGCCAAAGATTGTTGGTACAACCCCAATGTACCTAATGCAAAGAAGAGCCTTCTTGTAAAGGGAGCTGCTAGAGTCAGGTCATTTGATCATGCTAACAAGAACCTAGGACCCAAGTCACCTTGGGTTCCTAAGGGATATTAAACTCTATTTTTGCAGGATAGTTCAAGTACCAGCCTCATACATAAGTGGTACTTGGACAGTGTATGCCCATGGCACATATACCGAAGAAAGTTGACTTCATAAAGTCAACATCAGTAGAGGACTAAATCCTCAAGGTAAGTATCTCTATTGTGAATTTATCATCAAATACTATCTATAATAGTGTTAAAATAGGATGATAGAATTAACCAGTGCAATCCGCTTAGCTAAGGTTCAAATTCGCCTAAAATCTAGGTAAAGTCTGGGTTCGACAAAGTTCGAGCTCAGTTCGACAAATTTAGCCCTAGGTTGAAGCATTAGTTAAACCGTCTCAGTTGAATCGCTTAGTCGAATAGGTCAATACTCTGGCCCACTATATATAAACCCTTGATGGCATTAAATGACCCTTCACATTCTCACGCTCCACCCCAGCCGCCGAGACGAAACCTCTACTCTTCCGTCCCAGCGTCTTCATTTTTCTCATTCGACTAAGATGGCGCCCAAGATTGTGAAGGAATTGCAAGAAGGTTGTGAGTTGGTGAGGGATGAGTTTCTCCATGCCTCACCAGAGATTTTGAGTGTTATTTTGTTGATTTCTGATGCGGGACTAGACTTCTTGCTGTCTGAACCTTCTCAGATATTCAAGCAAGAAGTGCTAGAGTTCTTTGCAAATTCCAAGCAGTCGTCTTCTAAGGATGGCTTAACATCTAAGGTTGGTGAAATTAGGGTGAAACTGTCCTCTAAGAGACTTGAAAAAGTACTGCACCTTCCTAGAGTGGAAGAAGAGGAAATATCTGCAGAAGACAATGAGCATGCCTTGAAGTGGTGTGAATACAGTGCTTCCCAGACCTCATCACTGAAGAAGAAATTCTTCAATCAAAAAGGGAAGTTGTTATGTGACATTGTGGGAAAGGCACTCCTGTGCAAGCCAGGCTCACATGACACAATCTCTCAACCCATGTTTGAGCTGATTGTAAGGATCATTTTAAAGAAAAGGACATGCTGGGGAAATGTCCTGTACCAAAGGATTAAGCAATGCCTGCAGGCTCCTAACCTAGGAAGGATCATTTCTCTCTACCTGCTGAAGGCATATCCTGGAGAATTCTCCTCAATCAAAGGTATTAATATACATTAGCTGAAAAGGTTGGATATTAAGACTCTAGATAGATCCACAAGGGTTCTCCCCATGAGCCAACCCTCTGTGTTGGCAGAGTTGAAGGAGAAGAAGAAGAAAGCTCTGAAAAGTGGAGAAGGAGGTGCTGAATCCACCAAGAAGAAAGGTGATCCTCAAGAGCACATGGAAGATGAAGAAGGAGAAGATGTTCCTAGGACTGGTGAAGATGGTGCTCTCCAAGGAAGAGTTGATTCTACTGAGCCAACTAAGATTGATACTGATCCAGCTATTCCCTCTGCTGAAGATGAACCAAAGAACTCACCTATCCCTGGTAATTTAGATTCTCAGTTAGGCCTCTCACCTATAACAATAATCTAGTCTAGGTGTCTAACAAAACCATCAATCATCTTTCAGGTTCTCCTAGTCAAAATTCTCCATATAGGGATGCTCCAAGTGAGGGGGAGCATAGCCCTCTCTTTGGTGATATTGGTGGGGGTGCTAGTGAGGGGGAGCACAACCCAAGTGCTGAAGATCTGCATAGACCAGAACCTGGAATGGAGAAAGAAGTGGCCTAGGAAAGGCCAGCTACTTTGCTAGACACATCTGATCTGCTGAACTCAATTAAATCTTTCATTGAGGGTCAGATGTTGTCTATGAAAGAGATAGTTGCTGAAAAGGTCCATGATGTCTTTGCTCAGATATGGGATGAGTTGTATGCAACAAGAGCTGCATTGACTCAGGAGATCCAAGCCAGTGAGCAAAGAATGGGGTAAAGAGTGGCTGCAGTGAGGACTGACTTGAATACCCAGGTTAATGATGTCAAAACTGCATCAGATCATATCCTCCTGCAAATGACAAGATGGTTTGAAATGGCCAAAGACACAGTTGGTGCTCAGCACACTGTACTGAAGCAAATTGCTGATCATCAAGGGGTCTCCACCAAAGACATCACATATGTAAAGAATCATCTTTACAAAAACCAAAATGTTTGGGAGAATGCAGTTGCAAGGATGACACAAGTGGCCAACACATCTAGCAGCCATGTCATGACCCACATTGACAAGGTCAAGGAAAGTATTTTGGATGATGTGGATAGCACTTTTCAAACTCTCTCCCAATCCATAATAAATCAACACTCTGAAATAGAGAAGAAGATAATGGAAAATGGTAAAGAGGGGGAGGAGAAGGTTACCAATCTACATACTAAGATGAAAGGAGCTCACATAAAGCTGTATAACAACATGGAGTCTGCCCACAAGCTAATACTCTCCAATCAAGCAGAAGCCAGCAAGCAAGTGGCGGAAGTGGTCAACAATGCTTCCAATGCTATTCAAGAAAATATCCTAACCATGGTCAAAAGGTTACTGATAATCAGTGGGACTCAAGCTTGAAAGTACTGCAAGGAACAAGAATTGCTTTGAATCTTCCAATCTTGAACCCAAGCAGAAATGAAGACTTTGACTTCCAAAGTCAATCAAATCTGATTGAAGATGAGAGAGCAGCAAAGAGGAGAAGGGTAGAGGGCATTCAAACTGCTGAAGAATATATGGCCCAGAAGAGAATGGAAAGATTAGAGGATCCACTCCATGAAGACGACAATCTGGAGTTGGACACAATTGTTGTCAATACTTGGGTGAGACATGACAATCAAATGAAGGACATTGACCATGTCTATTCAGCTGATGAATGGATTAAGCACCTTGTGAGGGAATCCTTAAGGGAAAGGATTCTCAAAGAAAACATGGTGAGAAGGGAAACTCCTGTAAGGATTCCCACAAGATATCTTCCCAAGACTCTTCTATACTTCAAAGTAAAGGAAAAGATCAAGGCTGCTGCTGAAGCTAGGAAGAGGAAGTCCAAAGATGGAGAATGCTCTTCCCAGGGTCCATCTAAGAAGACCATGCCTTGAAATATTTTTTTTTTCAATCATCAGTTGTATTGTTTGAAATATCTGTACTAAACATTTAAATTGGAATGATATTTCATCTTTTAATCATAATGTTGTGTTTGTTACTATTGCTATATGTACTCTGTACCTTTATCTTTAGTATTCAGGAGCTAGAATGGGATGTTCAATTTGAACAGGTTCAGTTATTACAGAAATTGCTCACCAATTAGGGGGGAGCAAATTCCCTGCTCAGGTTGAGGGGGAGATGGCAAATGCCAAGATTGTATAGGTTGACCTATAAGTTGATCCAAAGGGATCTATAGATGTTGCCTCCCAATCCCTAATGGGATAAATAGTTGAAGAAACCAGAAAGGGGTAGAAAGAGCCAATGCTAAGTAAGAGCCTATGCTTATGATGTTAGCAAGATGGAGATAGGGCCTATGCTACACAGATCATTTTTCTGTGATATGATTTTTGTTATTAATGTACCTTAGCATTGGGGATATTCTGCCTTCTTCAAATAGAGGGAGATTGTTGGGTATATTGCCCTCAATAGTACCTTGATTTGAAGAGGTATCACTCTCAATGCTAAGGACATATTGTATTTGATGAGCTATACTTGTGTAAGATATACAGGTGCAGGTGACTCAAAAGGAAGGGCCAAACATGCCCTTAGATGTGGAGAAATCATATTCCAAAAGATGAAGTTTTGTCTCAGCCGAACCGCTGAGACGAAGGGGGAAAAACCACTGAGACGAGGAGCCGTCTCAGCGTATCCGCGGAGAAGAAGGTGCCTCCGCTGAGAAGTTCATTATACGCTGAGAATCAGCATGGTCGTCGAACTGGGCTCGACATTCGTCGAACGCTAAACGTCGTTCGTCGACCGCTGAGACAAGATCAAAGCTGAAGCCGCTGAGAAGACACACTAGGCAAGATCGTCGAATGTTGAACGCCGTTCGACAAACGCTGAGATGAGGAGCCGTTCAGCGGATCCGCTGAGAAGACACACAAGGCAGGTTTGTCGAGAACTGAGCTGGCAAGATCGTCGATCGCAGGGGACAACTGGTTCGTCGAATGCAGAGTGTTCCACGTTCGTCGAGCGCAGTCCTTCTCTACGGAAAAGTAGGGCGGCGGGACCTGCGGCTAGGACTAGTTCTAGAAAAGCTGTGTGGGGTCCACCAGCTTCTCCCATACTTCTCAGCAGATCAGCTAAGAGCCGTTGAAGTTCAGAGATATATAAAAGGAAGAGTTAGTGCACATTTGAATCTCTCCGTGGTGTGCAATCTAGATCAACCGTTACTTTGACGGCTGAAGCTCTCGTCTTCTTCCTCCTCCTCACGGAACAAGAAGAAGATAATAGAGAAAGAAAGTGAGCTCCTCTGTTAGAAGGAGCAAGGTGATCCTCCATCACTCTGTCGAAGAGGAAGATCAAGTTAGTTGCTGTAATCAACATCTTCAGCAATAGGAAGCACAATCAGTGCAGGATCTACAGGAGAGTACATCTACTGTAGAATTAATTTCTAAATCATTTATCTGTAGGGCATCTTGCTTGAGCTGTAAGACCATTTGGTCTAAGTTTGTAGGAACCTGAGGGTTCTGAGCTGTAGGGATGAAGGCCTGAGTGTAGGATCTGGAGCAGATCTGAGGTAGGGCTTAACAGCCTTAGGTAGGACCAGGAGCTGGTCTGAGATGTAGGAGGAGGAGTCCTATGAGTGGTAGGACCTGGGAGTGGTCTGAGTTGTAGGACATTTCTGTCTGATCTATAGGAGGTGTTATCCTCTGAGTTTGTAGGGTAGCTGTTCCTGAGGTAGGAGCTGGTGATAGCTCTGAGTTGTAGGGACTTGTGTCCTGAGGTAGGATCATTCTTGATCTGAGAAGTTCTGAGGAACTTGTGCTGTAAGCTCTTTAAGCCGAGTTTGGAGAAGTTGGCCCTGTCTAACACACTGTTAGAAGGGTGGAGGGGGAAAGTGGACTACCCATAGACACACTGTCTTTGGGGAACCACTATAAATTATTGTGTGCTTTTTGTGTTTGCTGATTTTCTTGAACCAACTCTGAAAACAGCTAAAGCTAATCAAGTAAAATTTAAAAGACCTATTCACCCCCCTCTAGGTGACTTAGACTACAAACCTTATATTCTTTCATGGTGTGATCGCGCGGTCTGCTCTGTGAGACCGCTGGCGATCTGGCAGGTGGTGATTGTATCTCTCTTGCAGCGGTGACGACATCCATCTTGTCTCTTATAAATAGGGGTCCATGGCCTGTCATTCACAGCGAGAACTGTAAGAACTAGAGCCTGGGTTATTTCGTGCGGTCTCACTTTGAGTTTGGGCGATTTTGGAAGCGAGTTGATTGTTTGTTGTGTTCGCAGGTTTGTGGTCAGCAATTTGTGGTCTCCTACCTTGGTGATTTCCCAGCGGCTTGAATAAACAGTTCGGCAGCGGCTTATCTGTGAACTGGTTTATGTTGTTCTTGTGCTGTTCACAGCGAGCTCAGCGATCAGGCGACCTTCGGCGGTTAGGCGATCTGAGTTGCGGTTTGGCGACACTTCTGTTCTTCGTTCAGCTCAATAAGCTCCAGTTCGTGCGGTCTGAGGTGGCGGTCTGGCAGTACAGGTCAAGCTAGGTGATCTGAGTTGGGTTCTTTCCTGTTTTCTGTTCGTGCGGTCTCAAGTTAAGCCGGGCGGTTTCTGGAGTTCAGCGGTATGTGCGGTCTCTGCTTGTCAATCTGCCAGTTTTGGCTTTGGTGTGTTTTGTTTCTCTCTCCTTCGTGATTCTTATGAATCACGTATCGCCATGTATGTCTCGCAATGTAAATGAAGTGTTGTGATTCAATAAAGTCTATTGTGTTGCTGTGTGGCATTGTGGTTGTTTGGCTATAACTCAGTTGATGCAACTCCTGCTAACTACCAAACGATTCAAATCAAAAATTTTAACATGGTATCAGAGCGATGTTATTGGAGTGGATAAGCAGTGCTCAACTTGAGTTGCCATCGTCTTTGTGAATAAGAGACCACATAGTTTGCCATGGAAGCTGGATACGCAAGAGGGCTTGGTATTGAACTCCTCACATCGACTAATTACAAGAAGTGGAGGTCGTGTATGGAGATTTACTTACTTGGCGAGGATCTATGGGAGATAGATGGAGGAGAAGACACATAAGAAGTGTTTCTAGCAGGAGATAATATGACAGAGGAGAGACTTTGGAGGAGGACTAATGCACAGGCAGAGTTCACACTCAAGAGGGCTATCTTACCAGAGCTATTTGATCACATCATTGGATGTAAATCTGCTGCTGAGATTTGGACATATTTGGACGGGTTGTTTAATAAGAAGAATATAGCTCGGCTACAGTTTCATGAAAATGAGTTGGTGAAGGCCTCTCAAGGTGATCTTTCTATTTATACCTTCTTTCTCAAGATGAAGAACCTCACAGCAGAGATTTCTGCATTGGACCCTGATGAGCCCATCTCGGAGGAAAAACTGAAGAGGCATATCATCCGCGGATTGTGGAAGGAGTATCTTGCCTTTGTAACATCAGTTCAAGGTTGGGAAAATCAGCCATCTCTGTTGGAGCTGGAAAACATACTTGCCTCGCAGGAAAGTTTGGCAAGACAGATGACGGGGACTTCTATATCTGGGGGAGATAGTGATGTGTTATTCTTTGGGAAAAACAAGAAGAAGTGGGAGAAGAAGAATCCATGTCATGATGGACCCTCTACTTCAGGTCAGCAGGATAGGGGTTATGCTTCTAAGTCTGATGGGAGAAAGAAGGGAGAGGGACCAAGGTGCTTCAGGTGTAATAAGACCGGCCACTTCAAGAAGGATTGCCGGGTTAATCTTCAGCCGGGACATGCAGCGGAGAAGGAGAAGCCAAAGTCTGATGAAGCTGGATGGGGAGGAGCCTTTGCGGCCAATATGATGGCTATGCCCGTTAAGGCCTTGGCTACCATCAAATTCGAAGAGGACTGGATCGTGTATTCAGGGTGTGGGCATCACCTCACCGGGGATGAATCAAAGTTCTCTTCTTTGGCACCTTACTCAGGTAACAATGCAATCATTACGGCTGATAATTCTATTCATGCAGTAGAACAAGAAGGTGTTGTCTCTCTGAGCAGTGATAAGGTTCCACTCACATTGAGGAGTGTTTATCACGTGCCGGGTATGAAGAAGAATCTCTTCTCTGTGACCAATGTGGTCGATGCCGGTTATCACATTCTGTTTGGCCCAACAGAAGTGAAGTTTCTTAAAACTCAACCGGAGATAAAGGGAGATGTTGTTCATGTTGGAAAGAGGGTAAAGGACTTGTTCATTTTATCGACAAGTACCTATGTTGATAAGATGAAGACCAATGATAGCGCGACTATTAGGCATGAAAGGGTGGGGCATGTTGGCATGGAAAAATTGAAGGCTATGGCGGTAAGGGGCCTTGTCAAGGGATTGCCTAGCTTGTCCTCCTATGCAGACGGTCATGTTTGTGTGGGATGTCAGTTTGGTAAGTCTCATCGACTTCCATTTGATAAATCGCAAATAAGGTGCAAAGCGTCGTTGGAGTGCATTCACGGTGATTTGATGGGACCGGCTGCCACCCCAAGCCTTGGATGCAACAGATATATGTTGGTGTTGATTGTCGATTACACCAGATATGTCTGGGTGTATTTTCTAAAAGAGAAGTCAGAAGCTTTTGCGAAGTTCCTGGAGTTCAAGGAGCTGGTGGAAGGTCGGTTAGGCCTGCAGGTGAAAAATTTGAGAACTGACAATGGTGGGGAGTTCACTTTTGGTGAGTTCTCAAGTTTTTGCAGGAAGCACGTCGTCCGGAGAGAGCTCACTTGTGCCTATACTCCACAGCAAAACGACATTGCGGAGAGGAAGATTCATCATCTGACGGAAACCTGCAAATGCTGGCTTCATGCCAAGAGTATCCCAAAGTCTTTTTGGGCGGAGGGAATGTCTTGTGCGGCATACGTCATCAACAGGATGCCTCTAAGTCCTATCAACATGAAGACCCCTCACGAACTGATGTTCAAGGAGAAACCAAGTGTTGCACACCTTCGGGTGTTCGGGTCAACCTGTTATGTGCATATTCCTGATGCTCTTCGGACAAAGCTAGATGAGAAAGCAAGGAAGCTAGTCTTTGTTGGATACGATGAGCGGAAGAAGGGATGGAGATGCATGGATCATGAGACACGGAGATCAGTGGTATCTCGGGATGTGGTGTTCGATGAGGTGACTTCCTACAAGGGGAGTTCAGGAGTTGAACTACCTGAGAGCAGGGTTGATGAAGAAGGGAAGGCTGCGGAAAATCTTCAAGTGGAGTTTCCTGTTTCACCAGGAGCTCCAGTTGTGTCAAGCTTAGAGATGGAAGATTCAAGTTCTGGAAGCAGGGGGAGCGATGCTCCATGTTCGTCTGGAAGAGGAGCTAGCACAAAAGAAGCAGCTGATGAGGTGGTTAGTCAGGTGCAACCTCTTAGGAGGTCGAAGAGGACTATCAAGCCACCTGATCGATACACAGGAGGAAACATGGTGAGCTTTGTCTCATGTTTCTTTGCTGGTCTCTTGGATGAGAGGGAGCCGTCGAGCTTTGAGAAGGCCAAAGGAGTGAAGAAGTGGGACATTGCTATGCAGGAGGAGATGGATGCTCTCAAAAAGAATGAGACTTGGTCTCTAGTGCCCAGGCCCAAGGGCATTACCCCCTGTGACATGCAAATAGGTTTATAAGCTCAAGAAGAAATCTGACGGCACGATCGAGCGATACAGTGGATGGGAGATTTGGCAAAGATGACTTCGGTTCGATTTGTTATTGCTTTGGCGGCATCCAATGGATGGGAGATTTGGCAGCTCGATGTGAAGAATGCTTTCTTATACGGAGAGATTGACAAGGATATCTTCATGATCCAACTGCCGGGCTTCATCTCGGAGGATTGTCCGGACTACATCTGTAAACTGAAGAAAGCCTTGTATGGGTTGAAGCAAGCGCCTAGGGCGTGGTATGGAAAGTTCGCGGAGTATCTTCTATTATGCGGGTTCTTTGCTTCAGACTCTGATTCTAGCTTGTTCGTCAAGAAGGAGGGGGCGCTTCGGGTTATTGTTCTGCTGTATGTTGATGACATGATTGTCACTGGGAACTCGAAGGAGGTAGTAGCGAGGCTGAGAGCCGAGCTTGCCATTAGGTTTGAGATAAAGGATCTTGGTGAGCTTCACCATTTCCTTGGACTCGTGGTTCATAGGCGTGAGAGCGGAGTGCTCGTTTCTCAGGCTGGATATGCGGAGTGGATCGTTCAACGATTCGGCATGGAGGAAGGTAAGAGCGGCTCTATACCTCTAGAACAGCATCATAAACTTCGGAAGGATGAGGGGAGAGTTCTATCTGATCCGTTGGTGTTCTGAGCAATGGTTGGAAGCTTGATCTACTTGACCATCACGAGGCAAGATATTGTCTATGCAGTTGGCAAAGTGAGTCGGTACATGGCGGAGCCACGAAAGCCTCATCTTCTGGCGGCAAAAGGAATTTTGAAGTATGTGAAGTCGACCTCTGATCTGGGTCTCCTATATAGGAGAGGGTCAAGCTTGGAGTTGCATAGATTCATGGATGCTGATTACGGGGGAGACGTGGATGATCAGAGATCAAAGTCTGGTTTTGTCTTTATGACAGGCCCCACAGCTATTTCTTGGTGCAGCAAAAAGCAGGACTCGGTGTCTGTATCTACCACAGAAGCAGAATACAAGTCTTCGGCCGTGGCAGCTCAGGAAGCCATTTGGCTCAGGAGGTTGGTGAAGGATGTTCATGAGGAGGTTCGAGGTCCCACTATGCTATGCGAGGACAATGAGAGTGCTCTCAAGCTGGTTAATAATCCAGTCTGTCACGCGAGGGCCAAGCACATTGAGATTGAGCACCATTTCATTCGTGAAAAGGTGTTGGGAGGATCTCTTATGCTCGAGCATGTTCGGAGTGCGGACAATGTTGCAGACATCTTCACAAAGCCGCTGGCGAAGGGACCGTTTACTCGGTTGCACTTCCCACTTCAAGGGGGAGTGTTGAAATTGTTGAAGTGGAGTGGAAGGCGGTCGGCGGTCTATATTGTAGTAACCGTAGAGACCGCGCGGTCTCTGCCGGTCTGACTCTGCCGGTCTGGCTCTGGCGGTCTGGTGTGATCAACCGATTTGTTCTAGCCTGTTGCAGTCTCTCTCCGGTTTGCTCTGCTTGGTTGGTCTATCTTCCTTGTAGAAGACCGGGCGGTCTGTTCTTGTGTTACCGTTGTGACCGGGCGGCTTATGCAAGTTGGTCTGGCGACTTGTCTGAAGTCGGCCAGATGTTCTTGGTTTGCTCTTGGTGATCTAAGGAAGGAGTGTTCTTGTGTCCATGCTGCTTGCGCGCGGTCTTGTGTTTGCGCGGCTTGTGCGCAGTCTACTGCTGATCTGCGGTCTTGGACAGGATGTTGTCCAAGTGGTGTGATTGGGCAGTCTGCCCTGTGAGACCGCTGGCGATCTCACGGGTGGTGACTGTATCTCTCTTGCGGCGGTGACGACATCCGTCTTGTCCCCTATAAATAGGGGTGCATGGCCCGTCATTCACAACGAGAATTGTAAGAACTAGAGCCTGGGTTGTTTCGTGCGGTCTCACTTTGAGGTCGGGCGATTTCGGAAGCGAGTTGACTGTTTGTTGTGTTCGCAGGTTTGCGGTCAGCAGGTTGCGGTCTCCTTTCTTGGTGATTTCCCAGCGGCATGAATAAACAGTTCGGCAGCGGCTTGTCTGCGAACTGGTTTATGTTATTCTTGTGCTGTTTGCAGCGAGCTAAGCGATCGGGCGACCTTCGGCGGTTAGGTGATCTGAGTTGCGGTCTGGCGACAGCTTCTGTTCTTCGTTCAGCTCAATAAGCTCCAGTTCGTGCGGTCTGAGGTGGCAGTCTGGCAGTACAGGTCAAGTCGGGTGATCTGAGTTGCGGTCTTGCCTGGTTTCTGTTCGTGCGGTCTCAGGTTAAGCCGGGCGGTTTCTGGAGTTCAGCGTTCTGTGCGGTCTCTGCTTGTCAAGCCGCCAGTTTTGTTTTTAGTGTGTTTTGTTTCTCTCTCCTTCATGATTCTTATGAATCATGTCTCGCCATGTATGTCTCGCAATGTAAATGAAGTTTTGTAATTCAATAAAGTCTATTGTGTTGCTGTGTGGCATTTTGGTTGTTTGGCTATAACTGAGTTGATGCAACTCCTGCTTACTCCTAAACGATTCAAATCAAAAATTTTAATAGTTTGAGGTCGACTTCACGTACTTCAGAATACTTCTTGCCGCCACCAGATGAGGTTTTCGTGGTTCCGCCATATATCGACTTACCCTACTAACTGCATAAGCAATATCCGGTCTAGTAATCTTCAAATATATCAGACTCCCAACAAGATCCCAGAACACCAATGGATCAGGAAGAATCCTCCCCTCATCCTGTCGAAGTTTTAGACCAACCACCAGAGGAGTAGAGCTGCTCTTCCCATCCTGCATGCCAAATCGCTTAACGATTCGCTCCGCATAACTTTTCTGGGAAACAAGCACACTGCTCTCTTTCCTATCCACCTCGAGTCTAAGGAAATGGTGAAGCTCCGCCAGATCCTTCATCTCGAACCAAATAACAAATTTAGCCTGAAGCTTAGCTACCTCAGCCTCTGAGTTCCTCGTGATGATCATGTCATCAACGTACAACAGTACCAAGACTTGCAGCTCCCTGATCTTCTTTACGAACAGACTCGAGTCTGAATCTGAAGCAAAATATCCACAAAACTAGATGTATTCTGCGATCTTCCCATACCACGCCCGAGGCGCTTGCTTCAACTCGTAAAGATCCTTCTTGATCTTGCAGGCGTGTCGAAGATGAACTTCCGATACGTATCCTGGTAGCTGAACCATGAAGATATCCTTGTTAATCTCGTCGTACAAGAAAGCATTCTTTACATCGAGTTGCCAAATATTCCACCCTTAGCTAGCTGCCAATGTAATCACCACCCGTACCAAAGTCATCTTGGCTACCGGACTGAACATCTCTTCATAGTCTTCTTCGTACTGTTGAGAGAATCATCGAGCTACAAGGCGAGCCTTGTATCGCTCGATACACCCGTCATCTTTCTTCTTCATCTTGTATACCCACTTGCATGTCACAGAAGTAATACCATCAACCTTGAGCACAAGGTCCTAGGTCTCATTCTTATTGAGGGCAGCCATCTCCTCATCCATGGCATCTTCCCACTCCTTGACTCTAGTGGAGTCTTCAAAGCATGACGGCACTTGCTCATCCAAGGGACCAGCAAAGAAACATGAAACGAAGCTCACTTGGTTTCCCCCTATATACCGAGCTGGTGGAATAATAGTCCTCTTGGACCTCCCCAAGGCTTTACCCTGATCCACCTCTTCCACTGCAACTTCTGGACTAGCTTTTCTCCCAGGTACACTTGGAGCATCGCTCCTCCTGCTTCGAGAACCTGAAGCACCTGACCCAGAGCTAGAAGCAACTGGAGCACCTGGTGAAACAGGCAACTCCACCAGAACATCCCTTGCCGCTTCTCCTGGTCCATCATCTACCCTGCTTTCTTGTAGCTCAACAAAAGAGCTACCCTTGTATGATGTCAACTCATCAAATACCACATCCCTTGAGACCACAACTCTTCGTGTCTCTGGATCCATGCATCTCCAACCCTTGTTCCAGTCATCATATCCGACGAAGACTAGCTTTCTGGTTTTTGCATCTAGCTTCATTCTAAGGGCATCAGGAACATGCACATAGCAGGTAGATCCGAACACACGAAGGTCTTCCACCATAGGATTTATCTTGAACATCAACTGATGTGGGGTATTCATGTTGATGGGACATAAAGACATCTGATTGATGATATAAGTTGCACAAGACATTCCCTCTGCCCAGAAGGACTTTGGGATACTCTTGGGATGAAGCCAACATTTGCAGGTCTCCGTCAGATGACCGATCTACCTCTCTGCAATGTCGTTCTGTTGTGGAGTGTGAGCACAAGAGAGCTCTCTCCGGATGTCATGCTTTCTGCAGAAGTTGAAGAACGCATTGGAAGTAAACTCCCCTCCATTGTCGGTTCTAAACTTCTTCATCCACAGATTAAGCCGACCCTCCACGAGCTCCTTGAACTCCATGAACTTCCCGAACGCTTCTGACTTCTCCTTCGGAAAATATACCCAAGTATATCTAGTGAAATCATCAATCAAGACCAGCATATACCTGCTGCCTCCAAGACTGGCTGTTGCGATAGGTCCAAACAGATCACCATGAATACACTCCAATGGTGCCTTGCATCTGCTTTGTAACTTGTCGAATGGAAGGCGTTGAGCCTTGCAATATTGACAACCTGCACAAACGTGACCTTCACCGAAAGATGACAGACTAGGCAGGTCTCTTACAGGGCCTCTTCCCATCATAGCCTTCTGCATATCCATCCCAACATGCCCAAGTCTTTCATGCCAGATAGCAGCACTATCATTAGTCCTCATCTTATAAACATATGAAGTTGTAGATAATACAAACAAGTCCTTCACCCTTCTACCAACATGAGTGACTTCAGCCTTCACTGTAGACACATTTTGAAGAAACTTCACTTCTGTTGGACCAAACAGAACGTGATAGACAACATCAACAGCGTTGGTCACCGAGGAGAGGTTTTTCTTCATCCCCGGAACATGATAGACACTCTTCAACGTTAGAGGACCTCTATCTCCGTTCAAAGAAACTACACCCTCCTTCTCTACTGCATGTATATTATCATCAGCAGTAATGATAGCATCATTACCTGTGTATGTCTGCAAAGAAGAGAACTTGGATTCATCACTGGTGAGGTGATGACCACACCCAGAATCCACTATCCAATCATCCTCATAGTCAATGGAAGCCATAGCCCGAACACAAGTGCCCGTCATAAAGGCTCCATCTCTCCAACTAACATTAGTATTGGAACCAGCCCTCTTCCTTTCCTTCAACATGCCCCGGCTGAAGATTGACTTTGCAGTCCTTCTTGAAGTGACCAAGCTTATTGTACCTGAAGCATCTAGGTCCTTCCTTCTTCTTCCCATCACGCTTAGGAGCATAGCTCCTCTCCTGCTGATATGAAGTAGATGGACCATCATCTCCAAATGACTTCTTCTTCTCCCAACACTTCTTCTTCCCTGAATATAAAACCTCACTTTCTCCCCCAGAGACAGACATCCCCGCCATTTCATAGCCAAACTCTCTTGCGACGCAAGCAAGTTTTCTAGCTCCAGCAACGATGGATGATTGGCCCAGCCTTGAACAGAAGTAACAAAGCCCACATACTCCCTCCGCAAGCCACGGATTACGTGCATCCTCAGCATAGCTTCTGAGATAGGATCATCCGAGTCCAAAGCCGAAATCTCTACGCAAAGGTTCTTCATCTTCAGGAAGAACGTTGATAAGGACAAGTCTCCTTAAGTGGCTTTCTCCAACTCATTCTCCAAGAACTATAGCCGAGCTATATTCTTCTTATTGAACAAGCCATCCAAGGCTGTCCAAATCTCAGCAGCTGATCGACATCCAACGATGTGATCAAATAATTCTGATGAGAAAGCCCGCTTGAGAGTAAACTCCGCCTTAGTAGAAGTTCTCCTCCAAGCTCTCACCAGATGAACATTTTCACCAGCAGCAACTACTTCTTGAGTTTCTTCTCCACCAACAACCTCCCAGAGGTTCTAACCCAAAAGATAGCTCTTCATGCAAGACTTCCACTTCTTAAAGTTAGTCTGCGTCAGGAGCTCAATGCCAAGACCTCTTGCTATTTCTCCATCCATTGCCATACCACTGATAACTGTGCTTCCAGAAATTCATGCAAGATAACTGCGGCTGAATCACTGCTCAAACCTCTGTTCTCTCTGATACCATGTTAAAAATTTTAATTAGCGGGAAACAGGAAATTGGTCGCAGGACCACTCCAACCATACCAAGAACCAGAAACCAGAAATAATGAAGGAACAAGAGAAATCTTGTATTACTATCTTTTGTACATTTCGAGACATACATTGCGAGACATGATTTATTAGTACACACAATGATGAGGAGAGAAGACAACTACAAGAAGCTAGCGGTTACAACAAGAACCCGCCAAACTGCCCGGCTAACAAAGGTTGTCTACACAAACCACCAAGTCGTCATGCTGACCGCGCGACTAATCGCAAAATCACCAATACGCAACTAAACTTTCGGAATACCCGTTATTCTAATGCTCACTCTGTTCACCCAAGCAAGGCCGCCTGACCGTTGTCACTTGGCTGCTCCTAATTGCGAACAAGCTGCTGAAGAACTGAACAGAAGTAACAGACCAGCAAAGGCAAACCGCCTAACCGCCGTGGTCCGTGGTCTGAACCTTATTGAAAGCTGGAAACGAGCTGAAGAGAATCTTCCTTATCGCTAACCACGACCCCCTGCTGCTACCCGCCACAGACTGCTACCAGCTTATCCGCTGTGGTCTCCTCTGATCAAATCAGAACCACAAGCAAGTCGCACAACCTGCGAACACATCAAAGGTAAGCCTTAAACCGCGAGAACAGAAAAGTCTATCTGCACCACAAACTTGCGAGCTCTAACTTATTGTTCAAATTATATATGACGATCGAGGGGGTCCTATTTATAGTATAGGTGAGGAGTGTGGTCACCACCTACAGTAATAGGATAACCGCCCACCAACAACAGCGGGTAGCAAACAACTCGCGCGGCTTGCTGAGTTAACGCTGCAAAATAGTTCGCCTACTCGATAACAACCCGCGCGGACTACTCGCAAACTCCAGCAATACCACCAAACAACTGCTAGCCCGCGAGTGATGAACCGGCCAGATCACAACATCTAGAAGTAACCATGGAACCTAACCGCCCAATTAAAACCAGATGATTGAAGAATCAAGGCCATCTGCCACTGGCTATCCGCTAGACCATTACGGGAAGACAACCCGCGCGGTCTTCATACCAGACCCCACGACCTCCGCGGTTTACCAGACCGCTCTACCTCCACTTACAATTCAAAATTCAATAATACATGGTCTTCCCCGATCGCGTGCGGGGAATGATTTGATATGGGTGATCGTCGACCGGTTGACGAAGGTGACCAGATTCATTCCAGTCAGGAAGGACGCACCGGTCGGTGATTTGGTATTGAGGTTAGTGGATTAGTTTGTCTGATACCATGTGTTGGGAACAGTGCCCAGCAATGTTACTGATTTGAAGAATTGCTCAGCTCAATGATAAGTGCAAGTAGTATTTAATGTTCCATCTAGCTCATGCTTGTAGAGATCGACAATATGTCAAGTACTTTAGTTATTTCAGTAAGTACTATATCGTCAAGAAGAACAGGTGCTGTCATCGACAAAGTATGCTTGTCGTCATAATGATGGGCAAAGCAAAAGCCGACTTAGCAAGTTCGTCGAACGCAGAAGGAAGTTCGTCGAACTCAGAAGGAAGATCGACGACCGCTGAGACTTGGCATGTTTGTCGAACGCAAAAGGAAGATCGTCAAACTCAGAAGGAAGATCGACGACCGCTGAGACTCGGCAAGATCGTCGAATGCTGAGACTCGGCAAGATCGTCGAACGCAGATTGTCATTCATCGAACGCAGAGAAGAATGAAGAAAAAGGAAGAAATGTCGTCAAGAAAATGTGGTATCGTCGACTTCAACAAATTGGCCTTATTGTCGAGAAGAACAGACATCGTCGTGAAGAAGCCTTGTCGCTGAAAAGGCTAAGTATGACTGATGGCATTGAATATCGTCGTAAAGAAGGCATGTCGTCGAGAGAACAAGGTGATTACGAAGACACAGTCAGAGACAGCATGTCATCTTATATGCTGAAGCGCCAGAATGTCTCGTATCGTCGAAATATCAGCATCAGAGGCAGAAGAAAGGAAAATTGAAGATCTATCAAGGCGTAAGGGTTCGCCAAAGTCCTGTCGTCGAGATATTGTCCATGACGTCATAACGATGGAAATATCATCGACACAGATTCAAATGTTGCGGACGCACTGTCAGCATTTAATGCCACCGCCTGATTGTCCAATCAGCGCGTGCTCTTATGGAATGGGCGTCTGACATTAAATGACATCACATGTTACCGTTATGTGGCTCATCTGTCCTATAAAAGGGAACAGTGATGCCCTAAAAAAATCTTCGAAAAAAAGAGAAAAAGGACGAGAAATAATCCCGCCGCTACACTTCAATAGAACAGTATTCTCTGCGGAGAAGAAGAAGATCAAGTAGAGAGCAAGAATCAAGTGTTCTCTGAATAATCATTCATCTCCATTGACTGTAAAGTAGCTGATCAACACCAGGCAATAGAAGAGGAGGCTGAAGAAGATCCAGTGCTGAATTTCCAGATCAAGAAGCATCGTCTTAAACCTAAAGAAGCCGATCTTCATCAGGCTAAAGTTGCCAATCTTCATCCGGCAGAAGAAGCAGTTATTTCTACTGTAATTTCTTGTAAAGGCTTGCGTGCCTATATGTCTGGCTTGTAGGCTGGAGAGCTGTGAGGCTTGAGGGCCAGGGCAGTGGACCTGCGGGTCCGACACCGTTTAGCTTGCGAGCAGGAGAGCTGTGAGGCTTGAGGGCCTGGGCAGTGGACTTGCGGGACGGATCTTGTCGAGCTTGAGGGCTCGGGAACAGTAGGGGCTTGCGGTCCTAGGTTGTAGGCACAGGAATTGCGGGTCTGTGTTGTGTAGGGCTTAAGGTCCTGAGTGTCGAGCTTGCGGGCTTGGGGGAAGTAGAGGCTTGCGGGCCTAGGCTGTTGGACTTGCGGGTCCTTGTTGTAAGGCCTGAGGGCTTGAAGTTTTTGGCGAGGTTTGCCGAGCCTAGCACACTGCTAGGTAGGCGCAGAGGGAAAGAGGACTACTCAATACACCCTGTCTTGATGAACCTCTATAGATCATTGTGTTTTTTTTGTGTTGTGCTTTCTACTTTATAGATCTATTAACCAGAAATCAAGAACACCTAAAGGGGATAATATAATTTGAAAAACCTATTCCTCCCCCCCCCCCCTCTAGGTGATAAGTCGACACCCAATAAACAACAAGTGGTATCAAAGCGAGGGTGTTCAAAGAAAAGCTTAACAACTTGAACAGATCTGCCATTGGGTGTCCAAATATCATAGCTAAGGAGTCAAGAATAGGTATCTGTTCCAGGGAGAACTTTGCCCTTTGGAATGTTAAAGCAAGAATATTCATGGAGGCAATGGATCCAAGAATGTTTTTTATTGTTCAAAAAGGTCCATGACAATGTTAAAAGATGAGACTCTTCTTGCCAGCTTGGACAAAGAAGAAAGAAGCATTCTAGCTGGTGCAGTAGATCTGGCAACACACCAGAAGCTGAGTCGTTGCACAACAGCAAAGGACATGTAGGACTTCTTAGAAGTCCTTATGGAAGGGTCAGAGGAAGACTTTGAAGAAGAAACCTCTCATGAAGAAGTATGTATCAGAGCACCACTGACTACTTCAGACAGTGAATCAGAAGATGAAGAATGCTCTAGAGCAGGAGAAAGAATAAGAGCACCATTGACTCTCACAGACTGTGACTCTGAGGATGAGGAAGTCTGTGGGTTGTTGGCTCTATCAGATGAAGAAAATCATGATGAATCACATCATGACCAGGTATGCATTACTCACACATCTTTACTACCTACTTCAATTAAGAAAACCAAGAGTGCATCAAGTGATTGTTCATATTCTGAAGATGATGCAGAAGACTGCTCATCATGCAACAATAAGAACAACGCTGATCTAATAGAATAGTTTGGTGATGTTGGGAACAGTGCCCAGCAATGTTCCTGATTTGAATAAGTGCTCAGCTCAATGATAAGTGCAAGATGTATTTAATGCTCCATCTAGCTCATGCTTGCAGAGATCAACAAATGTCAAGTTCTTTAACCATTTCTATAAGTACGATATATATCGTCAAGAAGGACTAGATTCGTCGAACGCAGAATGGAGTTCGTCGAACGCTGAGACGGGATAGAAGAATCAAGGTCGTCGAACTCAGAAGGAAGATCGACGACCGCTGAGAATTGGCATGTTTGTCAAACACAGAAGCAAGATCATCGAACTCAGAAGGAAGATCGTCGAACGCCGAAGCAAGATCGTCGAACTAAGAAGGAAGATCATCGACCGCTGAGACTGGGCAAGATCGTCGAACGCAGAGAAGACGCGGTATCGTCGACTTCACCAAAGTGGCCTTTTCTTTGAGAAAGAACAAACATCATCGTAAAGAAGGCATGTCGTCGAGAGAACAACATGATTACGATGACAGACAGCAAGACTGAAGATCTCAACGACACAGTCACAGATAACATATCGTCGTATATGTAGAATCGCCAGTATGTCTCGTATCGTCGAGATACCTGCTTCAGAAGCAGAAGCAAGAACAGTTGAAGATCTTCCGAGGTCAAAGGGATCGATAAAGTTCTGTCGGCGAGATAGTTTCCATGTCACCGTAACAATGGAAATATCGTCGAGACAGATTCAAATGTTGCGGATGCACTTTCAGCATTTAATGCTACCGCCTGATTGTCTAATCAGCGCGTGCTCTTAAGTAAAGGAGCGTCTGACACTTAAGGCACTTTTTCAGAAGACCGTTGGGGACCTCGCAGTCTTATAAAAGAGATAAGAGGTTGCCCTAACACGAAATCAATCGATCAAAAAATAAGAGAAAGGAAAAGAAAAAGAAAGAATCCCGCCGTTACACTTCAAAAGAACAGTATTCTTGGCGGAGAAGAAGAAGATCAAGTAGAGAGCAAGCATCAAGTGCTCTGTGAAGAATCAGTAATAATCATCGACTAAAAAGTAGTCGGTCAACACCAGGCAAAAAGAAGTAAAGGCTGAAGAAGATCCAGTGCTGAATCTCTAGATCAAAAAGCATCTTCTTCAACCTAAAGAAGCCAATCCTCAACAGGCTAAAGTTTCCAATCTTCATCCGGCAGAAGTAACAGTCTTATTACTGTAATCTATTGTAAAGGCTTGCGGGCCTATTTGTCTAGATTGAGGGCTGGAGAGCTGTGAGGCTTGAGGGCCAGGGAAGTGGACTTGCGGGTCCGACACCGTATAGCTTGCGGGCTGGAGAGTTGTGAGGCTTGAGGGTCAGGGCAGTGCACTTGCGGGTGCGATTTGTCGATCTTGCGGGTTCAGGGGCAGTAGGGGCTTGCGGGCCTAGGCTGTTGGGACTTGAGGGTCACTATTATAGGGCTTGAGGTCCTGAGTGTCGATCTTGCGGGCTCGGGGGCAGTAGGGGCTTGCGGGCCTAGGCTGTTGGGACTTGCGGGTCCGCGTTGTAAGGCTTGAGGGCCTGAAGTTTTTCGCGGCGTTTGCCGAGCCTCGTACACTACAAGTCAGGCACAGAGGGAAAGAGGACTACGCAAGATACCCGGTCTTGAGGAACCTCTATACATCTTTGTGTGCTTTTTTGTGTTGTGTTTTACTTTACAGATCTACTAACCAGAAATCCAGAACACCTAAAAGGGGATAACATAATTTGAAAATCCTATTCACCCCCCCCCCCCCCCCCCCACTCTAGGTGATAAAGTAGACACCCTATAAACAACAAGTGGTATCAGAGCTAGGTTGTTCAAATTAAGCTTAACAGCTTGAACAGATCTGCCAGTGAGTGTCCAAGTAGCATAGCTATGGAGTCAAGAATATTTATGTGCTCCAGGGAGAACTTTGCCATTTGGAAAGTTAGAACAAGAATATTCATGGAAGCAATGGATCCTAGAATGTTCCAAATTGTTCAAGAAGGATCTTATGTTCCTAAGATAGGCCCAGGAAATTTTAGCTGATGCAGTTGACACTCCCATACTCCAGAAACTGATCCACTACACCACAGCTAAGGAGATGTGGGACTCTCTAACAATCCTTATGGAAGGATCAGAAGAAGAAGGAAGGACCACAGGTAAGAAGAAAGTCAAAACATTGAGTGACAGTGACTCAAACTGTTCAGAATCAGAAGAGAAGGCTCAGTTTGGATTGACTGTCCTATCTGAATCAGAGAAAGAAGTCCAGGATGAAGACTCACCTGAACAAGAATGCATAAGAGCTCCCCTATCTAGCTCAGACTCAAATTCAGAGACGAGCACATCTGGTTATGATGACCGGTCCAAGTCATACAATGATCTCCTAGAATATGCTAAGATGCTCAAGATGCTGTGCAAGGAGCAGGAGGCAAAGATCTCCTCCCTTCAAGCAAGAAATCTTAATCTCTCGGAGAAAGCAGAAAGGCTAACTCTAAAAAATGCAGAGTTTTGTCAACTCAAAAAGGACTTCAAGGCAAGCTCCAACCTTGACTTGATAAACAAATTTGGGAAAACTCTGAAGGCATTGATTGAGAGCAAGAAGCTGTGTTGCTCACTAACCAGAGAAGTAGCTCTTCTGAAGGAGGACAAATTTCAGCCCAAAGTCCTGAAATCTAAGAATGACAACACCAGAAGGATGAAGAGTAAACTCCCCTTTGTAGTAAAGCCTGTGACAAACTCCTCCACACTAGAGACTTCTCCTCCACTGGTAAATGGCTGCTGCCCTACTCAGAGAAGGGAGCAGAGATGCTTCAAGGAAGACAGATCAGGCAGACCCTATGAGAAGATAGCTAGCTTGAGGAAGGTAATCTCACCCTCCAACAAGAGTGCTGGGCAATCCAATCTTGGGTATTTCAAGATTGGAAGCTCTACAAGTGGTACAAAGAAAATGCCAAAAACCACAAAGGCTCCTCAGGAAGTTACGAGGAGGAAGAATTTTGGTAAGCCCAGAGAAGAGAAGAAACCCTTAAAGAGGACTGACTCCAGATGGAAAACTGTGAATGATGACAGCAAACATCACATCTACCATCAGCACAATTCACCTTCTTTGCCTCATTCATTTGTTCATACACAAAGAACTCGTGCTCATACAATCAATCAGAAAAGAAGATATAACAGGTATGAATGTTGGTGCTGTGGAAAGACAGGGCACTTTGCAATTAATTGTTGGTACAATCCAACTGCTCCAAGGGTAACAAACGCTAAACTGGTAAATAATCCTTTTCAAAATCACTATGTATATCCTAGGTAAGTTATATCCAATATGCCCGACAAAGCTAACAATTTCCTAGGACCCAAATTCACTTGGGTTCCTAAGGACGTGTAATCGTATTCTGTAGGTAGTCCAAGTGCCCACCAGAAGTAAATCTGGGCCCTGGACAAGGTGGCTGTTCTGAACCATTGTCAGAACAGCAAAGTTTAGTTACCAACAAAAATAAAGCAGGTATCTTACTAAAAGAAGGAAATGGTTGGTGCTAAAGGATAACTCTCAAGCAGAGCGAAAGAGTGTCCTATGAAGACATGTAAGGATGAATCGACTCGTCGCTACAAGTGGTTTTCACGACGAAACAATAGATGTGACCATGACAAAGATTCGAGCTGGGAGGATATGAATACTAGGAGCATCTCAACAACAATAACCACATCGGCAAAATATAATCAAGCTAATTTTTATCAGGAGTGGATGGATCCATCGGAGCCGTCTGATCATTTTCTTTAGGTACGCGCCTCTTCATCTACCGACACTATAAATAGAGCAAATGCTCGAAAATAAAAAATTACGCTATCATTTGCCCTAAGTCACTCCGTCGAAAAACCCTCGCCTCCTGTGTCGTGCTGCTTTTTCTCTCTCTCTGAATCAATGGCTCCCAAGAAAGAAGAAGTAATCTCAGGTTGTGAACTTCAGCGAGGAGGCTTCAATGCCTGCTCCGAAGAAATCAGATCAGTAATAGGGTTGTTGGAGGCATCAGGACTAGAGTATGTCCTATGTGAACCCTCGGCTCTTCTCCACCGAGAATTGGGCGAGTTCTTTGCCAAAGCAAAACTCGACCACACTGAAACTCGGATAAGATCCATGGTGGGAGGCAAGAAGGTCAAGATATCCGTAAAGAGACTTGGAAAAGCACTGAATCTGCCAAGCATCCAAGGGGAAGAGAAAGAAGAAGAGCTGACCTCCGAGGAAATGTCCGCAAACTACACATGGTGCGGACACACCGGGAATACCTACGGGTCTATCAAGAGAGTTGAATTCAATCAGAAGGGGAAGCTGCTGGCCGACATTGTTGGCAAAGTGTTATTGTGCAAACCTGGTTCCCACGACCGCATATCCAAAGACATGTTTACTGTCATGGCCAGAATAATCCACTCTAAGAAAACCAATTGGAGTGAATTCCTCTTCCTGAGAGTGAAGAACACCCTGAAGTCCCCCTCGTATGGAAGAATAATTTCCCTTTTTCTTCTAAACATCCAGGGTGATTCATTGCATAAAAGAATGGGTGTACCATTTAATTACTCCAAGAAATTGGATGCTAAGATGCTGGATCGATGGGATAGGTCCATCCCCAAACCATCCTCTGATGACCAGCCCGCTCCCAAGAAAGAGAAGAAACCAGCAACCCAATTAACCCCTCCAAAGAAGAAGAGTCATCTAGTAGCTCTGATGACACTGAACCACCCCCACACCATTCCACTCCATCCGGAGGAGAAACATCCACCAAAGAAAATGCTCCTATGTCAATCCATGAACCTGCTCCCACAGAGGTTATAGAAAATGCTGGGAACCCTAATTTGGGGAGTGTTCCTGCCGAGGGGGAGTCCAAACTTGGGAGCTCAGCCCAAGACGTAGAGAAGTATGATGGAGAGCTCTCAGCTGGAGACTCACATCAGGAGAATGCACAGGTTGAGGAGGAGACTCAACTAGGGCACTCTGCCCTAGAAGATCAAGGAAATGAGCCAACAACAGACATCATTCTCTCAGACTGCCGAGAGTTAACTGTAGCAAGCAAAGTAGTGCTGGTAGCTCCAAGTGAGCCCCTGCGAGAAGGTTCTAAAGGGAAAGCCAAGGTCATAGCGCACATCAGTGAAGAGTCTTCTGAAGATGTCAATAAAGCAGATCCACAGGGAGAAGTAGATCAAGAAGGACAAACTGCTGAGCCATCTTCGACTCAGGCAGGATCTCTCTTCCACATGCTATCAACTCTACTATCTGCTCAGCGAAAACATCTTGAACAATTCATAGTAAAAACTGTGGATGATCTACGAAAAGAGATGAAGGGGGAAATTCAGAAAGTAAAGAGCGACATACACAACCTCAACACCCAATGCGCTCATTTCTATATTATGGCAGCTCCCGCAATTGATAAAATGAGTGAGGAAGTTAATAAAGTGGGACATCACACCCATAAAATCTTGAAAGAGCAAGGCAAATTCTCAGATAATGTGTACTATGGTCTTAAGCAGATCGAGACAGATGCTGAAAATAACCGAAATCAAATTCTGAATAAAGTTAATGAGAACGCTCATACTTTAGATTCACATTTGCTGGAGGTAAACAACAATCTAGATGCAACTGAACAATCCCTGCATGACAAGCTAAATCAAGTCAGAGAAGGACTCGAGGAAAGGGTATTTGAACATGCCCTAAAGGGGGAGAATGAAATAATCAATGCCAGTTCACATCAGGCGATGTGGATAACAAACCAAATAAAATAGTCGTTGCAACAACCCCCATCAGTCTATGATGATGCCAATCCTTCTGCAAGCACTGACTCTGCTGAATATGGGATAGAATTTGTAGAATCAGCCACTTCTAGGAAAAGGAAGAGAATTTAAAGCAACCAGTACATGCAAAAGAGACTAAGGGAAATTCAGCTGGATCCACAATCTGGAAGGTGGAGTCCAGAATCAAGAGAAATAATAATAGAATTGTGGATCCAATTTGGATACCCTCAAGAGGATTATCAGAAAGTATATCAATCAGTTGAATGGAAGAAGAATCTGAAGCAGCTGGAAAGGAGGAAGAACCACAAGCACGCATTCCCACAAGGTCCTCCCCCTTCTCCTAAGAGAATTCCCCTGCCCATCAACTACCTTCAAAGGCAAAGGCAGAAAAACAAAGGAGCAAGCAGCAGTAGACGCTGATGGAGCAACAAATTATAATCTTAATTTGTTTTGATGGTACAAATGAATGCTAATGCTTATTATTGAACATTCAATCTATCTATAGGCTTGAATAACATCTCATTTCTTTATATGATTGCTGCTTTAAGTATGATGCTACTATTTGAAATGATATATTTTTTCATGTGTGGCATTTATCATTGAGGTAAGTTAGGGCTTCTTCAAATAAAGGGAGATTGTTGGGAACAGTGGCCAGCAATGTTCCTGATTTGAAGAAGTGCTTAGCTCAATGATAAGTGCAAGTTGTATTTAATGCTCCATCTAGCTCATGCTTGCAGAGATCGAAAAATGTCAAGTACTTTAACCATTTATATAAGTATGATATATATCGTCAAGAAGGACAAGATTCGTCGAACGTAGAATGGAGTTCGTCGAACGCTGAGACGGGATAGAAGAATCAAGGTCATCGAACTAAGAAGGAAGATCGACGACCGCTGAGAATTGGCGTGTTCGTCGAATGCAGAAGCAAGATCATCGAACTCAGAAGGAAGATCGTAGAATGCAGAAGCAAGATCGTCGAACGCAGAAGGAATATCGACGACCACTGAGACTTGGCGCGTTCGTAGAACGCAGAAGCAAGATCGTCAAACTCAGAATGAAGATCGTCGACCGCTGAGACTGGGCAAGATCGTCGAACGCAGAGAAGACGCGGTATCGTCGACTTCACCAAAGTGGCCTTGTCGTTGAGAAAGAACAAACATCGTCGTAAAAAAGGCATGTCCTCGAGAGAACAACATGATTACGACGACAGACAACAAGACAGAAGATCTCAACGACACAGTCAAAGATAGCATATCGTCGTATATGTAGAATTGCCAGTATGTCTCGTATCGTCAAGATACCTGCTTCAGAAGCAGAAGCAAGAAGAGTTGAAGATCTTCCAAGGTCAAAGGGATCGACAAAGTTCTGTCGTCGAGATAGTTTCCATGTCACTGTAACAATGGAAATATCGCCGATACAGATTCAAATGTTGTGGATGCGCTGTCAGCATTTAATGGTGCCGCCTGATTGTCTAATCAGCGCGTGCTCTTAAGTAAAGGAGCGTCTGACACTTACAGCACTTTTTTAGAAGACCGTTGGGGATCTCGCAGTCTTATAAAAGAGATAGGAGGTTGCCCTAACACGAAATCAATCGATCGAAAAACAAGAGAAAGGAAAAGAAAAAGAAAGAATCCTACCGCTACACTTCAATAGAACAATATTCTCGGCAAAGAAGAAGAAGATCAAGTAGAGAGCAAGCATCAAGTACTCTCCGAAGAATCAATCATCATCATCGACTGAAAAGTAGCCGATCAACACCAGGCAAAAAGAAGTGAAGGCTGAAGAAGATCCAGTGCTGAATCTCCAGATCAAAAAGCATCTTCTTCAACCTTAAGAGGCCAATCCTCAACAGGCTAAAGTTGCCAATCTTCATCCGGCAGAATTAACAGTCTTATTACTGTAATCTCTTGTAAAGTCTTGCAGGGCCTATTTGTCTAGCTTGAGGGCTGGAGAGTTGTGAGGCTTGAGGGCCAGGGCAATGGACTTGCTGGTCTGACACCGTCTAGCTTGCGGGCTGGAGAGCTGTGAGGCTTGAGGGCCAGTGCAGTGCACTTGCGGGTGCAATTTGTCAAGCTTATGGGCTCGAGGGCAGTAGGGGCTTGCGGGCCTAGGATGTTGGGACTTGCGGGTCTGTATTGTAGGGCTTGAGGGCTTAAGTGTCGAGCTTGCGGGCTCGGGGCTAGTAGGGGCTTGCGGGCCTAGGCTGTTGGGACTTGCGGGTCCGCGTTATAAGGCTTGAGGGCCTGAAGTTTTTGGCGGCGTTTGCCGAGCCTAGCACAATGCTAGGCAGGCGCAGAGGGAAAGAGGACTACTCAAGACACCCGGTCTTGAGGAACCACTATACATCTTTGTGTGCTTTTCTGTGTTGTGTTTTACTTTACAGATCTACTAACCAGAAATCCAGAACACCTAAAAGGGGATAACATAATTTGAAAAACCTATTCACCCCCCCCCCCCCCCCCCCCCCCCTCTAGGTGATAAAGTAGACACCCTATAAACAATAGGTGAACTCCTGGAAGCTCTGAGAAAGAGCAAGAAGCTTGCTAAGAAGCAAGCTAAGGAGCTAGAATCACTCAGGCCAATTGAGGCTGAGATGAAGAAGGAAATGGGTATGTCCCCTAATAAGGGCACCAACCCCTGTGAGCTCAACAAAATCATAGACAAGCTCTTTGATGAAAGAAGCAGAAGGGAAGAACTTATCAAGAGACTTAAGAGTGATCTTCTTAAGGAAAGAAGCTTGGTGGCTCAATTCTTTAAGCCCAAAACTGTTCTGCCCATCATTGACACCTTCTCCTCCTATGGAAATAGGAGGGGATTGGGTTACAATGAAGGGGCAATAGATGCTGGGAATGGAGAAAGGGGCAAAACTAAAGCAGAGCCTCACACCACCTTTCAGAAGGTAGTGCTTCCCTCAAATAGGTATGATCAGGACTGTGTCCATGGTCACTGGATGAATGGAAGCTATATTAGTCATGGAAATGCTCCTGACTATGGAATGAGAAAGGGCATGGGAATGAGTGCATTAAAGGCTCCCCATGAGGAAATTCAAATGGTCCATCATGGACCATTTGTGTTTGGTGCCCCAGCCCCCACACACAAGGATAAAGGTGCAACATCTTCTCAATCTCTTCTAGATAAGAAGCAGACTAGTAGCCCCAGTATGATCAATTCTCACTTGAACATATCTGATGCCATCAACACCATGTCAGCTGCCAAACTGACATCTGTTGCTGACAAACAGATAAAATCAAGAAGAAACAATGATACTAGAGCAGCTAGTCAGCTCTTGGCTGGGAGAGATAGGAAGAATGCTGCTGCCTTCTCTACTGAACATACTTCAAAAATTGTTCAGAAAAGAAGGTACAACATCCATGAATGTTGGTGCTGTGGCAAAGTGGGACACTTTTCCATTGACTTTTGGCACACCCTAGTGTGCCTAATACAAAGGAGAGACCTCCTAGAAGGGATGTGGTGAGTAGAGGGATTCCCTATTATGCTAACAAGAACCTAGGACCCAAGTCACCTTGGGTTCCTAAGGGATATAAAATCTGTCTTGCAGGGTAGTCCATTTAGCCATTAAAAAGCGAACGAGGCTAATGGACAATAAGTGCTACAGGCTTAAATCTGGACTAAGAAAAACTCACCACATACCAAGGTGCTCTAATCTAGGGGGAGCTAGTAGTAAAGATAAGTGGACATTCCATCGAGGGGGAGCCACTAGCTCAAGGAGACTTAAAGACCAAGGTGAACGTAACCATGTTAATGTTTAACGCATAAACTCATCTTTATCTAATACTGTAAAAGTAATAAAAAAAACATATCGTCGGAATGATGATTGGTATCGTCGAAAGATCTGCATCACAATGATATCCAATCGTCAGCGGACTCTTAATTAGGCCTAAGCTCAATCATTACAGCTAAACTCGAGTTAGTCAGACATTTAACAAATGACACTTCAACTTCCAACTCGGACACTATAAATATGGTAAAATGTCTTAAGGTTAAAACACTCTCTACATTAGCCCTAAAAAGCCGTCGTGTTCTCCACGCATTCAACGAGTGAACGAGTCAACAGTGCCAAAATCCTCCTGGATCAAGCAAAAGATGGCGCCAAAGAAGGAAGATTTTCTGTTCGAAGGAAGTGAAGAGGTGAGAAATGGATTCTCAAAAGGATCAGAAGAAATCCAGAGCACCATTAAGCTGTTCGAGACCATCGGCCTGGAGTTCGCCCTCTCTGAGCCAACAGGAATATTAAAAAGGGAAGTGCTGGAGTTCTACTCAAATGCCAAGGGTGGCTCGAAGGGAACATCTGTGAAGAGCGTAATCAACGGGATATAGGTCAAGGTGAATCCCAAAAGATTGAACAGGGCTCTTCAGTTGCCAGCCTTTGCCAAGGGGGAGGAAGACGAAAAGATTACTCAGGAAGACCATGACAAGGCTCTGGCTTGGTGCGGGCATTCGACCAAAACCAATGGATCTCTGGAAAGGAAAAGCTTAAATAACAAGGAAAGCTGTTGGCAGACATTGTGGGAAAAGCCCTCCTCTGCAAGGTAGGGTCACATGATAGGATATCCAAGCCCATGTTCGAATTAATGGCAAAGATAATCCTAAGTAAAAGGACCAACTGTGGTCAGCAAATCTTCAAGAAGATACAAGAAAGCTTTCAAGCCCCAAATCTGGAAGAATTCTATCATTATATTTTCTGCTGTCCTACCCTGAAAACTTTAACAAAAGGTACGGAGTAAAAATTCATCACATGAGAAGGATGGACATCAAGATTCTTGACAGGTGGGAGAAAACTCTGACTAAGCCTCCCAAGAAGTTGAAGACTACAGAAGATGTGAAAAGGATGGGTGAAAGCTCGTATGAAGGAAGTGAGTCAAGCAACAGCTCACCTCCATCTGACTCTAAGACAGCTGTGGAGACAAGGAATGTCGTCCTCCAGACCTCTGTTCCAAGGCAGGGACCCAGGATAACAGCAGGAACAGATCAAGGAAGTGCTGAAACTGAGGGGGAGAGGAATAATGAGCTCCCGGCTCCAGTGAAAGAAGTGATCAATATGATCATATGAGCTAAGGATACTGGACATTTTGAATCAGCAATGCCAGGGTACAACCAAGAGAACCCTGCAGATGAAACTAGCAAAGATCAGCAAAGTCCTGAAAAGAAGAATGAGCCAAATCACTCACCAATAAGAAAATCTTTATCTCCAATAATTGAAGAGGATGAAGAAGAGGAACAAGATAGGTCACCTCCGGAGGATAGTCCAGTGGAGCTCTCACTATTATCTCAGATAAAGATGCTCCTGGAAGAGCAAAGATCAAAACTTGAAAGTTATGTCACCTCTGCTATCAATGATCTAAGAAGGGAACTGTCTGCTGAAACGGCAACCCTAAGTAATGATGTGAAAAATCTGCACGATTTCACTACCCGTACTCACAAGGGTATATCTAACCTAGGGGCTAATCAGTCAATGATTGTCGGCAGCATAGAAAAGGCATACATTGCATTCACCAAGAGGATGGCTGAACATAAAACTGATCTCAAAGAAAGTCTAGATCAATATAATAAAGATCTAGACAGTCATCTGCTTGAAACCAAGAATCACTTGGAAGCAGGTATCCACATGCTCAAGAACAAAATACTGGCATCCGAGGAGAATCTCCACAGAGGGATATCTGAAGAAGTAATAAAGGGGGAGAGATCAATGATAAAGGCCAGTAGTGATCTTGCCATCTGGACCACAAACACCATCATGGAAGAAATGGAGAAAAAGGATGTCTATGAAAGATGGAGTCCCACATCCAGGACCATTATTCTACAAGCATGGGAGCAAGTAAAAGTTAACAAAGGTGAAAGATACAATGTGTACAGTCCTCAAGAATGGGCTCAGCATGAAGATCAAGAAGAAGTAAGGAGAGAACACGGAAGAAAAAAGCAAGCAGGAAGAATTCCAGCTGACACTCCTGAACCTTAAAATAACATCCTAAACCGGTTGAGTACTTCATCAGGCAAGCTGATAAGGAGCAGGAAGTCAGTGCCAAGAAAGCAAAAGGTGATGCGTAAATGAGAGCACCTGAGATATTGATGGCTAAATCTTTAAGGGGGCTAAATGTAGAAATGTCAAAACTTTTGAAAACATTTGGCACTATTTACAAATGAAGTAATATTTGTCAAAATTCTGTGTTCACTCAGTTTTAGCTGGAATGTCATCATTACATGCTTATTTACTTGAAATGTTAAACCTTTATGAGAATGGCATTTATCATTGAGTGGGTTATGACTTCTTCAATTAGGAGTAGATTGTTGGGAACAGTGCCCAACAATGTTCCTGATTTGAAGAAGTGCTTAGCTCAATGATAAGTGCAAGTAGTATTTAATGTTTCATCTAGCTCATGCTTGCAGAGATCGACAATATGTCAAGTACCTTAGTTATTTTAGTAAGTACTATATCGTCAAGAAGAACAGGAGCTGTCGTCGACAAAGTATGCTTGTCATCATAATGATGGGCAAAGCAAAAGCTGACTTAGCAAGTTCGTCGAATGCAGAAGGAAGTTCGTAGAACTCAGAAGGAAGATCGTCGACCGCTGAGACTTGGCGTGTTCGTCGAACGCAAAAGGAAGATCGTCGAACTCAGAACGAAGATCGATGACTGCTGAGACTCGGCAAGATTGTCGAACGCTGAGACTCGGCAAGATCGTCGAACGCAGATTGTCGTTCATCGAACGCAGAGAAGAATGAAGAAAAAAGGATGAAATATCGTCAAGAAGACGCGGTATCATCCACTTCACCAAAGTGGCCTTGTCGTCGAGAAGAACAGACATCGTCGTGAAGAAGCCTTGTCGCTAAAAAGGCTAAGTATGACTGATGGCGTTGAACATCGTCGTAAAGAAGGCATGTCGTCGAGAGAACAAGGTGATTACGATGACATAGTTAGAGACAACATATCGTCGTATATGCTGAAGCGCCAGAATGTCTCGTATCATCGAGATATCAGCATCAGAGGCAGAAGCAAGGAAAATTGAAGATCTATTAAGGCGTAAGGGTTCGACAAAGTCCTGTCGTCGAGATATTGTCCATGACGTCGTAATGATGGAAATATCATCGAGATAGATTCAAATGTTGCGGACGCGCTGCCAGCATTTAATGATGCCGCCTGATTGTCCAATCAGTATGTGCTCTTATGAAATGGGCGTCTGACATTAAAGGACATCACATGTTACCGTTATGCGACTCATCTGTCCTATAAAAGGGAACAGTGATGCCCTAAAAAAATCTTCGAAAAAATGAGAAAAAGGACGAGAAAGAATCCCGCCGCTACACTTCAATAGAACAGTATTCTCGGCGGAGAAGAAGGAGAGCAAGTAGAGAGCAAGCATCAAGTGTTCTCTGAAGAATCAGTCATCTCCATCAATTAAAAAGTAGCTGCTTGAGGGCCTGAGTGTCGAGCTTGCGGGCTGGAGAGCTGAGGGCAATAGAAGAGGAGGCTGAAGAAGATCCAATGCTGAATCTCCAGATCAAGAAGGATCTTCTTCAACCTAAAGAAGCCGATCTTCATCAGGCTAAAGTTGCCAATCTTCATCCGGCAGAAGAAGCAGTTATTTCTACTGTAATTTCTTGTAAAGGCTTGCAGGCCTATTTGTCTGGCTTGCGGGATGGAGAGCTGTGAGGCTTGAGTGCCAGGGCAGTGGACTTGCGGGTCCGAGACCGTCTAGCTTGTGGGATGGAGAGCTGTGAGGCTTGTGGCCAGGGCAGTGGACTTGCGGGTCCGATCTTGTCGAGCTTGAGGGATCGGGAGCAGTAGGGGCTTGCGGGCCTAGGGTATAGGAACAAGACTTGCGGGTCTGTGTTGTGTAGGGCTTGAGGGCATGAGTGTCGAGCTTGCGGGCTCGGGGGAAGTAGGGGCATGCGGGCCTAGGCTGTTGGACTTGCGGGTCAGTGTTGTAAGGCTTGAAAGCCTGAAGTTTTTGGCGGCGTTTGCCGAGCCTAGCACACTGCTAGGTAGGCGCAGAGGGAAAGATGACTACTCAAGACACCCTGTCTTGAGGAACCTCTATTGATCATTGTGTGTCTTCTGTGTTGTGCTTTCTACTTCATAGATCTATTAACCAGAAATCAAGGATACCTAAAGGGGATATTATAATTTGAAAAACCTATTCACCTCCCCCCTCTAGGTGATAAGTCGACACCCAATAAACAACACCATGGCGTGCCTAGGACGATCGTGTCAGGTCAGGATGGACGATTCACATTGAGGGAGTGGAGAGCGGTGGAGGCCTACTTAGGCACTCGATTGACATTTAGCATTGCATTCCATCCTCAGACCGACCGGAAAACAGAGCGTACCAACTGGACCTTGGAGGATCTTCTACATTTATGCATTCTGGACAATGGGGAGCCATGTGAGAAACTATTGTCGTTGGTCGACTTCTCGTACAACAACATCCACCAGGCTAGCATAGGCATGACACCCTACGAGGATTTATACAGATGGAGATGTTGGACCCCATTGTCTTGGATCCAGGATGAGGATCCCAAGGCACTCAGCTCAGAGTTTGTGGAGGACACGGAGGCTCAGGTGCAGCTGATTCGAGACAGGATGCTGGAGGCTCAGAGTAGGCAGGCCAAGTATTACGATGCGCAGCTTCGTATGGTAGAGTTCCAGGTGGGAGATCGGGTATTCTTGAAGATACGTCTGATGCATGGAGTCTCGCGGGTACGCGGGTGGAAGAATCTTAGTCCGAGATATATTGGGCCCTACAGGATCCTAGAACGGATCGGCCCCTTAGCTTACAGGCTGGAACTGCCGCCGGAGTTAGCGGAATTGCACGACGTCTTCCACGTCTCGTCACTTAGGAGGGCTCTACTACGGCCAGAGCAGCAAATATCTACTATGGAGGGGCCAATAGCTACTGATCGATCGGTTCACCTGGAGCCGGTCCGAATAGACGACACGGAGATGTGAGTCCTGCGATGAAAGAAGGTTCCGCTAGTCAAGGTCCTATGGAGGAATCATGGATAGGTGGAGCACACCTGGGAGCCATTGGACTTGATGCAGCAAAAGTACCAGGAGCTCTTCACAATAGGTATAATTTAAATTCTTGGGATGTTACATTTAATCACTTGCGGTAGGAACTCCACAGGCCTAACCTGAATTTCGGGGATGAAATTTTTCTTTTTATGTATTGGGATTTGTAACATCCCCCAAACAACTGGACCCCTAAGGTTTTGTCATGACTAGGTCATGACAAAACCATAGGAAGCACTTAAGAGCATGTGAGCTTAGGTAAGGAGGAAAACCCAAGTGGTCTGCAAATAGCAATTTTCAGATACCAAGCCTAGGGTTGGACTTAGGGGCCTGACCTTGACCCTTTGGCAACACAATAGCATCCTTAGCCTATTAGGGCTCCATTGGAGCACCAAGGGCCCATTGGGGTCAACCAAAGAGGCCAAATTGACCAAAGTCAACCCTAACCCCAAATTGGTCAAAATAGCCTAATTAGGGTCAATTTGCCTCAATCATGACAAATTCACCTTGCCCCTACCCTTATAAGGATATTAGGGACCTAATGGACCAAAAATCCCCATTATGGGGTCTTCAATTTGGACAATTTGACCAAAGTCACCCATAGCCCTATTTTGGTCAAAAGTGGTCAATTAAGGGGAAATTGACCCACACTTTGCCAAACTGACCCTACCTAGACATTCCTAACCCTTAAGGGAATCCAATGGGTCACTAGTCACCCATTGAGGTCAACCAAAATGGTCAATTTGACCAATGTCAACCCCACCCTAATTTTGGGTCAAAATTCCCTACTTTGCCTAAACCAACCCAATCCACTTGGGCTAAGCCTAATTGGAGTAGCCTATTAGCTTAGGCGGCTGATAATTACCTGGAGTTGCCACTCAATTTCTATAAAAGATGACTAGGAGATAGAAACCCCATTTCCACCAAAAATGGTAGAGAGAGAAGGAGAAGGAGAAATGGCATTCATGGTTTAGGGAGATCAATGGCCACTAATTCCTCACCTAATGTCTCCATTCAGCTTCCCCAATCAATTTGAAGAAGTTTAATGGCCATTCCCGGCCACAAGGATGGAGAATTTGAGGAGTTTCACTTTGCCCGAAAATGGACATTAATGGCTATCAATTTTGTAAACCCCCCCCCCCCCCCTCCTTCAATTGGAGCCTTTAACACCTTCAGAGGAGTGAGAAGAGTGAAACCCCCCTTCTTATAGAGAGAATCGTGCAGTGGAGGCTCAAATCGACATGGTACAAAAAGCTCAAGCTTCGGCCATGGCAACCCGCACGAATATGTGACCTCAGGCCACTCACAGGTCCGCTCCTCTTCTCCTCCCCTAGTGCTAGATCTACATTCATTTGGGGCTTGATTTGAGCTAAATTGGGCTCGAATCAAGCATCCCAAGGAGATCGTTCTTGATCTCCTTTCCCCTCCTCAAAACCCCTATTCCAACCACCACCGGCCGACAAATGACCACCTATCGTTGGCCACCACTTCGACGGAGGTGGTGGTGGCACTTGCCGGCCCGGGGGAGGTGAGGGTGGCCGGGAAATTGACTTTGAAGAAGCCCTAGAACGGAAAAATCGTGGCCGTAAGCTTCCCTGGGATGATGAACGGATGCCGTCCAAAGCTGTGCCTTGATCTGTGCGGCTAGATCTTATTAAATTGTTATTAATATTGTATTTTGTCACAGTTTATTGCAGTAGATAGAAATATTATTAGAAAATATTTAGAGGCCCCTGATGGAAAAATGGTCAACACCAAACTTGTAACCCTTCCGGTCTTACTTTAATTTAAAATTAATTTCAGCCCAATAGGATCAGTGGTCTGACAACAACACTCAAAATGGTGCAACATGTCCAAATGGTTGACCAGACCTTCATCTGAGTGCCCACACTAAACCAGCAATCCCAATGGCCTGAATTTTTGAGCATAGTCTAATTTTACCCACCCCCTAATCATTTCCAAAAATGGGAATTTTTGGATAAACTTTTTCTATGGTTTTGTAAAAATTTTATAATTCATATATAAATTAATTGTATGGTCTAATGACATCCAAACCCCACCAAATTTCTATGGGTGGTCCTTAGGGGCATGATAAGACCCTAATAACAATTTCATCCGATTTGGGATTGAATTGGTTGGGTAATTAGTTAACCCAAGTTTGGTCAAATTAGGTCAAAAGTGCACATAATAGATATTGAGGGGTCAACCCTCATCCAAAAGTGATGAAACTCTGGTCACTGGTTTAGAATCACATGAAGCACCCCCCATGAGTGGTTTGGTGTTGTTTGGGGGTGGATGTGCCCTAGAACCCTAGTTTTATCCCTAGGGTTGCACTTTGAGCCTTGTGAAGGGCATATGGACATATGTCCATGAATGGTCATAGAACTTGGTAGATAAGTTCATAGGGGGTAAATATGCCCTAGGTAATTTTATAGGAATTTTAGGAACACTTGTCCCCTCTGAATTAAGTTATAGCGTTTTAGGGCACTTTCCTATAAGAGGAATTTACAAGCATAATTTATCTTGGATTTTGATGAAAGTTTGGTAGTGCTCATATAATCATGAAATAAACCTCTGGTAATTTTTGTGTAATTTTTGAATTGATTTAATCAGTACTTCATTCACAAGTCAACTATTTTGCCTTAAGATTATGATAAATAAATGAGGACCAAATATTCTCTGGAAAATTGTGAAACTTTGTGATAGGACATTTTAGGGCAGTAGAAAGCCCTGTGAATTTTTGTACAATTTTTGAAATTATTTATCAGTAGGTTACTTCACAATGTTCCTTAGTTTGGATTTCATTGAAATATTTAATTATGTGATTAAATGGTTTTGATAAATTATGAAAATCAGTCAGTAAACTTTTCTGATCATTATAGAGGTTTGGTAATTTTACCATAATTTTTCAACAAGTATTTTGGTGGTCTCTTCTTTAACTTCTAATTTTGGATAATCACTCAATATTGTAATTAGAGGCCAACACCTTACTGTAAAATTGTGATATTCTGTATTTACTGTTATTTTGACATCATAGATTTTCCATAATTTGGGGGGGGGGGGGGGGGGGGGGAGGGGGCATATCATAAGAATATCTTATACTTCATATTCAATTTCATACTTGGCCAATGTTGGAGAAATTATAATGAAGGCCAAATAAATAAGGAAAATATGATCCTCTGGATTTAGTCTTATAATATCATGATAGACTCCCAGTAATAATCTTAGATCTTTTAAATGAATATATGGAGTACCTCCTCTCTTGCAACTCATGTAGCTCATGTTGGTCTACGTATAGTAGAAACTGTAGAGTTAGCTTAACTAGTAGTCCATTAGGTGGGAATTGAAGGTGGATGATGTAATTAGCCTGGTTGAGGAGTCTGGAGGTCACCATTAGGTGTTGATGTGTTGAATGTGCCCAGAGATGGGCAAGGTTATGCTCGGGATTGATGAAAGATCCTCTTTCCCTTGGAGAGTCATAAAATACTTAGGGTTAATCTAAGTGTAATGATAAGAGAAATATTCGTATGGGTAGTTACCAATAACATTAAGTGCCTTGGAAAGGTAGATTTGGGGTGTCATCCCATCATAGCTCCTAGTACCGCTGCGAGCCCCTCACAGGGTAGACCTCGGGAATTCCAAGGTTAACCCTAAACTGTAGGAATAATCTGTTGTGTAAGATTGCCTAAATAATACACACACGCACACACAGATCCTATGGCTACGGGAGGTTTCTTGGTTTGGTTCGGCGAGTCAGTGGCTCAGAAAGTTATTGTGACAGACGGGTTAGTCCGGGGAGCATGTGGCTCAGAAATATAAATGGGATTCATGAATATATGTACATAAGGTGGTGGGTCTTTAGTGTTGACAAACGTCGCACCGACGTCGATACTTTGGCTCGGTAAGTTTGGATAACACTTTACCAAGAAAAGTTTGATGGACTGGCCAGCAATAGTATGCAGGAGCTCCACTGTTGTGTTCTTAGCATTGAGGTGTACGGTAGGTCTAGGTTAGGTAGTGCAGATACCAACCTAGAGGTGGGCGAGGCCCAACCCACCACTTTCGTTTGCTACCACAGGAGTATCCTGGGGGTTTTGCTAGCTCCAAAAAGGGGGAACTAAAGTTCTGTGCACATAGAGTCGTAGTGTGAGAGTTGCACTTGTATGAACATAACATTAAACTACATAACCTTGCATGAGATGGCATAAGCATTGCATTTCAACCCCTACCCCTATCATATAAATTGGTTATGGGACTTTTTATACGATAGGCCCTGCTAAATGACCCCTTGGTCTATAAGTTTGTATGGGCATTCCTATAAGTCAAGGTTACTCTTCTTTACTTACCTTTACTTTCTTGCTTCTACTTGTTACTTTACTTATTACTTTACTTGTTCTTATCGTGCTTCATTTACTGCTTCCATTTTAATATATGTTCCATAGTGGTAGACCTTTCCATAGTTAGATTCACCATCACCTGCTATTGATTATAACCCTTACTGTCCTCCGCTTCATTCCTCCCTCTCGGTGCCTAGGAGTCACCGGGGGAGGGGTGGTGGATTGGCTAATTCTATTTGACTAACAGTCGGTGGACGTTATCATTTTAAGGGACCGAGGAAATGCTGTAGCACTAGAGGCCAGTGCAGATGGACGCGGGACAGTCTAGTACAGGAGCACCAGTCTCGGGATCTATGAGTGTTACTACCTGTTTTGCTTCCGCGAGTGGCTTTGTAGTGAGGAATTGATGTATCGGGCAGGATCCATTTTTATTACTATCTTTAGTTCAGTTTCTTGTTGTGTACATCTCTTTATGATGATTTTATTTTCTATGTGATGTGAACTTGTTTATGCTTACTTCTTTAGTGATCGATATGGCCAGCAGGATTGGGGTTTTGTAGTGGCAACCATCCCGAATGAGGGTTTCACCGAAAAGCTGCGGTTCTGGGCATAATACCTGGGTTTTCAAAAAGAAAAAAATGGGGTCTTACACTCTAGTAGCCCAGATCCTTGAGTCCCATGTGCTTGGGAAGCACATGAGGAGTTTATCATTTATCTCCGTTAGAGAGTTCTCTTTGTCCTGTCCTTTCAGCTCATTTATAATGATGCTGAATCTCTCAAACATCTCAGCCACATTCTCTTTAGACTTCTTTTGGATGTTCTCATATTGTGAAATGAGAAGGGAATTTCTATCCTTTCTTTCATCAGAACTTCCCTCAACCAATCTGGAAAGGGATTCCCAAATTTCTTTTGGCTGAGTTGCAGTCAGCCACCTTCTGGAAAATGTCATCAGACATTTTAGAGGCCAGAATGTTCGTGGCCTTGGCATCACATGCCTCCTGCATCTTTTCAGCATCTAACCATTCAGCTCTAGGCACAGTTTCTTGTGTCACAGATCCACTGGCATCCTTTCTGTCTAGTGCTGGGGGACCTGAAATAATGACATCAAAAATGTCTTCATCAATAGAGTTCATATATAATTTTATTCTGGCTTTCTAGAGTGTAAACTTATTTCGGTTACACACTGGTGGTCTGGTGGATGCATAGTCCTTAGAACTCATTTTTTTTAAAATAATTTTAAAATATAATATTTAAGAGTAAGAGGATCTTTTGATCAAGGTGTTAACCTTTTTATTATCAACCTACCTCTGATACAAATTGAGTGTGCACAGTGATACCTCTAAGATTCTCTAGAGGGGGTGAATAGAGTTTAAACTTTTTCCTATAAAATAATGCACACACAATAAAAATATTTCTAATTCCTATGCATTCAGCTGATCATTCCAGAATAAAGTAATCACAGAGTGCAGAAAAAAAACAAGTGGACAACACTGAAAAATCACAGCACAAAGACAAGATCTATAGTGGTTCCCCAAAACTTATGGGTACATCCACTCTTCTACCACCTTGGGAAGAATACACTAATTAGTGCATGAGTCTTTTGATGAGGAGACTCTTAGAACCACTGAGTCTTTTGATAAGGAGACTTTTAGAACCAACCACTAAGTCTTTTGACAAGGAGACTCTTTGCATCACACTAGATCTTTTGGTAAGGAGATCTTGAACCAAATGAATCCTTTATAAAGGGATTCTTAGGACTCTTTACTCAAGTTACAATTAGGAAGTAGACAGAGTAAGAAAGAAAAGAAGAAATGAAGCAAGTTCTTCTGAATGAATCCTCCTTCAGCAATCACTGAGGATTCAAGGCACTTGGTGTTCTGTGATGGATCTTTATTACAGTAAATGATTCCTTACAATAAGAGAAGAGTTACAAGGACTGTGTAAGCTTGATCCACTAAATCTCTGTAATCTGTAAGCTTCCTGCTCTGTTGTAGATGAAGAAAATGAAAAAAGCCTTTTTTGTTGATGTATTATGTATAGAGATTTTTGATTGACTATATCTTTCCTAGACTAGAGAAGAAGAAACTTCAGATAGGAAGAAGATAACTGATTGAATTCCTGAATGCTTATTATCTCAATCTTCCTAAGTATGTTTATTCCTCTGTTGAATAGAATTTGAATTTCTTTCTTCTTTTGATGTATCCTTAATAAGAAAGTCCATGGTATAATTCTGTTTACTTTCTAATTTGATGACCCAACAAATCTCTTTAGAATATCTTCCAGAAATAATTTTAATGACTCTTTTTAGTCCTTCATTCCATTCTTTGATATAATCGACCCATTAGACATCAAAATATTCCATGTATAACCTCTGAATCAACTTTAGAAAAGAATAAAGGAGAATAACTAATTCTGTCTGTATTCGACGTAGGTTCGAATACATTTGACTTCTTATCGACGCACCTCTGAATTCTACTAGAAGCTGCGTCAAAATCCTCCTAAGATTTAAAATGAACTTTGTAGTCGACATTATGTCGAATAGTTATCGATGTACCCATCGAGTTGAAATCCTGAAATCAGAGCGCTTCCTTCTGCGTCGATTATAAGTTCAATCTGCGTTGACTTCTAGTACAACTTCGACTAACTCTGTCTTCTACGTCGAGTACATTTCAATGTTGCATTGAATTAGACTTTAGTCTGAGTTAATGTTACTTCTATTCGAAGTTACTTCGACTTGAAGTCGAAGCTGCGTTGACTTCTATTCGACGCAGGTTTAACTCAACTGAATTTTTGACTCTTTATGGACTGGTCGTTGACACTCTAATGAGAGTGTAACATCCTAAGACATCTAATGACCAAATTATCTTCTCTATACAACATGGGTAATACATCCTAGAAAATGAAATCACTTGTATATAATTTGCAAGATAAATCAAAGGGTGTTTTTCCCAACACCAGTGAAGAAATTCATAATGTAATTTGGCTTATTGCAGCATCAAGATTGGAATTTCTTCTTTCTGAACCTTCTCTAATATTCAACCGAGAAGTTTTAGAATTCTATCAGAATGCTTAGTTAGGTTCTAATGGTTCTCGAATCAAAAGCAGTATCGGAAAGAGAATAATTAGACTATCTGCACGCAGTTTGGGTCGTCATCTCCAACTTCCACTGTTGGAAGAAGATGAAGATAAAGAGCCAGTCACTGTGGAAGACAGAGACTCAGCTCTGGAATATTGTGAGTGTGTTGAAGAAACCAAAGGATCCCTTTACAGAATGAAGATGAATTCCCAAGGAAAGCTACTGGCAGATATCATCGGCAAAGCCCTCATCTGCAAACCAGGATCTTTTGACAAAATTTCCAAAGACATGTTTTCTATGATGACCGGAATTATCTTAGTGAAGAAAATTGACTGGAGTAAGGTACTCTTTGAGAAAATAGTGTTGAGTTTGAACAAACCAAACTTTGGAAGGATCTAATCCCTTTATCTTTCTCTGAGCCTGCCATCAGAAATGAATCCCAGCCTGGTGATGCCAATTCATTACCTTAAAAAGATTGACCTCAACACTATCAAAAGATGGGAACAATATGTTCCCCACCCTGCCAGGAGCAAAGGATAGAGTCCTGCAAAGAAGAAGGAAGGAAAAGTTCCTCTCTCAGCCCCCATTCTTCTGAGGGGGAGTCTGCAACACCCATGATATCCTCCACTGCACCAGTTTCCATAGAAGTCATTGGTGAATCCAGTGATCATACAATGAATATCCCCTCTCCCACTCTTATTCTAGAAGATGGGGATGACATGACATCAGAGGCACAACCTATGACAGTAGACAGTCCTGAGACAGCTGCATTTATAGCTAAAGTTGAAAAAGTCTGCCCTGAGGTAGTGAGGATAATTGATAAAGAGAAGATCATCTCAGCTGATGAAGTTGTTCTCCTCTCAGTTTCTATTGAGGGAACAAAAGTGATTGAATCTCAGGAAGATGATGTCTGAGAGGGGGAGTCCCAGCTGAGGGACTCTGTCCAAGAACTTTCTTCAGGGATTCCTAAACTAGCACCTCCACCAGTGCATGACAAGGAATATGTCTTCACAGGAAAGGAAGTTGTCCTGTACAAAGGTAAAGCAATTGTATATGCGACATCAACATCAAAACCATCCAAGGCAGATACTCTTGACTGCCTATATGAGGATATAAATTTTGGAACATATACACCCCTATACCATCTGAAAAAGCACAAAACATCCCATCCAGCCATATACAATTTAAGATTGTATAGTTGAGATGTGCTCCCACCTATCTGAAGAAGTCATAAAGGGGGAGGAAAATCTTGGGAAGTCTGGAGCAGACCAAGATGTATGGGTTGCAAATGAAGTAAGATTGCTATGAATCTACAAGGGTTGAGTTATAAGCCTCTGGCTTATCAGTATCATGATGAAAAAGGTTATGTTCCTCCTGAACATTAATCTCTCAGCCCTCCCAGAATGGAAGCAGGTCCCTCCCACGAGAGAAAAGCAATCCCTACTAAAGATGAGTGGCAGGCCAGACATAAGAGAAGAGAGGAAATAAAACATATGCCTGGATATGAAGAGTGGAGTCCCATTTCCAAAGAAATCATTCTTTCCACCCGGTATGAATTTGGGAGAAAAGGCTTACACATTGAGAGGTTCTACAGTATAGCTGAAATGAAGAAACATCAAGATCAAAAACTTAAAAGAAGGCTGCATTGGAAGAACAATTCTCAGGACCCAGTCCCTCCCAGATATATACCAAAGCCAAGGAATTATTTCTCTAGGCAGAAGAGGAAGGTTATTGGTGAAAGTGATTAAAACAGGGTGAATGATATGTGAATTTTGAGTTTATATTTTAACTCTATCTTAAGCATTTGAACAATAGCTTTTTAATATCAATTACATTGTGATGAGTCCCAATTATATACACATTTATGGACTCATCTAGGCCGATTATCTGGTCTATGCACTACACTTTATACATGTTTTTGTTCATATTAAATAGTCATCTATTATTCCACGCTAAGTGCACTTCTAGGCCCGATGTGGTGTTTTTTCATGTTCTTCATTCCTATTATCTTAAATGCTATGTTTTGTGCCACTTTTAGTGGTTTTGAATTGTGTTTATGCTGGAACAGGGGTCGTGCAGGTGTTCCCGGTACAAATCTATACAAGAACACTGCGCACGATCACTGGTTATACTGCGCACGACCACTGATCGTGCGCCACTGATCGTGCGAATTCATTTGCAGCCCAAAGTTGCTTTCTGAATTTGGTCGTGCGTTGCTACGCACGGTCGTGCGTTCGATCATGCGCTTTATTATTTTCTGCAGTTTTGTCTTGCAGGTTTTCGGGCACAGTGCGCACGATCACTAACTTTCAGTGCGCACGACCACTGGTCGTGCGCCACAGATCATGCGCCCTGTTTTCTATAAATATATAGCCCGCGAAATTAGGTGGGACGATCATTTACAGCGCAGTCTCTCCGCCTTTTCCGCCATTTTCGCAGGTTCTCCGCCCCCTTTGGCCTCCTCCATCATCCTCGAGCTACAAGAAGAGGAATTTAGCCCTACATCCACAAATATCCAAGTAGAACAAAGCTAGGTCATGCGGCCGGATCGTGACACGAAGAAGATGGGCCATTGGAAGGTAGTGACAGCCTTCTCTACCCTGGACGCAGTTGAGGACCGAGCTTGGACGCGGATTAACAACCCAGCGATTCCAACCGTGAATCCCAACGAGCCTTTGGATTGAGTCGATTCCTTGCTCTCTCTCTCTCTTTGTATTGGTAGTTGTATAAGCTAGATTTCTCTATACTTTGATGATGTACACTTTGAACAATGTTATGTAATGCTTATTTCATTTTATTGAAATTATCTTGTTCATATGTGTTTATGAGGTGCGCCCCTATCCAATTTCCATTCCACCGTCATGTTCGTGTGTCGCACTAGCAATTGCTAGTGGCCTGCTTGTCGACGAGGTGCTTGCGACCCTCACTCCGCATGCCTACTCGCCCATCCTCCTAGTGAAGCGTGGCATAGCAGCCCGTGTAATCCATTCGCCTAACGAAGCAGCGCGCTCAAGGCCTGCACAGTTCGATTCTGTTTGCCTACTCGTCCATCCTCCCTTTCAAAGCAGCGCGCTCAAGGCCTGCCTAGTCTCCATCCCGCCAAGCGAAGCATTGCATAGCGGCATTGAATAGGAGTAGTTTAGTTATTTTCTTTTTTTTTACACAACCAAAACCCCCCGTTTCCGCAACCCATCTGATAAAAGGACTTCAATCTCAAGTCCTTTCTCGATAGTTAGCTCCACCTTACTGTGTTCCTTCGAGATTCGATACTCGGGGATTACTCCTCGTTTTATATTACTTGAACGATCGGTACACTGCCATTTCGTGCCGCAGTCTAACTACCGCCTATATCGTTGTGCGAGATTTGCGCATCAAGTTTTTGGCGCCGTTGCCGGGGAACACAGTCGTGTGAGTTTGTTGTAGAGGGAGACAAGAGATAGTAGTTCTTCCAGTGTGTATAGTCGCTTTATTATTTTTGTTTGCCTTTTAATTATATATTGTTTGTTATTATTTCTTCCTCTTCTGTTTTTAAGTTTTAGGCAAGTTTAATCCAAGTAGTTTTATCAGTTTGTGTAAATTTCCTTGCAAAGAATTTCAGTTTTGTTTTATCTGTTTTAAGTATTGAAAATGTCTTCATGGGATATTTATCCTGGCACTTATGACATGATGGTCTGTTATATAGACCAAATGAAGGAGTTAAATGCTAGGCAGTGTAGGAACGTTGTTTGCTTGTTGGGTCGAGGAGAGGGTCATGAATTGAAGGACTGTCCTAGTCTTTTCAATCTTGACCGCTGCTCCTCCACTCATGACAACATTGTTCCTACCACACATTCCTTACCCATGGAGGCAATCGTGCCCTCTATACCCGAGTTTATCTCGTGCATGGACTCCTCACTCCCTGTGTATGGCTTCACTCCTAGTGATGATGATCACTCATCTGTTGGCCAATAAGGAGAGGAATGGGAGCTCTTAGATGCTCCTGAGTGGGATATGGAAAGTATTCTTTCCATCGGGGAGGCATTAGCAGATCTTTTTGCGGAGGAACCAAATCTTTTTGTTCCTCCAGTTTCTTTGCAAGATTTTTCTACACACATTCTTTATGATCCTATCGAAGTGAAGGAGTGGGGTGATGCTTCTGACTCGGAGGATGCTCCAAAGTGGGGTGAGGAGTTTGTTTTCCCTGAAGGGGAGAATGAATACTTTGAACACGATGGCGCACCTCGGTGGGATGAGGAGGATACTCTCTCTGATGAGGAGGTTTGCACTTCTTCATGGGACGAGGAGGTCCAAACAACCACTGAGGCCCTTGAGTTCTTGGGTTCCCCTCGCTATGATACTTACGATGATGATAACGATCTATCCTTGGATCCTGCCGGGAGTGAGACCGCGATCACTCCCCCGATTGATTTTTATTCATGTTTTTCTTCTTTTTTATTTCTTGATACCCTTTCTCTATCTGAGCCTGTGCAGGTTGAGTCTTCACAGGTACCCCAGGAGGACTTGGAGCATGATGCTCAAGTCAATGATGAGAGCATCCTCTTATGTGAGGAGGTTGATTCCCCCTCCGTAGAGGAAGCTCCACTCATTGCCTTCTCCTCCTGCTGCCTCCCTGGAGATAATACCTTGCTGGGCAAGGATAGTTTTGGTGAGTTGAGTGAGAATTCCTCCTCTTCTTACTTTTTATTCCCTCTACCTGTGACGAGCAGGTATTATTTATATTCGGGTAGAGGCGTGACTATTCTATCGCCGTATCGGTACCCGCTACCGACACGCATATTAGAACAGTTACCTGTGCACTTTTCTTTTCATAGACCCATTAGATAGAACTGTTTAAATTTGAATAAGTCATGCTGGGAAGACAATAACCCCAGTAGTTATCTTACCTTTCTTGCAATGTTAGTTTATCTAGTTTGTTTAGTTAGTTTAACATTATTTTAGTTTGTATATTTTCTTTTGTTTTTGCGGAGCTCACCTATGCAGGTTCTTTTTCTGGATGGCGGATGCTGCAGCTTTATCTTGGTTTACACACATCTTCTGGTATGCTCACTAGCTGAGCATTGGGTACCCTCTTCCCTTAGCTTCATTTTGAATTTCATGGCCATATATTTTCTTGGATTGTTTAGATTAAGTCTGGGGGAGAGCCGCTATGTGTTACCCACTGTACGTGCACATATCATTTGCATTCTAGAAGTATATTAATCTCATTTATTTTGTATTGTTCATCTTCACAGCACATCACAACACCCACTTGTGCACGCGCTTATTTGTCTATGCGTCTCGGGTAAATATTATTTTTCTGTGTGATTGAAAGATCATGATGCTGGCATAGGATTGAGTGGCGGAGTAACATGTTGACTCTACCAGTGCTCCTAGTCGAGTGCTCGCGTCTCGTGTTGAAATTCTTGTAGGATTAGCTTTTTCTCATGCATTTAGTTTTATAATTTTCCAATTGCATGAATTCTGTTTATTCTACTCGTATTTCGGGAATCCAGTTGAATCCGACGATAGTGTAGGTGCGTGTGTAGACAATCGCTAGTGATGTATTGCTCGAGTTGGGAGGAAGGATATTCTTTCTCGGTGGCTAAGAACTTGCCCCTAGCGACTCTCGAAGCATGGGTATAGGTTATTTCATTTGTGCGAGTGTGATATAGGCCATTCTTTGACCCGGTTGACCTTTGCACTATTCCTAAATGCTCTATCCTTGCTTAGCCCCTTTGTGCCTAATCCCTACCATTTGATTCAGCTCCACCTTCAATTCTCCAAAGCCAAAATGACTATCCTAATCGCACACCAAATTCTGAGCTCAAGCAATTTGTGCATTTAAAAGTTGGGTGTTGAGGCAGTGTATATTTGTGGTTGTGGTGGGAATGCGTTATTGAAAATATAGATGTGTTTGTGATTATATGTGCAAAGTTATAATTAAAAAAAAAGAAAAAAGAAAAAAATGTGAAAAGAAATGAAAAAAAAAGTGTAAAGCAATGTATTTTGGAATAGGTTTTATACACACCCCATAGTTTCATGTTTAAGTCTGGGGGTGTGGTGTACACATTTTTCATTATTGCCGGATAGTGTTTTTATTGCGAGCTCATTTGGGTTAGGTGTGCTAAGCCCCCACGTTTATCATTGTCTACCACACCATAGCCTAAGCCTAAATCATAACCTAAAAGTCCTATTGATTTGCACTCTGAACGTAACTAGTGTCGTGGAGAGAGTGTGAACGGGCAAGCTTATGGCCATCGTCATTCATGGATTTCTTTGGAGTTTGTCCCGATCCTCGATCTCTGGCAATATTCCACTTAGTGATCGAGCTACTTTCACCCTACGCGTGATTGAAGGATTCACCACGATTCAAATTATGAGTAGCAATAATAAGTAGAAACGCAATCTAGAAAATTCTAATCTATTTCGCATGTTTAAAAGGTTTTTCTACTGAAATTTCATCGCGCGCGTGTATGCGACTTCGCATGGTACTGCGCATTACAATTTCTATGTCAGCTTATGTTTTTCTTGTCCGCGTAAGAGATGGTTTGCTCGGGACGCGCAAATAGGTAAGTCTGGGGGTGTGATGAGTCCCAATTATATACTCATTTTTGGACTCATTTAGGCCGATTATCTAGTCTATGCACTACACTTTATACATGTTTTCGTTCATATTAAATAACCGTCTATTATTCCACGTTAAGTGCACTTCTAGGCCCGATGTGGTGTATTTTCATGTTCTTCATTCCTATTATCTTTCATGCTGTGTTTTGTGCCACTTTCAGTGGTTTTGATTTGTGTTTATGCTAGAACAGGGGTCGTGCAGGTGTTCCCGGTACAAATATGTACAGGAACACTGCGCACGATCACTGGTTATACTGCGCACGACCACTGATCGTGCGCCGCTGATCGTGCGAATTCATTTGCAGCCCAAAGTTGCTTTTTATGAATTTGGTCGTGCGCTTTATTATTTTCTGCAGTTTTGTCTTGCAGGTTTTTGGGCACAGTGCGCACGATCACCAACTTCCAGTGCGCATGACCACTGGTCGTGCGCCACTGATCGTGCGCCCTGTTTTCTATAAATATACAGCCCGCAAAATTAGGTCGGACGATCATTTCCAGCGCAGTCTCTCCGCCGTTTCCGCCATTTCCGCAGGTTCTTCGCCCCCTTTGGCCTCCTCCATCATCCTCGAGCTCCAAGAAGAGGGATTTATCCCTACATCCACCAATATCCAAGGACAAGGAAGCTAGGTCGTGCGGACGGATCGTGACACGAAGAAGACGGGCCATTGGAAGGTAGTGACAGCCTTCTCTAACCCAGACGCAGTTGAGGACCGAGCTTGGACGCGGATTGACAACCCAGCGATTCCAACCGAGAATCCCAATGAGCCTTCGGATTGGGTCGATTCCTTGCTCTCTCTCTCTCTTTGTATTGGTAGTTGTATAAGCTAGATTTCTCTATACTTTGATGATGTACACGATGAACCATGTTATGTAATGCTTATTTCATTTTATTGAAATTATCTTATTCATATGTGTGTATGAGGTGCGCCCCCATCCATTTTCCATTCCACCGTCATGTTCGTGTGTCGCACTAGCAATTGCTAGTGGCGTGCTTGTCGATGAGGTGCTTGCGACTCTCACTCTGCATGCCTACTCGCCCATCCACCTAGTGAAGCGTGGCATAGCGGCCCGTGTAATCCATTCGCCTAACGAAGCAGCGCGCTCAAGGCCTGCACAGTTCGATTCTGTTTGCCTACTCGTCCATCCGCCCTTTCGAAGCAGCGCGCTCAAGGCCTGCCTAGTCTCCATCCCGCCAAGCGAAGCATTGCATAGCGGCATTGCATAGGAGTAGTTTAGTTATTTTCTTTTATTTCCACAACCAAAACACCCCGTTTCCGCAGCCCATCCGATAAAAGGACTTCAATCTCAAGTCCTTTCTCGATAGTTAGCTCCACCTTACTGTGTTCCTTCGAGATTCGATACTCAGGGATTACTCCTCATTTTATATTACTTGAACGATCGGTACACTGCCATTTCGTGTCGCAGTCTAGCTACCGCCGATAGCGGTGTGCGAGATTTGCGCATCACATTGCTCATCTGTGGTTCTATATCTATTTGATTTCTCTTTCATTTATAAAGCTTATTATTATGTGAGGTTTTGACTTCTTCAAATAAGGAGAGATTGTTGGGAATTTGATCCCCAAGATTCCTGATTTGAAGAAGAGCATTAACATAATAATTAACTTAATGTGTTTGATGCACTCTTGATTATGCTTGAGACAGGTACCTTTAATCGATGTATGGTTAAATATATGAATGTTGCTTAGGGTCACTTAGACCATGTACTTACTCATGATATATGATCTAAAGTATATGATTAATTACATACTGGCATTTATCTTGAAGACTCTATTTAGAAAAATCAAGGAGACTGACTGATTTTAGGAAACAGAGAAAATCAGATTACTTTTAGTCAAAATCGACGGGACGGTCTGTTGATTGAACCAAAAGTATCGACAGGACGATGAATCGACAGGAAAAATCGACTAGACAGACTATCTATTCTGTGTTTACTTATTTTCTTACAAGGAAAAAATCGACTAGACAGACCACCTATTCTGTAAGTCGACTAGACAGGGAATCGACTGGATTAATGTCGATCGATGGGATGATCTTCATGTCGACTGGACAGACTTCAAATCATCCAAATTTATTCTAAGTAATTGCAGAGCGTGTGTCATTAATATATTTCCAATCTCTTTACGCAAATCAAGGCACACTTCAAGGGAATTCCAATGGAATTCCTTAATGAATTAAAACCGTTGGAGGAATGCTTATGGAATCATTTACTGAATTATTACTATTGGAGGAATATTCCAAATTAAGTAAAATCTGTGTATTCCTTTTTCTGATCATTATTACTATTAGAGGAATATTCCAAGTTAAGTCAAATATGTGTATTGCTTTTCTGATCATATTTGAAAATTCAAATTCAGTGTTAATTATCACATCCCTTAATCTCTGCCATTTTCCCTTTCAAATATGCACCACTATAAAAGAGGAAAGAGTCAATTATGCTGCTATCTCTCAAGAGCAAATCCTCTACAACAGCTTTTATCTCTCAAGAGTATTACTGATCCTGATCCTGAAGAAGTATTCAATTTTCAATTAACTATGAAGGATTTTTTTTGCTCATTTCCTTGATCCAGATTTGTTCTCACAAGTTTTATACTATCATCAATCAAGGAAGAAGAAGCCTACTGTTAGGTTTCTATTGAAGACTCAAGATCCATGCCTTAATATTTTTGAGTCTACTCTTGTAAAAACTGTATTTCTATAAATAGTTCTATAAGATCTTTGTGATCTGAGTGTAGGATTCCTGTATGAATCTAAGGTAAGATCTTTGTGATCTGAGTGTAAGATCTGTTTGATTTGAGGTATGATCTATTTGTATATCTGAGTGTAGGTCTTGTATTGTAAAAGACAAAGGTAGGAACCCAATGTTAGTTCTGAGTTTTGGAGGATATTGCATAGTCTAGCACACTGCTAGATAGGTGAAGGGGGATAGTGGAGTACCCAGTGACACACTATTTTGGTGAACCACTATAAATCTCTGTGTGCTTTGTTGTAGTTGTTTGTTTTGTGATTTAATTTTTGAAAGATCTGATAAATCACTTATCACACTATTCCCCCCCCCCCCCCCCCCCCCCCCCCCTCCTCTAGGTGTGGTCTTAGTCATTCCTCTTGAATAACAGAAACTATTCTTCATTAAAGCTGATTCTTTCAAGTCCTCTGCAAGAAGATCAAGGTTGAAGCCAGCCTACACCCATCTTCAACAAGACACTAGATTTGCTAAGCATTATTACTCTGAGTCTATAGAAAGATCTTGTATAGTAAATCTTCGTTACTGTAGGATCTCTCAGAGATTTGAGCTATAGGATTTAACTTGTTGAATCCGAGTTGTAGGGTCGTGTGTGACCTGAGGTAGGAAGCCAACCTTAGCTTCTGAGTAGTAGGATCTGTATGCGCCCTTAGAGGTGGGTGAATAAGGGTTCTACAACTTTTAGTTCTTAAGTGAAATTATAGTTATATGTTGAATATATTTTATGAAATAATTCTCTCAAGATAATGATATATGCTTTTATGAAACAGTGTTGTACAAGGCAAGAGAGATGGAGTCTCTATTGCTACCGCCAATGGTATAAGGTAACACACAGAGTTAGCGATAAAGACTTCCCTTTTTGTTTATATTCCAACGATAATAGAAAAGAAGTCAAGACTAGAGTAGAAGATAATATTATAGCATTAAAAACCTTTACAAAACTTGATCCCAATCACGCTTGGAATAGAGGCGAAGATGAAAACCTTTTTGGTTTTCTATACCGACCATTCTACCAAGGAACGGTTGGCTCTAGCCTATATCTCCCAGATGAGTCCTCGAGCCGCTCCCTAGATCTAACCCTATACCTAGTCTCCACACCCATGCGGCGAATTCTCCCTAGTCCTCGCAAGGCGGTAGACGCCAACCACAAGAAAATTTCTCTACTGATAAAAGATAAGAGTTACAATGATAAAACTAAAAACCAAAAACTCCCTTATAGGTTGAACTCGAAGATGATGTCAAAGGCGCGCCAAAGTAGTCATTGGAGTCGATGCGTATAGCCTTCACATAGAATAACCGTGATCGATCCTTCTTCAAGTTCTTTGTGTTTACGAATGTTGATGGAGTTCTCTTGGCTGCAGGGAGGAGGCTTTTGATAGTTAACCTGGTAGTTGTCTATCTCACCTAGAGGGGGTGAATAGGTTTCTTTGCATTTTGTACTTATAATTAGATGTTTTAATTGTTTAAGCAAAGTAAAAGAAAACACACAAAAGCACACAACTACTTATAGTGGTTCCCCAAGGTTTGGGTACATCCACTTTCCCTCTAAGCCTGTCTAACAGTATGTTAGACAAGGCAATCTCCTTCAATAACTCAGCTCAATGAGCTTACAACAGAAATCTCTCAGGATTTCTTAAGTTTTCTCCAAAACCCTACCTCAGGCCTGCAACCCTACACTCAGGCTTTTCAAGAAGCTTTACCTCGGAGTCCTCTAACTCCTACAGCTCAAAAGCCCTCCAGGTTTCTTACCTCAAACTTATCTCAAGTCCTACCTCAGATTTCCACTGAAATCCTACAGCTCAGGCTGGGACTACATCCCTACAATCTCAAGTACACAGGCCCTACAACTCAGGCACAAAGGTCCTACAACTCAGAACAATAATGTTCTTACAGAAATTTATGATTCTAGTTTTACAACAAAAGATTATTTAAATAAACCTTCATCTTGATTCTTCTGTTGTAGAGCACGGCAGATGCTGTCTTGAAGCAGGGCTGGATAACAGCAGCTACAGTCCTTGCTCAACCTGATCTTCTTCTTTAGTCGAAGGAAGAATATTAACTTATTCTGCTGAAACAAATCAGTGGGACCAAACTATCTCTTTTGGATTTATCTTCTTGCAACTTGAGAAAGAGATGACTTCACAGGAAGAAGAAGACAATGATCTTTTGCACATCACGATGTCTTCTTCCTTAAGGTCAGTCCCATTTGATCCAATGACCTAGCAATCTCTTTTATACCTCCAGCAGTCATCAACGGCTCTATTGAATGCCTAGTCATAGCATGGATGGAAATAGAAAAGCATATCTTGCTTACTAGATACATCCACCAAAAATAGATCTCGCCAGTTGAATGGTCCATTTGAATTTATCTCAGTGGATGGGCTGAGACAGGCTCCAGTCTCAGTGGCAGAATAAACTGTGTCTTAGTGGATCCGTTGAGACAGATAGCCTTCTTAGCGATTTCCTCCATATACTGCACAGCTGTGACAGTCTTCACTCTCAGCGGCAATACAGCTAAATCTCAGCTGTTCAACTGAGACCAGACTATTATCTCAGCTGATCTTGACAGTGAGATAATCAATAATATTCCAATGTTTGGAGTAGCATAAGCTTGTATAAACATGAGATACTAATGGCCTATCAAATACAATATGCATTTAGCATTGTATGTAATGCATCTTCAAATCTAAGGAACATTGGGGGGGGGGCAATATTCCCAACAATCTCCCCCTATTTGAAGAAGGCAGAACATACAACAATGTTAAGATACGTTAACACAATAAAATATATCATGATACATAATGAGAGTAGAGTAATCAGTCATGATAACATAATAATATCATTGTTAACAAATATATGCAACACACAGATCATTTGCCTATAACCATAAGCTTTAGATATAAAATGGAAGAACAAATAATTTATCAATTCAAATGTCCACAGAAGTTTAATACAACATCAGTACATTATTTTAAATAAAACTATTGTTCAGATTTCCTTTTCGTAGAAGAACTAGATCTTTCAACTTTATCTCCAGCAACATTCTTTACAGCAACAGCAGTCTCAGCAGCCTTCCTTTTGTTCTCTCGCCTCTTGAAGTACAGGAAAGGCTTTGGGAAGTATTTGGAGGGCATCCTTTTGGGATTGTCTTTGTTCACTAAATTTTTCTTGAAAATCCTTTCCCTTTGTGAGTTTCTTTCCAAATATTTTATCCATTCCTCACACGGGTAGATGTTGTCAATGTTTTTGCATAGCTGTCCATGATTTAACCAAGCATTTATGATTATTTTCTTTGAATCATCACTCCAATCTTCATAATCTGGGTCTTTGGACAGATCAGCTCTATTCTTGGCAATGAACTCTTCAGCCATCATAACTCCTCTTTTTCTTCTAGCTGCAAGTTATACATCCTGTGTAACTCTTGCTTGAGCTTGGAAATCAAAATCTTCTGGCCTTGACTTGTCTAGCAAAGGAAGGTTGAGTGCAACTCTTGTTCCCTAAAGAATTTTTAGAGATTGCACAGCATTGTTTTCCTCCCCCTTTCTGGCTTCTTCAACTATTTTCTTTTCAAGATCTTGAGAGGTTGCTACCATGGAGCCAGATAAGGTTTGAAAAGCATTTTCTATATCAGATTTTAGATCTTATTTCATATTCTCAGCTTCTCCTATCATAGTTCTTGTTGTGGTCCAAAGATATTCTTCAATATGATTTGAAGGTTTCTCTATCACCTCATTAGTCTTGCTGACATGGTTCTTTACATAATTCATGTCAGATTCTGACAGCTTTAGACTTTTGTCCATTGATCTCAGAATTGTGTTGTGAGCTACAACTGAAGTTTCTTCCAGTTCAAACCATTTAGTGATCTGGTTTTTGAGATGTGTTGTGTCCTCTCTTACAGTCTTAATCTCATCTATCACTTCAGCTTTAACTTCAAAACTTATTTATCTATATATTCCTTAATTAAAGACATGTGACCATCAAGTAAATACTTGATTGAATCCAGAAGGTTGTCTGAATATGTAGAGGGTTAAGCTTGTTGTAATACTGGATCAAATGGTAAGCATGTCTCAGTCATATGGGTAGATGGAATTGTCTCATCATGAGTAGTGACCCTGGTATCCTCCCACTCAACAGTATAATTAAACTGTTTGGCAGTATCTTCACTATCATAAAGATCATCAATATCATCAGCATCATCAACATCATCCTTTTGTCCTTCAGCATCAGTTGACATCTCTTACTCCCCCTCAGATGGAGCATTCATCTTTTCTTGACTATTATCCTAGAATTCTGGAGGATTATCAAGAATCATACTAATTCTATGTTGAATATTTAAAATGATTTGATCAATTTGACCTTGTACATCAGCAGCAGAGTTCACTTGCTACTCAACAACTTCCTCTAATCCATTATGCACATCCAAAAGATTGGGAGCATCAGTCTTATCTCCTTGATGATCTCCACCATCATGCTCTTCTTTGTCTTGAATTCTCTCTGATTCAACATCAGCTTGGCAAGAAAAATCTTCTCCCTGGTGTTCAGATTCAGATTCTGAACTGACTATTCCAGTTTTCTTAGTCCCTTTAACTAACCTTTTTCTCTTAATATTCATTTCTGTTGGTTGACTCATTGGTAGCACCATGTTGAATCTATCAAAGGTCTTTATATCCATTCTTTTTAGATTGTGAATCTTGATTCCTTTTGAATTATTAAAAAGATCAGGATAGGAATTAATCAGGTAAAGAAAAATCAATCTACCCATATTTGGGGCTTGGATACATTATTTAATCCTTTGAAAAATCATATTTGCCCAGGAGGTTATCTTCTGCAGAATTACCCAAGTTATCAATTCAAAAATATGCTTAGAGGTTGTGTAATGTGATCCTGGTTTGCAAAGAATTCTTTCCCAACAATGTCAGCCAAGAGCTTTCCTCTTTGGTTGAAGTTTTTCCTTTTCAGTGAGCTTGTCTTAACATCACTATACTCACACCATTTTAGTGCTTTGTCTTTGTCATTTTCAAAAATTTCATCTTCATCATTGTTGGATGAAGGCAACTGCAAAGCTTTCTCCAACTTCCTTGGGTTATCTTTATCTTTTCACTTCCAATCTTAGATTTCAGAGAAGACTTGGAAGAAGACAACTTGACATTGCTGTAGAATTCCAGAACTTTAGTTCTGAGAATCGTAGATGGTTCGGATAGTAGATATTCTAGTTCTTAGGCTTCTAGTAGATGCATCACTTCCTTAATTTCTGTTGGGGCATGTTTAAATCCATTTCTGAGAATCTCATAACCTTCCAAAAGATCCTCTGCATTAATTGTCGTCGTTGCTTCAGAATGATGAGTCAATGAGATGGGGGGAAGGAGAGTTCATCTTGACGGCTGGATTAGGTTTAGGGTTTATAAAAGTTTAATTAACAATGATCTATTTGTAGGGATTGAGTTTATGTTTTCCCTAGAGAGTGATGTTGACTTGACTTATTATTTTTTAATTGATTTAATTGACACAGCCCGTATCAGTGGATCCGCTGAGACGAAGTGTTAAATTGCTAGGACTAGGTATTTTCAACCGTTGAGACCATCTCAGCTGTCTCAGCAGTTCAGCTGAAACTTCTCAGATGTTTAGCTGAACTCATTGCCTAGTAGTGAACTATTTAAGTAGAATTATTTGTAGACCTATGATGTCACTCAGTGTTTTTTAAGTAGCAAGCATTTTTTAGCAAGGTTAAGGTATAAATAAAAGACATGAAGAACCAAATGAAATGTAAATGACTATTCAACATTTAACATTCCTAACTCAATTTTAAAGAAATTAAATTTATCCACATCCAATGGCTTTGTAATGGTATCAACAACTTGATTGTCAGTGGAGTCATATTCAAGGAATATATCTTCACTCTCTACATGCTCCCTAATGAAATGATATCTAATTTCTATGTGCTTAGTCCTGCTATGAGAAATATGATACTTAGCAATAGAAATTGCACTGGATGAGTCACAATACAATGGAGAATGACTTACCTTGAGGTTGTAGTCATCTAGTTGGTGTTGAATTTATAGTAGTTGTGCACAGCAGCTTCCTACAGTAATATTTTTAAACTCAGCAGTGTATATGGCCACACTGGTCTGCTTCTTACTGCTCCATGAAATCAATCTCCTACCAAATAATTGACAAGTCCCACTTGTACTCTTCCTATCTTCCTTGCAACCTGCAAAGTCAGCATCTGAAAACCCTATCAGTTCAAAATCATTATTTCTAGGGTACCAAATGTTGGAACATGGTTTCCCGCATCCCTTTGATTTGAGAATAACAAATCCTACTTGTATTTGATCTTGTTTCCATTGTGTTTTTAGCATGTAGGTTTGGACATTTATGACACCAATTTGCTGAAAAAATGGTCTGGCACTAACCACAAGCTGAAGGATTGAAATCTGGTTAACGCCAGGCGTTAAGATTAACGCTGGGCGTTAGCGTTATACCAAATCGGTGTTCGACGAAATGCATACCACGGCGTTCGATGAAATGTGCTCGACGAAATTTTCGTTCGACAACTAGATGCTGCGTTCGACGAAATGAAGCCGTTGAGAATGGAAGCTGGGTTCGACGAAATAGAAACTGCGTTCGACGATCTTGCGTTCGATGAAAGTTCGGTCGACGAATGATGAAGCCCATTCGATGAAATATGTTCGATGAATTGGGGTGTCAGCTGATTAAAAATGAAACTTAACGCCAGGCGTTAGATCTTAACGTGGGGCGCTATCCGTTCGACAAAAATAGCGTTCAACGAAGATGTTGTTCGGAGAAAATGGCGTGCCATCTGATTAAAGGAAGAATCTCAACGCCAGGCGTCAGTCTTAACGCCAGGCGCTATCCGATCGACGATTTTGGCAAGAAGAAAGCTGTCGTGATTGCAGGAGGAACATTAGGAATGATTTGCCCAACGCGCCGCGTTAGCCTTAACGCCAGCGTTGATATTGCCTAAAATAAAACACTCCAAAAGTGCAGAATCTCCTTCCTCTTCTGAAGATCTGAGCCATTAATATATTGCTATACATGGTCAACGCCAGGCGTTAGCACCTAATGTCGGCGTTAAATCAAAGTCTATAAATCGAAGGATTTTATCTTCTCCGACTACTGATTGCAAAGAGCCCTCTTCCAGCACATCAGAAACCTTGTCATTGCCGTATTTTCCAGACCATCATCTCCCACACATATTCAAGCAAAGAATTCAAGGAGGACTGGATCAACACTTACACAACGCGAAGAACGCACGCTTTCACTTCAAGAATATTCAGCGTGCCTTCGCCATCTCCAGAATTCTTCTTGGGAGTTTTTACTTGAATTTAATATTCGTCTTTTATTTTTATCTGTGTAATCAATTCGTGAATTCGCCTCGTGTTGGCGACTGGGTCTGGTTAGGACTTACGGAGAAATTTGCCTCTTGTTGGCGACTGGGTCTAGGGAGTAGATCTAGGGGTGCTCGAGGCCTTTCTGGGGATAGGAAGGCTAGAGCGGCTTGAGTCCGTATCTGGGGAGAGATCGGCTAAAACCAACCGGTTCGTGGGGATACGAGTCGATATAGAAAACAAAAAGAGTTTTCATATTTGTCGCCTCAATCTCTAACGACATAAAGATTAAATTTTGTAATCAAGTTTATTAATGATAATCATGCCTTTTTGATTTAATAAAATTGATTTGCTACTCTTTGTTTTATATTCACTATTATTCAAATAAAATATTAAAAGATTTCTATTAAAGCTTAAGATTTTTAAAACCCTTATTCACCCCCCCCCCCCTCTAAGGGCGCCTACAGATCCAACACCAAAGACCAAGATGTTGGCTGCCCTTAAGGTATCTCAAAATCCTCTAAGCAGCTGAGTAGTGAGATTCCTTAGGGCATGCTTGATACCTAACACATACACATGTTGCACACATAATATCTGGTCTACTAGCAGTCAGATATAACAAGGATCCAATAATACATCTGTACATGGATTCATCAAAGGGCTTTCCCTTCTCATCCTTGTCCAGGGAAGTGTTGGACCCCATGGGAGTTTTCATGGTGGAAGCTGATTCTATCCTAAATTGCTTAATAAGCACCATAGTGTACTTAGTCTGAGGGATAAATATACCATCATCAGACTGTTTCACTTGGAGGCCTAAAAAGTACTCGAGCTATCCCATACTACTCATCTCAAACTCCCCCTACATAAGGTTGGCAAACCTCTTGCAAAGGTTGTCATCAGTAGACCCAAAAATTATGTCATCCACATAATTTTGGACTAGGAGACACTTGTCATTTGTTTCCCTGAGAAACAATGTACTATCTATCTTTCCCCTCAAGAACATGAGAAGAAAGAGTAGGATGAACAAAACCTGAGAAGAAAGAGTAGGATGAACATGAGAAGAAAGAGTAAATAAACATGAGAAGAAAGAGTAGTATGAACAAAACCTGAGGGCTGCTCCACTTATAACACTTCCTTCAGATTTCCATTTAGGAATGCAGACTTGACATCCATTTGGTAGACTTTGAAACCCTTGTGGGCAGCATAGGCAATGAATAATCTTATTGCCTCCAACCTTGCAACTAGGGCAAAGATTTGGTCAAAGTCTATTCCTTCTTCTTGCATGTACCCCTTGGCTACCAGTCTTGCCTTGTTCTTGATGATGACTCCATTCTTATTTAGCTTATTCCTGTAAATCCATTATGTGCCAATGATGTTGTGTCCTTGTAGTTTTGGCACCAACTTCTGTACCTTACATCTCTTGAATTGATGTAATTCCTCTTGCATGACATATATCCAGAAAGTGTCTTGGTTGGCTTCCTCAAACTTCTTTCGCTCAACCAGAGATAAGAAGCTCAGGAATAGGGCTTTATTATGAACCCCGCTCCTTATCATCACACCTTGGTGTTCATCTCCAATGATAAAATTTCTTGGATGATCCCTCAGATATCTGGTTGCTGCAGGTAATCTGTCAACACCCTACTGTACTTCTTCTATAGCAGCTGGTTCTTCAACAATCTGATCATCTTCAGCTTGAGTTATTTCACCATTGATTGTTTCAATCTCTGAATTAATCCTAACAGAGCTGGGTCTGTCTTATATAGACAGCACTTGCAACTTCTGATCATTTCCTGCCAAGGTAGGAGTGTTGGACCAGTCCTTATAAAGTAGGCTAGTCTCATCAAAAACAACATGCATTTATTCCTTGATAGGTGAAATTTAGGATATATAATTTTCTCCAATTCTACGAACTATAGGTAAGAGCACTTATCATTCATAGTATAGGATATTTAAAAATAAATATCAAGTGGCGTATTCCACGGGTCTGTTAATTACTTCTACTCACTCAAATTAATATTATTTTATTTAAATATAAAAGGATGTTTAGAATAATTAAAGAGAAAAGGAAGAAGAGAGCATTTGATCGGAAATACTTCTTAAGTTGGATAAATCGTAAAATCTAAATTCATAATGAATAGGATAGAATAATTGGACCGTGGATGTTCCCAAATCATGAAAGTGCCTCTCTCGAGAATACGCAACCAACTAACATTAGGTTGATCGATTTTTAATAAAAAAAGAGAATAAGAGAATACACCCCTATACTTAAAAATAGACATTGTCCGCAATGTTTATAAGTCAAGTAGGAGGGGAAAGTAAATAAAATGCTGAAAAAGTAAAGTGCAAGAAAAATAAAGATAAGCAAGGGCGGCCTCCCAAGAGCGCTTTATTTACCGTCTTTTAGCTAGACGTTAAGGGTTAGCTGAAAGGATAAACATAAGAAAAATGCACAGACAACTCCCTTAAATCACGCTTAGGTGAATATGCCGAAAACTGGTACCCGGCGACTCCTCCGCTATAGTCTTGATTCTTTCGTTGTCCATTAGCTTAAAATTGTGAATCCAAATTACCCATACATACCTTAGGTAATTTGGATTGTTGGAGATGAGTGGAAAATGGATCGGTGAGGACGTGTGATTGCAATGACTCAACCACTATATGAAAATTGTTAGAATAAAAAGAATCAAGATTAAGCGAGTCAGAAAATTTTTCACAATGAAGAGTTTCTTGTGAAAATTCATGATTAAGCATTGGTTGTTCATATTCTAAAATAAAATTTTCTTTTAAAAATCTAGTGCATTACGAAGCGGAATAAAATTTTTGGAGACAAATTTTTCTTGAATTTCAACAAAAATAGAAGAATTTTGTTAAAATTCTTGACAAACAAAGGAAGATCTGGGTGGAGTAGGGGAATAAACTTGTTCTTCAGCTATTTCATTCGGTGTGCCCATAATATTACGAAATTGTTGGTACAACAATTGTCCTTTATTTTTAGTAAAAGAAATTATGGGCGTACATGAAAAATCAGGTTTCTCCATAACTAAATTATCCAAAGACGGAGAAAAAGCACTAGAAGAAATAATATTCGCATCTAAATTTTGGGGAGTAGTATCAATTTGAGGTTGAGAAAATTCCCCAAAATTAGAAAATGAAACATGCGGTGCGCAAGAAGAAGAACAAAAATTCGGGCCTAAATAATTATCATCCTTGCTGTGAAAACTATCCGGGTGAACATCCCACCACGAATAATCTACATCGGAGCTGGAAGAAAAATTATTAGAATCGGAAAGATCATTCGCATGAAAACTAGAGGAATTATAGTCATCAAAGTTCGAATAATGATTTTCATAAATAAACACAAAATTATTTCCATAAGAAAAATTTTGAGGGTAAAAATTACTATAACAATCCTCACTTCAATGCGACGCACCACAAAAATTACAACTAACTTGGCACGTTAGAGCGGCTTCCAAAAGATTAACTTTGTTTTGAAGCTCGGCAACTTTGGGGCCAATTGAGATAACATTTATTTAAGAAAGAAAATTTTACAACCGTCACTTAATAGAATGAAATTTGAAAATAAAGCAAAAAGAGAAATAGGGGCGGAGAAAGAGATTGATAAAAGTAATAAAATTCACGCTTTCAAAATATCAACAAAAATATTTCTCCGGCAACGGCGCCAAAAATTTGATAGGTGAAATTTAGGATATATAATTTCTCCAATTCTATGAACTATATGCAGGAGCACCTATCATTCATAGTATAGGATATTTAAAAATAAATATCAAGTGTCGTATTCCACGGGTCTGTTGATTACTTCTAATCACGCAAATTAATATTATTTTATCTAAATATAAAAGGATGTTTAGAATAATAAATGAGAAACGGAAGAAGAGAGCATTTGATCGAAAATACTAACGAATAGGATAGAATAATTCGACCGTGGAGGTTCCCAAATCATGAAAGCACCTCTCTCGAGAATACGCAACCAACTAACCTTAGGTTCATCGATTAAGACCCCTCGGCCAGTCGAAACCCCTAAGCTTGCTTTAGTCGGTGAACCCCACTATTGTATATAACTCCAATCCGGAAGATTTATGTCATCCTCTCTCGAGGAGTGCATGTAACTCCTTTCACCGATGAATGATCTTCTCGTATTCACGGATCTCTTGATCAACTACAATGTGTATCTAAATTGACTATCATATACAAGCAATATGAAATCAATAAATTATAAATCAAAGGTGAATCATAACAATTCTAAAACTAAAGCTATGAAAATGAGAAATTACAAAATAAGAAACTTAAGAATTCTTCCAATCAAATGCTATAAAATTAGCTACTCATACTTGAGAAGAACATTTTTATATCTATGAAAAGAAATTACAAATTCAAGTAAAGTAAATCTAAACTAGGAATTGAAAAGTGCAAAACATAAAGTAAATTGCATAAAAGGAGAAATACAATAAAATGCAGAAAAACTAAAGTAAACTTGATCCAATCGAAGCATGGAATGGATGGGGATCACTTTGGAAGCAGCTGGCTTTTGTAGGCAAAAAATTGGTGAGTCACGCCCTTGGTCACGCCCGTGACCAAGGGTGTGTAAGCTGCGTAACTGCGACTTGAAAGCCCAGGGACGTTGGGGGAGAGAAACTGCCAAAACTCAAGTGCACGACAGTTCACATCCTAGGTCACGCCTATGGCCTAGGGCATGTCTTGACCGAGTCTGGAAACGGTGGGAAACGATGTGCTCTGGAGTTATTCTGGCAGTTGCGAGAAGGGTCACGCCCTTGGTCACACCCATGACCAAGGGCGTGTAAGCTGGAACTGCTTGGCAGTAGAAACTACATCATTGAAAGCTTCACGGGCAAGTCACACCCATGACCTGAAGGTCACGCCCTCTGTCATGCCTGATAGAGAAATTCGTGTTCTCCAATCTATACTCAATTAAGGCAAGTGTACCTATCGAAATATAGCATAAGATATAAAGAATATCAAGGTCGTATTAGACTCGGGGCTGTCGAGTACTTTTACTTCTGGAAAAAAACTATTATTTTTTCGAATAATATTGTATTAGTGATAATTTATAATTAAAATTAAAATAAAGAAATATAGAAAAGAAAACAAATCTTGATCAAAGCGCACTTGGAATGAAAATCAAAAATAGATAATTTCTAATCCGATCCTTGACCGTGGAGATTCTCGGACTATGAACGTACCTCTTTCGAGGACTACGCCCAACTAAGTTTAGGAAATATCAATTGAATTTCCATTCTATAATTGATAACCTAAGACTCGCTTTACGAGGTGAATCCCACTATTGGCTTTTACTCCAATCCGGAAGGGTAACGTCGTGCTCATTCAAGGATTGCGTTCTACTCTTTTTATCCTTGAGCGATCGATTCATACTCACGAGCTGGATCAGCTAACTAGAGTTTGAAAACAAATATCGCAATTCATAATCAAAATATGAAGACGATACGTTATTATTCAAGAATAGATCGAAGGAGGATTGAAAATAATACAGAGAATTCATTTCATCCAACGCTCGCAATTTTTAAGATCTAAAATAAAATCTACTTGACATGAAAATAAAAGAGATGAAAAAAATAAGACAATAACATTTTATTAAAATAACTTTGAATTACAACAAAAGAGGGTACAAGAAATTGAAAGCCTTGCATGAATTAAAATCTAAAACTACTTTGCATAAAATGAAACTACATGAAATTGAAATCTAAGCTAAGAAATACAAGAAATGAAAGAAAAGCAATTCTGCCCCAAAAGGGGGCAGAGGAGAGGAGTTTCGACCCAAGAAGGGTGGAAAAAGGGATGCCTTGAGATCTGGAAGGGCTGCCTTTTTATAGGAAAAAGTTGGGGTTACACGCCCTTGGTCACGCCCGTGACCAAGGGCGTGTAATGGGCATGATCGAAGCTGGAGCGGGAGAGACGCCTTCTGGAGTTACTGCAGGCGTTACATGCGTGTCACGCCCTTGGTCACGCCCGTAACCAAGGGCGTGTAATCTTAAAATAGTCGCTGGCGCTGGAAATCTTTGGCGGGAAGGGCGTGACTCTGGCGACAAAGGAGTTACACGCCCGTGTCATTGGAGCTACACGGGCGTGACATTGGCGAAGCATTTGTGGGGCATTTTCTGGGGTGTGATCTGCTGGCAGGGAGGTTACACGGGCGTGACATTAGAAGTCACGGGCTTCTACTTGGCGAAATTGCGTCATGGCTTCAGGACACGGTCGGCTAAGCTGGAGGCAGGGTTCACGGGCGTGACAATTGGAAGTCACGGGCGTGACTTGGCAGGTCACGGGCGTGACATTGAAATTCTTCTCAGAATGAGCCCAGGTTGGCGGCAACAGGTCTGGGATGAGTTATATGTTGACACGCCCTTGGTCACGGGCGTGACTTGGGGCGTGTACTTGCATTTTTCGTCAAAAACTCCAAAAATCCTGAAAAACATAAAACAAACTTAAGTTAGTGAACAATTATGAATAGAAATGATTATTTAGATAAAATAGACATATTACTTATAAATTCAAATTATTATTAGCCTAAAAATATATAATAATATTAGATAAAAATTCTACTCATCAAATACCCCCATACTTAAGCTTTTGCTATTCCAGAGCAAAAGTATGATAGATATTCATAAGACATTAATAATATTTCTAATCAAACTAAAATTTTCTTGAATCAAAAGAAAGCTTAAAAATAAGATTTAGAGATTTAAGAGATAAGTCCTAAATTATGAAAATAAGATACAAAGAGAGAAATGTTTAGCCAAGAATTCTCAAATTATTTAACTAGCCGACAAAATTAAGTAATTTGCGAATCAAAATTAGATTAGAATTGTAAAAACTCCAATTTTGAAGAGGCTTACGGAAAAATTCAAACTACTACTTATGCTCTCCCAATATTTTAATTTGAGTCTAAAATCAATTATATTGGCTAAAGGGGTTTGGGTAAACATGAAGCTAGCTTTGATTGGGAGTGATGAATTTTATCCTCTCACCCCATCTTTTTTTATTCTACTTGTACATGTTTAGGAAAATGATGAATTTTATCCTCTCATTTTCCATGACATATAATCTTTTCATAATAAACTTCATAAAAGGGAGGTGCATATGTTTAGGAAATAATGAATTTTATCCTCTTATTTCTATGACATATGATCTTTTAATAACCCTTTTTTGATGGGTAGGGCTAAAATAAATTTTAGATTAAATTGAAATATTTTGAGAGCAACTATAGTAAATTGAAATTTCCTAAGGATCTAAAAGCATGAGGTAAAAATAATTAAAATCTAATGTTGTTAAGCACAACTACTACAAAATTGAGACTAATTAAAATAAAAGAGAAAAAATGCTAAATAAATTACTCTAATCAAATTAAGTTCATAATAAATTCCTTATAACTAAATCAACTAAAAATTAAATTTTTTCTAACCATGATAAAATAGAAGATTAGCCAATTAAAAATAGTTAAAAATGCTTATAAATAAACTCTCAAATGTTTTATTTTAGAAATAACAAAAACCAAAGTAAGGGGTTACTTGATTATTATTAATTTTTTTTAAGTTTTGAGATTTTTATATATTTTTTTGTTTTTTTTTGGAATTAATTGATAAAAAATTTTAAATATTAGGAAATATACCCCCATACTTAAAATTCAACATTGTCCCCAATGTTGAAAACTAAGTATGAAAGAGAAAAAATGGGAAAATAAATTTTTTTGATATGTTTTAATTAATCTTGGACTTCCCAAGGTCAACCCGGTGAAGGGCTCGCAAGGTACTAGAGGCTGTGATGGGAATTCAAGCCCAAAGCGTCCTTTCCATGAATTTTATTATTTTAGAATAAAAAGAAAAAGAGAGATAAAATTAATAGTGTTTCCCCTTTTCGAAATATCGACAAAAAAATTCCCCGACAACGGCGCAAAAAACTTGATAGAGAAATTCGTGTTCTCCAATCTATACTCGATTATGGCAAGTGTACCTATCGAAATATAGCATAGGATATAAAGAATATCAAGGTCGTATTAGACTCGGGGCTGTCGAGTACTTTTACTTCAGGAAAACAAAACTATTATTTTATCGAATAATATTTTATTACTGATAATTTATAATTAAAATTAAAATAAAGAAATAAAGAAAAGAAAACAAATCTTGATCAAAGCGCACTTGGAATGAAAATCAAAAATAGACAATTTCTAATCTGATCCTTGACCGTGGAGATTCTCGGACTATGAATGTACCTCTTTCGAGGACTATGCCAAACTAAGTTTAGGAAATATCAGTTGAATTTTCATTCTATAATTGATAACCTAAGACTCGCTTTACGAGGTGAATCCCACTATTGGCTTTTACTCCAATCCGAAAGGGTAACGTCATCCTCATTCAAGGATTGCGTTCTACTCTTTTTATCCTTGAGCGATCGATTCATACTCACGAGCTGGTTTGGCTAACTAGAGTTTGAAAACAAATATCGCAATTCATAACCGAAATATGAACACGATACGTTATTATTCAAGAATAGATCGAAGGAGGATTGAAAATAATAAAGAGAATTCATTTCATCCAAAGCTCGCAATTTTCAAGATCTAAAATAAAATCTACTTGACATGAAAATAAAAGAGATGAAAAAAATAAGACAATAACATTTTATTAAAATAACTTTGAATTACAACAAAAGAGGGTATAAGAAATTGAAAGCCTTGCATAAATTAAAATCTAAAACTACTTTGCATAAAATGAAAATACATGAAATTGAAATCTAAGCTAAGAAATACAAGAAATGAAAGAAAAGCAATTCTGCCCCAAAAGGGGGCAGAGGAGAGAAGTTTCGCCCCAAGAAGGGTGGAAAAAGGGATGCTTTGAGATCTGGAAGAGCTGCCTTTTTATAGGCAAAAGTTGGGGTTACACGCCCTTGGTCACGCCCGTGACCAAGGGCGTGTAATGGGCGTGATCGAAGCTGGAATGGGAGAGGCGCCTTCTAGAGTTACTGCAGGCGTTACATTCATGTCATGCCCTTGGTCACGCCCGTGACCAAGGGCGTGTAATCTTAAAACAGACACTGGCGGGGGAAATCTTTTTCGGGAAGGGTGTGACTCTGGCGGCAAAGGAGTTACACGCCCGTGTCATTGGAGCTACACAGGCATGATATTGGCGAAGCATCCTTGGGGCGTGATCTGGAGCGTGATCTGCTGGCAGGGAGGTTACACGGGCGTGACATTGGAAGTCACGGGCATGTACTTGGCGAAATTGCGTCATGGCTTCAGGACATGGCCGGCTGAGTTGGAGGCAGGGTTCACGGGCATGACAATTGGAAGTCACGGGCGTGACTTGGCAGGTCACGGGCGTGACATTGAAATTCTTCTCAGAATGAGCCCAGGTTGGCGGCAACAGGTCTAGGATGAGTTTTATGTTGACAAGCCCTTGGTCACGGGCATGAATTGGGGCGTGTACTTGCATTTTTCGGCAAAAACTCCAGAAATCCTGAAAAACATAAAACAAACTTAAGTTAGTGAACAATTATGAATAGAAATGATTATTTAGATAAAATAGACATATTATTTATAAATTCAAATTATTATTAGCCTAAAAACTATAATAATATTAGATAAAAATACTACTCATCAATGCCTGTGGCAGAGGGCGTGTACTTTTAATCCGATGTGGTAAAGCTTCCGGGAGGCTGAAAGTGGAATTCGGCCGTGACACGGGGTCACGCCCCCAGGTCACGCCCGTGACCTGGGGCATATACTGATAAATTTTGTTGATTTGTTATGTTGACTCCCCAGAACACGGCTGGGGGCTCAAATTTGTTATTAGCAGCCCCAGATTACCTTGAAACACAAAACAAAGTAAATTAGATATATACTAAACAAAAATTATGTAAAAATATTTAATTACTTCTAAAATATTATATTAAAATAACTATAAATAATGTACTATCATTCCTCAACTACATGAGTCTTCTTGTTGAATACTCTAAATGCTCTACTATGTGAGCTATATCCAACAAGAACACGAACACTGAATTTTCAGCAAATTTTGTAAGTTTGGATTTTCCATTATTCAAAATATAGCATTTACAACCAAAGATTATAAAATATGAAATAGTTGGTTGTTTGCCACTCAGAATTTCATAGGGGGTTTTCCCTTGGGCCTTATTGATGCATGCTCTATTCAGAACATTACAAGTTGTATTGACTGCCTCAGCCCAAAAATGTTCTGGGAGTGAGGAGTCACTAAGCAATGTTCTACCACCTTCTATTAAGGTCCAATTCCTTCTTTCAGGCTCTCCATTTTGTTATGGAGTTCTGGGAGAGGAAAACTCTTGGGTGATACTAAGTTCTTGACAAACTTTATCATTTCCCCAGATTGAAACTCTGTACCAAAGTTAATTCTTGTTTTGACCACAGTACTTGTAATTCATTGTTAATAGCCTTGACATAGTTTATAAAGATATCTAGAGTATCAGACTTCTTCTTATGGAAGAACACCCATGTATACTTTGAGTGATCATCAAGAATCACAAGAGTATACAACTTCCCACCTAGGCTCTTAATGGGCAAAGGACCAACCAAGTCCATATGCAACAGATATAAACATCTTTCAGTGTATTTGGAGCCAATACTCTTAAATGTGGCCCTAGTTTGCTTACCCATTTTGAATGCATGACAAGGACTACTTTTGACACTTTATAAATTACGACTTTTTCTTACTAGTTTTTAGAAAATAATTTATACATTGTCTTATAGTTAATGTGGGCAAGTCTCTTGTGCCATTGAACACAAAGTGACTCAGTATCATTAGCTACAAGACACATAAGAGATGATTAATTATTGCAAATAAAATCAAAGCAATAAACATTCCCACTCCTAGTGTCTGAGAGAATGACCTCTAAGTTAATTAACTTTTTGATCAAGCACTTGTCATTGTGGAATTCAATGATATAGCCCTAGTCACATAGTTAACTTATGCTTACAAGGTTGTGTTGCAACCCTTCAACATAAGCCACCCTTGTTATTGAAACTATGTCATTGGTAATCATACCATAATCTCTTATGACACCTCTGTTAGATCCTCCAAAGATCACCTTTGGACCATTCTTTAATGGAGTGTATTCTTTAATTAAGCTCCTTGTTCCAGTCATGTGTTTGGAACAACCACTGTCCAAGTACCATATCTGATCTAGATGGGTACTTGAACTAACCAGCAAGGAAGAATTTACATAGCCTTAGGTACCCAATTTATTTTGGGTCTTAGGTCCTTGGTAGCATCAAACAGAAATTTTCTGGATGGGTTGTGCTTGGCTGGAGTGCCTCTCCTTGTATTTGGCATATTAAGGTTATGCCAACAATTTATTGGAAAGTGACCAACTTTGCCACAACACCAACACTCATGAATGTTGTATCTTATTTTCTGAATAGATTTAGAAGTGGAAACTTTAGGTTTTTGTTCAACAAAGAGGACAGCTGCATTCTTCTTATCTTATCAGCAATCACTTGGCATGTTGGATGTCAATAATTGGTCTTTGCAGACATTATCTGATTGAAATCTGTTGATCTTAGTTTGGCAGCTAAGCATGAGTTGATGGCATTAGATGCTGCAATGTTATACTGTATTATAGGCCTGACAGTAGCCATGGGTTTTGCTAGAATGGATTTGTAAGTAGCAGCTTCCTTTATCGTGAGTAAAGAGGCTGGGGTACCAAACACAAATGGTCCATGATGGGCCATCAAGATTTCCTCATACGAGACATTTAAGGCACTCAAGCCCATCCCCTTACTTCCATTATAGCTGTGAGAAATGTTGCTCTTGCTATTGGATCTTCCATTCAACAAGTGACAATATATGCTTTCTTGGTTATACTTATTGGATGGCAATAAGACCTTCACAAAGGAAGTCTTAGGCTCTATTGGAGCTTTGTGTTTTCTCTTAATGCTAGCAGTTGCTGCTGTTGGGTATTGTAGCCACAATAACCTTGATTTGAAGAAGTGCCCCTTGAATTAATATGAATTGATATTGTATTTGATGTGGCATTTTAGTTATGTGTTTGCAGGATATTAATTGCTAAGTACAAACCAATATCAAATTTCAATTAGTCATAAAATACAGTCCTATGCAATGTAATCCTTCATTGTGTAGACCAAGGTGTTAACTCATGTGAAATCTCTCTACTGGAGTGTACTTCATATTCAAACACCTTGGAGAAGTCAAGAAGATGTAGTTATTGTATTCAGGATTGGAAGAAAAATTGTCTAAGTCTTTTTCGTCGAGTACTCTCGAGAAATCTAGGTGAATTCGTCGAAATATCTCGTGATGACTTAGATATTTCATTGATTTTACTCGAAAGGTCTCAGAGAAAATTGATAAGTATTTTCGTCGAGTAAAGTTATGTTCACCCGAGAACACTCGACGAATTCGTCGACTGGTCTGCTGATTTTTCATGAACACTCTACGAATTTGTTGAGTGCTCTCGAGAAGTTCTCGAGTGGTCAAGTTTTTCTCTCTTCTCGTATAGCCTTTTTTCTAAGTCAATTTCGTCGAGTCATTATGAGAATTCGTCGAGTAATCATTGATTTCACGAGTTCATTCGACGAATGCTGACAGACCACATTTTATTCAAAATCACAACCGACTTTCCTTTTTAGGGCTTCCTCCATGTACAGTAGATAGGGAGCTTAACCCTTAAATATCGTTTATAGCGGTTTGAGAAGGATATATAAATACTTATAGATTATTTTGTTCAACCCTAATCGTGCCTATTTTTAGAAATCGAAAAACGTACGTCGGCTACCTTCGTTCTCACAAATCGACATTGTTGTTGCCGACAAAGTTCTTGCTCGATCCTTCTTGAAGAAAAGATTCAACTAGATCTCTGTCTTCCTCAAGTTCCTTTCATATCTAGTTGTCTCCTAAGTTTTTCAGATCAAGTCCTCTCAAGACAAGATTTCTTCTTCCTCCTTTCAAGATCCAGATTTTCATTTCAGTCAAGGAAGAAGATCTTTTATTTTCAGATCTTATCAAGTTAAATCTCTTTAAGATTTCAGTAGATTGTTTCTCAATCTAGAACTTTGTAAAAACCTTTACAATATTTTTGTAGGAGAGTTTGTTCTCTGAGTTGTGGGATGTTTCTCTTCCGAGTTCTTGTTGATCCTAGTCTAGAGGATCGAGAGTAGGAGAGTTTGTTCTCCGAGATTGTGTAAGAGAGTTTGTTCTCCGAGTTTGTAGGAGTTGTATACTTCGAGTTGTAATATTATTTTAATCTGAGATTAGTGAAGAAGCCTGGTCTAGCCGGGCATGCTAGATAGGTGAGGCGGGAAAGTGGACGTACCCATTCCGGGGAACCACTATAAATCCTTGTGTTTGTATGTGTTCTTTTGATTTCTGTGTGCAATACTTCAAAGTTTTTAATTTTGCATAAAAGAAATAGAAGTCAACTATTCACCCCGCCCCTTCCCCTCTAGGTGATTTAGGTAGCAACTAGATACTTTCAATTGGTATCAGAGCTAGGTTGTTCATTAAAAGGTTAACACCTTGAACAAAGTCCTCTATCTAGTTGTTTAAAGACACCTTGTATGGAATGGACAGAAACAAGTATTCTTCCATGAAGTTGTCGGTATGCACAAAAGAGAACTTCCCCACGTGGATGGAAAGAGTAAGGTCTTACATGTAAGCCGCCGATCAAAGGATATTTCAGATTATTGAAGAAGGTCCTCATGTTCCCATGACGACACATACAATAAACCTTACTGTATAAGTTCCTAAGAAGATGCTTGATTTAACGAAGGACGAGATTGCTCTTGTCGCCTTGGACAAGAAGGTGAAGATTATAAAAGCCAGTGTTGTGGATGACTCTATGCTACAGAATCTCTTCCACTTCAAATTTGCTAAAGAGATGTGGGATTCTCTTGTCGTCTTGATGGAAGGTACGGAAGAAGTAAGAGATGATCGAAGATCTTTAATGAATCAAGAATACGATGCTTTTAAGCAAGATCCAAGGGACTCTATTTCTGACACCTATGAGAAGTTCTTCAAGATCGCCAATGGACGAAGGAACTATGATCGGGAATTCACTGTTTGTGAACTAAATGATAAGTTCCTGATATCCCTGACGAATGAATGGGATACCAAAGCTATTGCCATCAGGGAATTCGGTAAGTTGGCTACGATGGAGCCACAGATTCTATTTGGGAAGCTTCTTTCCCATGACTTGAAGCTCAACATCAGGAAAGCTGAGGAAGAAGGCAGCAGGACTTCTGGAATGGAGAAGTCTGTAGCACTGAAGGCCGAAGGGTCAAAGAAAGGTAAGATCATGTTACGGGTGAGGACACAATCGTTAGATGAAGATGACGAGTTTGTGGCTTGCTCGTCATGCTCAGACATGTCAGATGGAGAGTTCTCTTTACTCTCCAAGCAATTCAAGAGATTGCTGAACAAAAGGAAGCAGAGGAGAAGTCAATCCTCCTCATCGGATCATAGAAGATCAAGACGTGATGGTGAACATCACAAGAAGGGATACAACAACGACAGGTATAAAACTAAACCAAATAAACATATTTCGACTGATATCATTTGTTATTGCGGTAAGAAGCCAGGGCATATGATCGATGAATGCCCGTACAAGAAGAAAGAAGGATCAAGAAAGGAAGACAAGAAATCCTTCAAGAGTAAGAAGAATGAGGAAAAGAGCTTCTTGGCTAAGAAGTCTAAAACTCTGAGCGACAGTGACTCGGACGAGTCAAGCTCAGACGAAGAAGCCTAATTCGGGCTCATGGCTCAAACAGATGAGGAAAACTATGACACCCCTTATGAGGGGAAGGTAAACTCGCACACTCCTCTTTCTGATTCATAAGTTAAGTCCAATGCGGATGAAGGATACACTTCTCAAGAGGAATCAGAAATAATGGTTCAGCACCAAGCGTTGTTGAAGTTATTCAACAGATGCCGCAAGACAGTTAAATACTAGGCCAAAGAGATTGCGTCTCTCAAGACCGTGGAATCGGATCTGGGGGGAGAAATTGAAAAATTACTTCCTTTCAGAGATGAAGTCCAACTCTTGAAGGACGAACTCAAAAGCTCTGCTGAACTATTAAAGATAAAGGAGAAATCCATAACTGAGTTGGAAGGGAAGTTAGTAGTTGAGAGAAAGCTAGTGGAAAGCTTCTCTAAACCAAAGACCATCCTTCCTCTCATTGATGGCTTTTCCAGCTCCTGCAAAGGGTAGCAGTATCGGTCATCAGACCGAGAAAGTAAGGCTGCTAAGAGAAGAGCTGTTCATTGTAAGGGTAAGGCTGATCAAATTCAACCTTCATTGAAGAAGATAGTCTTTCCTACAAATACTTATGACTTTGAGACATCTTATGGTCACCTTACGAGACCAACTCACGTTGAGTGAAGTAAGTGCAACGAAGGAAGGAGCCATCCCCAAAACTTCGCAATGATTGCTTTCAAAGCCCCTTACGAAGAGATAGTCCTCAAGGACTATGGTTCATTCATGAATAGACCGTTAGCAAAGAAAGCACCAAAAGTTAAATCTATTGCTACAAAACCACTTGAGAAGGATCCATGTGTTTGCTGCAATCATGAGGCTTCTACCTCCAAGTCGGTAGCTCCTGCTAGACCCCCCGTTCAAAGAGCTAAGTAGGAGAGGATAAGAAGGTACAACATATTCGACTGTTGGTGTTGTGTGAAAGGTGGTCACTTCGCCATAGATTGTTGGTTTAATCTAATGAATTCTAGAACTCCACTATTTAATAATGCAAGGATGACCACTGGCAATATTAACAACCCATGTGGAAGTCGTCTAACAAGAGGCCAAGGACCCAAATCCTTTTGGGTTCCTAAGGGCAATTTATTATTGATTACATGTATGTCCAAAGGCCAACAACACGCCTTTCTGGTATTTGGATACTGGATGTTCTTGGCACATGACCGTAATAAGAAGCCTATTGCAAAATTACACCTCAATCAAGGATGGTCCAAAGGTTATCTTTGGTGGATCTGATCGGGAAATCACAAAAGGCTATGGTATGATTACCAACGGTATAGTCTCTTTCACAGATGTAGCTTATGTTAAAGGATTACAACATAATCTTATTAACATAAGTCAATTATGTGACAAAGGCTATATGGTTGAGTTCTACAAGGACAAATGGTTGATAAAGTCATCTGATTCGTCAGAAACTATTTTCACAGGCACTCGGAGTAGAAATATCCTTTGCTTAGATTCTTCTACACCAGTATGCTTTTGGGAAAAAGATAGTGCATCTCTTTGTGATCAATGACACAAGAGACTAGCACATATAAATTTCAAAACTATAAATATGTTATTTTCTCATAGCTTAGTGCGTGACATACCTGATGTTAAGTGCATTAAAGAGAGACCTTATCACGCATGCCAAATGGGCAAGCAGACCCGGGCAAACTTTAAGAGCATAATTGGCAAAGATTATACCATATGTTTATTTCTTACGAAAAGCATTATATGGTCTAAAACAAGCACTCCGAGCTTGGTATGAGACCCTAGCTTTCTTCTTGAGAACAAATTCACAAGAGGAAAGATAGATAAGACATTATTTCTTAGGGAAGTAAAAGGCAAGATTTTGCTAGTGCAAATCTATGTCGACGACATTATCTTTGGATCTGCAGATGATAACCTTTGCAAAATGTTCTCTAACTTAATGCAAGGGAATTTGAAATGAGTGGTATGGGTGAGCTGAAGTATTTCTTAGCACTTCAGGTGAAACAATTTGAAGATGGAATTTTCATCTCTCAGACGAAGTTCACCAAAGAGTTGATCAAGAAATTCGGAATGGAGAATGCAACCTCAATGAGGACTCCATTGGGTTCAACTATGACTCTGGACAAGGATGAGAAAGGGAAACCTTTTGATGAAACCATGTACTGAAGCATAATTGGATCCTTCCTCTACCTTACTGCCAGTAGACCGACATAATGTTTTCAACATGTGTTTGTGCTAGATTTCTGGTGAACTCTTAGGAATCTCATTATGCCTCTACAAAGAGGATTTTGAGATACCTTAAGAGCACACCGAATCTTGGCTTATGGTACCCAAGAAGTAATGACTTCGAGCTAACGGGCTTTTCAGATGCTGATTTTGTAGGTAATAGGGATAACAAGAAAAGCATTTCCGGGACATGCCAATTCCTTGGAAGGAGGCTTGTCTCTTAGAATAGCATAAAGCAGAATTGTGTAGCAATTTCAACTGCTGAATCGGAGTATATCTCCGCAGGAAGTTGTTGTGCACAACAACTGTGGATCAGGAATCAGCTAGAAGACTACAACATGAAGTTGAAGGAGATTCCCATGTTCTGTGACTCATCAAGTGCAATAGCAATTGCCAACAATCCAATCTCTCACAGCCAGACAAAGCACATAGAGATACGTTTTTACTTCATACGGGAGCATGTGGAGAACAAGGACATCAACCTCAGTTATGTCCCGACGGATAAGCAAGTTGTAGATATTTTCACGAAGCCGCTTGATGAGACCAAGTTCAACTATTTCAAATTGGAACTTGGTATGTTGAATAGGGATTCTTGAAGAAAAGTCAAAGGAATCAGAATAAAATCAAAAAATTGGGTCTTTCACAGAACTTAAGGAAATTACACGAGTGAATTCGACGTATTCGTCAAGTCTTCAAGACTTGTTTCGACGAAAAATTATTTTCGTTGAGGCCTTTTGATGAATTGAAGAATTTACTCGAGTTATTTTGACGAATCTTCAGGACTATTTCATCGAATGCTAATCTCCCAATTTTCAACCTAATTTCTTTAATTATTGGATCTGAAGAGTCATTTCCTATAACAGGTATGCGCCTCCTCTCACTTCAAAACATTAATATATATATATGAGTAACAGGCACGGGTCTCCGACCCTATGCTAGGCGACATTCATCGTGGGGCAACATTCGTCGTGGGGGCGACATTCGTCGTGGGGGCGACATTGATCATGGGGGCGACATTCATCGGGGGGGGGGGGGGGGGGGGGGGGGGGGCGACATTGATTTAAAGGATCACCGAACATGCTACCGTAAAAATTTTGGGAAGCCGAACATTTTTAAATAAACATAATTAAAGGATGTCCGAACATTGATTTAAAAGATCACCGAACATGCTACAGTTGTTGGGAAACCTTGAGGATCACCGAACATGCTACTATAAAATTTCCTATGACAACAACATTGATTTAAAGTAAGAACTCACATTTTCTAAATAATGAAGAATCATGATATATTGATCATAAATATTTATCCTATTCATATTGATTATGTGCCATATTACATGAACTGCAATCATATTCAATCTACTGAACAGCCATCAGGTTCAACCTTAATGTATATGATCAATAATAATTCTGTTGATATATGGTATGAAATCAGTCCTACTAATTTGTTGTTGTCTTGTTTATACCTCAGCATATGATCATTAAGATTTGGTGCCATACTCAAAAATAGGCTGATTTCTGTATATGTTCAGGAATCAGCATATAATCATTAAGTTTTGGTGCCATCGTTGAAACCTGTTGATATGTGATGTTTGTATTTCTGAAGATCATGTCACAGAGAGCTGATTTACATGTTCATTCTTATATCATTTTATTATTGATCATATACAAAGTGCCTTGTCAGATTTACATGTTCATTCTTATTGATCTACACGCCGAAATATGATCAATAATAAATCCATACACCGTTAACTGCCATCAAGTTCAATCATAAAACATATGAAGCATCATTTGTGTAAATATATCATGTGCTATATTCATAAGTCCACGCCAAAGTGTGTTCCCAAATTAAGAAGCCATATAAATAATGCTTAACAATCAAAGTGCCTGAATTACCATTTATATCCATAATAGTTATATTGGATGGAACAAAAGCTTATAGTTATAAGTTCAAAAAATAATGAAAGAGAAGCAAGATAAGCAAGTTGAACACGATCAAAAATAACAATTAAAGCAAATGTAATGAATAGAATACAAAATGTACTGTAATAATCCGTGGAGATAAAAAAAGCAACAGAATATATGTATGCACTATTGTAATACCGTGCAATCCAACATTATGAATATTTGCTCACTATTACTAATTTATGTTGAATTCCTTTTTCGCTTCTTTGATGTAGTGGGACTGTGGCACCACGATGGTTGTTTATTTTGCGAATTCATGAAAAACAAAATTCCATTGCTCTTTGACATGCGTATTCCTAGGAACCACTAGTATTATCATTTTGGGCCCGTTGTTGTTGTATACATGAGGCATGTTGTGCCAGGATGTTGTGGCATTAACACCTTGCTCTCCTTGACAAATTTCTTCAACCCAGTCTGGAATTGTACAATCAGATATCACATGTTCTTTTCCTGGATAGTGGAGTATATGCATTAAAATGCTTAACTTGACATTGAAAATTAGGGGACACATTCCAGTAGTTAAGTAGATGTTTATTCAAATGTCATGGCTTCACATACCTTTGTCAGTGTCACAATATGTACTATTATTCATAAGAGCATTGTCACTTGATTCTTCAGACATTTTATGTTTACGCCCCCCTTAAATGTGAATTTGCATTGAATTTGAAAACTTAGATGTATTGATTAGGTAGATATCAAAACATTTCTAGTTTTGCTAGGCCCCGTGGCCAGAGTTCTAGTTCTAATAGATTTATAGGATAAAATATATTAGATATTAATTCCTAAATGTTTATAAGAGAACTATATTGAGATGCATTAATAGAATCTACATATTAGCGGGTTTTGTTCCCTATAGTATAACTTGTATCATCAATTTCAATTAAATTATTCACTTAATATATGGAAGACAAACCACAGAGCAAAGTAGTTTGTTTTTGTCTAAGTTGTATGAAAATCTCTTTATAAACAACATTCATTGTATAGATACCTTCATGACCATATATTATGCCCTTCTGTACCAGATTTTTTGTTTTTTCTTGTGAGGTACCTCGCGATAAAGCCACATACAGCTGACCATGACTGAACACATTATTTGTTAGGTATATCCCGACATTTTCAATTGTTTAGCCTTGTGATTTATTAATCGTCAGTGCGAAGCTTAGCCGCAATGGAAATTGTTTACGTGTTAATTCAAATGGTAATCTAATATCTTCAACAGTTTTCAGTGGTATTCGTGGCAAGAAGACCAAGTTTCCTTGAAAGTGACCTGTTAAAATCTCTGCCTCGATTACATTTTTCGCAAACCTATGACAAATAAGTCTTGTTCCATTACAAAGACATATCTTCGGATCAAAATTTCTGAGTAACATGATTGGTGCTACGATTTTTAACTTTAACTTATGAGGAGGTAGGTTGCCTGGTGTCAATGAATTTAGAAATTCAGGTTGATACATATTTCTTCGGTCATTAACGATAGAATCATAAGAGTAGTATATAACATCTTCACCCGAGAATTCTAGAAGAGTGACGTTCAACATGTTCACATGCTCATTTAGAGGTGTTAATAAAGCTCCGTCTCGAATATAGTTTTTATCGCTGACGTGCTAACGTGAATTGGGAAATGTAGCATTTATTAAATCATCAATAGATTTTTCGTGTTCCCATGACATCCCCATTTGATCGGGGATCCTAATCATATCATCTTGTAAGCTGATTTCCGTACCATTTCCAACTCATAGCAGAAATTCAGAGAATCTGTTATCATTTTTTGCACGCATATTTTCTGTTAGAGTTAGTATCTTGACATGACTCCATAAATATGATTGAACGATACTTGCATTAATTATCTGTGCTCTTGTTCCATTGACAATAGCAGGTAGTACCTGGCAGAAATCTCCACCCATACCGATAATTTTTCCTCCAAATGGCTTATCTACATCTGTAACGTCGCAAAATGAACGATCAACTGTGTCAAACGCCTTTCTATCAGCCATTAGCGCTTCATCCCAAATTATGGCTGATGATTGCCTGATAACTTCTGCGAAATCTGATTGTTTTTGAAAACCGGAAAATGATTTGGCATCCAATTTAATGGGTATTTGTAATTTTGAGTGTGCAGTTCGACCTCCTGGTAAGAGAGTTGTGGCAATACCTGAAGTAGCTACAGATAAAATAATGCAGCCCATATTCCTAAAAGTGGCAAGAATTGCACGGTAGAGATATGTCTTTCCAGTTCCGCTTGGTCCATCAATAAAAAAGAACTCATGTGTCTTGTTTCCGATTGCCTCACATATCGCATGCAATTGTCCTTCATTAAGTAATGTAATTGCATTAAGATCATCTCGTGTAATAGGTAATGATAACACAGCTTCAATAAGGTTGGAGAGGTTGTTGAAATGGTTGAATGATTCATTTATCGGTGGTAAATCAAACTCTTTAATCGAACGTTTATGTTGTTGAAGGATATCATTGAGGTCGTAAAGAAGCTTATTCAAAATGTAGAACTCATTAGTGGCGCTAGAACTGGGGTAATCTTAAATCATGCATGGATAATTTTCATCCCAAATACTTCTGACATCGAATGGTTCACAAAATATCAATATAGTAGCGAACAATTTTCTCAACGCAGATGGCATTCTGAAAACTCGAGCCTCGCTTAGACATTCTCAAATACTGTTATCTTGCTCAAGCAAACCACACTTCTCTGCAGCATTCTTGAAAGTGATACAGTGAATTCCATTGACAGTCAATAAATATCGAATGATTTAGGACCCGGGACGTGATTCAGTAGCATACGTAAATAATATCTTTCACAATTAGCAAGCGGAACATAATAAATCCTACCAATCACCCTTCGTTTTCTGATCCTTTTCCTCCAATATTTTTGTTGTTTGAACCATCAATAATATTTTGGAACATCTCTATACAAATACAGGTTTTGCTCTCTTTGTTGGTTGTATATACTGAAATACTCGGTCAGTATTGTTTTGGAGTTTCTGTTGTCCATCAATATTGATGAAATTGACTGTTCACTATGGAATTGTATCTGATGTTTATCGGGTAGATGTATTTGTAACCGTTCTACTGATGGATATATTCGACTCATTTGGAACTTGAACATTCTCCATAAAGATTCAGCAGGGCATAGCCATCTACCGTCAACATAATTACTTATTTCATCGTGATTAGCACCAGGATGGACTTGAATAGAAACACGATCAGGCTAGTAGATATTTCTTTGTTTGTGATTATGCTTATTATCTGTGCAATTCACCTTAGTAGATAGGGTTCTGACTTCTTCAAATAGGGGGAGATTGTTGGGTATTGTATCAACAATAACCTTGATTTGAAGAAGTGCCCCTTGAACTAAGATGAATTGATATTGTATTTGATGTGGCATTTTAGTTATGTGTTTGCAGGATATTAATTATTAAGTACAAACCAATGTCAAGTTTCAATGAGTCAAAAAACACAGGCTTATACAATGTAATCCCTCATTGTGTAGACCAAGGTGTTGACTCATGTGAAATCTCTCTATTAGGGTGTACTTCATATTCAAACACCTTGGAGAAGTCAAGAAGAAGTATTTGTTGTATTCAAGATTGGATGAAAAATTGTCTATGACTTTTTCGTCGAGTACTCTCGAGAAATCTAGATGAATTTGTCGAGACATCTCGTGAAGTCTTAGATAATTCGTTGAGTTTACTCGGAAGGTCTCAGAGAAGATTGATAAGTATTTTTGTCGAGTAAAGTTATGTTCACTCGAGAACACTCGATGAATTCGTCGAGTGGTCTGCTGATTTCTCGTGAACAATCGACGAATTTATCGAGTGCTCTCGAGAAGTTCTCGAGTGGTCCAGTTTTTCTCTCTTCCCGTCTCAGCCTTTTTTCCAAGTCAATTTCATCAAGTCATTAAGAGAATTCATCGAGTAATCATTGATTTCATGAGTTCATTCGACGAATACTGACAGAGCGCGTTTTATTCAAAATCGCAGCCGGATTTCCTTTTTAGGGCTTCCTCTATGTACAGTACATGTGGAGCTTAACCCTTGAATATTGTTTATAGTCGTTTGAGAAGGATATATAAATACATAAAGATTATTTTGTTCAACCCTAATCGTGCCTATTTTTAGAAATCGGAAAACGTCTGTCGGCTACCTTCGTTCTTGGAAATCGACATTGCTGCTGCCGACAATGTTCTTGCTCGATCCTTCATCAAGAAATGATTCAATTAGATCCCTGATCTCTATCTTCCTCAAGTTCCTTTCAGATCTAGTTGTTGTTAAAATTTTTGATTAGAATTGTTTAGGAGTAAGCAGGAGTTGCATCAACTGAGTTATAGCCAAACAACCACAATGCCACATAGCAACACAAGAAAATTTATTGAATCACAAACTTCATTTACAGTGCGAGGTATACATGGCGAGACATGATTCATAAGAATCACGGAGGAGAGAAGAACAAAACACACCAAAACAAATCTGGCGGCTAGACAAGCTGAGACCGGACAGACCACTCGACTCCAAAGGTCGCTCGGCTTGACCTGAGACCGCGCAAATAGAAAATAGACAGACCGCCTGCACTACAAGACCGCCACCTCAGACAACACGAATTGGAGCTTCATTGGAACGAAGAACTGAAGCTGTCGCCAGACCACAACTCTGATCGCCTAACCGCTGAAGGTCGCCTGATCGTTGAGCTCGCTGCGAACAGCACGAGAACAAACATAAACCAGTTCGCAGACATACCGCTGCAGAACAATTTATTCAAGACGCTGGGAATCACCAAGGAAGGAGACCGCAACCTGCTGACCGCAAACTTGCGAACACAACAAACAGTCAACTCGTTTCCGAGACCGCCCGACCTCAAAGTTGAGACCGCATGAATGAACCCAGGATCTGTTCTTACAGTTCTCGTTATGAATGACGGGCCATGCACCACTATTTATAGGTTGGTAGACGGATGTCTTCACCGCATAAACCGCGCGGGCACACGAACGCTCGTTCCTTAGAACACCAGAAGCAAACCAAGAACCATCTAGCCGACTTCGAACAAGTCGCCAGATTGCCAAGCACAAACAGACCGCCCGGTCTTCTGCAAAGGAGATAGACAATCTAAGCAGAACAACCCGGGACGAGACCGCAACAACCAGGAACAAACCTGTCAACCAACAGACCGCCAGAACAGACCGGCAGAGCACAAGCGCAGACCGCGTGGTCTCTGCGGTCTCCCAATTTCAGACCGCCCGGTCACTTCCACTTCACTTCAACAAATTTAACACTCCCCATTGAAGTGGGAAGTGGAAACTAGCTCGAGTAAACTCCGCAACTAGGTAAACTGTCCTTTTGCCAGCGGCTTTGTGAAGATGTCTGCGACATTGTCCGCACTCCGAACATGCTCAACCATAAGAGATCCTCTCAACACCTTTTCACAAATGAAATGGTGTTCAATCTCAATATGCTTGGTCCTCGGGTGACAGAATGGATTATTAACCAGCTTGAGAGCACTCTCATTATCCCTGTGTAGCATAGTGGGACTTCGAACCTCCTCATGAATGTCCCCTACCAACCTCCTGAGCCAAACGGCTTCCTGAGCTACCAAGGCCGAAGCCTTGTTTTCCGCTTCTATGGTAGATACAGACACCGAGTCTTGCTTTTTGCTGCACCGAGAGATAGCTGTGGGGCCCGTCATAAAGTCAAAACCAGACGTTAATCTCTGATCATCCACGTCTCCCCCGTAATCAGCATCCATATATCCAAGCAACTCCAAGCTTGACCCTCTCCTATATAGGAGATCCAAATCAGAGGTCGACTTCACATACTTCAAAATTCCTTTTGCTGCTAGAAGATGAGGCTTCAGTTGCTCCGCCATGTACCGACTCACTTTGCCAGCTGCATAAGAAATATCAGGCATCGTGATGGTCAAGTAGATCAAGCTCCCAAGTAGAGCTCGGAACACCAACGGATCAGATAGAACTCTCCCCTCATCCTTCCGAAGTTTATGATGTTGTTCTAGAGGTATAGAACTGCTCTTCCCTTCCTCCATGCCAAATCGTTGAACGATCCGCTCCGCATATCCGGTCTGAGAAACGAGCACTCCGCTCTCCCACCTCTGAACCTCGAGTCCAAGGAAATGGTGAAGCTCACCCAGATCCTTCATCTCAAACCTGATAGCAAGCTCAGCTCTCAGCCTTGCTACCGCATCCTTCGAGTTCCCGGTGACAATCATGTCATCCACATACAACAAGACAATGACCCGAAGTGCCCCCTCCTTCTTGACAAACAAGCTAGAATCAGATTCTGAAGCAAAGAACCCGCAGAATAGAAGATACTCCGCGATCTATCCATACCACGCCCGAGGAGCTTGCTTCAACCCATACAGGGCTTTTTTCAGTTTGCAAACGTAGTCCGGACACTCCTCTGAAATGAAGTCCGACGGTTGGATCATAAAGATATCCTTATCGATCTCACCGTATAAGAAAGCATTCTTAACGTCGAGCTGCCAAATCTCCCATCCACTTGAAGCCGCCAAAGCAATAACAAATCGGACCGAAGTCATCTTTTCCACTGGACTAAACGTCTCATCATAATCTTCACCATACTGTTGTGAGAACCCGCGAGCTACAAGGCGAGCCTTGTATCGCTCAATCGTACCGTCAGCTTTCTTCTTGAGTTTATAGACCCACTTGCATGTCACAGAAGTAATGCCCTTGGGCCTGGGAACTAGAGACCAAGTCTCATTCTTCTTGAGAGCATCCATCTCCTCTTGCATAGCAATGTCCCACTGCTTCACGCCTTTGGCCTTCTCAAAGCTCGACGGCTCCCTCTCATCCAAGGGACCAGCAAAAAATCATGAGACGAAGATCACCATGTTTCCTCCTGTGTATCGATCCGGTGGCCTAATTGTCCTCTTCGACCTCCTAAGAGGTTGCACCTGACTAGCCACCTCCTTAGCTGCTTCTTCTGTGCTAGCTCCTCTTCCAGATGAACTTGGAGCATCGCTCCCCCTGCTTCCAGAAACTGAAGCCTCCCTCTCTGAGCTTGACACAATAGGAGCTCCTGGTGAAACAGGCAACTCGACTTAAAGATTTTCCGCAGCCTTCCCTTCTTCATCAACCCTGTTCTCCGGTAGTTCAACTCCCGAACTCCCCTTGTAGGAAGTTACCTCATCGAACACCACATCCCGAGATACAAATGATCTTCAAGTCTCAGGATCCATGCATCTCCATCCCTTCTTCCGCTCATCATATCCAACAAAGACTAGCTTCCTTTCTTTCGCATCTATCTTTGTCCGAAGAGCATCAGGAATATGCACATAACAGGTTGACCTGAACACCCGAAGGTGTGCAACACTTGGTTTCTCCTTGAACATGAGTTCGTGGGGAGTCTTCATGTTGATAGGACTTAGACGCATCCTGTTGATGACGTAAGCTGCACAAGACATTCCCTCCGCCCAGAAGGACTTTGGGATACTCTTGGCATGAAGCCAGCATTTGCAAGTTTCTGTCAGATGACGGATCTTCCGTTCTGCAATGCCATTTTGCTGTGGAGTATGGGCACAAGTGATCTCTCTCCGAACGCCGTGTTTCCTGCAAAAACTTGAGAACTCACCAGAGGTGAACTCCCCACCATTGTCAGTTCTCAATTTTTTCACCCACAGGCCTAACCGACCTTCCACCAGCTCCTTGAACTCCACAAACCTCACAAAAGCTTCCGACTTCTCTTTCAAAAAATACACCCAGACATATCTGGTGTAATCGTCAATTAACACCAACATATATCTGTTGCCTCCAAGGCTTGGGGTGGCAGTCGGTCCCATCAAATCACCGTGAATGCACTCCAACGGCGCTTTGCATCTTGTTTGCAATTTATCAAATGGAAGTCGATGAGAGTTACCAAACTGACATCCTGCACAAACATGACCGTCTCCATAGGAGGACAAGCTAGGCAAGTCCTTGACAAGGCCCCTTACCGCCATAGCCTTTAATTTGTCCATGCCTACATGCCACAACCTTTCATGCCAGATAGTCGCGCTATCATTGGTCTTCATTTTATCAACATAGGTATTTGTCGATAACACGAACAAGTCCTTCACCCTCTTTCCAACATGGATAACATCTCTCTTTATCTCCGGTTGAGTTTTAAGAAACATCACTTCTGTTGGGCCAAACAGAACGTGATAACCGGCATCGACCGCATTGGTCACAGAGAAAAGATTCTTCTTCATACCCGACACGTGATAAACACTCCTCAAGGTGAGTGTACCCTTATCACTGCTTAAAGAAACAACTCCTTGTTCTACTAAATGAACAGAATTATCACCCGTTATGATAGCATCGTTACCTGAGTAAGGCGCCAAAGAAGAGAACTTTGATTCATCCCCGGTGAGATGATGTCCATACCCTGAATCAATAATCCAATCCTCTTCGAAGTTGATGGCACCCAAGGCCTTAACGAGCATAGTCGTCATATTAGCCGCAAAGGCTCCTCCCCATCCAGCTTCATCAGACTTTGTTTTCTCCTTCTCCGCTGCATGTCCCAGCTGAAGATTAACCCGACAATATTTCTTGAAGTGGCCGGTCTTATTGCACCTGAAGCACCTTGGTCCTTCTCCCTTCTTCTTCCCATCAGACTTAGGAGCATAACCCTTATCCTGCTGACCTGAAGTAGAGGGTCCATCATAACCTGGCTTCTTCTTCTCCCACTTCTTCTTCTTCTTCTTCCCAGAGAACAACACATCACTCTCTCCCCCAGAGATAGAAGTCCCCGCCATCTGTCTTGCCAAACTTTTTTGCGAAGCAAGTAAGTTCTCCAGCTCCAACAGAGATGGTTGATTTGCGCAACCCTAAACTAAAGTCACAAAGGAAAGATACTCCTTTCGCAACCCGCAGATGATATGTCTCTTCAGTTTTGCCTCCGAGATGGGCTCATCAGGGTTCAACGCAGAAATCTCTGCTGTGAGGTTCTTCATCTTGAGAAAGAAGGTAGAAATAGAAAGATCACCTTGAGAGGCTTTTGCCAACTCATTTTCAAGAAACTGTAGATGAGCTACATTCTTCTTATTAAACAACCCGTCCAAAGACATCCAGATCTCAGCAGTAGATTTACATCCAATGATGTGTTCAAACAGCTCTGGTGAGGTATCCCTCTTGAGTGTGAACTCTGCCTTAGCATTAGTCCTCCTCCAAAGTCTCACCTCTGCCATATTATCTCCTGCTAGAAATACCTCTTGTGTGTCTTCTCCTCCAACTATCTCCCATTGATCCTCGCCAAGTAAGTAACTCTCCATACATGACCTCCATTTCTTATAGTTAGTCGATGTAAGGAGTTCAATTCCAAGTCCTCTTGCGTATCTACCTTCCATGGCAATCTATGTGGTCTCTTCTTCACAAAGACGATGGAAACTCAAGTTGATCACTGCTTATTCACTCCAACAACCTCGCTTTGATACCATGTTAAAATTTTTGATTAGAATCGTTTAGGAGTAAGCAGGAGTTGCACCAACTGAGTTATAGCCAAACAACCACAATGCCACACAGAAACACAAGAAACTTTATTGAATCACAAACTTCATTTACAGTGCGAGGTATACAGGGCGAGACATGATTCATAAGAATCACGGAGGAGAGAAGAACAAAACACACCAAAACAAATCTGGCGGCTAGACAAGCTGAGACCGCACAGACCGCTCGACTCCAGAGGTCGCCCGGCTTGACCTGAGACCGCGCGAACAGAAAACAGACAGACCACCTGCACTGCAAGACCGCCACCTCAGACCGCACGAACAGGAGTTTATTGGAACGAAGAACTGAAGTTGTCGCCAGACTGCAACTCTGATCGCCTAACCGCTGACGGTCGCCTGATCGCTGAGCTCGCTGCGAACAACACAAGAACAAACATAAACCAGTTCGCAGACAGACCGCTGCCGAACTGTTTATTCAAGCCGCTGGGAATCACCAAGGAATGAGACCGCAACCTGCTGACCGCAAACCTGCTAACACAACAAACAGTCAACTCGCTTCCGAGACCGCCCAAACTCAAAGTTGAGACCGCACGAATTAACCCAGGCTCAGTTCTTACAGTTCTCGTTATGAATGACGGTTTATGCACCCCTATTTATAGGCGAGTAGACAGATGTCGTCACCGCACAAACCGGGATATAGTCACCACCCGATAGATCGTCGGCGGTCTCATAAGGGCAGACCGCGCGATCAAATAACTTGGACAACCTTCCATCCAAGACCGCAGATCAGCAGACAGATCGCGCACAAGTCGCGCGAACATGAGACCGTGCACAAACCGCGCGGGCACACAAACGCTCCTTCCTTAGAACACAAACCAAGAACCATCTGGCCGACTTCGAACAAGTCGCCAGATCGCCAAGCACAAACCGCCCGGTCACAGTGGTTACATGAAAACAGACCGCCCGGTCTTCTGTAAAGGAGATAGACAATCCAAGCAGAACAACCCGGGACGAGACCGCAACAACCAGGAACAAACCGGTCAACCAGCAGAACAGACCGGCAGAGCACAAGCGCAGACCGCGTGGTCTCTGCGGTCTCCCAATTTCAGACAGCCCGGTCACTACCACTTCACTTCAACAAATTTAACAGTTGTCTCCTAAGTTTTTCAGATCAAGTCCTCTCAAGATAAGATTTCTTCTTCCTCCATTCAAGATCCAGATTTTCATTTCAGTCAAGGAAGAAGAAGACCTTTTATTTTTAGATCTGATCAAGTTAAATCTCTTTGAGATTTTAGTAGATTGTTTCTCAATCTAGAGCTTTGCAAAAATATTTACATTACTTTTGTAAGGGAGTTTATTCTTTGATTTGTAGGAAGTTTCTCTTCCGAGTTCTTTTTAGATCCTAGTTTAGAGGATCGAGAGTAGGATATTTTGTTCTCCGAGATTGTGTAGGAGAGTTTGTTCTTCGAGTTTGTAGGAGTTGTATACTCTGGGTTGTATGATTATTTTAATCTGAGATTAGTGAAGTAGCCTAGTCTAGCCAGACATGCTAGATAGGTGAGGCGGGAAAGTGGACGTACCCATTTCGGGGAACCACTATAAATCCTTATGTTTATGTGTGTTCTTTTGATTTCCGTGTGCTTTGCTTAAAGTTTTTAATTCCGCATAAAAGACATAGAAGTCACCTATTCACCCTCCTCTACGTGATTTAAGTAGCAACTAGATATTTTTTGCTGCCTCCTAATTGAAGCACAATCCCCTTTTATTGTTTTGGGAGGAGAAGGAATCAATGATAGGAAGTACAGACTGTGTCTTGGAAAACTGAGCCACTAGCTTCCTCACCTTGAGGAGCTTCTCTTCAAGATCCTTGATATCTTGATTTTCTGGCTTATGGTGCTTACTTGGATGATTGTAATTTCTTTTAGCTGGTTAATCTATCTACTCATCTGATCTAGCTAGGTAGCAGACTCAGAGCTTTCAGATTTTGCCTGCTGGAGCGAAGCAATCTCCATAGCCTGCTTCTTAGCTAGCTTCTTGCACTTTTTTAGAGCTTCCAAGAGGGCACCATATTTGTCAATCAATTGATTAACATCAACCTCAAATTCTAAACCACTTTCATCACCAGATGAAGATGTTTTAGATTCAGGACTTGTCTCATAATCAGTAGAAGATATAGAGTGAATTAATACCTTTTCAGGATCAGAATCATCACGACTGTCTTCTCCTTCAGATATGGCCATCAAGCCACAACAGCCATTGACATCTTTATCCTACTCAGTGTCACTATCTGAATGTGATAGAGGGGCCCTGATGCTTATCCTTGCAGTTGGATAGTCTTTATCCTCAGCAACAAATAACCCTATGTAAGCTTCTTCATTTTCATCGGAATCTGAAGATGATGAGTAAGATTGACTCCAACTTCTTTCTTTCTTTTCCAGGAAGGACTTTTCACCTTTCCTTCTCTTGTGGTGATGATGCTTCTTCTCACCTTTCTCCTTTCTCTTGACTAGATAGTCAGCTATAACATGTCCAGGTTTGCTGCAGCAATATCAAACAATATAATTTGAAATATGTTTACTGAGTTTAGATTCATAGCTTTCTCCCTTAGGGTGCATCTTCCTGGTCTTGTTATAATCCTTCTTGGGATGTACAGAGGAGCAAGGTTTGTTGTTCCACTGCTTCCTCTTCATCAGCTTCTTGAAATGCCTAGGGAAGGCTGCAAATTCCCCATCTGACAAGTTGTTGTTAGATGTGTTGGGATCAGAACTTTCTAAGTCAGTAGGCCTTCTTAGAGGAGAGGGAATTCTTTCCTTGCTCTTCTTAGAGCCCCCAGCTTTAAGAGCCATTGATCCCTCCTTGGATTGAGTTCTGTTGGTGGTTTCCTCCTCCTTCCATGTAGATAGTTGCATCTCATATGAGAGAAGCTTTCCAAAAAGAGTATGGAGAGGAGTCTCAACAAGCTTGACCCCTTCCCTGATGTCGCGGATCTTTGTGTCTCAGTCTCATGTTAGAGACCTTATGAACTTGTCATTCAGCTCATAATTGTTGAAGACCCTCCTATAGGTCCTCAACTCATTGACCACCCTGAAAAACCTTTCATAGCAAATAGCTATGCTTTCCAGGCTGTATTGTCTAAAGGCTTCATACTCCTGGTTGAGGAGGGATTTCCTATCATCCCTCACTTCTGTAGTACCTTCCATATACATAATAACTGTATCCCACATTTCCTTGGTAGTTTCATAATGCACCAAGTTTTGGAATGTGGAATCATCAATTGCACTTACTATTATATTTTGAGCTCTTTTATCCATAGTAGCAAGAACAATTTCATCCTTAGTCATTTCAGTATAAGTCTTGGGCACTTGCAGAGTTGGATCTATGGTGGAGGCCTTTTAGAAGACAAAAAGATCATCCTTTACAGTGATGTAAATCCTAGGGTCTGAGGCTTCCATAAATAGCCTAACAATTTGCTTCCATATGCCAATGGACTCCTTTTTTGCAAATTGGCAGCTTCATGGAGCGCATCTCCCTATGAACTCTAGAGGCAACCATTGGATACAGTAGTAGACTACTCCTTATTAGATCGGGTCACACTGTTAAGTACTTTTTGATTAACCACCCTATGATACCACTTGATAGTTAACCTGGTAGTTGTCTAACTCACCTAGAGGGGGTGAATAGGTTTCTTTGCTTTTTCTACTTATAATTAGTTGTTTAAGCAAAGTAGAAGAAACACACAAAAGCACACAACTATTTATAGTGGTTCCCCAAGGTCTGGGTACATCCACTTTCCCTCTACACCATTCTAACAGTATGTTAGACAAGGCAATCTCCTTCAATAACTCAGCTCAATGAGCTTACAACACAAATCCCTCAGGTTTTCTCCAAAACCCTACCTCAGGCCAGCAACCCTACACTCAGGCTTATCAAGAATCCCTACCTCAGAGTCCTCCAACTCCAACAGCTCAGAAACCCTCCAGGTTTCCTACCTCAGACTTATCTCAAGTTCTACCTCAGATTTCCACTGAAATCCTATAGCTCAAGCTGGGAGTACAGCCCTACAATCTCAGGCACACATGTCCTACAGCTCAGGTACGAAGGCCCTACAGCTCAGAACAATAAAATCTTACAAAAATTTATGATTCTAGTTTTACAACAGAAGATTATTTAAATAAACCTTCAACTTGATTCTTCTGTTGTAGAGCATAGTAGATGCTGTCTTAAAGCAGGGCTGGATAACGCCAGCTACAGTCCTTGCACAACATGATCTTCTTCTTCAGTAGAAGGAAGAAGATCAACTTGTTCTGCTGAAACAAATCAGCAGGACCAAACTATCTCTCTTGGATTTATCTGCTTGTAGCTTGAGAGAGAGATGACCTCACAGGAAGAAGAAGACGATGATATTTTACACAGTACAATGTCTTCTTCCTTAAGGTCAGTCCCCTTTGATCCAATGAAATAGAAATGTCTTTTATACCTCCAGCAGTCATCAATGTCTCTATTGAATGTCTAGTCACAACATGGATGAAAAAAGAAACGCATATCTTGCTTTCTAAGTACTTCCGCCAAAAATAAATCTCGTCAGTTTAACGGTCCATTTGAATTTATCTCAGCGGATGGGCTGAGGTATTCTCCAGTCACAGCGGCAGAATAAACTATGTCCTAGAGGATCCACTGAGACAGATAGCCTTCTCAGTTATTTCCTCCATATGCTGCATAAATGTGACAGTCTTCACTCTCAGCGGCAATACAACTGAGTCTCAGTGGTTCATCTGTGACCAGAATGTTATCTCAGCTAATCTTGACAGTGAGATAAGTCATACTATTCCAATGTTTGGAGTAGCTTAAGCCAGTATAAACATGAGATAAAATGGATTATCAAATACAATATGCAGTTAGAATTATTTGTGATGCATCTTCAAATCTAGGGAACATTGAGGGCCAATATTCCCAATAGCTCTCATGAAAGTACTGGAGTTGTGGATTTGTTCGTCCGTCCTTCGTCACTTTTAAGAGGAGGAGGACCACTCTTTAAATATACTCGGATCCTAGCGCTGGGGTAGTGCTACCGCCGAGCGGTATCATCTTTAGGCAACAGGCTGGCACACGGATTGAGTCAAATTTGGCAACCTTGTTGCTCCAATTTTGGCAACCCCTCCTACCGCTCCACAGTAGTACAAACGTGCCACATTAGCACTACATGTTTGCTCGCCGTCGGATCTCCTTCTTTTTTGCTCCTCAATCAGTAGCATGATGGCGGGCCTTTCATATGTTACCGTCGGGCGCTAGAGTCAACGCTATGCGATAGCACGTGCTATATATGAGTCCCACCGATATTCCATTCTCGGCGATACTATCGTCTCAATGATGTTTCCAAATACTCGGATGCTACTTATAGCGGTAGCGTTAACGCGGCCCATTAGAAACAGAGCATCGTCTTCTTTCTTTATCGTTCTCAAAAGGTCTTGAAAGCTAGAGTTCCTGCACACTATAAACACATGGCATAGGTTCCTGAGTTGAATTCCACTGTACCTTGGGCACAGGGTCCTGAGTTGAAGTCCCACTGGCATCTTTCTTTTATAGAGTTGGTGCACCTGAAATAATGACATCAAAGATGTCTTCATCAATAGAATTCATGTAAAGTTTTATTCTGGCCTTCCATAGTGTAAACATATTCAAGTTACACACTGGAGGTCTTGTTGAGGCATAATCCTTAGAAGACATTTTCTTTATAAAAATTTTTGTAATTAATGAAATAAGAGTAGGAGGTCTTTTTGATCAAGGTGTTAATCTTTTAATGATCAACCTCCCTCTGATACCAATTGAAATTGCTCTGGCCATGACAGGGTCGGTGGGTACCGCAGTGGATGGGGTGGTCGGGGACTCAAACGTGCTGGCGGAAGCCTCTGCAGGACCGGTGCCTAGAGGGCACCAGAATTATGGCTTGGGCAAGAAGTACAGCGAGTAGCAGGTGAACCCAAACTTCAGTGGGACCAAAAGGCCAACCAGGCCTCGATCTCTACACTCCTCCCGTCCTAGGTGGAGTAGGACACCGTCAACGGCGAGGCCTACACCCTTTCTTTTTCACTCTATAGCCGAGAGGATGCCACAGTTTTTGATGCCGAGTCCACTCGGTCCCTTGCGCCTGAGGCCGCGCGAGCCCATCTGCGTGCTCTCGAGCTGACGCACATGTCATCGCACCGCAACATCAAACTCGTGCAAAACCTAACCGAGGTTGAGAAAATGCGGGCCCTCACTTCTTCCGAAGTCGTGTCTTTGACGCACAAGCTGCAGGCCGCCGAGACCATCCTCGCCAACTACCCAATGAGAGCGGTATGTGCGTCCATTCATGGATGCTTACGCTTTCTCTTTATCTCGCCTAACCTTATCATTTTCCTTTTTCTTCCAGGACACCTCGAACGTGGACCTACTACGAGTGCGAGTGGCCAGCCTCGAGGGAGAGATCAAGGAGCTGAGGGCTGAGAACCAACGCCTATGAAACGCCACTATCCCGCCACCTCTTGGAGAGAAGAGCAAGCGACATCATTATACAAACTATGAGATTGAAGTGATGATGCAGGAGAATGCCCAAGGGGAAGCGAGGCACGCTTTGGAAGTGTTGCGGGACACTGGGCTCTTGAACGAAGGCGGTGAGAGGCTCACTGCTCACAAAATGATGCATTGGCTCTTTACCCCGATAGATGTGTCGGTGGATGAAGTCGACCTTCATCACGAGAGTGGCGCCATTCATCCTTTAGGTGAAAGCGACGAGTCCTCTAGCAAGAAGTCCAGTGACTCCCCCTGAAGATTTTCCGCTCTCATTTTCTATTTTTCTTTTCCTTTCCCCCTTTTTAATGTAATACATGTTAAGGAGAGACCCCCTATTATAGGTGAAAACTTTTTATAATGAAAGGAAATATATTTATTCTTTTAACAAAGCTTTTCCCTTTTATTCTTCATTCTCTACTTATTGATCGCCACTCGCACCTAGTTGAAGCACTCGCACATCGCCGACCCTTAAACCTGGGCCATGATCAAGGCGTTCTCTCCTCAAGGGTGTGTAACAAGGTCGTAGACCATACGCATGCGCCCATACCCTTCTAGATGTAGGTGGCACCTGCGATGACTCTGCCAGATGCACGATCTTGCTGAGAGCACGCCTATTTTGAATGATTCCCAGGTCTCTTTAGGTAGGCCGACACCTCGGGTGCATCCATCAGGTGATTTCCCCTCTCAGTGGACCCCACTCGCATACCTTTGCCTATAATGCCTTCCTCCCTTGTCATACATTCCTTTCTCTGACCCACCAGCTAATGAGAGCCTGGCTGCAGAATCATCCAGACCAATATAGCGCAACCTTTCACTTTCTAACCTCTTTAGAGATCGACCTGACTCACCGGCTAATGAGAGCCTAGTAGCGGAATCTTCCGGGGCAATCCAGCACAACCTTTCCCATGCTATCCTCTCTAGATATCGACATGACCCACCGGCTAATGAGAGCCCAGCAGCCGAATCATCCGGGGAAACCCAGCACAACCTTTCACTTGTCAACATCTCTAGAGATCGATCTGACCCACCGACTAATGAGAGCCCGGCAGTAGAATCTTCTGGGGCAATCCATCACAACATTTCCCTTAGCCTCTCCAGAGATCGACCTGACCCACCGGCAAATGAGAGCCTGGTAGCGTAATCATCCGGGGCAATCTAGCACAAGATTTCACTTGCCAGCCTCTCTAGAGAGTGACCTGACCCACCGGCGAAAGAGAGCCTGACAACAGAATCATCCAGGGTAATCTAGCACAACTTTTCACTTGCCAGTCTCTCTAGATATCGACTTGACTCACCTGATAATGAGAGCCCAGCAGCGGAATCATCTGGGCAATCCATCATATCCTTTCCCTTGCCAGCCTCTCCAGAGATCGACCTGACCCACCGGCTAATGAAAGCCCAGCAGCGGAATCATCCGTGGCAATCCAGCATAACCTTTCAATTGCCAGCCTCTCTAGAGATTGATCGGACCCACCGGCTAATGAGATCCTGACAGCGAAATCATCTGGTGCAATCCAGCACAACCTTACTCTTTACAGACCCTTTAGAGATCGACTTGACCCACCGACTAATGAAATCTCGATAGCGGAATCATTTGTGGCCATCCAACACAACCTTCCACTTGCTAGCCTCTCCAGAGATCGACCTGACACACCGTCTATTGAGAACCCAAAAGTGGAATCATCTGAGGTAGTCCAACATTCATGCACATCATATGGACCTATAACAGAAAATACGTATCAATATCAATTTATACCAATATATCACAACATAACAGTTGAAGGGTAGAAACCTTTTAAGTCTTCTCCATTCCAAGCTTGGCAGAGGGGCATCCCTTCCATATCTCGAAGGTGATATCCCCTCCCCCCCCCCCCCACACCCTAACTTGAGTGCTTCCTCTGCAATGTATGGTCCTTCCCAGTTGGAATATAGCTTTTCGACCGCGGCTCACCATCCAGTTGTGTCAACCTTCTTCAGGACAAACCTCCCTTCTCGAATTGCTTCACTCGGATGTGCTTGTCAAAGTATCGAGCCATCCATCACTTGACCTCTTCTTATCGGACGGTTGCCAGGTCCCGGAGCTCTTCTGCCAGGTCCAATGATAGTCTTTCCTCTTCTTCATTCTCCACTCTCCATTCCATGTTTCCTTCACTCATTGCCACCACCCTTGGTGACTTTACCTCGAACTCGATCGGGAGCATGGACTCAGATCTGTGGGAGAGCTTGAATGGGGTTTCTCCTGTGGCTGTATTCGGCGTGGTTCTCGAGACCCACAGTACTGAGGGGTGCTTCTCTACCCAGCTACCCCTCAGGTTAGGATCAGAACTTTCTGAGTCTGTAGGTCTTCTTGGAGGAGAGGGAATTCTCTCCTTTCTCTTCTTAGAGACCTCAGCATTAAGAGCCATTGATCTCTCCTTGGCTTGAGTTCTGTTGGTGGTTTCCTCCTCCTTCCTTGTAGATAGTTGCATCTCAGATGAGATAAGCTTTCCAAAAAGAGTATGGAGAGGAGTTTCAACAAGCTTGACCCCTTCCCTGATGTCGCAGATCTTTGTGTCTCAGTCTCAAGTTAGAGACCTTAGGAACTTGTCCTTCAGCTCATAATTATTGAAGACCCTCCCATAGGTCTTCAGCTCATTGACCACCCTGAAAAACCTTTTATTGCAAACATCTATGCTTTACAGGCTGTGTTGCCTAAAGGCTTAATACACCTGGTTGAGGAGGGATTTCCTATCATCCCTCAATTCTGTAGTACCTTCCATATACATAATAAATGTATCCCACATTTCCTTGGTAGTTTCATAATACACCAAGTTTTGGAATGTGGAATCATCAATTGCACTTACTATTATATTTTGAGCTCTTTTATCCATAGCAAGAACAATTTCATCCTTAGTCATTTCAGTATAAGTCTTGGGCACTTGTAGAGTTAGATCTATGGTGGAGGCCTTTAAGAAGAAAAAAGGATCATCCTTTACAGTGATATAAATCCTAGGGTCTGAGGCTTCCATAAATAGCCTAACCATTTGCGTCCATATGCCAAAGGACTCCTTTTTTGCAAATTGGCAGCTTCATGGAGTGAATCTCCTTATGAACTCTAGAGGCAGCCATTGGATGTAGTAGTAGACTACTCCTTATTAGATCTAGTCAAACTGTTAAGTCCTTTTTGATCAACCTACCTATGATACCACTTAATAGTTAACCTGGTAGTAGTCTAACTCACCTAGAGGGGGTGAATAGGTTTCTTTGCTTTTTCTACTTATAATTAATTGTTTTAGTTGTTTAAGTAAAGTAGAAGAAACACACAAAAGCACACGACTATTTATAATGGTTCCCCAAGGTCTTGGTACATCCACTTTCCCTTTACACCATTCTAACAGTATGTTAGACAAGGCAATCTCCTTCAATAACTCAGCTCAATGAGCTTACAACACAAATCCCTCAGGATTTCTAAGGTTTTCTCCAAAACCCTACCTCAAGCCAGCAACCTACACTCAGGCTTATCAAGAATCCCGACCTTAGAGTCCTTCAACTCCTACAGCTCAGAAACCCTCCAGGTTTCCTACCTCAGACTTATCTCAAGTCCTACCTCAGATTTCCACTGAAATCCTATAGCTTAGACAGGGAGTACAACCCTACAATCTCAGGCACACATATCCTACAGCTCAGGTACAAAGGCCCTACAACTCAGAACAATAATATCTTACAGAAATTGATGATTCTAGTTTTACAACAGAAGATTATTTAAATAAACCTTCAACTTGATTCTTCTGTTGTAGAGCACATCAGATGTTGTCTTGAAGCAGGGCTGGATAATGGCAGCTACAGTCTTTGCACCACATGATCTTCTTCTTCAGTAGAAGGAAGAAGATTAACTTGTTCTGCTGAAACAAATCAGCAGGACCAAACTATCTCTCTTGGATTTATCTGCTTACAGCTTGAGAGAGAGATGACTTCACAAGAAGAAGAAGACGATGATATTTTGCACAGTATAATGTCTTCTTCCTTAAGGTCAGTCCCCTTTGATCCAATGAAATAGAAATGTCTTTTATACCTCCAGCAATCATCAATGTCTCTATTGAATGCCTAGTTGATGAGTCCCATTTATATATATATATTTTGGACTCATTTGGGCTAATATTCTAGTCTTTGCACCACATTTTAGGCACGTTTTCATTCATATGTTTTATTCCATGCTAGGTGCACTATTAAGCTCATTTCGGTGTGCAATTGCATTCCTTGTTGTTGGGGGTAAGCACATGGTGCTCCCCTTCCCTTCTTTTATGTTTTTCTGATGCTGGACGTGTATTCCCGGCTGTTATATCTTGTATGCAGGTGACCTGATCGTCCCGTTTTCCCCAGAAGTAATTTCTGTGCATATCGCACGGCCGTGCATTTCCTTGACGCACGGTTGGTTGTGGTCGTGCGTTTGTGTCTGTGCAGAAAATGGAGCGTCGGAGTTTACTCGTGCGTTTTGACGCACGAGCGGATTCGCCCGTGCGTGAGTAAAACGCACGGTCGACTTGTGTCTTTGTGATTTCAGAGCGTCGGAATTTACTCGTGCATTTGAACTCATGGGCAGTATTGGTCGTGCGTGATCAAATCGCACGGGCGGCGCAGCTTCTTCCCCAAGCCATATTTTATCCATTAATATCGCACGGTCTGCGCACGGTCATGCGTTCGACCGTGCGTGATCATTTTTTAGCCTGTTTTCTATAAAAAGCAGGAATCGAGGCAGTCAAAGGGGGGCGATTGGAGAGGCGGACTAGAGCAATTCATAGAGCGGGAAATCACTTCCTTCCCGCTGCTCTTGAGGGCTGAAGGCTTCCCCTTCATCTCCACCACCATAGAGGCCATTTCCGGTGATTTCCACCTCCATCCTTCCATCCGGGAGCACTAGGAAGCTTTCTCCACCATTAGCTCAAGACTTCCTTGCCGAGAGATCAGAGAAGCACTGAAGATCGTAGGAGTGGTGACAGCCTCCTTTGAGCCAAGCTCATCATCTGAGGGCCGAGTCCGGAGAGAGCCCGACAACCTCTCATTCCGGTCGTGAACCCAAGACATGACTTCTTCTTTGTGGTCCTCTCTAACCTTTGATGCTTGAACTTCTTTGTTGTTGTTTTATGAATGCTTGTTAAGTTAATCTTAAGGATTATTGCTTGTGTTCATATGCAATGTTGTTGTGATGGCATGAATAGCCTTTTTCCTAGTGATTTCTGAGATTCGTTGTGCGTGAAGCCACTAGTAATTGCTAGTGGTGATGTTTAGAGAAGAGGTGTGTGCGACCCTCAACCGTCATAGTTACATTCCGTCCATGCGCCTTCCAAAGCACGGCATCGCGGCCGTTGCATCCATCTCGCCTTGCGAAGCGGAGTTTTGACCCGCATCTTTCTTTATTCTGCAATAGCATAGGATCCCAAACCAAACCTCTCGTTGTTACTTAATAACCCTTTTAACTGATTTCCTGGTTTGAGCAAATCGTACTACCCAACTTGCGGTCCTTTGAGAACGATATTCGGGGAGTTTCTCCCTATTTTATTACTTGAGCGACCGGTGCACTGCCGTCGTATTGCATTTTGTGCCTGCTAACTAGCAGTGCCGAAATAGCACATCAAGTTTTTGGCGCCGTTGCCGGGGACCGCAAGCGTGTTCGATTTGTTTTTCTTTGGAGATCCGTTTTAAGGTCTTTTTTTTATTACTTTTTTTGTCTTGTGTTGAATAGCGGTGTATGCATAGAAGAGATCCTGGTGAGTGCGCAGAATTTGACCTTGAAATAGAGCGTACCCTGCGGGCGCGTCTCCGTGCTGCTGCCACCATGGATGTTAATGGAAATCAGGCTAATCCTGGAGAGGGAAATGCACCAGTCATGGGTCAGGTAGCTGACAAAAATGAAGTGGTCAGGCCGAGACCTAGGACCATGAGAGACTACACCACTACTACAATTGGGAGTGTGTATCCTGGTTTTGGGCCTGACATCATGAACAATCAGTTCGAAATCAAGCCCGCCATCCTGAACATCATCCGTAACAACGCGCAGTTCTCTGGGATGCCCAGTGAAGACCCACATCTTCACTTGGCTGAATTCGCCGACATTTGCGGTACCTTCCGGTATGCTAGAATCACCGATGAAACAGTCAAGTTGAGACTGTTTCCATTCTCATTGCGTGACAAAGCCAAGGTGTGGCTCCATTCTATCCCTCCAGGAACTGCTGCAACGTGGGATGTACTCGCATCCAAGTTTCTCGCCAAATTCCACCCGGTGGACAAGATTGTAAGCCTTCGGCGTGAGATCGCCACCTTCCGGCAAGCTGAGCAGGAAACCCTCGCAGAAGCTTGGGAGCGTGTTTGTGACCTCCTGCGCAAATGCCCAAATCACGAGCTCCATCCGTGGAACATTGTGGAGACCTTCTACTTCGCCATCAAGCCCAACCATCGGTCGATGATTGACGCTGCTGTAGGAGGAACCTTGATGAACCACACGCCTAAGGAAGCTCTTAGAATTCTGCAGGACACCGCGTCCCACATCACTTTCTGGACTGCGGGGAGAAACGCGCCTAGAAGCGCTCAGGGACTATTTATGGTGGATTCACTACCTCCCACTGTTGCGCCCGCGTCTAACATTACATGTGAAGGATGTGGAGGTGGTGGTCACCACTCATACGAGTGCCCAGGTAGCGGGCTATCAGGTGAATTATCTCAGCTAAGTTTAAATGAATCTGTGAATTTCTTTGGAAATCAAGCTAGGGGGGGCACCCTACGGAAATGCTTATAATCCTGGCGTGAGAAATCAGCCCAATTTTTTATGGAACCAAAATGCTGCAGGCCAACGATGGCAACCGGGCCAGCATCAAAACGAAGCTCAAGCATCCGGAAGTCAACCAAGGCCGCCTCAGCCAGGTTATAATCAAGGTGCCTTAGTCCCTAAGAAAAGTAATCTGGAAGAGTTGGTGGAGAGGTTTATGGAAGTCGCCAATGCTAATATGGTGAACCAAACCGCGTCCATGCGTAACTTGGAAACGCAAGTGGACCAACTGGATCAAGTGCTAACCGAGCGTGCGCAAGGGACCTTTCCCAGTAATACAGAAAAAAATCCAATTAACCAAGGGAAGAGTCTCTCCGACGCGGGAGTTGGTGAACTAAGTTAGTTGGTAGTTGCTTGCTCCATTAACAATATTGAAACGACAGCCCTATGTGATTCTGGTTCATCGCGCAACATCCTCTCCTTGCAGGATGTTGCTAAACTGCAACTTAATATGGATACGGATGAACGGAAGTCACTAGTGCTTGCTAATGGGACTGTAGTTAAGGCTGAGGGAGAAGTCAGGAATGTGGAAGTTACAATTGAAGGGACCAATTCTGAATCAATCCATTCCCATCTTGGGAGTAGCGTTCTTAAAAGAGAGCAGTGCCACCTTAGATTTTTCTAAGGGGTGTGTTGTCTTACCCTGTAAGGTGACGCCCTCCACTTATCCCAAGATTGTATCAGAAGCGGTAATCCACTCCCCCCTTGTTTTTTCTGATAAACCATTTAGTGATGCAGAAGCCGAGATAAGAACAGAATCGCCAAAAAGAGAAAAGAATGAAGAAAAGTTGCAAGTTGTGATGGACGAGGGGACGAAGGAAGAAGACAGCAATGAGAGTAGAATGTTGAATGACGAGGGAGAAGGCGGAATAAAGCGCCTTATGAAAATTTGCCCAAGTCAAAGTAAAAATTGTAAACATTTTAAGCAGGTCCATTGAGCTGATCCGGTTGCCACGGCGGCGACGGAAGTGAAGCCACCCACCACTAAGGCGGGAAATTCTGCCTGTAATCAACATTGGTGCTCTCCAACTGTGGAGAAGCTGAGGAAAGAAAAATTGCTGCGTGAATCACGCTCTGCTGCCCTCCGGCGCGGGAAGGAAGAGGCTACGGGCAAGGTGGAGACATCCTCCTTGGGCCCTAAAGCCTTCACCTCTTTCCCATCTCGCGTAGCGGGCGAGAACCACCACAAATCAGCATACAGCTGATGCGTGTTGGGGTCTCGGGGTTGTGATTGTGTTGTTTCTTCCGTCTGATTTTTGTGCTATATTTGTCACTTCGCTGTGTTGGTTGTTTTTATTTATTTTGGAACAATATCTTTCTACTCTTTGAACAATGCTTAATACAGGTACTTGGTCCACCTTAAAGGACGTTAAACAAAAGGGCTTCTTGGGAGACAACCCATGGGGAACCACCCGGTTCCGTCTAGCTTTTTAATTCCTTTTGTGCACTGTTATTTCTGTTTTGCTAACATTGTAGGAGGATGCTTTCTTGTGGACGATGATGAAGGAGAAATATTTTTAAAAATGATGGGATTACCGCACTTCTGGCATGCTCTTTTATGAGCATAGGTCGACTCTACCCCTCTCTTACTTATGTTTGAATTGTTTATTCTAGTTAGTTTTAATCAAGTCTGGGGGAGAGAGCGAGCTGTGCACGTGCACACACGTTGCATGACATGCTAGAATGTGCTGAGTTAGGATTTATATTTTGTTGCGCACATTGCATACACTTGCACCTAATTCACGCGCACTTGATCACGCATGCTTTTTGGGTATCGCTGCGAGGTTTTCTCACTCGTAAGAATTGATTGTTAGCATATGAGTGAGGAGTAGAGAAAAATGTTGAGTCGAGTAGTGCTCTAGTCAAGTGCTCCCGTCACGCCTAGAAATTCAATTAGAGTAGAATGAAATTCAGAATTATAATTTAGTTATTTCTTTTATAGTAGATGAAATTTATTTTACTTTAGTGGTGAATCCGGTGAATCCAACGGTAGCATAAGGTCGAGTGTAGCAGACTAGTAGTAGCTTATTACTAGGGTCGGAAGGAAGGACAACCTTTCTTGGTGGCTAGAACTTGCACTAGGCGACTCTCGACACGATTGTGTTGAAGTACTCGTCATAAAATGTGATATAGGCCATTTCTTGATCCGGTTGAGCTTTGGAAATCCTTACCTACGTAATCACCATTGCAAGCCCAATTGAGCCTACCTTTCCTCCTTGTTTTGTTCCACTACAAATTTAACCAAAGCCATACGGCCGAACCTATTTGCGCACCAACCGATGAGCTGAAAGAAATTTCTGTTTCGATCACATTTGGTGTCATCTGTGTTATGTATGGCAGCTTTGAATTAGCTAAAGGAGCTTTTATTGTGCTTAAGAAAAGTGTTATTTTGTCGAAAAGAGAAAAGAAAAAAAATAATAAGGTTGTGTAAAAATAATTTTCTCTCAGCAAATTCTATTTTTATCTGGCTCAGCACGCACCTAGTGTTCAATTGAAGTCTGGGGGTGTCGTGTAATTACTGAAAATATTGTATTGGTGATTGTTATTATCTTGAGTGCTTAGGTTGTGTTAAGTGCGATTCCCATCGTCCTTCTACTTACCTAGCCTATACTCCCCAATAATTACCTATAAGTCCTATTGATTTTAGACATGAGTCGTTTCATGCAGTAGAGAGAGTGCGGACGTGCAAGCCTATGGACACCGACTTTGATGGATTTCTTAGGAGTTTGTCCCTAGCTTCGATTCGAGTAATACTCTACTCATTAGTCATGCTATTTTCCCTTTTTGCGCGACCGAAAGAATCACCAGGATTCACCATCCAAGTAAATTAAATTTCAATTTACTGTTTTAGAAATAATTAGATACAATCTTGAGTTTAATTCCGTTCTAATGCATTTCTATGCGCAAGAGCATGCGACTTCGCATTGTTCTCTACCGCTCAAACTCATGCTAACATTCAATTGTTTTGACAAGAGAGCTGAGTAGTTTGCCCGAGATGTGCAAATGGTTAAGTCTGGGGGTGTGATGAGTCCCATTTATATATATATTTTTGGACTCATTTGGGCTAATATTCTAGTCTTTGCACCACATTTTAGGCATGTTTTCATTCATATGTTTTATTCCATGCTAGGTGCACTATTAAGCTCATTTCGGTGTGCAATTGCATTCCTTGTTGTTGGGGGTAAGCACATGGTGCTCCCCTTCCCTTCTTTTATGTTTTTCTGATGCTGGACGTGTAGTCCCAGCTGTTATATCTTGTATGCAGGTGACCTGTCGTCCCATTTTCCCCATAAGTAATTTTTGTGCATATCGTTTGGTCGTGCGTTTCCTTGACGCAAGGTTGGTTGTGGTAGTGCATTTGTGTCTGGGCAGAAAATGGAGCGTCGTAGTTTACTCGTGCGTTTTGACGCACGGGCGGATTCGCCCGTGCGTGAGTAAAACGCAAAGTCGACCTGTGTCTTTGTGATTTCAAAGCATCGGAGTTTACTCGTGAGTTTGAACGCACAGGCGGTATTGGTCGTGCATGATCAAATCGCACGGGCGGCGCAGCTTCTTCCCCAAGAAATATTTTATCCGTTAATATCGCACGGTCTGCGCACGGTCGTGCGTTCGACCGTGCGTGATCATTTTTTAGCCTGTTTGCTATAAAAAGCAAGAATCGAGGCAGTCAAAGGGGGGCGATTGGAGACGTGGACTGGAGCGATTCAGAGAGCGGGAAATCACTTCCTTCCCGCTGCTCTTGAGGGCTGAAGGATTCCCCTTCATCTCCACCACCATAGAGGCCATTTCCGGTGATTTCCACCTCCATCCTTCCATCCGGGAGCACTAGGAAGCTTTCTCCACTATTAGCTCAAGCATTCCTCGCCGTGAGAGCAGAGAAGCGCTGAAGATCGTAGGAGCGGTGACAGCCTCCTTCGAGCCAAGCTCACCATCTGAGGGCCGAGTCCGGAGAGAGCCCGACAACCTCTCATTCCGGCCGTGAACCCAAGATGTGACTTCTTCTTTGTGGTCCTCTCTAACCTTTAATGCTTGAACTTCTTTGTTGTTGTTTTATGAATGCTTGTTAAGTTAATTTTAAGGAATATTGCTTGTGTTCATATGCAATGTTGTTGTGATGGCATGAATAGCCTTTTTCCTAGTGATTTCCGAGATTCGTTGTGCGTGAAGCCACTAGCAATTGCTAGTGGTGATGTTTAGAGAAAAGATGTGTGCGATCCTCAACCGTCATAGTTACATTCCGTCCATGCGCCTTCTAAAGCACGGCATCGCGGCCGTTGCATCCATCTCGCCTTGCGAAGCGGAGTTTTGACCCGCATCTTTCTTTATTCTGCAATAGCATAGGATCCCAAACCAAACCTCCCGTTGTTACTTAATAACCCTTTTAACTGATTTCCTGGTTTGAGCAAATCGTACTACCCAACTTGCGGTCCTTTGAGAATGATATTCGGGGAGTTTCTCCCTATTTTATTACTTGAGCGACCGGTGCACTGCCGTCGTATCACATTTTGTGCCTGCTAACTAGCAGTGCCGAAATAGCGCATCACTAGTCACAACATGGACGAAAAAGGAAACACATATCTTACTTTCTAAGTACTTCCGCTAAAAATAGATCTCGTCAGTTTAACGGTCCATTTGAATTTATCTAAGCGGATGGGCTGAGATAGGCTCCAGTCACAGCGGCAGAATAAACTGCGTCCCAGAAGATCCACTGAGACAGATAGCCTTCTCAGTTGTTTCCTCTATATGCTGCATAAATGTGACAATCTTCACTCTCAGCGGCAATACAGCTGAGTCTCAGCGGTTCATCTGAGACCAGACTATTATCTCAGTTGATCTTGACAGTGAGATATGCAATACTATTCCAATGTTTGGAGTAGCTTAAGCCTATATAAAAAAGAGATAAAATGGATTATCAAATACAATATGCACTTAGAATTATATGTGATTCATCTTCAAATCTAGGGAACATTGAGGGGCAATATTCCCAATAGCTCTCATGAATGTACTGGAGTTGTGGCTTTGTTCGTCCGTCCTTCATCACTTTTAAGAGGAGGAGGACCACTCTTTAAATAGAATCGGATCCTAGCGCTGGGGTAGTGCTTTCGCCGAGCGGTAGCCTCTTTATGCAATAGGCTGGCACACGGATTTAGTCAACTTTGGCAACCTTGTTGCTCCAATTTTGGTAACCCCTCATACCACTCCATAGTAGTACAAACGCGCCGCATTAGCACTATATGTTTCCTCGCCGTCGGATCTCCTTCTTTTTTGCTCCTCGATCAGCAGCATGATGGCGGGCCTTTAATATGTTACCGTCGGGCGTTAGAGTTAACGCTATGCGATAGCACATGCTATATATGAGTTCCACCGATATTCCATTCTTGGCGATACTATCGTCTCAATGATGTTTCCAAATACTCGGATGCTACTTCTAGTGGTAGCGTTAACGTGGCCCATTAGATACAGAGCATCGTCATCTTTCTTTATCATACTCAAAGGGTCTTGAAAGCTAGAGTTCCTGCACACTATACACACATGGCAAGTATGATCAATGACAATGGGATTTGTTATTCTCAAACTAAGAGATGTGGAAAGCGGGTTTCAACAAACTCCCCCTTTTGATAATAACAAATCCTCTTAGAAAGAAATCATTCAAATATAAGATTTGTGTTTATAGTAAAGGATAAGCGTGATGGTATGTATATGTTCTCCCTATATAGATGCTCCCCCTATATGAATGCTCCTCCTACATCAAAGCTTCCTATGTATTTTATTCTCCTTATATGTGAATTTCTTTCAAAGTTGTTCTCCCCCTTTGGGTGTTAACAAAAGAGGGTGGAAGGAAAATATATCATTTATGGTATAATATTTTACTTTTTTTTAGAGAGGGGATTGTGCATAACAAAGATTTATCACTAGTGATACCACGTGGTGAGTGAGAAAAGAAATTTGATTTGTAGATGTGAGGTATTATTAGTTTAGTAAAAAATACCACTTGTTGGGTAAGAAAATATTCATGATCGACGTACAAGTAGTAAAATAGTGGAAAGCATGTTCAAAGATTTTGTAAGTAAACATCTTTATAGGAGTTTTAAGCAAAGTAAATAAGTAAGAGTTTTAAGCAAAGTAAATAAGTAAGAGTTTTAGCCTTGTAAAAAATAGATGCTTTATCGTTTGTAGGACAAGATCAAATATCACTTGCTATCAAAACATTATAGCACTTGATGAGAAATAATCAAGATTGAGCACACAAGGCATAACGGAAGATAAGTTCAAAATAAATGTTAGCATGATGCACTTTATCAAGATAAGATAGGAAGTTGCAATGTTCTAAATTTGTAATTCATGTAAACTTATATGTTATAGAGATCATGCATTGCTATCTAGTGCATCTACTAAAGATTATAGAGAGAAAAATATAGATATGCATTAGAATCCAGTTCTCATGAGTAGAAGTGTTATAAGAGATAATGACGTGTACAAATAGTGTTTTTGTTAAGAGTATATAAATGATTTAATCAAAACACATGACATGTATAATGGAATAAACACAACATTATCGAAAATGTGTATAGATGTGTTTGCACAAGACACTTTACAATTCTCTCCAAGGTGCTTAACCTCACAATGCTCATTAAGACTTCTCAGGAAGGTGAGTAGTGCTTGGTGGAGTTATCTTTGTCAGTTATTCATTTGAATTTTAGCTTAATGACAAAGGTCTCCGAATTCACTGTTTTTGCAAACATAAAGTTTTTTTTGTTTTGAACACACTTCTTCATATATGGGTGCTTGAAAGAGATTTTTATTGTGGTGTAGGTAATCTAATCACACGTCTCAATTATGTTAAGTTTGTACACTACACAGACATGTAAGAGTAAGACTAAAAATATATGTAGGTTATCAAAAAGGTGAGTGAGTTTATCTTATCAAATATAAAATATTACTCATACTTAGAGGCATGCTAAACACTCCTACACGTGTTTTTTACATTCAATTTCATTGCACAATACAAGATAGTTTTCAAGGCAAGACATAAAACAATGTCTTAAGACACTTGAAACTTGAATTAAACATATATTTTAATCTTGAAAAGATAACCCTAATCATCCTTGAAATATTTCAATGAATAACAAATAGTTTTTATAATTTTTTTGAATTTTAAAGACAATATCAAAACAATTGAAAACATATTTTTGTGTGTTTTAGTTTGTTTTTCAATTTTGTAGTTGATTTTTGATATATATACAAAACTAATTTTTGTTTAATTCTTTTATTTCTTTTAGATATTTTTTTTGATTTTAGTATTTAGAAAATAACAGGAAATGAATACATATACAGAGCTTTTTAAAACAAATACCAAGTTTAGCATTTTATACTACCACCAACATTTACAACTAACGACGGACACTAGTAACAGAAGTAGTGTTTTTCACAGAAAATATGTGTTTAAGTGATTTGCTTTTATTTTCGCCTGATTAGGATTGTTCAGTGTAAGGCTATGTAATAAAGCAAAGAAATCAAACAAGAACACACACAAAAAAAGTTGTTTGTCATTTTTAAGATAAGATGTCCAAAACCCCTAATTGTAGTCCAAGTAAAGAAAATCGTGCATCGGGTGTAGGATTGGTAAGGATGTCCGCAAATTGGTATTCAGTTCCTATACAGTTTACATGAGCATGTTCTTTCCTAATGTGATCCCTAATAAAGTTTTGATTTTTCTTGATTTAATGTTTTTCTAAGATAGGAGACACCAACTACCGCAAAGCGTTTTGATAAATATTGAAAAAGTTATGGATTTAAAATTTTTGCCCAAAGGTGTTAAGATGTTTGTTTTTTAAGGTCTTGAGTTTTAAATCAATGTAAGCTCGAAAATATGTATTATGCAAAACACAAGAAAAGCATGTTCAAACAAACTACATATGCATGAAAAGTGTAATCATAATGAGTGCATGCAATATATAGGATATAAGTATGTCCTAGATTATAATACTCTGACTATATGCCTACACACTTGCCCCGTACTAAGTAGGTTGGGGTGTTAGTCCCATATGCACACAAAAGAGGTCGCTCACCCTAGCACTCTCCCCCCCAAGTGCCTCATAAGTCCCCACTGGAACCCTCCCCATTTAAGGACAAAACATGACTTATAGGTTAGGACATCTAATGCATACAATACTACGCCCCCGCTATTGTGAAACATGTTATCATGGGCGAATGATCATGGACATGCTAGACATTTAAATCTAAAGATTGATTCATAAACTCTGCTATATTTTTAGGAATTTTTAGAATTATTATTGTAATTGTGATAGATGATTTTAAAGCCAAATAATTTTTATGATTTACAAAATTTCATTATTCAATTTTACCTTACCACAGCATGGCATGATATATCTAGCATAGAAATTAATTTCTACCTATAGTGATAGATGATGAGTTTGAATGCAATGTTATGTCATAAGATTAATAGTGATGATGTTGCATGTATTCAATAATAGAATTTCAATTTATAGAACTACAATGAAGTGATGATCCTATTTGATTTCATAAAGTTGATTCTAGGGTGTACATACGAGTGAGATACATGCAAACACAATACATAATACATTCATATAAAGATCATGATCACAAAACATATTTTGAAAGCAATATGATCTTTTTCAATTATGTTTATTGTTTGAATTAAAAGGTCCTTTGATTTTGCATGATTATTATAAATGATCATTTACTTTAACACATAGAAATTAAGTAGTCATAATCAATTATTCATGGTGATGTAAGTGAAGTATTATGAGAACATTCATAATTATGAGAACATTCATATTCATCTTTTTCAAATATGTTAAGGTAAAAGATTGTAAGGTGAAAAATGAATATATATATATATATTTATATATATATATATATATATAGATATATATATATAATGAGAAAATATTTTTGTTATTTTGAGACATTTGGTAAATTTTTATTTTAATTTTTAATTATAGAAATTAGCCAAAACATATAAAGCCTTTTTGAAGGAAAAGATAGTGATAATTAAAGTGGCAAAACTAATTTTTCGGAAATTCAATATTTTTCATGATTATGATTTAATATGATACGGGCTATCAAATGCAACAATGAAATTAAACAAATAAACAAAAGGTTGTGCATTTTATATTTTAACCAAAGACCCCTAAATATCCTATTAAATTATTATTTTTAAATAGTTATATTAGTCTTGATAGTATCACATAACAATTTTAGTATTCAATTTATAATGATAATATAAGACATTTGTAGGCAAAAGATTTAACAAGGATACAAACTAGAAAAGAGGATAAATAGGTCACTTGAAATGATATGACTTATTCAATTTCTTTCAATTTGATTTATTGGAGTTTTGAGCTTATGCAAGGTGATTTAGTCATATAGCAATATGCATAAAGTAACCATAAGGATGTTGAATCAAAAAGTGAAAATACAAAACAAAAATTGTACAAACCAAAAAATGAAAAGAAATTTGTTTTTACTTCTAATTTTAAGTTTAGTATATCATGTAGTAGAATATTGATTTTTCATTTTGATTCGGTTCTACTTCATGCAATTTAATGATACTAATGAATAAGAGATTTAGGTATCCAATGAGGACCAAGTGGGATGGTTCCTTTGGGTACCCAAATACATCGTGATGGGTTTTGGGGAAACAAGGATGATTGGACCCTTTCAATTGACATTATTGCGTCATTCTTAAGTATGGGTCTCCATACATACCTTGGAATAACATTATTTTTATTTTTCAAATTTCCACTATCATTTACTTGAATCTTTGGATAAAAAAGACTTTTGAATTTATTATTTAAATGAAATTTGTTTGCATTCAATTTTATGTTGGGAGAAGATTGATGTTGTAAATGATAATGATAATAGTGTTTTCGGATTTCAATTACAAGCTTTTGATGTTTTTCATTTCCTTTGTTTGACTTAGTAAAGATATGGGAATTCATATTCAACTTGCTTTTGGATTTTTCTTGATATTGTGGATTTATGTGTTGTGAATTTTTATTCATAATTTCCTTAAGCAAGTTAAATTTTGTTTTGAATTCATTATTCTTAATTTTGAGATTATGCCTAGCTTTATTATAAGCAAGTGTGGTATTTTTAAGAATTGATGATATAGAACTAATATGAGTTTAATAATCATTTCTCGATTCTTCAAATGTTTCATCCATCTCTCTAATTTCAATATTATAATTTTTGCACATAACACAATCACTTTTCAAAGATGAATTTTCTAAACATATTCTTTAATTTTGTTCTTTTACAAAAATACACTTATTTTCAAGATCCTTATATTTTTCTTTTATTTCATTATATTATATACAAGGTGAAGCAGTTTTAATTAAACAACACGAGGTGGAACTAGACATGTCAAGATTAATTTCTATATTAGCTTTTGTTTTTAAACTTTTATTTTCTAAACGTAATTTTGAGTTTAACATTTTTCATTTTATTAATTTTACGTTTAGCACTATTGAGCATATGCAATGTAGAAATCGAAGTTGTAGTGTAGAGAGGATTTTTGCTCACCATGCTCTCGGATGTGGCAAGATTTGTTCCTAAGGTTCCTTTGACATCTTCTTCTATGCATGATGTTCTCGTTGTGTCGCCATCCGAGCATAATCTTGCAGATTTGCATTCCACTTTCTTAGACAGGTCTTCCTCCAAGCACACGTCTTCATAAGTTTCTTCTCTTTGATCCATAAGAACTTGCTTGGGTTCATCATCTGTAGAAGGTAGACTATAATTATTTTCAAGAAAGTTCCAAATTTCATAAGCGGTAGGAAATAAATAAATGAGTCTAAGAATATTTTGATCTATTGCGCAAAATAAACTATTTATTATTTTAGCATTTAAGACCATCTCATTTCTATTTAGAATTCTTGGGGGCTTTTTGAAAGTGATATTCCAATCTTCAATGTCCAAAGATTTTAGAAATTTCTCCATTAAGATTCTCAGCCCTTTGTATTTTTCACCCATAAATAGAGGTGGTGATAATGATTTTTCACCCATACAGATCATGAAGCATCATTATTCCCGGTTGTTAGACCATTTTGGAATAATAACCTCGCTCTGATACCACCTGTTGGATCTGTAGGCACCCCTAGAGGGCGGGGGGGGGGGGGGGGGGGGGGGGGTGAATAAGGGTTTTAAAACATTTAGTGCTTAAATGAAATTATAGTTATATGTTGAATATATTTTATGAAATATTTCTCTCAAGATAAAGATATATGCTTTTATAAAACTGTTGGGAACAATGCCCAATAATGTTCCTAATTTGAAGAAGTGCTCTGGTCAATGATAAGTACAAATTGTATTTGATGTGCATTAGTAGGTTAGAATATCATATAAGCATAATGTATAAGCATCAAGCAAAAATATCTAAGGCATATATCGTCGTGTGAACAAGATACACACGACGATATTGTTGTAACAACGAGTATCATCATTGAGAAGACTCATGAAGGATCAAGGCTTACTGCAGAGTATAGACTGTATGTCTAGTACTTCTCTAACCTCTTTAAGTCCAAAATCGTTGAGAAGGACTTGGCATATCGTCGAATAAATATGTATATATCGTTGAGACTACTCGCAGAGATCAGCAGAAAGATTATCTCATGAATCATCATGGTAATATGGACAACACGACGATATCATTGTGTCAACAAAGTACGCACGACGATATCGTTGTGAGATCAAGAAGAATCAACCAAGTCACAGTATCGTCGTGTCAACAAGTATCACACGATGATATAGTTGTGAAGACTAACATGATGAAGCTCTTTAGAAGACTTGCTCAAAGTATCTGGCTAAGAGGATTTATCGTCGAGAATGAAAGGGTGTCGTTGGAAAGACTGCCTTACAGAAGTTCTTCAGGGCTCTTAAGAGAAATGTCCAGCTAAGTCGAAGACAACATCGTAAAGGAGTCTTGTCGTCTAGAAGACTAAGTCAGAATTCATAGAGACAGTTTGCAGATAAAGTGTTCCTTATCATCAGGATGATCACAATGATATCAATGATAAGTCAGGATGATCTCAACGATATCTACAAGAAGACCTCAAATCAGCAATATATTCACGAAGACATCGTTGAGATGACTTCATGTTATCGTGAGTGCAAGTGTAGCTGTGATATCTCATATCATCGAGATATCCTTCTCAGAAGAAGATTTAAGAAGACTTGAAGATTTTTGCCTAAGTCCAAGATGGATCGCCGAGACGGCAAGCTCTGTCGTCGAGATGTCACCTAAGTCATCGAGACATGCCAAGATTTTTTGAAACGCTCTGTAGGAATTTAATGTTGCCGCCTGGTGGTCCAATCAATTTGTGTTGTTAAGGAACCGGCCTCTGACACTTAAAGGACATCTAAATAGATCGTTAGACGGCCCCTCAGTCATATAAAAGGTATAAGTGTCTGCCCTAATTTTAATGAAGAATACCAAGAATGTTCGACTCAATCAAAAAGTAATAGAGGATGTGTGAAGAAGGAACAAATTCCCGAGAACAATACGCTCTTGATCTATGTTCTCCAAGTTTTAGTCAAGCAACATCGACTGTAAAGATTGTTCCAGATTGAAGGAAGGATTGAAGAGAAGCCTTTGCTATGAAGAAAGATCATTCTTGATATCTCTTTAAGTCCAGAAGATGTCTTCATCAGGCTTCAGAAGAACTCTCCAGTATTTTCTTTACTGTGTTAAGTGTTCTTCATTATTGTATTTTATACATTCTCAGTAGGGCTTAAGGGCCTGAGTTGTAGGGCTTGAGGGCCTGAGTTGTAAGGTTCCTGGAACCTTAGGTAGGATCCTAGAAGGATCTGAGTTGTAGGGCTTGAGGGCCTGAGTTGTATGTCCTGTGCACCTGAGTTATAAGATTTGTGAAGTAGATCTAAGTTTTGGGGGAGTTTACTGAGTCTAGCATACTTCTAGATATGCACAGAGGGACAGTGGAGTACCCTAGATCAATTGTCTAGGGGAACCACTATAAACTACTGTGTGTTTTCTGTGGTGTGCTCAAGTATATTTATATCCCTAAGAAGGAACAGTCTTTAAGAAAAAAAATACTCAATTCTTTGAAACACCTATTCACCCCCCATAGGTGATTAGACAACATCCTAAATCAACAAGTGGTATAAGAGGGAGGTTGTTCAAAGAAAGCTTAACATCTTGAACTTATATTCCCTTGGGTGTGTCAAGTTATCACCATAAAAAGTCAAAGCTCCATGAAGACTGTAAGAAGATCAAATGTCAAGAAGTTTAGATCCTTAAGTGAAAGCAGTTGTTGCTCCTCTTACTCTGAAGAAGGAACATTCATGGAACTAAGTGTGAAAGGAATAAAAGTGCTGGAACCGAGAATTTGCCCATCGAGGAGTTCGGGCCCCTTAGAGGGAGCAGCTATCATTTACTTATCCCGCATATGAACTTGACTAAAGATTCAGAACTACACACCGACCCTTAGCTGCAGTGCGGAGGTCCCAACACACACTTAGAAGAACATATAGCGCTTCCCCTCCCAAGCCAAAGCTGAAGTTGGGCACCTTGGAGAGCCTTGGGAGCTAACCAAAGTTGTCTAGAGGAGGAAGAAGCCAAAGAATTGGAATCCCTCCAAAGGTGCCCTTCAGGGTCTATATATAGTTTTTCTCTACTGGGTCTGCTAATAACATAATTCCGCCTTTCGGTTTTGCTAAACACACCTCAAAATGGTCTGCCAACAACCAAACTCCGCTGTTCTGAAGGGCTATTGGCAGTATCCCAAGGGTATCCAGGTAAATTCACCTTCAGATCCCACTGGGCGAATGGTCAGTAAAGGCACCACTCGCCTAACTTCCCGCACACCTGGCTCTCTAGATCCTACTGGGCCTTCGGTGATGGAACAGAGCTTTGAGGAGGGGGAGGATGTGATCTCACTGCCTCTCTCTCCCAGCGGTCTTTCATACTTCCTTGGCGATCCTAGAGATGCCAAGACGATGATGGAACGGGTGACTGAAGTTCTAGGGAAACTCATCTGGATGCAGTGAGACATCTCTGGTCAGTCGAGCGGACACCGGGCAATTATTAAGCGCAGGATGAGCATTCTCGAGAGGGATTACTCGCACCTCGTTGGGGTGATGGAGCGACAGGGAGCCAGGTTCAAGGAAAATTCCCCCGGGAGGCATATCGTGTGGGAAAGGGACTAAATGTGCTTGGTCAATCAAGAACATACCGTCGTAAGCGCATACTATGACCAGCGAGTGCCGCCGAGGATGGGGAGGCGAGGTCGGAGTCGATGGTAATGGATCCAGTATTGAGCCTACCGACACTCACCCCCCGTATCCTCCTTACTGCTTCACCTACCTTTCCACTCTTAATTTTATTTTTTGTAATGAATTACGAAATTGGCCTTGTTTAGAGAACGATCTCTTTACCTTAGATGTTATAACCATATTTCTGTTCCACATGATTTATTTTATGTTTTGCCGAATGCTGATGTCTCGCATAACGTTTTGGTTTCGCCTTGTGCTTTATCTTTCTCCTCCTGCCCGCCTACGATGGACTCTGCATGAGGCACTCGTCGCATGCGGACGAGTGAGGCGAAGGTGGGGTCGGCTCAAGTTCTGAGGCGTCAGGGCAGCGTGGTCACTGCCCGCACTCTCGTGCCTAGGATACTTCTCGATTTACGCATTTTTCTATAAATAGCTAGGCCCACATATCGCATTTATTACTGTTTCATTCCTGCTTTCTATCCTTTCCGCACTCGCACACACACTAGCGCCTTTCTCTAGGCTTTTCGCGTGACTCAACTTCCACACCTACCATTACGCGATGGTGGTCAAAACTGATGGCAGAGATAAGTGTGCCCAAGCATTAGCTACTCATGATTTCTCTCCCTGTGATTTAACGAAAGATGAGTTTATGATGGTGATCGCAGATTACATCCCGCCTGGGTTCGTCGCGCGCCGCCCCAGAAATCGTGGCCGCGTCTACCAGTTCTCACCCGACACGCTTTTTATTCCCTGGAGCATTTCGAAGTGGGATTCTACCTCCCTCTCTAGCCGGAGTTGCGCCAGACCTTCGCTACTTCGGAGTTGTTCCTGCGCAACTCAACCCCAACTCCATAGCTATGTTGGTAGCATTCGCCTGCTACCAACATGAGGAGAGGATTTAGTTCAGCCTCCTCTTCTTCCACAAATTATTCAACTTCCGTGCGAAAAGCGGGGTCGCCTTCTTCTCTGGTCAGCACCCGCGCTTTGTCTTTGTCACCGGCAATTTCGGCAATATTCTTCTCGTGCCTCTGCAGGAGGATGAATCGACCTATAAGCCTCTAAATGGGAGGTCCCGAGTCCAAGCTTCACCAGTACATCATGGAGCACGGCATGGATGTTGTCCACTTGAGGAAGAATGTTGACTCGCTCCCTCTAGTTCTCCTGAGAGATGGTAATGCGAACTACTTCTGCGCGCTGAGCCTCGCTTGTCTTTCTGTCTACCTTTGTTAGTCAAAAACTTGATGCAGGAGCGCGAGATCTTCCCCTACACCCTCCGCATGCGAATGAGGAAGCTCCCAACACTGCTCTAACTCTCGCACGAGCTGTCGCCAAAGCCTGCCAAAAGGATCTGAGCCCCTCCAAGCCCAGTGGCCAGAAGCGAAAGCCCGAAACTGCTCCCGCTTCGTCTCCCTCCAAGCGGTCAAAGTCCTCGGCACTCGGCAAAGGTAAGGCAGTCATCAACGAGACTCCCCGGGTGAGTGCTCCGACCATGATAGGGTTGGTGGGTACCGCAGTGGATGGGGTGGTCGGGGCCTCAAGCGCGCCGGCGGAAGCCTCTGCGGGACCGGTGCCGAGAGGGCACCAGAATTATGGCTTGGGCGAGAAGTATAGCGAGTAGCAGGTGAAACCATACTTCAGTGGGACCAAAAGGCCAATCGGGCCTCGATCTCTACACTCCTCCCGTCCTGGGTGGAGCAGGACACCGTCAACGGCGAGTCCTACACCCTTTCTTTTGCGCTCTACAACCGAGAGGATGCCACAATTTTTGATGCTGAGTCCACTCGGTCCCTTGCGCCCGAGGCCGCGCGAGCCCATCAGCGTGCTCTCGAGCTCACGCACATGTCATCGTAACACAACATCAACCTCGCGCAAAACCTTACCGAGGTTGAGAAAACGTGGTCCCTCGCTTCTTCCGAAGTCGTGTCTTTGACGCACAAGCTACAGGATGCCGAGACCATCCTCGCCAACTGCCCAATGAGAGCGGTAAGTTCGGCCATTCATGGATGCTTACGCTTTTGCTTTATCTCACCCTAACCTTATCATTTTCCTTTTTCTTCCAGGACACCTGAACATGGTCCTACTGCGAGTGCGAGTGGCCAGCCTCGAGGGAAAGATCAAGGAGCTGAGGGCTGAGAACCAACGCTTGTGAAATGCCACTGTCCCGCCACCTCTTGGAGAGAAGAGCAAGCGACATCATTGTACAAACTACGAGATTGAAGTGATGATGGTGGATAATGCCCAAGGGGAAGTGAGGCACGTGTTGTAAAAGTTGCGGGATGCTGGGCTCTTGAACGAAGGCGGTGAGAGGCTCACTGCTCACAACATGATGCCTTGTCTCTTTACCCCGATAGATGTGTCAGAGGATGAAGTCGACCTTCAACACGAGAGCGGCGCTATCCATCCTTTAGGTGAAAGCGACGAGTCCTCCAGCAAGAAGTCCAGTGACTCCCCCTGAAGATTTTCTGCTCTCTTTTTCTAGTTTTCTTTTCCTTTCCCCCTTTTTAATGTAATAAATGCTAGGGAGAGACCCCCTATTGTTGGCAGAAACTTTTTATAATGAAAGGAAATATATTTATTCTTTTAACAAAGATTTTCCCTTTTATTCTTCATTCTCTACTTATTATTCGCCAATCGCACCTAGTTGAAGCACTCGCACGTCGTCGACCCTTAAACCTGGGCCATGATCAAGGCGTTCTCTCCTCAAGGGTGTGTAAAAAGGTCGTAGCCCATATGCATGCGCCCATACCCTTTTAGAATTTAGGTGGTGACCACGATGACTATGCCGGATGCATGATCTTGTCGAGGGCACGCCTATTTTGAATGATTCCAAGGTCTCTTTAGGTAGTCCGACACCTCAGGTGCATCCATCAGGTGAGTGCCCCTCTCGGTGGACCCCACTCACATACCTTTACCTGTAATGCCTCCCTCCCTTGTCAAACATTCCTTTCTCTGACCCACCGGCTAATGAGAGCCCGACAGTGGAATCATCCAGATCAATCCAGCACAACCTTTCACTTTCTAACCTATTCAGAGATCGACCTGACTCACCGACTAATGAAAGCCTAGCAGCAGAATCTTCCGGGGCAATCCAGCACAACCTTTCCCATGCTAGCCTCTCTAGATATCGACCTGACCCACCAGCTAATGAGAGCCCGACAATGGAATCATCCGGGGAAACCCAGCACAACCTATTACTTGCCAACCTCTCTAGAGATCGATCTGACCCACCGACTAATGAGAGCCCGGCAGTAGAATCTTCTAGGGCAATCCATCACAACTTTTCGCTTGCTAGCCTCTCCAGAGATTGACCTGACCCACCGGCAAATGATAGCCCGACAGTAGAATCATCCGGGGCAATCCAGCACAACCCTTCACTTGCCAGCCTCTCTAGAAATTGACCTGACCCACCAGCGAATGAGAGCCCGGCAGCGGAATCATCCGGGGTAATCCAACACAACTTTTCACTTGCCAGTCTCTCTGGATATCGACCTGACTCACTAGCTAATGAGAGCCCAGCAGCGGAATCATCCGGGGCAATCCATCACAACCTTTCCCTTGCCAGCCTCTCCAGAGATCGACCTGACCCACCTGCTAATGAAAGCCCAGCAACGGAATCATCCGGGGAAATCCAGCATAACCTTTCACTTGCCATCCTCTCATGAGATTGACCTGACCCACCTGCTAATGAGAGCCCGATAGCGAAATCATCTAGTGCAATCCAGCACAACCATTCTCTTGACAGCCCCTCCAGAGATCGACCTGACCCACCAGCTAATGAAAGACCGATAGCCGAATCATTCGGGGCAATCCAACAAAACCTTTCACTTGCCAGCCTCTCCAGAGATCGACCTGACCCACCGGCTAATGAGAACCCGACAGTGGAATCATCCGAGGCAGTCCAGCATTCATGCACATCATATGGACCTATAACAGAAAAGACGTAACAATATCAATTTATACCAATATATCATAACATAACAGTTCAAGGGTAGAAACATTTTAAGTCTTCTCCGTTCCAAGCTCGGCATAGGGGCATCCCTTCCACATCCCAAAGGTGATACCCCCCCCTCCCCCGACCCCACCCTAACTTGAGTGCTTCCTCTACAATGTAAGGTCCTTCCCAGTTGGAATTGAGCTTTTCGACTGCGGCTCACCATCCAGTTGTGTCAACCTTCTTCAGGACCAAACCTCCGTTCTCAAACTACTTCACTCGGATGTGCTTGTCAAAGTATCGAGCCATCCATCGCTTGACCTCTTCTTGTCGGACGGTTGCTAGGTCCCGGAGCTCTTCTGCCAGGTCCAATGATAGTCTTTGCTCTTCTTCATTCTCTACTCTCCATTCCTTGCTTCCTTCACCTATTGCCACCACCCTTGGTGACTTTACCTCGAACTCGATCGGGAGCACGACCTCAGATCTGTTGGAGAGATGGAATGGGGTTTCTCCTGTAGCTGTATTCGGTGTGGTTCTCAAGACCCACAGGACTGAGGGGAGCTGCTCTACCCATCTACCCCTCAGGTTCTTGACTTTCTTTTTAAGCAAGTTTACAATTATTTTTTTTGCCACCTCCACCTACCCATTGCTCCTAGGGTGGTGGACCGACGCAAAGCGAAGATCTATACCCAGTTGGTCGCAGAAGCTAACGAACTCATCACTGGAAAACTGTGGCCCATTGTCTATGACGATGGCAAATGGAGCCCATGTAGACAGACTATTTCCCCCATACAAAATTTCTTACAACTTGAGATGTTACCTTGCCTAACGCCTTCACCTCCAGCCACTTGGAGAAGTAATATATCATTACTAGCAGGAACTTTCGTTGGCCACTAGCTTGGGGAAAAGGGCCTACGAAGTCAAACCCATATATCGCGAATGGCAATGGATCTGTGATGGTCCGGAGCCTCTAGGCTGGTAGGAGTTGGAGAGTAGCATATAGCTTGCACTTGGAGCACTTCTTTGGGAATTCTGCCACATCCTTGCTGAGGGTAGGCCAAATGTAGCCTTGCCTCAGCACCCTTCCCTACAGGGTCCTGCTCCCATAATGGTTGCTACATTCCCCTGAGTGGATCTCATCCAGGACCCTCGGGGCCTCCTCTTCTGACACACAGTGGGCTAGGAGTCTCGAGAGGGTCTTTCCATATAATCCTCCTTCACGCAAAGAATAGTATGCTGACTTGTACCTGAATCACTATTTATCTACGTCCCCTCCTGGGAACTTCCACGACGTTAGGAAGGTGATGAAGGGGCCCATCCATGATGCTCGTTGATCTATCTCCATCGACACACCCTCCTCGATAGATGGTCAGAAAAGTTTTGACATTGTCCCTCCTGCCCGAGGACCGAACTTGGCCAAGAGGTCTGTCGGGGTGCTCTCGTCCCTCGACACATGCTGAATTGAGACGGTACAGAACTGTCCGATGAGACCCTTGAACTTCCCTAGATATCGCTAGAGAGTCGGCTCATTTTCCTTGAACTCTCCCTTGACTTGGCAAGCCACCACCATGGAGTATGTTTAGACCTCCACGTCCTACATTCCCAACTCCCTGGCCAGACAGAGCCCTGTGATCACGGCCTCGCACTCGGCCTGGTTCTTGGTGAGTGGGAAGTGTATGATGATTGCCTGCTCGATCCTTGTTCCCTGGGGGCTTACCAGGATCACTCCTCCACAAGGAATGTTTTCTTCATGCACAGTCAAACAACATCTTCCATGCCACTGAGTGTGGTGGCTCGAGCTCTTCTACTTCGGTTTCGTAAAAGAGCCAAGAAGACTTTCACTGCTTGCGCATTTATTGATAGTCTGGGAACGAATGAGATGTCAAACTCTCTTAACTCAACCGATAATTTGGCCAACCTCCTTGAGTTCTCTACCCCCTCCATGATGTTGTGAAGGGGATGGTCGGTCACCACCTTAATGTTGGTATTTCCAAGGTGATCTCAAAGAAATCAAGAAGTTGGTCTTACTGCCAATGCAATATGAGCCTATAGGGTTGAACATAAGAGTCTTTGGAGAAATTTGAGGAAGGATTGTGTTGGCCTTACACATATTAGATATGAGTGAAGGACCAATCCTATGACTCATTAGAGTTAGGTCAAGTCAGTTGAATATCGTCGAATGGTCACAACGATATGGTCGACTAACAACCTTTGATGTATCATTGAAGTGATGTGCGATATCATTTTGATTGTCACGACGATATTCTAGTTGTCACGATGATATCGTCGAGATCATGTCGATGATATATGTCATCCTGACGATATCGTTGTGATCATCTTGACGATATAGATTGTCAAAATAATATCTTCGAGATCGTCTTGATAATATAGATTGCCACGATGATATCATCGAGATCATCTCGACTATATTAGTGATCACGACGATACAAACCAAATACTCCTATTAAAGACTGGGATCTGCGGATATCTGATTTTATGCCCCTTGGTATAAATAGGGAAACGATTAGGTTTTCCCCAAGGCCTTTTATCTGATATAGAGGTGGAACTGTTCCACAATGTTTTCTGCGAGACCCATTTGTCTATTCTCGTCATCATCGGCTCTCCCTTGGACGGATCTAGCAATCCGTGGGAGATGTTGAGGGCACTTCTTCTCTGACTCAGTTTGTAATACCCGCCCCGTCACATAGAATACCGGCTGGGACCCCACGCCATATTAAATGAATAGTAAAGAGTGTTTACGTAATTAGCAGTTAAATAGTTTCAAATAAAACCATCTCAGCATACATAGAGTCATACACAACGGAAGCCTTTATTTAATTTAAAACCAAATTACATAATTTGTTCACTAGGAAGGAATATACATAGAGTTATTTACAAAACTTGTTTACATCAAAAGTGGCTTCCAAACATCAACACGCAGGTCGGCCATACCTGAAAAGTAATTAACATAACACTTTGGCATTTCAGGGCTAGCAAAGCGCAGCATCTAGGGTTCCAACCCGCTATTTCCCGATCGTCTCGCCAGGACCTGTAAAACACAATCCACCAAGCAGTGGGAAAAACAGGTAACCGGCCAGCTTTAGCTGACCAAGATTTATAACGACCCCACCCCATGCTCATGGTGGTGGTGCCCCATCCCTGTAAGCAAGTAATAGTAGCATATATTTCATAGGTGCATCTAAGAACCACATAGAAATAATCACCACATACGTCGACTCTAGGCCACACGTATTGTGCTCTCAAGTCACACTCCATCCACAAGTCCTTTTTCAACTTGGATGATCAATTGAGCTAAGCCATAAACAGCGATGTTTTTCAGCATTCTTCCATAATACGGTGCACCGAGGGGTGACCTCTTCACCGACCATTGTGGACAGGTTTAGATCCATCTAGTCCCGACTCTATCATCGTGAACAAACAACACGATATGGGTAAACTTTCACCTCATCCCGATCACATAGACGACCTCCTCCGGGTCATCATCACAGCATGCCACGTGATCTTATATCACTAGCACTAGCGCCGGGGCTAGCACTAGCACTAGCGCTAGTTAACAGATCACTATTCTGCCAGCTCTTTCAGGTATTTCTTGAAGGTAACCTCCAGAACTCCCTGCAGCACATCACAACACCCTGAACTCGGAAAACAAGCATACATACTCGGAGTCTTCTCCGGAGTGCAATATAGCAATATCAACATCACCAATACCGACCAACCTGTCCAAATGGGCTTCACGCAGTATGCCTATGTCCGTACCACGATCCAGACTCTATACGCAAATACTACTGGGATAATCTGTATCGACCCGTCGGAAGAAACCTATCCACTAATTAGTGGAAATATTCCTGCTACTATTCAAATCTAAGGACTAACATGTCCAAAGATTAAGGAGTAGAATCGTTACACTTGATGATCATTATGGTACCATCAGACCAGGATTACTCTCCACGGAGTTGAAGACAGCACAAGAGAGCAAGCGATCTCCTAACCAAAACTGCCAAAAGAATATCCTTCCTCTGACTTCTGCTTCCTATCCTTAGGAGAGAGAGGACCAAAGATAACTTATGGGAAAACCACGGATTTGAAGGCTATATAAAAATGCTACCATCGGCGCTACCGGCAAACGCAAGCACTAGCCCAGGCAGAACATATCCATAGCTGCTTAAGGATTCATCGAGAACGCTATCGCCAGCGCTACCGCTACCGCCTGTGCTAGCGCTCGTCGAATCGAATTCACAATTTCTTGACACGATTCGTTTGAACACATTCATCGGGATACAAATTCATCAAGACAATTACCGCCGGCGCTACCACTATCGCTGGCGCTAGCACTCGACGATTTGTCTTGATGTTTTTGACAACTCGCACAGGTACTTTCGTCGATACGCAACCATTTCAACGATAAGATCTACCGCCGACACTAGCCCTAGCGCCGGTGCTAGCCCTAGTGCTGGCGCTAGCTCCTTAGCACCGCTAAGTCTTTGCACATGAAAACTGGGGTCTTATAATCCCCCCCCCCCCCCCCCCCCCAGCCCCCCTAAAAAGAATTTCGTCCCGAAATTCTAACAGTGCAAAAAAACTACAAAGATGCAAAATTTTATCTTGTACCTCAAAGGAACAACTCGGTGAACTCGTCAAGCATGGTCAGCTCACTTTCCCATGAAAGCTCCTCACGACCATAATTATCCCTGCAGACTTGATCATCTTGATCATTTTATTCCGCAACTGCATGACCTCAGTGTCCTCGATGTGAATAGGCATGACTCTTGCCTTTAGCCCATCATTGACTGGCACTTGATTCACTACAAGAACTTGTCTAGGCTCTGGCATAGCCATCCTTTACAAAGATATGTGAAACACATCGTGTAAGATGCTCAACTCTGTCAAAAGAGCGAGTCAGTAGGCAGCTTCACCCACACGTTCTAGCATCTCAATTGGTCCAAGGTAACTTGGACTCCACTTTTTCAGGCGTTGAATCCTGGACACACCCTTGAACGGTTTGATTTTTAGATAAACCCATTCGCCCACAATGAACTCAATGTTTCTGTGCTTAGCATTGTAGTATTTTGCCTGCCTATCTTGCGCAATCAACAATCTCTCACGGATTGTTCGAATAGTCGAATTGGTATCTTCGACTTCCTTTCGCTTAAATAGCTTAGTTTTGCCTGTCTCCTCCCACGCCAAGGGAGTACGACACTTTCTACCATAAAGTGCCTCAAAGGGCGCCATTTTTATACTTGTCTGGTAGCTGTTATTTTAAGCGAACTCATACATAAAGAGATGATCTTTCCACCTCTTTCCAAAATCCAAGGCGCAAATTCAGAGCATATCCTCCAATGTCCTGTTGGTTTGTTAATTCTTCCCATCCATTTGAGGGTGGAAGGCAGTGCTAAATTTCAGCTTAGTACCCAACAGTTGGTGAATTTGCCTCCAATCTTTTGACGTGAAGCGCCCATCTCGGTTACTTATGATGCTACAGGGCACACCGTGCAGTCGTACATTGTTATATATATAGCTTTGCTAACTTCTCTACTGAACCGTCCTTCTGGTTTGGAATAAAGTGGGATACCTTTGTCAAGCGATCCATGATCACCCAAACAGCTTCATTCCCGCTTTGCGACCTCGGCAAACCATGCACAAAATCCATCAAAATATCATCGAATTTCCATTCCGGAACATGCAATGACTTCAGGAACTCACCAGGTTTCTGACATTCTGCCTTCACAAGTGCGCAAGTTTTGCATTTTGCCACGTAAAGGGCTTTGTCCTTCTTTAAACTTGGCCACCAAAACAACTTTTTCATGTATTGGTACATTTTTGTGTTCCCGGGGTGGATTGAGTACTTCGTAAAATGTGCCTGGTACATCAATTCCTCCCGCAACTTGCCAACATTTGGGATGCACAACCAACTGTCTTTCCACAAAAGGTCGTCGTCCAACACAAACTTGGTAGCAGACCCAACCTCAGTCTCCGCCAAGTAGTGCTTCATGCTTGCATCAAGCTCCAGGGCTTGTCGTATTTTGTCTGTGAGGTCATAATGCACCTCTGTCCAGTTCAAGCACCCAATCGCACTAGCACTTCTATACACACAAGAGATCTCCAAGGCTTCCAAGTCGCTGATCAGACGCGGATCATGTATCTGAATCCAGCTGGCTTATGTAGAAGTCCTTCGGCTCAAAGCATCTACGACAACATTTTCCTTCCCGGGCGTATAGTGAATTTAAAAAATGTAGTCCCCCAGGAACTTCATCCACCTTCATTGTCGCATATTTAGCTCCTTCTAATTTAACAGATACTTAAGGCTCTTGTGGTCAGTAAAGATATCAACCTTCACACCATATAAGTAATGCCGCCACAATTTCAGTGCAAATATCACGACCGCCAACTCCAAGTCGTGGACCAGATAGTTCCTCTCATATACTTTCAACTAGCGCGAGTCATAAGCAATCACTGAACCATGCTGAAGCAGAACGCAGCCTAAGCCGCTCCCTAACGCATCACTGTAGATTTCATAGCCTTCCGGACCATATGGCAAACACAAGATTAGTGTCATGGTCAGACGACTCTTTAACTCCTCAAAAGCTCGTGCACATGCTGGTGACCATACGAATATCTGATCCTTCCTTGTCAAAGTTGTGAGAGGAAGAGCGATCCGTGAAAAGTTCTCCACGGAGCGCTGATAGTATCCGACAAGTCCAAGGAAACTCCTGACTTCCGCTACTGTTGCCAAAATAGGCCACTCCTGGATTGCCTTTATCATTACCGGATCTACTGCAACACCTTCTCCACTAACTACATGACCAAGGAACGCCACCGAGGGTAGCTAAAATTCACACTTGCAGAATTTGGCATACAGCTGACTCTTTCGCAGGGTTTCCATAACAATGCACAAATGAATCACTTGTTCTTCTTCAGAATGCAAGTACACCAGTATAAGGCCAATAAAGATGTTAACAAAGCTATCGAGGCACTCTCTAAAAGTTCTGTTCATCAGATCCATGAATATTGATGGCGCATTCATCAAGCCAAATGACATCACAGTGAACTCATTGTACCCAAAGCTTGTACTGAACGTCGTCTTGGGAATATCACATTCCTGAATCCGCAACAGGTAATACCCGGATTTTAAATCCAATTTCGAATACACAGTTGATCCGACCATCTGATCGAATAGGTCATCGATTCATGGAATGTGATACATGTTCTTTTTTGTTAACTTGTTCAGTTCACGGTACTCGATACACAGACGTAGGCTTCCATCTTTCTTCTTCACGAATAGGACAGGTGCACCCCAAGGGGATGAACTTGGGCGTGTATAGCCTTGCTCTAGTAACTCCTACAACTAAACTGGTAACTCTGTCATCTCCTTTGGCGCTATTCGGTATGGGGAGCGTGAAACGGGCTCGCCACCTGCACCAGCTCTATCGTAAAGTCGATCTCTCGCTGAGGTGGCTCCTCAGGGAGGTCTTTGTGAAACACATCCAGATACTCCAATATGACAGGAATGCCACTTAAACTGAGCTGAGGCTTTGCAGCCCCCACTAGCACGAAGCACAACTCCGCGCCCTGCCAAAATGCTTTGACTACTTGGACTGCAAATAACAACTTCTTACTCGATCCACGCAAACCAGCAAAAGTCATTGCACGTTCAGTATTATGCCCTAGTGTGACCTACTTCGAAGTGCAATTAATGTATGCATACTGCTCCGACAGCCAGTCCATTCCAAAGATTACATCAAACTCTGAGATCGGCAGTATCGATGCTTCCAAATCAAAGTCCTGACTTCCGATCCGAACCTTAACAACACAAACGCGATATGCGCGCATTGAGCACCCATTTGGTAGCACCATATCCAACCTTTACTTTGCCAAAGACGAATGCACTCCAATTCGTTGTATGAAGGCCTCCGAGAGAACGGAATACGAGGCTCCAGTATCAAACAGTGCTCTCGCCGGACAATTAAAGATGAGGAAAAAGCCTAATACAAACCGATTTAACAAGCAATGTGCAAGATATGGAGTATAGAAAACAACAAAAGCTAACACATACCTGTCACCACATCACTTTGCTTAATGGCCTCTTGCTGACCAAGATTGTATACTCAGGGTTGAGCTGGAGCATGATGGGATGCAGTCGATTCCACCGCCTTCCCTTTCTCTGCCGCATATGCCGCAACTGCCTTCTTGTTGTTGCGACACTCCCGAGCATAGTGGCCCAGTTTGCCACAACTATAACACCTGCCTAGACCTCATCCAGTAGTCATTCCTGTCACGGAAGAATGATCTGGCCCTGAAGGTCTAGCTCTCTTTCTCCACTTACCCTGCCCAGACTTTGCAGAGTCTGACACTTTAAACTCTGGCTTCTGTACCACCAATTTCTTCTTACTTTGAACTCGCTTCATATCCTTCTCCAAGGAACGAGCAGCGTTGACCATGGTCTTAAAACCATGCATCATTGTCCCATACAGAAGTAACTGCAGGTCATCCCGTAGACCCTCATAAAACCGATTGGTCTTACGTTCTTCATCTGCAAATGAGACCAAATGATACCTTCCCAAAAGCAGTCTCGAAAATTCCTCAAATGAGACATCAGTCAGTTGCCTTCCCGCCAACTGATGCAACTCCAAGTCCTCCCACCAAATATGAGCCTCCCCATCTAGAAGGAAGGTTGCTAGGGTGACTTTCTGTCCTTCCTCCGTTTCCGTGGCTGTCAAGGTTTTCTAATTCTCGAGAGCCAGTCCTCAGCCTGAGTTGGGGCTCCTGCTCCCGCAAACGTCGGAGGGTGTAAACTCAAAATATACTGCAGTTGTTGGTCCGAAGCTCATCTTTCCCTCACTGGCACTGGTCTGTCGACCATCGGTTCAAAGACAACAACCGGCACTGGGGCTACCCAAAGGGTAGGAGGTTGTAGAGGTACAGGCCTTCCTGGTTGTGCATTGAACATAGTGAATACCGCCTCGGATATTAACCACACTGTTTCAGTAGAAGGAGGAGTAGGCACATCGGCTGGTACACTACTCGCAGTAGAGCTCAGGGGTCGAGACTGTCCCGCTCCACTCCTTGTCACCTATACGTGTGCAACAAAACACAATTAGCGACTAAAATGTAGCAAGAATCAACTAGGGAACACTTAGAATCCAACACACTGCTACAATACACATATATTTCAATCCAAAAGCGGACAATGTCTGGTTAATTAAATGAGTTAACGGCGACGCACACACGTGCTCACCACCCCTTAAAAGAATTCAACCACGAATTCGGATGAAAAGGGATCGAGACCCGCTTTGATACCAATTTGTAACACCCGTCCCGTCATATAGAATATAATAGTAGGTCCGGTCAGGACCCCACACCATATTAAATGAATAGTAGAGAGTGTTACATAATTAGCAGTTAAATAGTTTCAAATAAAACCATCTCAGCATACATAGAGCCATACACAATGGAAGCCTTTATTTAAAGTAAAACCAGATTATATAATTTGTTCACTTGTTCACTAGGAAGAAATATACATAGAGTTATTTACAAAACTTATTTACATAAAAGTGGCTTCCAAACATCGTCACGTAGGCCGGCCATACATGAAAAGTAGTAAACAAAATACTTGGGCCTTCGAGGGCCAGCAAAGCGCAATAGCTAGGGTTCCAACCCGCTATTTCCCGCTCATCCCGCCAGGACTTGTAAAACACAATCCACCAAGCAGTGGGAAAAACAGGTAACCGATCAGCTTTAGATGACCAAGATTTATAACGACCCCACCCCATGCCCGGGGTGGTAGTGCTCCTTCCCTGCAAGCAAGTAATAGTAGCATATATTTCACAGGTGCGTCAAAGCACCACATAGAAATAATCACCACATACGTCGACTCTAGGCCGCACGTATTGTGCTCTCAAGACACACTCTATCCACAAGTCCTTTTTAAACTTGGATGATCAATTGAGCTAAGCTGTACACACCGACGTTTTCTAGCATTCTTCCATTAGATGGAGCACCGAGGGGCGGCCTCTTCACTGACCAATATGGACAGGTTCAGATCCAGCAAGTCCCAGCTCAATCATCGTGAACAAACAGCATGATGCGGGTAAGCTTTCACCTAATCCCGATAACATAGACAACCTCCTCTGGGTCATCATCACATCATACCACGTGATCTCATATCACTGGCACTAGCGTCAACGCTAGCACTAGCGCTGGTGCTAGCTAACAGATCACTATTCTTCCAGCTCTTTTGGGTATTTCCTGAAGGTAACCTCCAGGACTCCCTGCAGCACATCACAGCACCCAGAACCCAAAAAATAAGCATACATACTCTGAGTCTTCTCCGGAGTACAATATAGCAATATCAACATCACCAATCCAGACCAACCTGTCCAGATGGGCTTCACACAGTATGCTTATGTCCGTACCATGATACAGACTCTATATGCAATTTCTACGGGGATAATCCATATCGACCTATTGAAAGAAACCTATCCACTAATTAGTGTAAATCTTCCTGCTACTATGCAAATCAAAGGAATAACATGTCCAGAGATTAAGGAGGAGAATCGTTACCCTTGATGCTCATTTTGGTGCCATCGGACCAGGATTCCTCTCCACATAGTTGAAGATGGCACAAGCACGTAAGCAATCACCTAACCGAAACTGCCAAAAGAATATCCTTCCTCTGACTTCTGCTTCCTAGCCTTAGGAGAGAGAGTGGACCAAAGAAAACTTAAGGGAAAATAACAGATTTGAAGGCTATATATGTTAAAATGCTACCGCCTGGGTTACCACCTAACACAGGCGCTAACCCAAGCCCAACATATCCATTGCCGCTTATGGATTCTGTTGGAGAAATGATTTCTCTTAACCCCTAGAAATGAGTAAAATATAAATTCTAAAGATGAAGAATTAGGATAAGTAAATATGCGTCGAATAGTATTCGACGCAACGTCGAAATAAAGTCGACGTTTCTATTAGAATGAGTCGAAGTAGCTCCAAGTAGAATTCGACGTATCCTATGTCGACGTAGCTATGACTTCTAGTCGACGTATCTTGAGAAGTCGACGCACCTTAGTCGACGCACCTTCCTTATTCTCCTCTCGACGTTCTGCCAGGACGAATTCGACGCTTACGTCCAATAGTAATCGACGCACGTCGATTTTTATGATTAATTCAAAAATTGCCAGATCTCTTTCCTTCTTTCATAGATCTGATTTATAAGGAATCAAATTATACTTTATAGTCGTTCTGAATTATTCTTTTCCTCTAATGAATTCTTGGCTAAATTGATTAAGTCCATTATGGACACTATTTGAAATCAGAATGAATACTTTCCTTCTATGGATATAATTGTTATGGAAATTTCCCCTTCTTTCTAATACTCTGCCTGCTAATTGATTACTCTCCTATAGTGCTATTTTAATGAACAAAGCTATAAATAACAAGGTGGTCGGCAGAGAGCAAGTAGAAGTGATCCACCATTTTACATTTGAAGAAGAGGAAGAGCTCCCAAGTGAAAAGAGAAAATTGAGAAATAGTGCTGCAGCAAAGATCAAGCTCTGAAGCCATACTACTGCAAACTCTGATAGCTCTCACAAAAGAGAGAAAAGGCCTACAATCTCCTTCTCACTATAGAAGAGAGATTTCATTCACTACTTCTTGTGCTTCCAATCTTCTTGCTAGGAAGAAGATTCCTTCTTGTCTTTTTATTATCTCTCTTTCTTCTTTACCTTTATTTCACTTTCAAATACTGTAAAAGAGTTTTTAGAATCTCTCTTCAAAAAATTCAGTTGTACTGGTTCTAAGAGTCTCCTTTTCAAAAGACTCAGTTGGTTCTAAGAGTCTCCTTATCAAAAGACTCAGGGTGGTTCTAAGAGTCTCCTTATCAAAAGACTCAGTGCAAGATAGTGAATTTCCTACCAAGGGGGTAGAAGAGTGGACTACCCAAAGTTTGGGAAACCACTATATTTCTTTGTGTTGTGCTGTGATTTTTCTTCTTGCATTTATTTTCTTTACTTGTTTAATTCTTGTTGGTATGTGGGAAGCTCTAATCTGTGATCACTAGACCCATATATATATATATAATTATTAACTTTGCACAAAAATATTTTAAATCTCTATTCACCCCCCCCCCCCTCTAGAGAATTCCAGTGAGGTTAACTGTGCACTTTCAGATTCGTCGAGAACTCTACACCTAGTGCTAGCGCTAGCGCTCGTCGAATCGAATTCACAATTGCTTGACACGATTAATCGGAACACATTCATCGGGACACAAATTCGTCGAGATGGTTACCGTCGGCACTACCGCTACCGCTGGCGCTAGCACTCGATGATTCGTCTTGACATTTTCTATGACTCACACAGGTACTTTGGTCGATACGCAACCATTTTGATGATAAGATCTACCATCAGCGCTAGCTCCTTAGCACCGCTAAGTCTTTGCACATAAAAACTGGGTCTTAAACAGTTCATGTTGGACAAGAAGCTTGGGGTTCTCCTTCACTCATATGGACTACTGTAGAAGCGTGGATATTCTTTCCATGCTTGGAACTTAGAGTTCATCTCGGGATTAGATCTTGCAATGTGTTGCATTATTCATTTCTTGATTCATGAAAATGCAAGATCCGAAACTCTTTTGGGTTGTTCTTGTTCCTTTTTTTCCTCTGCATACATGGGATGTGTTGTTTAGAGAAAACCCGACACTTTATAGAGTGTGCTTGGAAATAAGGCCGGAGCTTCTGGGCCGACACCACCAGGGCAAAGGTCAGTTTCTCTAGGATGGGGTATTTGAGTTCCTCCTTCCTCAGCACCCTACAAATGTAGAAGGCTGGGAGTTGTCTTTTCCCCTCCTCCCGAACCAAAATAGAACTCACCGCCTCGGCCCCTACCCATAGGTATAGGGATAAGTCCTATCTTTGCCTCAATCCCTGGAGCAGCGGGCCAGGGTTAGTTGTTCCTTTAGTTCCTGGAATGCCCCCTTGCACTCGGGAGTCCATTCAATCATTTGGTTCCCTCGCAGTACCTTGAAGAAAGGTGAACATTTTTCCCCCGCCCTTGAGAGAAATTTGCTTAATGCTGCCAACTTCCCTGTGAGGCGCTAAAATTCCTTTGCGTTCATTGGTGATCCAAGCTCTAGGGATGCTTTTACCTTGTCGGGGTTAGGCTCTACTCCAGCCGAGGTGAGCAAGTGGCCCAAGAACTTTCCCCTGCTGGCCCCGAAAATGCATTTCTGGGGGTTGAGCCACATCTTGTATTTCCTCAAGGTACTGAAGGTTTCCTCCAGGTCCTGGAGGTGGTACTCAAGGTCCCAGCTCTTGATCATGAGATCATCCACGTAGACCTCCAAGTTTCTCCACTTTTGCTCACGAAAGACCTTGTCCATCATCCGCTGGTATGTTGCTCCTACATTTATCAGTCCAAAGGGCATCATCTTTTAGGAATAGAACCCATCCCCTATGATGAAGGAGATGTCCTTGACGTCAGGAGGGTGCATGTGGATCTGATGGTAACCTGAAAAAGCATCTAGAAAAATTATTAGAAAAAAACCGACGGTTGAGTCAACCAACGCTTCGATTCGAGGCAAGGGGTAGCAATCCTGAGGATATGATTTATTCAATAGTGAAAACTCTACGCACATCCTCCATCTCCCATCCCCCTTTTTTACCATTAAAAGGTTGGACACCCAGCCTGGATACTAGATCTCTGATACAAACCCAGCTTTGAGGAGCTTTTCCACCTCCTCCCGAATGGTATTCACTAGCTTGTCGGCGATGGACCTCTTCTTTTGTCGGATGGGGCAAGTGTCGGGGTCAGGATTGAGGTGGTTTCAATCCACATCCGCATCAATCCTCGGTATATCTGTCGTGCTCCAGGAGAAGATGTCCACGTTCTCCTGGACACAGGCTAGGATCCTTCCCTAGTCCTCGAGGCTGAGCTCCCCACTGATCTTTACCTTCTCTATAACCCCCGCCAGGGTAACAACCTCCAGCTCCACCACCTCTTCCACTACCTCTAGCGTAGACTGCTCCCCACAGTCACTTTCCTTCCCTCCTCCACGAGCGAGTTCTTCTATTCCTTCTTCGTCCATCCTCTCCTCCTCCCAAGCTTCTAGCATCTTCTTTGCCCCTTCTTCCTAGGCTCGAACCTCTTCTCCCCTTTCCTCTTCCATCTCCTCCGCCTTGGGCTCTTCCACGACTCCTTTCGATACATCCTTCCTCTCCATCTCCATACCCATCTCTTCCACCTCAGGCTCTTCCACGACTCCTTCCAGTACATCATGCCTCTCCATCTCCTTACCCATCTCTTCTGCCTCTGCCTGCTGGGTAATGGCGTTGACCGCGGTAACGTAGCATTGCATTGCTACCTTTGGGTCACCCCTCACTCTGATCTAGACTCCGCCCATGTTGAACTTGAAGCATTGGTGGAATGAGGAGGGGACACATCAGAATGCACTAATCACGGGCCATCTAAAGATGGCATTGTAGCTGCTCGAAACGTTAATGATGATGAACCGACAATTACGAGACTGTCCCCCCAAGGTTACAAGGAGCCCTATTCCTCCTTCCACCAACTTCCTTTCTCCTGAGAACCCAAACAGTGGTCCGTCCGAGGCTAGCACCCTCCTCGCCTCCACCTTCATCTTGTCGAACGCCTTCTTGAAGATGACGTTGACCAAGCTCCTATTGTCGGCGAGGATCTGGGAGACAGTGAAGTACTCAATGGCCGCCTAGATCACCAACACATCACAGAACGGGTCCTAGTGGTCCGACATATCCTTCTGAGAGAAGGTGATCTTCTCTACTGGGGGCAGGGTTTGAGAAGTCGAAGCCACACTCCAATGATACATGGTGTGGAGGTTCCCCTTGATCCCCACTCCCCCATGGATCACCCTGATTCCTCCTCGACTCCCCGCATCGGATTTGTCCACGCACCTATCCTCCTCTTCCGCTACTCTGGTCACCTCTTCTATTCTCACCGTCTACTGTTGCTCCCTCGGGCCTCTCTCCCTCCTGATTTCCAAGAACTCCGGGCAGGTGGTTGTTGCCTGACCCTCCTTCTGATGGAAGTCACAATACGGCAATGTCATCCCTCCTCTCTCGGCCTCCGCAGCTCGGTTCCTTCTCCTAGCTCCTCCACCTCCTACTCCTACTCTCCATCCTCTTCCCCGACCGATCGCCATGGCTTGTTGAGGCGGGGGATGGAGCGGCCTCGAGCCCTGCCTCCACCTTGGGTGGTTGGGTCTCCCTTGACCTCCCTGGAGGTTTCCCCCTCCTTGGGCAAACCCACTTCCTGGGCCCTGTATGCCCCCTCTCTGCTGCCTCCACCCCATCTCCGGTACCCGCGGCTCGCCCCTTCTCTTGTCTTCCTGCTGCCTTGCCTCCAGTTCACTCAGCTTCGCCAACCTCCTCGTGAAATCCAGGTTGGCCGCCTCCCCTTCGATCTCCTCCGCCAATCTTTCCATCAGATCTTCAAAGGACATGGGGCCTTCCGCTTTAGATTCATCTTGAAGAACCCCTCTCGCAACCCTATCTTGAAGGGAAGCTGCAGGGTGAACCCGGGTACCTCCTGGATGAGCAGGACCTCCTCTTAGAATCTACCCACGTAGTGCGTCGGTGAATCCTTTGGCCCTTGCTTGATCTTGAAGAGCGCCTCAGCATCCTTCTTCCTCTTCTTTGATGTCGAGAAGAGCAGATGGAAACTCTGATGCAAATCCTTGAACCTATAGATCGAACCCACGGGGAGCTGGTGAAACCAGTCTTGCGTCTCCTCCTTCAAGGTGATGGCAAAGAGTCAGAACTTGAAAGAATCCAACATAGGTCAGATGGAGACCGTGTCCTCAAACCATTGCATGTTTCATACTAGGTCATCTTTGCCAGTATAGTAGACCATATCTGTTTCCCTGAACCCTTCCGAGACTAGAGCGGAAAGCAATAGTTCAGAGAACGGGCTTCCTCCGCACGTCGCTCTCTCCTGCTCCACTCGCCCCATGAGCTCGCTGATCAGCCCCGCACTCGCTGGTCTGGGGAAAAGCTCTCGCCCAGTGAGGTCTCGCCCAGGCGCCTCGCCACCCTTCTCCTTGCCAGAACTCTGCCCGGGGGCATTCTCGCCTACCCCCAATGGTACGACCTGGGCTGTGGCGGTTGAGAATTTGCCTCTCGCCGTGGCGAAGCTGAGGTTGATCGTCTCTAGTACTTCCTTTCGGAAGTCCGTCAGCATCCAAACTGTTACCGGTGAGCCGGATGGTGACGAGCCACCGTAGCCGGCACCTTGCTCATCCTCTCTAGCTTTTCTATTTCCGTGGGACTTTCTTGTACAAGCCGCTATCCACGCACACCGCACCAAAAATGTTAGAATCAAGAATCGACCCAACGAGGAGTTCGGAACCCTAAGAGGGGGCAGATAGTACTTACTTGTCCCGCAGAAGAATTTGACCGACGATTCAGAACTACACACCGACCCTTGGCTGCAGAGCGGAGGTCCCACCACACACCCAAAAGATCTTAGAGCGCTTCCCCTCCCAAGCCAAAGCTAAAGCTGGGCACCTTGAAGAGCCTTGGTAGCTAACCAAAGTTGTCTAGAGGAGGAAGAAGCCAAAGAATTGGAATCACTCCAAAGGTGCCCTTCAGGGTCTTTATATAGTTTTCTACTGGGTCTTCTATGAGTGCAATTCCGCCTTTCGGTTTTGCTAAACGCACCCCAAAATGGTATGCCAACAACCAAACTCCGCTGTTCTGAAGGGCTATTGGCAGTCTCCCAAGGGTATCCAGGTAAATTCACCTCCAAATCCGCCTGGGCGAGTGGTCCGTGAAGGCACCACTCGCATAACTTCCCGCACACCTGGCTCTCTAAATCCTACTTGGCGAGTGGTCTGTGAAGGCACCACTCGCCAGATCCTTGATCCTACTGGTCGAATGGTCTGTGAAGGCACCACTCGCAAGAACCTTGATCCTCTGGGCGAGTGGTCCGTGAAGGCGCCTGTCGCCAGATCCTTGAACCTCTAGGTGAGTGGGGTTCCGCCCCTCACTCACTTGGCCGTCTGCACATCTGTATACCTAAGCGGTTGAGTGCTTAATGAATGAGTATTGCACTCACCCGGAAGCTCGCATGCCTCTCCTAACCTAGGCAAATGCAGACCTATCCGCTCTGTTCATCCTTTTGACTGCCTTGGGCCTGGGGAACCACTCGATGAATACAGGGTTGCACAAAGAGAACCTCTCATTCTCTCAGATAGTGAATCTGAGGATGAGGAGTTCTATGGGCTTGTTTCCCTATCTAGGGAAGAAGATCAGGATGGTTCACATCTTTCTCAGGTATGCATCCCTCAGACATCTTCATTGTCTGCTTTACATGAAAAGACCAAGAGTGCATCAGATGATTGCTCATCATCTGATGATGATGCAGAAGACTGCTCATCATGCAATAATGAGGACCATAATGATCTAATGGAACAATATGGTATTCTCATGGCAGCTCTTAAAAAGAGCAAGAAATTGGTCAAATCTCAAGTTGAGGAAATAAGAATCCTCAAGACATTCAGATCTCAAATAGATGAGAAGACCAAGGAGGTGACTAAATTGTCCAATGAGCTTATCCTACTTCAAAAGAGGCCTGAGGCTCAAGATAGGACAATTAAGTATCTAGAAAACAAGCTTGTCTCAGAAAGAAAGCTTGCGACTAACTTTGCTATACCCAAATCTATTCTTCCTACTATAAATAGCTTCACCACTCACTATAGAGGAGTACTATGCTATAATAAGGAAATTGGAGACTTCTCAATCTGGATCTGTCTTCCAAAAGGTTGTCTCTCCACAGGCACCATCAGTCAAAAAAAGGAAAAAGCTTTACCTCAAAACCTTATTCCTAAAGTAAAATCAATGATTGTGCAGCCAACTCATAGATCAATACACAGTCACATTATTAGTAGAAATGCTTGTTGTAAAGCAACCTTGATAAGTAGGTTTTACTTAACTTCTTAGTAGAAATTTTAGTAATTATTTAATATGAATTGTTCTTTTTCACGTCAGTTCTTTTATAAAATTTGATTCTAATTTATCTTATGTTCATTTTTGCAGAATTTTGGGATAAATTTGGGAAATTTTGCATTACACGCCCCCCTGTCACGCCTGTGACCAGGTGCGTGTAACCTAAATACCAGTTCAGAATTGATGCCACACAGTTTGAGCTCGTCCGCAGCAAGTCACGGCCCCAGTTACGCCTGTGACCTGGGGCGTATAAACATAGGATCCTGCCAGCGGACATGTTGTCGAGAAGTTGACCTCAGTCATGCCCGTGACCCAAAGGTCACGCCCGTGCCATTCCTGCGTGACCATTGCTCACGGTCGCGCCGTCATGCAAGACCCACACTATATTTAATGAAGCCGCCAGATTACACGCCCGTGTCCCACTTTACATGGGCGTGTAAAGTTCTTTTCTCCGTTCCATCACGCAAGGCCCATGCCAATGTAGGAGCTGAGATGAACAGTGCTTACACGCCCCTCAGTCACTCTCGTGACCTGGGGCGTGTAACTTGAAATTTTTTCCTATAAATTCAGGGGATCCCCTTGAGTCCAGGGTTCAGAATTTTGGAGAGGGGGAGGTGCTGCTAGAGCCGATAGTGTCCATTTTCATGCTTTTTCATGTTTCTCATTTTCATGTTCTCTCTCTTTTCCCATTCAAGAAATGTTGTAATTTTTCTTCATGCAATAGTCTAGTGTATGCTTGTAACTTCACTTTTCTAGCATTGTAATCTTACTTAAGGCTTCTAATCGTTTTTAGTTTCAATAAAAGTTAGCTTGTTTTTATTCACTTCTCTTTCTACTTTAGTTAACTTTTCTTCATGCAATCTTATTTTTCTCTTTTCCTCCTCCACCATGATTAACTAATTCTCATTAGTGCTCAATCGAAATGATCCGAGGATGAGTTAATCAAGTTATTATTTTCTAGCTCTCTTTTTCCATTTTTGTAATTACATGATTTACCCTTGATTTTTAATTAGTGAAACCATATTGTTGATATATGGATTTCGCTTATGTTTTCATACTTAACTAGCTGAGAGGCTCAATGTCTGAAATGATCATTCAATGGTAAAGAGAGTTGCACGCACCACTCGAGAGAGGATGACGTAAATCTCCCGAATTGGAGTCAATTCCAATAACAGGGTTCACTGCGTAAAGCAAGTCTTAGGTAATCGATTATAGAACGAGAGTTCAGTTGATTTTTCCTAAACTTAGTTGGGCATTTCCCTCGAGAGAGGTATGTTCAAGATTCGGGAACCTCCACGGTCAAGCATCTTACTTAAATGAAATTTGAGTTATTTTTACTTTCTCTTTATTATTCTCACTCCAAGGTGACTTTAAATCAAGCACTAATCCTTTTTACCATCATTTAAGACTTCTTTAGTTTGCTATTTATCTCTTTTAGCTAAGTAAAACAAATCAAAAAATCATTAGATAAGATAATAGTGATCTCCTTGAAGTATAAGTAATCAACACGCCCCGAGGAATACGACCTTGGTATTTTCAAAATATCCTATATTATAGACGATAAGGTACACTTGCCTTCATCTGATATAGTTTTGGAAAACATCATCAATCTCTTCGTTTTTTCTTAAATACAAATCCCTAAGTAAGAAGTAGACTCCATCGTATCATGTTTTTGGTGCCCTTGCCGGGGAACTTTGCGTAGATATTTTGAAAAGAGGATAGCTATTAATTTTATCATGTTATTTTATTTTACTTTTTCTAATTTCAAAAATCTTAAGGGTGTAATTTAAATCTTGGAAAATGACATTTGGGTTATCATGCCATCACACCACCTAGTACCGGTGAGAACCCCTAATGGGGTATACCTCAGGAAATCCAAGACTAACTTAATCCGCTTACAAAATTAATAATCAAGTTTTCCTCTTTCTTTATTTTTGGCTTTATTATTCACATTTTTCTCTTTTTCTCTTTCTTCTTTCCCTTCTTCCTTTATATAGTGTATGACCTGAGGTAGCACTTCAAATATTCCTTTTGATCAAGAGATCGAGCAAACCCTTTCACGGCGCCGCCATTCTCGTGATCAGGAAATACAATTATTATTCGAAGAGTCGATCGGGTACACTAACACAGCAAATATCGATCATAATCTTAATCCTCCTAATCCTAACGCGCCCAATCCTAATGAGGTCGCGCAACAGACCATGTCCTATTATGCATGCTAAATCTGATAGGCACACAGTCAAGTATTGTTCGCCCCGCGGTGGAAAACATTAACTTTAAGATCAAGTACAACATCATACAATGGTGCAGCAATAAGTAACCTTCGATGGTCAGTCGGACGAAGATCCAAACTGTCATATTTCTAATTTTCTCGAAATCTGCGACACATTTATAATCAATGGCATCGCCGATGATGACATTCGATTATGTCTTTTTACTTTTTCTTTGCGGTCCAGGGCCAAGTAGTGGTTGGGCTCACTTCCTAGGTAGTCCATCAGTACATGGGTCGATATGGCGGAAAAATTTCTCACTAAATATTTCCCGCCTGCAATGACCACCAAAATGAGAACAGATATTGCATCATTTATTCAAATCAACTCGGAGAGTCTCTATGATACATTGGAGCGCTTCAAGGTGCTTTTGCGTAGATGCCCTCACCACGCACTTCCCGCTTGGCAACAAATGCAAATCTTTTATAATGGCTTGAATTTCCAAACTAGGAAAATGATTGATGCGGCTGCCTGGGGTACTTAAATAAAAAGACCCTGGAGGCCGCTCAAGAGATTTTTAAGGAAATGACCATGAATGCTTATCAATGGAATTTTCCCTAAGCGCGGCCTAATAAGCCAGCCAGTATTTTTGAAATAGACGCTACTTTTAATTTAGCTTTACAAGTTGAGCGCTTAACAAAGCAACTGGCGGAGATGTCTTCTTCCTCTGCCACTTCTCCTTGGGCTAATAATGTTTTAATCGAAGAGCAGGTTGACTACATGGGAAGTCCTCCTCAGCCTTCCTATAACCCAAACTTTGCTCCGTACAACAACACCTACAATACGGGTTTAGGAACCATTCGAATTTCTCATGGAGCAACCAAGGAAATGCTTAGCATCCTATGAATCTCAATCAACCCCCCTAATCAACGTCTTAACTTAACTCCCACTCTAAATTTTAATCCACCTGATTTTCCACCGCAACAGCAAAAGCCCTTTCCGCTTGAAGAGGTCTTTGCAAAATATGTTGCTACAAATGAATCAAACATCCGAAACCTCACCGGATCGATCAAAAATTTAGAAAATCAAGTAGGGAAGCTAGCAAAATTGTTCTCCGAGCATCAGCAAGGAGCTCTACCGTTAAATACAGAGCAAAACCCAAGGGAAAGCATGAACTTGATTACACTCCGCAGTGGAAAGGAGGTGGTTTCAAAACAGGACGAACCCAAGGTAACTACTTCTCCTCCTCCTACTCCTATTTTATCTTCAAATTTGCCTGCTACACTAGCTCCGCACGCTTCTAGTTCAAATATTTCGTATCCATCTAAACTTAGGAGTGAGTGCACCGAGAAAAATTACAAAAAGTTGTTAGAAATATTAAAACAAATTTATATTAATGTACCCTTCTGCGAGGCTATCTCTCAAATGCCAATATATGCAAAATATCTTAAGGAGTTGCTCTCCAATAAAAAGATATTAGAAGATATTTTGCATATTTCCTTATACTCAGAATGCACTGTGGTTATACTTAACAAATTGCCCCAAAAAGCAAATTACCCGGGACGGTTCTCCATCCCATGCCTATTTGGCAATTCATTAGTAAAACACGCATTAGCTGATCTTAGAGCAAGTATAAATCTCATGCCTTTTTCATTATTCAAAACGATAGGTCTAGGAAATCCTAGCCCCACCCGAATAAGTATTCAACTCGCAGATCGTTCTTTAAAATATCTGGTAGGGATAGTGGAGGATGTGCTCGTTAAGGTTGACAAATTCATCTTCCTGGTGGACTTTGTCATTCTTGATATCGAAGAGGATGCCGAAGTAACCATCATACTCGGTCGTCCCTTCCTTGCCACCTCCCACGCGATTATTGATATAAGTAACGGAAAGCTCCTCCTACGAGTTGGATATGATGAAGTTACTTTTAGTATAAATCCCTCGAGATTCGTGTTTCTACCTAGAAGTATGTTTTGTAAATGTGTTTTATCCACTTCCCAAGTTAGTCTCCATATAGAGTAATGATTCTGAGCTCGCCGAGCTCTTTTGTCTAGAAGAAGTCTCTTGCTCCACACCACCCGAGCCATTAGAAAAATTAAAAATTAAAACCTCATATGAAGAGCCACCCATTTTGGAGTTAAAACGACTCCCTCCTCACCTCAAATATCTATTTTTAGAAAAAGTTTCTAAGCTACCCATTATTGTGTCATCCGAACTGAGGAATTCAGAAATTTCTGAATTGACTCTAGTCTTAAGCAATCACCGTCACACAATTTCGTGGCAATATTCGGATATCAAGGGTATTAACCCTTCCTTCTGCACTCACAAAATCTTACTCGAAGATAATTCCCGCCACACAGTCCATCCCCAACGACGGCTAAACCCGAATATGAAAGAAGTCATTAAGGCTGAAGTTATCAAACTTTTAGATGCGGGAATCATCTACACGATCTCAGATAGTATTTGGGTTAGCACAGTACAAGTCGTGCCAAAGAAAGGCGGCATAACAGTTGTAGCGAATGAAAATAATGAATTGATCCCAACCAGTACCGTTACGGGCTAGCGGATGTGCATTGATTATCGAAAACTAAATGATGCCACCCATAAGGATCACTTCCCATTACATTTTATTAATCAAATCTTAGAACGCCTTTCAGGTCACTCCTACTACTATTTTCTCGATGGTTTGTTGGGATATTTTCAAATACCTATTTCGCCCGACGGCCAAGAGAAAACAACTTTCACTTGTCCCTTTGGCACATTCGCTTATAGAAGGATTCCAATTGGTCTTTGTAAAGCGCCGGCTATATTTCAAAGATGTATGCTGGCAATTTTCGACGAGTTGGTAGAGGAAGTGATGGAAGTTTTCATGGATGACTTCTCCGTCTTTGGAAACTCTTTAAAAATTATTTAAAAAATCTCGAGCGTGTGTTACCGCATTGTGAGGAAACAAATCTATCTCTTAATTGGGAGAAATGCCATTTTATGGTCAAAGAAGGATTAGTCCTTTACCATAAAATATCGGGCAAAGGGATCGAGGTCGATAGGGCCAAAATAGAAGTGATTGAAAAACCTCCCCCTCCAACGAATGTAAAAGCTATTAGAAGTTTCCTAGGCACGCATGGTTTTATTGGCATTTCATTCAAAACTTTTATAAAATCACGAAGCCATTAACCCATCTTATCGAAAAAGAATCTTCTTTCCTTTTTAACGACAAATGTTATTTGTCCTTCAAACTTATAAAAGATAATCTTATAAACTCCCCAATTCTAGTCGCACCGGATTGGTCGCTACCCTTCAAAATTATGTGCGACACGAGTGATATTGTGGTAGGCGTCGTATTAGGCCAACGGGTGAGTAAGTATTTCCACCCGATTTATTATGTGATCAAAACACTCACATTGGCACAAGCAAATTACACCACTACCGAGAAGGAGATTCTAGTGATCGTTTTTGCTTTTGATAAGTTTAGATTGTACATCATTCTCTCCAAAGTAATCATTTTCACAGATCACTCTGCTCTTAGATAACTTTTAAGTAAATTGGACGCCAGGCACTATCTTTTGTGATGGATCCTCCTCTTGCAGTAGTTTGATTTAGAGATCCGGGACAAAAGGGGATCAGAAAACTTGGTAGCCGACCATCTTTCCCATTTAGAAAATCCCGCTACGGAAGCCTTAATAGAAACCGATATTAATGATAAATTCCCTAAAGATAGCCTCCTTGCACTCAAAAATATAATAACATTTTCCACACCCTGGTTCGCGGATTTAGCAAACTATTTAGTAGCCCGGGTCCTGCCAGAAGAATTCTCGAGTCGGCAAAAGAAGTAATTCTTTTCTGATTTAAAGAATTACTTGTTGGATCTGTAGGCGCCCTTAGAGGGAGGGGGGTGAATAAGGGTTTTAAAACTTTAAACTTTAATAGAAAACTTTTGATATTTTATTTGAATAAAAGTGAATATAAAATAAAGAGTAGTAAATCAATTTTATTAAATAGAAAAAGACATGATTATCATTAATAAACTTGATTACAAAATTTTATTTCTATGACGCTAGAAATCAAAGCGAATAATATGAAAACTCTTTTTGTTTTCTATGCCGACACGTATCCCCACGAACTGGTTGGCTTTAGCCGATCTATTCCCAGATACGGCTTCAAGCACCTCTAGCCAATCTATCACCAGAAAGGCCTCGAGCACTCCCTAGATCTACTCCCTAGACCCAGTCGCCAACACGAGGCAAATTCCTCCCTAAGTCCTACCTAGACCTAGTCGCCAACACGAGGTGAATTCACAAACTGATTACTATGATAAAATAAAAGACAAATACAAAATATAAATATGAAACTCCCTATGAGGTAATCTGAAGGAGACGCCGAAGAATCGCTGAAGATCGTTGAAGTCCAAGTGTGCATTCTTCGCGTTGAGTTAGCGTGTTGATCCAAGCCTCCTTTGATTCCTCCTTTTGAATATGAGTGGGAGATGTGTTGGTTTGGAAATACGGCCCTCACAAAGTTTCTGAAGTGCTGGAATAGGGCTCTTGACAATCAGTTGTAATAGACATGGAAATCATCCAATTTATAGATTTTAAGCTAACGCCGGCGTTAAGTGCTAATGCCAGGCGTTGACCATGTATAACAACATATTGATGGCTCGGATCATCAGAAGAGGAAGGAGATTATGCACTTTAGGAAATGTTTTATTTTAGGCAATATTAACGCCGGTGTTAAGGCTAACGCTGGGCGTTGGGCAAATCATTCCTAAAGTTCCTCCTGCAGTCACGACTGCTTTCTCCTTGCCAAATTCATCGACCGGATAGCGCCCAGCATTAATACCTAATGCCTGGCGTTGAGTTTCTTTCTTAATCAGCTGGCACGCCATTCCGTCGAACAGCGTCTTCGTCGAACGTCTCATTTCGTCGAACGCAGTTTCATTTTGTCGAACGCTACTCATTTCGTCGAATGTCAAATTATTTCGTCGAACGCCATTTTCGTCGAACGACCTCTCATTTCGGCAACCTCCATTTCGTCGAACGAAAATTTCGTCGAACGCATTTCGTCGAACGGGCTTCTTCTTTCGTCGAACACAATTTTGTCGAACGTCATTTTCGTCTAGCTCTAACACCCAGCGTTAAGCTTAACGCCTGGCGTTAAACAGCTTTCAATCCTTCAGCTTGTGGTTAGTGCCAGACCATTGTTGCAGTAACCTGGTGTCATAACTGTCCAAACCTGCAAGCTAAAAACACAATGGCAAACAAGATCAAATACAAGTAGGATTTGTTATTCTCAAATCAAAGGGACGTGGAAAACCATGTTTCAACAATCTCCCCCTTTTGATAATAACAAATCCAATTAGAGATAAATCGGATTCATAGATAAAGAATTTGTGTTTTTATAAAGATATATGACACTCAGCAATTATAAGATAATGATAGGAATTATAGTTCATTGAACATTGTGCTCCCCCTACAAAGATGCTCCCCCTTAGTGTATACTCCCATAACTAGATACATGCTCCCCCTTAATCTATTGAATCCTACTCCGTTAATCAATATAATTTAGCATTTTATTCTCCCCCTTTGTTATTAGCAAAAGAGGGTGGAGTGAAACAAAACTAGAATAAAAAAGACAAAAGTTGGGACATAACTATGAGAGGATTAAGAGTTTTGTGTAAACAAAAGTAAGTCATGATCGAGCGTACAAGTAGTAAAGATGTGGAAAGCATGAAGAAATATATTTTTGAGGCGAACATCTATATAAGAATGGTGAAGCATAGTAGATGGTTAAGAGTTTTAGATATAATAATAAATGTTGTAGCAATTTAAGTACACAAAGGATTTTGCTTTATAAAAGTTTTAAGCATAAAAAGGTAATGATTTCTAAGTAACCAATCAACCCAGACAATATGTCTACACCCTATCCCGTACTAAGTGACGGATGGGCATGAGGAGCTGCATACATACTGTATTTTGGGGTGTTAGTCCCATATGCAAACACTAGACAAAATTCACTCTAGCACTCTTTCCCCAGTGCCTCGCACGACCCCACTAGAACCCTCCCCGGTTAAGGACATGACATAACTTAGAGATTACGTTATCTAATGTCTACAACCCTACGCCCCCGCTATGGTGAGATATGAAGTCATGGATAAAAATTATTGGAAACATTTAAGCGTTTTAAATCTAATGATGAGTTCTTAGCATATTGGTTCGTTAATAATTTTTTTATTTGAATTTTTTTAAACAAACAACTCACATAGCTATTCATTAATGAATCAGAGTTATTGCGGAAGAATTAACATTTTGGAATAAAGAATACATCCTTTTAGCAATTAAGAAAAAAAAATGATTTGAAATTCAATAATAAGAGGATGTTTTTAGCATAAAAATTTTCATTGAAATAGATCAGAGTTTTTAGCATAAAAGTGATAGGTAAAGAATACATCCTTCTACCAAGCAAGTCTACCATTTGTTCAAAAGGGAATTTTGATATTTAAGACTTCGATATAAGCATGAAGGAGCAAGGTAAAAATATATGGTGATGATGCGGAAGACTTGTAGAAATACAAGAAAACATCTTTTTGTAAACATGACGATTCATAAGAAGATATATGAGTTAAATTCCAAAGATGAAGATGTTTTTTGTAAATCATTTTGCATTTAAAATCTTTAATTTTTACAATAAAGTAACCAAGCATGAAATAATGTTTTCAAAAAAGAAATTACTACAACGTTATATTAATTCACAAATTCAAAACATACAAAACATTGTAGAGAGCATGCAAGGTTATCTAGTGCATTTCATAAATAAAGAGTAGTTTAGAATTAGCATTAGGATCCAATACTCATGAGAAGAAGTGTTATGGAAGATAATGATGTGCACATAAGTGTATTTTGAGTAGAGTAAACAAATGTTTTAATCAAAAATACAAGAAATATGTAAAGTAAAAAGCACAATAAAACCAAATAATTTTACTTCCACACACTTCAATGCACAAAAAAATGTACAACTACCAAGGTGTTTTGCACACACAATGCTCATTAAGATTTATCAGGGTGCAAAGTGGTGCTTGGGGAATCACATATTTTATTTTATTTTAATATTGAGACTAGTGATCCGGAGTACTTAAGAGTAAGTTGTTTTTATTTTGAAGGAAAGATAAGGTTTGCACAAGACACTTTACTATTCTTTCCAAGGTGCTCAACCTCACAACGCTTATTATGACTTATCAAAAGGTTCGTAGTGCTTGGTGGAGTTATCTTTGTCACTTTATTTTATGATTTTTGTTTTGTACAAAGTTCTCCGAATACACTTATTTTGCAAACCAATATAATTTATGAAAACATAACCACTTTTCTTAACTTTTAAAAGTGCAAATAAAGGTAGTGTAGGTAAGATACTTGTGCATTTTTAATTCATTGTACTATTACAAAACATACACAAGCATTCTTAGATTAAAAAAATATTTAGACAATGCCAAAATAAGTGAGTGAATAAATATCATTATCAAACATAAAACATTTACTCATACTTAGAGGCATGCTAAGCTAGGTTCTACACAACTTTTATAATATAATTTATGCAAATGTGTTTAGAACTATCAAAGCATTATAAAGACAATGTTCAAAGTAGTTCGAAAATATGAATTTCAACATTGTAGAAAGTCTTAAGTGATAGAAGAAACCATGCTTGATATTTACAATAGAGTCCATACAGTTTTTTTGATATTTTTTGAAAAATTATTTTAATTTAACGTTTGAACTCTTATAATTTGATCTTGGACTTCCCGAGGTCTACCCTGTGAGAGGTTCGCCCGGTACTAGGTGATGTGATGGGATGATAGCCTAAATCTCCCTTTCGCAAGATACATGTAAATAGACAAGTTAAGTTCAAAATAATAATTTTTGATACTAGTTTTTGTTTTATATTTTGTATTTGATTTTTGCATATAGAAATAGAAATCAAACAAATAACCAAAGAATGGAAGAAAATAAAATATTTTTTGTAATTTGGCTTTTGTAATTTTGTATTTTAATTTTTCAAAAATCAATTATAGGCAGAAATGAAAAAATGAGTAGTACATATAAAATAATATATTTTTAGTGATTTTTCAGAATTTTAAAATTACAGAAAATTGGATACTTGAGCTAGCGTCAGCGATAGGTCCTAGCGCCTGCGTTAGCTCACAGAGGTTGCTTATTTTAATCATATAGCCTAGATTTTCTTCGATTTTGCTTCTGATTTTTCTTAATTATGATTGTGCAATGTAAGACATGTCTAATGAAGTGAAGAGAAGAGAAGAAATCGCAAAAAGTTGCGGAAGTTAAAATTTTAGTACATGGGTTTCATATTCATTAAAGCTCCATATTCATTAAACCTAAATTGTTGAGTTTTGCACAACATATGCATGAGTGAAATGATCATAAATAAGTGAAATAATATTCATGCAATTTTTCAATTCCGGTTTGACATGATTATGATTAAACATACTAGGGGTAATCAAAATGACGCAAATATATTAAATACCTAAGCAAAACTTGCGTATTTTATAAATTTAGCCTAATACCCCTAAAATACCTTTTAAATCCATTTTGACACTTATTTCATTTAGTCTTAATAATACATAACAAATTTAGGATTTAATTTATATATGACTTTCATAGGAAAGGGATTTTGAAGGATAAAAATAAAGGATAAATAGACCACTTGAAAGTAATATGACTTTTTATTTAATTATGTTCAATTTGATTTATTAATGAATTTTGGTTTAATATGTGAAAATCATATCACAAGTTATTATATAAAGTGATCATATCATGATGGTTCAACAAAAAGGAAAATAAACAAAAAAAATAGGTTAGGCATATCATGAAGTAGAATAATAATATTTCATTTTTAGTTGATTTATACTTCATGCAAATGATTGGATACTAATGAATGAGAGATTTAGGTATTCAAAGAGGACCGGGTGTGACGGTTCCTTTGGGTACCCAAATACATCGTGTTTGCTTTTGGGGAGATAGTGATGAATGGGCCCTTTTGAGTGGAGTTAGTGTTTCTTCATTAACTTTGGGCCTCCATTCAAACCTTGGTTTAATATTGTTTTTATTTGTCAAATTTCCATGATAATTTTGTAAAACATTGTTTATAGAAAATTTGTGAACATTTAATTTTAAGTTGGAAGAAACATGATTTTGTAAATGATGGAGATTTTTATTTTGATTTACAAATACTTTGTGTTTCTTACTCCCATTATTAAACTTAGTTAAGATGTTCATATTCATATTCAACTTGTTTTTAGATATAGTTTGATATTGTGAATTTGTATTTACCCTTTTCATAAGCAAGTTGATTTTTGATTTTAATTCATCATTCTTAATCCTTAAATTATGTCTAGCTTTATTATAAGCGATTGTGCTATTTTTAAGAGTGGAAACGATTGAATCAATATGATTTTGATAGTTATTTCTATATTCATCAAATGTTTCATCCATCTCTTTAATTTCAATTTTATAGTCTTTACACTTAGCACAATCATTTTTCAGAGAAGAGTTTTCTAAACATAATTTTTCATTTTTTTCTTTTACGAAAGTAAACTCTTTTTCAAGTTCCTTGAATTTTTCTTTAATATTATTACAATCAAAACAAGATATATAGTTTTCAAATGAAGAGCATGATGGAGATAAAAACATTTCATTTTTGGATTCTACATTCATATTTGCTTTCAAAGTTTTATTTTCTAAACGTAGTTTTGCATTAGCCATTTTTAGTTTCTTAATCTTACATTTAGTAATTTGTAGCAATTGTAATGTAGAAATAGAAGTATAATGAATAGGAGATTTTGATTTCCTTACAGCGCTTGTGGATGAGGCAAGATTTGAACATATTGTTCCTTTGTCTTCTTCATCTTCCTCTTCCAAACAAGAGTTTCCATCATCCTTTCCGCTTGATGAGCATTCTATGGATCCATCATTTGAGTAGCTTTCTTAAATATTTGTGCAGGCTTGCATATTCTCCGGTTCTTGTGAATGTACCTGTAGAAGGAGAATCATAAGTTCTTTCAAAAATATTCCAAATTTCATATGGGGTAGGTAAAGTATAAATAAGTTTGAAAATATTTTGGTCTAACGCACAAAATATACTATTCATAGATTTTGCATTTAAAACAATTTTGTTTCTAGTTAGTACGCTAAGTGTCTTTTCAATAGTAATATTCCAAACTTTTTCATCTAAGGCCTTAAGAAAAATTTTCATTAATATTTTCCACCCTTTATAATTTTTCCTTCGAATAAAGGTGGTGCAAGAGATTTTTCTTTTTCATACAAATTTACCCCACTAGTGGAAGCGAGATCATGAGACGCCATTATTCCCGGTTGTTAAGCGGATTTGGAATAACCTGGCTCTGATACCACTTGTTGGATCTGTAGGCGCCCTTAGAGGGGGAGGGGGGTGAATAAGGGTTTTAAAAACTTTAAACTTTAATAGAAAACTATTGATATTTTATTTGAATAAAAGTGAATATAAAACAAAGAGTAGTAAATCAATTTTATTAAATAGAAAAAGACATGATTATCATTAATAAACTTGATTACACAATTTGATTTCTATGACGCTAGAAATCAAAGCGAATAATATGAAAACTCTTTTTATTTTCTATACTGACTCGTATCCCCGCAAACCAGTTGTCTTTAGCCGATCTCTCCCCAGATACGCCCTCAAGCCGCTCTAGCCAATCTATCACCAGAAAGGCCTCAAGCACCGCTAGATCTACTCCCTAGACCTAGTCGCCAACACGAGGAGAATTCCTCCCTAAGTCCTACCTAGACCTAGTCGCCAACACGAGGCGAATTCACAAACTGATTACAATGATAAAATAAAAGACAAATACAAAATATAAATATGAAACTCCCTATGAGGTAATCTGAAGGAGACGCCGAAGAATCATTGAAGATCGTTGAAGTCCAAGCATGCGTTCTTCGCGTTGAGTTAGCGTGTTGATCCAAGCCTCCTTTGATTCCTCCTTTTGAAATATGAGCGGGAGATGTGTTGGTCTGTAAATACGGCCCTCACAAAGTTTCTAAAGTGCTGGAATAGGGCTCTTGGCAATCAGTTGTAAAAGACATCGAAATCATCCAATTTATAGATTTTGAGCCAACACCGGTGTTAAGTGCTAACGCCGGGCATTGACCATGTATAACAACATATTGATGGCTCAGATCATCAGAAGAGGAAGGAGATTCTGCACTTTAGGAAATGTTTTATTTTTGGCAATACTAATGCCGGCATTAAGGCTAATGCGGGGCGTTGGGCAAATCATTCCTAAAGTTCCTCATGTAGTCACGTATGCTTTCTCCTTGACAAATTCGTCGACCGGATAGTGCCCAACGTTAAGACCTAACGCCTGGCGTTAAGTTTCTTTATTTAATCAGCTGGCACGCCATTTTGTCGAACAACGTCTTCGTCGAACATCTCATTTTGTCTAACACAGTTTCATTTCGTCGAACGCCACTCATTTTGTCGAACGACAATTTATTTCGTCGAACGCCATTTTCGTCGAACGACCTCTCATTTCGGCAACCTCCATTTCATCGAACGAAAATTTCGTCGAACGCATTTCATCGAACAGGCTTCTTCTTTCATCGAACACAATTTCATCGAACGCCGTTTTCGTCTAGCGCTAACGCCCAGCGTTAAGCTTAACGCATGGCGTTAAAAAACTTTCAATCCTTCAGCATGTGGTTAGTGACAGACCATTTTTGCAGCAACCTGGTGTCATAACTGTCCAAACCTTCATGCTAAAAACACAATGGCAAACAAGATCAAATACAAGTAGAATTTGTTATTCTCAAATCAAAGGGATGCATAAAACTATGTTTTAACATTACTTTTGGGAGGTACCCTTTCTATTCCGTGTCTGCGTGGATTAGGTAGTGAGAAGATGCCTCTCGAGAGAGGAGGGTCTAAAAATTTTACTGCATTATCACGAGGGACCAACCAGTGGTCATTATTAAGCGAACCGAACTGCGAGGAAGGCGCTGGAGGTGGGCTTTTATTCGGCCATGCTCTTTAAAGTTGTTCACACCCTTGTGAGTACTTGCGACAGTTGCCAGCAGTCAGGGAACATCTCTCGTCAGGACGAGATGCCCCAAAATATATTCTTAGAATGCGAAATTTTTTACCTTGGGGTATCGATTTTGTTGGTCCTCTCCCTCCCTCTTATTCAAACAAGTATATTCTAGTTGCGGTCGACTAAGTGTCGAGATGGGCGGAAGCGCAAGCTCTCCCCACTAACGATGCAAGAGTCATCGTAAACTTCTTAAAAAATTATTCTCTCAATTTGGTATGCCACGCGCAATAGTTAGTGATCGGGGCACCCATTTTTGCAATTGCCAATTAACAAAAATTTTAGCAAAATATGGTGTCCCGCACAAACTATCCACTGCTTATCACCCACAAACGAGCGGCCAAGTCGAAGTCGTGAATCTGGAATTAAAGCGGATATTAGAAAAAACTTTTTTATTAATCAGAAGGATTGGGTGCTTAAGCTCGATGACGCGCTATGGGCCTATCAAACGGTGTACAAGACCACTATTGGTTGTACACCGTACTGATTGTTTTATGGCAAGGCTTTCCACCTTCTGGTCGAATTAGAACATCGTGCATTTTGGGCGCTTAATTTTTTAAATCTTGAATTTTTTTTAGCGGTCGAGCAAAGAAAGTTTCAATTGAACGAGCTAGATGAGTGGAGAGCGAATGCGTACTTGAATAACAAATTATATAAGGAGCAAACAAAGTTTTACCATGATAAACATAGAAAATTTCCAAAAACTTTTTCGTCAGACGATCTCATCCTCCTTTATAATTCCCGTCTTCGCCTTTTTCCGGGAAAGCTAAAATCTTGATGGTCTGGACCCTTTATCGTTAAAGAGGTTTGGTCCTATGGGACAATTCTAGTTTCCCACCCAGAAAAAGGATCCTTCAAAGTAAATGGTCACCGTCTTAAGTTGTATCTTTCAGGGGATTCGTCTAACGAAGAGAGTGAATCAATAATTCTTCAGCCTATAACATAATTGCCAATTGGGTCAAGCTACACGACCTTAAACAAAGTGCTTTTGGGGGGCACCCCAAAGTTATCTTTTTATTATTTTCTCTTGTTTTTGTAGGTAACCACTGTTTCCCCCGCAACTTCATAACCAGGGAAGCCCCCTTTTTCTCTCTTCTCCTTCCTTCTTGTTTTAGCTTGCTTTTCTTTTTCTTGTTTTCAACTTCTTTTTCTTCATACTTAGTTTTAAACATTGGGGACAATGTTTAACATTAAGTATGGGGGTGTAAATAGTTCTTAAAAATGTAGTTTATAAACTAGAAAACTTTTCAAAAAATATTTTTCTTGTCTTATTTTTATTCAAGAACTTTTAAAAACTCAAAAATTCAAAAAATTAGAAAATCGAAAATTTAAATCTTGGAAAGGGACGTTTGGGCTATCATCCCATCACACCTCCTAGTACTGTTGAGAACCCTTCATGGGGTATACCTTGGGAAGTCCAAGAGTTAACAAAAAATTATTTGGTTTAAAACTTGTTTCCTTTCTTTTATTATCAAAAATCCACACACAAAAAAGATGATATCAAAAAGTCAACAAAATATATGAAAAACTTAGAACAAAAAAAAATTATAAAGCCCCTACTTGTTGTTTTTATGATTTCTTACAAATTTAGTTGAGAATATTTATAAGCATTTTATGTTTTTAATTGGCTAAAATTGTGTTTATCATAGTTTGTTAAATCTAAATTTTAGGTAATCTTGTTTTAAGAATCATTTTATGATTTGAGCTTGATTAGAGAAATTTTTTTGTTAGCATGACTTCTCTTTTTATTTTAAATGGCTTTGTTTTGTAGTAAATTTGTTAAACCTCTTTAGATTTCTATTAGATTTTCTTCTAGCTTTTTAGATCTTAGGAAATTTAAATTTACTAGAATTTGCTCTCAATATAATTTAATTTATAAGCTAGAAATTTTTCCTACCCTACCCATTTTGATGGCATAAAAAAAGTGTTTTAAAAAATCATATGTCATGGGAATAAGAGGATAAAATTCATTATTCCCTAAACATATGCACCCAAAATCATTTAAAAGATTATATGGCATGGAGTAAGAGGATAAAATTCATTACTCCTAAACATATACATTTTGGGTTTTTATTTGAAGAGAATTTAAAAGATTATATGGCATGGAGTAAGAGGATAAAACTCATTACTCCTAAACATATACAAAAAAAGAAGAAAAAAATTACTGAGGTGAGAGGATAAAATTCATCACGTCCTTGCTAAGATCTTTTCTTATGCCAAGCTTTGTAACCACCCCCCCCCCCGTTAGCCGATATCTTTGATCTAGATTTAATTTAAGTTATGGAAGGAGCAATATTTAGTAGGTTACTTTTCGCTTAGTTTCTTTTAAGATAGAGATCTTATAATTTTAATCTAATTTAGTTTTATAATTTCTAAAATTTTGTTTGCTAATTAATTATCTTGAGATGTCCTTGCCTAAACACTCCTCCTCTTTTCAAATCATCAGTATAATTTAGGATATAACTCCTCCTAGAATTTATTCTTAACTTAACTTTTAATCTAAATGAAATTTTAGTTTAAAATAAAAAAAATTTATGAATGACTTATGAATTATGTCTTATACTTTTGCTCTGGAATAGCAAAACCCCAAGTATGGGGGTATTTGATAAGTAGTTTTTACTTAACTTCTTAGTAGAAATTTTAGTAATTATTTAATATGAATTGTTCTTTTTCTTATCAATTTTAGGTTATAAATAGTTCTTTTATAAAATTTGATTCCAATTTAGCTTATGTTTATTTTTGCAAAATTTTGGGACAAATTTGGGAAATTTTGCATTACACGCCCCCTGTCACGCCTGTGACTAGGGGCGTGTAACCTGAATACTAGTCCAGAATTGATGCCACGCAGTTTGAGCTCGTCCACAGCAAGTCAGCCCCCAGTCATGCCCTTGACCCAAAGGTCACGCCCGTGATCTGGGCCGTGTAATCATAGGATCCTGCCAGCAGAGATGCCATCGAGAAGGTGACCTCAGTCACGCCCATGACCTAAAGGTCACGCCTGTGACATTCCCGAATGATCTTTGCTCACTGTCGCGCAGTCACGAAAGACCCACAATGCATTTAATGAAGATGCCAAATTACAAGCCCGTGACCAACTTTACACAGGCGTGTAAAGTCCTTTTTCGCCGCACCATCAAGCAAGACCCATGCCAATGTCATAGATTAGATGAACAGTGCTTGCACGCCCCCCAGTCAAGCCTGTGATCTGGGGCGTGTAACTTGAATTTTTTTTCTATAAATTCCCGGGATCCCCTTGAGTCCAGGGTTCAGAATTTTGGAGAGGGGGAGGTGTTGCTAGAGCTGATAGTGTCCATTTTCATGCTTTTTCATGTTTCTCATTTTCATGTTCTCTCTCTTTTCCCTTTCAAGCAATGTTGTAATTTTTCTTCAAGTAATAGTCTAGTGTATGCTTGTATCTTTACTTTTCTAGCATTGTAATCTTACTTAAGGCTTCTAATCGTTTTTAGTTTCAATAAAAGTTAGCTTGTTTTTCTTCACTTCTCTTTCTACTTTAGTAAACTTTTCTTCATGCAATCTTATTTTTCTCTCTTTTCCACCTCCACCATGATTAACTAATTCTCATTAGTGCTCGATCGAAATGATCCGAGGATGAGATAATCAAGTTATGATTTTCTAGCTCTCTTTTTCCGTTTTTGTAATTACTTGATTTACCCTTGATTTTTAATTAGTGAAACCATATTGTTGATATATGTTTTTCTCTTATTTTTTCATTCTTAGCTAGCGGAGAGGCTCAAAGTATGAATCGATCACTCAAGGATAAAGAGAGTTGCGTGCACCCCTCAAGAGATGATGACGTAAATCTCTAGAATTAGTGTCAAATCTAATTGCGGGGTTCACAACGTAAAGCAAGTTTTAGGTAATCGATTATAGAACGAGAGTTCGGTTGATTTTTCCTAAACTTATTTGGGCATTTCCCTCGAGAGAGGCATGTTCAAGCCTCAGGAATCTCCACGGTCAAGTACCTTACTTAAATAAAATTAGAGTTATTTTTACTTTCTCTTGATTATTCTCACTCCATAGTGACTTCAAATTGAGCACTAATCCTTTTTACCATCGTTTAAGGCTTCTTTAGTTTGCAATTTATCTCTTTTTGCTAAGTAAAACAAATCAAAAAAATCATTAGATAAGATAATAGCGATCTCCTTGAAGTAGAAGTAAACAACGCGCCCCGAGGAATATGACCTTAGTATTTTCAAAATATCTTATATTATAGACGATAAGGTACACTTTCCTTCATCGGATATAGTTTTGGAAAACATCATAAATATCTTCGCTATATCTTAAATACAAATCCCAAAGTAAGAAGTAGACTCTATCGTATCATATAGTTCACCTGGGGCCAATACACATAGACGACATGACAGTCTGAGTCTTGCGTCGGAAGAAGGTTTCGCTAGTGAAGGTCCTTTGGTCAAATCTCGGAAAGAGGAGCACTCTTAGGAGCCTCTGTACCCGATGAAGAAACTGTACCCGGTACTGTTCACGTCAGATATAATTTAATTCGCTTAATGTTTGATGCCTATTTACTTTAAGTAAGAACCCCGTAGGCCCAATCTTAATTTCAGGGACGAAATTGTTTTCTTTATGTATTGGGATTTCTAATATCCCTATAACTACTATATCCCTAGGATGTCTTTTTGTCATGACTAAAGTCATGACATAGGCTTAAGTCAACCTATGTGGCCTCAAGAACTAAGTGGTTAGGTGATATACCACCTGGGGTGCTAATAGCAATTTTTAAGCACTAACCTAGGGTTAGCCAAAAGGGTCTCAAATTGACATGTTGACCCCACCATTACTCCCCTAACCACTTAGGGAGTTTCTTTTGTTGGAACAACCCTATTACTGATTTGGGCTAGGATCACTATCTGTTATTAGGACTCAAGTTGACCCCATTGTATAGTCTAAGGTCATGGTTTAAGTCTGTCTGAGTTAGCTAGAACTTAGTAAAATTCCAAGTTTCTGCGTTCGATGAACATCTTTCTGCGTTCGACGAACTCCTTCCTGGGTTCGACGAACGTCGTGTTTCAGTTCGACGAAATTCCTTCTCAGCTCGACGAATTCAGTCTTCCAGCCAGTTCAACAGATTTTATCTCAGTTCGATGAACTCCAGATTGAGATCGACGAACTCAGCTTTGTGTTCGACGAATAAGTAACTAAATGTCCAGTTCGACGAACTCAACTCTCAGCTGGACGAACTCAAGCTCTCTGCTTGACGAATTTTCTCTTCAGCTTGACAAATTTCTGATGGTTCAATTATCTATTTTTCTCTGAACTCAGATCGACTAATCACTTTTATTTGGACTTATTCATTTATCAGATAAGTCAATATTTGATCTTTCCTTTTTATTATTTCCTTTCCATTCTTTTCTTTCGAGAAAGTAGATGTTTGACATATTGGAAAAGGATACTCTTATGGAAAAGGAAAAGAAATTAAAGTTTTGTGCTGAATCTGATTGCAGTTCCAAGAAATATCTTTTCAGATAATTTATTCCTTAAAACCAGAAGATTTGAATTTGAAAATCTGTCATATATTCTCTAAGGAAAAGGATGAAACAAGAATATCAGTAATATAGTGAAAGATAGTAACAGAGACACAGTTGAGAGAGATATACAAAAAGTCAAAAAGAATTACAGATCTTCATCCTCAATAGCAGCACTTTCATTCTCTGAGAACAACAAAAATCATCTCTCAGTTTTCAGCTGCTAATTATTAATCCTCAAAGAGCAACAATAATCTGAGAAACCTTGTCTCTCAGATTCATCTGCTATCAAGGAAGATATTCTACATCCAAGAGAAAGCTCCATCCATTTTATGTCAAAGAAATTCTATCAGACAGGGGAAGCTTTGCATCAACAATCCACTAGTCTTCTCTCAGCTTGTTGACAGAGAAGAACTTCATAAACCTTTTTGTTTATTTTATCCCATCTTGTACAGGATTCTAACTCCCTTCAAAAGTTAACATTTGGTGGCAGGGCACCTGAGCCAAAACCTGTGTTTTGGTTTGAGCACCTGATCAAAAGCTCAGTGGTGTTTTGGCACCTGATCAAAAATCCCATTGGTTATAGGGCACCTGATCAAAAACCTAGTGGATTCCTATCAAGGGTCGTAGAAGAGTATATGTACCCAGGTTGATTGGGGAACTACTATAGATCCTTGTGTCTGCTGTGATTGTGTGTTTCTTTCTGTACTATGCTGTGATTTCTGTTTTGCTTTTACACTCACTCTGTTACACATATATATATATATTTCAGTATTTTAATTCCACTTAAAAATAAGTTAAAAACTTTTAATACTCTATTCACCCCCCCCCCTCTAGAGTAAATCTAAGATCTAAACCTCACTTTCAATTGGTATTAGAGGTTAGTTGATTAGTTACACAGGCTAACACTTGAATCCAAAGATCAATTAGATCTTAATTTCTTCTAAAGTTTTCTTTTTCTAAAAACTCCCGGCACAGAAGAAAGAATACTCAAGCACAAGACCTCCTATGTGCAATCTTAACAAGTTTGCATTATGGAGGGCAAGGATCAAATTATATATGAATTCTATTGATGAGGATATTTTAATGCTATTTTGACAGGACCTCCTACTCCATCAGCATCAACAAGTACTAAAGCAGCAACCAACACTAATGTTGTTCAACCCCCTGAGTGGACAGATGCTCAAAAGAAACAAAGAAATGCAGATGCCAAAGTAATGAACATATTGGCACAGACAATGTCTGATGATATTTTCCAGAAGGTTGTGGACTGCACCTCAGCTAGGGACATTTGGATCTCCCTCAATAACATGGTTGAAGGATCTGCAGATGAGAGAAAGGACAAAAGATCACATCTTATCTCTCAATATGAAAACTTCAAGAAGGGAGAAACTGAAATAGTAACAGACATGTACAACAGACTCTGTCTCATAATCAATGAACTGAAGTCTTTGGATAAAGTGATCTCAATCACTGAAGTGAATGATAAGATCCTAATGTGCTTCCCCAGCACATGGGGCTCAAGGATCTGGCCAATAAAGGAAGACAGAAGCCTAAATGAGATCTCTACTGAGACCTTATTAGGCAAATTAAAATCATATGAGCAGCTTATCAAGTATAGAGAAGCTGAACAATCTACCTCCTCTCCCGCCACCAAAAATGAGAGAAGCATTGCTTTCCAATCAACCAAAGAGAAAGATAAAGCTCTGGGAGAAATTGAGTTTATGAGCCTCCTAGCCAAGAGATTTTACAAAATTGCTAGAAAGGATTTCAAAAAGAAGGATTTCAGATCAAAAGAAAAACCAAGGTATGACAAAACAAACTCTAAAGAAATTATTTGTTTTGGCTGTAGGAAACCTGGACACATTCTACCTGAGTGTCCAGAAAATCAAAAGAAGGATAAGAGAAAAGATAAAGAAGAAAGAGGGACTCCAGCAAGCCATCCTCCCACAAACACAAACATAAGGGAAGAGGATTTGTAGTTGAAACATGGAGTGATACTGAGTCAGAGTCATCATATAGCTCCTCTGAAGATGGAAATGATCCAAATGAAAAGGATCAATGCTTGATTGCAATTTATGACTCATGTAATGATTCAGAACATGCATCATCATCCAGTTCCAGTGATGATGAAGATGAAAGAAATTTCTGCATGATGACTATCAATGCCTCAGGAAATAATTCAGATGAATCAGAATCTGACAATGACAGTGATCAGGTAATCTCTACCTTTGATTTTAATTCAAATGATTTCAAAAATGAATTTAAAACTCTTTGTTTAGATTTAATTAAATCTGAGAAGGAAATAATTTCCCTCAGAAATAAGTTGGTTGAAATGAATCAACTGACTGAAGATAATGCCAATCTTAAGAAAGAACTGGCTGCCTCCAAAGAACATATTGTTCTCATTGAGAACAAATTGTCTGAGGCTAAAAAGTTTGAAGAATCCCTCAATGGGAGAAGCATCAAACAGATGGACATCACAAGCACTGTAAATGCCAGGCCAAATGGCAAACTGGGCTTGGGTGCATCATCAAGTCAGCCACATCTTCTTAAGAAAAATATTTTATCTACTCCAATGAAGTTCATTTCTGCCAAGAGCAAAGAGGCAGTAGAAGTAGGTAAGAATACCTCAAGCAAGGATGTTAAGAATAATGGAATTCAAAAACATTCATCGAATGACGCTCGATGAAATCACATGAATTCGTCGAACGGAGATCGACGATCGCTGAAGACAGATTTTCAGTACAACTATTATTCGAACGACGCTCGACGAAATTACTTCAATCCGTCGAACGGCGATCGACGAACTCAGCTAAGTTCGTCAAACAGAAAATGTACTGAATTCCAAAAGAATTCTATTTCTCCACATACTAAAAATCCCTTTACTTAGTGGATAATTCCTCCAAGGAGATATCATCCACAAGGATATAAGGATCAGCCTGAGATTTCTTACATTTCATATTTTCGTGGTAAGACAAAAGGACTCAAGGTAGTCTGGGTCAGAAACAACTAGTTTATTTTCTGTTGTGTAGGTACAAGGCTATCCAAACATAAAGGAATAATGGTATTTGGATAGTGGGTGCTCCAAGCACATGACAGGAAATAAGGCCAACCTAAGGAACTACAAGGCAAAGCTTGGACCCAATGTGATTTTTGGAGACTCCAACCGTGGACAAACCAAAGGATATGGAAAAATCAAAGTTGGAGCAGTTATCTCAAAGAGGTAGCATATGTCATGGGTCTCAAGCATAACCTCATCAGCATAAGCCAGCTGTGTGATGAAGGTTATCAGGTAACTTTTAATCATTCCTTATGTCTTATTACCAATAATAAAAACATTAATGTGCTATCTGGTATTAGACATGGAAATATTTATTTAGTCAATTTTGACTCTGCCAATTCAGACATTTGTTTATTTAATTCAATAAGTAAAACAAATGAATTATGGTATAAAAGGCTAGGACATATTAACCTTAGAACTATATCTAAGCTCTCCAAGGACAATCTAGTAAGAGGACTGCCTTCTGGTTCATACAAGAAGGAAGGACTCTGCAGGGCTTGTCAATTAGGAAAGCAAACCAAGAGTAGTTTCAAATCTTAATCCAAGAGTGATTCAACTAGGATTCTGTACTTACTGCATTTGGATCTCTTTGGACCCACTACAATACAGTGTCTAGGAGGGAAGCATTACACCTTAGTTATTGTAGATGACTTCTCTAGATTCACTTGGGTGTTCTATCTTAGGAACAAGTCTGACACCTTCAATGTTCTGACAGACTTTCTCAGGTCCATCAATATTGAGTACTCTACTCTAATGGCATTGATCAGAAGTGATCATGGCACTGAGTTTGAATCTCTTCTGATGAGAGAATTCTGTGGAAAAGAAGGAATCAGGCAATGTTTCTCTGCTCCTAGAACTCCTCAACAAAATGGGGTAGCTGAAAGGAAAAATAGAACATTAATTGAAACAGCAACTACATTGCTTGTTGATGCTCACTTGCCACTCTATTTTTGGGCAAAGGCAGTAAACACAATAAATTATGTGTTGAACAGGAGTTTGATACACAAACATAAGGGTAAAACACCATATGAACTACTTAAGAATAAATAGCCTAAGGTTAACTATTTTAAGATTTTTGGTTGTAAATGCTATGTGCATAACAATGATAAGAAATACCTAAGGAAATTTGAAGCAAAGGTTGTTGAAGGTATATTCCTAGGATATTCTCTTTCTAGTAAAGAATATAGAGTTTATAACAAATCAACTCTTAAGGTAGAAGAGTCCATGCATGTGTCTTTTGATGAAACTAACATATTGAATGAGGAGAGGAACACCACCTCTACCAAAGATGCTTTGCAGGTACCAGCTCTATGTGAAGAGCTCAATGGATTGAATCTACAGAATGAAGACTCTCTACTTCCATCAACTCAAACTATTGAAGATAGTGAAGAAGAAGATCATCCAGAAGATCTTGCTGACAATTCAAATCAAGTGACAGCTGAACAAATCCCTCAAGAGGAAACTATTGCTCAACCCACTTCAACAATTGATCACATCACCGTTAGAGATCATCCAATATCTAAATTCATTGGAGATATCTCAGTAGGTGTTCAAACAAGGCATCAACTACACCAAAATCAGATGCATACTTGTTTCCTATCACAGATTGAACCTCAATCATAACAGATGTAGAATAAGATCCAAACTGGATTCTTGTAGTGCAAGAGAAACTCAATCAATTTGAAAGGATCTTCAGGACAATGATGAATCAGGGAAACCTGTTGATCAGAAAGTATATAGAGTAATTATTGGCTCATTACTTTACTTAACAGCTAGTAGACCAGACATAATGTTTGCTACATGCATTTGTGCTAGGTTCCAAGTTAACCCCAAAGAATCTCACCTTATTTTACTAAAAAGAATTTTGAGATATATAAAGGGTTGTCCAAATCTAGGACTTTGGTATCCAACTACATCAGAATTTGAATTAACTGGATTCTCAGATTCTGATTATGCTGGATGCAGAGTAGATAGGAAAAGCACATCAGGAACTTGCCAGTTCCTTGGTGATAAGCATGTGTCTTGGTTTTGTAAGAAACAGACATATGTGTCTACATTAACACCTGAAGCAGAATATATTACTGCTGGCAGTTGCTGCTCACAAATTTTGTGCATACAAAATCAACATCTAGATTATGGAATCAACTTAAATAAATCAATTATATTTTGTGACAATACTAGTGCAATATCTATAGCACAAAATTCAGTACTCCATAGTAGGACTAAACACGTAGAAATTAGGCACCACTTTATCAGAGATAATGTGGATAAAAATAAAATTTGCCTACAATTTATTCCTACTGACTTACCTAGAGCTGATATTTTCACCAAACCATTGGATGAAAAGAAGCATATCTTCTTTATAAATCAACTAGGAATGATAGATGGAGATTCAATTAATTAAAAATTAAATTTTCTACTTATCCCATCATTTCGTCGAACGGAGATCGACAAAATTTAGTCGTTCGTCGAACAGAGATCGACGAAACCTATTATATCCAGAGATCGACGAAGCCTGGTCATTCGTCGAACTAAGATCGGCGAAAATTCATCTTTCGTCGAACGCAGTTTGATGCAGCCAAAGACTCTTTGACTTCTATTTTTACTAGGTTTAGCCGAACCTCGTTCCACAAAATCTTGCGCCTTCTCCGATCTCTTTATTTATAATCAAATTTTGATTTCATTTTAGTCTTTGCGCCCAGAAAACTTGCTCTTGCTTCTCTCTAGTTCCCTTGCACTTGATCTCTATTCCTTGCAGGTACTGTTGGAACCTTAGTTTTGATTTGAGTTAGGATCCACCTTTAATGTCTAAGCTTCTATCATAACACATCTTATAACTTAGATCAAATCCCATTAAGATAGCAGGCTGAAAATATATATAATTAATAGGCTGAGAAAATAAGAGAAAGATAAAAATTATATATGTTCTCTGCGTTCGACGAACGTCCATCTGCATTCGACGAACGGCGCTCTGCGCTCAACGAAAGATATTCATTCAGCGGTCGACAAAATCCAGCCATCTCGGCGGTCGACAAAAAGACCCCATCTCAGCGGTCGACGAACAAATCCCATCTCAGCGGTTCAGCGGTCAACGAACAGATGATTTCAGCAGTCGACGAACAGACCCCGTCTCAGCGATCGACGATCCCATCTCAGCGGTTGAGCGTTCGACGATCCAGCCCGTATCAGCGCTCGACGAAAAGTTGCGTTCGACGAACTCAAGTCTGCGTTCGATGAACAGCTCAATATTTCAGCGGTCGACGAAATTATCCAGGCTCAGCGATCGACGAATCCTGCGTTGGACGAACTCAAGTCTGTGTTCGACGAATCTTCAGCAGAAGCTCAGAACGACGAATCAAATGTTCAGATCAACAAACTTGAAGCTGAGCTCGACGAAATATCTTCAGCATTATTTTAATATCATTCTCAGTTCGACTAATATTATATATGCTGACAGAGCAATATTTTGAATAGTTTCAAATTATATATTGCTGCCTTTCCTTTGTTTGAATTAGCCATTGCAGAACAATAAATGTTATAGCCGTTGCAGCAAAGCCAAAGATGGCAATTTATGTTCTCAAGGATCTAGGAAATCAAAGAGACATTATCTCTTTCCTCCCATGTCGGCAAGAATTAAAATCAGTCGAACAGCTCTCCAGATTATATATTCAGAGAGAAGATCAGAGAAGAATAAGAAGAATAAGAGATAGAAGAAATATACAGATACAGGAAGAATAAACAGAGAAGCAAAAAGAAGAAGCAGATCTCATATATTATTTATCTTCTTTTTGCTAACTCCTCTTTGCAGATCATCTTCATCCTGAGACACTCAAATAATATCATTTGATCAGGATCAAACTGCATAAAGAAAAGGAGTTATTACAATCAAAGGAAGAAGCCTCCACAAGCTGTCATCAATTCATATCAGACAGGGGGAGCTCTTCAACATCATCTACAAAGATCCAATCTCAACAACCCATCAGGATCTCTAGAGTCTTCTCAGAAAAGAGAAGAACACTATAACTTTTGTTTTCTTTATTCCCCTCTTGTACAAGGTTATAACTCCCTTCAAAAGTTAACTCTCGGTGACAGGGCACCTTAGCAAAAACCTGTGGTTTGGTTAGAGCACCTGATCAAAAGCTCACTTGGTGTGTGGACACTTGTTCAAAACTCATTGGTGGCAGGGCACCTGATCAAAAACCTGTAGTGGATTTCTTCCATTGGGTAGAAGAGTAGATGTACCCAGGTTGATTGGGGAACTACTATATTTCTGGTGTCTTCTGTGATGCTTGGTTTATTTCTTATTTCCTTTTATTGTTGTGCTGTGATCTGTTTGTGTTTATCTTTGATAACTCACTTTCTACACATATTTATACATATCATTAGTTTGAAATAAACTTAAAAAGAGCTTTAATAATTTTAGAACTAAAACTCCTTTCAATTGGTATCAGAGGCATATGAATTGACTTTCAATTGGTATTAGAGGGTAGTTGATTTTATATACAGGCTAACACCTGAATCATAAAGATCATTTAGTTCTTAAATTTTTTAAAGGGTTTTTCTAATATTTAATGGCACAAGTAGAATTTTCAAATCCACCAATCTGTAATTTGGATAGATTTTCTTTATGGCAAGTTAGAATTAAATTAAATATGAATGCCATAAATAAAGATATTTATAATTCCATTTTGACAGAACCTCCATCTTCAACAGATGATCAAGAGAAGTTGATAAGTGCTGATGCAAAGGCCATGGACATATTGGCAAAATCAATGTCAAAAGACATTCTTCAAAGAGTTACTGATTGCACTTCAGCAAGGGGCATATGGAACTCCCTCTCAAGGATGGTAAATGAATCTTCTTCCACTTCTTCAACTAATTGTATTTTTGATGCAGAACCATCATCTAATCTAAGTGAAGAAGAAGAAGAAGAAGAAGAACAAAAGGCCAGAAGATTCTGCATGTTGGCCATATATGGCTCAAACCACTACTCAGATGCAGAATCTGAATAAGAATCAGAAAAGGTAACTGAGGTAACTTCAACTCCTAACTTTACTTCAGGATAAATCAAATCAGATTCTAAAATTCCAGGTATATGTTTAATAAAATCAGAAAATAAAATCAGAACAGAGTTAACAAAAATAAACAATTTGACTTCTGAATATAACAAACTTAGAGAAGATTTAAAAATAACAGAAGAACAAAATATTTCCTTGAAAAATAAACTTGAACAAACTTTTAAGGAAATAAAAGACTGTAGAAATTACTGAATTTCTCTATGTTAAAACAAAATCTAGAAATCAGTTTAACTTTTCAAATTTATATTTTAATGAGATAAAAAAGCAAATATATCTAATTATAAGGCATTTTCTTTTAATCTATTTTAAACTTTTATAACTAAATAAGCAGTTATAAGATTCATTTGAATTTTTCTATCTTAAAAACAAAATCAGATAACTTCACATTCTTACAGATTTTCTCCAAAAATCATGTTGAGCATTCTACTCAGATTGCATAGATCAGAAATGATCAGAGCACTAAGTGTGAGTCTCTTCTGATGAAGGGGATTCTATAGAAGGAAGGTATCAGACAATGTTTTTCTGATTTTAAAAATTCATTAAGAGCAGTAGCAATTCACATCATTAAAATCCTATTTAAATAAAAATCTAGGAAATCAGAAATTGCTTGGTTTTTAAAAGAAGAAATTTAGAAATAATCTCTGACCCTTAAGCCTTAAGTTATTCAAAGACTTTTTATGCTTAGGTATCCTAAATCAAATAGGGGGAGATTGTTAGAACCTAGTCTTAATTTAGATTAGGATCCCAACTCAAATAGGGGGAGATTGTTGGAACCTTAGTTTTGATTTGAGTTAGGATCCACCTTTAATGTCTAAGCTTCTATCATAACACATCTTATAACTTAGATCAAATCCCATTAAGATAGTAGGCTGAAAATATATATAATTAATAGGCTGAGAAAATAAGAGAAAGATAAAAATTATATATGTTCTCTGCATTCGACGAACGTCCATCTGCGTTCGACGAATGGCGCTCTACGCTCGACGAAAGATATTCATTCTACGCTCGATGAAATCCATCCATCTCAGCGGTCGACAAACAGACCCCATCTCAGCGGTCGATGAAGAAATCCCGTCTCAGCGGTTCAGCGTTCGACGATCCCGTCTCAGCGGTTCAGCGGTCTACGAACAGATGGTTTCAGCGGTCGACGAACAGACCCCGTCTCAGTGGTCGATGATCCCGTCTCAGCGGTTCAGCGTTCGACGATCCAGCCCATCTCATCGCTCGATGAAAAGTTGCATTCGATGAACAGCTCAATATTTCAGCGGTCGACGAAATTATCCAGGCTCAGCGGTCGACGAATCCTCCGTTCGACGAGCTCAAGTTTGCGTTCGATGAATCTTCAGTAGAAGCTCGGAACGATGAGTCAAATGTTCAGATCGACGAACTTAAAGATGAGCTCGACGAAATATCTTCAGCATTATTTTAATATCATTCTCAGTTCGACTAATATTATATATGCTGACAGAGCAATATTTTAAATAGTTTCAAATTATATATTGCTTCCTTTCCTTTGTTTGAACTAGCCGTTGCAGAACAATAAATTTTATAGCCGTTGTAGCAAAGCCAAAGACGGCAATTTATGTTCTCGAGGATCTAGGAAATCAAAGAGATATTATATCTTTCCTCTCTTGTCGGCAAGAATTCAAATCAGCCGAACAGCTCTCCAGATTATATATTCAGAGAGAAGATCAGAGAAGAATTAGAAGAATAAGAGATAGAAGAAATATACAGATACTGGAATAATAAATAGAGAAGCAAAAAGAAGAAGCAGATCTAATATATTATTTATCTTCTTTTTGCTAACTCCTCTTTGCATATCATCTTCATCCTGAGACACTCAAACAATATCGTTTGCTCAGGATCAAACTGCATACAGAAAAGGAGTTATTACAATCAAAGGAAGAAGCCTCCACAAGCTGTCATCAATTCATATCAGACAGGGGGAGCTCTTCAACGTCATCTACAAAGATCCAATCTCAACAACCCATCAGGATCTCTAGAGTCTTCTTAGAAAAGAGAAGAACACTATAACTTTTGTTTTCTTTATTCCCCTCTTGTACATGGTTATAACTTCCTTCAAAAGTTAACTCTCGGTGACAGGGCACCTTAGCAAAAACTTGTGGTTTGGTTAGAGCACCTGATCAAAAGCTAACTTGGTGTGTGGACACCTGATAAAAAACCCCTTGGTGGCAGGGCACCTGATCAAAAACCTGTAGTGGATTCCTATCAGTGGGTAGAAGAGTAGATGTACCCAGGTTGATTGGGTAACTACTATATTTCTAGTGTCTTCTGTGATGCTTGGTTTATTTCTTATTTCCTTTTATTGATGTGTTGTAATCTGTTTGTGTTTATCTTTGATAACTCACTTTCTACACATATTTATACATATCATTATTTTGAAATAAACTTAAAAAGAGCTTTAATAATTTAAGAACTAAAACTCCTTTCAATTGGTATCAGAGGCATATCATTTGACCTTTCAGGTACAATGGCAATCTCTCAAGAAGTGATCTCATCCATGAAGTTTGATGCAGGTTTCAACATTGACATGGAGTCATTTGCGCATTCAGACCAAGTTTTCCAGGATATTCTTCAACTTTTTGAAGAACAACAGTTAAGGAAGTTCATGACAACCAGTATAAAGCTCCTAGTAGCAGAAATAAAAGAATGGGTACATACTGTTCAGACAGTGAATGCAACAACTCTCTCTGGATCAATCTCGGGAAACCAGGTTCTTCTTTCACCAGAAATACTATCAGATGTTTTTGGATTAATGAATGGTGATGTTGAATTGGATATTACTTCTGATTAATTTAATGCCGCATTGGTTAAAATGGGTCACTCCAGTGGAAACCCTAATCACCTTCTGAAAAAGAATTTGTCCATTGAATACAAATTCTTAGTAGATATTGTTGGAAAAGTTTTGCTAGGCAAAACTTCTGCTCATCACTATATTACTAGGCACCAATTTCTTTTGATGGTGGCCTTAGTTGAGATGAAAAAAATCAATTAGGGATTAATTCATTTTGAATCAATAAAAAGAAGATAAGCAAAATGAATGTTTGTTATGGCAGAGTATTAGGCATTATTATTCAAGAGAAATGCCCAGACCTGTTGGTGTCACCAAAGGTCTTTATTAATGCAAGAAAGAGGCTGGCCTCAGCTCTCTTTGGCAAGTGGGAAAGAGTGATTCCCAAGAGGACTCCAAGGGCAGAAGTTTCAAGGAATACTTCTGAAAGCACCAGGGCTAATACAGCCACTCCCCTCACCCTACCAGAAGTTCCCCCCTTGAATCTTCAACTCCTCTCCCCTCTCAACCTCTTCAGCACACCTCTCCTGAAGAAGTTCCTCCTTCAAATTCTCTCATAGACACTACTTCTTCTTTGCCTTCTTCTCCTCCTCTTCAGACAAATCTGTCTGCAGATCTTCCCTCATCATCCTCTATCCCAGCTAATGATTCTCTTCCCCCTCTTGATTCTCTTCCTCCTTTCATTCTACCTCCATCTTTTGACCTATTGTCTCCTTCATATTCTCCACCTCAATCTCCTATCCACGTGGATAACATTCCACCCCTTTCAGATGCTACTAACATCTTCATACCCTCTTCTATTCCCTCTTCTTCTATCCTAGCACCATCATCTTCTCAACATACCTCAGATTTTGTGTATGATGATTTCTCCTCAATAGCTGATCAGATATTTAAGCATATCTCTCCTAAGCTAACTGCTCTTCTAGATGAAAAGCTAGCTCCTGTTCTGCATGCCATATCTGACCTCTCTTCCAAGCTTGCATCCTTCCCTACCTACTCATCCTTTGTCCCTTCTTCTAGAGGCCTAGATTTTGGTCTCCCTGAAACTAGGTAGGGGGAGATCCTTGATGAAGAAGCTCCAATCAATGCAGGTTCAGATATGGTGTTTGATCTAGAAGCAGCTCAGTCATTAATGAAGAAGCTCCAGTTATGGTTTCAGTTCCAATTTTTGATATAGCTCCAGTAAATAATATTTCTATTAATCCCTCAATAGATATTAATGTTAAAAAAATTTATTGGATCGTTTAGGAGTAAGCAGGAGTTGTATCAACAAGAGTTATAGCCAAACAACCACAATGCCAAAACAGCAACACAAGAAATCTTTATTGAAATAGAACTGCTTTACAATGCGAGGCATACATGGCGAGACATGATTCATCAGAATCACGGAGATGAGAAGAACAAAACACACCAAAAGGCAAAGCTGGCGGCTAGACAAGCTCAGACCGCACAAGCCGCACCACTCCAGAACTCGCCCGGCTTGCCCTGAGATCGCACAAACAGAAACTGGACAGACTGCCAGCACTGCAAGACCGCACCTCAGACCGCACGAACTGGAGCTTATTGGAACAAAGAATTGAAGCTGTCGCATGACCGCAACTCAGACCGCCTAACCGCTGAAGGTCGCCTGATCACTGAGCTAGCTGCGAACAGCATAAGAACACAATAACCCAGTTCGCTGACAGACCGCAGACGAACTGTTTATTCAAGCCACCGGAAATCACCAAGGAAGGAGACCGCACCCTGCTGGCCGCAAACCTGCGAACACAACAAAGGTTAACTCGCATCCAAGTCGCGCGAACTCAAACTTGAGACCGCAAGAAACAATCCGGGCTCTGGTTCTTACAGTTCTTATTAGGAATGACGGGCCATGCACCCCTATTTATAGGCGGGTGGATGGATGTCGTCACCGCACAAACCGGGATACAGTCACCACCCATCAGATCGCGAACGGTCTCAAAGGACAGACCGCCCGAACAGACCTCTTGGACGATCACCCGACCAAGACGCAGATCAGCAGACAAGATCGCGCACAGGCCGCGCGAACACGAGACCGCGCACAAGCCGTGTGGTCTCAACAATGCTCCATCCTTAGATCACCAAGAGCAAGCTAGAACCATCTGGCCGACTTCAATCAAGTTGCCAGATCGCCAGGATAGACTGCCCGGGTAGACAGTCATATAGGAACAAACCGCAGCTACCAAGAACAGACCGGAACAACCAGTAGACCGCCAAAACAACCTGGCAGAGCCAGACCGGCAGATAACATATACAAGCCACGCGATCACCGCGGTCTCCCAAACCAGACCGCCCAGTCTCCTCCACACCACTTCAAAAAATTCAACACTCCCTCTTTAAGTGTGAAGTGGAGACTAGCCCGAGTAAACTCCGCAACCGTGTAAACGGTCCCATCGCCAGCGGCTTTGTGAAGATGTCTGCGACATTGTCCGCACTCCGAACATGCTCGACCATAAGAGATCCTCCCAACACCTTTTCACGAATGAAATGGTGCTCGATCTCAATATGCTTGGTCCTCGCGTGACAGACTGGATTATTAACCAGCTTGAGAGCACTCTCATTGTCCCCGCGTAGCATAGTGGGACCTCGAACCTCCTCATGAACATCCTCCACCAACCTCCTGAGCCAAACGGCTTCCTGAGCAGCCAAGGCCGAAGCCTTGTACTCTGCTTCCGTGGTAGATACAGACACCGAGTCTTGCTTTTTGCTGCACCAAGAGATAGCTGTGGGACCCGTCATAAAGACATAACCAGACGTTGATCTCCGATCATCCACGTCTCCCCCATAATCATCATCCATGAAACCAAGCAACTCCAAGCTTGACCCTCTCCTATATAGGAGACCCAAATCAGAGGTCGACTTCACATACTTCAAGATGCCTTTTGCCGCCAGAAGATGAGGCTTCCGTGGTTCCGCCATGTGCCGACTCACCTTGCCTACTGCATAAGCAATATCTAGCCTTGTGATCGTCAAGTAGATCAAGCTCCCAACCAGAGCTCGGAAAACCAACGGTTCAGACAAAACTCTCCCCTCATCCTTCCGAAGTTTATGATGTTGTTCTAGAGGTATAGAGCTGCTCTTCCCTTCCTCCTTGCCGAATCGTTGAACGATCCGCTCCACATAGCTAGCCTGAGAAATGAGCACTCCGCTCTCCCGCCTCTGAACCTCGAGTCCAAGGAAATGGTGAAGCTCCCCCTGATACTTCATCTCGAACCTGATAGCAAGCTCAGCTCTCAGCCTTGCTACCGCCTCCTTCGAATTCCCGGTGACAATCATGTCATCCACATGCAGCAGCACAATCACCCGAAGCACCCCCTCCTTCTTGATGAACTAGCTAGAATCAGAGTCTGAAGCAACGAATCCGCAGAATAAGAGATATTCTGCAATCTTCCCGTACAACGCCCGAGGCGCTTGCTTCAACCCATACAGGGCCTTCTTCAGCTTACAAACGTAGTCTGGATACTCCTTCGAGATGAAGCCTTGCGGTTGGATCATGAAGATATCCTTGTCAATCTCGCCGTATAAGAAGGCATTCTTCACGTCGAGTTGCCAAATCTCCCAACCACTCGAAGCTGCCAAGGCAATAACAAATCGAACCGAAGTCATCTTTGCCACTGGACTAAACGTCTCATCATAATCTTCTCCGTACTGCTGTGAAAACCTGCGAGCTACAAGGCGAGCCTTGTACCGCTCGATACTACCGTCAGCTTTCTTCTTCAGCTTGAAAACCCACTTGCAAGTGACAGGAACGGTTCCCTTGGGCTTGGGCACAAGAGACCAGGTCTCATTCTTCTCGAGAGCTGCCATCTATTCTTGCATAGCAATGTCCCATTCATTCACACCTCTGGCCTTCTCAAAGCTCGACGGCTCCCTTTCATCCAAGGGACCAGCAAAGAAACATGAAACAAAGTTCACCATGTTCCCTCTTGTGTATCGATCTGGTGGTTGAATAGTCCTCTTTGACCTCCTAAGAGGTTGCTCCTGACAAACCACCTCCCCAACTGCTTCTTCTGTGCAAGCTCCTTTTCCAGATGAACTTGGAGCATCGCTCCCCCTGCTTCCAGAACCTGAAGCCTCCATCTCAGAACTTGACACAGCTAGAGCTCCTGGCGAAACAGGCAACTCCACTAGAAGACTTCCCGCAGCTTTTCCTCCTTCATCAACCCTGCTCTCTGGTAGCTCAACTCCTGAACTCCCCTTGTAAGAAGTCACTTCATTGAACACCACATCCGAGAAACAATTGACCTCCGTGTCTCAGGATCCATGCATCTCCATCCCTTCTTCCGCTCATCATACCCAACAAAGACTAGCTTCCTTGCTTTCGCATCTAGCTTTCTCCGAAGAGCATCAGGAATGTGCACATAGCAGGTTGATCCAAACACCTGAAGGTGTGCAACGCTCGGCTTCTCCTTGAACATTAGTTCGTGAGGGGTCTTCATGTTGATAGGACACAGAGGCAATCTGTTGATGACATAAGCTGCACAAGACATTCCCTCCGCCCAGAAGGACTTTGGGATACTCTTGGCATGAAGCCAGCATTTGCAGGTTTCCGTCAGATGACAGATCTTCCTTTCTGCAACGCCATTCTGCTGTGGAGTATGGGCACAAGTGAGCTCTCTCCTGATGCCTTACTTCCTGCAAAAACTTGAGAACTCACCAGAGGTGAACTCCCCACCATTGTCAGTTCTAAGTTTTTTAACCCGCAGGCCAAGCCGGCCTTCAACCAGCTCCTTGAACTCCACAAATTTTGCAAACGCTTCTGACTTCTCCTTCAAGAAATACACCCAGACATATCTGGTGTAATCGTCAATCAACACCAATATATATCTATTGCCTCCAAGGCTTGGGGTGGCAGTCGGTCCCATCAAATCACCGTGGATGCACTCCAACGGCACTTTGCACCTTGTTTGCGATTTATCAAATGGAAGTCGATGAGACTTACCAAACTGACATCCTTCGCAGACATGACCGTCTCCATAGGAGGACAAGCTAGGCAAGCCATTGACAAGGCCCCTTACCGCCATAGCCTTCAATTTGTCCATGCCTACATGCCCCAACCTTTCATGCCAGATGGCCGCGCCATCATTGGTCCTAATCTTATCAACATAGGTACTTGTCGATAAAACGAACAAGTCCTTCACCCGCTTGCCGACATGAATAACATCTCCCTTTATCTCCGGTTGAGTTTTAAGAAACTTCACTTCTGTTGGGCCAAACAGAATGTGATAACCGGCATCGACCGCGTTGGTCACAGAGAAGAGATTCTTCTTCATACCAGGCACGTGATAAACACTCCTCAACGTGAGTGGACCCTTATCACTGTTCAGAGAGACGACTCCTTCGTGCTCTACTGGATGAATAGAATTATCAGTCGTAATGATAGCATTGTTACCTGAGTAAGGCGCCAAAGAAGAGAACTTTGATACATCCCCGGTGAGGTGATGCCCACACCCTGAATCAACAATCCAGTCCTCATCATAGTTGATGGAAGCCAAGGACTTAACGGGCATCGCCGTTATATTAGACGAAAAGGCTCCTCCCCATCTAACTCCTTCAAACTTTGGCATCTCCTTCTCTACTGCATGTCCCGGCTGAAGATTCACCCGGCAATCTTTCTTGAAGTGCCCGGTCTTATTGCATCTAAAGCACCTTGGTCCCTCTCCTTTCTTCTTCCCATCAGACTTAGGAGCATAGCCCTATCTTGCTGACCTGAAGTGGAGGGTCCATCATAACCCGGCTTCTTCTTTTCCCATTTCTTCTTCTTCTTCCCAGAGAACATCACATAACTTTCTCCCCCGGAGATTGAAACCCCCGCCATCTGTCTTGCTAAACTTTCTTGCGAAGCAAGAAGGTTCTCCAACTCCAACAACGACGGTTGATATGCCCAACCCTGAACTGAAGTCACAAAAGCAAGATACTCCTTCCGCAACTCGCGGATGATATGCCTCTTGAGTTTTGCCTCAGAGATTGGCTCATCAGGGTCCAATGCAGAAATCTCTGCCGTGAGGTTCTTCATCTTGAGGAAGAAAGTAGAAACAGAAAGATCACCTTGAGAGGCTTTTGCCAACTCATTTTCAAGATACTGTTGCCTCGCTACATTCTTCTTATTGAACAATCCATCCAAGGATGTCCAAATCTCAGCAGCAGATTTACATCCGATGATGTGATCAAACAGCTCTGGTGAGATAGCCCTTTTGAGAGTGAACTCTGCCTTAGCATTCATCCTCCTCCAAAGTCTCACCTCTGCCATATTATCTCCTGCTAGAAACACCTCCTGTGTGTCTTCTCCGCCAACTACCTCCCATAGATCCTCGTCAAGCAAGTAACTCTCCATACACGACTTCCACTTTTTAAAGTTAGTCGATGTGAGGAGTTCAATACCACGACCTCTTGCGTATCCACCTTCCATGGCAATCTATGTGGTCTCTTCTTCACAAAGACGATGGCAACTCTAGTTGATCACTGCTTATCCACTCCAAAAACCTCGCTCTGATACCATGTTAAAATTTTTGATTGGACCGTTTAGGAGTAAGCAGGAGTTGTATCAATAAGAGTTATAGCCAAACAACCACAATGCCAAAACAGCAACACAAGAAATATTTATTGAAACAGAACTTCTTTACAATGTGAGGTATACATGGCGAGACATGATTCATCAGAATCACGAAGACGCGAAGAACAAAACACACCAAAAGGCAAAGCTGGCGGCTAGACAAGCTCAGACCGCACAAGCCGCACCACTCCAGAACTCGCCCGGCTTGCCCTGAGATCGCACGAACAGAAACCGGACAGACTGCCAGCACTTCAAGACCGCACCTCAGACCGCACGAACTGGAGCTTATTGGAGCAAAGAACTGAAGCTGTCGCTTGACCGCAACTCAGACCGCCTAACCGCTGAAGGTCGCCTGATCACTGAGCTCGCTGCGAACAGCATAAGAACACAATAAACCAGTTCGCTGACAGACCGCAGACGAACTGTTTATTCAAGCCACCGGAAATCACCAAGGAAGGAGACCGCACCCTGCTGACCACAAACCTGCGAACACAACAAAGGTTAACTCGCATCTAAGTCGCGCGAACTCAAACTTGAGACCGCAAGAAACAATCCGGGCTCTGGTTCTTACAGTTCTTATTAGGAATGACGGGCCATGCACCCCTATTTATAGGCGGGTGGACGGAGATCAGATTGCGAACGGTCTCAAAGGACAGACCGCGCGAACAGACCTCTTGGACGACGATCACCCGACCAAGATGCAGATCAGCAGACAAGATCGCGCACAGGCCGCGCGAACACGAGACCGCGCACAAGCCGTGCAGTCTCAACAATGCTCCTTCCTTAGATCACCAGGAGAAAGATAGAACCATCTGGCCGACTTCAATCAAGTCGCCAGATCGCCAGGATAGACCGCCCGGGTAGACAGTCATATAGGAACAACCCGCCCGGTCTTCCAACAAGGAATCCAGGCAAACTAGCAGACCTACTCGGGAACAAACCGCAGTTACCAAGAACAGACCGGAACAACCAGTAGACCGCCAGAACAACCTGGCAGAGCCAGACCGGCAGATAACCTATACAAGCCGCGCGATCACTGCGGTCTCCCAAACCAGACCGCCCGGTCTCCTCCACACCACTTCAAAATTTCAACAATTATTTCTTTATTATCAAAGTTTAGTTCAGTTTTTAGCAAGCTGCCTAAGCCTCAAGATTATTCAAAAGTTATAGTTCCTTATACCGCTACAGTAGATACAGCTTTGTTAAAGAAAATCTTCAAAAGCTTTCATGTTCCAGTTCAAGTTCATGTTCCAGTTAAAGTTGCAGTAACAGAAGAAGTTGGTTTGGTGAATTCACCTCCAACATTTGATTTTGATGAATCCCCCCTATCTCCTCCAACTTTTGTCTTTGATGATTCCCCTCTTCCAGAGGATTTTGATGATGATATTGCTCTTCAAGAACAACAAGATGTTGTTAAGGTTATTCAAGAAATTGATGATTTGTACAATGCTCCTGCTCAGTTTTCTGATAATGATAGTGATGATGATGATGATTCAGATGCAAAATGCTCAAAGAAAAGAAAGTCAAGAAGCAAAGCAAAGGCTATTGTTGTTCCTAAACCTCCCTCTTCTACAAATGACACTCAATATTACATTTTGCATAATATCACCCTCACCAAGGATTCCACAGCTTGGATGAGATTCTCTAGAAATGAGAATAACATGAGAAAGAAAATGAAAAAGATAGACTTCTACTCAGATAAGTGATGAGTCCTGATCATATACACATTTATGGACTCATCCGGGCCGTTATTTAGTCATTTCTCCGCACTTTAGCCTTGTTATAGTTTATATTTGATAATCCATGCTAGGTGCACATCTTGGCCCACTTTGGTGTGATTTTCATGCTTATTGTCATTAGTAGTATTCTTGTGCTGTTAAGTGCCACTTTCAGTGGCTAGATCTGTGGTTGTGCTGGAATAGGAGTAGTGCAGGTGTTCCCGGTGCAATTCTGCACAGGAACACTGCGCACGATCGCCGGTTCTATTGCGCACGACCACTGGTCATGCGCCACTGATCGTGTGCACTTAACCCTTTTTCACGAGTTCTGTTTGGTGCAGTGCGCACGACCATCAACGACAGTGCGCACGACCACCGGTCGTGCGCCACTTCTCGTGCGCACTTCTCATTAAAATTCTGAGTTCTGTTTGCTGTATTGCGCACGACCATCAACGATAGTGCGCACGACCAACGGTCGTGCGCCACTGGTCGTGCGAACATTTTATTTTATAATTTCGTATCCTGTAGGTTCCACCCAGGCAGTGCGCACGATCGCAGAATTCCAGTGCGCACGACCACTGGTCGTGCGCCAATGACCGTGCGTAGTATTTAATCCAGCGCCTATTTAAACGCCTGTTGCGATTTTAGGGCATTCGTTCACTTCCGGGAGCGGGATTCCTGTTCCGTACGCCGCCGATTTCCACCGTGGGACGCCTCCACTTCATCTTCTACGCAAGGGGAAGCCTCCTCCACCCATTCCAAGACTTCCTCCATTGTCCGTGAGTGTTCTCCATCGTCCGCAAGCCTCCAAGCAACCATTCTCTCATTCCGCCCGGTGAGAAGAAGAAGGAACCTGAAGTCGAAGACGACGGAGCTACGTAGGGAGATCGTGACAGCTCTCTACGCTGGAAGCATAGTCCGCCCGAGTCCGGAGGTAGCCCGACAACCTACCATTCCGGCCGTGAACGGCCGCTAGTCTTCACCATCGGTTATTTCTTTCCTCTTTCCTCCATTGTACTCTTTGAACCGTGCAATACTCGAATATTGTGATGTTTATTTTGATGGAAATGAATATTTCTTTGTTGTTCTTCATGGTTTGGTGGTGATTCATTCCGCTTTCTCTCACTCACTCGCGCACGCACGCAAGGTGTTTGATCCGCGTTAGCAAGAGCTAACGGCGGTTGTGAAGAGGTGCTTGCGACCCTCACCCTCTCGCACTTGAGTTCACTTCATCCGCCTCACGAAGCACGGCATCGCGGTCGTTGCATCCACCTCACTTTGCGAAGCGGTGTTTTCGACCCGCATCTCTTTTGTTGTTGATAAGATTAGGAAAACCAACCAAAAGCCCCATCTTTGTGTTTGTTGAACGCTTGTGTAACAATAATCACTGCGCGATTCATTCACCCATCCTGCATTCCTCAAGAGACCGACATCCGGGGAATTTATTCTCCACAATTATTACTTGACAGCGACCGGTGCACTTGCCGACACGCATCAATAAGCCAGTTAATTTCAATCATCCTCCTCCTCCTCCAGCAGCAGGATCAGCAGGGATGTCCTCCTCATCATCTCAGAAGCCTTCTCAGCAGCATTCAAGAACATCAGAAGGAAGTCATAGAAGCTCAAGTGGCTCCCATAGTTCTAGATCATCCAGAGCTCCTCCTTCAGGATCTGGCAGATCTTCTTCCACAGTATATAAATATCATATTTCTGATGGTTAATTCCACAGAAAAAGAAATTCTGATGATCATCCTTTATATCAGGCTAGTGAAATTGATGAAAGGCCCTCCTTCTCCAATCAATCAAGATTCAGAAAATATTGCTCATATGGCTAGATTTAAAGAATCTACTGCTATAGCTCAGATCAATAAAGCAAAAGAAGGAGGCAAAGATTACTCTCAGTTCTCAACAATGTCTGATTTCAGAAGAAAAGAATTTGAAAGGTACAACTCAAGGCACCTCTTTAATGCTGAAGATTATTTAAGGTTGCACCCAGCAGCAGTGGTTCCTCATGTGTCATCTCAAACACTGCTGGGAGCTAATGACCTCTATTTGAGTAAAAGAGAATCTGAGAACCCAAATAGAGAAATCATCTTCAAGCCCTCTTCAAAGTGACAGAGTAATGCTTCTATTCATTTGGTTTTGCTTATTTTTTATTACAGTGTAAATCTTTCTAAACTCAGGGTGATGATATAGACTTTTCATGTTTTGAAATTAAATGAAGGGTTGAAGATTTTCTCCAAAACTATATCTGATTAAGGCAAGTGTACCTTATCATCTAAAGTATAGGATATTTAGGAATATCAAGGTCGTATTCCACGGGGCGCGTTGATTACTTCTACTTCGAGGAAAATCACCATTATCTAATCGACAAAAATTTGAGGTTTGTTTTGCTTAACTAAAAAAGGACAAAATGCAAGCTAAATGAAAAGATTTAACGAAAACAAAAAGGAAAGAAACGTTACCATTGCATGAAAGTGAAATTGCTAAAGAGAAAGAGAACACGAAAGGAAGCAAACTTAATTTTTATTGAAAACCAAAATGATTACAAGTTTAAGAGAGATTACAAAGCTAGGAAAGTAAAGTTACAAGCTTTAATTAACTAGTGCAAGTGAGAAATAAAAACTAGTACATTACATGAAAAAGAGAACATGAAAGCTTAAGGAAAAACATGAACAAGTATTAAAAAACTTCACTAACAGCTCTAGCAGCACCTCCCTCCCTCCAAAATTCTGAACCCTGGACTCAAGGAGAGCCTCTGAATTTATAGCAATTTTCAAGTTACACGCCATCGGTCACGGGCGTGACCTAGGGCGTGTAAATATTACTGATATCGGATTTGACAGTGGCGTGGACTTTGCGTGACGGCGGTAGAAAAATCGGACATTACACGCCCGTGTAACTTTGGTCATGGGCGTGTACTTGGGCGGCTTCATTAAATGCAGCATGGGCTGGCTTACGGCGGCGGCGTGCAGAGATCACACCGGAAAGTCATGGGAGTGACATTTCAGATCACGGGCGTGTACCTGGGCGGCGCCAATTAATGCAGTGTGGGCTGGAATTCGACGCGGCAGAAAGTGTTCGTCGAACGAAGCTCATACTTCGTCGAACGAAGGGGGCAAAGCTTTCGTCGAACGATAGGTGCAAAGCTTTCATCGAACGGCAGGGGCAAAGCTTTCGTCGAATGGAGGGTCAAAGCTTTCGTCAAACGGAGCTCCACGTCTCGACGGCAGCCCGCTGGGAAGATTTTATATTTATACGCTCTTGGTCACGAGCGTGACTTGGGGTCATGGGCGTGACCTGGGGCGTGACTTGCGGTGGATTCGTCAAACTCAGCTCGACCTTCGTCGAACGCAGATCTTTAGGTTACACGCCCTTGGTCACGGGCGTGACTGAGGGCGTGTACTTGTCAATTTTTCCAATTTGTCCCAAAATTCTGCAAATATTAAAATTAAGCTAAGTTAGAGACAAAATTATAAAATAATTAATTATGACCTAAAATTGATATAAAAAAGAAGAATACATATTAAATATTTACAAAAAATTCTATTAAAAAGATATATAAATACTACTTATCAAATACCCCCATACTTGAGGTTTTGCTATTCCAGAGCAAAAGTGTGAGACATAATTTATAAGACATCCTTAAAATTTTTAATTTAAACTAAAATTTCATTTAAACCAAAAGTTAAGTTAAGAGTAAATTCAAGGAGGAGTTAAGTCCTAAATTATGATGATGATTTGAAAAGAGGAAAAAAATATTTAGGCAAGGACTTCTCAAGAAAATTAATTAGTTTAACAAAATTGAAGAAATTATAATAACTAAATTAAATTAAAATTATAAGAACTCTACCTTAAAAGAAACTTAAGGAAAAGTAAATTACTAAATATTTCTCTCTCCATAATTTTCAACTAAAACTAGAACAATGATAATTGGCTAAGTGGGATTTCATAAAATTTGGCATAAGAAGAGATATTTTGGAATGGAGGAAATGGAATTTATCCTCATCATGAATATTTTTTTCTCCCTTTGTTTTCTCTTCTAATAAAAACCCAAAATGTATATGTTTAGGAGTAATGAATTTTATCTTCTTACTCCATGCCATATAATCTTTTAAATGATTTTGGGTGCATATGTTTAGGGAATAATGAATTTTATCCTCTTATTCCCATGACATATGATCTTTTAAAATACTTTTTTTTGCCATCAAAGGGGTAGGGTAGAGAAAATAAATCTAGCTAGCTTTAAATTATTTTTAGTGCAAATTCTAGTAAAATTAAATTTCCTAAGATCTAAAAAGTTAGAAGAAAATATAATTGAAATCTAAGAGGTTTAGCAAATTCACTACAAAATGAAGCCATTTAAAAGTAAAAAGAGAAGTCATGCTAAATAAGTTCTCTAATCAAGTTAAAATCATAAGATGATTCTTAAAACAAGATTACCTCAAATTTAAAATTAACAAACTATGCAGCAGCAGCAGAACCCATATAGTCCCCAATCATTGGGGGTATGGGCGGGGGAAGATTGGAAACAGACCGAACCTTTGGCACTATGCACAAAGTGGCTTCTCTCAGAGGAGAAAGACCTAACCTTTGACAATAAATGCACAAAGTGGCTGCTCACAGAGTACCACTGAAATAGTGGCCCCCTATACTGAAAATTAACAAACTATGATAATCAAAATTTTAGCTAATTAAAAACCTAAACATGCTTATAAATATTCTCAACTAGATTTCTAAGAAATCACAAAAACAACAAATAGGAGAGGTATAAGATTTTTGTATCATATTTTTTTTTTCTAAGTTTTTCATATATATTTTTTTGAATTTGTATATTATCTTTTTTGGATTTTTGATATTATCTAAATAATAAAAAAAAACTAAACATAAACTAAAAAAAACTAAAATGTTTTTGTTAATTCTCAGACTTCCCGAGGTCTACCCGGTGAAGGGCTCGCAAGGTACTAGAGGTTGTGATGGGAATTTAAGCCCAAAGCGTCCTTTCTGAGAATTTAAATTTTCGATTTTCTAATTTTTTTTTTGGGTTTACAAGTGCTTAAAAGAAGAAATCATAAGAAAATATATTTTATAATTTTTTTTTTGAAAATTTTCTAATTTAAAAAGAACTATTTACACCCCCATACTTAAAGTTAAACATTGTCCCCAATGTTTAAAACTAAGTATGAAATAAGAGAAAATAAAGTGCAAGACAAAACAAAAAATAAAAATAGAAAAGAAGGAGAGGTTAAGAGGGCTTCCCTGGTTATGAAGATGCGGGGGAAGCGACGGTTACCTACAAAACATGATAAAATAAAAAGAAAAATTATAAAAAGATAACTTTGGGGTGCCTCCCAAAAGCGCTTTGTTTAAGGTCGCGTAGCTTGACCCACTTGCTGATCATATTATAGGAGCAAGTAAAATCGAGTCACTCTTTTCATTAGTTAACTCTACCGGAAGATATAATTTAAGGCGGTGCCCGTTAACTTTGAAGGAACCTTTTTTCCGGGTGGGAAATTAAAATTGTCCCATAGGACCAAACCTCTTTAACAATAAAGGGTCCGGACCATCGGGATTTTAGTTTTCCCGGAAAAAGGCGAAGGCGAGAGTTATAAAAGAGGACAAGATCACCGGGCGAAAATGTTTTCGGAAATTTTATGTGTTTATCATGATAAAACTTTGTTCGCTCCTTATATAATTTATTGCTTTCGTACGCATTCGCTCGCCATTCACCTAATTTGTTTAATTGAAATTTTCTTTGTTCGCCCGCTAAAGTGGAATCGAGATTTAAAAATTTAAGCACCCAAAATGCGTGGTGTTCTAATTCGACCGGAAGGTGGAAAGCCTTGCCATAAACCATTCGATACGATGTACAACCGATAGCGGTCTTGTACGCCGTTCGATAGGCCCATAGCGCGTCATCGAGCTTTATTGCCCAATCCTTCCGATTAATAGAAACTATTTTTTCTAAAATCTGCTTTATTTCTCGATTAACAACTTCGACTTGGCCACTCGTTTGTGGGTGATATGCGGTGGATAATTTGTGCGTGACACCATATTTTTCTAAAATTTTTGTAAATTGACTATTGCAAAAATGGGTGCCCCGATCACTCACAATAGCGCGCGGCGTGCCAAATCGAGAAAATAATTTTTTGAAGAAATTAACGATGACTCGCGCATCATTGGTGGGGAGAGCTTGCGCTTCCGCCCACCTCGACACGTAGTCGACCGCAACGAGAATATATTTGTTTGAATATGATGGAGGGAGAGGACCAACAAAATCAATACCCCAAAGATCGAAAATTTCGCATTCTAAGAAGATATTTTGGGGCATCTCATCTCGGCGAGAGATGTTCCTGAACCGCTGGCAGCTGTCGCAAGTACTCACAAGGGTGTGAGCATCTTTGAATAGCATGAGCCAATAAAAGCCTGCCTCTAGCGCCTTCCTCGCGGTTCGGTTCGAATGATAATGACCACCGATGGGTCCCTCATGACAATGACCTAAAATTTTAAAACCCACCTCACTCGAGACACATCTTCTCACTACCTGGTCTGCGCATACACGGAATAAAAAGGGGTCCTCCCAAAAGTAATTCTTTAAATCAGAAAAGAATTTCTTCTTTTGCTGACTCGAGAATTCTTTTGGCAGGACCCGGGATACTAAATAGTTAGCCAAGTCCGCAAACCAGGGGGTAGAAGATGAATTAATATTTTCGAGAGCTAGGAGGAGCTCTTCGGGAAATTTATCGTTAATGTCGCCTTCTATTAATGCTTTCGATGAGGGATTTTCTAATCGAGATAGGTGATCTGCCGCCAAGTTTTCGGCTCCCCTTTTATCCCGGATCTCTAAATCAAACTCCTGCAAGAGGAGGATCCATCGCAAAAGACGACGCTTGGCGTCCGATTTACTTAAGAGATACCTAAGCGTGGAGTGATCTGTGAAGACGATGACTTTGGAAAGCGTGATATACGACCTAAACTTATCAAAAGCGAAAATGATTGCTAGAAGTTCCTTCTCGGTCGTGGTATAGTTTGCTTGTGCCGACATGAGTGTTTTGCTCGCATAATAGATCGGGTGAAAATACTTGCTCACCTGTTGGCCTAAAACGGCACCAACCGCAATATCAATCGCGTTGCACATGATTTCAAAAGGGAGCGACCAATCTGGGGCGACTAGAATCGGGGAGTATACAAGTTTCTCCTTGATAAGTTGAAAGGCTAAATGGCATTCATCGTTAAAGAGAAAAGATGATTCTTTCTTGAGAAGATGGGTTAACGGCTTTGTGATTTTGGAAAAATTTTGTATAAAACACCGATAGAACCCCGCGTGGCCTAGGAAACTTCTAATAGCTTTTACGTTTATTGGAGGGGGGAGTTTTTCAATTACTTTGATCTTGGCCCTATCGACCTCGATCCCCTTGCCCGAAATTTTATGGCCAAGGACTAATCCTTCTTTGACCATAAAATGGCATTTCTCCCAATTAAGCGCTAAATTTGTTTCCTCACATCGCTGCAACATTAACTCGAGATTTTTTAAATGGTTTTTAAATGAGTTTCCGTACACGGAGAAGTCGTCCATAAACACTTCCATCACCTCCTCTACTAACTTGTCAAATATTGCCAGCATGCATCTTTGTAATGTAGCTGGCGTGTTACAAAGACCGAATGGCATCCTTCGATAAGCGAATGTGCCAAAGGGACAAGTGAAATTGGTTTTCTCTTGGTCGTTGGGCGAGATCGGGATTTGGAAATATCCCGACAAACCATCGAGAAAACAGTAGTAGGAGTGACCCGAAAGGCGCTCTAAAATTTGGTCGATAAAAGGTATTGGAAAGTGATCCATACGGGTGGCATCCTTTAGTTTTCGATAGTCGATGCACATCCGCCAACCCGTAACAGTACGGGTTGGGATCAATTCGTTATTTTCATTCGCAACTACCGTGACGCCACCTTTCTTTGGCACGGCTTGTACTGGGCTAACTCAAGTACTATCTGATATCGGGTAGATGATTCTCGCATCCAGAAGTTTAATAACTTCGGCCTTAACGACTTCTTTCATGTTCGGGTTTAGTCGTCGTTAAGGCTGGATTGAGTTGTGGGACTTTTCTTCGAGAAAGATTTTATGAGTGCAGAAAGAAGGGTTTATACCCTTAATATCCGATAATTGCCACGCAATTGCGTGGCGTTGTTTTCTTAAGACTATAGTCAACTCAAAAATTTCTGAGTTGCTAAGATCGGATGAATCGATGACGGGTAATTTAGACTCTTTTTCTAAAAACAAATATTGGAGGTGAGGGGGGAGTTGTTTTAACTCTAATTCGGGTGGTTCTTCATAAGAAGTTTTAATTTTCAATTTTTCTAAAAATAACGGTTCGGGTGGTATGGGGTGAGAAACTTCTTCTTCAACATAAAAGAGCTCTACGGGCTCGGAATCACTACTTGCCGATGAAACTAACTCGAGGGATGAATCGAACTCACAACACTCTTCCAAGTAAAAACACAAATCGTCAATTTCTAATGTGTTTCGCATCGAGGAATTTATGCCGAAAGTAACTTCATCGTCTCCAACCCGTAGGAGGAGCTTTCCGTTACTTACGTCAATAATAGCGCGGGAGGTGGCAAGGAAGGGGCAGCCGAGTATGAGGGGTACTTCGGCATCCTCTTTGATGTCAAGAATGACAAAATCCACCGGGAAGATGAATTTGTCAACCTTGACGAGCACGTCCTCCACTATTCCTATCGGATATTTTAAAGAACGATCCGCTAATTGAATACTCATTCGAGTGGGCCTTGGATTTCCTAGACCTAGCTTTTTGAACAAAGATAGAGAACGGCATAAGGTTGATGCTTGCTCCAAGATCCTCTAAGGCGTGTTTTACTAACGAATTGCCAAATAGACATGGGATGGAAAACTGTCCCGGGTCATTTGCTTTTTTAGGCAATTTGTTGAGTACAACCGCGGAGCATTCTGCGTTTAAAGAAATATGCGAAATATCTTCTAACTTTTTCTTATTAGAGAGCAACTCCTTAAGATATTTCGCATATTTAGGCATTTGAGAGATAGCCTCGCAGAAAGGTACATTAATATGGATTTGTTTTAAAACATCTAAAAAAATTTTATAATTTTTTTCTGCGCACTCATTGTTAAATTTAGATGGATACGGAATATTAGAAATAGAAGCACACGGATTTAAAATAGAAGCGTGCGGAGCTGAAAGAGAAGCGTGCGGAGCTAACGTAGCGGGCAAATATGAAGATAAATTAAAAGTAGGAGGAGGAGAGGAGGAAATTACCTTGGGTTCGTCCTGTTTTTGAACCACCTCCTTCCCGCTTCGGAGTGTAAATGCATGTGCGCTCTCCTTTGGATTTTGCTCTGTATTCCCTGGTAGTGCTCCTTGTTGACGCTCAGAAATAATCTTTGCGAGCTGGCCCACTTGATTTTCTAAGTTTTTGATCGATCCGGTAAAGTTCCGGATGTTCGTTTCATTTGTAGCAACATATTTTGCAAAAACCTCTTCAAGCGGAGAGAGTTTTTGCTGTTGCGGTGGAAAACTGGGCGGATTAAAATTTTGAGAAATTAAATTTGGAGGCGAAGCTAAGTTAAGAAGTTGATTGGGGGGAGGTTGGTTTAAATTCATAGGACACTGAGCATTTCCTTAGTTGCTCCACGAGAAATTTGGATGATTCCTATAACCCGCATTGTATGTGTTGTTATACGGAGCGGTGTTGGGGTTATAGGAAGGCCGAGGCGGATTTCCCATGTAGTCAACCTGTTCTTCAATTAAAACGTTATTAGCCCAAGGAGGAGTGGCGGAGGAAGCAGACATCTCCGCCACTTGCTTTGTTAAGCGCTCAACATGTAAAGCCAAATTTGTGTTAGCGTCTATTTCAAAAATTTCGGCCGGCTTATTAGGCCGCGCTCGGGGCATGTTCCATTGGTATGCATTTGTGGCCATCTCTTCGAAAAGCTCTTGAGCGGCGATCGGGGTTTTGTTATTTAATGTCCCCCCGGCGGCCGCATCAATCATTTGCCTCGTTTGGAGATTTAAGCCATTATAAAATATTTGCACTTGTTGCCAAGTGGCAAGTGCGTGGTGAGGGCATCGACGCAATAGCTCCTTGAAGCGCTCCCATGTGTCATAGAGAGTCTCCGAGTCGATTTGCATGAACGACGCAATATCCGTGCGTAATTTAGCAGTCTTTGAAGGCGAGAAATATTTATTGAGAAATTTTCCGCCGTTTCGGCCCATGTAGTGATGGATCCCCTCGGTAGGGAGCCCAGCCACTGCTTGGCCTTAGACCGCAAAGAAAAAGGAAAAAGACGTAATCAAATGGCGTCATCGGTGACGTCATTGATCTTAAAAGTGTCGCAAATTTCAAGAAAGTAAGATATATGCGAATTAGGATCCTCGTCCGGTTGACCATCGAAGGTCACCGATTATTGCACCATTTGTATGATGCTGGACTTGATCTCAAAATTATTGTTCGCCACCGTGGGGTGAACAATACTCGACTGTGTGCCTTCCAAATTTGGCCGCGCATAATAAGACATGGTCCGTTGCGCGTCCTCATTAGGATTTGGCTTGTTAAGATTAGGAGGATTAAGATTATGATCCATATTCGCTGCGTTAGTGTCCCCGATCGATTCTTCGGAGTTTACTTGATTTTTCTGATCACGAAAATGGCGGTGCCTCAAAAAGGTTCTCTCGATCTCCGGATCAAAAGTAATAATCGAAGTGCTACCTCGGGTAATACACTAAAAAGAAGCATGATAAATTAAAAGAAGCATGTTAAAAGGAATAAACTAAATTTTTTTTTCTTTTTGAAATTTAGAAAAAGCAAAATAAAATAAAAAGAAGCATGATAAAATTAATAGCTATCCTCTTTTCAAAATATCTACGCAAAATCCCCGGCAACGGCGCCAAAAATGTGATATAGATTTTCTGTGTTTTGATATTAAATGAAGGGTTGAAGATTTTCTGCAAAACTATATCCGATTAAGGCAAGTGTACCTTATCGTCTATAGTATAGGATATTTAGGAATATCAAGGTCGTATTCCACGGGGCGCGTTGATTACTTCTACTTCGACGAAAAGCACCATTATCGTATCGACGAAAATTTGAGGTTTGTTTTGCTTAACTAAAAAAGGACAAAATGCAAGCTAAATGAAAAGATTAAACGAAAACAAAAAGGAAAGAAACGTTACCATTGCATGAAAGAGAAATTGCTAAAGAGAAAGAGAACATGAAAGGAAGCAAACTTAATTTTTATTGAAAACCAAAACGATTACAAGCTTAAGGGAGACTACAAAGCTAGGAAAGTAAAGTTACAAGCTTTAATTAACTAGTGCAAGTGAGAAATAAAAACTAGTACATTACATGAAAAAGAGAACATGAAAGCTTAGGGAAAAACATGAACAAGCATTGAAAAACTTCACTAACAGCTCTAGCAGCACCTCCCTCCCTCCAAAATTCTGAACCCTGGACTCAAGGAGAGCCTCTGAATTTATAGCAGAAATTTTCATATTACACGCCCTCGTTCACGGGCGTGACCTAGGGCGTGTAAACATTACTAACATCGGATCTGACAGTGTCGTGGACTTTGCGTGATGGCGGCAGAAAAATTGGACATTACACGCCCGTGTAACTTTGGTCACGGGCGTGTACTTGGGCGGCTTCATTAAATGCAGCATGGGCTGGCTTGCGGCGACGGCGTGCAGAGATCACGCGGGAAAGTCACGGGCATGACATTTCGGATCACGGGCGTGTACCTGGGCGCCACCAATTAATGCAGCGTGGGCTGGAATTCGGAGCGGCAGAAAGTGTTCGTCGAACGAAGCTCAGACTTCGTCGAACGCAGGGGGCAAAGCTTTCATCAAACGGCAGGGGCAAAGCTTTCGTCGAACGGCAGGGCAAAGCTTTCGTCGAATGGTAGGGGCAAAGTTTCGTCGAACGGAGGGGCAAAGCTTTCATCAAATGGAGCTCCACGTCTCGACGCCAGCCCACTGGGAAGATTCTATGTTTACACGCCCTTGGTCACGGGCGTGACTTGGGGTCACGAGCATGACCTGGGGCGTGACTTGCGGTGGATTCTCCGAACTTAGCTCGACCTTCGTCGAACGCAGATCTTTAGGTTACACGCCCTTGGTTACGGGCGTGACTGAGGGCGTGTACTTGTCAATTTTACCAATTTGTCCTAAAATTCTGCAAATATTAAAATTAAGCTAAGTTAGAGACAAAATTATAAAATAACTAATTATGACCTAAAATTGACATAAAAAGAGAAATACATATTAAATATTTACAAAAAAATCTATTAAAAAGATATATAAATACTACTTATCAGGTGATATATTTTCTATCTGCTGAAAAGATTTAAAATTCTGTCAGATATATATGCTCTGTGTTTGCTATTTGTTTGTTTTAACTTTGTCAAATAGTATCCTAACCCAAATAGGGGGAGATTGTTGGAACAACCCTATTACTGATTTGGGCTAGGATCACTATCTGTTATTAGGACTCAAGTTGACCCCATTGTATAGTCTAAGTGTCAAGGTTTAAGGCTGTCTGAGTTAGCTAGAACTTAGGAAACTTCCAAGTTTCTGCCTTCGACGAACATCTTTCTGCGTTCGATGAACTCCTTCCTGGGTTCAACGAACGTCGTGTTTCAGTTCGATGAAATTCCTTCTTAGCTCGACGAATTCAGTCTTCTAGCCAGTTCAACAGATTTTATCTCAATTCGACGAACTCCAGATTGAGATCGACGAACTCAACTTTGTGTTCAAAGAATAAGTAACTAAATGTTTAGTTCGACGAACTCAACTCTCAGCTCGACGAACTCAAGCTTTCTGCTCGATGAATTTTCTCTTCAGCTTGACAAATTTCTGATGGATCAGTTATCTATTTTTCTCTGAACTCAGATCGACTAATCAGCAACGGATCTATTCTATTATTTGGACTTATTCATTTATCAGATAATTCAAGATTTGATCTTTCCTTTTTATTATTTCCTTTCCATTCTCTTCTTTCGAGAAAGTAGCCGTTTGACATATTGGAAAAGGATACTCTTATGGAAAAGGAAAAGAAATTAAAGTTTTGTGCTGAATCAGATTGCAGTTCCAAGAAATATCTTTTTAGATTATTTTATTCCTTAAAACCAGAAGATTTGAATTTGAAAATCTGTCATATATTCTCTAAGGAAAAGGATGAAGCAAGAAGATCAGCAAGATAGTGAAAGATAGTAACATAGACATAGTCGAGAGAGATATACAGAAAGTCAAAAAGAATTACAGATCTTCATCCTCAATAGCAGCACTTTCATTCTCTGAGAACAATAAAAATCATCTCTCAGTTTTCAGCTGCTAATTCTTAATCTTCAAGGAGCAACAATAATCTGAGAAACCTTGTCTCTCAGATTCATCTGCTATCAAGGAAGATATTCTACATCCAAGAGAAAGATCCATCCATTATCTGTCAAAGAAATTCTATCAGACAGGGGGAGCTTTACATCAACAATCCACTAGTTTTCTCTCGGCTTATTGACAGAGAAGAACTTCATAAACCTTTTTGTTTATTTTATCCCATCTTGTACATGGTTCTAACTCCCTTCAAAAGTTAACATTTGGTGACAGGGCACATGATCAAAAACCTGTGTTTTGGTTTGAGCACCTAATCAAAAGCTCAGTGGTGTTTGGGAACCTGATCAAAAATCCCATTGGTGATAGGGAACCTGATCAAAAACCTAGTGGATTCCTACCAAGGGTGGTAGAAGAGTAGATGTACCCAGGTTGATTGGGGAACTACTATAGATCCTTGTGTCTGCTGTGATTGTGTGTTTCTTTCTGTAGTGTGCTGTGATTTCTGTTTTGCTTTTACACTCACTCTGTTACATATATATATCAGTATTTTAATTCTGGTATAAAATAAGTTAAAAACTTTTAATACTCTATTCACCCCCTCCCACCTCTAGAGTAAATCTAAGATCTAAACCTCACTTTCACCTTGGATCAACATGAACCCATTGGGGTTTCCCAAAGTGGTCAAATTGACCAAAGTCAACCAAACCCTAGATTGGTCAAATCACCATATTAAGAGTCAATTAACCCCTAAATGATCAAACTGCCCCCACTTAAGTCTTCCTAACCCCTTGGAGAGATCAAAGGTCACTAATAATCCATTGGAATAAGCCTAGACCTTGGTTTAAGTCAAAATCGTCATTGGGTCCAGTTAGCTCTAATTAGGTCAATTAGGTCAAATGCACCCTAATTGACCTATCCAAGCCACATTTCACCCTAATTGGTGTCTATGGACTCAATCCCACCAATGTGGGTCAGCCACATTAATCAAATTGACCTAGGGTCAACCTTAACCCCACTTAGCCTAATTTGAGCCCTTTAGGTCAAAATAGCCCAAACCCAAATCAAGAGAGCTAAGGCCTCAATTTGAGGCCCATCCTGCAGCCCTAAACCTTATTACCATGCATGCCCTCAGATTTGGGGAGAAAATTGACATGTAAAGGGGCGAATTGGATATTTGCCCCAATTTGGAAGAGTCCAAGGAGGGAAAGAGGAAAGGAGTGCCAATTGCACTCAACTTCTCCTCCAAATCCCTTCTTTGAGCTTTCCCAGAGAATTCCCAGCCTTTTTCCCTGTAGGTGGACAACCAAGTGACTGGAATTGAGGAGATTGGGGGTGGCCAAAAATGGCCATTAATGGCAACCCATGAAATAGCCTTCCTCTTCTTCAATTGACCTTCCCTACACCTTCAGGAGTCTGAGAGAAGCAAAAGCCCCCCCCCCCCCCCCCCCCCCCCCCCCCCCCCCCTTGGAAGAGGAAATTGGGTTAGGAGGCCGGAATCACCATGGCACCTAAAGCTTCAACACACTCAATGGAAACTAGTGGAAATCACCACCGATCGGTCGTGAATCAGGCATGGATTCTTCCTTTCTCCCCCTCTGATAGATCTCTATATTTCCTTGTTTGAGATCTAGCTCAAAAGAGCTAGATCAATCTTTGAGTTTCTCTACAGCCACCATTTCAACGAAAGTGGTGGTGGAGGAGGACGGCCATGGTGGTAAGGGGAAGGCCGGGCAAATGGCTTTCAAAGTTACCCAAATGGGATTAATTACAGTCGTCGGCTAGGGGCATGGATGACCACATCCTGTCCAATTTCCTTTAAGATATAGGTTGCATGATGAATTCCTGTTATAGTTTAAAATATGTGTATATTTAATCTGCTACACTTTGTTCTGAACTTTCCTTAAATTTTTGAAGTACCTTAAGGCCATATTCAGAGAAAGTTCTCAACATTAAAAGTGTAGCTCTTGGTCTTAACTATTTTTAGAAATTTATTTCAGGTCATTTGGAGCATTGTATCTCCCTAGGCAACTGATTTAGTGTAACATGTACATATTAAACCCTATACACTATTTTGAGAGCCACCATCAAACCACTCACCCAAATAAGCTGAAATTTTTACCATGCTTGTGTCTTGAGGGGATGAATAAGATGTCGAAAAATCATAATTTTTGGAGAAAAAATTTCTATTGCTTTTGTAGAAATTTAATTATTCATGCATTTGTTAGATATTTGGGTAGATGACCTCAAATCACCCCAAAAGTTTGGTGGGCGCTTCATAGGGTCATGAAATATCCCTGGTCAAAATTTCAGACCATTTGAACTAGTTCATTTTATGAAATAACACTTGCAAATATTGGTATGTGGGGGGGGGGGGGGGGGGGGGGGGTAATGTGCACATATCACATTTCAATGTTGTGTGTTTTCCTCTTGAACCCCTTGATGCATAGTGATGAAATTTCATACATGCATATGTTATGACGAGTAGAATTACCTCTGGAAATTTGAAAAAATTTAGGTCACTTTTTCCTATTATTTAATAATTAAATTAAATTGCCTCCCTAATGAACTATTGAAATAATATGGGTCAAATCTTGCTGAAATATAATGAAACTTTGGTGAGAGTTTTCTAAGGTAAAAATACACTCTAGTGATTTTTTTCCCTGGAATTTGTAAAGCTATTATTCCCTTAAAATTGATTTGTCACATTTGATTTTCTCATGATTTTTGTGACTAAACATATTTAGAAAACTCTGATAAATTGTCCATGTTTTCTTTAGATCATTATAATGCTCTGGGTTTTTTATATAAATTTTTGGACAATGAAAATTGGTGTTTTGTTCATTAAGTAAAAATTTCATGATTTGAGTTATTAATCATCTCGGGTGAAATTACTTGTTGGAAAATTATAAATTTATGTTAGCATACTTATATGATTAGTTAAGATCTTTGGAAATTCTTAGAGAATTTAATATTGATGGAAATATTTAATATTAGTGATTTATGATTTATTGCCAATTTTTATAAAATTCGATTGCATGGTTTATCTTATTTTGAAAATTATGAAATTCAGTAAATGCACATTTTTGATCAGTAGTAAGCTCTGGTGATTTTCCTGCAATTATAGGATGATGAAAAATCAGGGCTCCTTTATAAAAGTTGACTAGGCCCTTATTTTTTTAAATAGATTATTGGCAGTAAATATATTAGAAAAATTACCAATCTCTGGATATGATCCCATTTAACCTAAGGGACCGTTCGTTTGGACGGAATTGAAGACTTGGAATTGAAATTCGACGTCGAATTTCAATTACCCCGTTCGCTTGTTAGATAACTTTAATAATTGGAATATGCGTTGAATATCATGGAATTGATTTTAACCTAGGGACAAAATCTAGCTGGCCATATCGGAATTGGGCGAGTCTGGCACGCTCGATTTATCGCGTTTTTCGCCAGGGAGAGCAATTTTTCGCCCGGGCGTGAGTTTTTTGCGCAGACGCGAGTTTTTCGCCCGGACGCACATTTTTCACCCTGGAAGCGCATTTTTCGCTCGGGCGCGTGTTTTTCACCCGGATGCGCGTTATTCGCCCGGACGCGAAATTTTTTCCCGGGTGCGCGTTTTTCGCCTGGGCGCGCATTTTTCGCCCAGGCGCGCAATTGTCGCCCGGGAGCGCGTTTTTCGACCGGGCGCGCGTTTTTTGCCCGTGGACACATTTTTCGCCCGGGCGCACATTTTTCGCCCGGGCGAGCAATTTTTTGCCCGGGCGCACGTTTTTTGCCCAGGCGCGCAATTTTTTGCCCGGGCGCGAGTTTTTCACCCGGGCGCACGTTTTTCTCCTGGGCATGCGTTTTTCGCCCGGGCGCACGTTTTGTCGCTCGGGCGTGCAATTTTTTGCCTGGGCAAGCGTTTTTTACCCGGGCACGCGTTTTCCCCCTAGGGCGTGTGCATTTTTCGCTCGGGCGCACGTTTTTGGCCCAGGGGCACGTTTTTCGCCCGAGGGCGCATTTTGTCGCCCGGGCGCGCAATTTGTCCCCCGGGTGCGAGTTTTTCGCCCGCACGAGCATATTTCGATCGGGCGCGCGTTTTTCGCCCGAGCACGTGTTTTTTATCCGGGCACGCATTTTTTGCCTGGGCGCATGTTTTTTGCGCGGCCGCGCATTTTTCATCATGGAGCGCTTTTTTCTCCCAGGCGCGCGTTTTTCGCTCGGGGGCGCGTTTTTCGCCTTGGCGCATGTTTTGTCGCCCTGGAGCCCAATTTTTCGCCCGTGCGCGAGTTTTTCGCCCGGGCTGGCTTTTTGTGCCTGATGCACGAATCTCACACACCGCAATAGGCGGTAGCTAGACTGCGGCACGAAACGGCAGTGTACCGATCGTTCAAGTAATATAAAACGAGGAGTAAATCCCCGAGTATCGAATCTCGGAAGGAACACAGTAAGGTGGAGTTTACGATCGAGGAAGGACTTGAGATCGAAGTCCTTTAGTCGGATGGGTGCGAAAGTGAGTGATTTGGTTTGTGGAAAATAAAGAAAAACAACTATAACTACTCCTATGCAATGCCGCTATGCAATGCTTCGCTTGGCGGGATGGAGACTAGGCAGGCCTTGAGCGCGCTACGTCACAAGGGCGAATGGACGAGTAGGCAAGCGGAATCGAACTATGCAGGCCTTGAGCGCGCTGCTTCGTAGGGCGAGTGGATTACACGGGCCGCTATGCCACGCTTTGCTAGGCAGATGGAAGAGTAGGCTAGCAGATGGAGTGGAGAGAATGGCGGAATGAGGGTCGCAAGCACCTCGTCTACAAGCACGCCACTAGCAATTGCTAGTACGCCACACGATCATGACGGCGGGATGAAAAATGGTAACGGCGCTCCTCATACACACATATGATCAAAATATAATCTCATAAACATGAAATTAACATTACAAAGCAAGATTCACAGTGCAGATCATCAATACATAAGAGATCTAGTTACATTCATCAAAACAAAGGGGAAGAGTGCAAGGAATCAACCGAATCCGAAGTCTTGTTGAGGGTTCACGGATGGAATCGCTGGGTTGTCAGTCCGCATCCAAGCTTGGTCCTTAACTGCGTCTGGGGTAGAGAAGGCTGTCACTACCCTCCAATGGCCCGTCTTCTTCGTGTCACGATCCGGAAACGACCTAGCTTCCTTCTCCTTGGATCTTGGTGGATGTAGGGTTGAATCCCTCTCCTTAGAGGTTGAGGATGATGGAGGAGGCCCAAGGGGGCGGAGAACCTGCGAAAAGGGCGAAAACGGCGGACAAAAAGACCTAGAAACGAAGTCGATCCGGCTGTTTTCGCGGAGCAGCTATTTATAGACAGGTGCAGAATTAGCGCACGATCAGTGGCGCACGACCAATGGTCGTGCGCGAAGGAATGCCTGTGATCGTGCACAGTCAACCTGTGCCGATCTCGATCTGGGCCGGGAATTAACGCACGACCAATGGTCGTGCGCCTGATCGTGCGCGAAGGAATGCGCACGATCAGAGGCTTTTTAGGCCAAAAATCGCCCCGCACCATCCCGAACGTGCACACGATCCCAGGACCTGCAGGAAAAGTACAAATAACCCCGATCCGCGCACACCATCGGATCCATAACACAGGCATACAGTAATATATAGGAAAAACATGCCACAAAGGGGGGAAGGATTGCACAAAAGGCGCAGGAACGCCATTCTATCAATATAAGCGTATATGAACAGCAAATGAAGTGCAATGACACTAAAACAAACCCAAATGAGGCTGGAAATCACTGTATAAACCAGACTCATCACACCCCCAGACTTACCTGTTTGCGCGTCCTGAGCAAACAAATCTGGCGGAGCGAGAAAAGACATAGCTGGGTTAGAAATTGCAAGGGCGGAGTAATATGCGAAGTCTCATACGCATGCGCGTAGAAATCTAGTAGACAAAATTTCTAATTATACATATTAGTTTATAATTTTTGAGGAGCGTATTTATATATTACGTTTACTCAAAAAGTGAATCACGGTGAATCATAAGGTCGTACATAGGAAGAAAGTAAACTGAACGCTGAGGCGAGCGTTGCCAAAGATCGGGACTTGGGACAACTCCATTGAAATCCATCAATGTCAGTGGCCATAGGCTTGCCCGTTCGCACTCTCTCCACGGCACTGGTATGACTCAAATGCGTGAATCAATAAGGCTTTAAGTTTGAGATGAGGCTTGGGTTTAGGTGAGGTAAACAAAGATAAAAGCGACGGCTCAGACACTAAACCCAAATGAGCTAGCACAGAAAACTATCCTCATCACCACACAAACATGCGGGTACACTAAACCCCCAGACTTGGACTTAACAACATGGGTGTGTGCACCGCCTACTCCCAAACTTATACTTATACAAATGAGTTTTTCATTCAAACTCATATCTTTTCTTTTCTTCTCACTTCTTTTCTCTTTTTCTTTTTTTTTTCTTTTCTTTTCTTATCATTTTCAGCAAATAAACACTAAAACACATCCACAACTTCACAAACATATCACCACATCAACAACCCAACTCATAAAAATAATAAACAGCTAAAGCTCCGATTTGGGTGTGTGACTAGGATTGGCTTTTGGGCTTTGGTGCGATAAAAGTGGGGCTGAATCAAAGAAAGGGTAGGCACAACTGGGCTAACGAGGATAAGATGATAGGAATGGCTCAAAAGCTCAACCGGGCCAAAATGATGGCCTATATCACATTCACGCAATTGACTGACCATATACCCATGCTTCAAAAGTCGCTTGGGGCAAGTTCTTAGCCACCGAGAAAGATAATCCTTTCTCCCGACAAGGGCAATACAAGGCTAACGAACGTCTACACACATTCCTATGCTACCGTTTGATTCACACCGGATGCACCAATGTTTGAGTAAAGTAAACAATATCTACGCAAATAGAAAGATATAAACTAAAAGTATAAAAAGAAATTGAATCTACACAAATTTCTATGCGAGACATGAGCACTTGACTAGGAGCACTCCAGGCGTCAACATTTTACTCCAACTCACAATCCTAAGCCAGCACAATGATTTTCCAAATCACACAAAAAGAAATGAGTTCAGCTCAAGACGTGCCAACAGATAAGTGCACGCTCGAGTGGGTGTAGTGGTGTGCGGTGCAAATGAACATAATAACACAATGAATGCTTCTAGTATGCAAATAAAAGGTGCACGTGAGCGGGTAACAACATGTGGCTCTCCCCCCCAGACTTAATCTAATTAAGCAATACATCATAATGATAGAGCATTGAAAATTAAAATAGAAAACTGGGGGAGAAGTTACCCAATGCTCAGCAAGTGAGCATACCAGAAGATGCATGAAAATCTGAAGCAAACCCGCCATTCAAAATTTGCAATGAGTACCTGCAGGGGTGAGCTCCACAAAAACAAAAGAAAGCAGAAATGCTAAAACTGAGCATAAATTAACTAACTACTCTAACTAGGAAAATGAAAATGCAATAAAAGTAAGATAACTACTGGGGTTATTGTCATCCCAGCACGACTTATTCGGATTTTATACAGTTCTAGCTTATAGGCCTATGAAAAGAAAAGTGGACAGGTAACTGTTCTAATATGCGTGTAGGTAGCGGGTACCTATACAGAGAAAGAACAGTCACGCCTCTACCCGAATATAAATACCTTCTCCTCACAGGTAGAGGGAAAAGAAAGTAAGAAGACGAGGAGGCCTGGTCCTCACTCATCTCACCAAAACTATCCTTGCCCAGCAAGGTATCATCTCCAGGGGGGCAGCAGGAGGAGAAGGCAATGAGTGGAGCTTCCTCTACGGAGGGGGGATCAACCTCCTCACAAAAGAGGATGCTCTTATCATTGACTTGAGCAACATGCTCCAAGTCCTCCTGGTGTACCTGTGAAGACTCAACCTGCACAGGCTCAGATGAAGAAGGGGGGTTAGGAAATAAAAGAGAGGAATGACTTAAATAATCAAAAATCGGGGGAGTGGTCCCAGTCTCACTCCCAATAGGTTGGAGAAGTAGGATATTGTCGGCATTATCGATAATGCTGCAAGGCTTGGCAGGATCAACAGTGGCCTCACCCATGATTTGGACTTCCTCCACCGGTGCTGAGGAAAAATCCTCTTCACCTTGAAGGTTGTCCTCCTCCATAGGAATAGACATAACACATAGATCACCCGCCTCTTCTTGCGACGCACCCTTGGTAATGTAATCAGAAACGAATGTAGAAGAATGCACAAAAGGGGGAGGAATAGGGCTTGGATAAAAGTCAAGCACCGATTCCTCACAAAGAATCGAGTCCATACACAGTGATATATGCACAGGGGAGATAGACTCAGCCATGTCAGAGCCTAGATCAGCCACAACTCTGATAAGCGTGTCTGCATTATTCCCTTCAGAACATGAAGGTGACACAGAAAAGAAATCAGAAGTAGAAGGTGTGCTGCCCGAGTTAGGAGTCGGGACGATCCAGATATCCGGCTCATCATCCTCGTCCAATTGGCGAAGAAATGCAGCACAATCCTTCAAGGCATGATCCATGCTCTGAAAAAACAAGCACTATTTTGCATTTTCTTCGGCTCAAATTGGACCGGAGATGAATGCAAAAAAGGCACGTGCGGAGCGGAAGAGTAGCCATAGGACTTACGCGCACCATATGGAGTACCAGACGAAGTCGGTGCTCCATATACTAGGCCTTGAGTGCTAGGGCTACTGTCTCCTGATGGGCATCTATCACTAGCATGAGAAATATCTCCACACCAACGACATCGAATATTAAATGAAGCCCACATTGTGTGAAGATAACTAGATTCAAAAGAAAAACACTATTGTGCAAAATACTACACCCAACAATAATTTACTAAGGCAACCTAAAATAAAAAAAGAAAATGGAATAAAAAGAACTGAAATAAAATAAAAGATGCAATTTATAAATGGAAGAACTTCTATTTCTCAGTTCTCCCTCTCCAGAAAACTCACACGACTGTTTTCCCCGGCAACGGCGCCAAAAACTTAATGCACGAATCTCACACACCGCTATAGGCGGTAGCTAGACTGCGGCACGAAACGGCAGTGTACCGATCGTTCAAGTAATATAAAACGAGGAGTAAATCCCCGAGTATCGAATCTCAGAAGGAACACAGTAAGGTGGAGTTTACGATCGAGGAAGGACTTGAGATCGAAGTCCTTTAGTCGGATGGGTGCGAAAGTGAGTGATTTGGTTTGTGGAAAATAAAGAAAAACAACTATAACTACTCCTATGCAATGCCGCTATGCAATGCTTTGCTTGGAGGGATGGAGACTAGGCAGGGCTTGAGCGAGCTGCGTCACAAGGGCGAATGGACGAGTAGGCAAGCGGAATCGAACTATGCAGGCATTGAGCGCACTGCTTCGTAGGGCGAGTGGATTACACGGGCCGATATGCCACGCTTCGCTAGGCGGATGGAAGAGTAGGCTAGCGGATGGAGTGGAGAGAACAGCGGAATGAGGGTCGCAAGCACCTCGTCGACAAGCATGCCACTAGCAATTGCTAGTGCGGCACACTGATGTAGGCCACCGGAAATGAGGCGGTCGCACGCGACTACGAACTAAAACTATTATCGCTCCGCACTTCCCAAACCAACTTAAACGCAGCCCTCGACTATATTTATTATAAATTTTCGTACGCGTACGGTTAGCAATTCCGTGACAAGATCGAATCGTCAGCGATAAGCCGGGATCCGTCAAGCTAAAGGGACGAATGTTTGCGTCTGGACAAGCGAATGTGCTGTACCAAAGAAGATCCTCCGAAAACAAGACTTCGGAAAATAGGAAGATCTTCCCCAACAAGAGCAAAAGAGGATCGCCACTCCTCGTCGAATAAACGATAAATCCTAGAGCGTCCACTATCCCAAATGAAAATAAACGCGAGCAAGATAGCGCTGAGAAAAATCCGTCACAGATCTATACCACCACAAATAACCTTTAAGAGAAATCTCACAATAAGTAGGAGGCGTTACCCTTCCCGGAATCGTAGATCCGGGTTGTAGAAATCCTAGATCGTTCACGGTGGTGGTCGCCGGAGGGGAATCCTTGAAGTAGAGCACCGTCGCCTTCGAATCCGGCCGCCACGAGCAAGTCCAAAACGTCTTGAGAGAGGGCCAAAAACTGGAAGGAGGAGGGGCTGTTTTTGTGGAGCTCGGCCTTTGAGTGGTGGAGCAAGGAATAGGTGGTTGTTGGAATGAGAGGGTTGACCAAGATGCAAGGAGGGGGTGGAGAGGAGGTGGTCGGCCAAGAAAGAGTGGAGCACGAGAGAGAGAGGGCGGCCAAGAACAAGGAAGGGGGAGAGGAGATGGTCGGCCTAGGTGCTGGCCGAAAAACCTAGAGGGAGGGGAGGAAGAGAAGAGGGCCGGCGGCCAAGGGAGGAGGAGGAGGGGATCGGCCTGGTGCTGGTCGAAACTTTACCTGGAGGGAAAGTAGAGGGCGGCTAGGGTAGAGAGAAAACGAGAGAGAGAGAGTAGTCGGCCTCCTTGGTCGATCGAGAGAAAGAGAGGGAGAGGGAGAGTCGGCCTCCTTGCCGATCGAGAGAAAGAGCGAGAGAGGGGGGGTGCGGCCTCCTTGCCGATCGAGAGAAAGAGGGGGAGAGGGGGGAGTTCGGCCTCCTAGCTGATCGAGAGAAAGAGGGGGAGAGGGGGGCTGAGCACAAAGAGAGATTAGTTTAGGGTTTGTTTTTTTTATTTTCATCAAATCTAATTTCTAATACAACATGAGGCCTTATATAGGCAAGCCAAACAAGGTGGCTATATGCAGCCCCAAAATTAAAAATAAAGCTTGGGCATGGAAATTAAAGAATGTCCCAATTAAAATTACAAAACACAATTAAAAATAATTAATAATTATAATGAAGTTATTATAATTATTAATTGCAGGTCTTGCGTCCCGAGCGGAAGTGGTAGCGGCGATGGCGGTCGTCGCGGTTGGAGTGGCGCCGTCATCCGCCATCGTCATGGACCAAAAGTGCTCCAACATGAACCGTGCCGACTCGAACACAGACCATCAAGCCGGCTCCAATAATCTCGCGGCATCTTCCATCGTAGTCTTCAAATTTGCCGCCGCGATTAAAGTAATGCGTCGACGTGGAATCACAAACACGATCACAACCATCTGGCGGGTCCTTGCCTCCATCAATCCTCCCCCACTCAAAAACACTCATCACCGATGAGTGGGAGTGAAGGAACCGGTGTAGCAGAGCAGCAACCTGTAGAAGTACGTCCGAGGGAGCGGGCCGTGAGGGTGGCCCATCCGGCCAGGGTGGCAGGAAGCAGCAATGGGCCCATCTTGGCCCCAAAGAAGTGTCCACATGTGTCAACCGGTCATGCAAAAAGTAGTGCCCAAGGGCCTCGATCATAGCATAGGAAAAAGAAGAGGGAAGTGCTAAAACATCAATAGACATCATACCTCCAGAGATCACCATGAGCGTGAACGACATGCTACCCAGCTCACCTCTCAACCCAACAGAATTTTTAGTGGAGGGAAACGAGAAGAAAGCTAAATGTAGTGGCTCTAGAAAAAGTGAAAGACATCTCGAAACACTAAAAATGGGGTTGGGGCCCCGCTCAGCAAATTTTTTCGATGGTAAAGTGAAAGTTTCTAGAATTTCAAATATTCGACGCAAAGTACCGAAACTACTAACATCGCTCTCTAAATTGCCAAGAGGCAACAGTCTAGGGGAAAGATCCACTAAAACCGAATCGAGCATAAAGCGGGATGCTCCATAGGGTGCGGTGAAAATAGAGTAATTGGACCCAAGTGGGTCGGCTAGCAATGTAACATCAAGTCCAGGTGAGTGAAGACATCATGGAACATATGATAAGTCATAATATAAACTTAAATCTATGATCGTCCTAAGGGGTGGTGGGTCAGTGGGTGGATAAGGACTCCAACAATTCGTGACGTCGTCACCTAAATTTATTTCAGATATGCTAGCTCTCCTAACGTGAGTGGTGTCATGATCACAAAGCCTAGGGTGATCATGCATAATAGAGTCAGCTAACATAGGAAGGATAACCAAACAAAACCACTCAACACGCCCAGCGGGGGTAACGGGCTCCATGCCATACCTCAAGGTTGGGGCTGAAGTTTGGGAGCTCCAGGCGGCCTTAAATGGATGGTGGGTCCAGGGGGTAGCTAACACGAGTCTAGAGTTCACAAGTGCGGAATGTAGACTCACACAAGTACCACCAATCGATAAAGAAGTAGGCCGTATGACCTCCCCACTAAGGGGCACAGAAAACTCAGTAGTCATAATCTCATCGTGATCATCAACCTCCTGAGTGACCTCGGGATGTCCAACCGAGGGCTCCCTAAGGACGATGGGAACGTGCATAGGTTGACTAATCAGGGAAACCTCACTCGCAGGCACTAAATCAGACGTGGGTGCCTCCACAGGGACAATATCAATAGGCAGGATGGGGCTAAAAGGGTCAGACTCGGGTGTTATGATCAAGCTCGGTGTGTTGACCTCAGGGTGGCTAACACAATCAACGGGCTGACTTTGACTAACGGTGTCAAAATCCCCATGCGTGTCAATACCGGGTGGTGTCGACTCAACTGAGCCACAAATGTCTCCAGATGAGACTGTGGGCTTCCTGGGCGGAGTGGACCTAAGAGATATAAGCCGACCTTGATGCATGAAGTCTAAGGTGTCATCGCGATCATCGTATAGAATATCATGATGAGCAAGCCAATGGTGTCCTAGCAGTACATGAAAGTCCTTCATGGGAAGGACATCGCACCAAACATGCTCAGAATAGGCTTTGATGGTGAGGGGCACCAAACATCGTCGGGACACTAACACAACGCTCTCATCAGGGCATATGAGCCAATATGGGTGGGGATGTGGTTCAGTGGTCACCAACATCCTAGACACCGCGTTCTCCGTGATAGCATTTGTGTGGCAGACGCTATCGACAACAAGCCTGCACCACTTCTCACCGTGTTTAAAATTTAATTTAAATTGGTGCATCGGGTCACGGCAGAACCTAATTATCTTCATAGAGCAGGCCCGTGGTGTAGTTATACGTGAAAGGGGCGGGGGATACCCTGGATTCAGCCTAGTAGTCATTACTAGTGAAAAATTAGGTGTTGTCCAGTATAAAAATTACGAGCGTTTAATTTTTGTAGCCACCTAAACCTTAATGAAACTGAAATATTTTTTTATTTTAATTCTTATATCTTGACTAAGAACATACAGGAATTTTGTTTGTTGATTCCGACGAAATTTTGAAAATCGCTATTTGCACACCAATGCTAAAAAATTCAGATTTTGGCAAAACGGTGCACACCCAAGTGAGGGCGGATAGCCTACGGATTAGAGTAAGGATGGTGTCGATTGAGAAATCAACACAACCTCGCTTTGATACCAAATTGATGTAGGCCACCGGAAATGAGGCGGTCGCACGCGACTACGAACTAAAACTATTATCGCTCCGCTCTTCCCAAACCAACTTAAACGCAGCCCTCGACTATATTTATTATAAATTTTCGTACGCGTACGGTTAGCAACTCTGTGACAAGATCGAATCGTCGGCGATAAGCCGGGATCCGTCAAGCTAAAGGGACGAATGTTTGCGTCCGGACAAGCGAATGTGCTGTACCAAAGAAGATCCTCCGAAAACAAGACTTCGGAAAATAGGAAGATCTTCCCCAACAAGAGCAAAAGAGGATCGCCACTCCTCATCGAATAAACGATAAATCCTAGAGCGTCCACTATCCCAAATGAAAATAAACGCGAGCAAGATAGTGCCGAGAAAAATCCGTCACAGATCTATACCACCACAAATAACCTTTAAGAGAAATCTCACAATTAGTAGGAGGCGTTACCCTTCCCGGAATCGTATATCCGGGTTGTAGAAATCCTAGATCGTTCACGGTGGTGGTCGCCGGAGGGGAATCCTTGAAGTAGAGCAACGTCGCCTTCGAATCTGGCCGCCACGAGCAAGTCCAAAACGTCTTGAGAGAGGGCCAAAAACTGGAAGGAGGAGGGGCTGTTTTTATGGAGCTCGGCCTTTGACTGGTGGAGCAAGGAATAGGTGGTTGTTGGAATGAGAGGGTTGACCAAGATGCAAGGAGGGGGTGGAGAGGAGGTGGTCGGCCAAGAAAGAGTGGAGCACGAGAGAGAGAGGGCGGCCAAGAACAAGGAAGGGGGAGAGGAGATGGTCGGCCTAGGTGCTGGCCGAAAAACCTAGAGGGAGGGGAGGAAGAGAAGAGGGCCGGCGGCCAAGGGAGGAGGAGGAGGGGATCGGCCTGGTGCTGGTCGAAACTTTACCTGGATGGAAAGTAGGATAGGGCGGCTAGGGTAGAGAGAAAACGAGAGAGAGAGAGGAGTCGGCCTCCTTGGTCGATCGAGAGAAAGAGAGGGAGAGGGAGAGTCGGCCTCCTTGCCGATCGAGAGAAAGAGCGAGAGAGGGGGGGATGCGGCCTCCTTGCCGATCGAGAGAAAGAGGGGGAGAGGGGGGAGTTCGGCCTCCTAGCCGATCGAGAGAAAGAGGGGGAGAGGGGGGCTAAGCACAAAGAGAGATTAGTTTAGGGTTTGTTTTTTTTAATTTCATCAAATCTAATTTCTAATACAACATGAGGCGTTATATAGGCAAGCCAAACAAGGTGCCTATATGCAGCCCCAAAATTAAAAATAAAGCTTGGGCATGGAAATTAAAGAATGTCCCAATTAAAATTACAAAACACAATTAAAAATAATTAATAATTATAATGAAGTTATTATAATTATTAATTGCAGGTCTTGCGTCGCGAGCGGAAGTGGTAGCGGCGATGGCGGCCGTCGCGGTTGGAGTGGCGCCGTCATCCGCCATCGTCATGGACCAAAAGTGCTCCAACATGAACCGTGCTGACTCGAACATAGACCATCAAGCCGGCTCCAATAATCTCGCGGCATCTTCCATCGTAGTCTTCAAATTTGCCGCCGCGATCAAAGTAATGCGTCGATGTGGAATCACAAACACAATCACAACCATCTGGCGGGTCCTTGCCTCCATCACACACGATCATGACGACGGGATGAAAAATGGTAACGACGCTCCTCATACACACATATGAACAAAATATAATCTCATAAACATGAAATTAACATTACAAAGCAAGATTCACAGTGCACATCATCAATACATAAGAGATCTAGTTACATTCATCAAAACAAAGAGGAAGAGTGCAAGGAATCAACCAAATCCGAAGTCTTGTTGAGCGTTCACGGATGGAATCGCTGGGTTGTCAGTCCGCGTCCAAGCTCGGTCCTCAACTGCGTCCGGGGTAGAGAAGGCTGTTACTACCCTCCAATGGCCCGTCTTCTTCGTGTCACGATCCGGAAACGACCTAGCTTCCTTCTCCTTGGATCTTGGTGGATGTAGGGTTGAATCCCTCTCCTTAGAGCTTGAGGATGATGGAGGAGGCCCAAGGGGGCGGAGAACCTGCGAAAAGGGAGAAAACGACGGACAAAAAGACCTAGAAACGAAGTCGATCCGGCTGTTTTCGCGGAGCAGCTATTTATAGACAGGTGCAGAATTAGCGCACGATCAGTGGCGCACGACCAATGGTCGTGCGCGAAGGAATGCCTGTGATCGTGCCGATCTCGATCTGGGCCGGGAATTAACGCACGACCAATGGTCGTGCGCCTGATCGTGCGCGAAGGAATGCGCACGATCAGAGGCTTTTTAGGCCAAAAATCGCCCCGCACCATCCCGAACGTGCACACGATCCCAGGACCTGCAGGAAAAGTACAAATAACCCCTATCCGCGCACACCACCGGATCCATAACACAGGCATACAGTAATATATAGGAAAAACATGCCACAAAGGGGGGAAGGATTGCACAAAAGGCGCAGGAACGCCATGCTATCAATATAAGCGTATATGAACAGCAAATGAAGTGCAATGACACTAAAACAAACCCAAATGAGGCCGGAAATCACTGTATAAACCAGACTCATCAGTGCCCGAGAACGTTTTTTTTGTCCAGGCACGCATTTTTCACCTGGGCGTGTGTTTTTTTCAGGACGCACATTTTTTATTATATATGTAAAAAAATATTAATTTCTTTATAATATTTTTCAATTTTTAGATTGAATTTTATTTAACAAACGAACAAAAGAATTGTTCAATTCCACAATATTCAACAATATTGTTTATTAGGCGAACGATGGAATTGGAATTAGACCAATTCCAATTCTGAATATTGAATCCCAATATCGAATTCCAATATCAAATTCCAATTCCGTCCAAACGGACGGGCCCTAAGGGAACCTCTGGTCAATTTTATAGCTTAGTTAGACATCAGAAAACAACACCCCATGTGAAAATTGGAAGACACTAAATAATTATGCAAGGGAAAATAATTAGGCCCCTTAATTGAATATGTACCAATCTGATGTAGATGACACCTTTAGACATGTAATATCTCATGAATTAATCTTAGGTCATTTGGGCATAAGGATCATATATGTGTCTTATGAGGGCCATATGTTACCCTTACAAATTACATTGGTCTGCGAACAGCCAAAACATGATTTAGTAAATTGGACCCAAATAAGTTATCATATATTGGCTCAATAGTCTTGGATCATCAAGGACCTCATTGAATGAGTAGAAGAATATCATGCATGGGGTCGTAACTCAATTGAAGGGTCGTGGTGCGTTTAGTAAAATGCTTGATAAGAATATAAATAAGGATTTAGTGAATGGACTTATGTGTGAACTTTGCATAGAGAGGAATATATATGATTGATGTTTGAAATATGAGGATTGTGTGTACGGAGTGATGATGAGTGGAGTTGGAATAACACTCGGTCGTTAAGGAAAGGGTTGTGTCGATGTTCAAAGAACATCGACACTCCTATGGTTAAGCCTTAATCTACCCTAGGAACCTAGAGGTACCGAAGAGGAAGTGGGTGTATAAGAAAGGGTAGCCACCAATAAGATTAAGTGTCTTGAGAAAAGGAGATTTGGGATGTCAGCTCATCATACCTCCTATTACCGATGCGAGCCTCTCACAGGGCAATCCTCCGGAAGACCAAGATTAACCCTAAATAGCTAGGTATAACAATGCTTAAAAAAGATTAGCAAGAATGATAAAAGACGTGTACACATACACCCCTAGTAAGGGGTGATAACAGTGAAAGGAAGGATGAGTTAGTCCTGCGAGCTATAGGATCAGGTTTTATGTAATGGAGGGCTGGTTAACCAGGCGAGCTGTAAGATCAGAAGATAGAGGTGATTCACATATGTGCATATGCATTAGATATGGTGGGTCTTCGGTACTGGATTAGTCACCACACCGGTATCAGTTCGTTGACTCGGTAGTGCCAGAGGTTCAAGGGCTAGGTTATCTTACTACGCGTCCGATGAAATGGATTCCCTAAACCCTACCTAGCCAAATAAAGATTTGGTTCCTTCGGGTCCAGCAAGAGTACGCAGGGAACTCATGAGTACCAGGGTTAGGTATATTAGCGTACAAGAGGGCCTAGGATTGGTAATGTGACATGCCCACCTAGGTGAGGAGACGCCCGCTCATCAACCACCGTTTGACCACGGTGGGGTTATAACATCCCCAGAAAAAATAGACCCCTAAGATGCATTTTGATCATGACAAGGTCATGACATTGCTCTAATAGACCAAAATGGCCCTAAGAACCAAAGTGAATTGGTAAAAATCACCTTGGTTTGCAAATAGCCACTTTTGTCCACCCACATAGGGTTTGCCTAGTAGACCTCTAAATGATAATTTGACCTCACCAAGCCCCCCTATACCCTTTAGGGAATCCCTTGGGTCACTAAGGCCCCTTAGGGCCAACTCAAGTGGTCAAATTGACCAAAACCCACATTGGGGTGCTAATAACCATTTCTGGCAATCTAACCCAGGGTTAGCTAAAAGGGTCCCAAAATGACATGTTGACCACACCATGATATCCCTGACCACCTTAGGGAGTCCCTAGGGTCATTAAGGTCCAATTGGGGTCGCCTAAATTGGTCATTTTGACCAAAGTCAACTCTAGCTTGAAATAAGTCAACCATCCCTATTAAGGGTCAATTAGGAAACAAATGATCAAATTGATTAGACCCAAACTCTCCAAGCCACTAAGGGAGGTCATTAGGTCATTATTGACCCATGGGGTTATAAAAAATTCATGATTTTGACCAAAGACAACTTTGGGTCAAATTAGACTATATAGGTTCAATTGGCCCAATATGGGTCCCACCATTGCCCAATCCATCATTGATGGTGCACATAGACCCATGACCATCATGTGGGGCCAGCCCACTCATCTGTTGATTGAGTCAACTCAAAAGTCAACACTTGGTCAAATTGGCCTAAATTGGGCTCAAGATAAATTAAACCCAATTCACATGAGATAATGCCCTCAGTCTAGGCCCATTGTATAAGCTCATAGGTGTAATGACCACTGGTGCCCTCCAATTTTGAAAATGGGGCACATGCAAAGGGTGAAATTGGGATTTTCCCCAATTTCACATAAGGCCAAAGCATGGAATTGGGGATTGAGTGCCAATTGGCACTCAATTCCCCTCCCAAAGCTCCTAACTGACTTCCCTCAGTAATTCCCCATCAATTCCAGCAAGGATTAATGCCAGATGGTAGCTAGGAGGAACAACCCAAACATGGCCGAAATTGGGTTATGATGGCATCATGGTTTAAATCCATCTCCACATTCAATTGACACCCCCACCACCTTTAGAATGCTGAGAGTAGCAGAAGCCCTCTCTTGCAGAAGAGAATCGGGCACTGGAAGGGAAGATCACCATGGGAGGTTGAGCTTGAGATCCAACAATGGAAGCTTGAGCTCCTACAATGGCAGCTGGAGGAATACCCAAGAAACACCTCATTCAGGCATGTATTCCTTCTACTCTCCCCTAGTGCTAAACTCAGCTTCTTTCCTTTTTGAATTATGTCGAGAAATGGTAGAGATCCCATTTTCATTTTTCGGGCTTTTTGGCTGAAAATGGAAGGTGGTGGGGGAGCAGCTCTGACCACCTATGGCCGAGAGGTCACCTCCAATCGACGACCAATGTTGGGTCGGAGGTGGTGTCTTGGGGGATTGGCCGGAGACCACCTATGGTGGCCGGAATCGAGCTCCAAAGTAGCTCCAGGTGAGGTAAATCGGGGTTGATGGCTCATTGGGGAAGAAGACCACGTGGCTGTCCGATCTTAGAGGTCTGTTAAATGTAGACCAGTTTAAATTAAATGTGCATTTTGTCACAGAAAATGTGTTCTTTTGTTCTACAAAATTGAGCCCCTTAAAGGCCATAAAATGAAAATGGGAAGAGACAACTCTTGCAGATCTTTGAATCTACTTTCTACAAGAATTAAAATCAAGTCATTTAGGTTCCAGCTCCATGTAGGTTAGCTATGGTGGGACTGGTCTTTGGGAAGAACAGAACTTTGAAGATGAATAACTTTCATATAGTAGATTGCATCAAGCTAAAATTTGGACCACATGTGTGTGTACCTTAGACCTACTGTGTGCCCAAAAATAAGAATTTTTGGGGAACATTTTTCTAAAGTTTTAGTAATAATTTTAGAAACCATCTATGGTGTATAATTTGGGTTAAATTAACTCAAATACTACCAAATCTTCTCTGGAAGATTGGTTGAGTTTATAATAGTGTTTTTTAAAAATCTTGGGTCATTTGGATCCTTGCATGTGAACAATTCTAAGTTTCAAATGAACCTTAGTAGGAAAATTTTAAGTGTTGAATCCAAAATTGCCCCCCGAGTCCTTGACGCTCAATCCCGGATGAAAGAGAGGGGGTAATGGTCGAGCAGCTGGTTACTTGAGTCACAAATGAAGAGCTGAGTGAGAGAGAAGAAGAGAGGGTCGCTAGCTTGCGGCGAGGCCAGACTTTGCCCGCCGCGGCAAATGCCACTCCTGCGGCAAGCTTTCCCTTTATTTAATAATCTGTATTACAGCTTGTCGTTTTTAGTACGGGGAAACAGAATGAATACAGGAGAGAGAGAGATAAGAAAAGAAAGTAGGCCGGGCTCCTTACTGAGACCGCCCGGGCTCCTTGCTGAGACCACTCCGGACAGGCCGCAACATGGTGCGGTCTTGCTGTTTCTGGGCGCCGGTTTTTTCCCCCCAACTTGCCTGTCACTGTTCATGTCGAGGGTCCTATTTATAGGCTCTGGGTCGATGCCGTCACCGCTGGTGAGCAGGTGACTGGAGCTCTACCCGCGCGGTCTGAAGGTGGAGGCCGCCCCACCTGGGCGGTTTGAAGGGGAAGGCCGCCCCTGCTGGGCAACCTCAAGGCGGAGACCGCCCCTGCTGGGCGACTTTAAAGAGGAGACCGCCCCTGCTGGGCGACCTCAAAGTGGAGACCGCCCCTGATAGGCGACCTCAAGGCAGAGACCGCCCCTACTGGGCGACCTCAAGGAGGAGACCGCCCCTACTGGGTGACCTCAAAGGGGAGACCGCCCCTGCTGGGCGACCTCAAAGGGGGAGACCGCCCCTGCAGGGCGACCTCAAGGAGGAGACCGCCCCTGCTGGGCGACCTCAAGGGGGAGACCGCCCCTGCTGGGAGACCTCAAAGTGGAGACCACCCTTGCTGGGCGACCTCAAAACGGAGACCGCCCTTGCTGGGCGACCTCAAAGTAGAGACCGCCCCTGCTGGGCGACCTCAAGGCGGAGACCGCCTCTATTGGGCGACCTCAAAGGGGGAGACCGCCCCTGCTGGGCGACCTCAAGGAGGAGACAGCCCCTGTTGGGCGACCTCAAGGGGGAGACCGCCCCTGCTGGGTGACCTCAAAAGGGAGACCACCCCTGCTGGGCGACCTCAAGGCAGAGACCTCCCCTGCTGGGCGACCTCAAAGAGGAGACCTCCCCTGCTGGGTGACCTCAAAGTGGAGACCGCCCCTGCTGGGCGACCTCAAGGTGGAGACCGCCCCTGCTGGGCGACCTCAAGTTGGAGACTGCCCCTGCTGGGTGACCTCAAAGGGGAGACTGCCCCTGCTGGGCGACCTCAAAGGGGGAGACCGCCCCTGCTGGGCGACCTCAAGGAGGAGACTGCCCCTGCTGGGCGACCTCAAAGGGGAGACCGCCCCTGCTGGGCAACCTCAAAGGGGAAGACCGCCCCTACTGGGCGACCTCAAGGAGGAGACCGCCCTGTTGGGCAACCTCAAAGAGGATACCTCCCCTGCTAGGCGACCTCAAAGGGGGAGATCGCCCCTGCTGGGCGACCTCAAGGAGGAGACCGCCCCTGCTGGGCGACCTCAAAGGGGAGACCGCCCCTGCTGGGCGACCTCAAAGGGGGAGACCGCCCCTGCTGGGCTACCTCAAGGAGGTTCCTGGCCACATGACCTGCAAGAGAAACATAGAAAAACCTCCTCAGAGAGGATCGCAGATTTCTGGGTAAACATAATCCCCACACTTTTTTAACTTCCATAAAGAACTTTGAAAAAGTAGGACTTACCTACGAAAATTGGGATTCGTCTCTCACAAATTGCTATAAAAAAGATAAGAGAAAGAGAGAGAGCAAGTACCTGATGCCTTTTCAAAAAAGAACTTGCGAATACTTACTCTTTTTTCTACGAGGGAGAAGAGCTAAAGCACTTATGAAAAGGAAAAGAGTCTTGCAAGTACCTGACCATAACTTGCCAATATATGCTAATCTCTGCAAGACAAAAGTTAGAGCATGCAGAAAGAGATAGGAATACGCGAGCACTTGAAGAGAACTCGCGATCACCAGCTAATCTCTGTAAAATAAAAGTCAAGGCAGGTATAAAATATAACGCGAGTACCTGAATAGAACTCGCGAACACCTGCTTATCTCTGCAAAAGAGAGCTGAAAGTAAGAATAAAATATAACGCGAGTACCTGAAGAAAAACTCGCGATCACCTGCTAATTTCTGCCAAAGAGAACTTAAAGCAGGTATAAAAGAATATAACGTGAGTACCTGAAGAAAACTCGCGATCACCTACTAATCTCTGCAAAAGAGAACATAAAGCAGGTATAAAAGAATATAACGCGAGTACCTGAAGAAAACTCGCGATCACCTGCTAATCTCTGCAAAAGAGAACTTAAAGCAGGTATAAAAGAATATAACGCGAGTACCCGAAGAAAACTCGCGATCACCTGCTAATCTCAGCAAAAGAGAACATAAAGCAGGTATTGAGGACCTTAACGCGAGTACCTGACAAAAACTCGCGCTCACCTGCTAATCTCTGTAAAAGAGAACTTAAAGCAGGTATAAACGAATATAACGCGAGTACCTGAAGAAAACTCGCGATCACGTGCTAATTTCTGCGAAAGAGAACTTAAAGCAGGTATAAAAGAATATAACGCGAGTACTTGAAGAAAACTCGCGATCACCTGGTAATCTCTGAAAAAGAGAACTTAAAGCAGGTATAAAAGAATATAACACGAGTACCTGAAGAAAACTCGCAATCACCTGCTAATCTCTACAAAAGAGAACTTAAAGCAGGTATTAAGGAACTTAAAGCGAGTACCTGACAAAAACTCATGCTCACCTGCTAATCTTTGCAAAAGAGAACTTAAAGCAGGTATAAACGAATATAACGCGAGTACCTGAAGAAAACTCGCGATCACCTGCTAATCTCTGCAAAAGAGAACTTAAAGCAGGTATAACAGAATATAACACGAGTACCTAAAGAAAACTCGCGATCACCTGCTAATGTCTACAAAAGAGAACATAAAGCAGGTATAAAAGAAACTTCATAATGCGAGTACCTGAGGAAAACTCGCAACCACCCATTCATCTTTTCATATAAACATTTATAGAAAAGAAATTTTTCGGTGTCTCGATACAATATGGTGATATTCACCTCATTTGTAAGCAAGAAGCTAGCATAGCATCTGTATCATATGCAAAAGAAGCAGTAATGCTCAATTGGAGCAACCACTATAATGTGGATATAAAGATGAAACTGTAATGGGGAGACCATCAAAAGATGGGTTTGATTACTTTTAAAGATTTGGGCGACCATCGAAAGATGGGTTTGATTGCCTTTAAAGATTATGGCGACCATCTAGGGATGGGCTTGATTGCCTTATTAGATTTTGGCGACCATCAAGGGATGGGTTTGATTGCCTTTTTAGATTTTGGCGACCATCAAGGGATGGGTTTGATTGCCTTTTTAGATTTTGGCGACCATCAAGGGATGGGTTTGATTGCCTTTTTAGATTTTGCCGACCATCAAGGGATGGGTTTGATTGCCTTTTTAGATTTTGGCGACCATCAAAGGATGGGTTTGATTGCCTTTTTAGATTTTGGCGACCATCAAGGGATGGGTTTGATTGCCTTTTTAGATTTTGGTGACCATCAAAGGATGGGTTTGATTGCCTTTAAAGATTTTGGCGACCATCAAGGGATGGGATTGATTGCCTTTTTAGATTTTGGCGACCATCAAGGGATGGGTTTGATTGCCTTTTTAGATTTTGGCGACCATCAAGGGATGGGTTTGATTGCCTTTTTAGAAACTCGGGTAACCACCAAAAAGGTGGGTTTGATTGCCACAACATTCACAAGCCATATTCAACCATGTACGCATTTGAAGGATAGAGCTAATGCAAACATAACTGAAAGAGATTTACCCTTAAGACAAACCTTTTTGCCAGTGAAAGTAGATCTAGCATTGAGTGAATGACCAATATTGCTAGAAATGAATTTACAATCATAATTTTAAGCAACATATTCCTGCAGTTTGCCTTCTTTTAATAACTTCTCTACAAGCTTATGTAGAGCACGACACTTTTCTGTATCATGACCCACAAACATGTGGTATTGACAAAACAAATCTTTGTGGCAATTCCTATGATCAGGTCGCATGACAGAAGGTCTCGTAAAACCAGGTTCTTGCTGGATAATCTGAAGAACTTGTTTCATCGAGATAGTTAAACTTGTATACCTTCCCCGAAACTTATCTTGCTTATTTGGGCGAGGAGAATTACATGACTTGTAATCATAAGCCTGAGTTGAGATATGAGGGTTCACAAGACATAGCTCTGATTGATTTAGCTGCAGGATACTTGGAGAAGCAGATAAATGCTCATAATCATAGCATATTTCACGTTGATATGATAAATTGGGACCTTGTTCATATTCTAACAAATAGCACCACTATTGATTGGAAGATGATCGTAAGAGGAATAATCCTTCTGTTGTTGTTGCGGCTTCTGAATTAAAGAAGCAAAATAATTAGGGTTCGTATCCTCACTCTTAATGAACTGATTTGCTATTTCAATAAGATGAGCATAAGATTCTGGCTCATTCATGTTGACTTCGAATATAAGAGGACCTTCTCGGAGACCATTAATTAAGGCATGTTTATAGAGACTTTGATCAGCATTAACAACATCAAGGATTTCTTTTTGAAAGCGATCGATGAAGTTAGCTGTGGATTCGTTATCCATTTGCTTGATCTGAAAAAGAGCTGGTAGACCTCTCTTACGCTTCCTTAAAGTACTGAACCTTAAGTAAAATTCTCTTCGAAGATCCCCGAAGCAATTGATCGATTGAGGTGGTAAATGGTAGAACCAATCCAGAACTTGACCGTCAAAGGTCATGATGAGAAGTTTACACTTGATACCATCTGATAGAGTTCTTAGTGAAGTAGCTGCCTCAAAGGATTGCAGATGAAAAATTGGATCACTCATTCCAGAATAGACTGGTGGCGAGGCTCTTTGAAATCATTTGGGACTACTTCCCAACGAATTTTGTATGATAATGGGGAAGGCTCTTATTCTTCTCCTACAGGAACTATTAGTCTATCAACTAGGTAAGAGGGATCACCCATACTAACCTTATGAGACTCACGATGAGGAATAGAGAGTTCTGCTGCGTCAGGTTGTAACAGATGTTCTAGATAATTGTTAGAAGGCTTGTCATTAATAGCTGCTGAAGTATTGAGTTGAGAATCCACTTGTCTTTCGAGGTGGGCGATCTCTGCTAATAGGGGGTTTATGTCGCTCCTTTGAACAGGAACTTCAAGATGGTTGGAAAGATGCTCGAGGCCTTCTGACGGATGATCCATGAAAACAGGAATTGCCAAAAGAGAAAAACTGAAATAACTTTCAAACGGAGCCGAATTTTTGAAATCTGAGGGCTAAAAAGTGGCTGAACGGGGAACCTTACTAAGACCGCTCGGGACAGGCCGCAACTTGGTGCGGTCTTGCTGTTTCTAGCCGCCGGTTTTGTCCCCCCAACTTTCCTGTCACTGTTCATGTCGAGTGTCCTATTTATAGGCTTTGGGTCGATGCCGTCACTGTCGGTGAGCCGGTGACTGGAGCTCTACCCGCGCGGTCTGAAGGTGGAGGCTGCCCAACCTGGGCGGTTTGAAGGGGAAGACCGCCCTTGCTGGGCGACCTTAAGGCGGAGACCGCCCCTGTTGGGCGACTTCAAAGAGGAGACCGCCCCTGCTGGGCGACCTCAAAGTGGAGACCGCCCCTGCTGGGCGACCTCAAAGTGGAGACCGCCCCTGCTGGGCGACCTCAAGGCGGAGACCGCCCCTGCTGGGCGACCTCAAGGAGGAGACTGCCCCTGCTGGGCGACCTCAAAGGGGAGACCGCCCCTGCTGGGCGACCGCAAAGGGGGAGACCTCCCCTGCTGGGCGACCTCAAGGAGGAGACCGCCCCTGCTGGGCGACCTCAAGGGGGAGACCGCCCCTGCTGGGCGACCTCAAATGGGAGACCACCCATACTGGGCGACCTCAAGGAGGAGACCGCCCCTGCTGGGCGACCTCAAAGAGGAGACTACCCCTGCTGGGCGACCTCAAAGTGGAGACCGCCCCTGCTGGGCGACCTCAAGGCGGAGACTGCCCCTGCTGGGTGACCTTAAAGGGGGAGCCGCCCCTGCTGGGCGACCTCAAGGAGGAGACCTCCCGTGCTGGGCAACCTCAAGGGGGAGACCGCCCCTGCTGGGCGACCTCAAAGGGGAGACCACCCCTGTTGGGCGACCTCAAGGCAGAGACAGCCCTTGCTGGGCGACCTCAACGAGGAGACCGCCCCTGCTGGGCAACCTCAAAGTGGAGACCGCCCCTTCTGGGCGACCTCAAGGTGGAGACTGCCCCTGCTGGGTGACCTCAAGGAGGAGACCGCCCCTAATGGGCGACCTCAAAGGGGATACTGCCCCTGCTGGGCGAACTTAAAGGGGGAGACCGCCCCTGCTGGGCGACCTCAAGGAAGAGGCCGACCCTACTGGGCGACCTCAAGGGGGGAGACCGCCCCTGCTGGGCGACCTCAAAGGGGGATACTGCCCCTGCTGGGCAACCTCAAGGAGGAGACCGCCCCTGCTGGGCGACCTCGAAGGGGAGACCCCCCCTGCTGGGCGACCTCAAAGGGGGAGACCGCCCCTGTTGGGCGACCTCTAGCAGGAGACCGCCCCTGCTGAGCGACTTCAAAGGGGAGACCGCCCCTGCTGGGTGACCTCAATGGGGGAGACCTCCCCTGCTGGGAGACCTCAAGGAGGTTCCTGGCTGCATGACCTGCAAGAAAAACATAAAAAAAACCTCCTCGGAGAGGATCGCCGATTTCTGGGTAAACATTAAGGATATGACATGGAGGGGATTTTGTGAATTTTTCCCAAATCCTTAGGAGAAAGAACCTGAAATTTCTAACATAGTTTTAATATACCTATGTGCACCCTCTCCCTAAAAATGAGGGTTAGTGGGGAAAATTTTCCCATGGATTTTGTAAATATTTATTATTGCATGTATGTGTGACACATATGTTTAGATCACACCAAATGAGCCCAAATTTTGATGGTTGATGAGGTAGGCCCCTATGAACCTCTGGTTGCAATTTGAGACAAGATGGGTTCATACATTGGTGGGAATCCAACTTTTTATTTTAGGTGGAAAGTCTTGATGTGCTAATAGCACAAATTTATAGATCAAAAATTAAGGGTCAAACCTATTAATTTTGAACAAAAACTGGGATGGCATGATAATAAGATCATGATTATGCCCTAGTTAAAAGTTGAGCGCAATGGGACTCTTGTGTGTGAAGGAAATTCAAATGCTAAAAGTCTAGGTGTTAAAAGGTGTTCAATAAGGTATTAAGCAATAATGTTTTGAGAATTGAAGGGTATTCCCTTTGTCAATTCTCATGAAACTTAAGAAATAAACTTAGGGTTATGAGATAATATCCCTTAGAGAAAATCATGAACCCTTGGGTTGATTTCCCTAGGAAATTAGATATTATGTGATTTTGTCGCATAGAACTTAAATGAGTATTATTAGGGTCAAAGCTTTCTAAAATGTAATGGGACTCTGGTATTCACTTACAGAGAAGATATTACACCTTGTAGAATTTTGTTAGATTTAATTGTGGAGAAGACATCATACTTCCTTCACAATGTACAACTTGGAGTTATAAGTTGAGAAATTTATATCATGAATTATTGACACTAGAATGCCATAGAAATTTGTACGTAGACTTTTGATAGCAATATGAACCTCTAGAAATTTTGTTAGATTTATTTATTAAGAAGACATCATACTTCCTTCACAATGTAGAACTTGGAGTTATAACTTGAAAACATTAAATCTTGATTTATTGTTGCTGGAATGTTATAGAAACTTGTATATAGACTTTAGACATCAATATGAACCTCTGGAAATTTTGTTAGATTTATTTATTGAGAAGACATCATACTTCCTTCACAATGTAGAACTTGGAGTTATAACTTAAAAATTTGATATCTTGAATTATTTTTGCTGGAATGTTATAGAAATTTGTATATTGACTTGGGATATCTATATGAACACCTGAAAATTTTGTTAGATTTAATTACTGAGAAGTCGTCATACTTCCTTCACAAAGTAGTACCTTGTGATATAGTTTGAAAAATAGATATCTTGAAATATTGATGCTTGAATGGTATAGATATTTGTATATAGACTTGTGATGTCAATATGAACATTCATAAATTTTGTTAGATTTAATTACTGAGAAGTCATCATACTCCCTTCACAAAGTAGAACCTCAGATTGTAATATGAAAAAGAGATATCTTGAAATATTGACACTGGAATGCTATAAAAATTTGCACATAGACTATTGATAGTAATATGATCCTCTGGAAAACATACACTTAGGGTTATGATATAATATCCCTTTGAGAAAATCATGAGCCCTTGGGTTGATTTCCCTAGGAAATTAGGTTTTATGTGATTTTGTTACATAGTCCTTAAATGAGTATTATTAGGGTCAATGCTTTCTGAAATGTCATGGGAAACTGGTATTCGCTTAGAGAGACGTTCATACACCTTATGGAATTTTGTTAGATTTAATTGTGGAGAAGACATCATAACTCCTTCACATTGCAGAACTTGGAGTTATAAGTTGGGAAATTTATATCTTGAACTATTGACACTGGAACGCTCTAAAAATTGGTACATAGACTTTTGATAGCAATGTAAAAAAGACCTCTGGAAAGTTTGTTAGATTTATTTATTGAGAAGACATCATACTTCCTTCACAATGTAGAACTTTGAGTTATAACTTGAAAAATTGATATCTTGAATTATTGTTGCTGGATATTATATAAACTTGTATATAGACATTTGACATAAATATGAACCTCTAGAAATTTTATTAGATTTATTTATTTAGAGGATATCATACTTCCTTCACAATGTAGAACTTGGAGTTCTAACTTGAAAAACTATTATCTTGAATTATTTTTGTTGGAATGTTATAGAAACTTGTATATAGACATGTGATATCTATATGAACACCTGGAAATTTTGTTAGATTTAATTAATGAGAATTCATCATACTTCCTTCGCAATGTAGAACCTTGCGATATAGTTTGAAAAATAAATATCTTGAAATATTGATGCTTGAATGGTATAGATATTTGTATATAGACTTGTGATATCTATATGAACATTCAAAAATTTTGTTAGATTTAATTACTAAGAAGTCATCATACTCCCTTCACAAAGTAGAACCTCAGATTATAATTTGAAAAAGAGATATCTTGAAATATTGATGTTGGAATGTTCTAGGAATTTTAATATAGACTTGTGATATCAATATGAACATCAGTAATTTTTCATGGAATTATTCGCATGTGACAAAAGGTACCTCATGTCCAAATCAAGCCTCACCCAGATTTATAAGAATTATTTAAATATGCCCAAATATGTTTTTATCATGAGAAAATTTAAAAATCTGAAGGTTGTTGTTCCTACAACTTCTGGAACTTGATCGGGCTCATACTTAGTTAGGAATCATATAGTCAACCTTGTAAGACGTGTGGTTTCACTCAAAGGCAAACCGGTCTGCGAATAGTAAAAACTGAATTAGGTGATTTAGACCACTCCTGATCATCACGCATAGAATTGTTAACTCCCTGATTATTGTGTAGGCATAGCTTGATTAAAGGATTAAATAATATTGGCATGCACTAGAATTAGGGTTTGGGGTGCGTTTAGTAAAACTATCAATTCCAGAATTGACAATGATATGATAGGAGATGTGAAGAATGACCCAACACGAAGTATAAGTTGTGATTGAGGTATGGAATTGGAACCATCAGGTAGGGATTGAGTGAGTCATTTGGTAATCAGCCTTAGGATTTGATACTAGAGCAGTTAGAGAGAAAATTATAGGAATGGGTAGCCACCAATAAGAGTAAATGCCCTGGAATGCGGGATTTGGGATTCAGCCCATTGCATTCCCTATTACCGGGTAGACCACGGGAAGTCCAAGATTCACCCTAAACTTCTAAGTATAACTAAATGATAGACAATAGTAGCAAGTAGGGGAACTTGATAAGTAAACCTTGTCCCAAATTTGGGACGAAATGGTACAAGGACTGGTAGTCCTGTGAGCTGCAGGCTCAGTATTATCTAAAGAGGATGGGTTATGTCCTGCAAGCGGTAGGCTCAGTATTACATAAGGAAGGATGGGTTAAGTCCAGCGAGCGGTAGGCTTGGTATTACATAAGGATGGACAGGTTATGTCCTGAGTGCAGTGTGCTCGATATTATATAAGGAAGGATGGGTTAAGTCCTACGCGCGATGGGCTCGGTATTATATAAGAAAGTAATGGGTTTCCTACGAGCTGAGGGATCGGTGTTTCACTTAGAAGCATTATTGTATCAAGTAGTATGTGTATACCCTTTGTGTTCTTAGGGTGTACATAAAGGTCTAGGTCAGATGTAGTTTCATATATAAGCCTAGGAGTGGAGGACCCGATCCACTGCCCCTGTTTGCCTCAATGGTGTGTACCTGAGCGGATACTCGAAAAGGGAATATAGAGGTGGTGCTTACCAAATTGTAGGCAGACACCATGTGTGTTCTTAGGGGTGTACAAGAGGTCTAGGCTGGGATATGTGTGACATAAGCCTAGAAGTGGACATTCCCAATCCACTTCCCTGTTTTCCTCAACTGGGTACCTGAGTTGTCACACTCAAACAAAGGGAACTAACAAAAGTTATGTACGTCCCGAGTCGAGTGTGTGAGTTGCATCATTGCATTGCACAACATAGCATAACATCATTGCATAAATAAGACCTCATCGTATAAATTAGTATGGGCACTTTTATACGATTAGTTTACCTTAGTGCCAGATCCCTTAACTTATATGTTTTTATGCGCATCCATATAAGTTAAGGTTACTTTTATAGCTGCTCTCCATATATAGAATTATGCATTCAGATACTTCTTTCTATGATTGCTACTGTTGGGCATTTCATTATACTGTTGTGTAGAACCTTCTGAATTGTTGTATTGTTACATATGACTTACTTATAGAAATTGCTAGTGATAGGCTTTACTTTATTCATAAACTATTCAAAGAGATATGTCATTTGCTTGTACATTACCCCCTTTTGTCCTCCTTTTCACTCCTCCCGCCCGGTCCTTAGGAGTCGTTATGTTGGAGCAGCAGGACCCCATTCAAGAGACTAGGACAGGATGAAGCAATGCAGTCACTACCCATTGTTGTAGTAGCAGCTATAGAGACGAGTGACTTTTTGGTAGTGAGGATGTTAATGTACTAGGCATAAGCCCCTTATTCATTTAGTACTTTCTCATTGTGTACATTTGCATTATGATGTATATAATGTGATTTTGTGGACTTATTTCATTTAACACTTCTATTACGGTGATATGCGGTTGGCCTGGATGATGTTGACTAGCCGGCAGAATCGGCGTATTGTAGTGGAGACCATCCCATGAGTTTGTGCCACCATAAGACTATGTTTCTGGGAGGTAAGATTGCGAGTGGTATCCCTGGTGTTCCTCTTGGGTGCCATTCAAGCTTTTCTGGCGATCCCGAGCATGGACAAATCCATGGAAAAATCACATTATTTCTCACTTGGATCCAGCTCTGTTAAGCTAGACACCTCTCCTAATTGTTCTAAGAGACTAGCACAGAGGGAGAGGGGGAGAAATCAAACCTTTTTTGGGCTTAAAGGTTAGTGACTATCGAATTTGGCATGGCCGACGAGCTTACTTGAGTCCAACCTCCCGATCTCGTTTCTCCATAAAAAAGGATGAAGTAAAGCTTTGTTTCGACTGCCAAGAGTGTTTTGAAGCTGATGAATATGTCAATTTCGGCTAGGGGTGCTTCTTTTGTTAACAACCATTGAAGGTGGTGATTTCCTCTATACTCCTCCTCCATGGCAGCCAATGCCAGAGCTCCAATTCATCAGGAATTAACTCCTCTGTTCAAATTCTCGGCCAGTGGGAAGAAATTTGGCTTGGTGTGGGCTTGGTTCTTAAGTTACCATTAATGTGGTTGGCAACTCCATTTCCCATTGATCCTCCCCCTCTACCCAGTTGCCACCTCATCCAAGATTGTTGGAGGAATTATTGGGGAGACTGAGGGCATGCCAACGGAAGGGGATTTGGGTGCCAAGTGGCACCCATACCCAATTTCCACTCCTTGGTCCCCTCTTGGTGGTGGTCGACCACCCTCAACATCGGCTTGTTGAACTCTCTCTTAAAACAGGGTGGGTGGAACCCATTTTGGGCTTAATTAACTATGTTGAGCTCAATTGGGTTGAGCCATGGGTTCACTTGATCCAAGTTATCCCAATTTGGGTATTTAGGTCAAGGTTGACCCTTGGTCAACCATGGTGAAATTTGAGTCACCTTAGTGACATTGGGTCCAAGGGTAACTATTGGAGTGGCTTTAGGATTGGTGAATGGGCTTGGATTAGAGCTTAGCCCAATTTAATTTAATTAGAAGGCTCTTAATCTCATAATTTGGGCTCACTTTGACCAAGGTTGACTTTGGGGTTGACTTGGTCAATTTGATGGGATGACTGGTCCAATGTGTTGGTCTTGAGCCCCTTGATACCACCCAATGTTGATTGGGTCATGGTGATGCCCTAATTGGGCAATTTTAGGCTCTTGCATGTGGGAAATATCACTTACATGACCAAGCTGCTATGGGTATTTGAATAAGGTAACATGAACCATCACCTTGTGGTAACATGCACCATCATATTTTATGATGAGATCTAAAATCTCAAGAAAAATCAAGAACTTTGGGGTTGATCCCCATAGAGAAGTCACATCATGTGATTTTGGCCACCAGAGCAATATTAAACCTCTCCAAGGTTAAATGATTATGAAATCTTATGAAATTCTGGCACACAATTAGGAGAGTGTAATTACACTTTGTAGAATTTAATTAGGATTTATGGGGCCAGCTAGACCACTTAATTATTAATGGATTTGAAATCTCCAATACATCTTATTCCTCTTCTAGGTGATGAAATGAGCTTAGATTCACAAGAAATTCAGTAGGTAAACTTTTAGGATTAGTACATGTCCTGGGAGTCTTTACTAGAATTATTTATTGATTATTAACTGTACTTGCATCATTAAGTGGATTTAGACTATTTCCCTTGCTAAATTGAAAATGATGTCTTAATGGATCTGGAAAATTATGGAACTTGCTGAATAGTCTTATTTGGTTATGCTAAGGTCCTAAGAATTTGGGTATAACTATTGGTGACATATTTCCTGTACTTGCTTCCTTATATGAATTAAATTCACCCTCCTTGTTGAATTGAAAATGACATCTCAATGGATCTGGAATGTTATAAAAATTTATATATAGACTTTCGATATCAATATGAACCGATGGAAATTATGTTGGATTTAATTAATAAAAGGACATCATACTTCCTTCACAATGTAGAACCTTGGATTATAACTTGAAAATTTGATATCTTGAATTATTGATGCTAGAATGTTATAGAATTTGGTAAATAGACTTTTCATATCAGTATGAACCTCTGGATATTTTGTTAGATTTAATTATTGAGAAGTCATCATACTTCCTTCACAATGTAGAACTTGGAGTTATAACTTAAAATTTTGATATCATGAATTGTTTTTGTTGGAATGTTATAGAAAATTGTATATAGACTTTTGATATCAATATGAACCTCTGGAAATTTTGTTAGATTTATTTATTGAGAAGACAACATACTTCCTACACAATGTAAAACTTGGTGTTATAACTTGAGAATGTTATATCTTGAATTATTGACACTGGAATGCTATAGAAATTTGTACATAGACTCTTAGTAGCAATATGAACCTCTGGAAATTTTTTTTAAATTTATTTATTAAGAAGACAACATACTTCCTTCACAATGTAGAGCATGGAGTTATAACTTGAGAAGTTTATGTATTGAATTATTGACACTGGATTGCTATGGCAACTTGTATATAGACTTTTGATAGCAATATGAACCTTTTGAAATTTTGTTAGATTTATTTATTGAGAAAACAACATACTTCCTTCACATTGTAGAACTTGGGGTTATAAATTGAAAATTTCATATCTTGAATTATTTACACTGGAATGCTATAGAAATTTGTACATTGACGTTTGATAGCTTGCTCGGTCTGGAGTAGTCACGGGATGGGTGACCTCCTAGGAAGTCCACGTGTTGCATCTTAACTGGAGCTTTCCTCATCAAGGGTTGTAAGATCCCTCTCCCGCACCTGGAGAGTTCCTGGATCTTATGCCCAAAACCATCGCCATATAGTTGCACTAACACGCGAGTTAGCCTCCTCCGCAAGACGCCGATCCTGCCGGTAAGAACGATCAAACAGGCCAACGTGAGATAAGAAAAAACTAAGTAACAGGTCCACAACCACACATATATAAGTATCAAAATAATACAAGTCCACCAATGAGTACAATAAGTAAAAGTGAGTAAGAACTTATGCCCGGTACATGATCAAAATTAGAATAAAATCTCTCTCTCTCATTCTACTTCTTTGCAGAAGCTACAAACTCTCGTCAATCTATCGTCGGGTAGTAGTAGAGAGGAAACTGCTCCTCAAGTGTTTCCATCTGGTCCCTCTAGTCGTACTGCTGCTCTGGCTCCTCGTACACTTGGTGTTACGGTAACAACCGACCATTAGTCATAAAGACTAAGCCAATTTTGTCCCCACCTCCCCCCGCAACTCCTAGACACTGTGCAAGAGGATGAAATGGAGGACAACAAGGGGTAAAAAACAAGCAGGTGACAAGTGGCAAAAATAGCAAGGTATATATACTAAATGAGTATTGAAAGCGATTCTATACTAGCACAAGTATGGTATATCAGCATTAAATAAAAAGCAGTATAAAAGGAGCAGATATAGTAAAAAAGGAAGAGCACCTACGAAAATAACCTTAACTTATATGGATGCCCATACAAACATATAAGTTAAGGGTTCTGTCACTAAGGTAAACTCTTTGTATAAAAGAACCCATACTAGTTTATACGATGAGGTCTTGTTTACGCAATGATGTAATCCTATGTTGTGCAATGCAATGATGCAACTCATTGATTAATGGACTATTTTATGTGATTTTTACACATGGGCACACCACTGCTTCCACTGCTAGTTTGTCCTCAAACTAACTCGAACGGGGTGTCCCAGGTTTTTGTGGACTACTTTCTGATTGGTTTCTTTGTTCATGTGATACCAGTTGTACGAGGCACCGGAGCTGCAACACGACTAGCGGAATGTGATGACAACACTTAAGGAGCAGTTGCTGCTCTACTACTACTACCCGATGATAGATTGACATGATATTGTATCTTCTGCATAGAAGTAGAATGAGAGAGTGAGATTTTATTCTAATTTTGATCATGTACCGGGCGTAAGCCCTTACTCTCTTTTACTTATTGTACACAATGGTGGACTTGTATTATTTTGATACATATATATGTGTAGTTGTGGACTTGTTTACTTAGTTTTCTTCTTATCTCACATTGGCCTGTTTGATCATTCTTGCCGGCAGGATCGGTGTCTTGCGGAGGCGGCTAACTCGCGTGTTAGCACCACAATAAGGCGGCGATTCTGGGCATAAGATTCGGGAACTCTCCAGGTGAAAGAGAGGGATCTTACAACTGGTATCAGAGGGTTGAGTGTGATCAATTTGATCACATTGAGCCAATCGATGGCCAATTGAAAGAATTTTGGGAAATTAGGCCAAATTCCCCAAAAGCCCCAATTTTCCAAATTGCCTTAATCCTTTCAATTGGCCATCAATTGGCTCAATGTGATCAATTTGATCACACCCAACCCTCTAATACCAGTTGTAAGATCCCTCTCCCGCACCTGGAGAGTTCCCAGATCTAATGCCGAGAACTGCTGCCTTACGGTGGCGCTAATTCACGAGTTAGCCGCCTCCGCAAGAAGCCAATCCTGCTGGCAAGAATGATAAAACATGCAAACGTGAGATAAGAAGAAAACTAAGCAAACAAGTTCACAACAACATATATATGTATCAAAATAATATAAGTTCACTAATGAGTACAATAAGTAAAAGAGAGTAAGGGCTTATGCCCGGTACATGATCAAAATTAGAATAAAATCTCACTCCCTCATTATTTTTCTATGCGGAAGCTACAAACTCTCATCAATATATCGTTAAGTAGTAGTAGTAGTAGTAGTAGTAGTAGTAGTAGTAGTAGTAGTAGTAGTAGTAGTAGTAGTAGTAGTAGTAGTAGAGTGGCAACTGCTCCTCAAGTGTTTGCCATCATGTCCTGCTGGTTGTACTACTGCTCTGGCTCTTCGTACACCTGGTGTTATCTTGGGTACCATTCACGCTTTTTCGGCGATCCCGAGCATGGACAAATCCATGGAAAAATCACACTTTTTATAACTTGGCTCCTCGTACACTTTTTCTCACTTAGGTCTTACAAACTGGTATCAGCTTAGCCGACTATCGATCCAAGTAAAGAAGTCCACAACCCTGGGCCACCTTGATGTAGGCCACTATGTTCACAACGCCCGTTCGTATCATAACTAGTTAACCGCGCGAGACTAAAGAAGAATGATGCAAATGCAAGCCGCACAGTGCAAGTGCACCGGACTAGGAAAAGAGAAACACATGCCACACGAAGGTTGCCAAACCTCTTGAGATCTCCCAAGGATGATGAGCCAATGTTTGATCAAGAAAAAGGGCCAGCTCAGTTGGTGATAAGGCCTGTTAGGAGAGGTTCTTATCAAGGAGGTCTGGGGATCGAGCCCTAGCCTCAACAACCCGCCGCGCTGAGAACAGGCGCGGAGACGGGTTGGGGTGCCTGGACTGCAGTCCTTCTGGCAGGCGTGCTTGGTCGTGGTCCGCTAGCTGGTGTGATGCCACGGGGTGCGGTTGGGGTCCCGACGTCCTGCATCACACCCGCTCGAGCATAATTTGAGAGCAAACTAGCAGCAGAAGCAATGGTGTTCCCATATGGGAAATCACATAACTCTGTCCACTTAATGATGAGATTAGGCTAACCTACTAGTACATCATATTGTTCTGACGTAGTGAGACATTTCGTAAGGTATCCTAGTCCGACATCCACCTCAGGCAAAATTTGGTCAAGAAGTAGGATACCCCAAAGTGACTAAATGAAAAATTTGAAAGCATGTGCAAGTGTTCAAGGATTACTCTCTAATACTCTCATGTCACTTCCCATGCGATATTAATACCCCTCACTTGAATAAACAGGATCATCTTAAGTGGATTTGGTGTTTGTTATTCTACTATCAGATTAGCAGGAGATTGTAGGTTTAACTCATGTGGCTAGATGTCGATTCTCCCCACTTCCATCCTCCTAAAATCCATCACGAAGAAAGGGTGTCGAATATGGAATGAGAATTCCAACCTCGAGAAGACCATTTAATATTCACGCGATCCTTAGAAAAGTTGCGATAAATGGTAGTTTTGAGGGTAGAGGACTTACGATATCCACAAATCTCAAGGACTGTATACCCATAAGTATTATGTACATACGTGAAATGTCCATATTTTCGGATATAAGAAACTCAGCACAAGATTTACGGGAGGCTAATCTTGTTTCTTCGTTTATTTGGCCACTATGATATTAACTTGGGTTATTTTAGAAACATAAAATCCTCTAGAATACAACTCCCTCATCATTACTAAAATGAGTTTTTCCGCAGATTCATCAAAATCCTTCAATATTAGGGTCTGTGAGCTAGAAAAACTCATCTCATATTAAAGCGATGAAGATTCTTACCATCAAGCTTGACGGCTAAGGATCAGGAGAGAAAAACTTTTGGGAGGGATATCCTCTATCACATCGACTCAAATCTATATTAATAACAAATGAGGAGATCAGTGAAACAACACTTGACACACACTTGGACATTGTGGGTGAGTGTCGTGTTTCATGCAGTAGATTTAAGGAATTACTTTGGTACCATAGAGCATAATCTAGAGAAGGTTTGCAACATGAAAAATACAGATCTATATCTTGACTACCCATAGGAATTTTTTTCATGTGATTTGATGCGCCACAACTCCCTGGGCACCTTTTTTGGTGTAGGCTGTATAAAGTGAACCCTAGACTCAAATATGTGTGCCCCCATCATTTGGCTCATCCAAAGGATCTGAATTTTGCACCGTACATATAAATTTAGTATGATACACATGTTGTCCAAAAATAAGAATTGAATAGATAAAGTTCTATAGATTTGGAAATAATTTCATTATATACGATTGTGGTAGACCTGAGGCTTAATGAAGACCAATCCACTCAAATTTTATATGGATGGTAGGTCTCGGAAAGAAAGGTCCCTGACCAAATTTGAGGCCATTTGGACCCCTACATATTTGGTGGATACCATATGCAAGACCAAGGTAGCTTAGGGTAATACCTATGTTATTACACACATAGGGTTTTATGGATAATAAATTTTTCCTTGGTCAAGTGTCTTGAAATTTGAAACATGCACTTGTCATCGTGAGATCTTTCGTCTCGGAAAGGATCAAAAACTTTGGAGTTGAGTTCCCTAGAAAACTAGGGTTCGTGAACTTTTGTCACATTAAGCACTATTGAGAATTCCAGGGTCAAGTCCCCCTGGATCATTATAAAAATCAGGAATTTATCTTAGAGGGTGTAATTATACTCTGGAAAATTTATTTGGAATTCTTAGTGACATTATAGCCCACAAAATTGCTCTTACTCAAACTACCCCCAATTACATTACCCCCACCTCTAAGTGACCAAATGAATTTTGAATCACATAAAACAGGGTAGTTGAACCTTTGAGGCCGACAATATGCTCTGAAAATTCTATCATGTTTTTTTATTGAGAACTTACCTTGATTCCTTCACAAGGTGGAATTTTGTTCCTTTCCTAGAATGATTATCACTGCTGGTCAGATGAAATTCGGAAAATTATGAGATCTGGGCAGAAAGCTTATTGGAGCACAAAAATGCCCCGATAAGTTATTGTACTTGTTCCCTATTGATCTACCGTAGTTCCTTCACATTGAGCAAATAATTAGCTCCCATGGTGATTGATTAATTTTCTGAAGAATCATTGGGGAGAAAACTATGAATTTCTGATGAACACTATTTTGGATCATAATTAGTCCCTGGAAATTCTATTAAGCCCATTGGGCCATGATAATTGGTACTTTATGTAAAACTCGGTGGACCCCATAATTATGAAAGAAATAAGAATCAGGTCGAAAAATATGACATTATGAAGATTTGAAATCAGTAAATTATTACTTACAAAATTTCTGGAATAAATTGGAAATCAAATGGCCACATAATATTGATAGTTGATTCATAGAAGATATGTCTCGTGCAATATTTCAACTTGATCTGCGTTTAGCAAAATGATGACTATAGAATTTACCGTCAATAGCACTTGGATTTAGGATAAAACCAGGATTTCTAAATGTAGATCATTAACGTGATTATATATAATCCAAGAAGTAATCTTGAGGGATTTATAATATATGAATTTTCTGAGCTTTGGAATTAATGAACCGCAAGAATTTGAATACTAGAGCTAAGCTTGATCATCTCTAGAGTAGCCTTGAATTCAGTAACAACCATGGTCATATTTAGATTTACTTATATCATCTCGGATTCTAGAAGCTTGATTGGTCGTGACATAAAATGTTAAATGGATGACAATGTCTTGAAATTCGAAGAACCAATATTACATAAGCTAAAAACATATCATGATCTTGGAAGGTAGATCAAATTCTAATTGCAAACACCTAACAAATAAGAGTACTTACATCACGTGTACAATGATTGTGAACCACAGGAGAGTTTAGATCCAAAGAGTTATTAAGGTTGGAATTGAAAATATTACCAGTGAACTTGACGGTATACCCTCCGGATTGAGAACTGTAAACTTACGAAGACATCATACTATATATTATAAAGCTCGATTGAGTTATGCACTCGCCTTGTGAATGTGTAAGTTCACATCAATCTATGTCTTCCATCCACTACGTATATCCTCATAAAATTAGGGATTATTTAAGAACCCTCATGTAGAAGATCTTGATTACGAACATAACGAGGTCTAACGAAAGTGCACTTAGGAGAAAATTGAGGATGAGGCGATGTGGATTAGATCTAACCGTTTACATTGTTAAATTGGACTACTGTTTCACAAAAGCTATTAAATCTTCCGGGTAGATTCTGAACTCTAGCACCCGTAGACCTAAACTAAATTTCTGGGATGAAATTGTTTCTTCATTTATTGGGATTTGTAACATCCCTAGAACAACTAAACCCTTAAGATGCATTTTGGTCATGACAAGGTCATGAGATTGCTCTTAGAGACCAAAATGGCCCTAAGAACCATGGTGAATAGATAAAAATTACCTAGGTTTGCAAATAACCACTTTTGGCCACCCACCTATGGTCTGCCTAGTAGACCTCTAAATGATAATTTGACCTCACCAGGGCCCCCTAAACCCTTTAGGGAATCCCTTGGGTCACTAAGGCCCCTTAGGGCCAACTCAAGTGGTCAAATTGATCAAAACCCACTATGGGGTCCTAATAGCCATTTCTGGCAATCTAACCCAGGGTTAGCTAAAAGGGTCCCAAAATGACAAGTTACCACACCATGACATCCCTAACCACCTTAGGGAGTCCATAGGGTCAATAAGGTCCAATTGGGGTCACCTAAATTGGTCATTTTGACCAAAGTCAACTCTAGCTTGAAATAAGTCAACCATCCCTATTAAGGGACAATTAGGATTCAAATGATCAAATTGATCAGACCCAAACTCTCCAAGCCACTAGGGGAGGTCATTATTGACCCACGGGGTTCAACAAAATTCATGATTTTGACTAAAGTCAACTTTGGGTCAAACTATCTCAAATTAGCCTATATAGGTTCAATTGACCCAATATGGGCCCCACCATTGCCCAATACATCATTGATGGTGCACATCCATCATGTGGGGACAACCCACTCATCAGTTGACTGAGTCAACTCAAAAGTCAACTCTTGGTCAAAAAGGCCTAAAATGGGCTCAAGAGAAATTAAACCCAATACAAATGGGCTAAGGCCCTCAATCTAGGCCCATTGTACAGCCCATAGGAGTAATGATAACTGGTGCCCTCAGATTTTGAAAATGGGGTGCATGCAAGGGATTAAATTGGGATTTTCTCCAATTTCACATAAGGCCAAAGCATTGTGTAAGACCCTAAATCAGAAAATTCAGAATTTTGGAATGCAGAGCTGTCGCCGGCGACAGTGGCTGTCGCCCGGGCGATAGCGCTTTGTTGAGAAGGTTCTGCCGTGAGCTGTCGGACGGCGTTGACTGGTCAATGTCGGTTCGTATCGCTGTCGCCAGGGCGACAGCGGCTGTTGCCGGGCGACTGCTCAAAGGTTGACTTTGTGGCCGAAATCAAGGGCATTGATTGCACTTTGACTTTGGGGGCTGGTTTTGGCTTGGGAGGCTCGGTGGCAGCATAGAAGGCCGAAATCCCCTTTCTTTCTCATTATTTCCTTAAGGGTTCTTAAGAGAGAGAGAGAAGAGCTTGGAGAAGAAGGAGAAATAGTAAACCCTAGCTTGGAGCTTGGGTTTGGAGGAGCTACACTCATCCAATCCCTTCAACGTTGGTGGCTACATGCAGAGGAGGACAAGGCGCTCCTTTCCATCCGTGCCAAAAGTCGAGCCATGGGCTCAAAGCGGCGTTTAAGGGTAACGAACTCTTCTAACCCCTTTTGGACATGTTCTAGTCCTTTCCCATGCATCGTTGAGGCCCCTACCCAAAAGGGTGAGGTCGTGGCCTCCGACGGGTCGATTTGTGCTATCCCCGTCAAAGCTTGCATTCATGTAGAGTCCACGCGTGAGATGGACGTAGGCGCACTGTGTGAAGCCCATCTGTGACGGTTCGTCCAGATTGGTGATACTATTTGGTATTGTGCGTGCCGGGGAAAACCCCGTGTTGATATACTTGCCTCGTAGGGATAGAGGGTGCTACTGCATGCGCAGCAACGCCTGGGGGTGTGCCCCGGGGAGCACCCGAAGTTAAAAGGCAGAAATGAATTTCTGTCTAGCTGTCGCTGGCGCGACAGTGAATGTCGCCTAGGCGACAGCTCCCCAGAATTGGGTTCTTGTGAATTTGGGTGTTCTGAGGCAGGTGGAGTGCTACTGCATGTACAACAATGCCTAGGGGTGTGCCCCGGGAAGCACCCACAACTAGAAGCCAAATTAGTGTTTTGTGTACTATCGCAGGCGACAGTGAATGTCGCCTGGGAGACAGCTTCCCAGACTGAGTTCTGGTGATGTTGTTGTGCCCACCTGTTGAGGGGACCTGAGGCCGGTGTACCCTACCTGTGGGGGTGTCCTGGTGGATGACTTAGCGGCCTGTGGAGCCGGCTAATTGAGAATACCTGGGCTGAGGGGACGCCATACCCGATCTTCGTGTTGTACAACGAGAGCTGTGAACAATGGGCATTTGGCGAACCTGAAACCGCACCATTGCAGCACCTGATTAGTAAGCCTCGGACAGCATGTCGGGAGGCAATGGGACAGAGTCTTCGGACTACGTTATGTTCACAATTAAAGCACGGAGGTCCCTAGTATTCGGGCCGCCGACTTTAGCCTCGAAGGGCAAAGCCATCAAGAGTGGATGGTGGTGGAAGGCGTAGTACACCAAAGAGTGCCTGAGAGCACGAGACGTGGAGGCCTTTCCCACGTTTGTTATGTTGCATATGTACGAGCTGCGGTGGACTTTGCTAGTCGCACTCTTTTATATATATATATATGCTATTGAGACTGTTTTGCAGGTACGGTTAGAGCTGCCACCCCCTCGAAGGGGTGGGGTCGTTGTAATTTGGTCAGCTTTAGCTGACCGTTGCCCTGTTTTGCCACCGTCTTTGGTGGGCTTATTCTACAGGAGCTGGACCGAGCGGGAACTTGGCGGGCTGAAGCCCCTGTGCTGCTGCGGCCCTTGAAGGCCTTTTGTCCTTTCTTCTGTTTTCATGTATGGCCGGCCTGCGCGCCGATGTTGGTAAACTGTAAGGCCGTTGTGCCTCTTTTGTGTGTTGTAAAACATTTTATTCCAAGATAATAGAAGTGGACATACCCGAGTTCGGGTCTTGTGGTTTATAATTCTGTCTCTCTCTTTTACTTCCGCATAGAATGCTCTGTGTTAGGCTCCGTGGTATAGTGTCGTTGATTATTCAATTAAGTGACGTTCCCGTTTGTTTGTCGTATATAGCGTGGGGCCCCGGCCGGACCTTCTGCTATATGCTTCTTAACGGATGGGGGTGTTACACATTAAATTAGGGATTTAGTGCTAATTGGCACTCAATTCCCCTCCCAAAGCTCCTCAGTGATTTCCCTCAGTAATTACCCATCAATTCCACCGAGGATTGATTCCAGATTGCAGCTAGGAGGAACAACCCAAGCATGGCCGAAATTGGGCTATGATGGCAGCATGGATTAAAGTCATCTCCACCTTCAATTGACACCCCCACCACATTTAGAATGCTGAGAGGAGCAGAAGCGCTCTCTTGCTGAAGAGAATCGTGCACTGGAAAGGAAGATCACCATGTGAGGTCGAGCTCGAGCTCCAACAATGGTAGCTGGAGGAATACCCAACAAAGACCCCATGCAGGCATGTATTCCTTCTCCTCTCCCTAAGTGCTAAATTCGGCTTCTTTCCTTTTTGAGTTCCGTCGAGAAATGGTGGAGATCCCATTTTCATTTTTCAAGCTTTTTGGACAAAAATGGAAGGTTTGGGGGGGGGGGGGGAGTAGCTCCGGCCACCTCCAGCCGAGGGGTCACCTCCAATCGACGACCAATGTTGGGCTGGCTGTGGTGGCTTGGGGGATTGGATGGAGACCACCTGTGGTGGCCAGAATCGAGCTCCAAAGTAGCTCCAAGTGAGATAAATCAGGGTTGTTGGCTCATTGTGGAAGGAGACCCCATGGTCATCCGATCTTAGAGGTCTATTAAATGTAGACCAGTTTAAATTAAATGTGCATTTTGTCACAGAAAATGTGATCTTTTGTTCTAAAAAATTACGGCCCTTAGAGGCCATAAAATGAAAAATGGGCAGAGACAACTCTTGTAGATCTTTGAGTCTACTTTCTATACGAATTCAAAATCAAGTCATGTAGGGTCCCACAGCTCTTTGTAGGGCAGTTATGGTTGGACTAATCTTTGGGAAGAACAGAACTTTGAAGTCGAATAACTTTCATATAGTAGATTGCATGAAGCTAAAATTTGGACCACATATTTGTGTCCCATAGACCTACTGTGTGCCCAAAAATCAGAATTTTTGGGACATATTTCTCTAAAGTTTTAGTAATAATTTAATAAACCATCTACGGTGTGTAATTTGGGTTAACTTAACTCAAATACTACTAAATCTTCTCTGGAAGATGGGTTGTGTGTATAATAGAGTCTGGTAAAAATCTTGGGTCATTTGTACCCTTGCATGTGAATAAATCTAAGTTTCAAATGAACCTTAGTAGGAAAATTTTAAGGATGTGACATGGAGGGTATTTTGTGAATTTTTCCCAAATACTTGGGAGAATGAACCTAAAATTTCTAACATAATTTTAATATACCTATGTGCACCCTCTCCCCAAAAATGAGTGTTATTGGGGAAAAGTTTCCCATGACTTTTGTAGATATTTATTATAGCATGTATGTGTGACACACATATTTAGATCACACCAAATGAGCCCAAATTTTGATGGGTGATGAGGTAGAACCCTATGACCGACTGGTTGAAATTTGAGACCATATGGGTTATTATATTGGAGGGAATCCAACTTTGTATGTTAGGTGGAAAGTCTTGATGTGCTAATAGCACAAATTTATAGATCAAAATTTTAGGGTCAAACCTACTCATTTTGAACAAAAACTAGGATGGCATGATAATAAGATCATGATTATGCCCTAGTTAATGGTTGAGCCCAATGGGACTCTTGTATCTGAAGGAAATTCACATGCCAAAAGTCTAGGTGTTAAAAGGTGTTCAATAAGGTATTTAAGCAATAATGTTTTGAGAATTGAAGGGTATTCCCATGGTCAATTCTCATGAAACTTAAATCATACACTTAGAGCTATGAGATAATATCCCTTAGAGAAAATCATGAACCATAGGGTATATTTCCCTAAGAAATTAGGTTACATGTGATTTTTTCACAGAGGCCTTAAATGAGTATTATTAGGGTCATAGCTTTCTGAAAGTCTCGGGACTCTTGTATTCACTTAGAGAGGTGTTATTACACCTTCTGGAATTGCGTTAGATTTAATTGTGGAGAAGTTATCATACTTCCTTCACAATGTATAACTTAGAGTTATACCTTGAGAAATTTATATCTTGAATTATTGACACTGGAATGCTATAGAAATTTGTACATAGACTTTTTAAAGCAATATGAACCTCTGGAAATATTGTTAGATTTATTTATTGAGAAGACATCATACTTCCTTCACAATGTAGAACTTGAATTTATAACTTGAAATTTTGATATCATGAATTATTTTTGCTGGAATGTTATAGAAACTTGTATATAAACTTTTGACATCAATATGAACCTCTGGAAATTTTGTTTGATTTATTTATTGAGATGGCATCATACTTCCTTCACAATGTAGAACTTGGAGTTATAAGTTGAAAAATTAATATCTTGAATTATTGTTACTGGAATGTTATAGAAACTTGTATATAGACTTGTAATATCTAGATGAACACCTGAAAATTTTGTTAGATTTAATTACTGAGAAGTCATCATACTTCCTTCACAAAGTAGAACCTTGCGATATAGTTTGAAAAATAGATATCTTAAAATATTGATGCTGGAATGGTATAGATATTTATATATATACTTGTGATATTTATATGAACATCCTAAAATTTTGTTAGATTTAATTACTGAGAATTCATCATACTCCCTTCACAAAGTAGGACCTCAGATTATAATTTGAAAAGGAGATATCTTGAAATATTGATGCTGGAATGTTCTAGGAATTTGGATATAGACTTGTGATATAAATATAAACAGCTGCAATATTTCATGGAATTATTTACATGTGACAAAAGGTACCTCATGTTCAAATCTAACCTCACCCGGCTTTATAAGAATTATTTAAATATGCCCAAATATGTTATTATCATGAGAAAATTTAGAAATCTGAAGGTTGTTGTTCCTAAAACTTTTGGAACTACATAGGGCTCATACTTAGTTAGGAATCATATAATGTACCTTGTAGGACATGTGGTTTCACTTAATGGCAAACCAGACTGCAAATAGTAAAAACTGAATTAGGTGATTTAGACCACTCCTGATCATCACACATAGAATTATTAACTCCCTGATTATTGTGTAGGCATAGCTTGATTAAAGGATTAAATATTAGTGGCATGCATTAGAAGTAAGGTTCGGGATGCGTTTAATAAAACTATCAAATCTAGAATTGACAATGATATGATAGGAGATGTAAAGAATGACCCAACACGAAGTATAAGTTGTGATTGAGGTATGGAATTGGAACCATCGGGTAGGGATTGAGTGATGACACGAAGGAATAGTCAGTCACTAGGAATGGCAGGGTTTGATGTTCATTTGAACATCGACACTGGTCTGCCCGAGTCATTTGGTAATCCACCTTAGGATACTAGAGCAATTAGAGAGAAAATGGGCACATAAGAATGGGTATCCACCAATAAGAGTAAATACTCTTGATAGGGGGATTTAGGCTTCAGGCCATTGCATTCCCTAGTACCACTTTAAGCCCTTCGCCGGGTAGACCTCGGGAAGTCCATGATTCACCCAACACTTCTAAGTATAACTAAATGATAGACAAGAATAGTAAGTAGGGGAATTTGATAAGTAAACCTCATCCCAAATTTGGGATGGAACTGTACAAGGACTGGTGGTCTTGCGAGTGGTAGGCTCGGTATTGTCTAAAGAGGTCGGGTTAAGTCCTGCGAGCGGTAGACTCGGTATTACACAAGGAAGGATGGGTTAAGTCCCGCGAGTGGTAGAGTCGTTATTACATAAGGAAGCACAGGTTAAGTCCTGCGAGCGGTAGGCTCGGTATTATATAAGGAGGGATGGGTTAAGTTCTACAAGTGGTGGGCTCAGTATTATATAAGAAAGGACTGGGGTGTCCTTCGAGCTGAGGGCTCAGTGTTTCACTTAGAGTCATTGTTGTATCAAGTAGTACGCGTATACCATGTGTGTTATTAGGGGCGTAGATAAAGGTCTAGGCCAGATGTAGTTTCATATATAAGACTAGGAGTGGGGTACCCGATCCACTGCCCCTTTTTGCCTCAACGGGGTGTACCTGAGCGGAGACTCAAAAAGGGGAGATAGAGGTGGTGCTTACCAGATAGTGCGTGAATACCCTATGTGTTCTTAGGGGCTTACAAGAGGTCTAGGCTGGGAGATGTGTGACATAAGCCTAGAAGTGGACATGCCTGATCCACTGCCCTGTTTGCCTCGACCGGGTACCTGAGTTGTCACACTCGAACAGAGGGAACTAACAAAAGGTCGGTACATACAGAATTGAGTGTGTGAGTTGCATCATTGCATTGCACAGCATAACATAGCATCATTGCATAAACAAGACCTCATCATATAAATTAGTTTGGGCTCTTTTATACGATGAGTTTGCCTTAGTGCCAGATCCCTTAACTTATATGTTTGTATGGGCATTCATATAAGTTACGTTACTTTTATAGCTGCTCTCCTTATATTGAATTATGCATTTAGATACTTCTTGCTATGATTACTACTGTTAGGAAATTAATTATACTGCTATTTAGAACCTTTTGAATTGTTGTATTGTTACATATGGCTTACTTATAGAAATTGCTAGACATAGACTTTAATTTATTCATATACTATGCAAAAAGAAATGTCATCAGCTTGTACATTACCCCTTGATGTTCTCCTTTTCACTCCTCCCACCCGATTCTTAGGAGACACCGGGGGAGGGGATGGGGAATTTGGCTTAGTCTTTTGACTAATGGTCAGTGGACCATATCATTTTAGGAGTCGTTATGCCAGAGCAGCAGGTCCCCATTTAGGAGACCAGGAAAGGAGGACAGGATGAAGCAATGCAGTACCTACACATTGTTGCAGTAGTAGCTACAGAGATGAGTGACATTTTGGTAGTGAGGATGTTGATGTACTGGGCATAAGCCCCTTATTCATTTTAGTACTTTCACATTGTGGACATTTGTATTATGATGTATATAATGTGATTTTGTGGACTTGTTTCATTTAACGCTTCTATTAATGTGATATGTGGTTGGCCTGGATGATGTTGACTCGCCGGCAGAATCAGTGTATTGTGGTGGCGACCATCCCGTAAGTTGGTGCTACCTCAAGATGGCAATTCTGGGCGGTAAGACCCGGGAACGAATGTAGAAAAGGGGTCTTACAGGGGGTGCCTGGATGTTTAGCTACCTCCAAAAAGTGGGAACGAAAGGTTTGTACATATAGAGTCGTTTATTGCATTTGTGTGAAGTCTAGCATAACTCATTGCATTGCATATCATACACATTATAACACACTTCATTTACCCCCATCGTATAAATTAATATGGGCTATTTTATACGACTGGTCCTTGCAAAATGACTGGTGAATAATTTAGAGATGGTGTACAACCCATATTCGGCGAGTAGGCCGGTAGGTCTCATCGAGTAGATCAGCACCCCTCAGCGAGTAGATCCGAGACGATCTTATTCAGCCAAGGTAGGGAAGCGAGTACACCCTTCCCTGCCACGTCCAACGTGTCAAGCTCCCCTTTACCCGGGGCGAGGCGAGTAGGTCCGGCCTAAGACAAAATTGCCTCAGGAGAGCCCACCCTTGGCGAGTAGGTCTGGACCTAGTCGCCTCGTCCACAGTCTCAGGAAGGGAGGGGGCGAGCACGGGTGACCCCGGCTCATCAATCCTCTCTCATTACCCGCAGACCGGCAGGGGGTGCGTTTAGTGTATGCGAGAAGGCGTGAGGGGCTGTTCACAGGCCATTTTGGTCTGTAAATAGTAATATGGTTAAGGCGAAGGAAGTTATCCGCAGGCCTTTTAGGACCATCTTACCCTTCGAAGAGTTTGACTATAAATAGGACCCAGTATGTCTCAGATCAGCACAGATCCACCCCCTTTGAGAGCTTGTGCTTTCTTCCTTGTGCTGTCTGAGACAGGGTCAGCTTCTGGTTTTTGGGAGGGGAAATCGAGTGAGATTTCGGGGTTAGTGGTGGGACCTCCTCGCTACAGCCAGTGGGTCATTTCTAGGGAGCTATCTACCAACCGGTGAGGGCCAGTTCTCGGCTCGAAATACTTACATCTAGGGGTCCGACGAAGAGAGAAGTAACTCAAGCTACTCCCCAAGTCTCGAACAGGTTAGAACGGTATCCAGGTTCCAATATTTTTGGTGCGGTGAGCTTGGACTGTAGCAAGAGAAGAAAATCTCACCTGACGATCCCATGACTGAACGTGACGAGCCAGGAGCCGGCCAGGGGAACTCGCTGCCTTTGGGCGAGTTCGTGACCAAGAGTGTCTTCGAGCAAGGCATGAAAGCGATGGAGGATACCATCAGGGGGCTACTCACACCTCGCGCCGAGGCGGGAGCACCTTCCCCTGTCGTAGACGCCTCACCCGCTGAGGTAGAACCGAGTCAGCGCCTCGACAAGTAGGTTCTCCTCGAAGATGAAGACAAGCCGCTCCGCGCGTGAGTGCTCTTCGCGAGCGCGACGGAGACCCGCCAATCGGAGGGCGAGTACAACCGTGTTCATCCCCTTAGCAAGCTCGCCCCACCTAGTCCGTTCTGGGAGTTGGTGGTGACCGCCCCCATCCCTGTAGGGTTCACAAATCCCGCCATGAGTTTCTACTCCGGAAAATATGATCCCGTCAAGCACCTGCAGTGGTTCGAAGATATGGTCTCCATCAAGCCGATGACGGACGCCTTCAAGTGCTAGCTACTTGCCATAACCTTCCAAGAAAAAGCCCAAGACTGGTTCCACCAGTTGCCCGCGGGAAGCATCTACGGCTTCGAGGACCTACGCAGAAGTTATCTGCTTCGCTTTTCTACTTCAAAGAAGAGGTGGAAAGGTTCAGAAGACCTCTTTCTTATCAAGCAAAGACCCCAGGAGATGCTCGGGTCATACCTTGATCGCTTTCAAGAAGAGATCCTCCTAGTCCAGGAGGTCCCTGGACACACCCTGATCTTCTCTTTCAAGCTTGGAATGCAGCCAGGGTTTTTCAAGATGGAGATCACCCGCAATTCCCCTATCGTTCGAGGAGCTGGTCGATCGTGCCGCGAGGCAGATCGAGGGGGAGGCAACCATCCTGGAGTTTGTGACCAAGTTAGCAAGGTTGGATGGAGGAGAGAAGGAAGGAGAGGGAAGCAGTCGGCGTGAGACCAAGAAGAGAGATGAGCCAAGAAGGCGAGAATGAGGATCCCGGGAGAGCAGGGACCAGTGAAATCAAGAGATGTTCCAGGCCCCGCCTCACCGACCAGCCTGGTGACCCGCAGGAGGAGGCTACCAAGGGAGACCGGGAGGGAGGTACTCCCTAGAGTGGCGAGACCGCTGCTATTCTCCCGAGCGGAGGCAGGGGAAGTGGATGCAGAACCAAGCACCGCCTAGGGAAGCAAACGTGATCAGGAGGGGGCGAGGACGAGGAAGGGGAGCAAGGCCGCGATAGCCTCGAGGTGGAGAAGAGCATCGGTCAATGCCCTACTGCGACTTCCTCTAGGAGGAGGGCCATGCAACGGCCACATGCCCTGAGTTCCTGGAGTTGACGAGAGGAGCTGGAGGATCCCAGGAGGGGCATCAAGAGCGAGAAGGAGAAATGTTGAGAATCGAGGGGGGTGGAATCCCTGTCCCAAGAAGGTGTGAGGATAGGGGAGATCTGGGAGCCCATGGAGGGATAGGTGTCATCCACGGAGGAGCAGGGTTGGAGGCAACCCGGAAGGGGAGTCTCAACGCCATATACCGGAAGGGGTGTCCTCCGCCTCCCAGACTCCACCACCGTCGGGTGAAATCACTTTCTTGGAGGAATACATGCTGATGCGGTGGTGATCAAAGCTGCAGTGGAGAACTACACGGTCTCCCGCATCCTTGTAGACAACGGGAGCTCCGTCAATGTGGTCTTCAAAAAGGCGTTTGATGCCATGAAAGTGGAAGAGAAGAGAGTCACTACGACTGAGGGACCGCTCTTCGGCTTCTCCGGAGAAAGGAAGGAGGTAGAGGGAGGAGTATAGCTGGTTGTGACGCTAAGGGGTACTACCAGATGCTGCAGGTTTGCCATCATTGACGCCCCCAACAGCTACAATGCCATCTTCAGCAGGCCACTCATCAGTGCCTACAAATGCGTGCCCTCATCCTATCATCAGTTCCTCAAGTATAATCAAGGAGGGCTGCAGATCAGGATCCGGAGCGACCCCAAAGTAGCAAGGCAGTGCTATCTCAATGCAGTCAACACGATCAGTTGGAAGGAGGAGGCCGAGGTAGTAAACTAGGTGATGGAAGAGATAGCAAGGCTGGAGGCAGCCGAGGAAGTGGAGGAGAAGGAGATCCTATCTGAAGGCGGGAGGCTGGGAAAAGTGAAGATCAGTGGGGTGCTGGAGGAGGAAGACAAAGAGAAGATTATGTCCTGCATCCAGAGGAATGCGGACATCTTCGCGTGGAGTGCAACCGACATGCCAGGAGTCGACGTGGACGTCATCTCAACTTGGATAAAGGATTCCACCCCATCCAACAGAAGAAGAGTGCAACCGCCACCACCCTGGGCGAGCCTATCATGGAGGAGGTCAGGAAGCTGCTAGAGGCAGGGTTTGTGTCGGAGATCCAGTACCCAGGTTGGGTATCCAATGTGGTAATGGTGAAAAAGGGGGAGGGGAAGTGGCGCATGTGTATTGACTTTTCTATCCTTATTAAAGCTTGCCCCAAGGATTGCTATCTCTTGCTTAGAATCGACGAGCTAGTAGACTCGGCCGTCGGATTCCCTGTCATGAGTTTTTTTGACGCTTTTTCTGGTTATCATCAAATCCGCATGCACCCACCCGACATAAAAAACATTTCTTTCATCACCAATGATGGGTGCTACTGTTATAAGATGATGCCCTTCTGGCTTAAAAACGCAGGTGCCACTTACCAACGAATGATGGACAGGGTGTTCAATGAGCAAAAGGGGCAAAACCTGGAGGTCTACATTGACGATCTCATGGTGAAAAGCAAGAGCGTAGAGGAACACCTCCGTGACCTGGAAGAGACCTTCGCCACAGTTCAGGAGTATAAAATGAGGTTGAATCCGACCAAGTGTGTTTTTGGGGCTAGAAAGGGAAAGTTCTTGGGTCACCTCTTGACCCCGGCGGGAGTGGAGCCAAACCCTGATAAAGTCAAGGCAATCATGGAGATGGAGGCACCCAAAAACACCAAAGAGGTTCAGCGCCTGACGGGCCGTCTGGCCGGGCTGAGCCGGTTCCTCTCTAGGGCAGGAGAGAAGTGCTCACCTCTCTTCAAAACCCTCCAGGACAACAAGAAGTTCGAGTGGTCTCCGGAGTGTCAAGGGGCCTTCGAGAGCCTAAAGCTTCAGTTGGCCCAGGCACCCTTATTGCAAGGGCCTAGAGAAGGAGAAGACCTCTTCTTGTATGTCAGAGTGGGGACGGAAGCGGTAAGTTCAGTTTTGGTCTGCGAGGAAGGGAAGCGACAACTCCCCATTTACTATATAAGTCGAGTCCTATGGAAGGCTGAACTACGCTACCCCATCCTGGAGAAGCTGGCGTTTGCCTTGATAGTCTCGGCTCGGAGACTCCGACCCTACTTTCAGTCCCATCCGATCAAGGTAGTGACTGATCATCCCCTCCGCAGCATTCTGGAAGGGGTGGAGCATTCAGGAAAACTAGCCAAATGGTCGGTGGAGCTCAGCGAGTTCGACGTCACATACGTCCCTCGACTGGCCATGAAAGCACAAGCAGTGGCAGACTTCCTGGCTGAGTTCACCGTGGAGGTAGGTGAGCAGGAAGCACCCCGGCGAGTGGCTTGGGAAATGTTCGTGGATGGAGCATCAGGGAAGAACTCTTGCGCAGGAGGCCTCGTTCTGATCTGCCCCCATGGCAGCAGGATCGAGCAGGCCATCCATATTCATCTCCCTATCACCAAAAATCAGGTGGAGTATGAGGTCGTCATCGCAGGGCTTCATCTAGCACGGGAGATGGGGGTTCATGACATAAGAGTCCACTCCGACTCTATGGTGGTCGCCTCCCAGGTCCGAGGAGAGTTCGAAGAGAGGGAGTCGACGTTGCAACGCTACCTGGTAAAGGTCAAAGGCTTGGTGGGCTCCTTCAAATCATTCTCAATATAGCATGTTCCGAGGGAGGAGAACGCCCAGGCAGACCGACTGGCCAAATACGGCCCCGCGGTCGGAGGGATATCCACGAGTCTATTTCGGCCCTCTATTGAGGAAGGTGAGATGATGGACATCGATCATCCCTCGTCGTGGATGGACGCTCTCATTAATTTCATGACCACGGGCAAGCTGCCTGTGGAGGTTCAGGATAAGAGGCAGTCCAGGTACAAGTCAGCTTATTATTTATTAACTAACGAGGTGCTCTACAGGAAGACTCTATCCGGTCCCCTGGCAAGATGCCTGTCCGAGGAGGAAGCCTCCCGAGTCTTGCAGGAGATTCACATAGGCGAGTGCGGAAGTCACTCGGGAAGCCAAACCCTGGAGAAGAGAGTACTCCAAGCAGGGTACTTCTGGCCCACCTTTGGGAAAGATGCAGACGAGTTCACGAAGAGGTGCTCAAAATGCCAACTCTACGCCCCACTCCAGTTGCAACCAGCCCAGCGTCTCCGATCGATCACCTCCCACTGTCCCTTCGCCATTTGAGGAATGGACCTGGTAGGACCATTCCCTCCGGCAAGTGGACAAAGGAGGTATCTCCTAGTGTTGATCTATTATTTCTCTAAGTGGATGGAGGTGAAGGCCCTGGCCAAAACAACCTCCTTAGTGGTGAAGAACTTCATCGGGGGGGGGGGGGGGGGGGGGGGGGGGGGGAGGGGGGGGGAGATCATATGCAGGCATAGTCTACCCCTCGCCATCATCACCGACAATGGCCCGCAGTTCGCGAGCCTCGAACTCACCGACTTCTGTAGCCAACCTTGCATCGACCTCGGTTCGCCTCAGTCCATCATCTAAGGAGAAACGGTCAGGTGGAGGCGGCCAACAAAGTCATCGTCAACCTGCTCAAGAAGAAGGTGGAGAACCTGAAGGGAAACTGGTTGGAGAAGCTCCCCTCAGTCCTTTGGGCCCTAAGGAGTACCCCCACCACAGCGACCGACGAAACACTGTTCAAGATATCACATGGCTCGGAGTCTCTCATCCCAATAGAGTTCGAGGTCTGAATCCCTAGGGTGGTGGCAGCATAAGACGGAGATGAGGGATGGAGACTTGAGAACGAAGACGCACAAAGACTCGCCTTAGATTTTGTGGATGAGCTTCGCGACCACGCCACGATCCGCCAGGAGGAAATCAAGCGAAGGATGGAAGGCACTTCGACAAGCATGTCCGAGTCAAGCAATTCGACAAAGGAGACTTGGTTCTCAAAAAGGTGGACGCCGCGGGGAGATCAACAGCAGTAGCTAAACTCCACCCCAATTGGGAAGGCCCCTACATTGTCCTCGAGGTATTAAAAATATGTGAGTACTTTCTGCAAAATGTTGAGGGTGAACTCCTAGGAAACCCTTGGAGTGGAGACGACTTGAAGCGTTTCTACTCCTAGCATAGATGTAATGACTAGTTCATTTTTGTCAGACTAAAACAAAATGATAGCATTTTCCATTATAAACTAGTAGCGCTTCACCACTTGGACGATAGGTACCGAGCATTGAGCCCCTTCTATGTCCTCGAGCAGAGAGTTGTCGTAGACCAGGCCGTAGCACTGGGCTCCTCCCCTACATGCTGGCTACTTACCCCCTCGAGTGAGTTCTATGTCCTCGAGCAGAGAGCTGTCGTAGACCAGGCCGTAGCACTAGGCTCCTCCCCTGCAGGCTGGCAACTTGCCCCTCGAGTGAGTTCTATGCCCTCGAGTAGAGAGTTGCCATAGACCAGGTCGTAGCACTGGGCTCCTCCCCCGCAGGATGGCTACTTGCCCCCTCAAGTGAGCTCTATGTCCTCGAGGAGAGAGTTGCCATAGATTAGGCCATAGCAGTGGGCTCCTCCCCTGCAGGCTGGCTACTTGCCCCCTCGAGTGAGTTCTATGTCCTCGAGCAGAGAGTTGTTGTAGACCAGGCCGTAGCACTAGTCTCCTTCCCTGTAGGCTGGCTACTTTCCCCCTCGAGTGAGTTCTATGCCCTCGAGCAGAGAGTTGTCGTAGAACAGGTCGTAGCACTGGTCTTCTCCCCTGCAGGCTGGCTACTTGCCCCCTCGAGTGAGCCCCAAACTCTACTAAATGCTAACCCCAAAAAAAGCAATTTCATAAGGTAGGAGGAGGTGAGGCGAGTATCTTAAACCTCCTAGACTCGTGACCGTCTAAATTACTCGTCTATTCGCCAACCATCTCGCGAGAAGTCCTAACGAAGGAAGGCGAGAACCGGGTGGCGAGAAGCACGCTCCAACCACCTCACACTCCGCGAAGGCATAAATAAACGAGCACCTGATCGAGGCGAGGAAAGCTCTCGCGCAAGTCCTCGCCACGAGCGTGTACCCCCTAGGCGCGAATACGCTACTTAGGCGAGCGCGTCGCAAAAATAATTGCGTTAGACAAGATTTACGACAATGAAAGAGGAAAGATCGAGCTGATTAAAATATGGCGAATACGCCCATCCAGTCAAACGGAAAGGGCGAGTATGCTGAAAGTATTCCCAAAAGAAAATATTATTACAGGGCTTAGAAAAAAAATGAGCTATTCGACCTGGTCTTCCTCTTCCGATTCGCCAGACGAGCCATCACTTGAAGTTCTCGCTGGGATGGGGCTCACCGCCTCGCGATATAATTCCAGGAGAAGGTCCGCGAGCTCAACTTTGGCCCCCTCCGCAGTGAGAAGGAATCGTCGCCGGAGTAACTCCCATGTAAACACCGCCGTCTTGATGGCCAGCTGCCTGCGCGTCTCGATGACCTGAGCCAGGGTAAAGCGAAGGAACTGTGGAGCTATGGATGACTCCCCTCAGCTGGGATGTCGGAGCCCGGTTATCTCTGATTCCGCCTCAGCAAGGCGAGTCCCTAGGTAGTTTTCTTCCCTCTACGAGGCGGCCAGCTGTACCTCCAGCTCAGAGACCCGCGTCACCAGCGTGACGGCGGGTTCCTGCATTAGCAAAAGTCAGAAAATAATGTTGGCCCGCGAGTAAGAAGGAAGCGAATAAGGATACTCACCTCGGGTGGAACGACCTCTTTAGCCTTGGACCGGGCAAGCTCCTCCTCCGCTGCGGCCAGCTTCTTCTCCAGCTCCCTATAGGCGACGCCCAATTCGCGAAGTCGCCTTTTCGATTGAAGCCCCCTCCGCGCGGTCTAGTGAGCCATCTCGGCAGTGTGGAGAGCGGAGCGGCTGGTGAGGTTGGCTAGCTCGCGGATAGGATCCTCCGCGAGCACTTCGACGTCTTCTCAACCGTATAACCCGTAGAGCAGGTTGTACGCCTGATCGCCTACCTCCTCGAAATCCTCCCAGGAGGGGAGGAGTGAACTCACCAGGACCCTATTCGCGTCGTGGTCCCATATCAGCAGCGGGTTACCTTTAGAGTCCTCGCTCTTCATCCCCAACCCAAAATTCATGTGGGACGAGGGTTCTGAGGGCGGGCTCATCGGAGGACGAGAGGATCTCCCCGCCTTCTGCTTCTTTCACCTTGGCCCGCCAGCCTAGGCGGTCTCGGGGTCAACTCGACCCTTCCCCTTGTCCGTTGGCGGGGGCATCCCGCTGTCCATCGGAATCGCCGCCCCTCCAAGGGCCCCCTCGGGGTGAGGCTTGCTTGACCGATGTCGCTAGGCGTTGATAGGGGGACGAGTGGGGATGGCGCCCTCACCTGCAACAAGATGAATATTAACTCAGACCCCCACCAAGAGTAGAGGATCAGGGAAGGGGGGAGCGCGGCGAGTACTATCCAGGACTTACCCGCTCCAGTATTCACGAAGGCGAGCTGATCCACGCCTCATCGTAGGAAAACCACGTCCAAGACCTTGTCCTTCAAGAAAAGATACAAATCCAGCACCTCCCCTTTCAGGTGAGGCGGCCTATACTCCAACTCTGCCTTCTGGATGGGGGCGAAGGGAAGGTTCCCGAAGTCTCCTCACACCAAGACGAATTTATCGGCCCAGTGATGGACCTTGTTGAGCGTCTCGGCAACCTTGACTCACACGCTGGTGAAGAACATGGTGTCGTTGCTAGTCGCCTTCAAGGTCAGGACCTTACGGAAAGCAGAGAGGTCAAACACGATCTTCTCCTCGCGCAGGTAGCAGGCATAGGTGACCAAGATGCTGATCGTGTTGGGGTTGAACTGCGCGTGGATCATCCCGAAGTATCGAAGGAACTGGCGCACCTCAGGCCAAATGGGCAGCCGCAAGCCCACCTGGAAATGAGCCAGGGGGATAGTGAGTTCCCCATCGTAGAGCGTGTTGAGGAACTCACCGGGGGATGGCCGCCTCGCTATATAGCCAGGTGGCAGGTAGGTGTTCTCGATGTCCACAAGCTCCTCGCCCAGGGTCTACGAGCTGGGGAAATTGTGCGCTCGGAAATTACGAACGCAGAAGGCGCGCCCATCCTCGGATGGCTCTTTTACCATGGTAGGTGGCGAGCAGGGGAAGGGGTCTAGCGCACAGGATTCGAAGAAAGTGCTTGGGGGAGAGGTGGGTAGGGGAGCATACCCACCCGCTCTGAGGACCCTCTATTTATAGACTCCCCCCGGCCTAGTCGCACGCGAGCAGAACAACTACCTCTGCGAATACACCTACACGAGTGGATCGTTCAACATCGTGCGGGTAGAAGGCAGCGATCCTAACATAAAGGAAACACATAGTGTGAGTACGAAAAGCCTTTAACAAAAATTCTCTAAGCGCAAAGCGCGAGTACACAAAAGACACAAAATATCGCCTGCACATTACAGGGACCCGGGAGGTCACGAGTGCTTTTACATATCAAGCGGCAAAAAATAGTGAAGCACATCAAAATGGAGAATACAGCCTAAGGAGCTCCGTCGCGGCGCCGCGGACCGCGACCCAGGCGACGCGCGCGCTGGGGGTGGGGAGCTCTCCAAGTAATGCCGCGAGCTGCTCGCAGGTCTTTGCGGGCCTGCCCCAGGCTCTCGTCACTTTGTCAGATGTGATCCTCGCCTCGGCGGATGTGTTCTTCTAGTAAGGAGGCCTCGCCCACGGTACCAGCCACCTGCGAGAAGTGGTGAAGATCATCTTCGGTAGCTTGCTTTCGAGTCTCCGCCTCATACAACCTCGTCTCTAGGTCAGTCATCCGGTCGAAGAGGTCATCTTCTCCCTGCACCTGCTGTTGGAACTCCTCCACCTCAGAGAGGCGGTCCCCGAGATCGTTCAACCGCGCGTTCACCTCGGCGGCCGGCGTAGACATCAGAAAAGAATCGTGGGCTCGAAGGACAGCAATCAAGCGAGCCCACGACCCTTCGTTAAAGCCCGGTGGGTCCATGAGTAGCTCCCTAAAAGGAGTAGACGCCGCAGGAAGTGGCAACCCTAGCAGCAAATTCGTCGATGGCGGACGTCTGGAAGAGGAAGACCCCCGACTATCTAAAAGAAGGCAAACAATGAGGATAAGTAACAGAAAGGAAGAAGGCGATAAGGCGAGCGAGGAGAATACTCGCGCGAGTATTGTTCCCTTCTTGGTGTTGAGGCGGATCTGCCCGCAGCCCCCGGTAGAGGTAGACAAGCGGAGGACCACGCCAGTCCTTCCAGATAAGGGGCCTATCATCAAAGATTTCCCCCCGGTAATTGGGCGGGCAGGCTGGCCTACCCCAGATAGCTGAGGAGATGATTGCAAGGGAAGAGGAAGGAGGGCCAAAGCCTGACCTCGGGCCGAGGAATACGCGGTCCCTAGACCCACCGACAGCGTCGCACCGAGTTGACCAGACCAAACCGAGCGAGTAAGAAGCGCTGCAGATAACTAAGGGTCAGTACAGATTCAGCCTAATTAGGCGAGAAGATAGTATCCTTACCAGGTGTTACAGCCGGATGAACTCGACGAAGCAGCGGGGCACCCAGATCTGCTGGGGGTAGCCTCGCCTCCTCGAACCCACCCGTCATGATTTCGACCTCGCCCTCGCCCGGCCGACGAGATGGGTCGGCGTTGAGCTCTTCATGGATAGGCAAGGTAATCACTTTTCCAAGTAAGGGTTCACACCTAGCCGTAGATTCCGGATCTGTGGAGGATTTCTCGCGTGGCTCAGGGTCGGCTCTCTTCCGCTTGGACTTCCTCTTCCTCACAGAACCAGGAGGGCAAGGCATCAGGAATTCTCCAATGATGTCAAGGACGGCGGCAGCTTCAGGCTCGTCATCAGCGAGCCCCCGGCTGGCATCCGCGGAATACCCCCCTTGGAGGACATTTCAGCATATGGGGGGGGGGGGGGGGGGGAAGGCGCATGAGAGTGCACAGTTAACCTCACCAGAATTCTCTAGAGGGGGGTGAATAGAGATTTAAAATATTTTTGTGCAAAGTTAATAATTATATATATATATGTGTGTAGTGATCGCAGATTAGTGCTTCCCACACACCAATAAGAATTAAACAAGTAAAGAAAATAAATGCTAGAAGAAAAATCACAGCATAACACAAAGAAATATAGTGGTTCCCCAAACTTTGGGTAGTCCACTCTTCTACCCCCTTGGTAGGAATTCACTATCTTGCAGTGAATCTTTTGATAAGGAGACTCTTAGAACCACCCTGAGTCTTTTGATAAGGAGACTCTTAGAACCAACTGAGTCTTTTGGAAAGGAGACTCTTAGAACCAGTACAACTGAATTTTTTGAAGAGAGATTCTAAAAACTCTTTTACAATGTTATAAAGAAGAAATAAGAATATGAAGAAGACAAGAAGGAATCTTCTTCCTAGCAAGAAGATTGGAAGCACAAGAAGTAGTGAATGAAATCTCTCTTCTATAGTGAGAAGGAGATTTGTAGCTTTTCTCTCTTTTGGTGAGAGCTATCAGAGCTTGCAGCAGAATGACTTCAGAAGCAGGAGAAGATGGAAGCTTGATGATTGTTGTAGGACTAGTTCTCAATTTTCTCTCTTTTTCACTTTGGGAGCTTTTCCTCTTTTTCAATATGTATATGGTGGATCACTTCTATTTGATCTCTGTCGACCTTCTCCTTATTTATAGCTCTGTGTATTAAGATAACACTATAGGAGAGAAATCAATTAGTAGACAGAGTATTAGAAAGAGAGAAATATTTCCATAGCTATTATATCTATAGAAGGAAAGAATTCATTCTGATTTCAAATAATGTCCATAAGGGATTTAATCAAATTAGCCAAGAATCTATTAGAGGAAAAGAATGATTCAGAACGGCTATAAAGAATAAATTGATTCCATATAAATCAGATCTATAAAAGAAGGAAAGAGATCTGGCGATTTTTGAATTAAACATAGAAATCGGCGTGCGTCGATTACTATTTGACGTAAGCGTCGAATTCGTCCTGGCTGGATGTCGAGAGGAGAATAAGGAAGGTGCGTCGACTAAGGTGCGTCGACTTCTCAAGATGCGTCGACTAGAAGTCAGAGCTACGTCGACATAGGATACGTCGAATTCTTCTTAAAGTTACTTCGACTCATTCTGAAAGGAACGTCGACACTACTTCGACGTTGCGTCGATTACCATTCGACGCATATTTACTTAACCTTGATTTTTCTTTCTTAGAATTCATATTCAACTCATTTTCAGGGGTTAAGAGAAATCATTTTCCCAACAATCTCCCCCTATTTGTCTTAACCCTATTCAGAGAGAAATTGTATCAGCATATTGATCAATCACAGCAAAGCATTTAAGCATGTAGAAGAAAATTAGAAAAAGAAATCTTATAAACAAACTTGATGTTCAGACCAATCAGTATTTGACCATAAATATACCAACCATTGTTTTTAAGGCATTTCAGGAGGAGTAGGAGGAGTCTTCCTTTTTCTAGTGAATACAACTATTTTAAGAGAGGGGGGTTGCTCCTTCTCAACACCAGGTAGTTCACTCAGCTCCCCCTGAGTTACATCAGTTTGCTCCCCCTGTGATGGAACTTCCTTGGTTGCTTCTACTTCTGCCTCTTCATTTTCTTTTTCAGTTTCAGCTTCAGCCATAGCAGTACCTGGCTCCTGAGCTCCTATTTCAACTATCACAGTACCTAGCTCCCCCTGAGTTTCAGCTTCTTTATCTTTCTCACCATCTGCCACATCTTCCTTTTCAGCTTCATTTTCTGCCCTGCTTGCCTCCCCTTGTAATAGTGCCACTTGATTTGCAGCTTCTTTTGCTATATTGAGTACCTCTATTATTTGTTCTTCAGAATGCAGCTCAGGTACTCTCTCATTTCCAATTGACTTGTGGAAGAGAGATTTAGGAGTGGAGGGCTGCTCTTCATCTAGCTTCTCCCCCTTCTTGACCTTCTTGGCCAAGGAGGTTAAGAAAGACCTGGTTACTTTAGAGGAAGAGAGAGAGAGAGGTCTTTAGACTTTGCATAGAGGCACTGACCCCATCTATTTGGGTGTGCATGTGTAGGATGGAGGAATGAATCTGGGAGCAGTGCTCATCCAGCATTGCTTGGAATGTTTGAGCTGTTGATGCAATGCACTGAGTGAGGAGAGCTTCAGTGGATGCAGATTGTTCATGTTGTGGTTGGTGATGAGGAGAGAGTGGTGGAGGTGGTGATGAAGCTGGGGAGAAGTTAGTTGATACATGAGGTATGGGTGATAAAGGAGGTGGAGGGGATGAGAAAGTATGAGGAGGAAGAGATGGAGAAACAGGAGAGTTAGGAGGAGATGGAGTCTTTTCAGGAATGGAACTAGGCTTAGGGATTTGCCTGGTCCATTTGGAGAATAGAGCTATTGACATCTTTTTCCCTGGAGGAATAGGGATTCCTTTTGACCTACATAGGTCAGGGAAGGAGTGGAAGAGTACTTGACTCATAATCCTCATATATGCATTTTCTTTGTGTGAGTATTTAGAGCTTATCATCTTGAGCAAGCATGTGGCCCACTCCACCTTCTTCTTCAGTACCAGGGCCCCCATGATATTCAGTTGCTACTTGGGCACTGCATCATAGGCTGAGGTCTTACATAGCAGGATTTTTCCTACTATATCTGCTAGCAGTCTGTACTCCTCAGAAAAGTCTATTTTCTTTAGATGGATTGGTTTATCCTTTGAAAACTTAATGGTGTTTAGTAGATGCTTGATTTCATTAGGTGTGAGTTCTATAGATTCATCACCTAATAAGGGAGTGATGAAGACTTATTTAGTTATTCTTTAGAAGCTGATTTTCTTTCCCCATTTGCTTTGAACAAAGATAATATTAGGGTGTACCTGATGGAAGATCAAAGGTTGTCCTAATGTGTTCTGCAGATATTGAGACAGGTGTCTCATGGATTGTTCCTTGGATTTCTCCTTGTTCAGATATCTGAACATGAGTCATAAGCTCTGTGAGCTCTGTTTCTAGGAGCTTGCATCTTGTGGAGATGAGCTTATCTAGTCCAGCTTCAGTGAACAGAGCAATGATGCTTTTGTAGTTTTCTGCGGCGGCTTGGAAAGATTCAAGGTCAATGTCGAAACCAGAGTTGGCCTTGGGAGCCATTTTAGGTTAGTGAGAGAGAGAGGAAGAAATCGGCTGGACTGAGGAGCAAGAAGGATGAAGGATGCACGGTATTGAAGGTTTCTAACTGAAGATTCTTTTTAAGTCAGGTGAAACGTCGAAATGCGACACTATTCGAGGCTTATTCGGTACTTCAGTGGATGTGACCGAAAATATTTTAGAATTGCCGCTCGTTTTCATGAAATCGACGTTACGTCGAGTGGAATTCGACATAAGCGTCGATACAGCCCGTGTTAAGATGCTAGGGTTTCTTATCGACGTATGTGTCGATTGTAGTCGACGCATGCGTCGATTTCACATATTGAGTTGAGTCCTCGACGGTGCGTTGATTCGAAATCGACGTGAATTTTAATTTTCCTGAAAAATTCTAGGTGTTTATTTCTTTTAATCTCTTCCTAATCCTAAAAGTTTCTAAGTTAGTCTTGGACTAATTTTCACAGATGGTTTGATTGATTGTGCCAACATTGTTTGGCAAGGTGGCCAGTTTTGTTACATATGTACCACTTGATTATCTTAGTATTGTGAGAATTTGAGTTAAGAGAGGGATAGAAGTGTGGATTAGGATAGTAAGTTTGATTTAGATGGGAATTTTGGTTAGGATAGAAAGTTTGGTTAGGATAGAGGTGTTGATTAGGATAGAAATCATGATTAGGATGAATGGGTCCTGAATAGGGGTTAAGATGGAAGGTTTTTGGAGGATAGGCATTTAAGTTGCTCTTAGTTTTTATGCGTCGATATCTATTCGACGTATGTTGATAGTTGCGTTGATTTATATTCGGCGCTTTCTCCAGATTGCGTTGATCTGGTATCGATGCATGAACAAAGTTGCGTCGATTTGATGTTGACGCACTTTTATTCAAGCGCCGAGTTGAGGTCGAGGCATCTGAGAGATTGCGTCGAGTAGAATTCGACGCTCTATCATTCATACGTCGATATGAAGTTGACGCAACTGTATCTTCACAAATTTTCTTTTTCCCTTTTTCTGATGTTGCTCTTTTATGTATTGTTTCTTTTGGCTTAGTTGCTTCTTGAGATGAAGTTTGAGAGTCATCAGCTGAATAATATGATGTTTCATCAAATTGTTTTATTTCCTTGAGGGAGTCTTCTTCCTTATTTAGTGAGTCTTTTTCTTGGTTTGATTTGATGGGTTTTGTGAATTTTACAGGGATCATCCAAGCAGGTTTGTTGGATGGAATTTGGCTGGTTGAGCCCCTAGACCAAGATTTTTATGTCTCCTTGTTTGTTGTTCAGTGATTTCCTTGAGATTTTGGCTTCTCATTTTTATTGATTCTTCAAAAGCTTTAGCCTGGGATACCTTATCCTTAAGGAGCTGGTTTTCTATTCTAGCCCTTTCTACCTTCTTTTCTAGGATGTTGGCCCTTAATTCATAATTTTTAGAGCATTTAACTTCTCTATTTCTCTGGTTTTTAGCCATATTAATTTGTTCTTTTAGATCCTTAATTTCTTGCTTAGCTTTTAGTTGATCTAGACACATTCCCATAAAATCATTTCTGAAATTATCACTTTGAAAATCTATTTCATCAAAAATGCCTATCTCATCCTTATCCTCAGATTCCTCTATGAGAATAAGGTTATTTTCTCTTTCATCTTCAGAAGATATGCTTTCTTCTGATCCTGTCTCACTCCATGATTTAGCATCATCATCATCTTTCTTTGAGCCTTCAAGTGCCATTAAGCATAGGTCTTCTTGCTTAGGCTCTTCATTGTCACTCTTAGAAGAGGAGCTGTCCTCAGAGTCTGTTTCACTCCAGGCTTTTGCAATAAAGCCTCTTTCTTTCTTCTTCCCCTTTTTCTTGAGACCTTTCTTTTTCAGATCTTTCTTTGTCTCAGCATTTTCTGGACATTCTGGGGCAATATGTCCAGGTTTCCTGCAAGAATAACAAATAATTTCTTTAGTAGGAATTTTATCATACCTTGGTTTTGACTCTCTCCTTCTTGATCCATCTGTTCTGACCCATTTCATGAATTTTCTGGCCAGGAAACTGAATAGTTCTTCTTCAGTGACAGAGCTTCCTTCTTCTGTTGCTTTTAATGCAATGCTCCTGTCTTTTGAAGAAGTTGGGGTGTTTTCTCTTCTCTTCTTCTCTTCTCTGTTTTTCAGCAGTTGCTCATAGGATCTGAGTTTTCCTAAGAGAGCATCTGTTGAAATTTCCCTTTGTCCTCTTGTGTCTATTATTGCCCATATCCATGAGTCCCATGAACTTGGGAGACTCATCAGCAATTTGTCATTGATCTCTGTGAGACAGATTTATCTATCCAAGTCCCTTAGTTGATTGATGATCAGACTGAATCTGTCATACATCTCAGAGATGCTTTCTTCATTCTTCTTTTGGAAGTTCTCATATTGAGAGATCAATAGAGCCTTCCTATCTTTCCTTTCATCAGCACTTCCTTCTACCATTTTTATGAGAGCCTCCCAAATTTCTTTGGCTGATTCACAATCAACAACCCTTTGAAAGATTTCATCAGAGAGGGTTGAGACCAGAATATTTACAGCTTTTGCATCACATGTTCCTGCCTTCTTCTCTTTAACTGTCCACTCAGCCTTTGGGACAAGTGTTAGAGTCACTTCACCACTTGAGTCTTTTCTATAAGGCTTGGGAGGACCTGTCAAGATAACATTAAATAAATCTTCATCAATAGAATTCATATAAATCTTAATTCTTGTTTTCCAAACTGCAAACTTTTCAAGATTGCACATTGGTGGTCTGGTGGAAGCATAATCTTTGATTTGTGCCATGAAAATAGTTTTGTAGAAAAATATATATATATATACAAATAAGAGAGGTAAGATCTTTTTGATCAAGGAGTTAACCTTTTTAGTTTAACCTCCCTCTGATACCAATTGAGAGTGCACAGTTAACCTCACTAGAATTCTCTAGGGGGGGGTGAATAGAGATTTAAAATATTTTTGTGCAAAGTTTATAATTATATATATATATGTGTGTAGTGATCACAGATTAGTGCTTCCCACACACCAACAAGAATTAAACAAGTAAAGAAAATAAATGCAAGAAGAAAAATCACAGCACCGCACAAAGAAATATAGTGGTTCCCCAAACTTTGGGTAGTCCACTCTTCTACCCCCTTGGTAGGAATTCACTATCTTGCACCGAGTCTTTTGATAAGGAGACTCATAGAACCACCCTGAGTCTTTTGAATGGAGACTCTTAGAACCAACTGAGTCTTTTGGAAAGGAGACTCTTAGAACCAGTACAACTGAATTTTTTGAAGAGAGATTCTAAAAACTATTTTACAATGTTATAAAGAAGAAATAAGAATATGAAGAAGACAAGAAGGAATCTTCTTCCTAGCAAGAAGATTGGAAGCACAATAAGTAGTGAATGAAATCTCTCTTCTATAGGGAGAAGGAGATTTGTAGCTTTTCTCTCTTTTGGTGAGAGCTATAAGAGCTTGCAGCAGAATGACTTCAGAAGCAGGAGAAGATGGAAGCTTGATGATTGCTGCAGGACTATTTCTCAATTTTCTCTCTTTTTCACTTTGGGAGCTTTTCCTCTTTTTCAATATGTATATGGTGGATCACTTCTATTTGATCTCTGTCGACCTTCTCCTTATTTATAGCTCTGTGCATTAAGATAACACTATAGGAGAGAAATCAATTAGTAGACAGAGTATTAGAAAGAGAGAAATATTTCCATAGCTATTATATCTATAGAAGGAAAGAATTCATTCTTATTTCAAATAATGTCCATAAGGGATTTAATCAAATTAGCCAAGAATCTATTAGAGGAAAAGAATGATTCAGAATGGCTATAAAGAATAAATTGATTCCATATAAATCAGATCTATAAAAGAAGGAAAGAGATCTGGCGATTTTTGAATTAAACATAGAAATCGACGTGCATCGATTACTATTTGACGTAAGCGTCGAATTCGTCCTGGCTGGACGTCGAGAGGAGAATAAGGAAGGTGCGTCGACTAAGGTGCGTCGACTTCTCAAGATGCGTCGACTAGAAGTCAGAGCTACGTCGACATAGGATACGTCGAATTCTTCTTAAAGTTACTTCGACTCATTCTGAAAGGAACGTCGACACTACTTCGACGTTGCGTCGAATACCATTCGACACATATTTACTTAACCTTAATTTTTCTTTCTTAGAATTCATATTCAACTCATTTTCAGGGGTTAAGAAAAATCATTTTCCCAACAGCGCACACCCACTCTATTTATAGAGGAAGAGCCAGCCAGCGTGTGACCACGCCGAATAAGGGGTTGGACTCTACTTTCCGACCTCTAGCGAGCTCGCAAAGAGCGGGGATTGTGTACAACCCGTATTCGGCGAGTAGGCCGATAGGTCTCGGCGAGTAGATCAGCACCCCTCATCGAGTAGATCCGAGACGGTCTTACTCGCCCATGGTAGGGAAGCAAGTACATCCTTCCCTGCTGCGCCCAGCGTGTCAATATCCCCTTTACCCGGGGCGAGGTGAGTAGGTCCGGCCTAAGCAGAGATTGTCGCAGGAGAGCCCACCCTTGGCGAGTAGGTCTGGACCTAATCGCCTCGACCATAGTCTCAGGAAGGGAGGGGGAGCACGGGTCACCCCGGCTCATCAATCCTCTCTCACTACCCGCAGACCGGCAGGGGGTGCGTTTAGTGTATGCGAGAAGGCGTGAGGGGCTGTTCGTAGGCCATTTTGGTCTGCATATAGTAATTTGGTTAAGGCAGAGGACGCTATTCGTAGGCCTTTTAGGACCATCTTACCCTTCAAAGAGCTTGCCTATATATAGAACCCAGTATGTCTCAGATCAGCATATATCCACCCCCCCTTTGAGAGCCTGTGCTTTCTTCCTTGTGCTGTCTAAGACAGGCTTAGCTTCTGGTTTTTGGGAGGGGAAATCAAGTGAGATTTTTGGGTTAGTGCGGGACCTCCTCGCTGCAGCCAGTGGGTCATTTCTAGGGAGCTATCTACCAACCGGTGAGGGCCAGTTCTCAGCTCGAAATACTTAGATCTAGGGGTCTGACGAAGAGAGAAGTAACTCAAGCTACTCCCCAAGTATCGAACAGGTTGGACCGGTATCCGGGTTCCAACAGATGGATTAAATGGAGGATAAATGAAATGATTGTTGATGATGTTTTCCAATTCTATATTCGATGAATGCAAGTGTATCTTATCAGCTATAGTATATGATATTTAAGAGAAATATCAAGGTTGTATTTTTTGGGGCGCATCGATTACTTCTTCTTCGAGGAGGAAACTATTATATTATCAACCAATTTTGTGATTTGTTTTACTTAATTAAAAAGAGAACTAAATTGCAAGATTTAAGGAAAGGTTTAGATAATGATTGAAAGACTAGTAGCCGATCTTGAATCACCTCGACTTGAGAATAATCAAAATTTTAATAACAAAACTCTAATTCTCTTTAAAAAAATACTTTGACCATGGAGGTTCCCGAAGCATGAACACGCCTCTCTCGAGGAAGTACCCAACTGAGCTTAGGAAGAAATGACCAAACTCTCGTTCTTTAATCAAATACCTAAGGCTCGCTTTACGCTTTGAACCCCACTATTGGATTTGACTCTAATTCGGGAGATTTACATCATCCTCTCTCCAGGAGTGTGTGCAACTCTCTTTACCCTTGAGTGATCGATTCATACTTGAGCCTCTCGGCTAACTAAGTATGAAAACCTAAGTGAAAACCACTTATCAAAAATATCGCCTCACTAATTTAAAAATCAAAGGGTAAATCAGAAGTGCTTGTTTTAAAGAGAAAAAGAGGGCTTGAAGATCATAACTCTATTATCTCATCCTCGGATCATCTCGATAGTGTACTAATGAGAGTTTAGTTAATCATGGTGGAGGGGTACGAGGAAGGCATGAAATAAATTTGCATGAAAATTACTAAAGGAGAGAGAGATTAAGGAAAGACAAATACAATTCTATACATAATAAAAAATGATTACAAGTGCAAAAAGAGGCTACAACATTAATGAAAAAAGATTACAAGTTCACTAAAAGATGTAGCTTGAAAAGAAACTAAGAAAAAATTACATGAAAAGAAGTGAGAGAAAATGAGAACATAAGGGAAAACACTTAAAACAGTAAGAATAGCAACTAGAAGCACCTCCCCACTCCAAATTGTTGAACCCTGAACTCATGGGAGCTGCTGGAATTTATAAAAAAAAATTTGCGAAGTACACGCCCTAAGTCACGCCCGTGACCTAGGGCGTGCAATATTAAGTTGACTTCTGGCTGGAGATAAGCTGACCGGATGGAGACTGGCTCAAAAATCTAACATGCCCTCAGTCACGCCCGTGACCTAGGGCTTGTAATGTATGGTGAGCCATAATTCGATGAGAGATGCACTGCAGCAGCTGGTGCTCGGGACTTGGTGAACACGCCCTCCCTGGTCATGACCGTGACCTAGGTCATGTCGTGTACGGTGGCCGCAATTCGGCGACAGTTGCGCTGGATCGATCGGAGCTTAGAACTTTGTGAACAAACCCTCGGTCACGGGCATGACCAAGGTCACGCCCGTAACATAGGGCGTGTAATCAAATTTTCCTCTGGTTTGGGCTTGGGATCACATCTGCGTCGGGATCGGGTTACACGCCCCATGTCACGCCCGTGACTTGGGCATGTACTTGGAAAATTTTCCAAAACAAATGATATTCTGCAAAACATCAAATAAGACTAAGTTAGAATAATATTTTTTAAAAGAAACTAATTAAAGGCTTCAAATTCATAATATACATTAATTTAAGTAAGAAAATACATAATTTTACCCTAATAAATTAAGCAAAATTAGCTTCATCAAATTCCACCATACTTATTATCTTGCTTGTCCTTAAGAAAAGAAATATGAGTTTGCAAAAATAAAAAGGATTAATCGAACGATTTAACCATGCTAAACATGAGTACGATGCGAAATTTGAAGTAGAGAAATTTTTGAAAGGAAATTGAAATTTATTACTTAATCTTATCACATGATTTTATTGATTTCACTGAACATAAAAGCAAATAATCCCAAATTTCAAACAGAATTAAAAACTTAATAAAGTGACTAATGAAAAATGCATTGAGTCGCTACTAAAGTCTAAGAGATATTTTATAATCATATCAATTTAAGCAAAAATACAATATTCCTACCTAAAAAACTTACCCAATCTTCTTCCTCACTACTATACTTAAAAGTAAACCTAGGAAGCATGAATCGATAGGAGTTTAATTAGGCGTAAAGTTTGGCATAGGTTTAAGGGTGCGGTATTCAACAGATAAAAATGAAGGGTTTTATTTTTCACACTTAAACAAGAGAGGTGAGCTTTGTAAAAAGGAATTTTTGGTTGCTAGAAATTAAATTTTCATTTCCCATTTTTTTCTATTTTTCCTCATTTTTGTTTCCAAATATTTTCTTTTTTTCATCATTTTTTCACTTACAAAATGACATCCTTCTTTTGTAGGAAAAAGATAACAATAGTTCTCCACTATTTTCACAAAATGAAACACACTATCAATAAAATCAAAGCTCAAAAATAATTTGAGTGTGCAACATGGGTATGATATTTGGCTTTGGTGAAAGATAAGTGGGGCTACAAAAAGGAATGGGAAAAGGCACACGTGGCTAGCAACGATAAATATTTTCGTTGTGGATTGCAAAAGCTCAAACAAAATGAAAAAGAACGCCTAAATCATTTTCATGCTTCAAAGTGTACTAAAAGTACAGTTTTGAAAAATTCCAAAGGTGTATGTTTTTAAAATAGAAAATAAAGAAAATTTGCACGTCATGAAAATGATGATAACAAGCATCTAGACCATTTTGCATCTACTGCACTTAATCTACATTTAAAAAGATTTTTAATAATGAAAATAAAGGATGATAAGTTTTACAAAAGTGGAAAATATAAAAGAAATGACTATGAAAAAGTTCAAAAAATTCAAGAGATTTTTCAAAAATAACATACTTCCCTAATTTGGAACACTGCATGAGTCAGCATAATACTCGCTAAACATAGTTAAAATGAAAATCAATCTAATTCATTCTAACTAAACAAGTAGAGAAAAGATTAAAGATAACAAAATGCAAAGTTATGGGGTACTTAAGATTTTGCAAACAATAACTTAACTTAACAAGGTATTTTTTAAAAGTTTTTTCTATATCTCTTTTTTTCCCAAATAAACTATATACGAAAGCTAGAAAAATTTATTATTATTATTATTATTAATATTGATTTTGGGATTTTGTGGGCTTTAAAATTTTTTTGAAACCAGAAATTAAATAGTGTGTGCTCACTCTAAAATATAAGTCTATGGACTTGGGATTTTGACCATGCATGCATGTGACACATATCTATCTTGTAACCAAAGATCAGATTTGTAGGTGATGATTTTTCTAAGGTTTTATCTAAAATATGAAAAATCAAATAAATGACATTTTTGATTGTATATAACTCCAAATGACCCCAAATTTGGGTGTCATGCTTATTTAACCTATATTAGTCTCTGGTAAAAAAATTGGGACCAATTGGATCCATGCATGATTGGTGAATCCAACATTTACATTGAAAGGGTGTAGGGAAAATTGGGGTGCATTTAGCAAAAATGGGAAAAAGGTGATTTTGGCCCATTTGCCCCATTAGATGCCCTTGAAACTCTGGTTATGAGTTGGTGTGGATGGAATAAATCATCCTCTGAAGTTGTAGAATTTTCGGAGTTAAAATTTTAGGGTTTTATGTTTTAATTCAAAATTAGCCCAAGCTCAAAATCGTCGTGCGGGGCGCCGCCGGTGGCGGTGTCGCTGGGGATTCATAGCCCCCACATCCACGATGGAGATGGTGGTGTTTTCCGGCCGAATGGGTGCCCAGGTGGCCGGGAAAAAGGGACTGAAATCAGCCCAGCAAACTGAGTTTTCGGGCTCAAAGAAGAAGACGATGAACAGTGTTATTAATAAATGTCATATAGTTTGTTAAAATCTGTCACACTTAGTTACCTGATTTTGAAAGCAGAATTTGAGGCCCTTAGAGGCCATATTTCAAAAAATCCCCAGAGATAGGAATTGTAGATCTGGACGTCTACTTTCATTATGAAGAGTTGAAACCTATAAATTATCATATACAGGACTTGGGGAATAATTTAGAGATCGATTCACGACATATTTACGATAGTTGATTCATAGGTGATTGGTCTCGTGCAAAAGTTTGAGCTTGGTTTGCGGTTAACAAAAAAAATGAGGACTATAGATTTGACTGTTAATAACACATGATTTGGGATAAAAATCAGGAATGAGGTTTCAGAACGATAATGTGATTTTGTGGTCTTGTTCCTTTTAATACTTCAATTACTATAATTATGGTTGGCCTGAATGATGATGAATAGCCGACAGGATCGGCGTCTTGTGGAGGCGACCATTAGGTGTAATGGTGTCGCCGCAAGACGACGGTTCTGGGCGGTAAGACCGGGGAAAACTAAGTATGATGAAAGGTAGAAAAAGAACAAATAAAAGATAAAAGTGCAAAAGTAAAAGCTAAGGAGGAAGGTGGGGAAACAAAACTTCCCTACTAGCGAAGTCGGGGAGGACGTAACAAAGTCCTGCAAAATTTCTTAAAACAAAAGAAAAAGAAAGCAGAAATAAATAAAGATAACTATGGGGTGCCTCCCAAAAGCGCTTTATTTAAGGTCGCGTAGCTTGAACCATTTTCCTTTCACGTTATAGGTGGATGGAAGATGATTCACTCTTCTCGTTCGAGATCTCTCCTGGAGGATACAACTTAAGTTGGTGCCCATTTACTTTGAAGGAGCCTTTCTCTAGGTGGGAAATGAGAACTGTCCCAAATGTCCTAGGCACTTTTACCATAAAGGGGCCGGACCATCGAGATTTCATTTTTCCTGGAAAAAGGCGAAGATGAGAGTTATAAAATAGGACGACATAGCCTGGAGAAAAAGTTTTAGGATGTTAAATTTTTGAAGTGGAAGTGAAGTTGTGCTGGGCGGTCTGAAGATTGGAGACCGCAGAGACCGCGCGGTCTGCACTGGTTTTCAGGCCGGTTGTGTCTCAGGCGGTTTGTTCTGAGCGGTCTGATCTGGGAGACCACCTCTTCTGTCCGGGCGACGTATGCGGGTTGGTCTGGCGACTTGGCCTAAGTCGGCCAGATGTTCTTGGTCTATCTTCTTGCAGTGACCGAGCGGTCTGATGACTATTCTAGTCGGTCTGGTTTATGAAGAAGTTCTTTGCTTTGCAAATAAGACCGGGCGGTCTGCTTGTTGAGACCGCAGTGACCGGGCGGTTTGGTTTAAACCGCAAGGTTTAAGAAAGGAGCTGTGAGCTATGCCGAGCTCGGGGGGTCTGCTTTGCGAGACCGCTCGTGATCTGATGGGCGGTTATTGTATCCTGGTTGTGCGGTGACGACATCCATCTACCCGCCTATAAATAGGGGTGCAGGGCCCGTCATTAATAACGAGAACTGTAAGAACTCAAAGTTGGCTTGATTGTGCCGGTCTCATTTTGTGGTCACGCAGTCTGAGATATTTGTCTGACCGGTTTCTGTGTTCGCAGGTTAAGCGGTTTGCAGCTCGCGGTCAGCTTATCTCCTTTCTTGCAGCTTTGAATAAACCAGTCTGGTAGGACTGTGTTTAGGTGTTCGCGGCCTATGCAACAGACTCAGTTGATCAGGCGGTCTTATGTGGCCAGGCGGTCTTGAGTTGCGGTCTATCACAGGAAGCAGTTCTTTTTCAGTGTTCGCGGGTTCTTCTTTGATCAAGACTGTGGGGTCTAGGCGATCAAGAAGTGCGAACTGGTTGTTTTTCAGCAGAGGAATAAGCAGCAAGTTGGCAGTCTGGGGTTGCGTTCTGGCAGGTGCGGTTTGTACTCTGTTCGTGCAGTCTCAGCGGCTTCCGTCCGACTTGTCTGTTCGCGCGGTCTGACAGTCTCAAGTGTCAGGTCGCTGCGGCTTGTTTTACACTTGTGTTTTGTGCTTCTCTCCTCCGTGATTCTTTTGAATCATGTCTCGCCATGTATACCTCGCATTGTAAAGAGATAGTCAATACCATAGTACTATTCGTTCTTCTCATTATCACTGTTGTGCTACACTTTTGAAAGGTTTTGTGAAGTGTGTTCCGCGTATTATTTCACTTCATCTCCAGACCTCATATTTTTTAACATGGTATCATAGGGAGGTTGCCGAGGTTGTTGAGGTTGTGAAGTTGATAGTGCTGATACTTCTCTCGGGTTTCTCAAGTGGTTAGCAATCATTGGGATAGCAATGGAAGGAGGATATGGTAAAGGTCTCGGTATTGAGCTCCTTACGCAGACTAACTTTAAGAAGTGGAAGTCTTGCATGGAGAGATATCTTCTTGGCGAGGACTTATGGGAGGCAGTTGGAGGAGAAGCAAGACAAGCTGTGGTTCCTGCTGATGGGAATGCTGAGCTCGTGAAGGCTTGGTGAAGAACGAATGCTAAGGCAGAGTTCACTCTCAAGAGAGCTATCATTCTAGAATTGTTTGATCACATTATTGGGTGTGGATCAGCTGCTGAGATTTGGACGGCCTTGGATGGCTTATTCAATAAGAAGAATGTAGCGAGGCTGCAGTTCTTGGAAAATGAGTTGGCGAAAGCAACTCAAGGAGATTTGTCCATTTTAAAATTCTTCTTGAAGATGAAGAACCTCTACGCAGAGATATCGGCTTTGGACCCGGATGAGCCTATCTAAGAAGCTAAGCTGAAGAGGCACATAATCCACGGCTTGCGGAGGGAGTATGTGGCCTTTGTTACTTCTGTTCAAGGCTGGGCCAATCAGCATTCGTTGCTGGAGCTGGAGAACTTACTTGCTTCGTAGGAAAGTTTGGCAAAGCAAATGGCTGGGATGTCGGTCTCTGGGGGAGAAGGCGAGGTTCTCTTCTCTGGCAAGAAGAAGAGATGGGACAAGAAGAAGAAGAAATCATCTGGAGATGATGGTCCGTCTACTTCATATCAGCAAGAGAGGATCTATGCTCCTAAGCGTGATGGGAAGAAGCAGGAAGGACCTAGATGCTTCAAGTGCAATAAGCTTGGTCATTTCAAGAGGGACTGCAAGGTCAATCTTCAGCCTGGGCATGCTGCAGGGAAAGAGGAGGCTGGTTCCAATGCTGAAGGTAGTTGGGGTGGTGGAGGAGCTTTCACGACGGGCACTTGTGTTTGGGCCATGACTTCCATCAACTATCAGGACGATTGGATTGTGGACTTTGGGTGTGGTCATCATCTCACTAGGGAAGAGTCAAAGTTCTCCTCGTTGCAGACATATACAGGTAATGATGCTATCATTTTGGCTGATGATACTGTTCATGCAGTTGAGAAGGAGGGTGTGGTTTCATTGAACGATGATAGAGGTAGTCTTATGTTGAAGAGTGTCTATCATGTTTCGGGGATGAAAAATAACCTCTTCTCGGTGACCAATGCGGTGGATGCTGGCTATCATGTTCTGTTTGGTCCAACAGAAGTGAAATTTCTCCAAAATGTTTCAGCGGTGAAAGCTGAGGTCACTCATGTTGGGAGACGGGTGAAGGACTTGTTTGTTCTTTCAACTTGTTCTTATGTTGATAAAATGAGGGCTAACGATAGCGCTGCTATCTGGCACAAAAGGCTTGGCCATGTTGGTATGGACAATTTGAAAGCTATGGCGGGAAGAGGCCTGGTGAAACGTCTGCCTAGCTTGTCATCTTTTGGGGATGGTCTTGTTTGTGCAGGTTGTCAGTTTGGTAAAGCTCAGCGCTTTCCATTTGACAAATCACAATGCAGATGTAAAAGACCATTGGAGTGCATCCATGGTGATCTGTTTGGACCTACCAACACTGCTAGTCTTGGAGGTAGCAGGTATATGCTAATCTTGGTTGATAACTTCACCAGATATACTTGGGTGTATTTTCTGAAGGAGAAGTCAAAGGCCTTCGAGAAGTTTGTGGAGTTCAACGAGGTGGTGGAAGGTCGGCTAAACCTGCGGATGAAGAAGTTCAGAATAGACAATGGAGGGGAGTTCACCTCCAAGGAGTTCTTTAACTTTTGCACGAAGCATGACATCCAAAGGGAGGTTTCTTGTGCTCACACTCCACAACAGAACGGAGTTGCAGAGCGGAAGATCCTTCACCTGACGGAGACCTGAAATGTTGGCTTCATGCCAAGAATATCCCAAAGTCCTTTTGGGCAGAGGGTATGTCTTATGCAGCTTCTGTTATCAACTGGATGCCTCTCAGCCCCATCAACATGAAGACCCCTCATGGTTTGATTTTTAAGGAGAAGCCAAGCGTGGAACTCTTTCGAGTGTTTGGTTCTACCCGCTATGTGCATGTTCCGGATGCCCTTCGAACGAAGCTAGATGCTAAGGCAAGGAAGCTAGTCTTTGTCGGTTATGATGACCAGAAGAAAGGGTGGAGATGTATGGATCATGAGGCACGGATATATGTGGTCTCAAGGGATATGGTATTCGACGAGCTGACATCATACCAAGGTAACTCTTATGTTGAGTTACAAGGAAGCAGGGTAGAAGGTGGACCAGTGGAAGCTGCACGGGAAGTTCTGGTGGAATTACCTGTTTCTCCAGGTGCTCCTTGTATTACTAGCTCAGGATCAGGTGCTTCGGGTTCTGGAAGCAGGGGGCGAGGCTCCATGTTTACCTGAGAGGTGAGCTAGTCTAGAAGCTGCAGTGGAAGAGGTGGTTCAGAGTCAAGCTCTGAGGAGGTCCAAGAGGACCATTATTCCACCTGATAGGTATACGGGCGGGAACTTGGTGAGCTTTGTCTCATGTTTCTTCGTAGGTCCCCTGGATGAGAGAGAGCCATATTGTTATGAAAATGTCGTTGCAGTCAAGGAGTGGAAAGGAGTCATGGATGAAGAGATGGCTGCCCTCAGGAAGAACGAGACTTGGGACTTGGTGCCTAAGGTTGAGGGGGTTACTCCGGTGACTTGCAAGTGGGTTTTCAAGCTGAAGAAGAAGGTTTACGGAAGTATTGAGTGGTACAAGGCTCGCCTTGTAGCTCGAGGTTTCTCTCAGAAGTATGGGGAGGATTATGAAGAAACATTTAGCCCCATTGCCAAGATGACTTCGATCCGGGTGGTGATCGCATTGCCAGCTTGCCAAGGGTGGAAGATTTGGCAACTCGACGTGAAGAATGCTTTCTTATATGGCAAGAGTGATAAGGATTTCTTCATGGATCAGCCACCTGGGTATGTATCCGAAGAGCACCCAAGAAATGTTTGCAAGCTCAAGAAGGCTCTTTACGGCTTGAAGCAAGCGCCTCGGGCGTGGTACGGGAAGATCGCAGAATACCTCCAGTTCTGCGGGTACTTTGCTTCTGATTCTGATTCGAGCTTGTTTGTTAAGAAGATAGGGGAGCTTCAGGTATTGGTGCTACTGTACGTTGATGATATGATCGTCATGGGGAATCCTGAGATGGAGGTAGCTAGGCTTCGTGCTGAGCTAGCTATAAGATTTGAGATGAAGGATTTGGGCGAGCTCCACCATTTCCTTTGGCTCGAAGTGGAGAGGAAAGAGTGCGGTATGCTCGTTTCCCAGAAGGGCTATGCGGATCGAATCGTGAAGAGATTCGGCATGGAAGGAGGGAAGAGCAGCTCTACTCCACTGGAGGTTGGAGTTCATCTTCGTCGAGATGAAGGGATGGTTCTTACCGATCCTTTGGTGTTCCGGGCTTTGGTCGGAAGCTTGATATACTTGACGATCACGAGGCCAGATATTGCTTATGCAATTGGCAGGGTGAGTCGGTTTAAGGCAGAGCCTCGGAAGCCTCATCTTGTGGTGTCTAGGAGTATATTGAAGTATATCAAATCCACCTTGGATTTGGGTCTCTTCTACCGGAGAGATTCGGGCTTTTGCTTGCACGGGTACATGAACGCTGATTATGGAGGAGATTCGGATGATCGGAGATCGACGTCTGGATACGTCTTTATGACAGGCTCTACAGCTATATCATGGTGCAGCAAGAAGCAGGATTCTATGTCTGTCTCTACCACAGAAGCGGAGTACAAAGCTTCGGCTTTGGCGGCTCAGGAAGCCATCTGGCTTAGGAGGTTGGTGGAGGACATTCATAGGGGGGTGGTAGGTCCTACTCTGTTACGTGGTGTCAATGAGAGTGCTCTCAAACTGGTAAACAATCCAGTTTGTCACGCGCGTACGAAGCACATAGAGATTCATCACCATTTCATTCGTGAGAAGGTGTTGGAGGGATCTCTGATTATGGAGCATGTGCAGAGCAAGGAGAACATTGCTGACATATTCACTAAGCTGCTGACGAATGGACCTTTTGGTCGGTTGCGGAGTTTGCTTGGGCTGACTTCCACTTCCCACTTCAAGGGGGAGTGTTAAATTTTTGAAGTGGAAGTGAAGTTGAGCTGGGCAGTCTGAAGATTAGAGACCGCAGAGACCGCGCGGTTTGCACTAGTTTTCTGGCCGGTTGTGTCTCAGGCGGTTTGTTCTGAGCGGTCTGATCTGGGAGACCGACTCTTCTGCCCGGGCGACTTGCGCGGGTTGGTCTGGGGACTTGTCCTAAGTCGGCCAGATGTTTTTGAACTGTCTTCTTCAGTGACCGGGCGGTTTGACGACTATTCTAGTCGGTCTGGTTTCTGAAGAAGTTCTTTGCTTTTCAAATAAGACCGGGCGGTCTGCTTGTTGAGACCGCAGTGACCATGCAGTTTGGTTGTAAACTGCAAGGTTTAATAAAGGAGCTGTGAGCTATGCCGAGCTCGGGCGGTCTGCTTTGCGAGACCGCTCGTGATCTGATGGGCGGTTATTGTATCCCGGTTGTGCAGTGATGACATCCATCTACCCGCCTATAAATAGGGGTGCAGGGCCCATCATTAATAACGAGAACTGTAAGAACTCAAAGATGGCTTGATTGTGCCTGCCTCATTTTGAATTCGCGCGGTCTGAGATATTTGTCTGACCGGTTTCTGTGTTCGCAGGTTAAGCATTTGCATCTCGCGGTCAGCTTGTCTCCTTTCTTCCAGCTTTGAATAATCCAGTCTGTGCGGATTGTGTTTAGGTGTTCGCGGTCTATGCAACGGAATCAGTTGATCAGGCGGTCTTATGTGGCCAGGCGGTCTTGAGTTGCGGTCTGTCACAGGAAGCGGTTCTTGTTCAGTGTTCACGGGTTCTTCTTTGATCAAGACCGTGCGGTCTGGGCGATCAAAAAGTGCGAACTGGTTGTTTTTCAGTAGAGGAATAAGCAGCGAGTTGGCAGTCTGGTTTTGCGGTCTGATAGGTACGGTCTGTACTCTATTCGCGCGGTCTCAGCGGCTTCCGTCCGACTTGTCTGTTCGCGCAGTCTGGCGGTCTCAAGTGTCTGGTCGCTGTGACTTGTTTGACACTTGTGTTTTGTGCTTCTCTCCTCCGTGATTCTTATGAATCATGTCTCGCCATGTATACCTCGCATTGTAAAGAGATAGTCAATACCATGGTACTATTCGTTCTTCTCATTGTCACTGTTGTGCTACACTTTTGAAAGGTTTTGTGAAGTGTGTTCCGCGTATTATTTCACTTCATCTCCGGGCCTCAAGTTTTTAACATAGGAAATTTTATATTTTTATCGTGGTAAAACTTTGTTCGCTCCTGGTAAAATTTGTTGCTCTCGTAGGCGTTCGCGCACCACTCATCGAGTTTGTTAAGTTGAAACTTACGGTGCTCAGTTGCTAAGGTGGATTCAAGGTTTAAGAATTTAAGTGCCTAGAATGTACAGTGCTCTAACTCGACTGAAAGGTGGCAAGCCTTTCTATAGACCAATCGATACGGTGTACAACCGATGGCGGTCTTGTATGCCATTCGATTGGCCCATAGAGTGTCATTGAGCTTAAGTGCTCAATCCTTCCTATTAATAGAATTTTTTTCCTAAAATCCTCTTCAACTCGCGGTTTACAACTTCTACTTGGCCGCTCGTTTATAGGTGATAAGCAGTGGAGAGTTTGTGCGTGACGCCATATTTCGCTAAAATTTTAGCGAATTGGATATTGCAGAAATGGGTGCCTCTATCACTAACTATAGCGCATGGCGTATCAAAATGAGAGAATAATCTTTTTAGGAAGTTAACGATGACACTTGCATCGTTGGTGGGAAGATCATGTGCTTCCGCCCACCTTGATACATCGTCGACCGCACCGAGAATATATTTGTTCGTAAAAGATGGAAGGAGAGGACCAACAAAATTGATGCACTAAAGGTCAAAAATTTTGCATTCTACAAAAAGATTTTTGTGCATTTCATCCCGGCGAGAGATTTTACCCGACCGCTGGCAGCTGTCGCAAGTAATCATAAGGGTGTGAGCATATTTAAAGAGTGTGGGCCAATAGAAGCCCTCCTCCAACGCCTTCCTCGCGGTCTGGATTGCTTGATAGTGACCACCGATTGGTCCTTCATGGCAGTGCTACAAAATAATAAAACTTTCCTCACTCGAGACACATTTTCTCACTATCTGATCTGCGTAGACACAGAATAGAAAGGGGTCCTCCCAAAAATAATTCTTTAGGTCAGAAAAGAATTTCTTCTTTTGCTGACTCGAAAACTCTTTTGGCAGGACCCGGGCTACTAGATAGTTAGCCAGTTCCGCAAACCAGGGGGTGGAAGATGGCATTACCTTTTCGAGAGCAAGAAGGCGCTATTCAGGGAATTTATCATTTATATATATGGACCTCCACTAATGCTTCTGTGGTGGGATCCTCTAAGCACGAAAGGTGGTCGGCTGCCAAGTTTTCAGCTCCCCTCTTGTCCCGGATCTCTAAGTTGAACTCTTGCAAGAGGAGGATCCATTGCAATAAAAGGGGCTTGGCGTCCGCCTTACTTAGAAGGTACCTAAGAACAGAGTTAACTGTGAAGACAATTACTTTGGAGAGAGTGATGTATGACCTAAACTTATCGAAGGCAAAAATGATAGCTAGAAGCTTCTTCTCGGTAGTGATGTAATTAGCCTGCGTCGGCGTGAGTGTCTTGCTGGCATAATAAATCGGGAGGAAATACTTGTTTACCCATTGGCCTAATCCAGCGCCTACCACAATATCACTCGCATTGCACATGATCTCAAAAGGTAGCGACCAATCCGGTGCCACTAGAATCATGGATTTTTTAAGTTTTTCTTTTATAAGATTGAAAGCGAAAAGACACTCATCGTTGAAAACAAGGGAAGACTCATTTTCGAGAAGATGGGTTAACAGTTTTGTTATTTTAGAAATGTTTTGTATAAAGCGGCAATAAAACCCTGTGCGGCCTAGGAAACTTCGAATTGCTTTAACATTCGTTGGAGGGGGAGGGGGTGGGGGGTTTTTGATAACTTTGATCTTGGCCCTATCAACCTCAATCACTTTGCCCGATATTTTATGGCCGAGGACCAATCCCTCTTTGACCATAAAATGGCACTTCTCTCAGTTGAGAATTAGATTCATTTCCTCACAACTCTAAAGTACACACTCGAAATTTCTTAAGCAATTTTGGAAGGATTTTCCGAAGACGGAGAAGTTGTCCATAAAGACTTCCATCACCTCCTCTACTAACTCGTCGAAGATTGCCAGCATAAATATTTGGAATGTATCAGGCGTGTTGAAATGACCAAATGGCATCCTCCTATAGGAGAAGATGTCGAAGGGACAAGTGAATGTAGTTTTCTCCTAGTCGTCGGGTGAAACAGTAGTAGTAGTGACCCGAAATGCGTTCTAAGATTTGATCGATAAAAGGCAACGAGATGTAATCTTTTAGGGTGGAAGAATTTAATTTTCGATAATCTATGCACATCCACCAACCCGTAACAATATGGGTTGGGATTAATTAAGTGTTTTCGTTTGTGACCATCGTTACGCCACCTTTCTATGGAACGACTTGTACTGGGCTAACCCAAGTACTATCCGAGATTGCGTAGATGATCCCTGTCACAACCCGCATTTTCCCAATATATAAATATATTATCAGAGTGAGAGAAAATACGCGCTGTGATGCCGCACCGTGCATGGGATAACTGCAGCCGCTTAGGAAAACATCATCCTATTCTTTTTCATAAAAGGATTAAGTATTTTCACAAAGAACATAAATTTTGGTGTAGAGTTTCAAAGACCGTGTCTCTCCGTTCCGTGGATCAGCTAGTCCACAAATAGGCAATTATAAACATAAGCAGCGGAAATATAAGGTTTGATTCATTTTGTCCTGCAAGATCATGAAAGATTAATAACCAACTAATGATATGAATGTTTCTAAATTTAATATTGGTTGAAAAGAACTTTTACGATCTTTAAAGTATAGTGACATTTGATTGAAATCATGTTATGAGCAAGATGCATATTTTTATACAAGAAAATAACAATTATCCATCCTAACATAAAACCTTCCGAAAGAGCAATGCATCAACAATAGTAGTAGTAGTAGCAGGAACAACAAGTAAAGAGTCTACACTAAAGGAATAAGATATGGGCATCAACAATCTGACACGAACCCATAGAACTATCAGAAATGAAACTGACATACACTGAAAAGTCAATGATAAAGACAACTAACAAAGCCTCGCCAACGTGGAAAAGAAATCAACTACTGTGGTCTGGAAGGATAGCCTGGTCTGCTCTAGCTGCTACTGATCCAAACCTGAGGCATTCAAAAGAAAAGAATGCCTCAGCACAAAGACGCAAGAGGCAGCTCAAACAAAAAGATTAAAGGATTTAGTTTAAGGGGTTACCAACCCAATGGGAGCAACTGTAAATTAACAGTATACATAGTCATATGAACCATATGTATAATCAGTTTACCAGGGTTAACTATATAAGCGAGAAAGATAAAAAGTTTACCAGGATTGACTATATAAATAGTTAAAAAACTTGAGGTCCGGAGATGAAGTAAAAATGCGGAACACTTCACAAAACTTTCCATAAATCTAACAACACAATGACAATGGGAAGACCGAATAGTGCTTTAGTATTAACTATCTCTTTACAATTTGAGGTATACATGGCGAGACATGATTCATAAGAATCACGGAGGAGAGAAGCACAAACACAAAAGTAAATAAGCTGCTGACGACCTGACGACTTGAAACTGCCAGACCGCACGAATAGACAAGCCAGACGGGAAGCCCATGAGTCCGCGCGAACAGAGCACAAGCCGCACCTGCAAGACCGCAACCACAGACCGCATGTCCTGCTGCTTTATTCAACTGCTGAAAGATAACCAGTTCGCACTCCTTGATCGCCCAGACCGCACGGTCTTGATCACAGAAGAACCCGCGAACTCTTGCCAATGAAAACTTCTTCCTGATGCAGACTACAACTCAAGATCGCCTGGCCACTTAAGACCGCCTGATCAACTGAGTTCGCTTCACAATCCAAGAACACCTAAACACAGTCTGCCCGGACTGGTTTATTCAAAGCTGGAAGAAGGGAGAAAAGATGACCACGAGCTGCTAGTTGCTAACCTACGAACAAACAAACCGGTCAATCAAAATCTCAGACTGCGCGACATAAAATTGAAACCGGCGCAATCAAGATAACTTTGGTTCTTACAGTTCTCGTTATTAATGACGGGCCCTGCACCCCTATTTATAGGCGAGCAGATGGATGTCGTCATCGCACAAACCGTGATACAATAACTGCCCATCAGATTGGCAGCAGTCTCACAAGACAGACCGCCCGAGCTCAGCAAGGCTAAAGCTCCCTTATTGAACCATACAGTTATTCACAAACCGCCCGGTTACCGCGGTCTCCGAAAACAGACTGCCCGGTCTTATTATTTGAACATCTGGCCAACTTGAACAAGTCTCCAGAACAACCCGCGCGAGCTTCTTGGATAAATATGCGGTCTCCCAGATCAGACCACCCAGATAAGACCCATTGAGACAGAACTGGCCAGAGCACCAGCGTAGACTGCGCGGTCTCTGCCCTGCAGACCACCCAGCACCATTCCACTTCCACTTCAAAAATTTAACACCCCCCTTGAAGTGGGAAGTGGAAGTCAGCCCAAGCAAACTCCGCAACTAAACAATTGGGCCTTTTGACAGCGGGTTAGTAAATATGTCAGCAACATTCTCCTTGCTCTGCATAAGCTCCATAGTCAGAGATCCCTCCAACACCTTCTCACGAATGAAATGATGATGAATCTCTATGTGCTTCGTACGCGCGTGACAAACTGGATTGTTCACCAGTTTGAGAGCACTCTCATTGTCACCACGTAGTAGTGTAGGACCTCGCACCTCCCTACGAATGTCCTCCAGAAGCCTCCTAAGCCAGATGGCTTGCTGAACCACCAAAGTCGAAGCTTTGTACTCTGCTTCTATGGTAGAGACAGACACAGAATCCTGCTTCTTGATGCACCATGATATAGCTGTAGAGCCTGTCATAAAGACATATCTAGACGTCGATATCCGATCATCTGAATCTCCTCCATAATCAGCATCCATGTACCCGTGCAAGTAAAAGCCCGAATCTCTCTCGTAGAAGAGACCCAAATCCGAGGTGGATTTGATATACCTCAAGATACTCCTAGCTGCCACAAGATGAGGTTTCCGAGGCTCTGCCATAAACCGACTCACCTTGCCAACTACATAAGCAATATCTGGCCTCGTGATCGTCAAGTATATCAGACTTCCAACCAAAGCCGCTCTATCCCCACGAACCGGTTGGCTTTAGCCGATCTATCCCCAGATACGGCCTCAAGCCGCTCTAGCAAATCTATCACCAGAAAGGCCTCGAGCACCCCCTAGACCAACTCCCTAGACCTAGTCGCCAACACGAGGCGAATTACTCCCTATGTCCTACCCAGACCTAGTCGCCAACACGAGGCAAATTCACGAATCGATTACAAAGATAAAAGTAAAAGATAAATACAAAAGATAAATAAAAAACTCCCTATGAGGTAATCTGAAGGAGACGCCGAAGAATCGCTGAAGATCGTTGAAGTTCAAGCGTGCATTCTTCGTGTTGAGTTAGCATGTTGATCCAAGCCTCCTTTGATTCCTCCTTTTGAAATATGAGCGGGAGATGTGTTGATATGAAATATGGCCCTCACAAAGTTTTTGAAATGCTGGAATAGGGCTCTTGACAATCAGTAGTCTGAGAAGAAAAAATCCTTCGATTTATAGAATTTGAGCTAACGCCGGCATTAAGTCCTAACGCTTGGCGTTGATCATGTATAGCAATATATTAATGGCACGGATCTTCAGAAGAAGAAGGAGATTCTGCACTTTAGGAATGTTTTATTTTAGGCAATATCAACGCTGGCGTTAAGCCTAACGCGACACGTTGGGCAAATCATTCCTAATGTTCCTCCTGCAATCACGACTGCTTTCTCCTTGCCAAATTCGTTGATCAGATAGCGCCCAGCGTTAAGACTAACGCCTGGCGTTGAGATTCTTTCTTTAATCAGGCGGCACGCCATCTTCTCCGAATAGCATCTTTGTCGAACGCCATTTTCGTCGAACGAATAGCGCCCAGCGTTAAGACCTAACGCCTGGCGTTGAGTTTCATCTTTAATTAGCTGGCACCCCAATTCTTCGAACAGATAATTTCGTCGAACACAATTCGTTGAACTGGCTTCATCTTTCATCGAACGCAATTTCATCGAACAGAGTTCGTCCAACGGGCTTCTTCTTTCGTCGACCGCAATTTCGTCGAATGCCAAAGCGTCGAACGCCAGAGCGTCGAACGCAGTTACTATTTCGTCGAACGCAGCTTTAAGATCGTCCATTGCAAATTCGTCAAACGCAACTTTTCATTTAGCGCTAACGCGCAGCGTTAAGCGTAACGCCTAGCGTTAAGAAACTTTCAATCCTTCAGCTTGTGGTTAGTGCCAGACCATTGTTGCAGCTACCTGGTGTCAAAACTATCCATACCTACATGCTAAAAACATAATGGTAAACAAGATCAAATACAAGTAGGATTTGTTATTCTCAAATCAAAGGGATGCGGAAAACCATGTTCAAACAATCTCCCCCTTTTGATAATAACAAATCCAATTAGAGATAAATCAGATTCATAGAAAAAGCATTTTTGTTTTTAAAAGGATATATGATACAAGCAATTTATAAGATAATGATAAGAATTATAGTTTCATTGAACATTGTGCTCCCCCTACAAAGATGCTCCCCCTTAGTGTATACTCCCATAAACTAGATACATGCTCCCCCTTAATCTAGTGAATCCTACTCCATTAATCAATATAATTTAGCATTTTATTATCCCCCTTTGTTATTAGCAAAAGAGGGTGGAGCGAAACAAAACTAGAATAACGAAGACAAAAGTTGGGACATAACTAAGAGAGGATTAAGAGTTTTGTGTAAACATAAAGTAAGTCATGATCGAGCTAAGGGAGAGAGTAGCACAGAGGAAAAATATATGATAAGCGTTAAAGAACATCAATAAAAGATTATACCAAAGGAATGTAATCACTTGCTTTATAAGAGTTTTAAGCATAAGAAAAGGTAATGATTTCCATATAACCAATCTACCCAGACAATATGTCTACACCCTAGCCCCGTACTATGTGACGGATGGGCATGAGGAGCTACAAACATGTCGTAGGTTGGGGTGTTAGTCCCATATGCAAACACTAGACTAAAATTCACCCTAGCACTCTTTCCCGCCAGTGCCTCGCAAGGCCCCACTGGAACCCTCCCCAGTTAAGTACAAGACATGACTTAGAGGTCAGCTAATCTAATGTCTACAACCCTGTGCCCCCGCTATGGTGAGATATGAAGTCATGGATAATAATTATTGGAAACATTTAAGCGTTTTAAATCTAATGAGAGGTACATAGCCTATGGAATTATATTTTTATTTGAATTTATTAAGCACACAACTCACATAGCTATTTTGAAGTCCATTAATAAATCAGAGTTATTTAAGACTTGATATATGCATGAGAGCACATGATATACGGATACATGATTAGATAGAGAAATGCGGAAAAATAAAAACAAAACAAATAAGAGTAGTATTTTTGTTATAGTTTGACCATTCCAACAATATGTCTAGACTCTTCACATTTGAGCATTTTAACTTTGAAAATTTTCATAACTAATAGGCAAGCATGAATCAACATATTCAAAAAGATGCTAGCTACAATGTTTGCATTATACAATTCGTATTTCAAGTAACGAAAACATTGTAGAAATCATGCATTGCAATCTAGTGCTTTTACTTGAGTTTTTAGAGAATTATGTAATGTTTGCATTATGATCCAATTCTCATGAGTGGAAGCTTTATGAAAAACAATGTTTGCTTTTACTTGAGTTTTGAAAATTTTCATAACCAATTCGTATTTCAAGTAACGAAAACATTGTAGAAATCATGCATTGCAATCTAGTGCTTTTACTTGAGTTTCTAGAGAATTATGTAATGTTTGCATTATGATCCAATTCTCATTAGTGGAAGCTTTATGAAAAACAATGATGTGTGCATAAGGTGTTTTGATAAAAATATACAAGTGAAATAATCAAAACACATGATATATGTAGTGAAATAGTAAAAACAACAATAAGATTATAATCATATAATTACTTTCACACATCACATCTAGAATAAAATTTCAAAGCACATAACATGCGCACAACTACCAAGGTCCTTCGCCCACACAATGTTGATGAAGACTTATCAGGGAGCGAAGTAGTGCTTGGGGGATCACATAAGCAAAATTTTATTGATTTTTATTTTTAGTGATCCAGTGTACAAATAGAAGTGAAAAAAAGAAATATGTTTGCACAAGACACTTTACAATTCTTTCCAAGGTGCTCAACCTCACAATGCTCATTAAGACTTATCAGGAGGGTGAGTAGTGCTTGGTGGAGTTATCTTTGGCTTTTTATTTTAGATTTTTATTAAGGGTCAAAAGGTCTCTGAATTCACTTGTTGTTACAAACAATAATATTATTGAAATAACACTTTTATATCGTGCATGAAATTTATTTTTGAAAGACGGTGTAGGTAATTTAGACATACAACTTAATATGTTAACACTATTACACTACACAATCATGCAAGACTAGGATTATGAGCACATGTAGATTACCAAAATAGTGAATGTATAATTCATTGATTAACATAAAGCATTACTCATTCTTAGAGGCATGCTAGGCAATCATACACAATTATCTATAGACTATTTCATTGCACATAATCAGATTAAGGTCAAGGCATGACAAAAACAATGTTTAGAAAATTTGAAATTAAAATTGGATATTAAAGAGAATCTTAATGTGTATGCCTAATCAATTTTGACCATTTGAAACAAAATGACTAAGATATATGCTTTTGTGAAGACATATAGTCAAACCATAATTTTGTAAGGAGTTAAAACAAAACAACCAACAAAAACATTTTTTTGATCATTTTAAATTATTTGATTTTTTTTTTGTATTTTGAAATAAAACAACCAAATTAATAATAAAGTAATTTGAAATCAGACACAATAAAATAAGAAAAAATCATTAGAAAAATACCAGAAAGATACTAGTGAATGCAGAATTTTCATCTGGAGAAAAAAGGCTAACACCTGGCGTTAAGTAGTTAACGCCGAAACAGTACTCAATTTTTGAGGTTTTTGAAAAAAAAATTCTTTGGCATAGATAGTATGTGCATAGACCTTCTTAGGGTAGAAATTTCAGAGAAAGTTGATATGTTTTGAAGGCTAAATTAAGCATATTTTGATGGTCTTAAAATATTTTTATATTTTATATTACATAATGTTTTTGATTTTTCTTTTCATGAACAAGTAAATAAGGTGTAGTTATAACATGTAATTATATAAGAAAAGACGATAACGTCGGCGTTGACGTCAACACTAGCGTTGAGTTCGCTGTATATAAAAAGCCCTAAATCCGAGTTCTTTTCTTTTCTCATCATTTCAGGTCGTGTCTTTTCCAGGTTTCGCCGCCAGCACTCTCAGATCTAGGTAAAATTGATGTTTTTCTTCTTATATTTTTTGATTAACTCATTTTTCTACGCCCAAATTGAAATCCTTTGAAGTATTGAAGTGTATTATTATGGTATGTGATAGATTTTAGGATTTTGAGATCTAGGGTTTGCAAGTTTTTGAGTTGAGAATGAGGTTTTGAGATTCTTCTTAAAGATGAGTCTTTGCTTTTACCTTCTTTAGTTAGTTTAATTTTTATTGATGACTTTTCATTTCTCCTTTTGTTTTTCAACAATTTTTTAAGTTACAAGTATTACAGATGGTTGGCATTGTGTACTGGCAGTGATAGAATGTTCCAGAGCATGCACCGGGCGTTAATTCCAACGCATGGCATTAAACAAAATCATTTTTGTGCTGATTGTTGTTGTGTTGAAAGTTCATGCAGGTTATGGCTTCTTCTAGTATGCATGGTGTCCGTGCCAGAAAGTCTTCGTCACATCCTCCACAAAAGTCTTATCAATCCATTTGTGGGGATTGAAAAGGCGACTGTTGGTGTAGGCATGGTGTTGCACATAGATCTTCCACGTCATGCACATATTCAGAATCTCCTAGCAGCATCAGGAGTGTTGTCAGTGATTTCTGATGATTGCTTTTCTATGAATTTTGTTCGGGAGTTTTATAACAATTTGTATGATCCGTCAGAAACGGAGATTCATGGAGTAGTGATGTCAATGATCCAGTCTGAAGTTATTCAAGTCACACATGACGATCTTCGGAATGAGTTTGGGTTAACAGAGAATGATTATCATTTAGATGTGGTAGAAAAGTATAGAGCTGAGCGAGATTAGACACCAGTAAATCTGGTATTGTAAGACCCCTCTCCCGCACCAGGAGAGTTCCCGGATCTTATGCCCAGAACCGCCGCCTTACGGTGATGCTAACACACAAGTTAGCCATCTCCGCAAGACGCCGATCCTGCCGGCAAGGACGATCGACTAGGCCAACAAGAGATAAGAAGAGAAACCAGCACACAAGCCCACAATCACACGCATCTGTATATAAATATATAACAAATGTACACTGTCCATCAATGAGTACAAGTAAAGAAAGAGAAAAAAAGGGGCTTACGCCCAGTACATGTGTGAATGAATAAAAGAAGTACAGTACACTCTCTCACTATATATAACTATGCGGAAGCTATAAGCAAAACATCTCTCATCAACACCTGTCAGTAACGGTAGTAATGCACGGCATCTGCTCCTCAGGTCCTGTCTCCCGTGCTAGCTGAGCTCCAGCTCCTCGGACACCTACGGTCACAACCGACCATTAGTCATAAAGACTAAGCCGATTTTATTCCCGCCTACCCCGCGACTCCTAGGCACCGTGCGGAAGGAAGAAGCGGAGGACATCAAAGTGGAGTAACCAAAAGCAGGTGACAATTTCTCTATGCTAACAAGAGTATATCCATACAATCTTTACACTAACAGTATAAATATACATTAATAAGTGCAGTAAGGTAATATTGCAGCAGTAAAGGAAGTAAACTACGCAAGTAAGGTAACATAAAAGTAACCATTGATTTATAGGAATGCCCATACAAACCTATAGACCAAGGGGTCGTTTAGCAGGGCTTATCGTATAAAAAGTCCCATACCAATTTATACGATAGGGGTAGGGGTTGAAATGCAATGTTCATGCTATGACATGCAGGGTATGTTGTTATGATATGTTCATACAAGTGCAACTCACACACTACGACTCTATGCGCATAGACCTTTAGTTCCCCCTTTTTGGAGCTAGCTAGGCTCCCAGGATACTCCCGTAGTGGCAAACGGAAACGGTGGGTTGGGCCTCGCCCACCTCTAGGTTGGTATTCACACTACCTAACCTAGACCTATCGTACGCCTCAACACAAAACCGTGGAGCGTCTGCGTACTCTTGCTGACTGGACCGCCAGACTTTCTAGGCTAAGTGTATATACCACACTTGCCGAGTCAACGTATTGACGTCGGTGTGAACGTCCGTCCAATACAGAAGACCCACCACCTTCGTGCACATGCAACATGTTCTACAATCTATCTCCGAGCCATAAGCTCCCCGGGCTAACCTGCCCGTCATTAATAACCTTCCGAGCCATAAGCTCTCCGGGCTAACCCGCCCGTCATTAACAAACACTACTGAGTTGTAAGCTCACGTAACTTTCAATCTGCTCTTTCAAACACTGAGCTTACTGCTCGCAGCACCAAACAGACTAGGCTCCCATAACCACGGGGTGTGGGTGAGTGTGTTGTTAAATTATTCTTGTAACATCTTAATCCTACAGTTTACGGTTAATCTTCGACTTCCCGAGAATTACCCTGTAAGGGACTCGCTACGGTACTACGAATTAACCTCAGCGCTTGAATTAACCTTACACTTAGTATTATTGGTAGCTACCCATAAGATTACCCTCTTATTATTTCACTTGAATTAACCTCAGCGCTTTATAACTCTCTAAGGGAAAGGACGATCTTTCGTCAATCCCGAGCACAGCCTTACCCACAGCTCACCAAGCACTCTCATCTTCTAAACTCCTATTTAGACTACTCTTGTTTAGTTATTATTCTACTTGGAAGTTTAGGGTGGATCCTGGACTTCCCGAGGGCTACCCCGTGAAGGGTTCGCAAGGTACTAGGGTATGTGATGGGATGATGCCCAACCCCTTTCCAGGACATTTAGTATTCTTGGCGACTATCCTGACCTGACCTTCCTCCCTCTCATTACTCTTTATAACTTACGCCATATGTTTCATCCCGCTCCTATGCAATCGATCTCTTGGACTCAACTCTAAAATTCTTAGTCCCCCAAGTGGTCTAAACTCATCTCTTGTTGTAATTCGATTCTCCCCGATTTCCTTATGATTATATTGACCTATTCATCATAACGAGTTTTCACTATCCGCAGACCACAACATATATCTACTTAGATTCCTATAATGTAACCTTGGTCAAATTACTTCCAAATGACTTCTAATTTTTATCATAGGTTCATAGTGGATAAAATAGGGGATGATCAAAATCCAAACATGTTTCACATAATTTTGCCCTCTATAAAAACTCATTATTTACTAGTCTGAATCTAAAATGTGAAGGAGGTATCATGCTAGTGAATTCAAACTTGTTAAATATCCTTCCAGAGATGAAATGTGACATGATAAAAAGATTTCCAAGATTTCATATTTTTCCAGCAATTAAATAACCCTATTCCCTAATTTCCAATGAAAGAATGGAAAAATAATTTTACACATCAAGTACAAGGTTTTGACTTCCTAAAATTTTGGAAAAATTACAGTAGCTTCATATGAACATAAAATCACTTTTTCCAGAAGATCATATTTTTCCAGCAAATTTATAATCATAATTTATATTTATCATGAAAAAGATGAAGATGTGACTTTACACACCAAGTACTAAAATAAGAATTCTAAAAATTATGAGAAAATTAACCTAGCATACTAATCATCTAAAAAACACCAAATCCAAGGTTTCATAATATTCCAGGTAATATTTATCCACATTATTCATTTAATACAAGTGGTGTGCCAATAAGAGTTTACACTACAACCACCACCTACAGGTCTCAATAAAATCTGAATAAATCACAGAAGTATGTTATTGATCTAAAAACAACAATGCCTAAGTTTCATATTATTCCAAGGAGTATTTACCCTCAATTATCATTTGTTACATTTGGTGTGCGTATAAGGGTTTACACTACAAGTGCTATGCTAAGACTTCAATAAATTCTAGGAAAATTATCATGACATAAGAATGGTCTAAGAATACCAATTCCTAAGTTTCACATTTTAACAGGAATTTTTGACCATAATTTCTATTTAACATAAATGGGGTGCAAATAGGAATTTACACTACAACTACCATTAATATGTCTCTATAAATTCTGGGAAAATTATCCTAGTATAATAATCATCTAAAAACACTAAATCCCGAGATTTAGAATTTTACAAACTATTTTAACCCATTAAATTAATTAATTACAAAAGGGGGTTTTTCCTCAATAAAATGATAATTACCACAAAAATTCATCTAAAAATTATGATAAAATTTACAGATCTATAGAATCATCAAGGAAACCTACTAGAATAATTTCATAATTCTACAAATGCATATGAGACCAAAATGTCATATTTGAATAAATTGACATAACCAAATAAATCAAATTCAGAGAAATAATTGAGGTCCAAAAATTCCAACAAAATTCCAAAATGTGCCTTTCCAGTCAAAGATCCATTTCCCAGAGTTTTGAATTTAACCCTAAGTTTTTGATTCAAATTATTCCATTAATTTAAAAGTGTGACAAATTTCATTTAATTAAAAACTTTAGGAAAATAACTTCCAAAAATCATGAAACTTATGACAATGATGTATATCTTCATGGCATACACTAACCCCAAGGTTTCAGAGGCATGCTAGGTGATCCCCAACATCAATTCCATCAAAAGCTCAAAAGCCCAAATTGACTATTAGCACCCCAATTCTTCACGTAAGACCCTAACTTCATTTTGAAATTCAGAGAATAATACTCATGCACAAGTGATGAAATTTTAACCAGAGATTTAGATATATATAAAGAGATCACCCTCCAAATTAGGGGGTGTTTGGAGTTACACAACTCCATAAATACCAAATATTTACATTTACTAATAACTGGAATATCTCAATGAATATACCTCCATAAATTCTCAAATTTTAACCCTAGGTGTGTCATCATACCATGCATGCATGGTAGAAAAATCAAGTGCTTTGGTTAAGCCAATTGAAAGTTATAGCCTTTTTAATTTCTGCCCTACACAAGGAGCAGTCCTAGGAAAAGGGGTGACCTGATGTCCACAGTGCACCAAATCAGATGATTAAGGTGGCAAATGCAAGTAGACCCATAGGGCTACAAAAGTTATCTCTGCCTCTTTTTTGCAAATATGGCCTCTAGGGCCTTTAATTTTTGCATGCAAACCACTGCATATTCAAGTTCTGACCAACTTCACAAGAATGACTACTGTGGACCCTACAGTGGTCCAAATGACTTGATCTAAATTTCTACTGAAAGTAGACATCCATATCTACAAAACTTGTCTCTGTCATTTTTCAAAATAAGGCCTCTAAAGGCCTCTAAAAAAATTAAACAAAACTATGAACAAAAGTGTGACAGAATATCACATAAATTCACATTAATATTATATATATATATATAAATCATTTCATGCACGAATCCTGGCGCAGAATCGAGCGGCTTCCCTTCATCGTCCTCGACAGCCAACGGTTGCGATTGATCTTGCCTGGGCCGACTTCCCCCGCCATTTCCCGGCCATCCACGGCCCACCACCGCCGGCCACCGCCTCCACCACCTCCTTTGAGGTGGTGGCCATCGATTGACGGCGGAACTGCCGCCTGAGAGCCCGTCTCCGGCGATCTCGAGCAAGAAAAGAGCTCAGAAAAACTCCCTCGATCTCACATGGGATCGGTCTCAATTGAGCCCGATTTCTCTCCTAGATGGATCTAGATACTAGCACAGAGGGAGAGGGGGAGAAATCGTACCCTAAGCGAGCTTGGTGGCGCGTATTGAGGTGGTACGGCATGGCGGCGGCGAGCTCCGACGATCCTCCCAGAAATCCCGATTCTCCATATTTTGCTTCACTGTAAAAGGCTAGCTCCACTCCTCTCGACCCTCTGATGCTGATGGTGTCGTCGAAATGAAGTGGGGAGGGCTCTAAGTGGAGCTGCCATTAGGAGGAGCTCGGTCACACCTTGGATGCTCCTCCTAGCTGCCAAGTGGCATGGCTCCAGCCCAATTTCGGCTGATATTGATGTGGGGAGCTCAGATCTATCCTTGGGCAGAGGAATGGAGGGCCACATGGCCTCCATTCCTAAATTTCCGCTTGTCCTTAATGGAGGATGGGGGAATTCCCACTTTTGCCCCCATGCATGCCTTTGCATGTTGGATTTAAGGGGTAATGATGGTCATTAGGTCTATGGGCTTCAGAGTGGGCTGACTTTGAGGGCCTTAATCCATTGGAATTTGGATTAATTCCAAATAAGCCCAATTTAGGCAGAATTGACCCTATGTTGACTTTTGGGTTGACTTGGTCAATTGGGTGTGTTGACTGGTCCAATGTGATGGTCTTGAGTCCATTGGCACCATCCAAGGTTGGTTGAGTCATGGTGAGGACCTAGGTTGGCTAATTTGACCAATAAGTGTGATTTTGACCAAAATTGGGGGAATGTTGACTTTGGTCAATTTGGCCAAATTGAAGACTCCATGATGGGGCTTTTGAGTCAATTAGGTCCCTCATGATGTTCTAAGACTAGGGGTGAGGTCAATTTCATGCTTTGGGGTTCAATTGATCTTATTGGGGAGGATTTGACCTATGTTGACCCAAGTTTGACTTTGGTCAAATTGGGTCAATTGGTGACCCCATGAGGGGGCTTTTGGGTCTATGGCATTCCTTGGAGTGCTTATCATCTATTGGAGGAGTCAATTTGCAAGTGTGAGTTCATGTTGAGTTAGTTTGACCTAGGTTGACTTGAGCCTTATAGTAGACCACAGGTGAGTTCACCTAACCCTATGTGTCCTAAGGTTGTATTCTAGCTCAAACTCACCACACTCCCCACTTGTCTCACCCAAAATTGGAGTTAGGGGGTCTAGTAGTAAATGGGATGTTACAATTCCCAATAAACAAAAGAATAATTTCGTCCTCGAAATCTAAGTTCGGGTCCACGGGGTTCCCAGCTCATGAAAATGAGAGGTCTCAAGGGTATCACAAGATTATCTGATAATTGTTATTTCATCTTATCATCCATATCCCAGCCTATCCATTCTTCAAATATATACCAAGATTACACTTGTGAAGGGGTATGTCCTTTATTCAACGATTATTTCCAATAAATTTTTCCATAATTTAATACTATCACGAGAGATCATATATCAAGCCCATGGCATTTCATGTCAACAATTCAGTGAATTAATTTCTCAAGTTGTAGTCTCAATTATACTCATGAAGGAAGCATGTTATTTATTCAAGGGTTAACTCTACCAAAATTCTCCGAGCTTCCTACTGATATGAAAACCCATGCGCACATGTGGTAATCTCTCCCGAATCCTTTCATATAGTTCAGCATCGACCAATTATGTAAGCGTTAATAAATTACCGAGTTCATTATACTCGTGAGATCATCATTGTTATGAATAACCCATAATCCAACCTCTAAAGTTATGATTAAATGAGGTGTTGTATTTCCCAATATCACATATTACTCTCCAAAACATACAACATCCTTGAGGATTACAATGGCATTTGTCTTTCAATTCCCAGGCTCATCGAGCCATGAATCTAAAGGTCATAAGTACTCTCTTATTTACTTAATCCATAGATATAATTTCAACGATCTCCGGTTAGGTGACAACTAGCTCCCAAGGTATAAGAATATCGGTTACGATAAATTGTTCGAAAACAAAAGGGGCTTGATTTTTCAATAAGTGTATGTTCATTATCTTCGAATGCCCAGAAATTCAAGAATCTCCAATTATAGTTCTATCACGCTGGAATCTAATTCCAATCCACAAGCTTCATGACGCGATAAGTTGTTCTAAGCAGCTAACTTGACAACTTTATGTTTCTAATAACTTGACTAAAAACCAGTCAACTTTCTATTCGTCCCGATTCTATTATAGATCATCGTCTCAGGCTCGAGGAGGTGAATCTATGATAACCTCTTTCGCATTAGGTTATTTATTCATTTCTTATGATCACGGGGGCCTACAGCTAGGTTCTATTTCTATCCAATCCATATCCTAAAGTCTCGCACTGACTTCCTTGATTTCAGAGATCATATATACACGTATAACTTGACAACCTCTAAGCATATCCCCAATGGTTATTATGCTATCCTCTTATTTACTTGTCTACACCTACAAAACTTCAAAGTCTATAAGTTTGAGATTCGTCTTCTAAATGAGGTCTAGGGGAAACTCAAGTCAGTACTAAGTTGGCCCAATAAACAAAAGGGATAAGCCCCCATATATTTTGGGCTAAATTCCTTCGATATCACTATAGTGCATTTACCCTATATAAGCACCCAATTCTTAGGGCATACGACCTTGTCTTGGAGTTCCACCTTGAGACTTATTGATATGATACACCTTCAAGGTCCTTAAAATTACCTTTCACGAAATCCTTCTTAAGGTCAATGTGTGACTTAACCAAGAATGGGCCTTCTTTGGATTTGGATTCTTATTTGACCTCTAATAATTGTCTTGGTGACCGCTTCACCGTAAAATATACGGGAAGTGTAATTGGTAGGATAATTTATGCGTAAGAGTCTCTTATTACTCCAAAATTAGGTCACAGGCACGCAAATCCTTCGAGATAGTTCAATTAGTTTGGTTAAGGGGGTAAAATCATTTGATAAGTGTGAGGTAAGCATCAGAGTGTAAGCCTCAAACACCTACGCTCATACTAAACTCCTTCCTCTAATCATGTCGGGAATCCCCTTGTCCTAACCAAATCTATACTTGGGATCGATTTAAGACTAAGATACGCTATGAAAACGTCTTGTTAAGTCAAAACTAAAGTGTTGTCCTTAATTGGGTTGGCCTAACTCAATGGTAAATGGACTAATTTGTGTGATTTTTACACATGGGCACACCACTGCTTCCGCTGCTAGTTTGTCCTCAAACTAACTCGAGATGGGGTATCCCAGTTTTTGTGGACTTCTTTCTCGTTGGATCGTTTAAGCTCGGATACCATTTGTAAGACCCCTCTCCCGCACCAGGAGAGTTCCCGGATCTTATGCCCAGAACCGCCGCCTTACTGTGATGCTAACACACAAGTTAGCCATCTCTGCAAGATGCCGATCCTGCCGGCAAGGATGATCGACTAGGCCAACAAGTGATAAGAAGAGAAACCAGCACACAAGTCCACAATCACACGCATCTGTATATAAATATATAACAAATGTACACTGTCCATCAATGAGTACAAGTAAAGAAAGAGAAAAAAAGGGGCTTACGCCCAGTACATGTGTGAATGAATAAAAGAAGTACAGTACACTCTCTCACTATATATAACTATGCGGAAGCTATAAGCAAAACATCTCTCATCAACACCTGTCAGTAAGGGTAGTAATGCACGACATCTGCTCCTCAGGTCCTGTCTCCCGTGCCAGCTGAGCTCCAGCTCCTCGGACACATACGGTCACAACCGACCGTTAGTCATAAAGACTAAGCCAATTTTGTCCCTGCCTCCCCCCGCGACTCCTAGGCACCGTGCGGAAGGAAGAAGCGGAGGACATCAAAGTGGAGTAACCAAAAGTAGGTGACAATTTCTATATGCTAACAAGAGTATATCCATATAATCTTTATACTAACAGTATAAATATACATTAATAAGTGCAGTAAGGTAATATTGCAGCAGTAAAGGAAGTAAACTACGCAAGTAAGGTAACATAAAAGTAACCATTGATTTATAGGAATGCCCATACAAACCTATAGACCAAGGGGTCGTTCAGCAGGGCCTATCGTATAAAAAGTCCCATACCAATTTATACGATAGGGGTAGGGGTTGAAATGCAATGTTCATGCTATGACATGCAGGTATGTTGTTATGATATGTTCATACAAGTGCAACTCACACACTACGACTCTATGCGCATAGACCTTTAGTTCCCCCTTTTTGGAGCTAGCTAGGCTCCCAGGATACTCCCGTAGTGGCAAACGGAAGCGGTGGGTTGGGCCTCGCCCACCTCTAGGTTGGTATTCACACTACCTAACTTAGACCTATCGTACGCCTCCACACAAAACCGTGGAGCGTCTGCGTACTCTTGCTGACTGGACCGCTAGACTTTCTAGGCTAAGTGTATATACCACACTTGCTGAGTCAACGTATTGACGTCGGTGTGAACGTCCGTCCAATACAGAAGACCCACCACCTTCGTGCACATGCAACATGTTCTACAATCTATCTCCGAGCCATAAGCTCCCCGGGCTAACCTGCCCATCATTAATAACCTTCCGAGCCATAAGCTCTCCGGGCTAACCCGCCCGTCATTAACAAACACTACTGAGTTGTAAGCTCACCTAACTTTCAATCCGCTCTTTCAAAAATTGAGCTTACTGCTCGCAGCACCAAACAGACTAGGCTCCCGTAACCACGGGGTGTGGGTGAGTGTGTTATTAAATTATTCTTGTAACATCTTAATCCTACGGTTTACGGTTAATCTTGGACTTCCCGAGGATTACCCTGTAAGGGGCTCGCTACGGTACTAGGAACTACGATGGGATGACACCCCAAAGTTCCCTTCCTCAAGACACTTAGTATTATTGGTAGCTACCCATAAGATTACCCTCTTATTATTTCACTTGAATTAACCTCAGCGCTTTATAACTCTCTAAGGGAAAGGACGATCTTTCGTCAATCCCGAGCACAGCCTTACCCACAGCTCACCAAGCACTCTCATCTTCTAAACTCCTATTTAGACTACTCTTGTTTAGTTATTATTCTACTTGGAAGTTTAGGGTGGATCCTGGACTTCCCGAGGGCTACCCGGTGAAGGGTTCGCAAGGTACTAGGGTATGTGATGGGATGATGCCCAACCCCTTTCCAGGACATTTAACATTCTTGGCGACTATCCTGACCTAACCTTCCTCCCTCTCATTTCTCTTTATAACTTACGCCATATGTTTCATCCCACTCCTATGCAATCGATCTCTTGGACTCAACTCTAAAATTCTTAGTCCCCCAAGTGGTCTAAACTCATCTCTTGTTGTAATTCGATTCTCCCCGATTTCCTTATGATTATATTGACCTATTCATCATAACGAGTTTTCACTATCCGCAGACCACGACATATAACTACTGAGATTCCTATACTGTAACCTTGGTCAAATTACTTCCAAATGACTTCTAATTTTATCATAGGTTCATAGTGGATAAAATAGGGGATGATCAAAATCCAAACATGTTTCACATAATTTTGCCCTTTATAAAAACTCATTATTTACTAGTCTGAATCTAAAATGTGAAGGAGGTATCATGCTAGTGAATTCAAACTTGTTAAATATCCTTCCAGAGATGAAATGTGACATGATAAAAAGATTTCCAAGATTTCATATTTTTCCAGCAATTAAATAACCCTATTCCCTAATTTCCAATGAAAGAATAGAAAAATAATTTTACACATCAAGTACAAGGTTTTGACTTCCTAAAATTCTGGAAAAACTACAGTAGCTTCATATGAACAAAAAATCACTTTTTCCAGAAGATCATATTTTTCCAGCAAATTTATAATCATAATTTATATTTATCATGAAAAAGATGAAGACGTGACTTTACACACCAAGTACTAAAATAAGAATTCTAAAAATTATGAGAAAATTAACCTAGCATACTAATCATATAAAAAACACCAAATCCAAGGTTTCATAATATTCCAGGTAATATTTATCCACATTATTCATTTAATACAAGTGGTGTGCCAATAAGAGTTTACACTACAACCACCACCTACGTGTCCCAATAAAATCGGAATAAATCACAAAAGTATGTTATTGATCTAAAAACAGCAATGCCTAAGTTTCATATTATTCCAAGGAGTATTTATCCTCAATTATCATTTGTTACATTTGGTGTGCGTATAAGGGTTTACACTACGAGTGCTATGCTAAAACTTCAATAAATTCTGGGAAAATTATCATGGCATAAGAATGGTCTAAGAATACCAATTCCTAAGTTTCACTTTTTTAACAGGAAATTTTGACCATAATTTCTATTTAACATAAATGGGGTGCAAATAGGGATTTACACTACAACTACCATTAATATGTCTCTATAAATTCTGAGAAAATTATCCTAGTATAATAATTATCTAAAAAGACTAAATCCAGAGATTTAGAATTTTACAAACTATTTTACCCCATTAAATTAATTAATTACAAAAGGGGGTTTTTCCTCAATAAAATAATAATTACCACAAAAATTCATCTAAAAATTATGATAAAATTTACAGAGCTATAGAATCATCAAGGAAACCTACTAGAATAATTTCATAATTCTCCAAATGCATATGAGACCTAAATGTCATATTTGAATAAATTTACATAACCAAATAAATCAAATTCAGATAAATAATTGAGGTCCAAAAATTCCAACAAAATTCCTAAATGTGCCTTTCCAGTCAAAGATCCATTTCTTAGAGTTTTGAATTTAACCCTAAGTTTTTGATTCAAATTATTCCATTAATTTATAAGTGTGACAATTTTCATTTAATTAAAAACTTTAGGAAAATAACTTCCAAAAAACATGAAACTTATGACAATGATGTATATCCTCATGACATACACTAACCCCAAGGTTTCAGAGGCATGCAAGGTGATCCCCAACATCAATTCCATCAAAAGCTCAAAAGCCCAAATTGACTATTAGCACCCCAATTCTTCACTTAAGACCTTAACTTCATTTTGAAATTCAGAGAAAAATACTCATGCACAAGTGTTGAAATTTTAACCAGAGATTTAGATATATATAAAGAGCTCACCCTCCAAATTAGGGGGTGTTTGGAGTTGCACAACTCCATAAATACCACATATTTACATTTACTAATAACTGGAATATCTCAATGAATATACCTCCATAAATTCTCAAATTTTAACCCTAGGTGTGTCATCATACCATGCATGCATGGTAGAAAATTCAAGTGATTTGGTTAAGCCAATTGAAAGTTATAGCCTTTTTAATTTCTGCCCTACACAAGGAGCAGTCCTAGGAAAAGGGGTGACCTGATGTCCACAGTGCACCAAATCAGATGATTAAGGTGGAAAATGCAAGTAGACCCATAGGGCTACCAAAGTTGTCTCTGCCCCGTTTTTGCAAATAAGGCATCTAGGGCCTTTAATTTTTGCATGCAAACCACTGCATATTCAAGTTCTGACCAACTTCACAAGAATGACTACTGTGGACCCTACAGTGTTCCAAATGACTTGATCTAAATTTCTACTGAAAGTAGACATCCATATCTACAAAACCTGTCTCTGGTCATTTTTCAAAATAAGGCCTCTAAAGGCCTCTAAAAAAATTAAACAAAACTATAAACAAAAGTGTGACAGAATATCACATAAATTCACATTAATATTATATATATATATATATATATAAATCATTTCATGCACGAATCCTGGCGCAGAATCGAGCGGCTTCCCTTCATCGTACCCGACAGCCAATGGCTGCGATTGATCTTGCCTGGGCCGACTTCCCCCGCCATTTCCCGGCCATCCACGGCCCACCACCGCTGGCCACCACCTCCACCACCTCCTTTGAGGTGGTGGCCATCGATTGACGGCGGAACGGCCGCCTGAGAGCCCGTCTCCGGCGATCTCAAGCAAGAAAAGAGCTCGGAAAAACTCCCTCGATCTCACATGGGATCGGGCTCAATTGAGCCCGATTTCTCTCCTAGATGGATCTAGATACTAGCACAGAGGGAGAGGGGGAGAAATCGTACCCTAAGCGAGCTTGGTGGCGCGTATTGACGTGGTGCGGCATGGCGGCGGCGAGCTCCGGCGATCCTCCCAGAAATCCCGATTCTCCATGGTTTGCTTCACTGTAAAAGGCTAGCTCCACTCCTCTCGAACCTCTTAAGCTGATGGTGTCGTCGAAATGAAGTGGGGAGGGCTCTAAGTGGAGCTGCCATTAGGAGGAGCTCGGCCACACCTTGGATGCTCCTCCTAGCTGCCATGTGGCATGGCTCCAGCCCAATTTTGGCTGGTATTGATGTGGTGAGCTCAGATCTAGCCTTGGGCAGAGGAATGGAGGGCCACATGGCCTCCATTCCTAAATTTCCTCTTGTCCTTAATGGAGGATGGGGGAATTTCCACTTTTGCCCCCATGCATGCCTTTGCATGTTGGATTTAAGGGGCAATGCTGGTCATTAGGTATATGGGCTTCAGAGTGGGCTGACTTTGAGGGCCTTAATCCATTGGAATTTGGATTAATTCCAAATAAGCCCAATTTAGGCAAAATTGACCCTATGTTGACTTTTGGGTTGACTTGGTCAATTGGGTGTGTTGACTGGTCCAATGTGATGGTCTTGAGTCCATTGGCACCATCCAATGTTGGTTGAGTCATGGTGAGGACCTAGGTTGGCTAATTTGGCCAATAAGTGAGATTTTGACCAAAATTGGGGGAATGTTGACTTTGGTCAATTTGGCCAAATTGAAGACTCCATGATGGGGCTTTTGAGTCAATTAGGTCCCTCATGATGTTCTAAGACTAGGGGTGAGGTCAATTTCATGCTTTGGGGTTCAATTGAACTTATTGGGGGAGGATTTGACCTATGTTGACCCAAGTTTGACTTTGGTCAAATTGGGTCAATTGGTGACCCCATGAGGGGGCTTTTGGGTCTATGGCATTCCTTGGAGTGCTTATCATCTATTGGAGGAGTCAATTTGCCAGTGTGAGTTCATGTTGAGCTAGTTTGACCTAGGTTGACTTGAGCCTTATAGTAGACCACAGGTGAGTTCACCTAACCCTATGTGTCCTAAGGTTGTATTCTAGCTCAAACTCACCACACTCCCCACTTGTTGAAACCAGAAACTGGTCTCTTGTGGATCTCGGGGCCCTCAAAAGGGTGAGGGGCGACTAGCACTTACTTGTCTCTTGGGGAGAGCAAGTCGGGGTTCCAGAACTCAACACAGAACCTTAAACTCAGCAGGGAGGTCCCACCGCACACCCGGAAGATCTTTAGATTGCTTCCCCTCCTAAGCCAAAGCTGAGGCCCGGGCACCTTGGAGAGCTCAGGGGAGTCTCGGCAAGGATAACCAGAGGAGAGAGAAGCTTCAAACCGGACCTCCTCTCCAAAGGTGCCCTTTGGGTCTTATTTATAGTTTTTTTGAACTGGTCTGCGAATAGCGGAACTCCGCCTTTTGAACTTACTATACGCACCCCAATTTGGCCTGCCAATAGCCAAACTCCGCTGTTTGAAGGGGCTATATGCAGACCTCTAGGGGCAAGAGGGTAATTCTAGCTTCTAACCCTCCCTAAAAAAGGGGGGGGGGGAGTCTGCGGGACTACTCGAGTTTCTGGGTCTCGCTCTCTTTAAGCGAGAACACCTGCCCTCTCTGCGACCTCGCGGGTCTCGCAGAACCTGTGGGACGCGCCACGCTTCCCGTCAAGGATTCGGGCGAGACCGATGTTGGTACTCTGGTCTCGCCTCCTTATAGCTGCTGAGAACATGTAAGTGGCAATCTCGCCTATACTTCCTGGAAGACTGGCTTTGCGAGTTCTAATGGGAGGAGCCGGGCGAACCCCGGGTTGTACACAATCCCCGCTCTTTGCGAGTTTAACCTGAGCTCGCAAAGAATCATCCAACCCTAGGGTGTTCGTCTGGCGACAGCTGTCTTGTCAGGAATCTTTCTGTGGGTCCCATCGCCTGGCTATAAATACCACCCGAGCTGAAGTGTCTTCATTGTTCTTCGCCTCCCCATACTTCTCTTTACTGTAGCTGTCCTCCGATGCCTCTCTCCAAGGAAATGGAAGCTCGCCTGAAGGCCTCCAAGGCACAGGAGATGGCGATGATGACGAAGCCACCGGCGTAGATGAATCGCTCGTCTCCCTCTCCTATGACGAAACTGAAAAAAGCAAAAACCGCTCGCCGATTGGGAGAAGATACTGTCGACATCGAGTCCTCGGCCAGCGAGAGATCCATCGAGAAGGTAGGGATTATTACTCTTCATGCGAGATCCTTCGACTGCTACTTCTAAACTTCGCCTCTGCAGGTCAGCGAGACTGTCAAGGACATTGGCGGGCCCTCGAACGAACCGCCCACTACCCCTCGGGTAAATGCAAATACTACTGGCGAGAATCCTCCTGGTACATTATTTGGTCTCGCCTCTTTTATTGGAATTATATTATTCGATGGCGTCTCCATTCTCATCTTATCTTTTACTTTTTGATTGCAGCCTCGCCCCCAGCGAGCCCGGGGGAACAGGGTCAGCGAACTCCTTCCCCCAGACGCCGGGATGTGACAATCCCGGCACCAACCTTTGACCTTCTCGCCAATCGAGACTCAGGCGGCTCGCACCCGCCGAATGTTCCTCTTGCTGATGCAGCGAGATATCCCCTTGGAAAGGGAAAAACTCATCGGCCTTACTACGGCACTTCTTTCGATTCCCCACCCGGTTCTTCTCGCCGTCCCAGAGGTAGACCTTCTCGCCTTTCCGCTTTTTACTCTAACTTATCTTTCACAACCTCGCGTATGACCTTTCTTTGTTAGACGGCGAGATTCAGCTTACCGACTCTGAATTCGGGGACGACGAGGTGTCCCCTTTTCCCGAGCGGGTAGAAGATTTCCTGGGCGATGCGCGAGAACCCGAGGTGATGAGACGGCGGACTGCGGAACTATTCCAAAAGCAAAACTAGATGTTGCAGGACCTTAACATCCAGGCGAGAGTGGATAGGCTGGTTGCGGAGGAAAGACACGCGTCCCTGATGGACGAATGCGACAAACTCCGCGCGGCGATACCCCACGACCCTGATGAATGCGAGGCCTCTCAGGAGACGCTCATAGCGAGGATCAGGGATCACGCCCAATTGATCGACCGCGACGCCCGCGCTGCTGCTGAATTCCACAATTCCCGGAGGCCGCCGAGGAGGGGGCCGCGAGGTGGTGGTAGATGGCAGTGGCTGCCCTACTGACCCCGCGATTTTAGGTTCCCTCTTTCATGAACAATTCGCTTCTGTTTTTATTGCAACAATCTCGCTAGGCTATGGTCTTTATTGATTCTCGCTCGCCACGAGCATCGGACAACTTATTAACTATGTTATCGCTCGCGGCTTTTATAATGCCGCTTTTCCTTTACCTTGTTCCCGCATGCCTGTGATATTTCCGCTCGCGAATCATTTTATTCTAGCTAATCCTGCAGATTGATCTCGCTCGCCAATGATTGGCGAAATAATTTTGTTTGGTGTGTCCCAGTGATGTGATGTTTTGTCTGACAGCATCCCGGCGCTTGGGCTTCTTCCCGCCATTTTCATTTTTCTATAAATAGCCTCCCCATTAATATCATTTACCTACCGCCTTCCTCTTCTCCTAGTTGCAGAGCTCTCGTCAGCTTTATTCTCGCCTTCTTCTACACTTGTTTTCGCAGGTACACGTGATGGTGAAGACCTCGAAAGAGCTTCCTGAGGCGGAAGGCCGGCTGAAGTGTGCTTGGGCTTACTGCGAGCACGACTTCTTCCACTGCAATATGAGCGAGGAAGAGTATCTCTCCTCCATCGCCGACTACATTCCTACTGGGTTCACCGCCGGCCGGCCCGAGAAGGGCGAGGTGATTAACACCCTTCGGCCCGATGAGATCGCCATCCCAATCTCGCACTTCGCCGTGGGCCTGTGACTTCCCCTCTGGCCCGAGGTTCGCCAGGTACACCTCCTTCCCTCCTTCATCATTCTTGCGAGATTGATCTCGCTTGCTTCAATTTTCTTTACGTGGCTTTTTAGGTGCTTCAGCACTATGGAGTTGTTCTCGGCCAGCTCACCCCTAACGCGATGGCAGTGATCACGGGGTTCGCCTGCTTCATGCGCGAGGAGCGAATCGAGTTCAGCCTTCCGGTTTTCCGGAAGCTGTTCTCGTTTCGCGCCTACTCCGAGGGCACGGTCTACTTTGTGGGGTCGGGCTGCAAGGTCATCGAGACCGTCAACAAGGCCCACTTCTGGGCCCAGAAGTTCCTCCTGGTAAAGGGGAATTTCGGCAACATCCCGATCTCGCCCATCCAGTATAACGACACCGTCTACCGTCCTCCACCTCTGGGCGGCCACGATGCCGACCTCTTCCAATTCTTCCAGAAGAAGAACTTCGAGGTGGTCCATCTCCTCCGCAACGTTGACAAACTTTTACCGGTTCTTCCTGGGGAAGGTAATGATCTCGCCCCCTTTTTTGCTTTAATTCTGATTTCCGCCATTCTTTCTAACACAACTCTTAACAGGTGAGCGAGACATCCCCCTCCACCCACCTTATGCGAGCAACATTAAACCCTCCGCCGATCTTGCTCTCGCAACCATGGGAGCGGCGGCCTGCCGAGAAGGTACCCCCCCCCAACTGCTATCACCTCTAAGAAGAGGTCGGGGGCTTCAGGCAGCCAGCCTTCCCGCCAGCCGACTTCAAAGAGGTCCAAGACAAACGAGAGCCTGCGCGCCTCCGTAAAGGGAAAGCGTCCGGCCGAGCCCTCGGGTCCTGGGATCGACGATTCCTCACTCCCCGAGGATCTGGAGGTCGAGCAAGCCGAGGCCATCGCTAGGACCTCGGCTCCGCCAATTCCGTCGAATCATCTGCATTTCGGCCTTGGCATGCGAGCCCGAGATGAAACCGGCGAGCGCCTAGTGCGCTGGAATGAAGAGGTCAACCGGATTGACGTCACCTCCCTCCTTCCTACTTGGGTAGAGGAGGGCGTAGCGACTTCCCACGCCTTCAATTTCTCCTTCATCATGTATGGCCGCGAGGACGCCGTGGCCTACAAGGACGCAACCGCACGGGGTCTCGCCTACGAGAGCTCGAGATCTCAATTGCGGGAAATGGAACTTGCCCATATGACGAGCAGGAAATGTCTGGAGCTGGAGCGCGAATGCGCGGGATTGGCCGAATCCCTCAGGGTTTCCGAGGTGAAGGTCGACGAGCTAAAGGAAAAGTTGGCCACCGCCGAGACCGGAGTGGTGAGTTGTTCGTTCTATAATGTTATCCCTGACTTCCTAACTTCTTCTCATACTAAGTTCGTCTACAGGATGCCGAGATGGCTAGGCTCTCGGACGCTCGGGTCCTGAGCTTGGAGGGCGAGGTCGCCGCGTTGAAGGCACTCAACTGTGAGCTTGATCGGGCTGCCGTTCCCCCTTCTCCTCGCCGGTTAAAGGAAGAGAGGCGAGATCACGATGAAGCGCTTCGCGTAGAGTCCACGAATGCGGCACGCTTTGTCTTCCAGGCCATGAAAGGTGCTGGGTTGCTGGTTGCCGAGGCCGAGAGCGTGACGGTCGAGGATATCGTCCCGGAGCTCTTCAGGCCGCTCCCGCCGGTGAAGGATGGCGACGACGACGAGGGGTTCTTTGGCGAGGCCTAGAAGGCGATCTTTATTTTATTTTTTGATATATAAACTTTTTTTTGGGGTTGGCGAGTTCGCCGCCCATTGTAACTAAAACTTCTTCTTTGGAAAGGAATTTTTGCGCAATGCTTTCTTACTTCGCTACGCATTCTCTCTGTTTTTGTTTTTACATCAGTTGATGCATGTCGGGGAATCCGTTTATTTTATAAGCGCCGAGGACTTTCCTTCTCATCCAGCGAGAAGCCCCTTAAGCTTCAGTCTATACGTCTTGGGGATGAAAGTAGCCGTTCTCGCTCTAGTCTCGTGCCGAGGACTTTCCTCCTCGCTAGGACGAGAAGTCGCCCTCACTTTTGAAATATTTTAGTCCAAACACATCTTCCTCGTTATTTATGCCGAGGATCCCCCCTCTCGTCTAGCGAGAAGTCGTCCCCTTATTTTCGGAATATTTTAGAGACCCAACACTTTCTTTTGTTATTTCGCGCGAGGACCATCCTTCTCGCCCAGCGAGAGGTCGCCCTCTCCTTTTCAGAAATATTTTAGAGACCCAACACTTTCTTTTCATTATCTTGTGCCGAGGACCTTCTTTCTTAAGATCCAACATCTTCCATCCCATCAGCCTCTCCGCGAGATCAACCGGCCCTACCAGCTAATGAGAGCCTGGCAGCGGGATCGTCCGGGGCAATCCAGCACAAAGAGTCGATCACCTCGCCAGCCTCTCCGCGAGATCAACCGGCCCTACCAGCTAATGAGAGCCTGGCAGCGGGATCGTCCGGGGCAATCCAGCACAAAGAGTCTATCACCTCGCCAGCCTCTCCGCGAGATCAACCGGCCCTACCAGCTAATGAGAGCCTGGCAGCGGGATCGTCCGGGGCAATCCAGCACAAAGAGTCTATCACCTCGCCAGCCTCTCCGCTCAACCGGCCCTACCAGCTAATGAGAGCCTGGCAGCGGGATCGTCCGGGGCAATCCAGCACAAAGAGTCTATCACCTCGCCAGCCTCTCCGCGGGATCAACCGGCCCTACCAGCTAATGAGAGCCTGGCAGCGGGATCCTCCGGGGCAATCCAGCACAAAGAGTCTATCACCTCGCCAGCCTCTCCGCGAGATCAACCGGCCCTACCAGCTAATGAGATCCTGGCAGTGGGATCGTCCGGGGCAATCCAGCACAAAGAGTCTATCACCTCGCCAGCCTCTCCGCGAGATCAACCGGCCCTACCAGCTAATGAGAGCCTGGCAGCGGGATCGTCCGGGGCAATCCAGCGTCATTACTTGTTGCTTGGAACTCATGATTAGTATAAAAACAACGCCAATACATAGGAATCAATATATTCAAGAACTTCATGGATAGAAACGTTTCAAGTCATCCCCACTCCTGGTTCGGCCGAGAGGCTCCCCTTCCACATCCCGGAGGTGGTAACCTCCCGACTTCAGCACTTCACTCACAATATATGGGCCCTCCCAGTTAGGATTGAGCTTATCCACCGCGGCTCCACTTCCGGCCGCATCAACCTTTTTTAGTACCAGGTCCCCTTTCTGGAAATGCTTTACTCGTATATGCTTGTCAAAGTATTTGGCCATCCGCCTTTTTACTTCCTCCTGCCTGATGGCGGCCAAGTCTCGGAGTTCCTCCACTAGGTCCAAGGACAACCGTTGGCCTTCCTCGTTGTTTGCCATCCATTCTTCATCCCCTCCTCCTGCGGCGGCCACCCTAGGCGACTTGACTTCAAACTCCACCGGGATGACAACCTCGGATCCGTGGGATAGTTTGAATGGGGTCTCTCCGGTGGCCGTGTTCGGGGTGGTCCTCAGAGCCCAGAGGACCGAGGGTAGTTGCTCCACCCAACTCCCTCTGAGGTTTTCGATCTTTTTCTTGAGGAGGTTCACTACAATTTTGTTCGCCGCCTCTACTTGCCCGTTACTCCTTGGGTGGTGGACCGACGCGAACCTGAGATCTATGCCAAGCTGAGTACAGAAACTGACGAACTCCTCGCTGGCGAATTGCGGCCCGTTATCTGTGACAATGGCTAGAGGAAGCCCGTGCCTGCAAATTATCTCACCCCAAACAAAGTTCCTTACCACTTGAGAGGTTACCTTGGCTAGCGCCTTCGCTTCGATCCACTTGGAAAAGTAGTCGATCATCACTAGCAAAAATCTCCTTTGACCGCTCGCCTGGGGGAAAGGTCCCACCAGGTCTAATCCCCAGACTGCAAATGGCCAAGGGGCCGTGATCGTTCTTAGCCTTTGAGCTGGGAGGAGTTGGATAGGAGCGTAGAGTTGGCACTTAGAGCACCTCCTGGAGAATTCGGCCGCATCCTTGCTGAGGGTGGGCCAGAAATAACCTTGCCTCAGAACCCTTCCTTCCAGGGTTCTGCTTCCCGAGTGGCTGCCACATTCTCCCGAATGGGTCTCCTCCAAGACCCTTGGGGCCTCCTCCTCTGAGACACAACGGGACAGGAGCCCCGAGAGGGTCTTTCTATACAACACCCCTGCATGTAAGGAGTAGTAAGCCGATTTATACCTGAATTGCCGCTTGTCGACTTCTCCCTCGGGGAATCTCCCTGAGGCTAGGAAAGTAATGAAAGGGTCCATCCATGACGCCCGCTGATCCACCTCCATTACTTCTCCCTCCTCAATGGAGGGTCGGAAGAGTTCCGACATGGTCCCCCCAACCTGGGGACCAAACTTGGCCAGAAGATCGGCCTGGGTGCTTTCTTCCCTTGGGACATGCTTGATAGAGAAAGTTCGGAACTGTCCCACCACCTCCTTGACCTTCTCCAAGTACCGCTGAAGAGGTGGTTCCTTGACTTCGAACTCTCCCTTGACTTGGCAAGCAACAACCATGGAGTCCGTCGAGAACTCCACGTCTTGCACTCCCAGCTCCCGAGCCAAGCGGAGGCCTACTATCACCGCCTCGTATTCTGCCTGGTTATTGGTGAGGGGGAAGTGGAAATGGATTGCTTGCTCTATCCTGGTCCCTTGGGGACTGACCAGGACTACCCCTCCCCCAAAAGAGTGTCTTCCGGACGCTCCATCTACCAACATTTTCCAAGACACCGGATAGGGTAGTTCCGACTCTTCTACCTCAGTAACGTAGTCAGCCAGGAAATCCGCCACTGCCTGCGCTTTTATGGACACCCTCGGTACATAAGAGATGTTGAATTCGCTTAACTCCACCGACCACTTGGCCAACCTTCCCGAGTGTTCTACACCCTCCATGATATTGCGGAGGGGGTGGTCGGTCACTACCCTTATGGAATGTGCCTGAAAATAGGGTCGAAGTTTTCGGGCCGACACCACTAGAGCGAAGGCCAGCTTCTCCAAGATAGGATATCTAAGCTCGGCCTTCCTCAGCACTCTACTTACGTAATAGATCGGTAGTTGTTTCCTCCCTTCCTCTCGGACAAGCATGGAACTCACAGCTTCCAACCCTACCCCCAGGTATAAAGACAAGTCTTCCCCTGACATCGGCCCTTGCAGTAGCGGAGCCTTGGTCAGTTGTTCTTTCAACGCTTGAAAAGCCTTTTCGCACTCGGAGGTCCATTCGAACTTTTGATTACCCCGTAACACCTTGAAGAAAGAGGAGCATCTCTCCCCTGCCTTGGAGAGAAATCTACTTAACCCAGCCAACTTTCCCGTCAAACGTTGGATCTCCTTAGCATTTCTTGGGGGTGCCAACTCGAGGATTGCCTTGACCTTATCCGGGTTGGGCTCCACTCCAGCCGGGGTGAGCATGTGACCCAAGAATTTTCCTCGACTGGCTCCGAAGACGCACTTCGACGGGTTGAGTCTCATCTTGAACTTCCGTAGGGTCTCGAAAGTTTCCTCGAGGTCGTGGAGGTGGGACTCGAGACCTCTGCTCTTGACCATGAGGTCATCGACATAGACCTCCAGGTTTCTCCCCTTTTGCTCACGGAAAACCCGGTCCATCATCCTTTGGTATGTAGCCCCCACATTCTTGAGCCCGAAGGGCATCATCCTGTAACAGTAGCATCCATCCCTCGTGATGAAGGAGACGTCTTTGATGTCAGGGGGATGCATGCGAATCTGGTGGTAACCTGAAAAAGCATCTAAGAAAGACATCATATGAAAACCGACGGCTGAGTCAACCAGCGCGTCGATTCTAGGCAGAGGGTAGCAATCCTTCGGGCATGATTTATTAAGTAAAGAGAAATACTTACAGATTCGCCATTTACCTCCTCCTTTCTTTACCATGACGACATTGGAGACCCAGCCTGGGTACTGGATCTCCTTTACAAAACCTGCTTTCAGAAGTTTTTCCACTTCCTCGCGGATGGGGCCTTCCAGCTTGTCTGCAGTGGGCCTCCTCCTTTGGCGGATGGGGAGGGTGCTGGGCTCGAGGTTGAGGCGGTGGCAAGCCACATCCGCCTCTATCCCTGGCATCTCCGCGGCACTCCAGGCAAAGACGTCCACGTTCTTCTGGACGCAGGCGAGGATCTCCGCCCTCTCCTTAGGGTTGAGCTCTCCGCTGACCCGGACCTTCTCCATCATCCCCAGTCGGGTGATGACCTCCAGTTCGATGACCTCGTCTACGTCCTCCAGCCGTGACTGCTCCCCCCAAGGCCTCTCCTCCTCTCCTTCATTGGCGAGCTCTTGGGCTCCCCCTTCCTCCCCTTCCATCTCCGTCACCTCCTCCACCCTTCTCTCCTTAGCCTTCCCTCCCTTTTCTTCTCCTTCTTCCCTTCTCTCCGCCCAGGGTCCTACCTCGACCCCCTCCCGGGCATGAACTTCCTCCCCCTTTTCTCCCTCTTCTTCTTCATCTACCTCCATGTGCTCCCCTACCCCCCCTTCCGGGGTGATCTCTTCGTCTCCTTCTTTTCCTTCCTCCTCCTCATCTCCCTTCTCTCCTCCTGCCTCGGCCACCTCCTACATCCTCTTATCCCACTCCTCCGCTCCTTCCATCCAGGAGATGGTGTTGACAGCTGTCACGTAGCACTGTCTCGCCACCTTGGGATCTCCCCGGACCCGGACCTGGATTCCACCTGTGTTGAACTTTAGGCACTGGTGTAGGGTGGAAGGGACGCATCTAAATGCACTAATAAGAGGCCGACCAAAAATGGCGCTATAGCTGCTTGGGGCATCCACAATCACGAAACGGCAGTTCCGCGATTGCCCCCCGAGAGTTACATGGAGTCCTACTCCTCCCTCCACCTCCTTTCTCTCTCCCGAAAAACCAAACAGGGGGCCATCCGAGGCCAACACCCTTCGGGCCTCTACCTTCATCTCGTCAAACGCTTTCTTGAAGATAACGTTGACCGAGCTGCCATTGTCTACCAGGATTCGTGAGACGGTAAAATTCTCGATGGCAGTTTGGATAACCAGCGCATCGCAGAACGGGTCTTCATGACCGGGCATATCCTTCTGGGAGAAGGTGATCCTCTCCACCGGGGGCGGGGCTTGAGATGTCGAAGCTACGCTCCGACGGTACATAGCATGGAGGCTCGCCTTCCAGGTTGCCTCGATCCCCACCCCTCCGTGGATCACCCCGATTCCCCCTCGGGCTCCCACGTCAACCCGATCTTCGCATCTTTCTTCTTCATCTTCCGGGGTGAGGACCTCCTCGATCCTCACCGGGCGCTGCTGCGGTTGTGGTGCTGGTCCTCTTACTCCCCTCATTTCTAGGAACTCCGGGCAAGTGGCGGTCGCGTGACCTTCCTCCTGGTGGAAGTTACAATACGGCAGCGCGGCCACCCTCCCCTCTCCTCCCACTCCTCTGTTCCTCTTCCTGGGACCGACTCCCTCGGCTCCCGCTCCCCTTCCTCTTCCTGATCTTCCTCTTCCGATCTCCATCGCTTGATGAGGTGGGGGAGGGGGCGGCCTCGGGCCTTGCCTCCACCCCAGCTGGTGAGGTCTCCCCTGTCCTCCCTGGAAGTTACCTCCCCCATGGTGGAACCCCCTTCCCGGGCCCTGCATCCCACCACCTTGCTGCCTCCACCCCAACTCCGGGGCCCTGACTTCCTCCCTTCTCCTTCCTTCGGGATGCCTATTCTCCGGCTCGCTCAGCCGTGCCAATCTCTTTGTGAACTCGGGGTTAGCTGCCTCCCCGTATACTTCCTCCGCCGCTCGCTCCATTAGATCTTCATAGGAAAGAGGGACCCTTCTCTTGAGATCCATCTTGAAGAAACCCTCTCGCAGTCCCACCGTAAAGGCCAGCTGGAGTGTGTGCCCTGGTATCTCTTGAATGAGGAGGACCTCTTCCCTGAACCGCTCCAGATACTGGGCTAGGGACTCTCCTTGTTTCTGCTTGATATTGAAGATAGACTCCGGGTCTTTCTTCCTCTTCTTCAAGGTGGAGAAACGCAGCAGAAACCCCCTACGCAAATCCTCAAAAGCATAAATCGAACCCGAGGGAAACTGGTAGAACCAGTCCCTCGCCTTCTCTTTCAGGGTGGTGGCGAAGAGTCGGCACTTGAAGGCGTCCGACATGGGTCTGATCGAGACCATATCTTCGAACCATTGCAGGTGGGGAACGGGGTCACTGTTCCCAACATACAAGGTCATGGCTGGCTCCCTGAACCCCTCGGGGAGTGGTGCCGAGAGTACCAACTCACAAAAGGGACTTCCCCCACTCACCCTCTGAACTGGCTCTACTCTTCCTGCAGAACCTCCTGCCGAGGCTCCTCCTGCCGAGACCACTCTGGCCGGGGTCTTGCTCGCTCCCACTGGACTGGGGAAGAGCTCGCGACGCTCGAGATCTCGGCCTGCCTCCTGGACCGCTGCTTCCTTGCCTACTCGCTGGCCTGGGGCGTTCTCGCAGCCCCCGGATGGGGTAGCCATCTGAGGGGCCGGGGTAGCGAAACCACCCAGCGCCGAGGCGATGGCGCTCTGAAAGGCCCCAATCATGTCCCTCTTGAGCTCGGCCAGCATATCCATCGTCACTGGTGGCCCTGTGGGTGGCGAGCCTCCGAATCCTGCATCTCGCTCGTCCTCGCCCGCCATGCTTTCTCTTAAAGACTTTCCTGCACTAGTCACACTCCACGCTCACCGCACCAAGAATGTTGAAACAAGAAACTGGTCTCTTGTGGAGCTCGGGGCCCTCAACAGGGTGAGGGGCTACTAGCACTTACTTGTCTCTTGGGGAGAGCAAGTCGGGGTTCCAGAACTCAACACAGAACCTTAAACTCAGCAGAGAGGTCCCACCGCACACCTGGAAGATATTTAGATTGCTTCCCCTCCTAAGACAAAGCTGAGGCCCGGGCACCTTGGAGAGCTCAGGGGAGTCTCGGCAAGGATAACTAGAGGAGAGAGAAGCTTCAAACCGGTCCTCCTCTCCAAAGGTGCCCTTTGGGTCTTATTTATAGTTTTTTTGAACTGGTCTGCGAATAGCGGAACTCCGCCTTTTGAACTTACTATACGCACCCCAATTTGGCCTGCCAATAGCCAAACTCCGCTGTTTGAAGGGGCTATATGCAGACCTCCATGGGCAAGAGGGTAATTCTAGCTTCTAACCCTCCCTAAAAAAGGGGGGGTCTGCGGGACTACTCGAGTTTCTGGGTCTCGCTCGCTTTAAGCGAGAACACCTGCCCTCTCTGCGACCTCGCGGGTCTCGCAGAACCTGTGGGACGCGCCACGCTTCCCGTCAAGGATTCGGGCGAGACCGATGTTGGTACTCTGGTCTCGCCTCCTTATAGCTGCTGAGAACATGTAAGTGGCAATCTCGCCTATACTTCCTGGAAGACTGGCTTTGCGAGTTCTAATGGGAGGAGCCGGGCGAACCCCGGGTTGTACACCACTTGTCTCACCCAAAATTGGAGTTAGGGGGTCTAGTAGGAAATGGGATGTTACAGGTATTGCACGGGAAGGAGACAAAAGATCAGATTATAGATGTTTCTTCACTTAGGGAGGAAGCATTTTTTATTCAAGATATTTTATGACATACAATTATGTTGAAGTCTGGAGACACAAAGAAGATCACTGCACAATTGAGCATAGTGACATATCATATAATGCAGGAAGTACTTTTTGATTTGGCTGATCTTATCCTTTCTCAGATTTGTTATACTTCTAAGTTGAAGGATCCAAGACGGTCTCGACTCAACACTCTTCCCCTAGGAGGACTTATACAACGGGTGGTGATGGCAAAGTATGCATATATAACTCAAACTAATTATATTAATGATCTTGTCCCTGAGCTTTAGTCTACTTCAACCCTTCAAGTCCCTCGACCACGAGATATACCATGATCTTCACGGACACCCCTACGACGAGGTGTTTTACTCCGAGAGACGAATCGGGAGCATCAGGAGTCATTTGAAGAATTCAAAGAGAATGCGACACGAAGAATGTCACGGATCGAGAAAATGATGTGATACATGATCAAGGCCTTGAAGTTGAAATCGACACAGGCAGAAGAAAGGGATTGGGAGGTTCCCGTGGAGGATATGCCGCGTCGCTTGACTCGCGGTACTCGAAGGTCAAGGGAATGAGGCAGTTCAACTACTGGAGAATCAGACTCACTTAGTGAAAGTAGACAATTTAAGGTGGTTTTTCAGTTCTGTAATTACATTGCTTAGTATTTGGACAATATTGTCTAACGCCAGGCGTTACTGCTTGCGCCCAGCGTTAGCCGTTATCATGCTTTTCCTTTTATTTTTGTTTTTATCTAGTCTGTGAACTATTTCTGCGGTGTGTTCTAATATTTATCTTATGAAAAACAATTTATAAACTATGGGTTTTATGTAAGATTAATTTCTCATTATATTTGTTTTTAAAGCGCATAGTCATTATGAATTTTAACTTCCAATTTTTCAGATTTTGGTTAAGCATGATAGAAGCAAACAAATGACGCAAATATATTAAGTAGCCTAGCAAAACTTGCGCATTTTATAAATTTAGCCAAATTCCCCTAAAATACCTTTTAAATCCATTTTGACAATTATTTCATTTAGTCTTAAGAATATCATACACTGGATTTCGAAGGATAAAAATAAAAAGGATAAGTAGATCACTTGAAAAATGATATGATTTTTATTCAACTTTATTCAATTTGATTTATTTATGGATTTTGGTTTAATATGTGAAAGTCATATCACAAGTTATATAAAGTGATCATATCATGACGGCATAAAGAAATAAAAGCAAAAGAACAAAAAAGAAATTAAGCAAATCATGAAGTAGAGAATTGATATTTTATTTTTAGTTGATTTCTACTTCATGCAAATAATTGGATACTAATGGATGAGAGATTTAGGTATCCAAAGAGGACCGGGTGTGGCGGTTCCTTTGGGTACCCAAATATATCGTGTTTGCTTTTGGGGAGATATGATTGAATGGGCTCTTTTGATTTGAGTTTGTGTTTCATCTTTAGCTTTGGGTCTCCATTCAAATCTTGGTTTAACATTATTTTTTGTTTTCAAATTTCCATAATCATTTACTTGAATATTTGGATCAAAAAGGTTTTTGAATTTATAATTTGAAGGAAATTTGTTTGCATTTAATTTTAGGTTGGGAGAAACATGATTTTGTAAATAATGGTGATTTTGATTTTAATTTACAAATCCTTTATGTTCCTTACTCCCATTTTTAGACTTAGTTAAAATATTCATATTCATATTCATATTCAACACGCTTTTAGGTATTTCTTGATATTGTGAATTTTTATTTATAAATTTCGTAAGCAAGTTGATTTTTGTTTTTAATTCATCATTCTTAATTTTTAAATTATGTCTAGCTTTATTATAAGAGATTGTGCTATTTTTAAGAATGGAAACAATTGAATCAATATGATTTTGATAGTTATTTCTATATTCATCAAATGTTTCATCCATCTCTTTAATTTCAATTTTATAGTCTTTACACTTAGCACAATCATTTTCCAAAGATGAATTTTCTAAACATAATCTTTCATTTTGTTCTTTTACAAACATAACTTCCTTTTCAAGTACTTTGTATTTTTCTTTTAATTCATTATATTCAATACAAGGTGTGGAGTTTTCAAATGAAGAGCATGATGGAGATTCAAACACATTATTTTGGAGTCTACATTCACATTTGCTTTCAAAGTTTTATTTTCTAAACGTAGTTTTGCATTAGCCTTTTTTAATTTCGTAATCTTACGTTTAGTAGTTTGTAGCAATTGTAATGTAGAACTAGAAGTGCAAAAGATAGAATTTGATTTCCTTACATTGCTATCGGAAGAGGCAAGATTTGAACATATAGTTCCTTTGACATCGTTTTGGCACTCCTCTTACGAAGATAGTATTTCTTCTTCTCTTTCACTTGATGTGCACTTCATGGATTCGTCATGAGAGGAGCTTTCTTGAAACTTTGTGCAAGCTTGTATGTACTCCAAATCTTGTGTTTGTTCCATACCTGTAAGAGGAAAATCAGTCATTTCTTCATGAAATTTCCATACATTGTACGCACTAGAAAAATAATATATTAATTTGAAGATATCTTGAGATAAAGCACAGAAAATATAATTCATAGCTTTTGCATTTAGGTGACGCTCTTGTTTATGTGATTTGTCCAGTGGTCTTGTTATTGCTATATCCCAAGCATTGATATCTAATGTTTTAATAAACCTTTCCATTAAAAATTTCCACCCTTTATAATTTCTTCCTTCGAATAAAGGTGGTACAAGAGATTTTTCTTCTTCATAAAAATTTCCCCCATTAACAGAAGCGAGATCATGAGACGCCATTATTCCTGGTTGTTAAGCCAATTTGGAAAAACCTAGCTCTGATACCACTTGTTGGATCAGTAGGCGCCCTTAGAGGGGGGTGAATAAGGGTTTTAAAAACTTTTAAGCTTTAATAGAAAACTTTTGATGTTTTGATCAAAGTAGGTTAAATCAAAAGCAAGGAGATAATGAAATTAGAAATGAGATCAATTTTAATAGACAAGAAAAGACATGATTACATTTATAAAATTGATTACAAAATCTGATTTCAATGACGCTAGAAATCGAAGCGAATAATATGAAAACCCTTTTTGTTTTATATACCGACTCATATCCCCACGAACCGGTTGGCTTTAGCCGATCTCTCCCCAGATACAGCCTCAAGCCGCTCTAGCCAATCTATCACCAGAAAGGCCTCGAGCCCCCCTAGACCTACTCCCTAGACCTAGTCGCCAACACGAGGCGAATTACTCCCGAAGTCCTAACCAGACCTAGTCGCCAACACGAGGCGAATTCACGAACCGATTACAAAGATAAAAGTAAAAGATAAATACAAAAGATAAATATACTACTCCCTATGAGGTAATCTGAAGGAGACGCCGAAGAATTGCTGAAGATCATTGAAGTCCAAGTGTGCGTTCTTCGCATTGAGTTAGCGTGTTGATCCAAGCCTCCTTTGATTCCTCCTTTTGAAATATGAGCGGGAGATGTGTTGATCTGAAATACGGCCCTCACAAAGTTTCTGAAATGATGGAATAGGGCTCTTGACAATCATAAGTCGGAGAAGACAAAATCCTTCGATTTATAGAATTTGAGATAACGCCGGGGTTAAGTCCTAATGCTTGGCATTGTCCATGTATAGCAATATATTAATGGCTATGATCTTCAGAAGAGGAAGGATATTATGCACTTTAGGAATGTTTTATTTTAGGCAATATCAACGCTGGCGTTAAGGCTAATGCGGCGCGTTGGGAAAATCATTCCTAATGTTCCTCCTGCAATCACGGCTGCTTTCTCCTTGCCAAATTCTCCGATCGGATAGCGCCCAGCGTTAAGACTAACGCCTGGCGTTGAGATTCATTCTTTAATCAGACGACACGCTATCTTCTCCAAACAGCATCTTCGTCGAATGCCATTTTTGTCGAACGGATAGCGCCCAGCGTTAAGAGCTAACGCCTGGCGTTGAGTTTCATCCTTAATTAGTTTGCACCCCAATTCGTCGAATAGATAATTTCGTCAAACATAATTCGTCGAACTGGCTTCATCTTTCGTCGAACGCAATTTCGTCGAACGGAGTTCATCGAACGGGCTTCTTCTTTCGTCGTCCGCAATTTCGTCGAATGCCAGAGCGTCGAATGCAGTTACTATTTCGTCGAATGAAGCTTTAAGTTCGTCGACCGCAAATTCGTCAAACGCAACTTTTCATTTAGCGCTAACGCCCAGCGTTAAGCGTAACGCCTGGCGTTAAGCAAGTTTCAATCCTTCAGCTTGTGGTTAGTGCCAGACCATTGTTGCAGCTACCTGGTGTCAAAACTGTCCATACCTATATGCTAAAAACACAATGGTAAACAAGATCAAATACAAGTAGTATTTTTTATTCTCAAATTAAAGGGATGCGGAAAACCATGTTCCAACACTCCAACCTCTAGTGGAGTAGATCTGTTCTTCCCCCCTTCCATTTAGAACCTCTTCATGATTCGATCCGCATAGCACTTTTGGGAAACGAGCATACCGCTCTCGTTTCTCTCCACTTCGAGCCCAAGGAAATGGTGGAGCTCACCCAAATCCTTCATCTCGAATCTGATAGCTAGCTCAGCACGAAGCCTAGCTACCTCCACATTAGAATTACCCATGACAATCATATCGTCAACGTACAGCAGCACCAAGACCGGAAGCTCCCTTGTCTTCTTTACGAATAAGCATGAATCTGAATCAGAAGCAAAGTATCCGCAGAACTGGAGGTATTCTGCGATCTTCCCGTACCACGCCCGAGGCGCTTGCTTCAAGTCGTAAAGAGCCTTCTTGAGATTGCAAACATATCATGGGTGCTCTTCGGATAGATAACCAGGTGGCTGAACCATGAAGATATCCTTGTCAATCTCACCATATAAGAAAGCGTTCTTCACGTCGAGTTGCCAAATCTTCCACCCTTGGCACGCTGCCAATACGATCACCACCCAGACCGAAGTAATCTTGGCAACGGGGCTAAATGTTTCTTCATAATCCTCCCCATACTTCTGAGAGAAACCTCGAGCTACAAGGCGAGCCTTGTACCGCTCAATACTTCCATCAGCCTTCTTCTTTAGTTTGAAAACCCACTTGCAAGTCACCAGAGTAACTCCCCAAACCTTAGGCACCAAGTCCCAAGTCTCATTTTTCCTGAGGGCATCCATCTCTTTATCCATGGCTCCTTCCCACTCCTTGACTCCAATGACATTTTCATAACAAGATGGCTCTCTCTCATTTAGGGGACCTGCGAAGAAACATGAGACAAAACTCACCAAGTTCCCGCCCGTATACCGATCAGGTGGAATAATGGTCCTCTTGGACCTCCACAGAGCTTGACTCTGAACCACCTCTTCAACTGCAGCTTCTGGACTAGCTCTCCTTCCAGGTAGACATGGATCATCGCTCCCCCTGCTTCCAGAACATGAACCACCTGACTCAGAGATAGAAATACCTGGAGCACCTGGAGAAACAGGCAACTCCACCAGAACTTCCCTTGCAGCTTCCTCTGGTCCACCATCTATCCTACTTCCTTTTAACTCTACAGAAGAGCTACCTTGGTATGACATCAGCTCGTCAAATACCAGATCCCTAGAGACCACATATCTCCGTGTCTCGGGATCCATTTATCTCCACCCTTTCTTCTGGTCATCATAACTGACGAAGACTAGTTTCCTTGCCTTTGCATCTAGCTTCGTTCGAAGGGCATCCAGAACATGCACATAGCAGGTAGAACCAAACACTCGAAAGTGTTCCACGCATGGCTTCTCCTTGAACATCAACTCATGAGGGGTCTTCATGTTGATGGGACTGAGAGGCATCCGATTGATAACATTGGCCGCATAAGACATTCTCTCTGCCCAGAAGAACTTTGGGATACTCTTGGCATGAAGCCAACAATTGCAGGTCTCCATCAGATGACGGATCTTCCGCTCTGCAACTCTGTTCTATTGTGGAGTCTGAGCACAAGAAAGCTCCCTTTGGAAGCCATACTTCCTGCAGAAGTTAAAGAACGCCTTGGAGGTGAGCTCCCCTCCGTTGTCAGTTCTGAACCTCTTGACCCGCAGGTTAAGCCGACTTTCCACCAGCTCCTTGAACTCCACAAACCTCTCGAACGCCTCTGACTTCTCCTTCAGAAAATATACCCAAGTATATCTGGTGAAGTCATCAACCAAAATCAGCATATACCTGCTACCTCCAAGATTGGCAGTGTGGGTAGGTCCAAACAAATCACCATGGATGCACTCCAACGGTCTTTTACATCTGCTTTGTGATTTGTCAAATGGAAGTCGTTGAGCCTTACCAAACTGATAACCTGCACAAACGTGACCATCTCCGAAAGATGACAAGGTAGGAAGACCTTTCACCAGGCCTCTTCCCGCCATAGCCTTTAACTTATCCATCCCAACATGCCCAAGTCTTTCGTGCCAGATAGGGGCACTGTCGTTAGCCCTCATCTTATCAACATAAGAACTTATTGAAAGAACAAATAAGTCCTTCACCCGTCTCCCTATATGATTGACCTCAGCTTTCACAGCTGAAACATTTCAGAGAAATTTCACTTATGTTGGACCGAATAGAACGTGATAGCCAGCATCCACCGCATTGGTCACCGAGAAGAGGTTCTTCTTCATCCCCGGAACATGATAGACACTCTTCAATGTAAGAGTACCTCTATCATCGTTCAAAGAAACCACACCCCCTTCTCTACTGCATGTATAGTATCATCAGCCGTAATGATAGCTTCATTACCTATATATGTCTGCAATGAGGAGAACTTCGACTCATCCCCGGTGAGGTGATGACCACACCCAGAGTCCACTATCCAATCATCCTAATAGTTGATGGAAGTCATAGCCCGAACACACGTGCCCGTCATGAATACACCTCCACCACTCCAACTATCTTTAGAATTGGAACCAGCCTCCTCCTTTCTTGCAGCATGCCCTGGCTAAAGATTAACTTGGCAGTCTCTCTTGAAATGACCAAGCTTGTTGCACCTGAAGCATCTAGGTCCTTCCTTATTCTTCCCATCATGCTTAGGAGCATAGCTCCTCTCCTACTGATATGAAGTAGACGGACCATCATCTCCAGATGTCTTCTTCTTCTTGTCCCATCTCTTCAACTTGCCAGAGAAGAGAACCTCACCTTCTCCCCCAGAGACAAACATTCCAGCCATTTGCTTAGGCAAACTCTCTTGCGAAGCAAGTAAGTTCTCCAGCTCCAGCAACGATGGTTGATTGGCCCATCCTTGAACAGAAGTAACAAAGGCCACATACTCCCTCTACAAGCCGCAGATAATGTGCCTCTTCAGCTTAGCTTTTGAAATAGGCTCATCCGGGTCCAAAGCCGATATCTCTGCGCAAAGGTTCTTCATCTTCAATAAGAACGTTGAGATTGATAATTCTCCCGGAGTTGCTTTCGCCAACTCATTCTCCAAGAACTGTAGCCTAGCTACATTCTTATTATTGAACAAGCCATCCAAGGCTATCCAAATTTCAGCAGCTAATCTACATCTGATGATGTGATCAAATAGCTCTGGAATGATATCTCTCTTGAGAGTGAACTCCGCCTTAGCATTCGTTCTCTTCCAAGCCTTCACAAGCTTAGCATTCCCTTCAGCAGGAATAACAACTTTTCTTGCTTCTCCTCCTACAACCTCCCACAAATCCTCGCCAAGAAGATAGCTCTCCATGCAAGACTTCCACTTCTTGAAGTTAGTCTGCGTAAGGAGCTCAATACCAAGACCTCTAGCATATCCTCCTTCCATTGTTATCCCACTGGTTGTTAACCACCTTGAGGAACCCGAGAGAAGTATCAGCAGCTACTGCTCAGCAACCTCCCTCTGATACCAAGTTAAAAAACATGAGGTCCGGAGATGAAGTAAAAATGCGGAACACTTCACAAAACTTTCCATAAATCTAATAACACAATGACAATGGGAAGACCGAATAGTGCTTTGGTATTAACTATCTCTTTATAATTCGAGGTATACATGGCGAGACATGATTCATAAGAATCACGGAGGAGAGAAGCACAAACACAAAAGTAAGCAAGCTGCTGACAACCTGACGACTTGAGACAGCCAGACCGCGCGAACAAACAAGCCAGACGAGAAGCACCTGAGACTGCATGAACAGAGCAAAAGCCGCACCTGCCAGACCGCAACCACAGATCTCATGTGCTGCTGCTTTATTCAACTGCTGAAAGTCAACTCGTTCGCACTCCTTGATCGCCCAGACCGCACGGTCTTGATGACAGAAGAACCCGCGAACTCTTGCCAATGAAAACTGCTTCCTGATGCAGACCACAACTCAAGATCGCCTGGCCACTTAAGAGACCACAAATCAAGATCGCCTGGCCACTTAAGACCGCCTGATCAACTGAGTTCGCTGTACAGTCCAAGAACACCTAAACACAGTCCCCCGTACTGGTTTATTCAAAGATGGAAGAAGGGAGAAAAGCTGACCGCCAGCTGTTAGTTGCTAACCTACAAACAAACAAACCAGTCAGTCAAAATCTCAGACCATGCGACCTCAAATTAACACTGGCACAATCAAGCCAACTTTGGTTCTTACAGTTCTCGTTAATGACGGGCCCTGCACCCCTATTTATAGGCGAGCAGACGGATGTCGTCACAGCACGAACTGGGATACAATAATCGGCCATCAGATCGCCAGCGGTCTCACAAGACAGACCGCCTGAGCTCAGCAAGGCTAAAGCTCCCTTATTGAACCATGCGGTTATTCACAAACCGCCCGGTTACCGCGGTCTCCAAAAACAGACCGCCCGGTCTTATTGCTTGAACATCTGGCTGACTTGAACAAGTTGCTAGAACAACCCGCGCGAGCTGCTTGGATAAACATGCGGTCTCCCAGATCAGACCGCCCAGATCAGACTGATTGAGACAGAACCGGCCAGAGCACCAGCGCAGACCGCGCGGGCTCTGCCCTTCAGACCTCCCAGCACCATTCCACTTCCACTTCAAAAATTTAACAGTAGACATAGTCATATGAACTATATGTATAAACAGTTTACCAGGATTGACTATATAAGCGAGAGATATATTGCAATAAGTTCGGCAAATATTCATAAGTAAATCATATAAACATTTATATGTATAGTAAGAAAATTTAAAAGAGACTGATCAGCTCTAAAAGGAAAAAAAAGAAAATGAATCATTAATACTGAAAATAAAATAGTTCTGAGGAGGGACTCAACCATTTGCAACCCAACCTACAGTCTGCCACACATACACCGATTACACTGATTCACCAATAGGCACTGTGGTGGTGGTTATCTGTTCCAACACAACCAACAGTCCAAAAACAACTCATCATAAGAAAATGAAAAAAAATCCATAAAATTCCAATTAAAATAGCCTAACATGACGAATTCGTCGAGACCTTACGTTGCATTCGACGGAAACACTCGATGAATCAACTTGACTACTCGACGAATTTGATGTTACCATTCGACAAATCTTCTAACTACTTGACAAAATATACAACTTGACCATTCGACAAATTTTCAAAACCCCTCGACGAATTCGACGAATCTACTCGACGTATTATACAACTTACTCGACGTATTCGACTAAACTACTTATTGAGTTTGACTAAAACTACTCTACTCCGCAAAATGACTTCTACTTATCGATTCAATGTGAATACTCGACGAATTACTCGTGATCACTCGATGAATAACTACTCACTCGACGAATTCGGCGAATCTACTCGACGAATTATACTTAACCTCTCACAATTACTCGACGAATCCAAACAGCTACTTGATCAAACACGTATCTATGAGTTTACGACAGAACATTTACCATACTCACATGCACAAGGAGATTTAAGAAAGGGAGGATAAAGACTTTGGACAAAGAAAAAAAGAGGGGAAAGTCCATCACTTGCCTCAAATCTCTCGATTTCTGGCCTCCAATGCACTCCACGCCAAGGATCGGCCAATCAACAATCACAAGAAGTAATTTTTGAAACTTTTTAGATGAAAAGGAAGGTTAGGGCTACACACTCCAACCTCAAAAATCCACGAACCTAAAATTGCTCACCGCATACACGAAGATCTCAGCAAGAGCTTTCTAAATTTACCCTCCGACAAAGATTTCTTGAACTACAGCGGCCGCCCAAAGCCTTCGGAAGAACGCCGCTCCCTCTAGATCGCGCGACTCACTCGATTCGGCAGAACGAAGAAGAAGAAAGAATAAAGCCTAATTTCTAAGGATAGCCTTTTATAAGAGGATAATAAAATAATTTTATAATAGAGAATCTTAAGAAAAATTAATGAGCTCTCAAAATAGATCGCATCGCAACGAAACTTCACTAACATGCTTAAAATTAATTAAATTAATTTTCTAAAGTCTAAAATCTCAATTCTGGTAAATTCAAAAGACGATTAAATTGACCAAACGGACGCAAAATCACACAAATTACAGCGCACCGGAAAACTCCACGCAAACGTAACGCCCTTACGAGAATATTATGTCATTAATAAGATTAAAATAATTATCTAAAATTCAGGGGTGTTACAATCCCCGCATCTAAGAGTTTGATAACCTCAGCCTTAACGACTTCTTTCATATTTGGGTTGAGCCGTCATTGAGGCTAGACTTTATTGCGAGAATTATCTTCAAGGAAGATTTTGTTAGTGCAGAAAGAGGGGTTAATCCCCTTGGTATAAGATATCTGCCATGCAATTGTGTGGCAGTGATTACTTAAAACTAGTGTCAATTCAAAAATTTCAGAATCGCTCAGCTCAGATGAGACGATGATGGACAGTTTAGAATTTTTTTCAAAAATCAAATATTTTAGATGAGGGGGGAGTTATTTTAATTCTAAGATTGGTGGTTCTTCATATGAAGTTTTAATTTTCAGTTTTCCTAAGTGTAGTGGCTTGGATGAGGTGGGGTGAGAAACCTTTTCTAAATAGAAGAGCTCGGCGAGCTTGGAATCGTCATTGGATGAGGAGACTAACTCGGGAAGCGAAGAAAACTCATTCTCAAAACACTCTTCTAAGTAGAAATAGGAATCATCATTTTCTAAGGCATTTATCATCGAGGGCCTTATACTAAACGTAACTTCTGTTGGAGTTTCTAATATGATCTCAAAGCAATCAACAGTTAGTCTTGCTGCCAACGCAATATGAGCCTATGGGGTTGCACATAAAAGCGCTTGGAGAAGTTGGAGAAAGGATTGTGTTTGTCTTACTCATATTGGATATGAGTAGTGGACCAATCCTGTGACTGCTTGGAATAATGTTGAGAATGTCTCAACGGGAAATCGTTTAAAGGGTTTAAACGAATGGGTTTATACATGACAAATTCGGCTAAAGGGTTTAACCAAATTGTGTCAAATTCAGCTAATGTGATTAACCGAATTATGTTGATTCGACTAATGAAATTCGGCTAATATGATTAACCGAATTTATTACAGATTCGACTAAAGGGTTTAGCCGAATCAGGTCAGTTCGACGAAAGGGTTTCGCCGAATTTATATAGCCGAATTCATATAGACAAATTCGTCGAAATGGTTTCGCCAAATTCGGTTATAGTGATTAGTCGAATTCGGTTATAGTGATTAGCCGAATTCGGTTAATTTGATTAGTCGAATTCGGCGAATGTAAATCTGGACATATATTCTGATTTTCCCTCTGGTCTGCGGATAGCCTTTCCTATACCTTGCGTATATAAAGGCATGCGATTAGGTCTTCGATACATACGGTTTTAGACTTAATCCCTTTGGCGATTTAGAAGAACTGCCGACCGGAACTGTTCCGCGCGAGGGCACGTTCTTCCCGTTCGCCGATCGTGTTCCGTCACCGCTTGTCGCCGCCGTCAGTCGCCGCCTCCTCTGGATCGGATCTAGCAGTCCGTGGGGACATTGAGAGCTTCCTTCTCTGACCTAGTTCTTGTACTACAAGAAGCTAAGGTTCTCCATCGTTCGTGTGGATCGCTGTAGAGGAGCCGATACATTTCGGTTCTTTGAACACAGATTTCGGATTTCTCTTTGGAGCACCTTGGTTGAGTATTGACTCAATCCCGCGAAGGTATATTGTATTTGCTTTCTTATTCTCTTGAATCATGAAAACAGCAAGGTTCATTAGATTCTCTTGGGTTGTTCTTGTTTATTTCCGCTGCGCATATTTGAATCATGAAAACCGAGACCACCGCCAGGGGCGCTGCCCCTTGGACCCCGTTAGGGGCTCTGCCCCTAAGACCCCGCCAGGGGCGCGGCCCCTTGGAACCCCGCCAGGAACGCATGTGATTGCGTTGCGATTTTCATGTTTTAGAGGATGTTTCTCCTCTGCAGTAACCGTCCGGCAAAATGGTTTGTGAAACCAAATGTTTAGATTATTGAATCTGACATGAGAGATGAGCTTGTCTACTGCAGTTGTGGAGTTGTTGTTCATATGTCCAATGCATGGATATCTGGAGATTTAGAAGTGTTCTAAATGCTCAGATTTAGCCCTGTTTTGTCAAAGTGTTGATAGACTGTTTTTGTGCACATCTAGGATGTATCTGGAATGTGAATGTTGTATTTTATTTTCTGATTGTGCACTGTGATTAAATGTTAATCATGATTAAAATGTTAATCACTTGAAATAAAAATCCCTTATCTAATATTAAGTATTCGGATGCCTTCCGATGGATGACACTCTTCCTGCCTCGATCGATGAAGTGTGGGCTTGCCAAAGCAAGTTGCATTAATCTATCTTGGTAAGGGTGCGAGCGGATAATTGTGATATCCCACTATCGACATCGGGTCAAACTTAACTAGGTGACCTCAAAGGTTGAGTGCCTAGAGGCATAGGGTTGGCATGCTCCATATGATGGATGCGAATAAAGAGTTATTCACCAACCGTACAAGAGTTGCATAGTGATACAATTGACAAACGTTGTCTACCTAAATAACCGCATTATGAGAGGAACGCCAAAGCGGACTCGTGGTGTTGGTGAAATACGGATCTTGTCCACTAAGAGAGCAGCTCGCATAAACTCTCCGAATCGATGTCAAGGGTTATTGATTTGATTAAAATAGTGGGAGCTCTTTAATAAAAGTCCTTATTAAAATATATATAAAATGTATTTTGAAATATAGTACTAAAATTTTACTTTGCAAAATTCCTTATAGAATATCCATGGCAAGTGGATCTCATTCCGCCTTGTCCCTGAGAGTGATCCTTGAGAAGGATAAGCTAAATGGGACAAATTTCCTTGATTGGTATAGAAACCTGAGAATTGTTCTCAGGCAAGAGCGCAAGCTCTATGTCTTGGAAGAAGATCCCCCTGAAGAGCCAGCCTCTAATGCACCATGTGCAGATAAAGATACTTATAAGAAGTATGGAGATGACTCCTTGGATGTTGAATGCCTTATGCTCGTGACTATGAACTCTGAGCTTCAGAAGCAGCATGAGAACATGAGTTGGTATGAGATGGTTGAGCACCTGAAGAAAATGTTTCAAGGGCAAGCTCGCCAAGAGAGGTTCGATATATCCAGGGTGTTATTTCAGTGTAAGATGGGAGCTCGAGACCCAGTAGGAACTCATGTACTCAAGATGATTGGGTATATAGAGAGCCTTGAAAGACTGGGGTTTCCTTTGAGCCAAGAGTTGGCCACTGATCTGATCCTGCAATCGTTGCCGGGCAGTTACGAGCAGTTTGTCTTAAATTACAATATGAATGAAATTGACAAGACACTGCCCGAGCCCCTAGGCATGTTAAGAACTGCCGAGATCAACATGAAGAAGACCAAGCCTGCTAGCCCCATACTGATGGTGCATAAAGGCAAGGGCAAGGTCAAGGGAACCAAGAAGACTAAGGTAGGACCTAAGTCACATCTTGATCCCAAGTCTTCAGCACTGAAAAAGAAAGGATTGGCTAAGGAAGGGAAGTGCCACCATTGTGGTAAAGCAGGGCACTGGAGGATGAACTGTCCTCGGTATCTAGAAGATCTGCAGAAGAAGAAGGGAAGTATGACTTCCACTTCAGGTATTTTCGTTATAGAAATAAACCTTTCTGCTCCTTCATCTTGGGTATTGGATACCGGATGTGGTTCTCACATTTGTATAAATGTGCAGGAACTGAGAAGGAGAAGAATGCTGGGTAAATGTGAGGTAGACCTGCGCGTTGGGAATGGAGCAAGAGTTGCTGCCGTCGCCGTTGGTGTTTTCTGTCTTTCTTTGCCCACAGGGCTTGTAATAGAACTAGATAATTGTTATTATGTTCCGGCCATAACTAGAAACATTATCTCTATTTCATGTTTGGACATGATTGGTTTTTCTTTCGTAATTAAGAACAATTGTTGTTCTATTTATAAGAATGATGTTTGTTATGGCGTAGCCCAAATGTTTAATGGTTTATATGTTTTGAACTTAGACCATCCGATCTATAACATAGAAAATACTAAAAGACTAAAAACAAATGATTCAAATCCTACGTACCTTTGGCATTGTCGTTTAGGCCATATAAATGAGAAACGCATATCCAAGCTCCATAAAGATGGACTACTGGACTCATTTGATTATGAATCATTTGAGAGATGCGATTCATGTTTGTTGGGCAAGATGACGAAAGCCCCTTTCACTAGTTGTAATGAGAGGGCTAATGATCTCTTGGGTATAATACATAGTGATGTATGCTGACCTATGAGTTCTATGTCTAGAGGTGGGTTCTACTACTTCGTTACATTTACTGATGATTTCAGTAGATACGGATATGTGTTTCTTATGAAGAACAAATCCGAGACCTTTGAAAAGTTCAAAGTGTTTAAAAATGAAGTGGAGAACCAACTGGGAAAAAGGATAAAAGCACTCTGATCTGATCGAGGTGGCGAATATCTGAGTCATGAGTTTCGTGATCATCTGAAAGAGTGTGGTATTGTATCACCGCTCACTCCGCCCGGAACACCTCAGCATAATGGTGTTTCTGAGAGGAGGAATCGTACCTTGTTAGACATGGTGCGGTCGATGATGAGTCATGCAGATTTGCCCGTTTCCTTTTGGGGTTTTGCTTTAGAGACTGCTTTCACACTAAATCGAGTTCCAACGAAAACGGTTCTAAAGACAGCATATGAGATATAGACTGGGAAGCGTCCTAGTATGTCGTTCATCCAGATTTGGGGCTCTAAGGCATATGTGCGATGTCAAATGCCTGACAAGCTGGAACCCAAATCGGATAAATGTTATCTCGTGGGGTATCCTAGGGAAACCAAAGGATACTACTTCTACTTGCCGTCTGAGGGCAAAGTTTTTGTCGCAAGGACTGGCGTCTTTTTGGAGAAAGAGTTCTTATCCAGAAAGACTGCAAAGGTAGAACTTGAAGAAGTTCAAGAGCCACAAACAATGAATGAACCGGAACTGGAACCTGAGCAAGGACTACAAGAAGTTGTAGCTGGAGAGCCTGATCAAGAAACACAAGTCCTACGTAGATCTGGTAGACCAAGATTTGAGCCTGAGAGATATGGATTTCTCATGACTCAAATAGGTAATGTGTTGCTTATGGATCATGATGATGAGCCTGCAACCTACCAAGAGGCTATGAATGGACCCGACTCTGAGAAGTGGCTTGAGGCCATGAAATCTGAAATGGACTCCATGTATGCAAACCAAGTTTGGACCTTGGTGGAACCACCTGAAGGGGTATGACCCATAGGGTGCAAGTGGGTCTTCAAGAAGAAGACCGACATGGATGGGAATATACATACATTCAAAGGCCAGTTGGTGGCTAAAGGTTTCAGGCAAATTCATGGTGTTGACTATGATGAAACCTTTTCCCCTGTAGCTATGGTCAAGTCCATCAGAATTCTACTTGCTATTGCTGCGTATTATGATACGAGATCTGGCAAATGGACGTCAAAACGGCTTTCCTTAATGGAAACCTCCTTGAGGAAGTGTATATGACACAACCCGAGGGTTTTGTATCTCCAAGTGAAGCCACTAAAATATGCAAGTTGAATCGATCCATTTATGGATTGAAACAAGCTTCTCGAAGTTAGAATCTGCGTTTTGATGAGAAGATCAAAGAGTTTGGTTTCATCAAGAACGAAGATGAGCCTTGTGTTTACAAGAAGATTAGTGGGAGCATTGTTGTCTTCCTGATATTGTATGTAGATGACATACTGTTGATCGGGAATGACATTCCGACCCTGCAAGTTGTTAAGAACAACCTAGGGAAGTGCTTTTCTATGAAAGACTTGGACGAAGCGACTTACATACTTGGTATTAAGATCTATAGAGATAGATCGAAGAAGTTGCTGGGTTTGACCCAGAGTACATACATTGACAGGGTGTTGAAACGGTTCAACATGCTTGAGTCCAAGAAAGGATTCTTACCCATGTCACATAGTGTGAGTCTCTCTAAGGACCAATGTCCAAAATCTTTGGAAGATAAGGATCGCATGAAGTTGATTCCATATGCTTCGGAAATTGGATAAATCATGTATGCAATGTTATGTACTCGACCCGATGTCTCATATGCTTTAAGCATGACTAGCAGGTATCAGTCTGATCCGTGTGATTGTCACTGGATCGCAGTCAAGAATATCTTAAAGTACTTGAGAAGGACTAAGGATACATTCTTGGTGTTTGGTGGAGAGGAAGATCTCGTTGTAAAGGGTTACACCAATGCAAGCTTCCAGACTGATAGAGATGACTCAAAGTCACAGTCAGGTTTTGTGTTTTGCCTTAATGGAGGAGCTGTAAGCTGGAAGAGTTCCAAGCAAGAGACAGTTGCTGATTCTTTGACTGAGGCCTAGTATATCGCTGCAGCGAATGCGGCGAAGGAGGCTGTGTGGATTAGGAAATTCATCAGCGAGCTTGATGTAGTTCCTAGCATTGTTGATCCCGTAGTTCTCTACTGTGACAACAACGGTGCAATTTCATAAGCTAAGGAACCTAGATCTCATCAGCGCTCCAAGCACATACTTCGGCGCTTCCATCTTATTCGAGAGATTGTCGATCGAGGAGATGTGAGGATTTGCAGAGTACCGACTAAAGAAAATATAGCGGATCCATTAACAAAGCCTCTTGCGCAAAAGAAGCATGATGGTCATGTTAGATCAATGGGTATTAGATACCTAAATGATTATCTTTAGTGGGAGCCTCATGGATTGCATATTTGTTGGTTGTTTGTTCATTGGATGAATTGTAAAACGTACTATGTATTTCATTTTATATTTAAGGCAAGTTCTTTTATTATGTCATTTATATCTGTCTGATAAGATTAATTAGCATAATAAATTCCCTTAGAGTGTTTGCTTCCATTGGAATTCAAGTACGTGACTTGAATGTGAGGATATATGTTTAAATGAAGCTTCATTCTTAAATGGTCCCTGGTCGAGGTATCATCCTAGAAATTTAGGGCGAGGATGAGACCATAAGACTAGCATGTGCGTTGACTGATTACCGGTTCTCACAGGTCATGATATTGTGATATTAAGTCATCACATGGGTACTTGTTAAGAACTAGTTGTACTAGACAGACCCACCATGAGACTACTTTGTGGATTGTTTTATGAACGTGTCACAAGTAGGTCTCAAGTGACAATGGTGTTTGTGGTCCTTTGACCTGAAGTCATAGCATTCATCAGGTGAGGAAGAGCGTACTTTGATTCCATCTAAAGTCTTATCTTGAGAAAGGTTGACAAAAAGGGTGGTTGTTGGGTATGTTACAAATCATTTGGATGTTTGTGTATGAGCCGAAAAGGGATTTGTCCTCCTGTATGACAGGAGTTACATCCATGGGCCTCTTGATGGAATGAGACTGAGAAATGCATGGCCATGCTTGGTTGAGTCAATATATGATATTGAGCTCACCAATTTCAGACAGTCTATTCAAGATCAGGAAATTGGGATTGAACAATTATGAGGGTGACACGGTCCATGCCTCTAGTTCTATCCGGATGTAAAGGACAAAGGGACATGACAACACTGATACATTGGTCATGACAGGCTTGTTGAGTTATGAACTCTTATTGCTTGGGTAGCAATGATGTATTGCTAGATGCTGCTCATTTTTTGTGAGACTTTTGTTGATACTTTGTGATCAAGTGGGAGACTGTTGGAGTTTCTGAGATGATCTCAAAGCAATCAACAGTTAGTCTTGCTGCCAACGCAATATGAGCCTATGGGGTCACACATAAAAGCGCTTGGAGAAGTTGGAGAAAGGATTGTGTTGGCCTTACTCATATTGGATATGAGTAGAGGACCAATCATGTGACTGCTTGGAATAAAGTTGAGAATGTCTCAACGGGAAATCGTTTAAAGGGTTTAAACGAATGGGCTTATACATGACAAATTCGGCTAAAGGGTTTAACCAAATTGTGTCAAATTCGGCTAATGTGATTAACCGAATTATGTTGATTCGACTAATGAAATTCGGCTAATATGATTAACCGAATTTATTACAGATTCGACTAAAGGGTTTAGCCGAATCAGGTCAGTTCGACGAAAGGGTTTCGCCGAATTTATATAGCCGAATTCATATAGACGAATTCGTCGAAATGGTTTCGCCAAATTCGGTTATAGTGATTAGTCGAATTCGGTTATAGTGATTAGCCGAATTCGGTTAATTAGATTAGTCAAATTCGGCGAATGTAAATCTGGACATATATTCTGATTTTCCCTCTGGTCTGCGGATAGCCTTTCCTATACCTTGCGTATATAAAGGCATGCGATTAGGTCTTCGATACATACGGTTTTAGACTTAATCCCCTTGGCGATTTAGAAGAACTGTCGACCGGAACTATTCCGCGAGAGGGCACGTTCTTCCCGTCCGCCGATCGTGTTCCGTCGCCGCTTGTCGCCATCGTCAGTCGCCGCCTCCCCTGGATCGGATCTAGCAGTCCATGGGGACGTTGAGAGCTTCCTTCTCCGACCTAGTTCTTGTACGACAAGAAGCTAGGGTTCTCCATCGTTCGTGTGGTTCGCTGTAGAGGAGCCGATACATTTCGGTTCTTGGAACTCAGATTTCGGATTTCTCTTTGGAGCACCTTGGTTGAGTATTGACTCAATCCCGCGAAGGTATATTGTATTTGCTTTCTTATTCTCTTGAATCATGAAAACCGAAAGGTCCATTAGATTCTTTTGGGTTGTTCTTGTTTATTTCCGCTGCGCATATTTGATATGTCATCCCTTATGAAGGGTTATAGAAAACCCAACAACTTCATCATCTACAACCCGTAGGATGAGCTTTCTGTTACTAACATCAATAATCGCACGAGAGGTGGCGTGGATGGGGAGACCGAGTATGAGTGGTACTTCGGCATCCTCTTCGTTATCAAGAAAAATGAAGTCCACCGAAAAGATGAACTTGTCAACCTTGATGAGCACGTCCTCCTCTATCCCTACTGTATATTTCATTGATCGATCTGCAAGTTGGATACTCATTCCAGTGGGGCTAGGATTTCCTAAACCTAACTTCTTGAATAAAGAAAAAGGCATAAGATCAATACTCGCTCCAACATCAGCTTAGGCGTGTTTTACCAACAAATTGCCAAATAGACATGGGGTGGAGAACCATCCCGGGTCATTAACTTTCTGGGGGCAATTTGTTGAGTACAACCATGGAGCATTCTGCATTAAGGGAAATACGTGAAATATCCTCAAGCTTTTGCTTGTTGGAGAGCAACTCCTTGAGATATTTTGCATATTTTGGCATTTAAGAGATAGCCTCGGAGAAGGGAACATTAATATGAATTTGTTTCAAAATTTCTAAAAACTTTTTATACTTTTTTATCGACGCCCTCATTCCTAAGCTTAGACAGATACAAAACATTCGAGGTAGAAGCATGCGGAGTTGAAGTAGCGGACAAATTTGAAGTTAAAATGGGAGGAGAGGGAGGAGTAGAGAAAAATACCTGGGGTTTGTCCTTTTTCGAGGCTACCTCTTTCCCACTACAGAGGGTAATCACATTTGCGCTTTCATTTGGATTTGGTTCAGTATTTCCTTGTAGGGCTCCATGCTAATGCTTGGAGAACATTTTTGCTAGTTGCCCCACTTGATTCTCTCAATTTGTGATCGATCTGGTGAGGTTCCAGATGTTCGACTCATTTGTAGCAACATACTTGGTGAAGACCTTTTCAAGTAGAGAGGGCTTCACTGGTTGTGGTGGAAAACTGGGTCGATTAAAATTTAGAGGGGGAGTTAAATTTAGAGGTTGATTTAAGTTTAACGAGCGCTGAGCATTTCCTTGGTCGCTCTATGAGAAATTTTGGTGATTCATATAACCCCCATGGTAGGTGTTGTTATACAGAGCGGTGTTCGGGTTAAATGAAGGCCGAGGTGGATATCCCATGGTGTAATCAACTTGCTCTTCGATTATAACATTATTAGCCCAAGGAGGAGTGTCAGATGATGTAAACATCTCCGCCACTTGCTTAGTTAAGCGCTCAACTGGTAAAGCTAAATTCGCAGTAGTGCCAATTTCAAAAATATCGGCTGGCTTGCTTGGTCGCGCTCGGGTCATATTCCATTGATATGCGTTCATGGCCATCTCCTCAAAAAGCTCCGGACCAGCCTCCGGGGTCTTTTTATTTAGCATACCCCCGACGGCTGCATCAATCATCTGCCTTGTTTGGAAATTCAAGCCATGTTAAAAGATTTGCACTTGTTGCCAATTTGGAAGTGCATGGTGAGGGCATCTATGCAAAAGCTCCTTGAAGTGCTTCCACGTATCATAGAGAGTCTCTGAATAAATTTGCATAAATGAGGCAATATCAGTGTGCATTTTGGCGGTCTTAGCAGGCCGGAAATACTTAGTGAGAAATTTTAACGCCATCTCGGCCCATGTAGTGATGGACACTTTAGGAAGAGAGACCAACCACTGCTTGGACTTTGAATGCAAAGAAAAAGGAAAAAGATGTAATCGAATTGCGTCAACAGTAACGCCATTGATTTTGAAAGTGTCGCAAATTTTTAAGAAATTAGAAATATGAGAGTTTGGATCTTCGTTCGGCAGACCATCGAAGGTCACCGATTGTTGCACCTTTTGTATGATGTTTGAATTGATCTCAAAGTTATTGTTCGCCACCGCGAGGTGGACAATACTTGACTGTGTACCCACCAGATTCAGTCGCGCATAATAGGACATGGTCCTTTGTTGTGCCTCATTAGGATTTGGCGGATAAGGTTCCATGTTTTCTGTGGCAGTGTACCTGATCGACTCTTCGAAGGCTAAATGTAAATCCTGATCACGAGAACGGAGGCGCCACAAAATGGTTTGCTTGATCTCTGGATCAAAAGGAATATTCGAAGAGCTACCTCAAGTCATACACTAAAAAAAGTGAAGGGGGAGAAAGAAAAGAAAGAGAAATAGAAAGGAGAGAGAATAAAAAAATTCTATTTTTTCTTTTAGGTGGATTAAGTTAATCTTGGATTTCACAAGGTCTACCCTACGAAGGGTTCACAATGTTACTAGGAGGTGTGCTGGGATGATAGCCTAAACGCCCCTTTTATGATTTTAAGTTACACCCTTAAGATTTTTGAAAATAAATCGAAAAAAAAAATTATAAAATTAATAGCTATCCTCTTTTCAAAATATCAACCCAAGTCTCCGGTAACGACGGCATAAACTTGATGAATAATTTATAGATGGATTCAATGGATGATAAATGAAATGATTGTTGATGATGTTTTCTAATTCTATATCAGATGAAGGCAAGTGTACCTTATCGTCTATAATATAGGATATGTAAAAAAAATATCAATGTCTTATTTCCCGGGACGCGTTGATTACTTCTACTTTGAGGAGGAAACAATTATCTTATCAACCAATTTTTGTGATTTGTTTTACTTAACTAAAAAGAGAACTATATTGCATGATTTAAGGAAAGGTTTAGATAATGATTAAAAGACTAGTACCCAAACTTGAATCACCTCGGCTTGAGAATAATCAAAGAGTAAATAACAAAACTCTAATTCTCTTTAAATAAATACTTTCACCGTGGAGGTTCCCAATGCATGAACACGCCTATCTCGAGGAAGTGCCCAATTGAGCTTAGGAAGAAACGACTGAACTCTCATTCTTTAATCGAATACCTAAGGCTCGTTTTACGCTACGAACGGCACTATTGGTTTTGACTCCAATCCGGGAGATTTACGTCATCCTCTCTCAAGGGGTGCGTGCAACTCTCTTTACCCTTGAGTGATCGATTCATACCTGAGCCTCCCGGCTAACTAAGTATGAGAACCTAAGTGAAAACAACATTTCAAAAATATGGCCTCACTATTTTAAAATTTTAAGGGTAAATCAAAAGTGCTTATTTTAAAGAGAAAAAAGGGCTTGAAGATCATAACTTGATTATCTCATCCTCGGATCATCTCATTTGAGTACTAATGAGAGTTTAGTTAATCATGGTGGAGGGGTAAGAGCAAGGCATGAAATAAATTTGCATGAAAATTACTAAAGGAGAGAAAGATTAAGGAAAGACAAATAAAACTTTATTCATAATAAAAGTTTATGACAAGTGCAAAAAGTGGCTACAACATTAATGAAAAAAAATTACAAGTTCACTAAAAGATGTTTCGTGAAGAGAAACTAAGAGAAATTACATGAAAAGAAGTGATATAAAATGAGAACATAAGGGAAAAATACTTTAAAATAGTAAGAACAGCTACTAGCAGCACCTCGCCACTCCAAATTTTTGAACCCTGAACTCATGGGATCTGCTGGAATTTATTGAAAAAGTTTTGCAAAGTACACGCCTTCAGTCACGCCTGTGACCTAGGGCGTGTAATATCAAGTTGACTTTCAGCTGAAGATAAGCTGACGGGATGGCGACTGGCTTGAAAATTGGTGAACACGCCCTCGGTCATGCCCGTGACCTAGGGCGTGTAATGTACGATGAGCCTCAATTTGGCGAGAGATGCGTTGCAGCATCGAGCACTCGGGACTTGATCATTACGCCCTCCCTGGTCACGTCCATGACCTAGGGCGTGTCGAGTACGGTGGCCACAATTTGGTGATAGTTGCGCTGGATCGGTCAGAGCTTGGAACTTGGTGAACACGCCCTCGGTCACGAGAGTGACCAAGGTCACGCCCGTGATACAGGGAGTGTAATCTGATTTTCCTCTATTTGGTCTCGGGATCATATCTGCGTCGGTATCGGGTTACACACCCCAGGTCATGCCCGTGACTTGGGGCGTGTACTTGAAAAATTTGCCAAAATAATTGATTTTCTGCAAAACAACAAATAATACTAAGTTAGAATAATATTTTCGAAAAGAAACTAATTAAATGCTCCAAATTCATAATGTACATAAATTTAAGTAAGAAATACATATTTTTACCATAATAAAGTAATCTAAATTAGCTTCATCAATGACCCCTTAACTTGTAAGTCTGTATGGGCATTATTATAAGTTAAGGTTACTTTCTCTATGATGATTGTTATATAGTTGTGTTCTTACTTTACTATTACTGCTGCATTGACATGCTTTTAGATAGTTGTGTTCATACTTTACTATTACTACTACATTTACATGCTTTATATAGACTGTGCCACATTTATTACCTGCTAGTTAGGGCCACTATCGCCTGCCTTTGCATAACCATACTTGTTGTCCCTTCTTTTCCTTCCACCCGCCCGGTGCCTAGGAATCACTAGGGAGGGGGGAATCTGGCTTAGTATTTAGACTAACGGCCGGTTGTGACAAACACCACTACAGAAGCACCCGGTCCGCGAGGCGGAGCACCCGATAGGAGGCCCGGTGCGGCACCATGAGCAGCAGCAGCGCACCAAGAGGGAGAAGTGTGATATAGTGACCCAGCCCGAACTCAGAGTATCCACATCAGTAGGAGCAGTTTGAGTGAGTGTCTTTGATACTATCTTCCTCGAGCGACCTTCTGTATTGAGGCACTGATGTACAGGGAACATGCCCTTAGTTTTATATTATTCAATACTCTTCTGCGTACCTTCATTATTTGGATCTCATTTGTGGACTCCTTATATATAATTTGTGATGTGATGTGGACATGGATTAATTACCAGCTTCTATTACTTAATTTTGTTATTGGCCTGTAAATGTTGAAATGCCGACAGAATCAGTGTATTATGGTGGTGACCTTCACGCGAGTTGGTGCCACCGCAAGACGGCGATTTTGGGCATAAGACCCCGAAAATGAATGCAAAAAGGGGGTCTTACAGACACCTTGTGGAAAATACATTTCAACTCAACCAGATTACTAGGAGTCCTAGGAATCCCTCCTCAAAGAATTTAGTATTGGTTCTGAGAGTCTTCATTCAAAAGACTTAGTGATTGAGCTACCTTATCAACAACTAGCTTGGTTTTGGAGAGACCTTATCAACAACACCTGGTTCTAAGAGTCACCTTACCAAAAGACTAAATTGTTCTTGGACACCTTATCAACAGTCCTGGTTTTAAGAGTCTCCTTATCAAAGGACTCGGCACTAGTAATAGTGAATTCATGCCGCGATAGAAGAGTGGACGTACCCGTGTTTGGTGAACCACTATATTTCCTGTGTTGTCGGTGTTGTTCGCATTCTCTCTATGCTTTTCATTTTCACACCATTATTTACTCTTGATTGTTGTGTTTGTGATATAATAGGGGCGTCCAGTGAAACTGTAAAAAACTGTTAAATTAATCTATGAAATGTCTTAATTACTCTATTCACCCCCTCTACAGTACATCTCAAGTGATTAACATCTCTCTTTCATCTAGGTTTACGAAAGTAGAACCCTCTGCTGTTTCTAGAGCCATGACTGTGCAAAGTCCTATTAGTTGCTTTACTTGGAAGGTGGGTCACATAACCCAGCTATGTCATAGCAGTCCTCCGAAGATAGAGAGTCGAGCGGTGGAGCACACTCATGCGGTGGGTTTGAGTTATGCGGGGAATGGGAAATCAGCGGATTCTTCCACTTCCAAATATCAACCGACCCAGTCGAGAGTCTATTCCCTTAGCCAATAGGAGGCCATTCGGCAAATCGACGTCGTGAAAGGATTGAGTTATTTGATAGCTTTCATAGCTTATAAAACTTTATTCATAATATGATGTAACATGTTTACAATTAGGCTTTGTCTTAATATTTAACTATCCATAGTGAGATCTCTTTGACACTAGAGGATCACACTCCTTTATGTCTGAGGATTTCTTGGTGTGTATCGAAGTGCCATCTGCTTTAGCAAAGGATTGATTGGAGGTAGTGTTGCCAAATGGATTCATGATGTGCATTGATAGAAGAAGTTGCATGAAGGTAGCAGATAGGAGGTTGGGACATTGACAAGGAAGCATCATTGCTACCACTATCTAAATTTGATGTAATATTTGGCATTAATTGCCTCTCGATGCAGCATGATGCATATATTGTAATATAAAGGAGATCACTCTGGGAAGGAACACCGGACGTGAGACCATTTTTTCTATTTTGCGAGGAGAGAGCAAGACGCCAATGTCTGCTCTTCAAGTGGTTAAGGCATGCAATTCATAAAGGCATGGAGTTGTTCTTCACTGTATTGGAGGCTTTAGAGCCTAAGCCCAGTTTGAGTGACATTTCAATAGTAGCATAGTTTGTAGATGTGTTTCCAAATGAACTCCCTGGGAGTTTGCTTCAGCGAGAGATCGATTTTTGTATTGAGCTTGTGTCGGGTGTCCAGCCCGTGTCATGCTCACGATACCAAATAGCACCAAAAGAGATGAAAAAGTTGAAAGTTTCATTGGAAGAGCTACTATAGCAAGTCTATGTACGCCCAAGTTCTTCACCTTGGGGGTGCACGTGCCCTATTTAAGAAAAAAGAAGCATGGAATCTTGCATCTCTGTATTGATTACCGTGATCTGAATAAGCAAACATAGAAGAACAAATATTCTATCTCGATAATCGATGACTTGTTCGATCATCTAGTTGGGTTGACTGTTTACTGAAAATTAGACTTAAAGTCTGGTTACTAGCAATTGAAAATTAGGGAATGTGACATTCCTAAAATGGGGTTCAGTACCTGCTACGGCCACTATGAGTTCACTGTAATTCCATTAAGCCTCTCTAATGCGCTGTCGGTATTCATGGACTTGATGAAATAAATGTTCCGAGAGTATTTGGACCGATTTGTTATTGTCGTCATCGATGACATATTGGTTTACTCCCAGTCGGATCAGGAGCATGCAGATCACCTACGCACAATTTTGAGCACCTTGAGGAGGCATCGACTATATGCCAAGTTCTCCAAGTGTGAGTTTTGGCTATCGCCAGTGGCATTCCTTGGTCATGTGGTTAGTGGAGAGGGTATCATGGTGGATCCATCGAAGATAGTGGATATCCGGGAGTGGACACTATTGAAAAATATGGAGGAAGTTTGAAGCTTTTTGGAACTTGTCAGCTACTATAGGTGCTCAGTGGAGAACTTCTCGAGGATCGCACATCCTCTCACCACCTTGACCAAGTAAGTGCAGAAGTTTGTTTGGTTGCCAGAGTGCATGCGAGCTTTTGAGGATCTAAAGATCCGTCTAACCATGAAGCCCATTTTGTGTTCCCCATGTGGTTTGGAAGGCTATAAAGTTTATCATGACTCCTCGGTGGATTTCTGAAATATTTGCTGATTCTGGAATGAAAGTTTGATGACATATCAATGGACTTCATATATGGAATGTCGAGGTGGGGGTAATCTTATGGGTAGATACCAACAACACTAAGTGTCTTGAGAAAGGAAACTTTGGGGTGTCATCCCATTACAGTTCCTAGTACCGTAGCGAGCCCCTTACAGGGTAATCCTCAGGAAGTCCAAGATTAACCATAAACTATAGGAGTAAGATGTTGTACAAGATTAACTTAACAATACACACACCCACACCCTGTAGTTACGGGAGATTAGTTGGTTTGGTTGTACGAGCGGTAGGCTCGGTGTTGAAGCAGCGGACTAGTTAGTCCAGTGAGCTTGTGACTCAGTAATACTTGTTGGTACGGACGGGTTGGTCCGGCGAGCCGTTGGCTCAGAAGGTTATAGTGACGGGCGGGTTAGCCCGGGGAATTTATGGCTCGGGATATAGTAGAACATGTTTGCATGTGCATGAAGGTAGTGGGTCTTTGGTATTGGATGGTCGTTCACACCGACGTCAATACGTTGATTCGGCAAGTTTGGAATTTGCACTTAGCCATAAAAGTCTGGTGGTCCAGCCAGTAAGAGTACGCAGAAGCTCTGCGGTTTTGCGTTGAGGCGTACGATAGGTCTAGGTTAGGTAGTGTGAATACCAACCTAGAGATGGGCGAGGCCCAACCCACCGCTTTTGTTCGCCACTACGGGAGTATCCTGGGAGTCTTGCTAGCTCTAAAAAGGGGGAACTAAAGATCTATGCACATAGAGTCGAAGTGTGTGAGTTGCACTTGTATGGACATAGCATAAACTGCATACCTTGCATGTCATAGCATAAACATTGCATTTCAACCCCTACCCCTATCGTATAAATTGGTTATGGGACTCTTTATACGATAGGCCTTGCTAAACGACCCCTTGGTCTATAGGTTTGTATGGGAATTCCTATAAATCAATGGTTACTTTTCTATTATATACATGTTTTTTATATACTACCTCCTACATCTTACTCCTACAATTTATGGTTAATCTTGGACTTCCCGAGGATTACCCCGTAAGGGGCTCGCTACGGTACTAGGAACTGTAATGGGATGACACACCATGTACTAATTGTCGATCATCTGACAAGCGTGTGATACTTCATTCCCAACCGGAAAGACTACTCCATGGAGAAGCTCACAGAGTTGTATGTTGACAACATAGTGCGATTGCATGGTATTCCCCATAGCATCACAAGTGATTGAGATAAGCAGTTTACATCAAAATATTGGAGGCTTATTCACCATATATTGGGTACCAAACTAAATTTTAGCACGACCTTCCACCCACAAATGGATGGGCAGACTGAGAGGACCAATAGGACCATGGAGGATATGCTCTGGATGTGCTCCTTAGATTTTGGAAAGAGATGGGAGGACCACCACTATATGATCGAATTTTCCTACAATAATAACTACGAAACAATTATTAAGATGGCACCCTTCGTGGCCCTATACGGTAGAATGTGTCGTATACCCTTATCATGGGCGGAAATGGGCGACACAAAGCTATTGAAGAGGAAAAATGTTGAAGAAGTGAATGCAATGATTCAGGAAATACACGAGAGGTTACTAATTTCCCAAGTTAGGCATGATAAGTACTATAATTCCAAGCATCGAAACATAGAGTTCTTTGCTGGCCACTAGTTTATTTAAATATCAAACAGTTCAAGATGGTATCAAGGATCCGAGACTTGAAAAAGCTAAGTTCGATGTACTTGGGACCATTAGAGATCACAGAACATATCAGTAATGTTGCATATCATCTTGCTCTATCTACAGAGCTGAGCGGTCTGCATGATGTATTCCATATTTCAGTGTTGAGGAAGGGGGTCAAAGAGCCTACTCACATTATTATGACTGATAAAGTGTCGATCAAGGGTAGGCTAATGATGAAAGTCAATACAATTCGCATCGAAGACACTAATGTCTGGCAGTTACAAAACAAATCGATAAAGATGGTCAAATTACACTGATGAAGGGCTATTGGCAGCCCATCCAGGGTGTCAGGGCAATTTCACCCCCAAAACCCCCTGGGCGAATGGTCCATGAAGGCACCTCTCGCCTAAACTCCCGCGTACCAGACCTCCCGGCACCCGCGGGGCGAATGACCCTTGAGGGCGCCACTCGTAGGGCCCTCAATCCTCTGGGCCAGTAGGGTCACCCCCACACTCGCCCGATTGTGGTTATATCTGCGCTACTCTTGCGCGAATGTCCCGCGAGTGCCCTGCGAGAGAGGCTGCACTCGCTCGGAACCCCCTTTTTGCCCTTTCTAGACCTGGGTGAATGTCCCCCTTGCTTGCTTTTTTGCCTATCTCCAGCGTGGGGCCAAACTCGACAAATACGGGGTTGTACACAATCCCCGCTCTTTGCGAGTGAGTCACTCGCTCGAAAAGAAAGTCCAACCCCATATATTTGGTGAGTTCAAGCTGACGTGGAGGGAATCTTTTAGTGGGACCCTCCACTTTGCTATATATATCTCATGATGTGGGGCTCGCTATTTGTATTCCCCTCACTATCGCTTACTTCCTCCTCCTTTCTGGGCTCTCGCAAACTGTAACTTCCATGAAACTGCAGTTGCGGCCTCTCTTCCAGGCGATGATCGATCGTCTTTCCAAGGCGCGAAAGAGGGACTCCTCAACTGCCGCCAAATATGCCCCCTGGGTTGCGTCTAAAAGGGATCCCACCTCCCCTTACAGGCCGAGGAGGGCTAAAACTGTTAGGAGTGGCCCGATGACCAATAAATCAGCATCGGCGACCCCGCCCCCTCCTCGTGATTCCGCCCATGTGTTGGAACCATAGGTTTGATTTGAGTTAGGATCCATCTTTGGTCTAAGTTTCTTTCATAACATATCCTGTATAAACTAGATCAAATCTTATTAAGACAGAAAAGAATATAATATAATCTGCGATCGACGAAAGGCTAGCAGCGCTCGACAAAATATCAAGGAAGCTGCGATCTACGAAAAGCTAACTGCGTTTGAAGAAAAGCTAGTAGCGCTCGACGAAATATCAAGGAAGCTGCGATCGACGAAAACCAAGCAGCGCTCGACGAAAGTTCTCTAAAGATGCGTTCGATGAATTCCTAGCAGCGCTCGACAAAAGTTCTTCAGCAGTTAATCAGTGATCAGATCGACGAATGCCGAGATCAGCCTGACAAACTTCAAGATGAGATCGACGAAGATGCTCAGCTTTATATATTCTCATTTCTCAGATCAACTAATATTCTAGATCTGATAAAGCAATATTTTAAATAGTGTTTACTTATATATTGCTACCCTTCTTTTGTTTGAATTATCACTGCCTCACATTAGTGATATAGCCGTTGCAGAACAAATTAATGTTATAGCCGTTGTAGAACATTAATGATATAGCCGTTGCAGAACAGCTAAAATTAAAGATGGCAGTTTACCTTCTCGAGGAGTCCAGTTAATAAAAAGCACTTTATCTCTTCCCTTTCAAGATACACAGAAGAATGAAGTGAACATAAGAGAGAGAAACTTTCCATATTACACATAGACAGAACAAGCATAGAGAACAACATATTTTATCTATCTTGTTTGCTAACTCTTCTCTGCAGATCATCTTCATCCTGAGACACCTAATCCAGATAATTTGCTCAGGATCTCAACTGCACAAGAAGAAGAAAGGAGTACTACATTGTAGAGAAGAAGCTTCCTCACCTGATTATCAAGCACTAATCAAATCAGGAGGAGCTCTTCAACATCATCAAGGATCAACTAGAGTCTTCTTAGAAAGAGAAGAACAATATATTTTTATTTTTATTTTACCTGTATAAAGGGTTATAACTCCCTTCAAAAGTTACAGCCATTGGTGGTAGGGCACCTATTCAAAAACCTGTAGTTGGGTTAGAGCACCTAATCAAAGCTCACTTGGTGTGTGGACACCTGATCAAAACTCCCTTGGTGGCAGGGCACCTGATTAATAACCTGTAGTGGATTCCTACCAAGTGTGGTAGAAGAGTAGATGTACCCAAGTATAGTGGGGAACTACTATAAAATCCTTGTGTCATCTGTGTTGTGTGTATTTTGCTGTGTTGTGTGCTGTGTTTCTTTATTTAATTTATAACTCACTCTGCATTACACATATAAGTATCACAACTTTAATTCCGCTATAAAATTAAGTGAAAAACCTTTTAAAACTCTATTCACCCTCCTCTGAAGTAAATCTAAGATCTATCCTAACCTTCAATTGGTATCAAAGTGTGGTTGATTATATAAATCACTTTCAACTGATATCAATTGCACTTTCAATTGGTATCAGAGGTTGGTTGATTGTATACAGGCTAACACCTGAATCAAAAGATCAATTAGATCTTAAAGTTATTTTAGAGTGTTATCTTTTTCATGGCTCAAGAAGAATTTTTCAGACCATCTATCTGCAATTTGAATAACTTTTCTTTATGGATAGTTAGAATTAGATTATATATGAATGCAATAGATGAAGAAATTTATAACTCTATTCTGACAGGACCTTCAACTTCATCAACATCAATAATGCTCAAAAGAAGCTGAAAAGTGTTGATGCCAAGGCTATGGATATATTAGCCCAATCAATGTCAAATGACATTTTTCAAATAGTTGCTAACTGCACTTCAGTAAGAGACATCTGGAACTCCCTCACAAGAAAGGTACCTGAATCTTCTTTCACCTCAAGTGATTCAGATACATAATCATCATCTAGTTCAAGTGAAGAAGCAGAAGAACAAAGAGCTATAGAATTCTACATGATGGCCATAAATGGGTCAAACCACAACTCAGATGCAGAATCTGAATCTGATGAGGATGAGGTAATTTCAAGTTTTGATTTTACTCCTGAAAAATTTAAATCAGATTTTAAATTACTATGTACAGATTTAATAAAATTTGAGAAAGAAATCAAATCTCTTGGAAAAGAGTTAACGGAAATAAACAATTCAACTTCTAAAAATACTAAACTTAAAGAAGATTTAAAAACATCAGAAGAACCAATTATTTCTGTGAAAAATAATTCAATTAAGGCTGAAATGTTTGAACAATCTCTTAATGAAAGAAGTATCAAAAGAATGAATATCAAAAGCACTATAAATGCCAAATTAAATGGCAGCAAACTTAGCTTAAGATTTTCATCTAATATTCAAAAGAGAAATACTCTAACTACATCTATAAAATTTGTCTCTACTAAAGAAAAAGAAATAGCATAAGACTTAATAGAAATTGTTAAAATCTTGTGTGTTCAACAAAATTCGTCGAACCAAGATCGACGAAATCAAATGACTTCGTAGAACACTGATCGACGAAAGCCGAACACAAAAATCAAGCACCATTTTCTTGTGATTAGAGCTCAACGAATCAGAGTTCAACGAACTCTAAACACAGAGAATAAATATAACTATTCCTTAATCATAGAATCAACGAAGTCACTGCACTTTGTCAACCCGAGATCGTCGAAATCAGAATAGTTTATCAAACATATATTTTAATAATTATCAAAGAAAATTTCAATTGGTAAAACATTTATCATGTACAAAGGACAATATAATGCTTAAAACTATTATAAATCTTTTTAACTCCAATTATAATCAAACAAAAAGGTTATAAGATTCACTTAAATTTTTCTATCTTAAAAACAAAGTCAGATAACTTCATGTTCTTATTGACTTTCTCAGGTCCAACAAGATTTGAGTACTCTACTCTAGTTGCATTGATCAGAAATGATCATGGCACTGAGTTTGAATCTCTTCTGATGAGAGAAATCTGTAAGAAGGAAGGCATCAGGCAATGTTTTTCTGAGAAGATAAAAATTCCTTAGAATCCACTAACAGCTGTAGCAACTCATCATATTAATGGAATCCTATTAAAATAAAATCTAGGAATCAGAAAAGCTTATATTCCCATTTACCCTTCTTCTAGGTGTCTTGATCCAGGGTTCCCTGAATCAAGACAGGGGGAGAAATTAAAAGGAGAAGAAGAAATCTAAAAGCAGAAGAGAAAATTAGAAGAAGAGAAATTTAAAAGAAGAAGAGAAATTACAAGAAGAAAAGAAAATTAAAAGAAGAAGAAATTAGAAGAAGAGAAATTAAAAGACGAAGAGAAATAAAAAGAAGTAGAAATTTAGTACTTTTTCAAAAGAACAATTAATTTTAATCTGTTTATTCTGTATATCTCCTTAAAGCTTTATAATATCTTTTGAAATACCTTATGCTTTGAGTTATTCTATTTTGGCATCCTAAACCAAATTGGGGAGATTATTGGATCACCAGTATTGATTTGGATTAGGATACCTGTATGTTTTAAATTAGGATCCATGTATGTTTTATATGTCTTAAACTTCAAATCTGTATCCCAACTCAAATAGGGGGGACTGTTGGAACCCTAGGTTTGATTTGAGTTAGGATCCATCTTTGGTCTAAGTTTCTTTCATAACATATCCTGTATAAACTAGATCAAATCTTATTAAGATAGAAAAGAATATAATATAATCTGCGATCGACGAAAGGCTAGCAGCGCTCGACCAAATATCAAGGAAGCTGCGATCGACGAAAAGCTAACTGCGTTCAACGAAAAGCTAGCAGCGCTCGATGAAATATCAAGGAAGCTACGATCGACGAAAACCAAGCAGCGCTCGACGAAAGTTCTCTGAAGCGGCGTTCGACGAATTCCAAGCAGCGCTCGACGAAAGTTCTTCAGCAGTTTATCAATGATCAGATCGACGAACGTCGAGCTCAGCCTGACGAACTTCAAGCTGAGATCGACGAAATATGTTCAGCTTTATATATTCTCATTTCTCAGATCAACTAATATTCTAGATCGGATAAAGCAATATTTTAAATAGTTTTTACTTATATATTGCTGCCCTTCTTTTGTTTGAATTATCTCTGCCTCACATTAATGATATTGCCATTGAGGAACAAATTAATGTTATAGCCGTTGCAGAACATTAATGATATAGCCGTTGCAGAACAACTAAAATTAAAGATGGCAGTTTACCTTCTCGAGGAGTCCAGTTAATAAAAAGAGACTTTATCTCTTCCCTTTCAAGATACATAGAAGAATGAAGTGAACATGAGAGAGAGAAGCTCTCCAGATTACACATAGACAGAGCAAGCATAGAGAACAACATATTTTATCTATCTTGTTTGCTTACTCTTCTCTGCAGATCATCTTCATCCTGAGACACCTAATCCAGATCATTTGCTCAGGATCACAACTGAACAAGAAGAAGAAAGGAGTACTACATTATTGAGAAGAAGCTTCCTCACCTGATCATCAAGCACTAATCAAATCAGGGGGAGCTCTTCAACATCATCAAGGATCAACTAGAGTGTTCTTAGAAAGAGAAGAACAATATATTTTTATTTTTCTTTTACCTGTATAAAGGGTTATAACTCCCTTCAAAAATTACAGTCATTGGTGGCAGGGTACCAGATCAAAAACCTGTAGTTGGGTTAGAGCACCTGATCAAAAGCTCACTTGGTGTGTGGACACCTGATTAAAACTCCCTTGGTGGCAGGGCACCTGATCATATTGTGGATTCCTACCAAGTGTGGTAGAAGAGTAGATGTACCCAAGTTTAGTGGGGAACTACAATAAAATCCTTGTGTCGTCTGTGTTGTGCATATTTTGCTGTGCTGTGTGTCTTTATTTTATTTTATAACTCACTCTGCATTACACATATAAGTATCACAACTTTAATTCCGCTATAAAATTAAGTGAAAAACCTTTTAAAACTCTATTCACCCTCCTCTAAAGTAAATCTAAGATCTATCCTCACCTTCACCATGCATCGCAGGTAATTTTATCTCTTTCTCACCTTGTCGTTGCGCTGTCCAGTGTGATATCTCAAGTGTCATGTTTGCTCGCAGGAAAAACTGCTAACGAGAGATGCCTCCGAGACCAACCAGGCGTGTGTCGACTCACTCCCTCCCCCTCCTGATGACGCTCCACTAATTATTGAGGCTCACCTATCGGTTGTCCCTACTAGGACCCTTCATGAATCTGGTAAACTAACACCATTTTCTCGCGCAGCTTGGCCTTTTGTTATCTTACCAATTTTGCCCCTCACAGCCCCCACTTTCGGGACCACAGGGCTTCCTCCTTCTCCGCGGGAACCCACACCGCGAGACCCAATGCCACGAGATCTTCCTCCAACCCTACGGGCCTCCCCAGATCTCGAGACAACAACTCTCGTCGTGTTGCGAGAGGAGCGCCCAACCGAGGTCTCGGTGCGTAACCCCCTAGATGCTGGCGAAGCTACCACGACAACTACTAAACCGGACCCTTCCCGCCCAGGGAAGGGAAAATCTCTACATCCCCCCAGCCAACCATTCACAGGGTAGTCCACATCCCACCACCAGCGCCCAGACGAGGAACCCGTGCCAGGTTAGCTATCCCACTCGCTGTGACTCTATATTCCAAGACTACCGACTGAAACTCACTCAAAACTCGCTCTCGCAGAATACCGAGAGGCCTCGCCGATGGACCCCCAGTATGAGGAGGAAGGGATGCTTTTGCCCCCGCCCTCTCCTGAAGACATTTTAGATTTCTTGGGAGATCCTGCCGATCCTCAGACAATGAAGGCGTGAATGGCGGAAGTTCTCGGCAAGCTCACCTATAAACTGAAGGACCATGCCAGCCAGATCGATGCGCAACGGGCCACCTTTGAGCAGAGGGTAAGCATTCTCGAGCGAGACTACCAGCATCTCATCAGCGAGATGGAATGTTAGGGAGGTGGGTGCGAGGAGACCTCTCCTGGGAGGCACATCGCGTGGGTGAGGGACTAGATGCGCTTGGTCAATCAAGAGCTCACGACGATGAGTGTGTACCACTACCTGCGAGTGCCTCCAAGGATAGGGAGGCGAGGTCGGGGTCGATGGAAGAGGGTACAGTACTAAGCCTATCGGCTCTCGCCCCCTGTGTCCTCCTTCACCCCTGCTATTTCTTTTCTTCTCTTTTATGCACAGAACAAGTCAAGACCTGCTGCGTCTCGCGAACAATTTGCCTGTTTGAATGTTGTATATTTTGTGACTTCAATAATTCTGCCGAATGCTGTCCCGCGGACGCTTTTACTTTCGATACGTTTAATCTTGCTTTCGCTTGAAGAGTCTCATGCGCCACACTTGCCTCCCGCCGGCGTCTTGGAGCATTTTGGGCTTACTCGCATTCTGAGGTGCAGGGGTAGCGCGACCACTATCCGCACACCGCGCCTCAGAGAATTTCATAATTTTCCAGCGTTTTCTATAAATATACGGCTTACCTTCCGCCTTTATTATGCTTTCATCTCTCTCTTCTCTTGCTCTTGTGCCAACACTCACCCTTCTCTCTATAACCTTTGCGAGACCTTCCCCCTTCCCAACTTTACGATGCCAAAAGATGATGATGGTAGGGGCAAGTGTGCTCAGCTTTTTGCCAACCATGACTTTGAGACCTGTGATCTATCGCACAACTAGTTTACCGCGGCGATCACTAACTACGTTCCGCCCAAGTTCGTTGCGCGCCGCCCGGGGAACCGCGATAGCATTAACCATTTCTCGCTAGATACTCTCGCCATCCCCTTCGAACACTTCGAGGTGGGATTCGGCCTCCCCCTTGGCCCAAGATGCGCCAGACCCCGCGCTACTTTGGGGTCATGCCTGCGCAGCTCAACCCTAACTCGATTGCCATGTTGGTGGCATTCGCGTATTACCTGCGCGAGGAGGGGATAGAGTTCTTGCTCCCCGTCTTTCACAAAATCTTCAACTTCCGGGCGAGAGGCGGGGTGGCCTTCTTCTCATGCCAGACCCCCCTAAAGGTCACCGGCACAGTCAACAAGAACCACGACTGGATCCGGCAATTTATATTCATCACCGAGAAATTCGGCAACATCCCTCGTATGCCCGTGCAAGAGGACGAGTCTATGTACCGGCCGCTGTCACTAGGAAGGTACGAGTCCAAGCTCCATGCGTACATCCAGGAGCACGGCATGGACGTCGTCTACTTGCGGAAACACATCGATTCGCTTCCTCCTATCCTAGCGGGAGAAGGTAAGGCCAACTAATCCCGCTTTACCTTCCGCTTACCCTATCTGCCCATCCTTTTCTTAAACCATAAAATGTAGGTTTGCGAGATCTCCCTCTGCATCCTCCGCACGGCATCGCGGAAGTCCCCGACGAGACCTTGGCTCTCGCAAAATCTGCCACCAAGGCCTGCCGTGGGAATCCTCCACCCCCCAAGTCTAGTGGCCACAAGCGGAAGCCTGATGTGGCCCCCGGTGCTTCTTATTCTAAGCGTTCCAAGTCCTCCACCTCTAAGAGCAAGAGGGTGGCCGCCGAGGCCCCAGAGGCAGGTGTCTCAACCATGTGCGAGATGGTGGGTACCCTCGTGAAAATGACTGTCGGGGCCCCCATCACATCGGCTGGGACCTCTACTGCGCCAACCGGAACTTCCACGAGACCTTCTCCAAAGGGGCATAGCAACTTCGGCCTGGGCGAGAGGTATTTGGATGAGATGGGCGAACCCCTAGTTCTCTGGGATGATACGGCCAAAAGGATCTCGATCTCTTCACTCTTACCCTCCTGGCAGGAGCGGGACACCACCAGCAGTGAGGCATATGCCCTCACCTTTGCACTTTATGGTCGGGAGAATGCCGCCGTCTACAACACTGAGTCCACCTGACCTTCGCGCATGAAACTGTGTGCGCTCATCTGCACGCAATAGAGCTGGTGCATATGTCTTCGCGCAACAGTATCACTCTCACACGGAACCTCATTGAGGTGGAGAAGACGCAATCTGTGGCTTTCGCAGAGGCGCGGACCTTGCGAGAGCAACTGGACGCCACTCAGAAGCTTCTTGCCGAACATCCTGTTCATGTCGTAAGTGATACCGACCCTACTTGCGCCTCTCCTTTTCGCCTTCTCACCCCAAGCTAACATTTCCCATCTCTTTCTTCTTGCAGAGCGACGCGAACATGGACATCTTAAAAGCGCGAGCGGAATGGTCGGACGCGCAGAACAGGGAGTCGCGGGCTAAAGTTAAGCGTCTTCAAGAAGCCACCGCCTCGCCGCCTCTCGGGGATCCACACACTCGGCATCGATACACCAATTATGAAATTGAGGTGATGATGCAGGAGACAGCCCAGGGAGCAGCGAGGCATGCGATCGAGAGACTGCGAGATGTCGGGCTACTGAATGAATGAAATGAGAGGCTCAGCGCTCGCGATCTTCTGCCCGAGCTTTTTGATTCGTTGTCGGTGCCGGAAGGTGAAGCTGATCTTCAGCGAGTAGACGACGCCATCCCTTCCGCCGGCGAAGTCAGTGATTCCTCCAGTTAGAAGTCTGACGGCCAGCCCTGAAGACTTACTTTCTTTTCGCCTTTTTTTCTTTTTGATTGCAAAATTTATGGGGCGAGACCCCCTTTTGGTAAACGCTTTTTGAGAATGAAATGAAAATGATGTCTATTTAATTGAGTCCTTTTTTGTTTTCTTGATATCATTCGCTAACCTCCCGCACATCTGCCCATGATAGGCTCATTACCTATTTTCACATTCGCACTCTTTCGATTACCTTTGCCAACTGATATGTACTTATTAATTGTTTGTACCTACTCGCACGCCACTACTCGCACTCTTACAAGCGATGCGTTGACATTAACTGCTGACCTACACTCGCCCACCATCACTCACACTCTTGAAAGTGGTGTGTTTACATGAGCTGCTCGCTTATACTCGAACGCCACCACTCGCACTCTCGCAAGTGGTGTGCGTTTGCCAATTTCTTAGGACCTAGGTTGCCACGATAATTCTACCAAGAGTGCAACCTTGCCGAGATCACAACTCACCCCGAGTGACCCTTATACTCTCCTTTAGAAGGGGAGTTACCTTAGGTGTGCTTATTGAGCAAAAATCTCCCTTGTCGGAACCACTCACATAACTGCCGAGCCAATTCCTTGCTGGGCGAATGCCTCCTTTACTGGGACCACTCGCATAACTGACCCTTGAGATTTTTCCTTCTTCTATTTTTCTTACCTTCCTGCCACCGGGTGAGTTTGTTGCCCTGCCAGCTTGGTGAAAGCCTGTCCATGCCGTCTTTGTAAGCTTGTTACCCTGAGTTCGGTACCTCATTTACCTTGCTAGCCCCCTCCAGAGAGATCGACCCGACCCACCGGCTAGTGAGAGCCCGGCAGCGGGATCGTCTGGGGCATCCCAGCTTAAACCTTTCCTAGCTAGCCTCTCTAGAGATCAACCTGACCCACCATCTAATGAGAGCCCGACAACGGAATTGATCTAGGGCATTCCAGCTCAAACATACTTTCCCTAGCCAGCCTCTCCAGAGATCAACCTGACCCACCATCTAATGAGTGCCCGACAGCGGAATTGATCTGGGGCATTCCAGCTCAAACATACTTTCCCAAGCCATCCTCTCCAGAGATCAACCTGACCCACCATCTAATGAGAGCCCGGCAGCGTAATCGATCTGGGACATTCTAGCACAAACATACTTTCTCTAGACAGCCTCTCCAGAGATCAACCTGACCCACCATCTAATGAGAGCCCGACAGCAGAATCAATCTGTGGCATTCTAGCTCAAACATACTTTCCTTAGCCAGCCTCTCCAGAGATCAACCTGACCCGCCATCTAATGAGAGCCCAGCGGCGGAATCGATCTGGGGCATTCCAGCTCAAACATACTTTCCCTAGCCAGCCTCTCTAGAGATCAACCTGACCCACCGTCTAATGAGATCCCGACAGTGGAATCGATCAGGGGCCTTCCAGCTCAAACATACTTTCCCTAGCAAGCCTCTCCATAGATCCACCTGAACCACCATCTGATGAGAGTCTGGCAGCGGAATCAATCTGGGGCACTCCAGCTCATAGTTTCCTTAGCTAGCCTCTCCAGAGATCAACATGACCCACCGTCTAATGAGAGCCCAGCAACGGAATTGATCCGGGGCACTCCAGCTCATACTTTCCCTAGCCAGCCTCTCCAGAGATCAACCTGACCCACCGCATAATGAGAGCCCGCCAGCGAAATCGCTCTGGGGCTCTCCAGCTCCAACTTTCCCTAGCCAGCCTCTCTAGAGATCAACCTGACCCACCGTCTAATGAGAGCCAGGCAGCGGAATCGATATGGGGCACTCCAGCTCAAACTTTTCCTAGCCAGCCTCTTTAGAGATCAACCTGACACACCGTCTTATGAGAGCCCGGCAGCGGAATCGATCTGGGGCACTCCAGCTTAAACTTTTCCATTGCCAGCCTCTCCATCAACTCCTCGAAGGATCAAGGAGCCCTCCACTTAAGGCTCATCTTGAAGAACCTCTCCCGCAGCCCCGCCGTGAAGGAAAGCTAGAGGATGAACCCTGGCACTCCTGGATGAGGACGACCTCTTCCTGAAACCGATCTACATAGTGGGCCAAAGACTCCCCCGGCCTTTGCTTGATATTGAAAAGTGCCCCGGGGTCCTTCGTCCTCTTCTTTGAGGTAGAGAAACGCAGCTGGAATCCACGACGCAGGTCTTCGAAAGCTTAAATTGACCCCACGGGAAGCTGGTGGAACCAGTCCTGGGACTTCTCCTTCAGGGTAGTGGCAAAGAGTCGGTATTTGAAAGCATCCGACATGGGTCTGATGGAAACCATATCTTCGAACCATTGTAAATGCTGGACGGGGTCATCCTTTCCGGTGTAGAGCTGCATGGCCGGGTCTCTGAATCCTTTGGAAAGTGGTGTCGAGAGCACTAACTCAAAGAAGGGGCTTCACCCACTCGTGCCCCTGTCCTGCTCCACTCGCCACACGAGCTCTCGGGTCGGGTCTGCTCCCGCCCGCCTCTCACTCGCTTGGGTACTGCTCTCCGAAACGGCGACTGTCGGGACCCCACTCATAATTGCCAGGCTGGGGAAGAGTTCTCGCCCAGCTAGATCTCGCCACGGCCCCTCGACCGTCAGTTCTTTTCCCGCCCTCTACCCCGGGGCATTCTCGGCAACTCCTGGCGGTGGGATCACCTAGGGCCCCGGGGTAGCGAGATCTCCCCGTGCCACGGCGAATGCACATTGGATCACCCCGAGTAGGTCCCTTTGAACGTCTGTCAGCATCTCGACTGTCGCTGGCGCATTGGGTGGTGGCAAACCGCCAAAGCCGACGTCTCGCTCATCCTCTCCTGTCATGCCGCTTCCTTGAGACTTTCTTGTGTTAACTGCTCTCCACGCTCACCGCATCAAAAATGTTGGAACCAAGACTTGGGCCCAACGAGGAGATCGAACCCCTTTGAGGGGGCAGGTATCACCTACTGGTCCCGCTGATGGAGACGACGGCCCTCAACAAGAAGATGATCGTAACAGGGTGCTTACGGATGCTACCGGCGCGATTGCGGACGACGGCGCCTCTCCAACCAAAGGCTTGCGCCGCCATCACCTCAACAATATTAATGACGGACGCCATCACCGCTACAACCTCCGTCCGCGACACAAGAACATTAATTAATAATTATAATAATTTAATTATAATTATTAATTAATATTATCATGCTTTTTTTAAAATAAGAATATTTTAATTAATAATTATCCTTATAATTATTAATTAAAATTGTCATGCTTTATTTTATTTATTGGAACTTGTCATGTTTGTTTTATTGTTTTAATTTAGACTGCGTTTAGCCGCTGTGATTGTAAAGCCTATATAAGGCTATGTTTTGGAGGATTTGGATTAACGAGGAATGAAATAAAAATTGAAACCCTAATTCTTCCCTCTTGAGTTTCTCTCTCCCTCTCTCTTGGCCGCCCCCTATCTTCCTCCCCCTCTCCAAGTTCGGCCAAGGCCGACCCCTCTCTCTCTCTCTCTCTCCCTCTCAAGCCGCCGGCCACCGCTTCCCCCTCTAGGAAAGGCCGCCCATCTTCTTCCTCCACTATTCCTCCACCACCTTTCCTCTCTCCTCCCCCATAAACCCATACTCCCTCTCTTGGCCGCCCCCCCCCCCTCAAATCTCTTTTGTGTTGGAGTTTCCTCCACGGCGCATGGTGGGTTCGTATAGACCTTCGACGACGTGAAGCGAAGACGACGAGCGGATTCCTCTCCAAACAACGCGCTTCCGGTGGATCCGTAGAAGAACGACCAGGCAAGTGCATGCTTGAGGATAATCTTATCTCAAGCGGGGTAATGAACGATCCACTCGTGTGTTTTCTTTTCTCTAGATTATTTTTGTGGTGGAATCTGTGGCGTGATCTTCGAATCACCGAATTATCGTGGTTTTCTCTCATATTGAAATTGCATTCATCCTTTTATTTTAATTTTCGAAGGGTTTGGCGAACCCCGAATTTTTGTTGGGAGAGATCTACCATTTTCCGAATCGATATTTTTCGGTGGATCTCTTTTGGTACAACGCATAGCTTGACCGGATCGGGTGGGTCCAATTCGCTTGATTGAACATTGGCTTATCGCCCTTGGGAGATCTCAAGAGGTTTAGCGAACCTTCATGTGGAAATTGTTTCTCTTTGCCTAGTCTGGTGCACTTGCACTGTGTGGCTCGCATTTGCATCATTTTTCTTAAGTCGCGCGTTCGTCGTAGATCTACCCACAATGAGTGTATCGGAGAGCATTGGCCTACATCAATTGGTATCAGAGCTATGTTCGTGTCAATTTCTTAATTGACGCATTCCTGTTATTTTCTTAGAACGCCGGCACTCACAGTCTACACACGTTTCTACGTTCAAAATTTAAAAATAAATTTTCATCGGTCTGCGAATAGCGGTCTAGAATTTTTATTTTTCTGCGAAATTCAAAAAAAAAATTTCTTGACATTCCCCATTATTTTCTCTACAAGAAAATCAAAAAATATATTTTACTACCCTAGTTATTAGGCGGGAGAAAAATTATCTTTCATAAAAATTTTAGCCGTTTAAAATTTCTGGTCTGTTTAGCGTCCTAAATCTGTTATTTTCTAGCAAAAAAAAAAATAAATAAATAAATATTCTACATATCATTTTCTATTAGAAAATCAAAAAAAATATTCTTCATTTATAAACATTTTCTGGTCAGAATCGTTAGGTCTACGTTGCATGCGTACGAGACTTGACACGGAGTATCCAACGTCCTCGTCACAAATGATGGACGATCGGGACTCGGGTCACGGTCCAACGGCTGTTGATGAACTCCACCAGGAGTTCAATGATCAGTTGACGGACATCCGAGAGATGTTACACGAGATTCGACTAGCCCAAAGGGCACCTCAGGATCATGCTGCCCGTCAACATGTAGGGGAAAATATTAACGTTAATCGTGTCCCTGATCCTTACACCCCAAACCCTACAGCCTGCCAACATGCTGAAAGGAACATTAATCCTAATGGTAATCCCGAACAGGCCCCACGAGCACCGCACGGCTTTGATATCACTAGGGCTATCCGGATCAAACCACCATCCTTTGATGGGTTGGGTGATCCCCAAGTTTTCTTGGAGTGGGTTACGGAGATAGAATGCTACTTTCAGTGGCAAAATTTGACTGACGTGGATAAGGTGCGTGTGGCGCGTATGAAGTTGTTGGGACGAGCTAAGTCATAATGGCTCAATGAGGAGCGGCGTTTAGGTGCAAGGGATGGTTTGCCTCCCATTGGTTGGGTGGGCATGAAAGCCCTCTTGACTGACCAGTACGTCCCAACATATCATCGAACACAAATGTTTGATGTGCTAGCCTCCCTTCGGCAAGGGAACCGCTCGGTCGCGGAGTACATGGGGATCTTGAAATATATGATGGTTAGATGTGACGTTAAGGAAATGCCCGAAGTTACCCACTCCCAATTCCTCAAAGGGCTTAGTCCCGAAATTCAGGGTAAACTCCTTCGCTATGGTCACGCTGATTTGAAAACCACGTATAACGCCGCATTAGACATTGAGAAGCACCTGGCGCACAAATCTAAGTCGCGTTCATTCCAAAAGAACAAGTCCATCTTAGGACCTCCTCCGTTAGCCATGAAAGATAAAGGGAAGTTTCGATCCACTGATTCGAACTCCGTCGTAATTACAGCTAGAAATATGTGTAACCCGTCCGGCGATCGTGTGCCCGTAGGTCGGATTAGCAAATCGAACACTTCTTGTTTTAGCTGTGGTGTTCAAGGGAACTACGCAAGTGAATGCCCCACTAAGTCCAAGCCCTTAGCTCTGTTGGACACTGCTGAAGACGCCGCCGAGCTCGAGTATGAGGCCGGTGATGGCTCCGATTCGGAGGGAGTACCGAGTGATTTAGATGATGACACCAACATGATGGTGATTCGTTGTATTTACGCCTCCCCGCGTGCGTCTGATGACTGGAATCGGACGAACATCTTTTCTTTAAATTTTAAAAGCGGCGAGAAGTGGGGTAAGCTGATTATTGATAGCGGAAGCTGCATGAACGTTATTTCTGAGAATGCGGTTATCCGGATGGCGTTAGTGACTGAACCACACCCCCACCCCTATAAGGTCGCGTGGGTTAATAAGACATCCCTTCCGGTAGCAAAACGTTGCTTTGTACCACTGGCCATCAAGGCTTATTCGGAGAAGGTCTGGTGTGACGTCATCCCAATGGATGCGTGTCATGTTCTATTAGGTCGCCCATGGCTCTATGACCATGATGTCACTCACTTCGGGCGAGCCAACACTTATGAGTTTATGTTTAAGGGCAAGACTATTATCTTCAAACCCTCTCCGCCTAAGGACCCATCGGTCGCCTCTAAGGACACAATCGTGCCTGTGGAGAAGAAAACGTTAAACTTGATAGGTAAGAAAGAGTTCGCACGCCAGACATTTTTGGATGGTGTTCTCTATACGTTAGTTTGTCTACCAGTAAACGAGGACGTTCCTTCTTTTGCAAATTTGCCACCAGCGTTGCGTAGCCTGTTAGAGGAGTTTAAGGATATCTATCCGGAAGAGTTACCGCCTGCGTTGCCTCCCTTGCGAGACATACAACATGCGATAGATTTCATACCTGGCTCCTCGTTACCCAATCTACCACACTATCGGTTAAATCCTTCCGCGCACTTAGAGTTGCAATCACAAATTTTCGATTTACTACAAAAAGGATTTATCCGACATAGTAAAAGCCCGTGTGCCGTCCCGGCTTTGTTAGCTCCCAAAAAGGATGGTTCTTGGAGGATGTGCGTGGATAGTAGGGCCATCAATAAAATAATAATTAAATATAGGTTTCCCATTCCCCGATTGGATGACTTGTTGGACATGCTAGCTGGAGCCATGATATTTTCTAAATTGAATCTTAGGAGTTGCTACCACCAAATTCGAATTCGAGAGGGTGGCGAGTGGAAGACAGCCTTTAAATCTAAAGAGGGGCTCTACGAGTGGTTAGTAATGCCGTTTGGGTTGTCCAATGCCCCTAGTACCTTTTCGAGGATGATGACGCATGTCTTCCAACCCTACATGGGAAAATTTATCGTGGTATACTTTGATGATATCCTAATTTTTAGCACGTCTACACATGATCATGAGTCTCATTTGAGGACTATCTTGGAGACGTTACGTGCAGAAAGGTTGTTTGTAAATCTTAAAAAATGTACATTTTATGTCACCTCCGTAGAATTCCTAGGCTATATTGTAAGTTCGGAGGGCATACTCATGGATCCCAAGAAAATCCAAGCCATCGAGGATTGGCCGGTACCCACCACCATTCGGGACATTAGAAGCTTCCACAGTCTAGCTACCTTTTACCGTCGCTTCATTCGGGACTTTAGTAGCATCATGACACCAATCACCGAGTGCATGAAAAAAGGTTAGTTCACATGGACAAAATCGGCTACCCATGCATTCTACACGATTAAAACTAAGATGTCGGAAGCCCCCCTTTTGCGACTCCCGGACTTTGGTAAAGTTTTTGAATTATCATGTGACGCATCGGGGATTGGAATTGGTGGAGTGTTGAGCCAGGAGGGTCATCCGGTGGGCTACTTTAGTGAGAAACTTGCGGGCACGAAGTTGAATTATTCCAATTATGACCGTGAGTTTTATGTCATCATTCGTTGCCTCCAACATTGGCGGCACTACCTTCTCCTAAAGAGTTTGTCATCCACTCCGATCATGAAGCATTAAGGTTTGTAAACTCCCAAAGCAAGGTCAGCCCTCGGCATGCCAAATGGGTCTCTTATCTTCAGGAATACACCTTCATAATAAAACATCTCAAGGGAAACCTTAACCGAGTGGCGGACTCCCTGAGTCGGGTCTCATTGTTATTATCCACGTTAGAGGTGAAGGTCATCAGATTTGATCGCATTAAGGACGAATATGTCAAATGTCCGGACTTCAAAGATATCTACATGTCTGCTAACGGTGACACACCCACTATTATTTAGACACGCCAAACTCTGTATCCCTCGTTCATCCCTTCGCCATTTTATCGTTTGGGAGTTGCATAGTGGCGGATTGGATGGTCACTTTGGTCGTGACAAGACCATCACCCTAGTTGAGGATAAATTTTATTGGTCGGGTCTAAAGTCTACGATACATAATCGTGGGTAGTTGTCATGCATGCCATCTATCGAAAGGAACTAAAACGAACACGGGGATTTATACCCCTCTTCCGATCCCTTCTGTACCATTGGAAGACATTAGTTTGGATTTTATTCTTGGTCTCCCCATCACTTTTAGGCGCCATGACTCCATTTTGGTGGTCGTTGATCGGTTCTCCAAAATGGCGTATTTTATTGCAAGTAAAAAGACTGATGACGCGTCACACGTAGCTAAATTATTTTTTAAGGAAGTCGTTGGCCAAAGGGGCGTTCCGAAAACTATAGTCACTGATCGGGACGTGAAGTTCACTAGTTATTTTTGGAAGACCCTGTGGCAGATCATGGGCACCAATCTATTATTTTCCTCGGCCTACCATCCGCAGACGGATGGGCAAACAGAAGTAGTAAATAGAAGTTTGGGTAGTTTACTCCGTTGCCTGGTAGGTGACCACAAGGGTACGTGTGACCTCCTTCTTCCCCATGCCCAATTAGCGTACAATAATTCGAAAAATCGGTCCACAGGGTTGTCTCCAAATGAGATCGTGCATGGGTATAAGGCACCAGTGCCACTTGACTTGATCCCATTACCTCCATCGTATAAGTCAAGTCAATCCGCACAGAACTTCGCCTCACATGTTCATACATTACATAAGCATATCAAGGACACGTTAGCCACTCAATACGCTTCGTATCAATCTCATGCTAACGTGCATAAGAGAGCATCCCCCCCTAAAGGTGGGCGATTTGGTTATGGTGCGCCTCATCCCTGAACGGTTGCCTTCGGGAACCATAAAAAAGTTGGCCAATCGGCGAGTGGGCCCCTTTTGAATTTAAAAAAAAAAGGAGAAAATGCATTTCTTTTGGAGTTACCCACTGATTGGGGAATCTCCCCTATTTTCAATGTTTCGGATTTAACGCCTTATATTTCTCCACAACTTGAATTGTCTACCTGCCCGTTTACTTCCACATCATTGTCTACTGGGTTGGGGGGTGAGCTTGCTCCTGGTTCGCTCTCTTCTTCGGTCCCCACTGGAGGTACGTTGAATGTTGATGATGGTATTTGCTCCTCTTGTTTGCCTAACGCTTTTCCAAGGTTCCCCCAAACCACCTATGTTCCTGACAGGATTCTCCGAGATGAAGTGACCTCCTCTCCTAATGGTACCAGTCGCTGCTACTTGATTTGATGGCATGATCGCCCGGCCTCCGATGATTCGTGGCTTCCTGAGTCGGAGGTGGCCCTTTTGGATGATGCTCTTCTCCACTGCTACCGCCAACGCAACTCATCGGTGATGAGTACTTTTGAGCGGGGGAGGATTGATGGAGACGACGGCCCTCAACAAGAAGATGATCATAACGAGGTGCTTACGGATGCTACCGACGCGCTTGCGGACAACGACCTTCTCCAACCAAATACTTGCGTCGCCATCACCTCGACGATATTAATGACGGACGCCATCGCCGCTACAACCTCCTTCCACGACACAAGAACATTAATTAATAATTATAATAATTTAATTATAATTATTAATTAATATTATCATGCTTTTTTTAAAATAAGAATATTTTAATTAATAATTATCCTTATAATTATTAATTAAAATTGTCATGCTTTATTTCATTTATTGGAACTTGTCATGTTTGTTTTATTGTTTTAATTTGGACTGCGTTTAGCCGCGGTGATTGTAAAGCCTATATAAGGCTATGTTTTGGAGGATTTGGATTAACGAGGAATGAAATAAAAATTGAAACCCTAATTCTTCCCTCTTGAATTTCTCTCTCCCGCTCTCTTGGCCGCCCTCTATCGTCCTCCCCCTCTCCAAGTTCGGCCAAGGCCGACCGCCCCCCCCCCCTCTCTCTCCCTCTCAAGCCGCCGGCCACCGCTTCCCCCTCTAGGAAAGGCCGCCCATCTTCTTCCTCCACTATTCCTCCACCACCTTTCCTCTCTCCTCCCCCATAAACCCATACTCCCTCTCTTGGCCGCCCCCCCCCCCCTCAAATCTCTTTTGTGTTGGAGTTTCCTCCATGGTGCATGGTGGGTTCGTATAGACCTTGGATGACGTGAAGCAAAGACGACAAGCGGATTCCTCTCCAAACAACGCGCTTCCGGTGGATCCGTAGAAGAACGATCGGGCGAGTGCATGCTTGAGGATAATCTTATCTCAAGCGGGGTAATGAATGATCCACTTGTGTGTTTTCTTTTCTCTAGATTATTCTTGTGGTGGAATCTGTGGCGTGATCTTCGAATCACCGAATTATCGTGGTTTTCTCTCATATTGAAATTGCATTCATCCTTTTATTTTAATTTTCGAAGGGGTTTGGCGAACCCCGACTTTTTGTTGGGAGAGATCTACCATTTTCTGAATCGATATTTTTTGATGGATCTCTTTTGGTACAACGCATAGCTTGACCGGATCGGGTGGGTCCATTTCGCTTGATTGAACATTGGCTTATCGCCCTTGGAAGATCTCAAGAGGTTTAGCGAACCTTCGTGTGGCAATTGTTTCTCTTTGCCTAGTCCGGTGCACTTGCACTGTGTGGCTCGCATTTGCATCATTTTTCTTAAGTCGCGCGTTCATCGTAGATCTACCCATAACGAGTGTATCGGAGAGCGTATGCCTACATCACCCACGGACGAAGCAGACCGGAGACTAAGAGCTTAACACAGACCCTTGGCTACAGTACAGAGGTCCCACCACACACCCAGAGGATTTTAGAGCGCTTCCCCTCCCAACCCAAAGCTGAAGCTAGGCACCTTGGAGAGCCTCAGGAGCTAACCAAAGAACCTAGGGAGGAAGAAGTTAGAAATTGGAAATCCTCTCCAAAGGTGCCCTTCAAGGTTTATATATAGCTTTCCTAGTCTGGTCTGCTAATAGCGTAATCCCGCCTTTTGGTTTTACTCAACGCACTCCAACATGGCCTGCTAACCGCCAAAATCTGCTATTCTGAAGGGCTATTGGCAGCCCACCCAGGGTGTCAGGGTAATTTCACCCCCAAAACCCCCTGGGAGAATGGTCCATGAAGGCACCTCTCGCCTAAACTCCCGCGTACTAGACCTCCCAACACCCGCAGGGAGACTGACCCATGAGGTCACCACTCACAGGGCCCTCAATCCTCTCGATGAGTAGGGTCCCACACCTCACTCGCCCAATTGCAATTATATCAACGCTACTCTCGCGCGAATGTCCCGCGAGTGCCCTGCGAGAGAGGGTACACTCACTCAGAACCCCCTTTTGCCCTTTCTTGACCTGGGCGAATGTCCTCCTTGCTTGCTCTTTTGCCTATCTCCATCATGGGGCCAAACTCGACAAATACGGGGTTGTACACATAGCTTGTAAGTTCAATATTTCGTGGGATCCGACCGAACCTATGTTATATTATTTGTACAGGCAAGGTGTTACATCTTACACCTACTTCATATGGACTTGCTTGTTGTTGGGAAAATGATTTCTCTTAACCCCTAAAAATGAGTTGAATATGAAGTCTAAGAAAGAAAAATCAAGGTTAAGTAAATATGCGTCGAATAGTATTCGACGCAACATCGAAGTGGTGTCGACGTTCCTTTCAGAATGAGTCTAAGTAAATTTAAGAAGAATTCGACGTATCCTATGTCGACGTAGCTCTGACTTCTAGTCGACGCATCTTGAGAAGTCGACGCACCTTAGTCGACGCACCTTCCTTATTCTTCTCTCGACGTCCAGCCGGGACGAATTCGACGCTTACGTCGAATAGTAATCGACGCACGTCGATTTCTATGTCTAATTCAAAAATCGCCAGATCTCTTTCCTTCTTTTATAGATCTGATTTATATAGAATCAATTTATTCTTTATAGCCGTTCTGAATCATTCTTTTCCTCTAATAGATTCTTGGCTAATTTGATTAAAACCATTATGGACATTATTTGAAATCAGAATGAATTCTTTCCTTCTATTGATATAATTATTATGGAAATATTTCTATCTTTCTATTTCTCTGTCTACTAATCAATTATCCTCCTATAGTATTATTTGAATGGACAGAGCTATAAAATAACAAGGAGGTCGGCAGAGAACACTAGACAAGTGAACCACCATATACATATTGAAAAAGAGGAAAAGCTCCCAAGAGTAAAAGAGAGAGAATTGAGAAATAATTCTGCAGCAACCATCAAGCTTCCATCTTCTCCTACTTCTGAAGCCACTCTGCTGCATACTCTGATAGCTCTCACAAAAGAGAGAAAAGGCCTACAATCTCCTTCTCACTATAGAAGAGAGATTTCATTCACTACTTCTTGTGCTTCAAATCTTCTTGCTAGGAAGAAGATTCCTTCTTGTCTTTATATTATCTCTCTTTCTTCTTTACATTTATTTCACTTTCAAATACTGTAAAAGAGTTTTTAGAATCTCTCTTCAAAAAATTCAGTTGTACTGGTTCTAAGAGTCTCCTTTTCAAAAGACTCAGTTGGTTCTAAGAGTCTCCTTATCAAAAGACTCAGGGTGGTTCTAAGAGTCTCCTTATCAAAAGACACAGTGCAAGATAGTAAATTTCCTACCAAGGGGGTAGAAGAGTGGACTACCCAAAGTTTGGGGAACCACTATATTTCCTTGTGTTGTGCTGTGATTTCTTTTCTTGCATTTACTTTCTTTACTTACTTAATTCTTGTTGGTGTGTGGGAAGCCTTAATCTGTGATCATCACATATAAATATATATAATTGCACAAAATATTTTAAATCTCTATTCACCCCCCCCCCCCCCTCTAGGGAATTCTAGTGAGGTTAACTGTGCACTTTCAATTGGTATCAAAGCCAGGTTGATCTAAAAAGGATAACTCCTTGATCAAAAAGATCCTACCTCTTATTTATATATATATATATTTCTGAAAAATATTTCTTTCCACATGGCACAAATAAAAAAGTATGCTTCCACCAGACCACGAATGTGCAATCTTGAAAAGTTTGCAGTTTGGAAAACAAGAATTAGGATTTATATGAATTCTATTGATGAAGATTTATTTAATGTTATCTTGACAGGTCCTCCCAAGCCTTATAGAAAAGACTCAAGTGGTGAAGTGACTCAAACACTTGTCCCAAAGGCTGAGTGGACAGTTGAAGAGAAGAAGGCAGGGATATGTGATGCAAAAGCTGTAAATATTCTGGTCTCAACCCTCTCTGATGAAATCTTTCAAAGGGTTGTTGAGTGTGAATCAGCCAAAGAAATTTGGGAGGCTCTCATAAAGATGGTAGAAGGAAGTGCTGATGAAAGAAAAGATAGGAAGGCTCTATTGATCTCTCAATATGAGAACTTCCAAAAGAAGAATGAAGAAAGCATCTCTGAGATGTATGACAGATTCAGTCTGATCATCAATCAACTAAGGGACTTGGATAGAGAAATCTCTCTCACAGAGATCAATGACAAATTGCTGATGAGTCTCCAAAGTTCATGGGACTCAAGGATATGAGCAATAAGAGACACAAGAGGACAAAGGGAAATTTCAACAGATGCTCTCTTAGGAAAACTCAGATCCTATGAGCAACTGCTGAAAACCAGAGAAGAGAAGAAGAGAAGAGAAAACACCCCAACTTCTTCAAAAGGCAGGAACATTGCATTAAAAGCAACAGAAGAAGGAAGCTCTATCACTGAAGAAGAACTATTCAGTTTCCTGGCCAGAAAATTCAAGAAATGGGTCAGGACAGATGGATCAAGAAGGAGAGAGTCAAAACCAAGGTATGACAAAACTCCTACTAAAGAAATTATTTGTTACTCTTGCAGGAAACCTGGACATATTGCTCCAGAATGTAAAGAAAATGCTGAGACAAAGAAAGATCTGAAAAAGAAAGATCTCAAGAAAAAGGGGAAGAAGAAAGAAAGAGGCTTTATAGCAGAAGCCTGGAGTGAGACAGACTCTGAGGACAGCTCCTCTTCTAAGAGTGACAATGAAGAGCCTAAGCAAGAAGACCTATGCTTAATGGCACTTGAAGGCTCAAGGAAAGATGATGATGCTAAATCATGGAGTGAGACAGGATCAGAAGAAAGCATATCTTCTGAAGATGAAAGAGAAAATAGCCTTATTCTCATAGAGGAATCTGAGGATAAGGATGAGGTAAACATTTTTGATGAAATAGATTTTCAAAGTGATAATTTCAGAAATGATTTTATGGGAATGTGTCTAGATCAACTAAAAGCTACACAAGAAATTAATGATCTAAAAGAACAAATTAATATGGCTAAAAACCAGAGAAATAGAGAGGTTAAATGCTCTAAAAATTATGAATTACGGGCTAACATCATAGAAAAGGAAGTAGAAAGGGCTAGAATAGAAAACCAGCTCCTTAAGGATAAGGTATCCCAGGCAAAAGCTTTTGAAGAATCAATAAAGATGAGAAGCCAAACTCTCAAGGAAATCACTGAACAACAAACAAGGAGACATAAAAATCTTGGTCTAGGGGCTGATCCCTCAACCAGCCAAATTCCATCCAACAAACCTGCTTGGATGATCCCTGTAAAATTCACAAAACCCATCAAATCAAACCAAGAAAAAGACTCACTAAATAAGAAAGAAGACTCCCTCAAGGAAATAAAACAATTTGATGAAACATCATATTATTCAGCTGATGACTCTCAAACCTCATCTGAGGAAGCAACTAAGCCAAAAGAAACAATACATAAAAGAGTAAAATCAGAAAAAGGGAAGAAGAAAATTTATGAAGATACAGTTGCGTCGACTTCATATCGACGCATGAGTGATAGTGCATCGAATTCTACTCGACGCAATTTCTCAGATGCCTCGACCTCAACTCGACACTTGAATAAAAGTACGTCGACATCAAATCGACGCAACTTTGTTCATGCATCGATACCAGATCAACGCAATCTGGAGAAAGCGCCGAATATAAATCGACGCAACTATCAACATACGTCGAATAAATATCGACGCATAAGAACTCAGAGCAACGTAAATGCCTATCCTCCAAAAACCTTCCATCTTAACCCCTATTCAGGACACATTCATCCTAATCATGATTTCTATCCTAACCAACACCTCTATCCTAACAAAACTTTCTATCCTAACCAAAATTCCCATCTAAATCAAACTTTCTATCCTAATCAACACTTCTATCCCTCTCTAAATTCAAATTCTCACAATACTAAGATAGTCAAGTGCTACATATGTAACAAAATTGGCCACCTTGCCAAACAATGTTGGCACAATCAATCAAACTATCTGTGAAAATTAGTCCAAGACTAACTTAGAAACCTTTAGGATTAGGAAGGAATAAAAAGAAATAAACACCTAGAATTTTTTAGGAAAATTAAAAGTCACGTCGACTTCTAATCGACGCACCGTCGATGACTCAACTCAATAAGTGAAATCGACGCATGCGTCGATTGCAATCGACGCATCCGTCGATACGAAACCCTAGCATCTTAACGCGGGCTGTATCGACGCTTACGTCGAATTCCACTCGACGTAACGTCGATTTCATAAAAACAAGCGGCAATACTAAAATATTTTCGGTCACATCCACTGAAGTACCGAATAAGCCTCGAATAGTGTCGCATTTCGACGTTTCACCTGATTTAAAAAGACTCTTCAGTTAGAAACCTTCACTACCCTGCATCCTTCATCCCTCTTGCTCCTCAGTCCAGCCGATTTCCTCTTCTCTCTCTCACTGACCTAAAATGGCTCCAAAGACCAACTCTGGTTTCGACATTGACCTTGAATCTTTCCAAGCCGCCGCAGAAAACTACAAGAGCATCATTGCTCTGTTCACTGAAGCTGGACTAGATAAGCTCATCTCCACAAGATGCAAGCTCCTGGAAATAGAGCTCATAGAGCTGATAACTCATGTTCAGATATCTGAACAAGGAGAAATCCAAGGAACAATCCATGAGACACCTGTCTCAATATCTGCAGAACACATTAGGATAACCTTTGATCTTCCATCAGGTACACCCTAATATTATCTTTGTTCAAAGCAAATAGGGAAAGAAAATCAGCTTCTAAAGAATAACTAAATAAGTCTTCATCACTCCCTTATTAGGTGATGAATCTATACACCTCACACCTAATGAAATCAAGCATCTGCTAACCACCATGAAGTTTTCAAAAGATAGACCAATCCATCTAAAGAAAACAGACTTTTCTGAGGAGTACAGACTGCTAGCAGATATAGTAGGAAAAATCCTGCTATGCAAAACCTCAGCCCATGATGCAGTGCCCAAGCAGCAACTGAATATCATGGGGGCCCTGGTGCTGAAGAAGAAGGTGGACTGGGCCACATGCTTGCTCAAGATGATAAGCTCTAAATACTCACACAAAGAAAATGCATATATGAGGATTATGAGTCAAGTACTCTTCCACTCCTTCCCTGACCTCTATGTAGGTCAAAAGGAATCCCTATTCCTCCTGGGAAAAGGATGTAAATAGCTCTATTCTCTAAATGGACCAGGCAAATCCCTAAGCCTGGTTCCATTCCTGAAAAGACTCCATCTCCTCCTAACTCTCCTGTTCATCCATCATCTCCTCCTCCTCCTCCTCCTCAAAGAGACAATCCTTCTCTACCACCATCATCTACTCCACTAGTCTCTACCACTCTCACAACCCCTTCTCTACCTACCTCTTCTCAAACACCTGCTCAAACAGCAGTTTCTCCATCTCTTCCTCCTCATACTTTCTTATCCTCCCCACCTCCTTTATCACCCATACCTCATGTATCAACTAACTTCTCTCCAGCTTCATCACCACCTCCACCACTCTCTCCTCATCACCAACAACAACATGAACTATCTGCATCCACTGAAGCTCTCCTCACTCAGTGCATTGCATCAGTAGCTCAAACATTCCAAGCAATGCTGGATGAGCACTGCTCCCAGATTCATTCCTCCATCCTTCATATGCACACCCAAATAGATGGGGTCAGTGCCTCTGTGCAAAGTCTAAAGACCTCTCTCTCTTCCTCTAGAGTAACCAGGTCTTTCTTAACCTCCTTGGCCAAGAAGGTCAAGAAGGGGGAGAAGCTAGATGAATAGCAGCCCTCCACTCCTAAATCTCTCTCCCACAAGTCACCTCCTACATCAAAAACTAATAATCCTGCACAGCTCAAGACAATTAGAAATGAGATAGTACCTGAGCTACATATTGAAGAACAAACAATAGAGGTACTCAATATAGCAAGAGAGGCTGCAAGTCAAGTGGTACTATTACAAGGGGAGGCAAGCATGGCGGAAAATGAAGTTGAAAAGGAAGATGTGGCAGAAACTCAGGTGGAGCTAGATACTGTGATAGGTGAAATAGGAGCACAGGGGCCAGGTACTGCTATGACTGAAGCTGGAACTGAAAAAGAAACTGAAGAGGCAGAAGTAGAAGCAACCAAGGAAGTTCCATTCCAGGGGGAGCAAACCTCTTTGACTCAGGGGGAGCAAATTGTTGAGACTCAGGGGGAGCTAAGGGAATCAACTGCTACTGAGAAGGAGCAACCCACAAAAGTATTTACTAGAAAAAGGAAAACTCCTCCTACCCCTCCTGAGTGATATGTTGAAACAATGATGATATACTATATGCTTAAATACTGATTGGTCTGAACATAAAACTGGTTTATATATGCTTTCTTATTCTAATTTCTCTTCTGATTGTTTAATATATTTCTTATCTGTACAAATGCTGTGCTGTGCTAATAATATGCTGATACAATTTCTCTCCAATAGGGTTAAGACAAATAGGGGAAATTGTTGGGAAAATGATTTCTCTTAACCCCTGAAAATGAGTTGAATATGAAGTCTAAGAAAGAAAAATCAAGGTTAAGTAAATATGTGTCGAATAGTATTCGACGCAACGTCGAAGTGGTGTCGACATTCCTTTCAGAATGAGTCGAAGTAACTTTAAGAAGAATTCGACGTATCCTATGTCGACGTAGCTCTGACTTCTAGTCGACGCATCTTGAGAAGTTGACGCACCTTAGTCGACGCACCTTCCTTATTCTTCTCTCGACGTCCAGCCAGGACGAATTCGACGCTTACGTCGAATAGTAATCGACGCACGTCGATTTCTATGTCTAATTCAAAAATCGCCAGATCTCTTTCCTTCTTTTATAGATCTGATTTATATGGAATCAATTTATTCTTTATAGCCGTTCTGAATCATTCTTTTCCTCTAATAGATTCTTGGCTAATTTGATTAAAACCATTATGGACATTATTTGAAATCAGAATGAATTCTTTCCTTCTATTGATATAATTATTATGGAAATATTTCTATCTTTTTATTTCTCTGTCTACTAATCAATTATCCTCCTATAGTATTATTTGAATGGACAGAGCTATAAAATAACAAGGAGGTCGGCAGAGAACACTAGACAAGTGATCCACCATATACATATTGAAAAAGAGGGAAAGCTCCCAAGAGAAAAAGAGAGAGAATTGAGAAATAATTCTGCAACAACCATCAAGCTTCCATCTTCTCCTGCTTCTGAAGCCACTCTGCTGCATACTCGGATAGCTCTCACAAAAGAGAGAAAAGGCCTACAATCTCCTTCTCACTATAGAAGAGAGATTTCATTCACTACTTCTTGTGCTTCCAATCTTCTTGCTAGGAAGAAGATTCCTTCTTGTCTTTATATTATCTCTCTTTCTTCTTTACATTTATTTCACTTTCAAATACTGTAAAAGAGTTTTTAGAATCTCTCTTCAAAAAATTCAGTTGTACTGGTTCTAAGAGTCTCCTTTTCAAAAGACTCAGTTGGTTCTAAGAGTCTCCTTATCAAAAGACTCAGGGTGGTTCTAAGAGTCTCCTTATCAAAAGACTCAGTGCAAGATAGTGAATTTCCTACCAAGGGGGTAGAAGAGTGGACTACCCAAAGTTTGGGGAACCACTATATTTCCATGTGTTGTGCTGTGATTTCTTTTCTTGCATTTACTTTCTTTACTTACTTAATTCTTGTTGGTGTGTGGGTAGCCTTAATCTGTGATCATCACATATAAATATATATAATTGCACAAAATATTTTAAATCTCTATTCACCCCCCGCCCTCTAGAGAATTCTAGTGAGGTTAAGTGTGCACTTTCACTTGTGTTGGAACAAACCTATTACTGATTTGGGCTAGGATCACTATGTTTTAACCAAGGATCAAGTTGACCCCATTGTATAGTTTAAGGGTCAAGTTTTTAGGCTGTTAGAGTGGCTAGAACTTAAGGAAAATTAAAGATACCAGTGTTCAACAAATGTCTAGCTTCGTTCGACAAATTGTTCTCAGCAGACTGAAGTATTATGGCCAGTTCCAGCGCTCGACATTCTCTGAGCAGCGTTCGACAAATGGTGAGCAGCGTTCGACGAATTCCAGCCAGAGCTCGACAAATTCTGTATTAAAGCTCAGCTCGACAAATACAAGTACAGATTATTTATATCAGTTATTTGTCAACACTCTGAACACAGATCGACGACTCCAATGGATATATTCAATACATTTGGACGTATTCAAGGCAGGCAAGTAAGGATATTATTTTCTTTAAATATATTCCATATTTCCTTTGTTCCAAGACAAAGATAGTCGTTGACATTTAATGCAAAAGAGTATTTCACGGCTAAGGAATTAAAGGACCTGACAAAGTTGTTTTGTCTTTGTTGTTATTCCAAGAAAGAATTAAAGACAGATTATTCTATTCCAAAAATAGAATATATCAAGACATACATTTTTGTCTTATCTCTCTCGACAGAATTCAAAGTAGCATTCTTGCAGAATACAGAAAGACAACAACAAGGATAGAGAAAGAAAGAAGAAGAACATTTCAGCCTATCATTCTCAAGTCTTCTTCTTCTTCCTCAAGCAGCACTTATCTTCTCTCTGAGAACATCATCTTCAAGATCCATCTCTCAGATATTCTGCTGCAAATTCAAGTCTTCTACAAGAGCAACAAGGAATCTGAAGAACCTGTTCTTCCAGATTAATCTGCTACAGAAGATTTGTGTCTTCAAGAGAAAGCTTCTCCATCATCTGTCAAATACTTCAATCAGACAGGGGGAGCTTTACAACAAGTCTACTAGAGTCTTCTCTCAGCATCTTGATAGAGAAGAACACTATAACCCTTTTCTCACCTCTCTTGTACAGGGTTAATACTCCCTTCAAAAGTGTAGTTCCTTGGTGGCAAGACACCTGATCAAAAAATCTAGTTGGTTTTGAGCACCTGATCAAAAGCTCTCTGGTGTGTGGACACCTGATCAAAATTACCTTGGTGTTAGGGCACCTGATCAACCCTCCTAGTGGACTCCTACCAAAGGGTGGTAGAAGAGTGGACTACCCAGATTTATTGGGGAACCACTATAAATTCTTTGTGTCTTCTGTGTGTGCTTATTTCTTTGTGTTGTGATGTGTGCTTTTATTTATTCAGTTATTCTGTTTATATATTTCTCACTCTGCTTACACAGATATATATAACACTATTTTAATTACACTATAAAACTAAGGAAAAGTTTTTAATACTCTATTCACCTCCACTTTCAATTGGTATCATAGGTGGTTGATTCTTTACAGGCTAACACCTGAATCACAAAGATCAATTAGATCTTAAGTTAATTTAGAGTTTTTACTTTATCTATTTTCTGTTAAAAACTCATGGCACAGAACAAGGAGTGGCCAAGCACAAGACCTCCAGCAACAAAGAAAGAAAAGAGCATAGCTTTCAAAGCAGCTGATGCAGAAGAAGAAAAGACTCCACAAGATGAGGAGTTTATGAGTCTCATAGCCAAGAGATTCTACAAAATGGCTAAGAAGGACTTCAAAAAGAAGGAGTACAGATCAAGAGAAAAGCAAAGGTATGACAATCAACTCCTAAAGAAGTTATTTGTTATGGTTGCAGGAAACCTGGACACTACCTGACAGAATGTCCAGAAAATCAAAAGAAAGAAAAGAAAAAGGAGAAAGAGGAGAACAGAAGCTCCAACAAATCTTCCTCACACAAGCACAAAAAGAAGGGAAGAGGATTCATTGCAGAATCCTAGAGTGAAACTGAATCTGAACCATCATATAGTTCATCTGACGATGATGTAGAAAAATCAAATGAAAGTGACAAATGTCTGATGGCAATATATGACTCAGGCAGTGAGTCAGGATATGCTTCCTCATCCAGCTCCAGTGATGATGAAGAAGAAAGAACATTCTGCATGATGGCTATCAATGCCTCAGGACATAATTCTGATAAGGAAAAATCAGACTCTGAAGCAGAAGATGATGTAGATCAGGTATTATCTCATTTTGATTTTACTTCAGTTGAATTCAAGGCTGAATTCAAAGTTCTTTGCTTAGACTTACTGAAATCTGAGAAAGAAATAATCTCACTCAGAAGTAAGCTAGCTGATATGAAAATTATAAGTGAAGAAAATACAAATCTTAAAAAGGATTTGGCTGCCTCCAGGGAACATATTGTTCTCATTGAGAGCAAGTTCTCTGAAGCCAAAGAGTTTGAAGAATCCCTAAATGGGAGAAGTATCAAACTGATGGACATAACAAGCACAGTTAATGCTAGGCTTAATAGCAAATTGGGCTTGGGTGCCTCATCAAGTGAGCCACATCTAGTTAAGAAGAATATATTATCTACACCCATAAAATTCATATCTGCTAAAGGCAAAGGGGCTGTAGAAGCAAATAAAGATGTTTCAAGCAAGTCTGTTAAGAATAAGAGAATTCAGAAGAATTCGTCGAACGAAGCTCGACGAAAAGATTCAAATTTGTCGAACGGAGATCGACGAAAACTGAATACAGATTTTCAGTATAGTTATTACATGGACGGCGCTCGACAAAATCATGTACATTCGTCGAACGGCGATCGACGAATTTACCCAAATTTGTCGAACAGAAACTCTACACAGAAATTCAGGAATTCTAATTCTAAACACACTAAAAATCCTTTTACTGAATGGATTATACCTCCAAGGAGATATCATCCACAAGGCTATAAGGATCAGCCTGAAATATCCTTTATTTCTGAATATTGTGGACAAACAAATGGACCCAAGGTAGTCTGGGTCAAAAACAACTAGTTTATTTTTCCGTCTTTGCAAGTACACAGCTATCCAAGGATAAAAGAATATTGGTACTTGGATAGTGGATGCTCAAAACATATGACAGGAAACAAGGCCAACCTAAGCAATTATAAGGCAAAGCTTGGACCATAGTTGTCTTTGGAGACTCCAACTGTGGACAGACAAAAGAGTATGGACAAGTCAAAGTTGGAGCAGTCACATTCAAAGAAGTATCATATGTCAAAGGTCTCAAGCACAACCTCATCAGCATAAGCCAGTTATGTGATGAAGGTTATCAGGTAACCTTTAACCCTTCCCAATGTCTTATTACCAATAATAAAAAAAAATGTATTATCTGGTATTAGACAAGGAAACATTTATCTTGTCAATTTTGACTCTGCCAATACTGACATCTGTCTATTTAATTCAATAAGTAAGACAAATGAACTATGGCATAAAAGGCTAGGACACATTAACCGTAGAACTATCTCTAAGCTTTCTAAGGACAGTCTTGTCAGAGGACTGCCTTCTGGTTCATACAAGAAGGAATGACTTTGCAGGGCTTGTCAGTTAGGTAAGCAAACTAGAAGTAGTTTCAAATCTTTATCCAAGAGTGATTCACCTAGGATTTTGCACTTATTGCATTTAGATCTTTTTGGACCTACTGCTATACAGAGCTTAGGAGGGAAGCATTATTCTCTAGTTACTGTAGATGACTTCTCAAGATTCACTTGGGTGTTCTTTCTTAGGAACAAGTCTGACACTTTCAAAGTTCTAACAGACTTTCTCAGGTCCATCAAGATTGAGTACTCTACTGTAGTTGCATTGATCAGAAGTGATCATGGCACCGAGTTTAAGTCTCTTCTGATGAGAGAATTCTTTGGAAAAGAAGGGATCAGGCAGTGTTTCTCTGCTCCTAGAATCCCTCAACAAAATGGGGTAGCTGAAAGGAAAAATAGAACATTAATTGAATCAACAACTACATTGCTTGCTGATGCTCATTTGCCACTCTCCTTTTGGGCAGAGGCAGTGAACATAGCAAATTATGTGTTGAATAGAAGCCTGATAAATAAACTTGAGGGTAAGACTCCCTATGAACTACTCAAGAATAAAAAGCCTAAGGTTAGCTATTTTAAGATTTTTGGTTGTAAATGCTATGTGCATAACAATGATAAGAAATATCTAAGGAAGTTTGAAGCTAAGGCAGCTGAAGGCATATTCCTTGGATACTCTCTATCTAGTAAGGCATATAGAGTCTACAACAAATCTACTCTTAAAATAGAGGAGTCCATGCATGTTTCTTTTGATGAAACTAACCTATTGAATGAGGAGAGGAATACCACCTCTACCAAAAATACCTTGCAGGTATCAGATTTATGTGGAGAGCTAAGTGAGCTAAATCTAGAGAAAAGAGATTCTTCACCTCCAACAACTCAAACACTTGAAGATAGTGAAGAAGAAGATCATCCAGAAGATCTTGCTGACAAGTCAATTCAAGTGACATCTGATCAAATTCCCCAAGAAGATACTATTACTAAACCAACTCCAACTGTTGACCACATCACAGTTAGAGATCATCCAATATCACAAGTAATTGGAGATATTTTAGCAGGTGTTCAAACCAGGCATCAACTACACCAAAGTTAGATGCATACTTGTTTCCTATCACAAGTTGAACCTCAAACTATAACAGATGCAGAACAAGATCCAAATTCGATTCTTGCAATGCAAGAGGAACTCAACCAATTTGAAAGGAACAAGGTTTGGGATTTGGTTCCAAGACCAAATGGCCATCCAGTTATTGGCACTAAATGGGTCTTCAGGAATAAGCTAGATGAACAAGGCAACATTGTGAGAAATAAAGCAAGACTGGTAGCCCAAGGTTATTCACAGGAAGAAGAGATTGATTATGATCAGACCTTTGCTCCTGTTGCAAGACTTGAAGCAATCAGAATCTTTCTTGCATTTGCTGCATATAAAAAGTTCAAAGTATATCAAATGGATGTGAAGAGTGCATTCTTAAATGGAGAAATTAAAGAAAAAGTCTATGTGGAACAACCACCAGGTTTCATCTCTCCAACTCAACCCTCTTTTGTATTTAAGCTTAAGAAAGCTCTTTATGGTCTCAAAAAAGCTCCTATAGTATGGTATGAGACTTTAGCTAGTTTTCATTTGGAAAACAATTTCTGTAGAGGCATAGTAGATAAAACCCTATTTTTCAAAATACATGAAAATCAAATTTGCTAGTTCAAATATATGTAGATGACATTATTTTTGGCTCTACTGATTCAAATTTGTGCAAAAGATTCTCTAATCTAATGCAATCTAAATTTGAAATGAGTAGTATGGGTGAGCTATCATACTTCATTGGTCTTCAAGTGAAGCAAACTCCAAATGGAATCTTCATATCCCAATCTATGTATGCTAAGGAATTAGTGAAAAGGTATGGTATGTCTGATTCTTCCACCATGAAAACACCCATGCCCTCAAATGTTGTTGTTGATAATGATGAATTAGGGAAACCTGTTGATTCAAAAGTATATAGAGCAATTGTTGGCTCACTACTTTATTTAACAGCTAGTAGGCCTGACATAATGTTTGCTACCTGTATTTGTGCTAGGTTTCAAGTTAACCCCAAAGAATCTCACTTAATTTTATTAAAAAGAATTTTGAGATATATTGTAAGACCCCATTTTTTTTTCAGACACCGGGGTCTTAGGCCCAGAACCGCGGTTTTGCGGTGACACCCTCGCTCGGGAAGGTCGCCACTACAAAACGCCGATCCTGCCAGCCAAATCGATCACAAAGAAAAGTTCATTTAAGAAGACAAGTCCACGAAAACAACATGAAATATAAATGTCCACATGATATAACTGAATAGAAAGATAACAAAGATTACAATAATAAGGGCTCATGCCCTGTACATCATATCCTCACTACAAGATCACTCGCGGAAGCTAACTCCTAATAACTGACTGGACCTGAATCCTGAGCTCCTGTACAATATTGTCCCTCCTCCGTCTGCACCGGTATCTGGTGTTTCCGCGTCTCCTCGAACCCCTAAAATGATATGGTCCACCGACCGTCAGTCAAACTAGACTCAGCCAATTCCCCACCCCTCCCCTAATGGCTCCTAGGCACCGTATGGAGAGGAGGAAGCGGAGGACATTCAAGGGGTAAAAGCAAAAGCAGGTGACGACGGATCTAATATACAGGAGTATCTATAGCTACACATGTGTATATATATAAGAAGCAGTAAGAAAAGAATAGTAAAAAGGCTAGTAAGGAACATTAAATAAAGACAAGTAATCAATTGAAAAATAACCATTGATTTATAGGAATGCCCATACAAGTCTATAGACCAAGGGGTCGTTTAGCAAGGCCTATCGTATAAGAAGTCCCATAACCGACTTATACGATAGGGGTAGGGGTTGAAATGCAATGTTTATGCTATGGCAGGCAAGTTATGCTGTTATGCTATGTTCATACAAGTGCAACTCACTCACTACGATTCTATGCGCATAGACCTTTAGTTCCCCCTTTTTGGAGCTAGCAAGACTCCCAGGATACTCCCGTAGCGGCAAACGGAAGCGGTGGGTTGGGCCTCGCCCACCTCTAGGTTGGTATTCACACTACCTAACCTAGACCTATCGTACGCCTCAATGCAAAACTGTGGAACATCTGCGTACTCTTACTGGCTGGACCACCAGACTTTCATGGCTAAGTGTAAATACCACACTTGCCGAGTCAACGTATTGACGTCGGTGTGAACGACCGTCCAATACCGAAGACCCACCACCTTCGTGCACATGAAACATGTTCTACTATCTACCTCCGAGCCATAAACTCCCCGGGCAAACCTGTCCGTCATCAATAACCTTTCGATCCACTGGCTCGCTGGACCAATCCGTCTGCACCAACAACATTACTGAGCCACAAGCTCACCAGACTAACTAGTCTGCTGCTACAACCACCGAGCCCACCGCTCGTACAACCAAACCATCCAACCTCCCGTATCTACTGGGTGTGCGTGTGTGTATTATTAAGTTAATCTTGTATAACAATTTACTCCTACAGTTTGCGGTTAATCTTGGACTTCCTGAGGGTTACCCTGGAAGGGGCTCGCTACGGTACTAGTAACTGTAATGGGTTGACACCCTAAAGTTCCCTTTCTCAAGATACTTACTGTTATTGGTATCTACCCTTAAGAATTCCCTTCTACCGTTTTACTTGAGTTAGACCTAAGTGCTTAAGACACACTAGGGGAAAGACAATCTTTCGTCAATCCCCAGGACAACCTTACTCTTAACCCACCAAGTACACTTTCCTCATATACACTTCCTTGGGTGGACTCACAACTATCTAATCAACCCATGTGCACCACCTGCACCCCATTTCCACCTAGTATGTCACTAAATTCCTAAGTTTCATAGTTTTACTATACGCAGACCAAACTGACTACATGAAGCTTACAACTAGAGGTACTCCAAATATTCATCCAACTGACCCATGCTATTTATTGGAGGTCTATCATGATATTATAAGGCAAATTCCAGAGAATCACATTTTTCCCAATAATATTAATAATTAAAACAATTTTTCCAAAATACAACTTCCTAAGGTTTGAACTACAAGTGCACTTTTCTGAATTCCAATGCCTACTAAAATTTTTACATAAATCAAGGGTACATAGTAATCAGTAAATAAGAATTTTTAGGAATTTCCAGCAAGGTTTATAATTATTAAAAATTCCTAAACCCATTAATTTTCAATTATTTCCAAAGGAGGTACCCTCATATGAACTCCAAACCCTATGCAAATTTTTACAGAGGTGAATCATACTAAAATATCCGGTCCTACAAATTTTTGACCTCATTCTAGAGAGGTTTCATTTGAAATTTCCACAAAGGTCATATTTGCAATTATTTCCAATTTGAACTAGAAGTACCAAAACTATCAATCCAAAAATTATGAGAAACTTACTGTGGGTTCATAATGGAATAAAATGACTTCCAGCAAAGTTCCATGAATTTACAGAAAGCTAGCACCCTAAAATTAATCATCCCAAAAATTGCAAACAATAAGAATAATTATAATTTGGACCTCCAAAAGTCTTCCAATGGCTCTAATAGAATTTCCAGGGAATAATAACATATATATCATAGTGATGACAGAAAATGAGTTATCCCCTAAGTGCTAATCTTTCCTAAAACCCAAAACCTAAATATTAACAAATCTACCCAAGGATTTATTCACTAAGGTATACAACCCCAAACCTCTTCAATTTTACAGGGGAGGCTCCTCTGGTCACCATAACCAACTCCCCAAAATTTCAGGTCAAACCATGAAGGTTTGACCCCTCTTCCTTCATTGACCTCTATATGCACCCCTTGTGGTTTACCCTAGGGTTAGGGTCCATACTTCTCCAAATCCACCCAAACTTCTTGTGAGGGTGTTATATCACTCATAGAACTCAGAGGAGTCTATTACCCACCTCTCTAAGGACAAACACCACCATGTCCTTCATAACCCCAAATTCCACTCCATAGGGATCAACGCTATGGCCTTGGGCAAATCAACTCCAATGCTCACCAATTTCCTCATGGGGTTTCAAATTGATCCCACTGACCTTCCCAAGAAGACTCAAGTCTCTATGGGCCCATTTGGCCATTGGATCTCTACTTGGCTAAATGCACACCAAGGGGCTCCAACTCCATGTCCTAGGGCAATCCAACTCCCCCATGACCCCAAAACTCACCTGGAGGTGATTTGGGTGGTGTTAGGGCAGTGGCCAAAATTCCACTCCAATTGGAGGTGGTTTGACCACTCAATTTCAACTTAGCCCCTTTAATCTAATTCCTTCCTTAAAGACCAAAACTTGGGCCAATTAATTGCCTGGTCAAATCAACCCCAAATGGGTTGACATTTTAACCAGGGACTTATCATGACCCTAATAACACCCCACCAAAATTTGGTGGAGTTTGGAGGTCATTTAACCCTCCAAATAATTTATACATTGATTATTAAATTTTTACAAAAACTTTAGGAAAATGTTTTCCAAAAATTCCCATTTTTGGATATGTTGTAGTCCTAGGCATCAAACCTGACCTCCTAATGTGATGAAATCAATTTTGAAATAAACTTTAGGCTAATACCTACAATTTTTATGTTGGGCACATTTTATGTAGGGGCCTGTAAGTATTTTTAAAATTTAAAACCATTCACTGAATAATAATAAGAATAAAACAATTAAATAAAACATTATTATCAAATAATGGCACTGTTCATCTTCTCCAACCCGAAAAACCACCTGTAGCTTTTCCAGCGGCAATTGCCGGCCATCCAGCCACCTCCCTAGCCGGCCACCACCACTACGACCTCCGTTGAGGTGGTTTCTAACGCCGGGCGGCGGCACAGCCGCCGGAGAGGCCGTTTCCGGCAAACTCGCCACCATGAGATTTCATGAAAATCTAAAATTTTTTCTCGCCGTATCGGCTCAGTTGAGCTCAATTTCTCAGCTAATTCGATCTAGATCTACCCACTGGAGAAGAGGAGGAGAACCGGACCTGATGACGGGCTTGACGACGAGTATTATGGTGGTGCGCCATCGTCGTCCTTGCTGCTGAAGCGTTCCTCTCTCTCTCTGAAATCCGACTGATGTAGCTCTTCTCCAAGGGGTCGAATCATATGCTTGTGAGGTTGTGAGGGTGAGGAAAGGTTTGGGAGAGAGAGGGGGTTGGAGTTCTTATAAAGGCCAAGAATTGGTGGGGAAGGGGAATGGTTGGTCATGACCATTAATGACTCATCTCTTTCTCTCCTCTTGATGTAGCCTAATGGAATTGATGGTAATAAATCATCCTTATTATTGGGGAGATGAATGGATGCTTAGCGGAGAAGGAGGGGTGAAGTCTCTTTGCATTCTCCATCAATTGGGAGAGAAAAATGTGTCCCTTTGTCTCCTTTGGCCGTGAATGACCATCTCTCTCTCTCTCTCTCTCTCTCTCTCTCTCTCTCTCTCTCTCTCTCTCTCTCTCTCTCTCTCTCTTTCTCTCTTTCTCTCTTAAATTAATGTTCCTCCCCCTTAATCACCCCATAAATGATAGAGAGGGAATAAATCTCCATCAATTGGGAGAGAAAAGGGGTGGCTCTTGGTCTCCTTTGGCCATGAATAGCCACCTCTCTCTCTCTCTTTTTCTCTTTCTCTCTCTTCCATTTTGAGAGAAACTTCCATTTTATCTCTCCTAGTCACCAATTACATAATTTGAGTGACATTTCATGAAATTATCAGCCTCCTTAAGCTTGGGGGACACCTAATTGGGCCTAGCCCAAACGAATTGGGTTAGGTTATGTCAATTTAAGTGATTTGACCTATTTTAAGGGTTGAGTTGACTTTGGTCAACTTGGTCATTTGAGTTGACCTCAATGGGTCCCATGAGTTATAATGGACCCCTTAATGGTTTATGAGTGTTGTGGTGGGGTCACTTGGTCAAAGTGAATCCCTACAGTCAAATCCTACTTTTGCTAGTTAGGATTTACTATTTGCAGACCAAGGTGGTTTTCTTCTTCTCACCTAAATTCACATGGCCTTGGGCTCTTCCTATGGTTTTGTCATGACAAAACCAACTTAGGGGTCTAGCTGTTTGGGGGATTTTACAAATCCCAATAAACAAAATAAAAATTTCGTCCTCGAAATTCAGGTTAGGCTTGCGGGGTTTTCACCGAGAGTGACTGAACGTAACATCCCCTAAGAATTGAAGCTATTCCTGGCTCGAAGAGCACCGACTATCTTTGCCACACCAGCTCTAGTGACTCCAAGTTGTGCTCCTCCTGACCCTAATTTTACCACATGTCGTAACCTCTGGAATCTTCTTGCGCCGCAAGACTCACACCGTCGTATCATCTATCCTGACCGGGGTGACCTAGCTACCTTGGTCAATCTATCCTTGGACTTCCACTCTAACCTGGGCAGACTCTTATGCCTCTAAAGTTTTCTTCTCACGTTCACATTCTTACTCTTTCAGGTACGTCCGAATAATCAATCATCTCTAATCTACAACTTTTCTAGTTCTTACTATTGATGGAACTAATCAAATCGTCTAGCGTCCCAATCATCCTTAAATATTAATGGGGGTGCACTTGTGAACCTTTATGAGTATATGCTAACCAATCATAATGGTAAGATGACTCCCAATCATTTTCTACATGAAGTTTGATTCATAAGGGCAAAATTTTGATACCTTAGGGTTTTTCATAATTCGATTCGTCAAGGAAATATCATCACGTTTATTTCACCAAATTTCTTTCACTTCAACTTGTGCTAGTCTTGATCACTTTCAAATGGTCCAAAGCAAGATGAACTTAGATCATTCTTACCATAGCGAAATCCAACATTATATTCTAAATCCAACAAGTTATCGTCTAAGATTTCTGAGTGATTAATCCTGACGGCTTTACATTTCCGATGATTCAGCTAAGGTCAAGTTGTTATTTGATCGACGATGTTTATCCATTGTCCTGGTAACTTAGATTATTATTCCGAACATACTTTTACACCATCTCATCTTCTTCCAAGTAACATTGAGTAAGATCGACTTCGAAATCATAATGTTCACGACACAAAATTTTTTAACTTAGGTCTAAGGGAAATCCATGTCCGTCATTAATTTGCCCAATAAACAAAAGGTAAGCCCCAGTAAACAAAGGATAAGCCCTAATAAACAAAAGATAAGCCACTATAACTATTTTGGGCTGAGTATCTTCCATATCACCGAGTTATATTCATCCCAAATACGCAAACGATCCTTATGTCACACCACCTTAGACTTGGGGTTCTGTCTTGAGGCTCATTGGTATACTCCACAACTTAGACTCTTCTAGGTACCTTCTACGACAACCTCATCAGGGTCAATATGTCACCCTATCCCAAACGGGTCCCTTCTGATCTTCAATTCTTATCCGACCCTCGGTGTTTGTCGTGGTGGTTGTCTTAATGTAATCCTGACACATATACGAGGATTGAGTCTGTCTCAAACCATTCTGTTTATGTGTCAATCTCTCTTTCTATAGCCTCTTTGGGGTATCCTCATACCTTCACCAAAAGTTATACCTACGGTCTATTTCAGACTAGGTCATGGTATAAACAGTTAAGGTAAGTCACGTGTCCTAGTGGGGTTGAGTCTAACTCATTGACTAAGGTACTATCTAAAGAGTTCTTTGCAGCCGGAGGTATTCCCTTCTGGGGGCAGGGTTCGCCGCCGGCTACAAAAGAAAACTTGACACTCGTAAGGGGAAATTGACTAAAAAGATTCAGTTAAAAGTGGACTTTTTCGATGTGAATCACATACGGGCACACCACTGCTTCCGCTGCTAGTTTGTCCTCAAACTAAGCTCGCGCGGGGTGGCCCAAGGTTTGTGGACTTCTTTTCTTCGGATCGAGGTTGCTTTGATACCACTTGTAAGACCCCATTTTTTTTTCAGACACCGGGGTCTTAGGCCCAGAACCGCCGTTTTGCGGTGACACCCTCGCTCGGGAAGGTCGCCACTACAAAACGCCGATCCTGCCGGCCAAATCGATCACAAAGAAAAGTTCATTAAAGAAGACAAGTCCACAGAATAAACATGAAATATAAATGTCCACATGATATAACTGAATAGAAAGATAACAAAGATTTCAATAATAAGGGCTCATGCCCTGTACATCATATCCTCACTACAAGATCACTCGCGGAAGATAACTCCTAATCACTCACTGGACCTGAATCCTGAGCTCCTGTACAGCATTGTCCCGCCTCCGTCTGCACCGGTCTCTGGTGTTCCCGCGTCTCCTCGAACCCCTAAAATGATATGGTCCACCGAACGTCAGTCAAACTAGACTCAGCTAATTCCCCACCCCTCCCCCAATGGCTCCTAGGCACCGTATGGAGAGGAGGAAGCGGAGGGCATTCAAGGGGTAAAAACAAAAGCAGGTGACGGCGGATCTAATATACAGGAGTATCTATAGCTACACATGTGTATATATATAAGAAGCAGTAAGAAAAGCATAGTAAAAAGGCTAGTAAGGAACATTAAATAAAGACAAGTAATCAATAGAAAAATAACCATTGATTTATAGGAATGCCCATACAAGCCTATTGACCAAGGGGTCGTTTAGCAAGGCCTATCGTATAAGAAGTCCCATAACCGACTTATACGATAGGGGTAGGGGTTTAAATGCAATGTTTATGCTATGGCAGGCAAGGTATGTTGTTATGCTATGTTCATACAAGTGCAACTCACTCACTACGACTCTATGCGCATAGACCTTTAGTTCCTCCTTTTTGGAGCTAACAAGACTCCCAGGATACTCCCGTAGTGGCAAACGGAAGCGGTGGGTTGGGCCTCGCCCACCTCTAGGTTGGTATTCACACTACCTAACCTAGACCTATTGTACGCCTCAACGCAAAACCGCGGAGCATCTGCGTACTCTGACTGGCTGGACCACCAGACTTTCATGGCTAAGTGTAAATACCACACTTGCCGAGTCAACGTATTGACGTCGGTGTGAATGACCGTCCAATACCGAAGACCCACCACCTTTGTGCACATGCAACATGTTCTACTATCTACCTCTGAGCCATAAACTCCCCGGGCTAACCTGCCCGTCATCAATAACCTTCCGAGCCAAAGGCTCGCCGGACCAATCCGTCCGCACCAACAACATTACTGAGCTAGAAGCTCACCAGACTAACTAGTCTGCTGCTACAACCACCGAGCCCACCGCTCGTACAACCAAACCATCCAACCTCCCGTATCTATGGGGTGTGCGTGTGTGTATTATTAAGTTAATCTTGTCTAACAATTTACTCCTACAGTTTGTGGTTAATCTTGGACTTCCCGAGGGTTACCCTGGAAGGGGCTCGCTACAGTAGTAGTAACTGTAATGGGTTGACACCCCAAAATTCCCTTTCTCAAGATACTTACTGTTATTGGTATCTACCCTTAAGAATTCCCTTCTACCGTTTTACTTGAGTTAGACCTAAGTGCTTAAGACACACTAGGGGAAAGACAATCTTTCGTCAATCCCCAGGATAACCTTACTCTTAACCCACCAAGTACACTTTCCTCACATACACTTCCTTGGGTGGACTCACAACTATCTAATCAACCCATGTGCACCACCTGCACCCCATTTCCACCTAGTATGCCACTAAATTCCTAAGTTTCACAGTTTTACTATACGCAGACGAAACTGACTACATGAAGCTTACAACTAGAGGTACTCCAAATATTCATCCAACTGACCCAAGCTATTTATTGGAGATCTATCATGATATTATAAGGCAAATTCCAGAGAATCACATTTTTCCCAATATTATTAATTATTAAAACAATTTTTCCAAAATACAACTTCCTAAGGTTTGAACTACAAGTGCACTTTTCTGACTTCCAATGCCTACTAAAATTTTTACATAAATCAAGGGTACCTAGTAATCAGTAAATATGAATTTGTAGGAATTTCCAGCAAGGTTTATATTTATTAAAAATTCCTAAACCCATTAATTTTCAATTATTTCCAAAGGAGGTACCTTCATATGAACTCCAAACCCTATGCAAATTTTTGCAGAGGTGAATCATACTAAATTATCCAGTCCTACAAATTTTGACCTCATTCCAGAGAGGTTACATTTGAAATTTCCACAAAGGTCATATTTGCAATTAATTCCAATTTGAACTAGAAGTACCAAAAATATCAATCCAAAAATTATCAGCAAATTACTGTGGGTTCATAATGGAATAAAATGACTTCCAGCAAAGTTCCATGAATTTACAGAAAGATAGCACCCTAAAATTAATCATCCCAAAAATTGCTAACAATAAGAATAATTATAATTTGGACCTCCAAAAGTCTTCCAATGACTCTAATAAAATTTCCAGGGAATAATAACATATATATCACCGTGATGACAGAAAATGAGTTATCCCCTAAGTGTTAATCTTTCCTAAAACCCAAAACCTAAATATTTACAAATCTACCCAAGGCTTTATTCACTAAGGTATACAACCCCAAACCTCTTCAATTTCACAGGGGAGGCTCCTCTGGTCACCATGACCAACTCCCCAAAATTTTAGGTCAAACCATGAAGGTTTGACCCCTCTTCCTTCATTGACCTCTATATGCACCCCTTGAGGTTTACCCTAGGGTTAGGGTCCATACTTCTCCAAATCCACCCAAACTTCTTGTGAGGGTGTTATATCACTCATAGAACTCAGAGGAGTCTATTACACACCTCTCCAAGGACAAACACCCCCATGTCCTTCATAACCCCAAATTCCACTCCATAGGGATCAACGCTATGGCCTTGGGCAAATCAACTCCAATTCTCACCAATTTCCTCATGGTGTCTCAAATTGATCCCACTGACCTTCCCAAGAAGACTCAAGTCTCTATGGGCCCATTAGGCCAATGGATCTCTACTTGGCTAAATGCACACCAAGGGGCTCCAACTCCATGTCCTAGGGCAATCCAACTCCCCATGACCCCAAAACTCACCTGGAGGTGATTTGGGTGGTGTTAGGGCAGTGGCCAAAATTCCACTCCAATTGGAGGTGGTTTGGCCACTCAATTTCAACTTAGCCCCTTTAGTCTAATTCCTTCCTTAAAGACCAAAACTTGGGCCAATCAATTACCTGGTCAAATCAACCCCAAATGGGTTGACATTTTAACCAGGGACTTATCATGACCCTAATAACACCCCACCAAAATTTGGTGGAGTTTAGAGGTCATTTGACCCTCCGAATAATTTATACATTGATTATTAAATTTTTACAAAAGCTTTAGGAAAATGTTTTCCAAAAATTTCCAATTTTGGATATGTTGTAGTCCTAAACATGACTCACTCCTAGTCCAAATTTCAAGTCATTTGGACTAGTGGTTTGGTGTGGGCATCCATTCAAAGTTCAGTCAAACTTTGCACTATAATGGGTGCTGAGGTCAAACCTGACCTCCTAATGTGATGAAATCAATTTTGAAATTAACTTTAGGCTAATACCTACAATTTTCATATTAGGATCATTTTCTGTAGGGGCCTGTAAGTATTTTTAAAATTTAAAACCATTCACTGAATAATAATAAGAATAAAACAATTAAATAAAACATTATTATCAAATAGTGGCACTGTTCATCTTCTCCAACCCGAAAAACCACCTGTAGCTTTTCCAGCGGCAATTGCCGGCCACCACGGCCACCTCCCTGGCCGGCCACCACCACCACCACCTCCGTTGAGGTGGTGGCTAACGCCGGGCGGTGGCACGACCGCCGGAGAGGCCGTTTCTCGCCAACCCGCCACCATGAAATTTCGTGAAAATCTAAAATTTTTTCTCGCCGTATCGGCTCAGTTGAGCTCGATTTCTCTGCCTAATTCGATCTAGATCTACCCACTAGAGAAGAGGAGGAGAACCGGACCTGATGACGGGCTTGACGACGAGTATTATGGTGGTGCGCCATCGTCGTCCTTGCCGCCGACGCGTTCCTCTCTCTCTCTGAAATCCGACTGATGTAGCTCTTCTCCAAGGGGTCGAATCATATGCTTATGAGGTGGTGAGGGTGAGGAAAGGTTTGGGAGAGAGAGGGGGTTGGAGTTCTTATAAAGGCCAAGAATTGGTGGGGAAGGGGAATGGTTGGTCATGACCATTAATGACTCATCTCTTTCTCTCCTCTTGACGTAGCCTAATGGTATTGATGATAATAAATCATCCTTATTATTGGGGAGATGAATGGATGCTTAGGGGAGAAGGAGAGGTGAAGTCTCTTTGCATTCGCCATCAATTGGGAGAGAAAAATGTGTCCCTTTGTCTCCTTTGGCCGTGAATGACCATCTCTCTCTCTCTCTCTCTCTCTCTCTCTCTCTCTCTCTCTCTCTCTCTCTCTCTCTCTCTCTCTCTCTCTCTCCCTCTCTTTCTCTCTTTCTCTCTTAAATTAATGTTCCTCCCCCTTAATCACCCCATAAATGATAGAGAGGGAATAAATCTCCATCAATTGGGAGAGAAAAGGGGTGGCTCTTGGTCTCCTTTGGCCATGAATAGCCACCTCTCTCTCTCTCTTTTTATCTTTCTCTCTCTTCCAATTTGAGAGAAACTTCCATTTTATCTCTCCTAGTCACCAATTACATAAATTGAGTGACATTTCATGAAATTATCAGCCTCCTTAAGCTTGGGGGACACCTAATTGGGCCTAGACCAAACGAATTGGGTTAGGTTATGTCAATTTAAGTGATTTGACCTATTTTAAGGGTTGAGTTGACTTTGGTCAACTTGGTCATTTGAGTTGACCTCAATGGGTCCCATGAGTTATAATGGACCCCTTAATGGTTTATGAGTGTTGTGGTGGGGTCACTTGGTCAAGGTGAATCCCTACAGTCAAATCCTAGTTTTGCTAGTTAGGATTTACTATTTGCAGACCAAGGTGGTTTTCTTCTTCTCACCTAAATTCACATGGCCTTGGGCTCTTCCTATGGTTTTGTCATGACAAAACCTACTTAGGGGTCTAGCTGTTTGGGGGATGTTACATATATAAAGGGTTGCCATAATCTAGGACTTTGGTATCCAACAACATCTGAATTTGAATTAACACGATTCTCAGATTCAGATTATGCTGGATGCAGAGTAGACAGGAAAAACACATCAGGAACTTGTCAGTTTCTTGGTGATAGGCTTGTGTCTTGGTTTTGTAAAAAGCAGACATCTGTGTCTACATAAACAGCTAAAACTGAATACATGGCTGCTGGTAGTTGCTTCTCACAGATGTTGTGGATACAAAATCAACTTCTAGACTATGGTGTCAACTTAAATAATTCAACTATATTTCGTGACAATACAAGTGCAATATCTATAGTACAAAATCTAGTTCTCCATAGTAGGACTAAACACATAGAAATTAGGCACCACTTCCTTAGGGATAATGTGGATAAAAATAAAATTTGCCTACAATTTATTTCTACTGATTTACAAAGAGCTGACATTTTCACCAAGCCCTTGGATGAAAAGAAGCATATCTTCTTTATAAATCAAATAGAAATGATAGATGGAGAGTCAATCTGTTAAAAATTAAAATTTCTATTTATCCCCTCAATTCGTCGAACGGAGGACGGCGAATTTGTATCATTTGTCGAACGGTGGTCGACGAAACCTTTTATCTTCAGAATCGATAAAGAAAATTTCACCTGTCGAACGGTGGTTGACGGAAAAGATATTTTTGTCGAACGGCGTCAGACGGAGACCTGAAGTCTTTTCGACTTCTGCTTTTATTAGGTTTTTGCCGAACCCCGCTCCTCAAATGCGCCCCCTTCTCCGATCTATATAATCATTATTTTTATTTCTTAATAGATTGCGCCTACAGAAATCGTTTCCCTCTAGTTCCCCTCTGCACTTGATCTTTCTCTCTTGCAGGTACAAATGGCGATTTCTCAAGCCGCGCTCTACTCAATGAAGTTCGATGCCGGGTTTGACATCGACATGGAATCTTTCGCACAATCTGACCAAGTCTTCAAGGATATTCTTCAACTTTTCGAAGAGCAACAGTTAAAGAAGTTAATGAGAATGAGGATAAAGCTGCACACAGCAGAAATTAAGGAATGGTGTTTTACGGCTAAGCCAGATGATGAAAGTCTAATAGGAACCATCTCAGGACATCAGGTCTCTCTTACCCCTACCATTCTATCTGAGGTTTTTGGTTTTGTGAATGGTGATGATGAGTTAGAGCTAAGCTCTGTTGAAAATGGTGAAGCACTGATTAAAATGGGTCATTCTACTGGAAACCCTAATCATCTGCTTAAGAAAAACTTATCTTTGGAATATAAGTTTCTTTCTGATATTGTTGGAAAAGTGTTGTTAGGAAAAACAACAGGTCATAATTATATTAATAGGCACCAATTTATGTTGATGCTGGCCTTAATGGAAAAGAAGAAAGTGAACTGGGGATCCATTCTCTTTGGATTGATTAAGAAGAAAATATCTAAGGAAAATGTCTGTTTTGGAAGAATTATAGGAATTGTATTGCAGGAAAAACACCAAGACCTTCTGGTCTCTCCCAAGGTGACCATTAATGCTAGCAAGAAGCTGACCTCAGCTCTCTTTGCTAAATTGGACAGGGTGTTTACCAAGAAGAACCTAGGAGCAGCTACATAGAAGAAAACTTCTGAAGGCACAAGGACTGATCCAGTCACTCCCTCAACCCTTCTAGAAGCTCCTTCTCCTCCTCCTCTTGTTTCTTCTCCTCCTCTCCCATCTCCACCTCAGAATATTTCCCCTGCACAATCTCCACCTCCAAATTCTCCCACACCCATTGATGACATTCCATCCTCATCTACCCTTCTACTTCCTCATACTTCTCCACCTCCATCTCCCATGCATGATGACCATCAGTCACCCACTCATCACTCTTGCCCTATTCATTCTGACATCTCTCAACAACATGCCAATGTTGCAAACATCTTTGTACCAACCTCTATTCCTTCCACTTCTCAATCATCTTCATATCATCCACCTGGAATGCTATTTCTACATTTCCAAACTGTTGCAGATCAAATTCTTGACTACATTGTCCCCAAGATAGATCAAATCCTAGATGCAAAACTTGCTCCAGTCCATAACATTCTTTCTACTCTTGACTCCACCTTGGATGCAAAAATTGCTCCAATTCTTCAAGCAATTTCTGAACTATCTTCCAAAATATCTTTAATTCCTTCCTCTTTTTCTATCCCTTCTTCTAGGGGCCTAGATTCAGGTCTCCTTGAAGCTAGGCATGGGGAGATGTCTTATGAAGAAGCTCCAGAAGCTCCTGTTGAAGAGGCCACAGTTTTTGTTGAAGATAAAGCTTCAGTTTCAGAGGATACAGTTCAAATTTTGATTTAGAAATGTTTGATTTGGTTGAAGCATCTGAATTTCCAGTCATAGAAAAGACAAATAATATCTTCATTCATTCTTCTTTAGATATTACTCATTTACTGTCTAAGTTTAGTTCTATTTACTCAGTTCTGCCAAAACATCAAGATTATTCTAGAGCAATTGCTCCTTATACTGCTCCAATTGATAAAGTTTTGCTGAAAAAGATTATCAGCAGTTTTGCAGTTCAAAGTGCAGATCTAGTTCTAGTTTCAGTTCTAATTCAAAGTCATGCAAATGAATCAATTGAAATTTCAGAGGAAATTATCAATAGTTTTGATGTTCCAACTTTTATCTTTGATGAATCACCAATTCCAGATTTTGATGAAATTTGGAAAGCAGAAGATGAAGCTTTTGAAGCTGAAGAGCAAAAGATCAAAGCTCTGAAATTGGTCAATGAATTATATGATGATCCAATTCCCTCTTTTGACTCTGATGAAGAAGACAATGATAGTGATTCTGATGATACTTTATCAAGGAAGAGAAAGAAAAGAAAGGCAAAGTCTTTGGATGTCCCCAAGCCTCCTAACCCAGATAGTGATATTCCCTATTACATTCTTCATAATATCACTCTTGACAAAGATACCCCTCACTGGATGAAGTTCTCCAGAAATGAAATTAAGAGGAGAAAGAAATTCAAGAAAACTAGCTATTATTCTGATAAGCCAGTTAAGTTCAATCCCCCTCCACTTCCTCCTCTAGCAGCAGGCTCAGCAGCACCATTTTCCTCCTCTCAGAAATCCACACCTCAGCAATCAAGGAGACCAGCTAACACAAGTGGTCATCAGAGATCTTGGTCCTCAGGACATCCCTCAAGTTCTTCTAGAAATATTTCTACAGGATACAAATATCATATATCTGATGGATCCATGCACAGGAAAAGAAATATTCCTTTTGACCAACCTTCAGTACATGACACTGACCTTGATGAAATATCTTATCCTCCTGTTGATACAGAAGCTGAAGAAATTACACAATTGGCTAGATTCAAGGAATCAATTGCCACAGCTCAGATAAATAAATCTAAAGCTGAAGGAAAGGATTATTCTCAGTTCTCAACTATGTCATAGTATAGAAGAAAGGAGTTTGAAAAGTACAATTCAAAGAACCTCTTCAATGCTGAAGAATTCTTGATCCAGCACCCACAATCAGTTATCATTCAAAGCAAATCTCAAACCATTCTGGGAGCTCAGGATCTCTACATAAGCAAGAAGAAATCTGAAGATCCTAACAGGGTAATCATCTTCAAACCTTCATCAGCAAAGAAGTGAAAAAGGTTCAGACTTATTTATTATGTTCTTGTTTAACATTTTGGTTGTAATGATTATGAACTCAGAGCAATATTTTTACCCTATCTGCTGAAATGAATTTTCATTCTGTCAGATATCTCTTTTATTCTCTGCTGTTTATTTTTCTATTGTATTTATTTGATTGATTGTCAAATAGTATCCTAACCCAAATAGGGGGAGATTGTTGGAACAACCCTATTACTGATTTGGGCTAGGATCACTATGTTTTAACTAAGGATCAAGTTGACCCCATTGTATAGGGGTCAAGTTTTTAGTCTGTTAGAGTGGCTAGAACTTAAGGAAAATTTAAGTTCCCAGTGTTCGAGAAATGTCGAGTGGCGTTTGACGAATGTCTAGCTTCGTTCGACAAATTGTTCTCAGGAGACTGAAGTATTATGGCCAGTTCCAGCGCTCGACATTATCTGAGCAGCGTTCGACAAATGGCGAGCAGCGTTCGATGAATTCCAGCTAGAGCTCGACAAATTCTGTATTAAAGCTCAGCTCGACAAATACAAGTCCAGATTATTTATATCAGTTATTTGTCAATACTCTGAACACAGATCGACGACTCCAACGAATATATTCAATACATTTGGACGTATTAAAGGCAGGCAAGTAAGGATATAATTTTCTTTAAATATATTCCTTATTTCCTTTGTTCCAAGACAAAGATAGTCGTTAACATTTAATGCAAAAGAGTATTTCACGGCTAAGGAATTAAAGGACCTGACAAAGTCGTTTTGTCTTTGTTGTTATTCCAAGAAAGAATTAAAGACATATTATTCTATTCCAAAAATAGAATATAGCAAGACAGACATTTTTGTCTTATCTCTCTCGATGGAATTCAAAGTAGCATTCTTGCAGAATACAGAAAGACAACAACAAGGATAGAGAAAGATAGAAGAAGAACATTTCAGCCTATTATTCTCAAGTCTTCTTCTTCTTCCTCAAGCAGCACTTATCTTCTCTCTGAGAACATCATCTTCAAAATCCATCTCTCAGATATTCTGCTACAAATTCAAGTCTTCTACAAGAGCAACATGGAATTTGAAGAACCAATTCTTCCAGATTAATCTGCTACAGAAGATTTATGTCTTCAAGAGAAAGCTTCTCCATCGTCTGTCAAATACTTCAATCAGACAGGGGGAGCTTTACAACAAGTCCACTAGAGTCTTCTCTCAGCATCTTGACAGAGAAGAACACTCTAACCCTTTTCTCACCTCTCTTGTACATGGTTAATACTCCCTTCAAAAGTGTAGTTCCTTGGTGGCAAGACACCTGATCAAAAAATCTAGTTGGTTTTGAGCACTTGATCAAAAGCTCTCTGGTGTGTGGACACCTGATCAAAATCACCTTGGTGTTAGGGCACCTGATCAACCCTCCTAGTGGACTCCTACCAAAGGGTGGTAGAAGAGTGGACTACCCAGATTTATTGGGGAACCACTATAATTTCCTTGTGTCTTCTGTGTGTGTTTATTTCTTTGTGATGTGCTGTGTGCTTTTATTTATTCAGTTATTCTGTTTATATATTTCTCACTCTGCTTACACACATATATATAACACTATTTTAATTACACTATAAAACTAAGGAAAAGTTTTTAATACTCTATTCACCCCCCCCCCTAGAGTAACTTAAGATCTAACCTCCACTTTCAGCTTGGTCCTTTTTTCTTTAAATAGCTTAGGATTAATGTACTACACTCTAGTATTTATAGTTGACTTCTCTAGATTCACTGGAGTGTTATTACTGAGAACAAAGCCTGGCACCTTCAAGACCCTCTCATCATTTCTTAGACAGATCCAAACTGAATTGAATACTTCAGTTGCTTGATCAAAAGTGATCATGACACTGAGTTTGAGTCTCATAGGATGTGCGAACTATGTGAGGGTGAAGGGATCAAGCATAACTTCTCAACTCTTAGAACTCCACAACAAAATGTGGTTGTTGAGAGAAAGAATAGAACCCTTATTGAATCTGGTAGAGAATTACTTGTTGAAGCTAACTTGCATATACAATTTTGGGCAAAGGAAATAAACACAACTTGCTATGTTCTCAATAGAAGTCTTATTCACAATACTAAGGTAAAAACTCCCTATGAGTTGTTGAAAGGAAAGACTCCAAATATCTCATATTTGAAAATATTTGGAAGCATATGTTACATTCTAAATTATTGCAAAAGCCATCTTGCCAAATTTGACAAGAAGACTGATGAAGGTATCTTCTTAGGAGACTTTATATCTAGTAAAGATTATAGATGCTTTATAAGAGAAATCAATACTCAACATAACTCTTTTTCATGAAAAGAAAATGGGCTTTTAATAAATCTACTTGTTATTGTTACAATAAATTCAAAAATTTTATGAATGGCAGATGGTATAATCAACCAAAAATTTTAATTAATCACCTATTCACTTCTTATGCCAAAAATCTTATTAATCAATGAACGTCAATTTCTATTCATTGCTTAAGCTAACACAATAGCTTAACACCACTTAGATTATTCATTTACCGTCGATATATCCATGTCAAATCAAAATATAAAAAGAAAGAGATAGAGATCTTTAGTCCTGTCTGTAAAAGCTATTCTATTCATTTCCCGCTTATCATCCTCCTTATAGTTGTAGTTAGGGTTCTCATCAAGTTCAGACTAAAAAATGACACGTGGTCCAATTAAAATTAATACTGAGTATGAATTTTATCTCAAAGCTTTGAGATATATGGAAAAGGATTCAAGAACATCATCAATTTATTGACAAACAACAATCTCAACTTCTTTCTATTGGTTCAATCTCTTATATATCCATATGAGTTAATTGAATTCCATCAGAGTGCCAGGATCCCAAATGGCAATCATATCAAGGATACGTTTTCTCAAGAAATTTCCAAACTTCATAGGCACTAGGAAGAAAATAAATTCATTTTAAAATATCATTTGTAACTGCACAATATAGACTATTCAGGGCTTTAGCGTTTATCATGCATTCATTCCTGTTCAACTCATTTGGTTGCCTTTTATGTTTAAATTTCATACGTCAATATCAAATGAAATGTGAAACTTTTATATTAGAATTTTCCACCCACTAAAATTTGTAAAAATAAGTAAAAGTGGTGCTAATTATTTTGTATTATTTAAAAAAATTATCCCCTCTAGTTGATGCGAGATCATGATGCACCATTATTCCCAATGGAATAACCTGCGTTTGATAGCACTTGTTGGATCTACTAGCACCCTTAGAGAAGGGGGGGGGGGGGTGAATAAGGGTTTTAAGAAATTTAGAATTTATTTGAAAACATTGAACAAAAAAACATTTTCCAAAATATTTTAGAGAATAGAAATTGAAATCAATATAATAAAACAAAACATGGTTATATTGATTACAAAAACTGATTTCCATGATGCTAGAAATCAAGGCGGTGAATACAAAATTTGTTTTGTTTACTATACTGACCCTTATCCCCAAGGACAGTTGACCCTAGCCTATCTCTCCCTAGATAGGCCTCAAGCCGCCCCATAGAACTAAATCCTAGATCTAGTTTCCAACACCCGCAGCTAATTCCTCCCTATGCCACACATAACCTAGTCGCCAACACTTGCGGCAAATTCCACTAACGATACAAAAGTAGTGACCAAAATGAAAATAGAATACAATGAAAGAAATGAAATATTCAGAATATAAAAACTTCCTATAGGAAACTCTGAAGGAGATGATGAAGGAACGCTAGAGATCAAACTAGTCGATGCGTTATTCCTTCATGTAGAATGAGGGTTGAGTGAGTCCTCCTTCAAGTTCCTCTTTTGATCTTCAAGGTTGATGTAGGGAGTGCTCTAGATATCTGGGATGAGTGCTCTCACAAAATGTTTTGAGTTGTAGCTTTCGCCAATTGATTCGATGGATGAAAAGACCAAGTGGAGCAGCTCTTTATATAGGCATGTGAGCTATCGCTGGTGGTAGGTGTTACTGCTGGGAGGTAGCCAAAATGGAGTGAGATATGTGACACATTCCTTATTTTAGGCAACCACTACCGCACCACGATAAGGTTATCATATCGCATTAGCCCTTTATACGCTTTTGTAGTTCGAGTGATTTCTTGCTCCATTTCGCTCCTTAATCAACTGTTGATTGTCGTACATTCCGTAAGTTACCGCCGAGCGTTAGCATTAATGCTGCTAGCTAACTTCCTGCTAGAGATGGACTTCACTCCTGCCAGTTCTTGCAATCAAATGCAATTTGCTAGCTATTCCATTAGCACAATAGCTACCGCCAGTGGTAGGTGCTACCACCGCGCGGTAGGTCTTTATTCATAGCATTGTCTTTATTTTGCATCGCATTCCATGTACGCATTTAGAGTGGTATTATATCTGTATTTCCTGCACACTATAAACACAAAAAAACATGATCAAATACATAATGAGATATGTTATTCTCAAACAAAGAGATGTGGAATACGTGTTCTAACAGATAATGCTGATCTATAAGCAGATTGAGTAGAGGATAATATATACGTCCAATTATCCATCATGGAAGAATAGTAAGTATAATCTTAGGATACATGTGTCCTCAACTCTGTGGTCTTTGAGGAGTCTACATACCCCCCAGAATAAAGGATAACATCAGTCTACTATTTTGACTCTATGATAGGAGTATCTGAAGAGGGATTGGCTTCTAGTGATGGCGCATCCTGTAAGGTAATGATTATTCTCCCAAGATGTCAATACTTCGTTTATAAATGTAGCACTGAGGGGGATAATGCCAGCCTGGTGGGCAGTCTCCCTGGAGATATCATAATCTAGCAAGTATTTAGTCCTTAAGGAAATATTAAGCAAATCTTGCAGGGGAAGGACTACTGTGAAGATAACTATTGAAAAATTGTTGAAGATGGTTTTTAGACTCAGGGGGAGTCACATATTATTTGATTCTTTTATTATCATATATTAAATCCAATTTTTGAGGCTTTATCATTCCAATTCTTTCTCTTTTATGGGTTAAAAACTTCTCTTTCATCTGAGATAAACATTATTAGTACATTAGCACACTATTCTTGTTAAATAAGGATTATGATATATCTATCTTTCAACTCATCCTTTGATATGAAGTATCTCTCTTTAAATACATCTCTTTATATATATCTCTTACATATAATTTTCTTTTGATATTTTAAGCTCGTCTAATCTGGTTGCCCGAAATATTTTTATTTCATATCAGAATTGTGATATAAACTTTTCTGAAACAGCAGTTATCGTGTTAGAACATGGATCTTAACAATGCTCCTTAGTTAATGTATCTTAAAAATCCCGAAGCATTCTCCAATGAGATCATAGAGTACAGGATGATTTGAAAGAAAATGTTGTGCATAATCAAACAATTATGGCCTCAGTCTTTCAAACATCTCAGCCTCGAGTGCCTAGAAGAATATCATTTGAAAAAATGAAGCAATAAATGAAATGTGTACAAGGATAGTTGACAAAGGTTTATCTATCAATAATGTATATTCTCAGATTGATGGTGACTTGAGAAATCTCTTTCAACTATCCAGAGACATGGAGTCTTACCCACATATGGTTACTCCCAGAGTTACTGAAGGAGTAAAGCAAATTCAAGACAAGCTAATTTCTTCTCTTGTCTATTTTCTTGACATGCATTGAAGGAATTTTCTCCTCTTCTCCTATTATACTTCTTCTCTTTCTATTATAATGGCTCAATATGGCATAATATGTGAAGGAATAAATTGGAATTTTGAATAGATGCTTGTCTCTATGTGTGTGTGTGTATGTGTGTGTTCGTTTGTTCCTATGTCCATCTAGAACCCCATTTATTTTCTTTGAAAAATCACTTAAACTCTTGTAAAATCTTCTACATCAAATAGGGAGAGATTGTTGGGAAAGACCCTTTATGATTTGATATAACATATTATTTAAGTGATTTAGAACATTACTTAAGTATGTTTAGAAAGATAACAAGTCTATATTTATATAAAGTGTAATCATCTCCACCATGCCAAATACTGAAGTAGTCAAGAATCTAAATCGACTAAGTTAATATTTTGTGGTCGAGAAGTATTTGATGCACGTTGACTAAGACTAAGTCTGTACATCGAGAAGTAATCGATCTATGTTGAGAAGTCAACTTCATTCATTGAGAAGTAATCAACGCACATAAAAAGCAATGAACCCTCCTTAGATTGAGATCATCATTAAAGGAAAGTGTTCTCGGAGCACAACTATTTAGCTTACGTAAAATTCTCTCTACTAAACAATTCAATGTATGTTGACTAGTTTTTGACGCATAAGTAATAGAACATTGAAATCTCTCCAGTCTTCAATAATTGATTCCCGAGCAGATCAACGCCATTATTCATATCAAATTAGAGTGGTTACTTGTCCTATTCAAGAAGGTGATTATGTTGATTGCCACAAATAAGGAAAGATTTTATTCTACAGTAGTCATATATATATACCAATACATTTCAAACAGATAAGTCACAAACTCATTCTAAATTTGCTTTTCTTGTCTCTAGAATTCAGAACCCTTCTTTCTCCCTCTATAAGAAGATCTCTCCAAGAACCCTAGCCAACAAGATCTCTTATCTATGATCTTAGGTTCTCCTTATCTAAAGGTGTTTTTCTTCTTCTTCATGATTCCTCTTATATTGGATTCATCTTCTTCTCATTAAATTCATACTTTTTTCATTATAGGATTTACCAGTTGTTGTTATAATCAAGAATCCACACAATGCTTAATGTTCAAATTTTCTTCAAAGCTTTGCTGAAGAAGGATCATATTGTGGAAAGCTTCTACAATAATCATCCAAAAAAGTTTTGACAATCTCTCTTACAAAGATTAAGATTTGGTTCTAAGAGTCTCCTTAGTAAAATACTCGGATTGGTACTAAGAAGCCCCTTATCAAAGGATTCAGTTGTTTTGTGAATCACCTTATCAACAAATTCATTATATTGGTTCTGAGAGTCTCCTTAAAAGTGAATAACCACACTCAAGAATTACTTTAAAGGGGGCTGAATAGAGTCTCAAAAATTATTTATATAATTAGTCGCAGTACATGACACATAGTTCTAATCTAATGCAGCGGAAGTAAAATAAGAAATTAAGCACAAAAAATTAAGTAACCATTATACACAGAGATTTATTGTGGTTCCTCAAATTGTTTGGGTACTCTACTTTTCTGCCCCTTGGTAAGATATCCACTAATCAGTGCTGTGACTTTTGATAAGAAGACTCTTAAAACAAATTATAACTAAATCTTTTGGTAAGGAAGATTTGTTGGAACATGCATTCCACATCTCTTAGTTTGAAAATAACAAATCCTAGTATGTATTTGATAAAGCTTTTTTTATTTATAGTGTGCATATAGGTACAATATAATTCTGAGTGAGAATGATCAAATGAGATGAAAAGATGGATGTCATTCTCCAAAATGCGTACTACCGCGGTGCGGTAACCTCTACCGCTGGCGTAAGCATTTATTACTATGGGACAACTAGCAAGAGGTATTGGAATAAAAGCATTGGCGGGAAAGGACCATATTTGTAAAGAGTTAGCACGCCATGGTAACTCTATCGTGTAGTGGTAATTGAATGGCAACCCCAACAATCATTAGGATAATTGAGGGGCCAAATGAAGCATAAAATCAAATTCTGGCGGGATTGATATTTCGTCTATCGTGGCACGATAGATTATTGCCTAAGCTATGAAAATGAGCTTCATATTCAGGCTGACTGGAGTGGGAAATGTCAATCCTAAATGATACTGCGGGGCGGTTGGTGCTAGTGGCCAGAATCTATTTAAAGAGTCGCTTGCTCATTCTCTCGTGCGCAACTCTGAAGATACTTTTGTGGGGCCCCATCCCAAATGTCCAAAGCGATACCTACAACACTCTTGAAGATAAATAGGAGGACCTGTAGGAGAAGTTCATTAATGCTTATTCTACACGAAGCACAAACACGACAACAACATTGATCTCTCGTGTGTCTTCGCCACTCGCCTTCTAATTTTTTATAGGGAGTTTTTACTACAGAAAATTTATCTCTGGCAATCCCTTTTCTTTTGGTTACTCTTTTTATGATTGTAAAGGAATTAACTCGTGTAGTAGCGACTAGGTCTGTGTGCATCTTAAGGAGGAATTCACCTTAGGACTTCCCCAACTAGACTTATGGATTAGGTGTTGGGGAAAACCCCTTTGATTTAACTTAACAAATTATCTAAAAAGTGATTTTATCTCTTAAGTTGTATTACCCAGTGTATAGTGAGGGTAATCTGGTTATTAGATGTCTTAGGATATCACACTAAACCTTGAGTGTCAAGACCATTTCAAGAGAAGCACAATTTGGGCAGACTTTACATTTGCATCGAATAGAAGTCGATGCAACATCGAGTGGATGTCGACGCTACTTAGACTAGAAGTCCAAGCAACTCAGCCCTTCTGTCAAAGTAGACCATGTCGATGTTATGTCGAATAGATATCAACGTAGAGACCATGGACCTGTCGAAGTACCTTGAGAAGGCGATGCAACTTCTACTTCAACTCAGAGCAGAAGGAAGTATCTGTCGAAGCCATCTAAAGTCGACGCAACGTCGACTTCATCTCGACGCAGATAATGAAGCTCAGAGCCATGCCATCAACTCGATGGTTACGTCGATAAGGTATCGACGCAACGTCGAATAACTGAGTTTTATCAGAGCAAGGATGAATTCAAAGCTGCTTCTACAAGAACTCGAAGGTGCGTCGATAAGAGAGGAAGTGAACTCGACGCTATGTCGAATTCAGCCTAAAATGGGAAACCTTTTCAGCTGTCATTTTTGACCCTCTCTCATGGCCCACCTCACTCAAGACCGTTCTCCAATGGATCATTAATTTCCTCAAATAGAAAGAAGAACTAAAAGAGGAAAAAAAGCTTTCTTGGAAACATGCTTAATGTTGGTGAACGGGTCAGGAATTAAAGAAGGAAAGAAAGAGATTGTCCAGAGCAGAATACCTTTTCAGGTCTTACTAGAAAGGGAAACAAATTCTAATCTGAAGTGGGACAATAAAAGGCAAGAGAATAAAGTGAAGGGCAGAGCATTCATCACAATCGGCTATACTATTCTATTGAAGCTCTTCTTCTTCTTCCTTACTCAGGAACCCTAATAGAGAAAAAAAGGAACAACTGAAGAATATACTCTGCTCAATGAATCAACTGCCGCTCTCTCATCGCTATCATATAGCAGCAGTACTATTATTAAGAGAAAAGAGAAGAAGGATCAAGAGCTTACATAAACCCTAGCAATCATCACTATCATAATCTAGGGTTAATCTGATACAGATCCTGAAAAGCACTCAAACAACAACATCACAATGATTGCTGTTACAGAAATTTGAGAAACAGATTTCTGAATCTTTCTTCTCCTTCTTACTCTTCTTTCCTTACACCCCATGTAAAGAGTTTTGAGAATCCCTCTTCCAAAGGATTCAGTCGTTCAAGATCTCCTTATCAAAAGTTTTGGTGGTTCAAGATCTCCTTATCAAATTATCGAGTGGTTCATGATCTCCTTGTCAATAGATCAGTGGTTCTAAGAGTCTCCCTACCAAAAGATTCATGCACGGTTGGGGCATTCCTACCAGGTGGTAGAAGAGAGGAGTACCCTCATTTTGGGGAACCTCTATAAAAATCTGTGTGTCTTCTGGATTGTTTATTTTCTGTGATGTCCCTCATAGCTTAGATTACTTTAATATTTTCCTGCTTTATATTTCAGCATTGTTTTATTCTTGATAAATATTTGTTGGAGCATAACACTTAGGTTTTTCTTGTACTTGCACAGTTAGGTTAGAAATAAATTTAAATCTCTATTCACACCCCCCACACCTATAGAGGATTCTCAGAGGCACACAATGCACTTTCAATTGGTATTAGAGGGAGATTGATCATTAAAAGGTTAACACCTATTTCAAAAAAGGCCCACTGCACTTATTTCTCTTTATTACAAACATATTTTATAAAGAAAATGAGTACTAAGGATTATGCTTCCATAAGACCCCCAGTGTGTAACTTAAATAAGTTCACACTCTAGAGGGCCAGAATAAGAATTTATATGAACTCCATTTATGAAGACATCAATAATGTTCTTCTCACAGGTCCTCCAGCTCCAGTCAGACAAAAGGCAGGAGAATACTCAACAATTGAGGTTGCCCCAAGAAAGGAGTGGACAGAGGCTGAGAAGAAGGTCAAGATGCCAAGGGCATGAACATTATGGTATCAATAATTTTAGGTGACATTTTCCAGAAGGTTGTTGAATGTCAATTAGCAAAAGAGAACTGGGACTCACTCATTACAATGGTGGAAGGAAGTGCTGATGAAAGAAAGGACAGAAAGTCCCTTCTCATATCCCAGTATGAGAAATTTCAAATGAAAGCTGAAGAATCTATTGTTGATATGTATGACAGATTCAACATTTTCATTAATGAGCTCAGAGGCTTAGACATGGAGATATCCTTGACTGAAATTAATAATAAAATTCTCATGTGCTTCCCTAGCTCATGGGATTCCAGAATCTAGGAAATCTGAGAGTCCAGGTGCCATAGAGAGATCTCAACTAAAGCTTTGCTAGGAAAGCTTAAGTCATATGATATGCTCCTGAAGAACAGGGCTGAGGCTGAAGAAAGGGAGGCCTCTCCTGCTCCTATCCAAAGGAGCATAGCTCTGAAAGCTACTGAAGGAGAGCCCTCTACTCCTGAAGATGAAATGTCCAGCCTGCTAGCTAGGAGATTCAATAAATGGGTAAAGACTGAAGACTCAAGAAGAAGAGAAAGAGATTCAAGACCCAGGTACGATAAAACTCCAAAGAAGAAGGTTATCTACTATACCTGCAACAAACCAGGGCACATTGCTCCTGAGTGCCCACAAGAGCAAAGGGAAAGGAGCAGCAACAAAGAGGAGAAGAAGAAGAAGAAGAAGAAGTCCTTCAGAGGAAAGGACAAGAAGAAAGCCAAGGGTTTCATTGCTGAAACCTGGAGTGATTTTGAAGCAGAATTAAGCTCTTCATCATCTGAAAGTGATGATGAAGCAGCACCGGAAGCAGCCTGCATGATGGCACTAGGGATGTCATCAGATGATGAAGATGATCAGGTATATATTTTTGATGAATTTGATTTCAGCTCTGGTGATTTTAAATAATGTTTTAAAGAATTATGCATTTATCATCTTAGGGTAGAAAAAAAATTTGACATAGCTAGAACTGAATTAGAGAACATTAAGAAAGATGAAATGCACCTAATAAATCAAAACCATACAAATGAAATTAATAATAAAGAGTTAGAATTGATTAAACTTAGAGAAGAAAACATAAATTTAAAAGAAGAACTAGCAAAAGGCAAAGGCCTTTGAGGACTCACTCAATGGGAGGAGTCAGAAGCTCAAAGATATCACAGAAAATCTCTCTATGAGATTTAATCACCTAGGCTTAGGAGCAAAGCCCTCCACTAACACAGAAGCACCTAGGAAACCTTCCTGGAAAAATCCAGTGTCATTTGTTAGACCTAGTGAGTACCAACCAAGTGTGAAGAGTGCATCATCCAAGGGTAATCTTAATAGTCATCCAGATAAGATAGATAAACCTAATCATGTAAATCTGAATAGGAAAGAAAGACCCCTAGGTATGAACAATGTAGAGAAGTCAAATAACAACAGCCAAAAAGCTAAAGCAAAACCTAGAATAATAAAACATTCTGCTGATTTGTTGTACCAAAATACATTCTACACACATTTCAAATATCAGAATAACAAACATAGGTTTGGGAAACCCATTCCTTATCATCCAAAAGGGTATCATGAAAGACCCTTCTATTCTTTCATTGAACCATACAATGGTAAAAACAAAGGGCCCAAGGTAATCTGGGTCCCTTCTAATGTTTAAATTACCTATGCAGGGTTAGGTAGGGTCCCACTCAGGAGAAAATGAAGTGGGAAGATAGATGTAGGTCTTGACTAAGGAATAGATTTATTCAAGGGAGTAATTTATGCCTTGAATCCTTCCTGATGGTTATTAAAATTATATTATAATCTATTTTCAAACAATATAATTGCTGGGAAAAACAGCAAGAACTTTCCAAGGAAATAGATATGTTCATTCAGAGGTGCGTCGAATAGAAGTCGATATACCATCGACTTCTACTCGACGCCAGCATCAAGAAGCACTAAGAGTAGATAATTTGAATAGATCTTGACGCAACGTCGAGTTTCTATCGATGCATGCATCATCTTATTGGTCTATGGCTAATGTTGAAGTTGCGTCGATTGAAAACTGATGTAACGTCGACAGGACCACGTTGACTTAAGGTCTGCTGAACAATCTCGAAGTTACGTGGAGTACTAATCGACGCAATGTCGACATAACAGCGCGCGCAGAATTGCTTTTAGAAGCAATCTCAACACAGCTTTGCGCGCCAAATAATAAGTTTTATCGACGGTGCATCGACCTACACCTTAAGTTGCGGCGATTCATCTGCTTTTAAGCAATCACTACCTCGAAACATTTGCGCTTTCGAATTCCTCTCTTCTCGCTCTCTTACTCTCTTGTTTTCCAGCTCTCCCGTGCCCCTCTCTCTCTTGTTTTCTCTGTCTTTGCAGGTACCTAAAATCAAAGGGCTCCACCAAATGTTAACTTTGGTTTTGATGTGGACATTGATTCGTTCAATGCTGTTGTAGAGAGCTTCAAGGCCATTCTAGGCCTATTCCAAGATGCTGGTTTAACCAAACTGATATCCACAAGAGGCAAAATCCTGGATATCGAGCTAACCGAGTTTAAACATAATGTTCAGATAGGAGATGATGGTTCTCTTAAGGGGAAAGTATCTGACATAGATGTTCTGATAACAGAGGACATATTGAACCAAACATATGATCTTCTTTCTGGAAATGAGTCAGATGAATTATCAGGGGATGAGACCAAGAGGGCCATGGAGATTATGCAGTTCAAGAAGGATAAGCCCATCAATCCGAAGAAGATGGACCTTGGGGAAGAATACAGATTCTTTGCAAATATTGTAGGGAAGGTACTGCTATGTAAAATATCAGCACATGATGATGTTCCAAAGCAATGGCTTCAAATAATGGGAGCTCTAGTTCTGAAGAAAAGGATCAATTTGGGGAAATGCCTCCTAATGATGATTGGGCATAAGTATGACCATAAAGAAAATGCTTACATGAGAGTTATGAGCCAAGTACTTCTCCACCACTACCCAGCAGTGTGCAAGTCCAAGGGCGTGCCAATTCCACCAGGGAAGAGAATAAACATTGGAATATTCTCTTAGTAGACCAGGCAAATCTTGAAGCCTGGTCATGCTCCAGCCTCATCTCCTCCCTCTCCTCCTCCTCATGAACCAGAGGGCCAATACCTGACCCTCCAAGAGATAATATCCCTCCTCCTGTCTCTCCACCTCCACTGGACACTATTCCAGATCCCCCTCAGGAGGATATTCCATCTAAACAACAGCAACAGCAACTGCAACAACAACAACAACACCAATCCCCATCAGTCCTAGAGCCATCTCCCCACATTCCTCATCAGCTTCCATCCACTTTAGCTCCACCTCCTCCACCTACTCACATCTCACCTAAAATCTAACTTGCTCTCACCCCTATCCAAGAAAACTTCCCTCCATCACCTCCTCCATCTACCTCTAATATCCCTACAATTGACATTGAGCAGGTCATTTCCAAAGTTATGGCCATTGCTTCATCTACATTTGTAGACCAGGTGGCCTCTCAGGGAAGAAGGTTTAACAGAAAATATTCACACATGGAGGTTGAGCTATTAAATTTTAAAAGATCTCTCCAGAGCCTCAAGGATTTCGTATCTTCCTCCATGGTTACAATGGAATTCTTAACCTCTCTAGCCAGCAAGGTTAAGAAGGGGGAGAACTTTTTGGAGGAAGAAAGACCTGTCCTAGATTTGAGTGGACAGGATAAAGGCGATGCTAATAAAGCTTCTATTCCTGAGAAAGTCACTATATTTCAAGATGTACAGATCCATGGGGAGCCTGCAGATCAGAAGGAGTCTGCTCCAGAAAAGCAGAATGAGGAAGAAAGAGTAGAAGCAGATCGGCCGGATCTTGCTCTAGATGTTCAAAGGAATTTGGATACTGAAATGGAAACTGTAGGAACAACAGCTGATCAGGAGAAGCCTCAGAATGACAATCTACTGGATGAAGTAACTCAGATTGCTCAGGAAACTGCCCAGGCTGCCCAAGATGCTGAACAAAATGCACACACTCAGGGGGGAGCTTCTCAAGAACAAAGATGATGTTGAAGAAGCAGATGATGATAATGAGCCTCTTCAAGTGTCATAAAGAAAAATTCCAAAGGTCTACACCAGGAAAAGAAAAACTCCTGAGTAGGACGCCTAAAGCTCAGGTACTCTGTGATTATTGTCTTCTGAAAAACAACACTATGGTGGGAAGAAAAAATGCTATCTCTTGACAAATGAATGAGATTGTTTATGATTTCAAATCTGTCTTATTTTGTAATCATATTGTCTGGTATGTATTGTGTATGCAAAAACTCTGTAAAATCACTTTAAACAAACTGTAAAATTTGTTAAGACAAATAGGGGGAGATTATTGGGAAAAGCCCCTTTGATTTAACTTATATCAAATTATATAAAAAGTTATTTTATCTCTTAGGTTGTATTACCAGTGTATAGTGAGGGTAATCTGGTCATTAGATGTCTTAGGATGTCACACTCAACCTTGGGTGTCAAGACCATTTCAAGAGAAGCACAATTTGGGCAGACTTAACATTTGCGTCGAATAAGAGTCGACACAACATTGAGTGGATGTCGACGCTACTTAGACTAGAAGTCCAAGCAACTCAACCATTCTATCTAAGTAGATCAAGTCGACATTATGTCGAATAGATATCAACGTAGAGTCCATGGACCTGTCGAAGTCCCTTGAGAAGTCGATGCAACTTCTACTTCAACTCAGAGCAGAAGGAATTATGTGTCGAAGCCATCAGAAGTCGATGCAACGTCGACTTCATCTCGACGCAAATAATGAAGCTCAGAGCCATGCCATCAACTCGACTGTTACGTCGATAAGGTATCGATGCAATGTCGACTAGCTGAGTTCGATGAGAGCAAGGATGAATTCAAAGCTGCTCATACAAGAACTTGAAGGTGCGTCGATAAGAGAGGAAGTGAACTCGACGCTACGTTGAATTCAGTCTGAAAAGGGAAACCTTTTCAGCTATCATTTTGGACCCTCTCTCATGTCCCACCTCACTCAAGACTGTTCTCCAACTGTTGAAACTGATTTCTCGGTCTCTGTGGAGTTCGGGGCCCTCAGCAAGCTGAGGGGCGACCAACCCTTAATTCCCCCAAGGGAGAGCTCTAGGTTGAAGGTTGAAGAACTATGGACGGGACCAAGGGCTTAGTGGGGAGGTCCCGCCACATACAAGGAAGCCCCTTAGGAACTTCCCCTCCCAAGCCACTACTAAGCTTGGGCACCACTGGAGACTCTCCTCCTCCACTAGAGAGAGAGAATGGGGAGAGAGAGAGGGTTATCCTAGAACAAGCTTGTCTCCAAATGATGCCCCATTGGTCCTATTTATAGGATTTCTGAAGTTGGGCTGCAAATAACCAAAAACCGATCCCTGAAAATACCAACATACCCCCGGAAGTGGCTGCGGATAGCCAAGTCCTGCTGTTCTGAGACGCTAAATGCAGAATGCCTCCTACTTCAGAGCTGGGGCGAGCCAGGGGGCTGGCCCCCCTCCCGGCTTGCTCCCTAAGGGCTCTGGGGCGAGCCAGAGGCCTGACCCCCTCCCGGCTCGCCCCCTAAGTGCTCTGGGGCGAGCTAGGGGCCTGAAACTCTCCCGGTCGCCCCTAAGGGCTCTGGGCGAGCCAGCGGCCTGGCCCCCTCCCAGCTCGCCACCTAAGGGCTCTGGGCGAGCCAGGGGCCTGGCTCCCTCCCGGCTCGGCTCCTAAGGGCTCTAGGGCGAGCCAGGGGCTTGGGCCCCCTCCCGGCTCGCCCCCTAAGGGCTCTGGGCAAGCCAGGGGCTTGGGCCCCCTCCCGGCTCGCCCCCTAAGGGCTCTGGGGCGAGCCAGGGGCTTGGGCCCCCTATCGACTCGCACCCTAAGGGCTCTAGGGCGAGCCAGGGGCTTGGGCCCCCTCACGGCTCACCCACTAAGGGCTCTGGGGCGAGCCAGGGGCTTGGCCCCCTCCCGGCTCGCCCCCTAAGGGCTCTAGGCGAGACAGGGGCTTGGGCCCCCTCCCGGCTCGCCCCCTAAGGGCTCTGGGGCGAACCAGGGGCTTGGGCCCCCTCCCGGCTCGCCCCCTAAGGGCTCTAGGGCGAGCCAGGGGCTTGGGCCCCCTCCCGGCTCGCCCCCTAAGGGCTCTGGGGCGAGCCATGTGATGCAGCGGCGTCTCCTAAAGGAGATCTACACGGATTTAACTCCAACTCGCCTCGATCACACGATAAACTACCGCACTTACACAAGCATTCTATCGCTCACATACGTTGCCATTCGCATCACAATATCAAACAAAAAAAAAGAAGAACGATCGACTCTAAAACAGCGGTCAAAAGAGAGTCGACATAGTTCCCAAATCAACACAAAGATTGCTACTCTTTAAGAGAACAAAACCAAGGCTATAGACCAAGATCCGTTCAAGCAAACGAGACCCACACGGTCCGGACACGAAGAACGCAGGAGAGCGATCTCAAGTTCAGAAAAATACCAACGATCGATATTCAAAATCGCGGAGAACACGATGGTTCTTCCTCCACAAACTAAAGAAAGAAGCTCTTTGAGATTTTAGAGATTACCCAACCCAGAAAATGAAAGCACACTTGATAACTATGGGAGAATCACTCTCTCCACGCTTTCCACCGGCGTCACACCGTATGGATCCTTCGGAGTCACACCGAGGGGCTGCCTTCCTTCTTCCTTGGAGTCGCACCAAGAAACCACTCCGGAAACACCCAAGAAGGGGGGAGGCCGAAATTGGAGAAGAGGGGGAAGAGGCAAGGGGGGCGGCGGCTTGGAGCAAGCCCTTGGCCGAAATTCCTCCTTAGGGGGGAGCTTTTTAGGGTTCAAATTCTATTCTATATTTCTCATCAAAAGGCTCCTTTAAATAGGAGTTTACAAACACCATCCAACCATCCAAAATTGAGATGAAATCTCATCAACCCGGATGGTTAAATGCACACCACATAAAATGTCTATTAGCACACCCAAAATAAGAAACATGCCGGAATTAAAATATTACAATTTTAAAACGACGGAAATAAATATAAAACTAAAGCAAGATAATAAAAAGGCTTTAGGCATCCTTTGCACGACGCGGGCGGAGGTTATAATGTTGACTTCCGGGGCGCCGAAAGTCCTTGTGTTGTAACATCTCCAAGTCATCCACATGTGGGGGAAGTGGTGCGGCATCAATCCTCCCCCCCCTCAACTTCACGTATCACCGATGCGTGGTCCAAGAAGAAATGGTGGAGCAGAGCGGCATCTAGTCTTTGAAGCTCGGACTCAAGAACCCAAGAGTCATCGGAAAGTGGACGATCCCGCCATCGAATGAGGAAGCGGCGAGTATCACCATCAGTAGTAGTAACGGGCTCCATGTCCAATATCCTGTCACGGTTAGAAAAGGTTTTGGGAAACCTTGGAAACATGTCAGTATTAGGAATAAGATGTGACTCACCATCAGGCGGTATACCTGTGGAAAGCATGGAAGAGTGATCATCCGTCCTACCACTCCCCAACCCATTAGAATCATTTGTGGAAGGAGAAGACGACATAGAAGACAACTCTTGTGGAGGCGGAACAAACATCGTCAAATCCGAAACATTGAAAATGGGTGAGACACCCCAATCAGAAGGCAAATCCAAAACAAGAGCATTCTCTCCTATTTTCTTCAAAATCCGGAACGGGCCGGCTCGCCTCGGTGCTAATTTCTTAACGGTGCCAGATGGCATTCGTTCGGGAACTAAGCGGACTAAAACTTGGTCGCCGACTTTAATGTTTGACGCTCTCCTATTTTGGTTTGCATGTGTTTGATAGGCGTCATATTGAGAGGTCAAGGTCGCCCGAATATGTGCATGTAGATCATGAATGTGTTGGGCAAAGGATTGTGCGAATTGACTGGCCTTATACGACGGTGGTAGTGGGACCAAGTCAAGGGGCACTGGAGCATTATACCCGTGAACAACCTCGTTGGGAGACATACCCGTGGATCGGTTCTTGGAATTATTATAAGCCAACTGAGCGTGGGGGAGAAGTAAGTCCCATGTGCCTTTATGGTCGCCCACAAGGCACCTAAGAAGATTTCCCAAGCTTCGATTGACCACCTCAGTTTGCCCATCCGTTTGTGGGTGGTAGGCGGCAGAGAATAGCAATTTAGTGCCCATTAGAATCCATAACGTCTTCCAAAAATAACTTGTAAATTTCACGTCCCTATCCGACACAATAGTGTTAGGCACCCCACGATGGCTAACGACATTTTGAAAATACAAATTTCTGTAGCTTCCTGAGTTCATTTCCAGCAACTTTAAAACTACAAAGTTCTGTAGCTTCCTTAAGGGGCTGGCTCCCACCCTGCTCGCCCCCCTCTGCCCCTACTCTTCCTGCCTGGGCCTATGTTACCACACAATGTTCTAAAGAACTCCTGGGTCTCGGAAAAAAACTCAGCGAATTCAGGGTTGTAAACAATCCCCGCTATTTTCGAGCGAGGTACGCGCTCGGAAAGAAACATCCAACCCTGCATATTCGACGAGCGTCGCTGGGAATCTGGCTAACGGAGCTACTTTGAGAGAAAACATGAAGCCTCCTCGAGAGGTCCTCCATCCCTGCCGGCTAGTGAGAGCCCAGCTAGCGGGACCACCTTGGGGGAAAAATACATAGCCTCCCCGAGAGGTTTTCCAACCCTGCCGGCTAGTGAGAGCCTGGCTAGCGAGACCACCTCGGGAAAAATACATAGCCTCCCCGAGAGGTCTTCCAACCCTGCCGGCTAGTGAGAGCCTGGCTAGCGAGACCACCTCGGGGGAAAATACATAGCCTCCCCGAGAGGTCTTCCAACCCTGCCGGCTAGTGAGAGCCCGGCTAGCGAGACCATCTCGGGAAAATACATAGCCTCCCCGAGAGGTCTTCCAACTCTGCCGGCTAGTGAGAGCCCGGCTAGCAAGACCACCTCGGGGGAAAATACATTGACTCCCCGAGAGGTCTTCCAACCCTGCCGGCTAGTGAGAGCCCGGCTAGCGAGACCACCTCGGAAAAATACATAGCCTCCCCGAGAGGTCTTCCAACTCTGCCGGCTAGTGAGATCCCGGCTAGCGAGACCACCTCGGGGGAAAATACATAGCCTCCCTGAGAGGTCTTTCAACTCTGCCGGCTAGTGAGAGCACGGCTAGCGAGACCACCTCGGGGGAAAAATACATAGCCTCCCCGAAAGGTCTTCCAACCCTGTCGGCTAGTGAGAGCCCAGCTAGCGAGACCACCTCGGGAAAAATACATAGCCTCCCCGAGAGGTCTTCCAACTCTGCCGGCTAGTGAGAGCCCGGCTAGTGAGACCACCTCGGGGGAAAATACATAGCCTCCCCGAGAGGTCATTCAACTCTGCCGGCTAGTGAGAGCCCGGCTAGCGAGACCACCACGGGGGAAAAATACATAGCCTCCCTGAGAGGTCTTCCAACCCTGCCGGCTAGTGAGAGCCCGGCTAGCGAGACCACCTCGGGAAAAATACATAGCCTCCCCGAGAGGTCTTCCAACTCTGCCGGCTAGTGAAAGCCCGTCTAGCGAGACCACCTCGGGGGAAAATACATAGCCTCCCCGAGAGGTCTTCCAACTCTGTCGGCTAGTGAGAGACTGGCTAGCGAGACCACCTAGGGGGAAAGAACATAGCCTCCCTGGGAGGTCAACCTGCACCTACCGGCTAGTGAGAGCCCGGTCAGCAAAACCATCCGAGGGGAAAAGAACCTAGCCTCCCTGGGAGGTCAACCTGAACCTGCCGGCTAGGTGAGAGCCCGGGAGCGGAATCGACCTGGGGCATTCCAACACCAAACATATACCACCTTGCCAGCCTCTCCAGAGATCAACCTGAACCCCCCATCTAGGTGAGAGCCCGGGAGCGGAATCGATCTGGGGCATTCCAGCACCAAACATATACCACCTTGCCAGCCTCTCCAGAGATCAACCTGAACCCCCGTCTAGGTGAGAGCCCGGGAGCGGAATTGATCTGGGGCATTCCAGCACCAACATATCCAACCTTGCCAGCCTCTCTAGAGATCAACCTGAACCCCCCATCTACGTGAGAGCCCGGGAGCGGAATCGATCTGGGGCATTCCAGCACCAAAATATCCAACCTTGCCAGCCTCTCCAGAGATCAACCTGAACCCCCCGTCTAGGTGAGAGCCCGAGAGCGGAATCGATCTGGGGCATTCCAGCACCAACATATCCAACCTTGCCAGCCTCTCCAGAGATCAACCTTAACCCCCCGTCTAGGTGAGAGCCTGGGAGCGGAATCGATCTGGGGCATTCCAGCACCAAAATATCCAACCTTGCCAGCCTCTCCAGAGATCAACCTGAACCCCCCGTCTAGGTGAGAGCCCGGGAGCGGAATCGATCTGGGGCATTCCATCACCACCATATACAACCTTGCCAGCCTCTCCAGAGATCAACCTGAACCCCCCGTGTAGGTGAGAGCCCGGGAGCGGAATCGATCCGGGGCATTCCAGCACCAACATATCCAACCTTGTCAGCCTCTCAACCCCCCGTCTAGGTGAGAGCCCGGGAGCGGAATCAATCTGGGCATTCCAGCACCAACATATCCATCCTTGCTATTCATAATATTGTATGCAAGAAAAAGGAACTAAGTATGAAAACAAACCATCGCACTACGTGGATTTACTGGTACAAGCATTTTTGGTCGCCACCACTTAGCTCGGGATATCCTTTCTTCGTATCCAACATCCTAGGTCCTGTTCTCCTCGATCCCCTTTGGCTAGTGTCGTTGTTGCATCGGACCCATTGCCTCCCTTATTTCCAAAAACTCGGGGCAGGTGGATGTCGCGTGACCTTCTTCCTGGTGGAAGTAACAGTAGGATAACTCCACCCTACCCCCTCCTCTTCCTCTTCTTTCTGCTTTCCTGGCTCTCCTCCTTCTTCCCCCACCAATCGCCATAGTTTGCGGAGGCGGTGGAGGGGCTGCCCTTGGTCCCTGCCTCCACCTTGGGTAGTTTAATCTTTTCCTTTTGAAGTTCCCCCTTCCTTGCTCTCGCGGAGTCGACTTGCTGGCCTCTGCGCTCGCCGGGCTATTGGATAGCCTCCACCCGGGGCGGTCTCGACCATCAACATTCACTCGACTCCTTTTGGGGTAGGGCGAGTGGGGGCCGGATGCCTCTTCGCTCGCCCCCCCCCCCCCCCCCCCCCCCCCCCTGGGACTGGGCTAGAAGGGGCGGGGCGAGCTGGGAGGGAGCCTCCCTCCTGAGCTCGCCCCCTTGAAGGTGCGGGGCGAGCTGAGAGGGCGCCCCCTCCTGAGCTCGCCCCCTTGCAGGGGTGGGGCGAGCTGGGAGGGCGCCCCCTCCTGAGCTCACCCCCTTGAAGGGGCGGGGCGAGCTGGGAGGTCGCCTCCCTCCTGAGCTCGCCCCCTTGAAGGGGTGGGCCAAGCTGGGAGGGCGCCTCCCTCCTGAGCTCGCCCCCTTGAAGGGGTGGGGCGAGCTGGGAGGGCGCCTCCCTCCTGAGCTCGCCCCCTTGAAAGGGTGGGGCGAGCTGGGGTATGGCACCTCCCCACTCCCCCCCCCCCACCGGTACCTCTTCCCTGGATTGTCGGCCGAAAGTTCCCTCGACCATCTGCAAGGGCGGATCCTCTGGACCATCTCTTCTTCTGCGTCCGACTATCATGGCGAAAGCAACCTGGAAGGTCTGTGAGACCTCTTGCTTGAAATTTTCGAACATCTCCAACGTCACCCCAGCCTCCGGGGGCAGCGAGTGACCTGGGTCGGATCCTCCCCCTCCAGCCATGGAGCTCATCTTGAGAGTTTCTTGAATCGATCACACTCCATGCTCACCGCACCAAAATGTTGAAACCGATTTCTCGGTCTCTGTGGAGTTCGGGGCCCTCAGCAAGCTGAGGGGCGACCAACCCTTACTTCCCCCAAGGGAGAGCTCTAGGTTGAAGGTTGAGGAACTATGGACTGGACAAAGGGCTTAGTGGGGAGGTCCCGCAACATACCCGGAAGCCCCTTAGGAACTTCCCCTCCCAAGCCACTACTAAGCTTGTTCACCACTGGAGACTCTCCTCCTCTACTAGAGAGAGAATGGGGGGAGAGAGAGAGGGTTAAACTAGAACAAGCTTGTCTCCAAATGATGCCCGCTTGGTCCTATTTATAGGATTTCTGAAGTTGGGCTGCAAATAACCAAAAACCGATCCCTGAAAATACCAACATACCCCCGGAAGTGGCTGCGGATAGCCAAGTCCTGCTGTTCTGAGACGCTAAACGCAAACCGCCTCCTACTTCGGAGTTGGGGCGAGCCAGGGGGCTGGCCCCCCCTCCCGGCTCGCCCCCTAAGGGCTCTAGGGCGAGCCAGGGGCCTGACCCCCTCCCGGCTCGCCCCCTAAGGGCTCTGGGGCGAGCCAGGGGCCTGACCCCCTCCCGGCTCGCCGCCTAAGGGCTCTAGGGTGAGCCAGGGGCCTGACCCTCTCCCGGCTCGCCCCCTAAGGGCTCTGGGGCGAGCCAGGGGCCTGGCCCCCTCCCGGCTCGCCGCCTAAGGGCTCTGGGGTGAGCCAGGGGCTTGGCCCCCTCCCGGCTCGCCCCCTAAGGGCTCTGGGGCGAGCCAGGGGCTTGGGCCCCCTCCCGGCTCGCCCCCTAAGGACTTTGGGGCGATCTAGGAGCTTGGGCCCCTTCCCGGCTCGCCCCTTAAGGGCTCTGGGGCGAGCCAGGGGCTTGGGCCCCCTCCCGGCTCGCCCCCAAAGGACTCTGGGGCGAGCCAGGGGCTTGGGCCCCCTCCCGGCTCGCCCCCTAAGGGCTCTGGGGCGAGCCAGGGGCTTGGCCCCCTCCCGGATTGCCCCCTAAGGGCTCTAGGGCGAGCCAGGGGCTTGGGCCCCCTCCCGGCTCGCCCCCTAAGGGCTCTGGGGCGAGCCAGGAGCTTGGGCCCCCTCCCGGCTCGCCCACTAAGGGCTCTGGGGTGAGCCAGGGGCTTGTGCCCCCTCCCGGCTCGCCCCCTAAGGGCTCTGGGGTGAGCCAGGGGCTTGGTCCCCCTCCCGGCTCGCCCCCTAAGGGCTCTGGGGCGAGCTAGGGGGCTGGATCCCACCCTGCTCGCCCCCCTCTGCCCCTACTCTTCCTGCTTGGGCCTATGTTACCACACAATGTTCTAAAGGACTCCTGGGTCTAGGAAAAACACTCGGCAAATTCAGGGTTGTACACCAACGGCTCATTAATTGCCTCAAATAGAAAGAAGAACTAAAAGAGGACAAAAAGCTTTCTTGGAAACATGCTTAATGTTGGTGAACGGGTCCGGAATTAAAGAAGGAAATAAAGAGATTGTCTAGAGCAGAATACCTTTTCAGGTCTTACTAGAATGGGAAACAAATTCAAATATGAAGTGGGACAATAAAAGGCAAGAGAAGAAAGAGAAGGCCAGAGCATTCATCATAATCGGTTATACTATTCTTTTGATGCTTTTACTTTTTTTCTTCTTCCTTACTCAGGAACCCTAATAGAGAACACACAAAAAAAGGAATAACTGAAGAATATACTCTGCTCAGAGAATCAACTGCTGCTCTCTCATCTCTATCATACAGCAACAGTACTTTTATAAAGAGTAGAGAGCAGAAGGATCAAGAGCTTACATAAACCCTAGCAATCATCACTACCATAAGCTAGCGTTAATCTGATACAGATCCTGAAGAGCATTCAAACAACAACATCACAAGAATTGCTGTTACAGAAATCTGAGAAACAGATTTCTGAATCTTTCTTCTCCTTCTTACTTTTCTTTCCTTACACCCCAAGTAAAGAGTTTTGAGAATCCCTCTTCCAAAGGATTCAGTTCTTCAAGATCTTCTTATCAAAAGATCTGGTGGTTCAAGATCTCCTTATCAAAAGATCTGGTGGTTCATGATCTCCTTGTCAAAACATCAGTGGTTCTAAGAGTCTCCTTACCAAAAGACTCAGGCACGGTTGGTGCATTCCTACCAGGTGGTAGAAGAGAGGAGTACCCGCATTTTGGGGAACCTCTATAAAAATCTGTGTCTTCTGGATTGTTTATTTTCTATGTTGTCCCTCATAGCTTAGATTACTTTACTATTTTCCTGCTTTATATTTCAGCATTGTTTTATTCTGGATAAGTATTTGTTGGAGCATAACACTTAGGTTTTTATTGTACTTGTACAGTTAGGTTAGAAATAAATTTAAATCTCTATTCACCCCCCCCCCCCCTCTAGAGGATTCTCAGAGGCACACTGTGCACTTTCAATTGGTATCAGAGGGAGGTTGATCATTAAAAGGATAACACCTTGATCAAAAAAGGCCTCCTATACTTATTTCTCTTTATTACAAACATATTTTATAAAGAAAATGAGTACTAAGGATTATGCTTCCACAAGACCTCCACTGTGTAAGTAAAATAAGTTCACACTCTGGAATGCCAGAATAAGACTTTATAGGAAGTCCATTGACGAAGACATCTATAATGTTCTTCTCACAGGTCCTCCAGCTCCAGTCAGACAAAAGGCAGGAGAATCCTCAACAACTGAGGTTGTCCCAAGAAAGGAGTGGACAGAGGATGGGAAGAAGGTCAAGGCATGTGATGCCAAGGCCATGAACATTCTGGTATCAACAATGTCAGATGACATTTTCCAGATGGTTGTCGAATGTCAATCAGCAAAATAGATCAGGGACTCACTCACCACAATGATGGAAGAAAGTGCTGATGAAAGAAAGGACAGAAAGTCCCTTCTCATATCCCAGTATGAGAACTTTCAAAAGAAAGCTGAAGAATATGTTGCTGATATGTATGACAGATTCATCATTATCATTAATTAGCTCAGAGGCTTAGACAAGGAGATATCCTTTACTGAAATTAATGATAAAATTCTCATGTGCTTACCTAGCTCATGGGATTCCAGAATCTGGGCAATTAGAGAGTCTAGGTGCCATAGAGAGATCTCTACTGAAGCTTTTCTAGGAAAGCTTAAGTCATATGAGATGCTCCTGAAGAACAAGGCTGAGGCTAAAGAAAGGGGGATCTCTCCTGCTCCTATCCAAAGGAGCCTAGCTCTGAAAGCTACTGAAGGAGAGCCCTCTACTCCTGAAGATGAAATGTTCAGTCTGCTAGCTAGGAGATTCAAGAAATGGGTCAAGACTGAAGACTCAAGGAGAAGAGAAAGAGATTCAAGACCCAGGTATGATAAACTCCAAAGAAAGAGGTTATCTGCTATACCAGCAACAAACCAGGGCACATTTCTCCCGAGTTCCCACAAGAGCAAAGGGAAAGGAGCAGCAACAAAGAGGAGTAGAAGATGAAGTCCTTCATGTTGGGTTTTCCATACCCCTTCATAAGGGATGACATATCGAATATGCGCATCGAAAATGAACAAGAAAACCCAAAAAGAGATCAACTGATCTTGCGGTTTTCATGATTCAAGAGAATAAGCAAATATAATACAATGTACCTTCGCGGGATTGAGTCAATACTCAACCAAGATGCTCCAAAGATAAATCTGAAATCTGCCTTTGAGTTCTTCAAGGATCGAAATAGATCGATCCCTCTACAGAAGTCCACACAAGCAAGGGAGAACCATAGCTTCTTGTCGTACAAGAACTAGGTCGGATAAGGATGCTCTCAACGTCCCCACGGACTGCTATATCCGATCCAGGGGAGGCGGTGACCGACGACGGCGACTAGCGGCGGCGGGAAAACGATCGGCGGAAGGGAAGAACGTGCCCTCGAGCGGAACGGTTCCGGTCGGCAGTTCTCGTCTTCGCGGAAAGATCAAGTCATATCGAAGACCTAATCGCATTCTCTTTTATAGGCAAGGAATAAAATAGGCTATCCGCAGACCAGAGGAAAAACTATCCAGACTTACATTCGCCGAATTCGACTAATCAAATTAACCGAATTCGACTAATCACTATAACCGAATTCGGTGAAACCATTTCGACGAATTCGACTATATATAAATTCGGTTATATAAATTCGGCGAAACCCTTTAGCCGAATTTGTCATTAGCCGAATTCGTCTAAACCCTTTAGCCGAATTCGGTTAATGCCATTGGCTGAATTCGTCTAAACCCTTTAGTCGAATTCGGTTAATGCCTTTAGCCGAATTATCTAGTGTAAATCTGTTCGTTTAAACACTTTAAACGATTTCCCTTTTGAGACATTCTCAACTTGATTCCAAGCAGTCACAGGATTGGTCCTCCACTCATATCCAATATGAGTAAGGACAACACAATTCCTTCTCCAATTTCTCCAAATGCTTTTATGTGCGACCATATAGGCTCATATTGCGTTGGCAGCAAGACTAACTAATGATTGCTTTGAGATCACCTCAGAAACTCCAACACTTCAGAGGAAAGGACAAGAAGAAAGATAAAGGTTTCATTGCTGAAACTTGGAGCGATTCTGAAGCAGAATTAAGCTCCTCATCATCTGAAAGTGATGATGAAGCAGCAGCAGATGCAGCCTGCATGATGGCACTTGGGATGTCATCAGATGATGAAGATGATCAGGTATCTTTTTTTCATGAATTTGATTTCATCTCTGATGATTTTAAATGATGTTTTAAAGAATTCCGCATTGATCATCTTAGGGTAGAAAAAGAATTAGGCATAGCTAGAACTGAATTAGAGAACCTTAAGAAAGATGAAATGCACATAATAAATCAAAACTTACAAATGAAATTAATAATAAAGAGTTAGAATTGATTAAACTTAGAGAAGAAAACATAAATTTAAAAGAAGATCTAGCAAATGCAAAGACCTTTGAGGACTCACTCAATGAGAGGAGTCAGAAGCTCAAAGATATCACAGAAAATCTCCCTATGAGATTTATTCACCTAGGGTTAGGAGCAGAGCCCTCCACTAGCACAGAAGCACCTAGGAAACCTGCCTGGAAAAATCCAGTGTCATTTGTCAGACCTAGTGAGTGCCAACCAAGTGAGAAGAGTGCATCATCCAAGGGTAATGTTAATAGTCATCCAAATAAGATAGATAAACCTAATCAAGTAAATCTGAATAGGAAAGAAAGACCCCTAGGTAAAAACAATGTAGAGAAGTCAAATAACAACAACCAAAAAGCTAAAGCAAAACCTAGAATAATAAAACATTATGCTGATTTGTTGTACCAAGATAGATTCTACACATATTTCGAATATCAGAATAATAAACATAGGTTTGGGAAAACCATTCCTTATCATCCAAAAGGGTATCATTAAAGACCCTTTTATTCTTTCATTGAACCCTGCAATGGTAAAAACAAAGGGCCCAAGGTAACCTGGGTCCCTTCTAATGTTTGAATTACTTGTGCAGGGTTAGGTAGGGTCCTACTCAGGAGAAAACGGAGTGGGAAGATAGATGTAGGTCTTGACTAAGGAACAAGATTTATTCAAGGGAGTGATTTATGTCTTGAATCCTTCCTGAAGGGGGAGAACTTATTGGAGGAAGAAAGACCTATCCTAGATTTGAGTGGACTGGATAAAGGCGATGTTAATAAATCTTTTGTTCCTGAGAAAGTCACTATCTTTCACGATGCACAGATCTAGGGGGAGCCTGCAGATCTCAAGGAGTCTGCTCCAGAAAAGCAGAATGAGGAAGAAAGAGTAGAAGCAGATCAGGGGGAGCTTGCTCTGGATGTTCAAAGGAATTTGGATACTGAAATGGAAGCTATAGGAATAGCAGCTGATCAGGAGAAGCCTCAGAATGACAATCTACTAGACGAAGTAACTCAGATTGCTCAAGAAGCTTCCCAGGTTGCCCAGGATGCTGAACAAAATACACACACTCAGGGGGAGCTTCTCAAGGACAAAGATGATGCTGAAGAAGCAGATGATGATAGTGAGCCTCTTCAATGGCACAAAGAAAAAATCCAAAGGTCTTCACCAGGAAAGGAAAAACTCCTGAGAAGGACTCTTAAAGCTCAGGTACTCTGTGATTATTGTCTTCTGAAAAACAACACTATGGTGGGAAGAACAAATGCTATCTCTTGACAAATGAATGAGATTGTTTATGATTTCAAATCTGTCTTATTTTGTAATCATATTGCCTTGTATGTATTGTTTATGCAAAAACTGTGTAAAATCACTTTAAACAAATTGTAAAATTTGTTAAGATAAATAGGGGGAGATTGTTGGGAAAAACCCCTTTGATTTAACAAATTATCTAAAAAGTGATTTAATGTCTTAGGTTGTATTACCCAGTATATAGTGAGGGTAATCTGATCCTTAGATGTCTTAGGATGTCACACTCAACCTTGGGTGTCAAGACCATTTCAAGAGAAGCACAATTTGGGCAGACTTAACATTTGCGTCGAATAGAAGTCGACGCAACATCGAATGGATGTCGATGCTACTTCGACTAGAAGTCCAAGCAACTCAACCATTCTGTCTAAGTTGATCAAGTCGATGTTACGTCGATATCTATTTGACGTAGTGGACAAGGACCTATCAAAGACCCTTGAAGTCGACGCAGCTTCTATTTCAACTCATAGCAGAAGGAAGTATTTGTCGAAGCCATCTAAAGTCGATTCTCGACGCAGATAATGAAGCTCAGAGCCATGTCATCAACTCGACGGTTACATCGATAAGGTATCGATGGAACGTCAACTAGCTGAGTTCGATCAGAGCAAGGATGAATTTGAAGCTGCTCCTACAAGAACTCAATGGTGCGTCGATAAGAGAGGAAGTGAACTCGACGCTACGTCAAATTCAGTCTGAAAAGGGAAACCTTTTCAGCTGTCATTTTGGACCATCTCTCATGTCCCACCTCACTCAAGACCGTTCTCCAACGGCTCATGAATTGCCTCAAATAGAAAGATGAACTAAAAGAGGACAAAAAGATTTCTTGGAAACATGCTTAATGCTGGTGAACGGGTCGGGAATTAAAGAAGGAAAGAAAGAGATTGTCCAGAGCAGAATACCTTTTCAGGTATTACTAGAAAGGGAAACAAATTCAAATCTGAAGTGGGACAATAAAAGGCAAGAGAAGAAAGAGAAGGGCAAAGCATTCATCACAATCGGCGATACTGTTCTATTGAAGCTTTTACTCTTCTTCTTCTTCCTTACTCAGGAATCCTAATAGAGAAGACACAAAAAGGAACAACTGAAGAATATACTCTGCTCAGAGAATCTACTGCTGCTCTCTCATCTCTATCATATAGCAGCAGTACTATTATAAAGAGCAGAGAGCAGAAGGATCAAGAGCTTACATAAACCCTAGCAATCATCACTATCATAAGCTAGGGTTAATCTGATACAGATCCTGAAGAGCACTCAAACAACAGCATCACAAGGATTGCTGTTACAGAAATCTGAGAAATAATTTTCTGAATCTTTCTTCTCCTTCTTACTCTTCTTTCCTTACACCCCCTACAAAGAGTTTTGAGAATCCCTCTTCCAAAGGATTTAGTGGTTCAAGATCTCCTTATCAAAAGATCTGGTGGTTCAAGATCTCCTTATCAAAAGATCTGGTGGTTCATGATCTCCTGGTCAAAAGATCAGTGGTTCTAAGAGTCTCCTTACCAAAAGACTCAGGCACAGTTGGTGCATTCCTACCAGGTGGTAGAAGAGAGGAGTACCCAAATTTTGGGGAACCTCTATAAAAAATAGTGTCTTCTGGATTGTTTATTTTCTGTGATGTCCCTCATAGCTTAGATTAACTTACTATTTTCATGCTTTATATTTCAGCATTGTTTTATTCTGGATAACTATTTGTTGGAGCATAACACTTAGGTTTTTATTATACTTGCATAGTTTGGTTAGAAATAAATTTAAATCTTTATTTACACCCTCTAGAGGATTCTCAGAGGTACACTGTGCACTTTCAATTGGTATCAGAGGGAGGTTGATCATTAATAGGTTAACATCTTGATCAAAAAAGGCCTCCTACACTTATTTCTCTTTTTTACAAACATATTTTATAAAGAAAATGAGTACTAAGGATTATGCTTCCACAAGACCCCCAGTGTGTAACTTAAATAAGTTCACACTCTGGAAGGCCAGAATAAGACTTTATATGAACTCTATAATGTTCTTCTCACAGGTCCTCCAGCTCCAGTGAGACAAAAGGCAGGAGAATCCTCATCAACTGAGGTTGTCCCAAGAAAGGAGTGGGCAGAGGCTGAGAAGAAGGCCAAGGCATGTGATGCCAAGGCCATGAACATTCTGGTATCAACAATGTCAGATGACATTTTCCAGAAGGTTGCTTAATGTCAATCAGCAAAAGATATCTGGGATTCACTCACCATAATGGTGGAAGGAAGTGCTGATGAAAGAAAGCATAGAAAGTCCCTTCTCATATCCCAGTATGAGAACTTTTAATAGAAAGCTGAAGAATCTGTTGCTGATATGTATGGCAGATTCATTAGTATCATTAATGAGCTTAGAGGCTTAGACAAGGAGATATCCTTAACTGAAATTAATGATAAAATTCTCATGTGCTTCCCTAGTTCATAGGATTCCAGAATCTAGGCAATCAGAGAGTCCTGGTTCCACTGAGAGATCTCAACTGAAGCTTTGCTAGGAAATCTTAAGTCATATGAGATGCTCCTGAAGAACTAGGCTGAGGCTGAAGAAAGGTAGACCTCTCCAGCTCCTATCCAAAGGAGCCTAACTCTAAAAGCTACTGAAGGAGAGCACTCTACTCCTGAAGATGAAATGTTCAGTCTGCTAGATAGGGGATTCAAGAAATGGGTCAAGACTGAAGACTCAAGGAGAAGAGAAAGAGATTCAAGACCCAGGTATGATAAAACTCCAAAGAAGGAGGTTATCTGCTATACCTACAACAAACCAGGGCATATTGCTCCTGAGTGCCCACAAAAGCAAAGGGAGTGGAGCAGTAACAAAGAGGAGAAGAAGAAGAAGAAGTCCTTCAGAGGAAAGGACAAGAAGAAAACCAAAGGTTTCATTGCTGAAACCTGGAGTGATTCTGAAGCAGAATTAAGCTCCTCATCATCTGAAAGTGATGATGAAGCAGCAGCAGAAGCAGCCTGCATGATGGCACTAGGGATCTCATCAGATGATGAAGATGATCAGGTCTATTTTTGATGAATTTGATTTCAGTTCTGATGATTTTAAATCGGGTTTTAAAGAATTCTGCATTGATCAGTTTAAGGTAGAAAAGGAATTAGACATAGCTAGAACTGATTTAGAGAACCTTAAGAAAGATGAAATGCACCTAATAAATCAAAACCTTACAAATGAAATTAATAATAAAGAGTTAGAATTGATTAAACTTAGTGAAGAAAATATAAATTTAAAAGAAGAGCTAGCAAAGGCAAAGGCCTTTGCGGACCTCCACTATGGGAGGAGTCAGAAGCTCAAAGATATCACAGAAAATCTCTTTATGAGGTTTAATCCCCTAGGGTTAGGAGCAGAGCCCTCCACTAGCACAGAAGCACCTAGGATACCTGCCTGGAAAAATCCAGTGTCATTTGTTAGACCTAGTGAGTACCAACCAAGTGAGAAGAGTGCATCATCCAAGGGTAATGTTAATAGTCATCCAGATAAGATAGATAAACCTAATCAAGTAAATCTGAATAGGAAATAAAGACCCATAGGTTAGAATAATGTAGAGAAGTCAAATAACAGCAACCAAAAAGCTAAAGCAAAACCTAGAATAATAAAACATTCTGCTGATTTGTTGTACCTAGATATATTCTACACACATTTCAAATATCAGAATAACAAACATAGGTTTCGGAAACCAATTCCTTATCTTCCAAAAGGGTATCATGAAAGACCCTTCTATTCTTTCATTGAACCCTACAATGGTAAAAACAAAGGCCTTAAGGTAACATGGGTCCCTTCTAATGTTTGAATTACCTGTGTAGGGTTAGGTAGGGTCCCACTCAGGAGAAAATGGAGTGGGAAGATAGATGTAGGTCTTGACTAAGGAACAAGATTTATTCAAGGGAGTAATTTATGCGTTCAATCCTTCCTGATGGTTATTAAAATTATATTATTATCTATTTTCAAACAATATAATTGCTGGGAAAAATAGCAAGAACTTTCCAAAGAAATAGATCTGTTCATTTAGAGGTGCATCGAATTGAAGTCGACGTACCATCGACTTCTACTCGATGCCAGCATCAAGAATCACTCAGAGTAGATAATTCGAATAGATCTCGACGCAATGTCGAGTTACTATCAACGCATGCGTCATCTTATTGGTCTCTGTCTAAAGTTGAAGTTGCGTTGATTGAAAATCGACATAACGTCGACAGGACCACGTCGACTTAAGGTCTGCTGAACAATCTCGAAGTTACGTCGATTACTAGTCGATGCAACATCAACATAACAGCGTGCGTAGAATTGCTTCTAGAAGCAATCTCGACACAGCTTTACACGCCAAATAATAAGTTTTATCAATGGTGCGTCGAACTAAACCTTAAGTTGCGGCGATTCATCTGCTTTTAAGCAATCACTGCGTCAAAAAATTTGCGCTTTCGAATTCCTCTCTTCTTGCTCTTTTTCTCTCTTGTTCTCCAGCTCTCCCGTGCGCCCCTCTCTCTCGTTTTATCTGTCTTTGCAGGTACCTAAAATCAAAAGCCTCCACCGAAAGTTAACTCTGGTTTTGATGTGGACATTAATTCGTTCAACGCTGTTACAAAGAGCTTCAAGGCCATTCTAGGCCTATTCCAAGATGCTGGTTTAACCAAGCTGATATCTACAAGATGCAAAATCCTGGATATCGAGCTAACAAAGTTTAAAGATAATGTTCAGATAGGAGAGGATGGTTCTCTTAAGGGGAAAGTATCTGACACAGATGTTCTGATAACAGAGGACATATTGAACCAAACATATGATCTTCTTTCTGGAAATGAGTCAAATGAATTATCAGGGGATGAGACCAAGAGGGACCTGGAGATTATGCAGTTCAAGAAGGACAAGCCCATCAATCTGAAGAAGATGGACCTTAGTGAAGAATACAGATTCCTTATAGACATTGTAGGGAAGGTGCTGCTATGTAAAATATCAGCACATGATGTTGTTCCAAAGCAACATCTTCAAATAATGGGAGCTCTAGTTCTGAAGAAAAGGATCAATTGGGGGAAATGCCACCTAAGGATGATTGGGCATAAGTATGCCCATAAATAAAATGCTTACATGAGAGTTATGAGCCAAGTACTTCTCCACCACTACCCAGCAGTGTGCAAGTCAAAGGGTGTGCCAATTCCACCAGGGAAGAGAATAAACATTAGAATATTCTCTAAGTGGACCAGGCAAATCTTGAAGCCTGGTCAAGCTCCAGCCTCACCTCCTCCCTCTCCTCCTCTTCAAGAACCAGAGAGGCCAATAGCAGACCCTCAAAGGCATAATATCCCTCCTCCTCTCTCTCCACCTCCACTAGACACTGTTCTAGATCCCCCTCAGGAGGATATTCCATCTCAACAACAGTAACAGCAACAAAAACAACAACACCAATCCCCATCAGTCCTAGAGCCATCTCCCCATATTCCTCATCAGCTTCCATCCACTTTTTCTCCACCTCCTCCACCTACTCATATCTCACCTGAAATCTATCTTGCTCTCACTCCTATCCAAGAAAACTTCCCTCCATCACCTCCTCCATCTACCTCTAATATCCCTACAATTGACCTTGAGCAGGTCATTTCCACAGCTGTGGCCATTTATTCATCTACATTTGCAAACTAGGTGGCCCCTCAGGCAAGAAGGTTTGACAGAAAATATTCACAAATGGAGGCTGAGCTATTAAATTTTAAAAGATCTCTCCAGAGCCTCAAGGATTTTGTATCTTCCTCCATGGTTATAAAGGAATTCTTAACCTCTCTAGCCAGCAAGGTTAAGAAGGGGGAGAACTTATTGGAGGAAGAAAGACCTGGCCTAGATTTGAGTGGACAGGATAAAGGTGATGCTAATAAAGCTTCTATTCCTGAGAAAGTTACTATCTTTCAAGATGCATAGATCCAGGGGGAGCCTGCAGATCAGGAGGAGTCTGCTCTAGAAAAGCATAATGAGGAAGAAAGAGTAGAAGATGATTAGGGGGAGCTCCCAGGTATTCAGGGGGAGCTTGCTCCAGATGTTCAAAGGAATTTGGATACTGAAATGGAAGCTGTAGGAACAGCAGCTGATCAGGAGAAGCCTCAGAATGACAATCTACTAGATGAATTAGCTCAGATTGCTCAAGAAGCTGCCCAGGCTACCCAGGATGCCGAACAAAATCCAACCACTCAGGGGGAGCTTATCAAGGACAAAGATGATGCTGAAGAAGCAGATGATGATAATGAGCCACTTCAAGTGGCACAAAGAAAAATTCCAAAGGTCTTCACCAGGAAAAGAAAAACTCCTGAGAAGGACTCCTAAAGCTCAGGTACTCTGTGAATATTGTCTTCTGAAAAACAACATTATGGTGGGAATAACAAATGTTATCTCTTGACAAATGAATGAGATTGTTTATGATTTCAAATATGTCTTATTCTGTAATCATATTGTCTTGTTTGTATTGGTTATGCAAAAACTGTGTAAAATCACTTTAAACAAATGGTAAAATTTGTTAAGATAAATAGGGGGAGATTATTGGGAAAAACCCCTTTGATTTAACTTAAGAAATTATCTAAAAAGTTATTTTTATCTCTTAGGTTGTATTACCAGTGTATAGTGAGGGTAATCTGGTCATTAGATGTCTTAGGATGTCACACTCAACCTTGGGTGTCAAGACCATTTCAAGAGAAGCACAATTTGGGTAGCCTTAGTATTTGCGTCGAATAGAAGTCGACGCAACATCGAGTGGATGTCGACGTTACTTAGACTAGAAGTCCAAGCAACTCAACCCTTCTGTCTAAGTAGATCAAGTCGACGTTACGTCAAATAGATATCGACGTAGATGCCATGGACCTGTCGAAGTACCTTGAGAAGTCGACACAGCTTCTACTTCAACTCAGAGCAAAAGGAAGTATCTGTCGAAGCCATCAAAAGTCGACGCAACGTCGACTTTATCTCGACGCAGATAGTGAAGCTCAGAGCCATGCCATCAACTCGATGGTTACATCGATAAGGTATCGACGTAACATCGACTAGATGAGTTCGATCAGAGAAAGGATGAATTCGAAGCTGCTCCTACAAGAACTTGAAGGTGCACCGATAAGAGAGGAAGTGAACTCGATGCTATGTCGAATTCAGTATGAAAAGGGAAACCTTTTCAGCTGTCATTTTGGATCCTCTCTCATGGCCCACCTCACTCAAGACCGTTCTCCAATGGCTCATTAATTGCCTCAAATAGAAAGAAGAACTAAAAGAGGACAAAAAGCTTTCTTGGAAACATGCTTAATGTTGGTGAACGGGTTGTGAATTAAAGAAGGAAAGAAAGAGATTGTCCAGAGCAGAATACCTTTTCAGGTCTTACTAGAAAGGGGAATAAATTCAAATCTGAAGTGGGACAATAAAAGGCAAGAGTTGAAAGAGAAGGGCAGAGCATTCATCACAATCGGCTATATTGTTCTATTGATGCTTTTACTCTTCTTCTTCTTCCATACTCAAGAACCCTAATAGAGAAGACACAAAAAAATGAACAACTGATGAATATACTCTGCTCAGAGAATCAACTGCTACTCTCTCATCTCTATCATATAGCAGCAGTACTATTATAAAGAGCAGAGAGCATAAGGATCAAGAGCTTACATAAACCTTAGCAATAATCACTATCATAAGCTAGGGTTAATCTGATACAGATCCTAAAGAGCACTCAAGCAACAGCATCACAAGGATTGCTGTTACAGAAATCTGAGAAATAGATTTCTGAATCTTTCTTCTCCTTCTTACTCTTCTTTCCGTACACCCCCTATAAAGAGTTTTGAGAATCCCTCTTCCAAAGGATTCAGTGGTTCAAGATCTCCTTATGAAAAGATCCGGTGGTTCAAGATCTCCTTATCAAAAGTCTGGTGGTTCATGATCTCCTTGTTAAAAGATTAGTGGTTCTAAGAGTCTCCTTACCAAAAGACTCAGGAACAGTTGGTGCATTGCTACCAGGTGGTAGAAGAGAGGAGTACCCACATTTTGGGGAACCACTATAAAAATCTGTGTCTTCTGGATTTTTTATTTTCTGTGTTGTCCCACATAGCTTAGATTACTTTACTATTTTCCTGCTTTATATTTCAGCATTATTTTATTCTAGATAAGTATTTGTTGGAGCATAACACTTAGGTTTTTATTGTACTTGCACAGTTAGGTTAGAAATAAATTTAAATCTCTATTCACCCCCCCCCCCCCCCCCCCCCCCCCGTTAGAGGATTCTCAGAGGCACATTGTGCACTTTCATTAGGTGTAGGGAGTATCTTGAGGCCTATCTAAGGAGAGATAGGCTAGACTCAACCGGTTGTTGGGTAGAGTCGGTATAGAAAATCAAAAATGATTTTCTATGTATCGCCTTGATTTCAAGTGTCAATGAGATCAACATTATTTTAATCATTCATACTCAAATAAAACCATGACTTTTATTTTGTTTATCAAGTTATGATTTCTGAACTTTGAAATGAATTAATTTAATGTTTTATGAAAGATAAGTGATTGATAAGAATTTTTATAATACCCTTATTCACCCCCCTCTAAGAGCGGCTAACATTCCAATAAGTGGTATCAGAGCCAAGTTATTTCAAAAAGGTTAATCATCTGAAATAATGGTGCATTATGATCCTGCTTTCTTTGAGGACAACGGATTAGTAGACAACTATTGTTTACCGGGTCAGATTTTAATTACAGGCAAACTAGGATGGGATATTTTTTGATGGCTTTAGATTTAGATGTGTGGGATATGGTAGAATAATGATACAACACTCTTACAATTGTAGTTGGAGGAGAAAATATTGAAAAACCTAAATAAAAATGGGATGAGATTGATAAATTGAAATGTTAAAATAATGCAAAAGTCATGAATTCTTTATTTTGCACTCTTGATTGAACTGAATTTAATCGTACCCGTGCTTGCAAAATCTCTTATTATATTTGGAATTTAATGGAACTAACTCTTGAAGGTACTTCACAAGTCAAAGATTCAAAGCTTTTTCAATTGGAATCTAAATATGAAAAATTTTGGATGGACGTTGATGAAGACATGGAGACAATGTACACGAGGTTCACCAAGATCGTGAATGCTTCAAGTGACCTCAAACAAACTTTTTTCAATGACGAATTGGTGTTAAAGATATTGAGATCTCCCCCACTTATATTCAATCTGAAGGTGACATCCAACACAGAATCGCATGATCTTAGGCAGTTCCAAATTGAGAGCCTCATTGGGAATCTTAAAACCCATGAGGTAGAACTCAAGATACAATATGATGAATACAACAAAGAGTCAAAGAAGAAGTCGTTGGAACTGAAATTAAAGAAGGATACCGACGATGACGGCGAGGATGATGAGGAGAATTAACTTCTTTGTTAAGAACTTCAAGAAATTCATGAGGAATCTGGAAAGGAGAAACACCTTCCAAAAATACTTCAACAAAGGCGCTAACATGAAGGGATCATGGTCTAAGAAGGCAAAGACTAGCGGTTATGATGGCGAGGAGCGACCACAACAATAGTGCTTTTACTGTCGGAAGCCTAGACATATCAGAAGTAAGTGCCCAAAATATCTGAAGGAAGAAAATAAAAGCGGCTCAAACGGAAGGATAAGAAGGTGTTAAAGGCGACCACATGGGATGACTCCTCCTCTGAGGAATCAACCAGCTCAAATTCAAGTGATGATGAAGAGGAAAATAAGTGGCTTATGGGAAAGCACATCTCTCCTTTTGATGACGAAAGTAGTGTCCAAAGCGACACTGAGGTACCTTTTTTATCCTAATATTTGAACAAAATTTTATTAAAGGAGAATAAGAAGCTATCAAAAGAATTGCTTACTTTTGGGAAAGAAAAGATGACTTTCCAAGAGTGTGATCACTCCTTGACAAGTATCAAAGAGTTAGATGAATTGCTCTCAAAGAACTCCTCGAATATCGAAACTCTCATCAACGAGGGGAGAGACTTAGAAAACAGACTTAAATCTTCTCTTTCTCAAATCGAAAATGTGAAAAATATGTTTGCGAGTAGATGTATTATACGTCTAACCGAAAACACCTCTCTTAAAGCCCGAATCCATGACCTAAATGTTGCAATTGAAAATTTGGTGTTGGTCAAAATCTCTCGATATGATTTTGGCCAACCAATGTCATGAAAGTGAAAAATTCAGACTTGGATATAACTATGTGGATAATAGCCCGGCGGCAACCGATACTGTCAGTTGCTGCTCAAAATCCAGCATATTCATTAACTCAAATAAAAAATTTAACAATTTTTCTACAGGATCCTCATCTTCCACCAAGAGTCCACCCAGAAATACGAAAGTGGATTCAACAACTTTTATTTATGTGCCAAATGTCATTATCATTTGACACACTTCAAACTCTGGTAGGAAGAAGGGACATAGTACCATTAATCAAATATGTGTACCTAATGTTTCCATTTACACTAATGGGAGAACCTCTTGGGTATCCGGTTCTTTACTCCTCATTTCTTTCTAGGTGTGCTGGAAGGCTAAGGAAAAAGGAGACATGTGGTACTTGGACTCTGGATGTTCCAATTACATGATGTGAAACAAAGACAAGTGTTAGTTATAGAACTATCACCTAGAGGGTGGGGGATTAGGTGATATGGTTGTTTTTGAATTTCTATGCACAAGAACTAAATAACTATATCATAGCAAATCAATAAACCACAGAATCATAGCACGTAATAACACCAGATATATAGTGGTTCCTCAAGATAGGGTGTCTTGAGTAGCCCACTGTCCCTATGCGGCTTTCTAGCAGTGTGCTAGGGTCGGCAAACTTTACCAAAAACTCAGGCCCGCAAGCCCTGCAATCTCAGGCCCTCAAGCTCTACAACTCAGGCCCTCAAGCCCTACAATCTCAGGCCCTCAAGCCCTGCAAAACTCAGGCCCTCAAGCCCTACAAACCTCAGACCCTCAATCCCAAAAACTCTGGCCCTCAAGCCATACAGCTCAGGCCCTCAAGCCCTACATCTCAGATTTGAAATAGACCCTACAAGCTCAGGCCTGCAAGCCCTACAAAAAAAGATTTGAGAAAAACTTCTTAGCCGGATGAAGATCGGCTTCTTGGACTTGAAGAGAATGCTTTGATGATTTAATGGATAGCACGGATTCTCCTTCAATCCCTTCTTTGATCTGGAACACTTCTTATCAGCCGATGTTGCTGGACTGAAACTAGGAGAACACATGATGAAGAATTGTTGTTGTTCTATGGTTTTTGTTCTTTCTTTACGCAGGTTGTTACTGTTTTATTGATTTATACGATTCTCTGTATTTCCTACCTTGTTTAAATTAGGTAAGACACTTATCCCTTTTATAAAACCAAGGAGCCGGATAACGGTGTACTAGGATGTCATTTAAGTGTCACGAGCACATTCCTTAATGGAACGCGCTGATTGCGCCATCACGCGGCGGCATTAAATGCACACAACGTGATTTGAAATGTCTTGATCTTTCTTGACGACATTTGTAACATCTCGACGGCAGAACTTGTCATTATGATGATCCATCTTGGACTTGGACAAATCTTCAAGTCTTATTCAATCTTCTTTAGACAATGATATCTCGATGATATAAGATATCACAGCTGCACATGCACTATAACAGTCCTGGCCCAAGCCCATCCAGGTCACTGACAACCCCAGGAACTGCCGGCCCTGGCTCAATTCTCCGTAGTTAAGCGTGCTTGGGCTGGAGTAGTCACGGGATGGGTGACCTCCTGGGAAGTCCACGCGCTGTCGCTTAACTGGCTCAATTCTCATCAAAGGGAGGGCGTGGGTTCGTGCCCCCCTCCAACAACCCGCTGTGCCCTCTGGTGGGCCAGAGAGGGGTTGGGGTGTACGACCTGCAGGCTTGTTGTTGACCAGGTGTGGTCAGGCTGAACCGGCGGTACAGTGTCCTAGGGCGGGGCCAGTGACCCGGATAGGCTTGGTCAGGCCATCCCAGAATGGGCCTGGGCCGTCGGTGCCGGCATTTCCTGCGGTTGCCAGTGACCCGGATGGGCTTGGGCCAGGAGTGTTACATGCACTTACAACGATATGAAGATGTCGTCGTAATCTTGTTATCAACTTGCGGTCTTCTCGACGGTGTCGCTGAAACCATTCTGTCATCTCAGCGATGTCATTGAGACCATACTATCTTCTCGACGATGTCGTTGAGACCATTCTGTATTATCGATGATATCATCGAAACCATTCTGTCATATCGATGATGTCGTCGAAACCATATTGTCTTATCAACGATATCATCTTGATCATTCTGACGACAAGCAATTCTTCTTTCATAAACTGTCTTCAAGAGTTCTCCCTTAGCCTTTTCGACGACAAGGCTTCTTTTACGATGATGTCATCGACACTGCCGAATACTTTGACTTAGGTCTTCAGCGAGCTTCCATTCTCGTCTTGTTGACAAGATCTCTTTACGACGTTGTCGTCGATATCTGATGTGATGACGGTAAGTGCACCGGTCGTACAAGTAATAAAAGTTGGGAGAGACTCCCTGAATATCGTTCTTAGAGGATTACAAGTTGGGTTGTATGATTTCTCATTAGGAAATTAATTATAAAGATTCTTATGAAATTAATTAAAAGAGGGTTTGATCTTGGTTTTCCTATTTTAAAAACAGAGAAAGAAAATGCAGGCCTAAAGCACCGCTTCGCTTGGCAGAATGGAATGCAGGCCGCAGTGTCGTGCTTCAGTAAGCGGGTGGACGAGAAGGCTAGCGGATGGATGATTTATAACCAGCGGAGTGAGGGTCGTAGGCACCTCGTCGTGGAACATGCAACTAGTAATTGCTAGTGCGGCGCACAATAGAGCAGTGGAGTGGATGGTGGAATGGGGCACTCCTCAGTTCACATAAACCACAACAAATCTCAAAAGCATGAAACCATATTAACAAAAACATAGTGTTTATGAACCTCATCCAAATTAACACACATACAAGGAAAACTCCAAGGGGAAAGAGAAAACCGAAGCTCGAAGACTTTGCTGAAGATTCTCAGCCAAAATCGTAGGGTTGTCAAGCCTCATCCTTGCTCGGTCTTCAGTTGCGTCCGGGGTCCGGAGGAGCTGTCACCTTCCTCTACTATACCTGTCCTCTTCGTGGTCTAGCTCAAGCTAACTCTTGTTGGACACCTTGAATGCAACGGAGACTTTCCGTCGATGGCGTTCTTGAGCTCGTGGATGATGGAGGAGGCCAAGGAGGAAGCTTTGGCGCAAGTTTTGCAAGGAAGCAGTTGCCGGAGCTTCTCCTAGGTCGAGCGGTGGTGGAGCGGCAAAATGGGCGGAATTGAGAAGAAAATGGCGGGCTCTGAAGTGATTTTCCCCGATCTCTCTAACTCAGTAGATTTCCTGCTTTAAATACTAAAACAGCAGAAATTAAGACATGCACGGTCAAACGCACGACCGTGCGTTGCCCGTGCGTTATTTAATGAAAAGATACGACCTTGAGGAAGAAGCAGCAACGCCCGTGCATTTTACTCGCGCACGGTCAAAGCCGCCCGTGCGTAAAAATGCACGACCAAATCCAGATTGGCTAAAAACCAGGGAAAACAGGCGATCGTGTGTTTCCTTTGCGCACGGGCAACTGCCCGTGCGTAAAAATGCACGATCAAAGACAGAACATCATTTTTCCAGCCGAATAGCACGCACGGTCGGAGCGATCGTGCGTCAAGAAAATGCACGATCGTGCGATTCAACAGAAACGTAATTTGGGCAAAATTAGGATGAACCATCCACCTGCATAGACATCAATACAACTGGGAATACACCTCCAGCAACATTCAAACACAGAAAAAGGGTTGGGGAGCACCATGTGCTTACCCCCAACAACATGGAGCACAAACGCACACCAAAATGGGCCAAAATACTTCACATAATGATGCGTGTTCGGCAAGTGCACCGGTCGTTGTCAAGTAATAAAATTGGGAATAGCTTCCCCAAATATCGTCTATCAAGGAATGCAGGTTCTGGTGAACGAAATGCGTGGTGAGTCGATTGTTACGACGAGTAAAAGAAAGTAAAAACAAGGGCGTTGTGATTGGTGTCCTAAGTTACTACACAGAAATGAGATGCGGGTCAAAACTCCGCTTCGCAAGGCGGGATGGATGCAACGGCCGCGATGCCGTGCTTCGGAAGGCATGTGAACGGAAAGTAACTGTGACGATTGAGGGTCGCACACACCTCTTCGCAAGTGGGGGTGAGTGCAGCGGCCGCGATGCCGCACTTCGGTAAGCGGGTGAAATGGCCACAGTGCGGGGTTTTATGAGGGTCGTATTCACCTCTTCGCCAAAGTCACCCTAGCAATTGCTAGATGGCTAGCTGGAATGTGTGTGTGGAAGTGGAGCGGGGGCGGAGCGCATCACAACAAAGCATCAAGCGAAAGATAAAACAAGAGTATATTTCATTCATAGACAAATAGAAATCACACTAGTTCAATACGAAAGTTAAGCATACATTTCCAAAAGAGAGATGGTAGAGGAAACCACGAGATGAGAAGCCTCTCCGTAGATCTTGGTCGGAATGGGGGGTTGTCAAGCCTCCTCTGAGCTCAGTCCTTGGTTGCTTCCGGGGTTCAGAGGCTGTCACTACCTCAAACCATCATACGTCTTCTTCTCAGAGCTGGGTCTCTTCCCCTTGACCCAAAAGGAGATGCCACAACTTGAAATGCTTGTTGTAGATGGCGGGGAAAGCTTCCGGAACCCTTGGTGGAGCTTAGGATCGATGGAAGAAGCTTTCCCAAGGAAGGGGATTGATGGATGGAGCTTGGAGAGGGAAAACGGCGGAGCTTACGGAAGAATTCGCGCCCCCACTCTGTCTGAATGCCCTAAAATCGCAGAGCCGGACTTTAAATACAGAGCAGAATAAACACTGCGCACGAGCAGTGGCGCACGACCAGTGGTCATGCGCAAAGGAATGCTACTGATTGTGCGCAGTCAGCCTGTAGCAGAGGTGAAGATGGGCAATTAACGCACGGTCAGTGGCGCACGACCAGTGGTCGTGCGCACTATAGTCATTGGTCGTGCGCGAGCAAACTGCAGCCTAGACGACCACCTGTATTTAATCGTGCGATCTGAATAGTGATCGTGCGCCTGATCGTGCGTGAACAAATCGCACAATCAAGTCCAGAATTTCATGGAATCACAAGGATTGCCCCCCTCGAATGCATTTCAGCTCCCGGTACCTGCAGCAAACTCACACATACCCGCTGGGGCCTAGAAACAAAGCACCCAGCGGCATAAAATTTGCACCAAAGAGAATAAAAGGGAACATACGAGATAACACACAGAAGTAGGCTAAGGAAGGTACTATTTACGCAAATAACCAACTAATCCAATATAAGCGATAATCAACCTAATATGCAGTACCTATGCATGATACTAAGCCTAAATGAGTCCTAAAATATGTATATAAACCGGACTCATCACACCCCCAGACTTACCTGTTTGCGCGTCTGGAGCAAACTACTCTCGGCGGAAGGGAAAAACAAGGGTTAGAAAGGTGATTGTGGCTAGGAGTAATATGCGAAATCAAAATCATGTGCATGAAACTCTCGTAGAAGAGATTTCTACTATGCAAAGTAATTTACAAATATCTAAAATAGTAAAGAAGAGATTAGTTTACTCAAAAGCTGAACCAAGTGTGATCTGTTAGTCACGTGTAGGGAGAATGTAGGGACGCGCTCAGACGAGTATTTTGAAAAATACGGATACGGAACAAACTCCACCGAAATCCATCGGTGTCGGGAGCCATAAGCTCGCACTTTCGCACTTTCTCCACAACATTAGGTAAAACTACACACAAGTCAATAGGGCTTTCGGGTAAATATGTGGCTTAGGTTGCGGTAGGATATACAATGATAAACTCGGAGGCTAGCGCACCTAACACAATTGAGCAATACAATTTGTAAATCCCGGCAACAAATAAAGCTGATGTGTTCATCGCCAACACACAATATAAAGTAAATCCTATCAAACAATTCAGAATTTCTGAATTAGAATATAGAGCTCAGATTTTTTTTCTTTTTTAAGCACTAATCTTTTCACTTTTTAGCTCACTAATACTTTTTTTCTTTTCTCCTTTTTTTCAACTTAAGCAATCCAAATATGTACCCATACATAACAACACAGCACAATAATCAGTTATACTATAAAGCTCGAAAGACGTGCGCATACAGGTTTGTTAATCTTGGCTTAAGCGAGAGCGGTGGAGCTAAATAGAAAAGGTGGGATAGGTGCAAAATTGGCTAGCAAGGGTGAATTTCTGGTTTTGGCTCAAAGCTCAAACAGTCCAAAGAATCGCCTACATCATGCTAATGCGTTAGAACTACCCGGTGCCTATGTTTCGAGAATCGCTAGGGGCGAGTTCTTAGCCACCGAGAAAGATAGCTCTTTCTCCCGACTCGAGAAATACGAATCTAGCGTTCGATACCAACTCACCTACACTACCGGTAGATCGACACAGGTTCATGCTTTAAGTAAAGTAAAACTCTAATTACTAAATTAGATAAGAATAAAGCTACAACGCATGAAAATAGAAATAACTTCTACACAAAATTCTATGCAAAACATGAGTATTCGATTAGAACACTACTGGAGTCAACATCGTACTCCAAACCACAATTCCTAGCTAACACAATTGACTTCCCGGCTCCATTCCAAAAGGAAATTTGGCACGGTAGCACTCGCAAGTAAGTGCATCCATAGTGGGTGCAGCGTGTGCGTGACATAAAAAAATTGATAAACTGAAATAAACTAAAAGCTAAAATAATAACACTACCGGAATGCGTGCGTGCGTGCACGTGCATGGTTCTCACTCTCCCCCAGACTTACAAGAAAGCATAATCTAAGATATGATTCTGTAAACATTAAACTAAGGAGAAAAGGGAGAGTGTACCCCATGCTCAGAAGTGAGCATACCGGAAGATTGGCGTTTTGTCCTTAATGCGGCTGTTCCTCCTTGCTCCAAGAAATACGGACCTGTGATTAAAGAGTACCCAGGCACAACAAAAATATAATAAGGAAAATAAAGAAGAACGAAGGAGCGGTACTAAGCGGTCCCCAATGGGTTGTCTCCCAAGAGTCCTTTTGTTTACCGTCCTTAAGGTGGACCAAATACCTGTATTAAGCAATTTATAAAGTCTAGGAATACGCAAAAGTTAATAAATCCTAATTATTATTACAAGCTCAAAATAAATCAGCTATAAGCTGATTTGAAGTAGTAACAACTGATTAAAGGTCCGGGGACCTGGTAGTAGGGGTGGAAATTAAGTAGGATGCTCAGCCTCTAACCCCAAATCTCCTCCTTTTTCGCTCTCTTCTTCTCCTCCAGTATTATGTCTTAATGAAGAACCGCTTGCCCCCTTGTATCCAATCCACAAAGGGAAGCACCAACGATGATGAGGAAACAAGATGTTCCTTCACTGTACCTTCCTCATCCTGCCAGACTTTTGGCTCCTCCATGCATAAGATCTGATCAACCGTAGGAGGGACATCCTGCATCCTTGTACAAAAAGAAAGGGGGTCAGGAAATAAATTAGAAGAAAAACTAAAAGAAATCTCATCTGAGGGGATAATCCCGGCTTCAACCCCCATGTGCTGCGGCAATGATAAACTGATGAGATCATCGAAGATTTCATTAGACTCAACAGCGCACGCAATGGCCTCCTCTATCACTTGGACTACCTCGCACTGAACTGAAACGTTTGCTTCAGCACAATCGAGACGGTCCTCCTTCATGAGAGTGGGCACGACACCGCGTAGGTCTGCAAAATCCTGCAAATTGACCTCAATGACAATATCAGAAATAAATGTAGATTCGTGTGTAGTGGGAGAAGACGTGCCACTTGAGAGTTCGAGCTCACTCTCCACACAAGGGAACAAAGCCACGCAAAGTGGTACTTGAACCGAAGAGGTATAGGGGGTCGCATCAGAAACAGGGTCATGAGGGACACTGATACACGTGTCGATTCCAGAGCCTTCAAAAAGTGAAGGTGGAAGTGACACGTAACCAGAGGAAGGAGCTGTGTTTGCCGAATTCGAGGATGGGATGATCCGGATATCCGGCTCATCGTCATCCTCCAGTTGGCGAAGGTAATCAGCACAGTCCTTCAAGGCATGCTCTCTACTTTTGCAAAATAAACACTGCTTTACCGGCTTCGCCGGCACCCAAGGTGCGGTAGCCGCGTAATAGTGCGACAACGGAGGTGCAGTAGAGGAGCCAAAAGATTTATTGGACCCGTAGGATTTCTGAACAACACCATACTCTTTGGGACACCTATCACTAGCGTGGGATGTGTCCCCACACCAACGACATCGGATATTAAAATGTGCTCACATGATACAGAAGAAGAAAATAGCATGAAAGAGAGTAAATTAAAAAGGAATAAAAGACTCAATCGCAAACAATCGATTCACAACCAAAATCTCATCACGCCTGCATTCCCCGGCAACGACGCCAAAAACTTGAAGCGTGTTCGGCAAGTGCACCGGTCGCTGTTAAGTAATAAAATTGGGAATAGCTTCCCCGAATATCATCTCTCAAGGAATGCAGGTTCTGGTGAACGAAATGCCTGGTGAGTCGATTGTTATGACGAGTAAAAGAAAGTAAAAACAAGGGCGTTGTGATTGGTGTCCTAAGTTACTACACAGAAATGAGATGCGGGTCAAAACTCCGCTTCGCAAGGCGTGATGGATGCAACGACCGCGATGCCGTGCTTCGGAAGGCGCTTGGACGGAAAGTAACTGTGACGATTGAGGGTCGCACACACCTCTTCGCAAGTGGGGGTGAGTGCAGCGGCCGCGATGCCGCGCTTCGGTAAGCGGGTGAAATGGCCACAGTGCGGGGTTTTGTGAGGGTCGTATTCACCTCTTCGCCAAAGTCACCACTAGCAATTGCTAGATGGCTAGCTGGAGTGTGTGTGTGGAAGTGGAGCGGGGGCGGAGTGCATCACAACAAAGCATCAAGCGAAAGATAAAACAAGAGTATATTTCATTCATAGACAAATAGAAATCACACTAATTCAATACGAAAGTTAAGCATACATTTCCAAAAGAGAGAGGGTAGAGGAAACCACGAGATGAGAAGCCTCGCCGTAGATCTTGGTCGGAATGGGGGGTTGTCAAGCCTCCTCCGAGCTCAGTCCTTGGTTGCTTCCAGGGTTCAGAGGCTGTCACTACCTCCAACCATCATCCGTCTTCTTCTCAGAGCTGGGTCTCTTCCCCTTGACCCAAAAGGAGATGCCGCAACTTGAAATGCTTGTTGTAGATGGCGGGGAAAGCTTCCGGAACCCTTGGTGGAGCTTAGGATCGATGGAAGAAGCTTTCCTAAGGAAGGGGATGGATGGATGGAGCTTGGAGAGGGAAAACGGCGGAGCTTGCGGAAGAATTCACGCCCCCACTCTGTCTGAATGCCCTAAAATCACGTAGCCGGACTTTAAATACAGAGCAGAATAAACACTGCGCATGAGCAGTGGCGCACGACCAGTGGTCGTGCGCAAAGGAATGCTACTGATCGTGCGCAGTCAACCTGTAGCAGAGGAGAAGATGGGCAATTAACGCACGGTCAGTGGCGCACGACTAGTGGTCGTGCACATTATAGTCATTGGTCGTGCACGAGCAAACTGCAGCCTGGACGACCATCTGTATTTGATCGTGCGATCTGAATAGTGATCGTGCCCCTGATCGTGCGTTAACAAATCGCACGATCAGGTCCAGATTTTCATGGAATCACATGGATTGCCCCCCTGGAATGCATTTCTGCTCCTGGCACCTGCATCAAACTCACACATACCCGCTGGGGCCTAGAAACAAAGCACCCAGCGGCATAAAATATGCACCAAAGAGAATAAAAGGGAACATCCGAGATAACACACAGAAGTAGGCTAAGGAAGGTACTATTTACGCAAATAACCAACTAATCCAATATAAGCGATAATCAACCTAATATGAAGTACCTATGCATGATACTAAGCCTAAATGAGTCCTAAAATAAGTATATAAACGGGACTCATCACATAATGCGGAAGTGATTATTAGAGAAATACAAGCAATAATAACTCAAAAAAGATGAGCACAAGGTGAAAACTAGCCTGGATGAGTCCATAAAAGCGTATATAAATGGGACTCATCACACCCCCAGGCTTAACCATTTGCTCGTCTCGAGAAAATCATCCCTTATGCGGATGGAAAAATTGATTAGCTGGCTTAACAATTGTAGAAGCGGAGTACCATGCGAAGTCGCATGCTTGTGCTCATAAAAATGCAGTAGAAGAAATTTTTAATTATACAAACACTTTGTAATAATCTAAGAGCGTACATGTATATTATCTCTACTCAAAAGTTGAATCACTGTGAATCATCCGGTCTCGCGTAAGAAGAAGGTAAACTAATCGCTGAGGCTAGTATTCCTAAAGATCGGTGCTCGGAACAACCTCCATTGAATCCATCAATGTCGGTGACCATAAGATCACCCGGTCACACTCTCTCCACGACACTAGTTCGATTAAATGCGTGAGTCAATAGGACTTTAGGATAAATACGGGGCTTGGGATTTGGTAGGGTTTATAATGATAAACATGAAGGTTTCCGCACCTAATCCAAAAGAGCCTGCGTCAATGAAATTATCCAAGCACCATAATAAAAACACGAGTGCACCACACCCCCAGACTTGAACCTGAAAATATGGGTGTGTGCACCGCCTACTCCCAAAACAATTCTTAAAAAGATTTTCAATTTGGCTCTTTTCTTAACCAAGCATTTTTCTTTCTTTTCTTTTCTTGTTCTAATTTCTTTTTTTTTTCTTTTCTCATAACCTTTTTTCAGCAAATAATCCGAGGAAGCGCAAACCACAGTTTCACAAAAAATTTCACTTCATCAACACCCTCAATTAAAATTGATACAACACTCAATCTCGGATTGGGAGTGCGACTAGGATTAGCTTGCAGGCCTTGGTGAAATATAAGTGGAGCTGAATCAAGAGACGGGTAGGCACAAAGGGGCTAGCAAGGATAATGATAGGGTCGGTATACAAAGCTCAACCTGGCCAAAGCGAAGGCCTACATCATGCTCACACATTGAACTAACTTATACCAATGCTTCGAGAGTCGCTTGCGGCAAGTTCTTAGCCACCGAGAAAGATAATTCGTCCTCCCGACTCGAGCAATACAAACCTAACAACCGTCTACACACATTCCTACGCTACCGTCAGATTCACACCGTATTCACCGCTTTTGAGTAGAATAAACAATTATTACTCAAATAGAACAATTACAAAACTATAAGCATAAAGAAAAATTTATTCTACACACAAATCTATGCAAGATGCGAGTACTTGATTAGAGCAATACGGGAGTCAACATTTTACTCTGTCTTACTACCCTGAGCCAGCACAACAATTTTCCAATCCTACAAAAGAAACGAGCTAGACACATTACGCGCCTATGATTAAGCGCGCTCTCTAGTGGGTGTTGTGGTGTGCTATGAGAATGAAAAATAACAATAATATTGTAACTTCTAATATGTTGTGCTTATGTGCAGGTGCAGGTGAGTAACGACAAGCTACTCTCCCCCATACTTAAATCTAAGCATCACAGATTGCAATACTAGATTCATAAAAAGAAGTGGGAGGAGAGGTTACCCCATGCTTAGAAATGAGCATACCGGAAGATTGGTGTTAAATTGGAACTAGAGCTAAAAATGCATCCGCCATTGAGGTCGCCCTTCCTGCAAAACAACATCTCCAACAACCGCAAAACATCAATAGAGTTCAAGAAAAATTGGGTCGTCTCCCATAATCCCTATTATTTACCGTCCTTAAGGTGGACCAAATACCTGTATTAACATTGTAGCTATAGGGTTCAAGCATAATTCTTAGCAATTGTCCAAAATATCACAAAAATAAACACACAAGCATAGCCAAAGAAACAGAATTAAGCAAAATTGAAACCGTAGAAAAAAAACCTGGAGACTCCATCACGAATCAACTGTTGGCCGATTTGTGATTATTCTCCCCAGCCACACGAGATGGGAAGCAGGTGAAGGCTTTAGGGCGCAAAGGAAATTTCTCTCCCTTGCTCCTATCCTCTTCCTTCTCATGTCGGAGGGCAGTAAAGCGCGCTGCGTGTAATAACCCGACCTGCTTCAATCTTTCCACGGTAGGAGAGCGCCATCGAGCAATAGGAGCTCGATCAAAATCATTGTCCTGTAGCTTCGGAGCATCCAAGGTCTTCATTTCTTCACCCCCTATGGGTGATAGATCTGCCCAACTAACATGTTTTAAATGTTTACATTTTTCTTCAGTTCTAACAAAATTAATCAAAATGTTTTTAGCCATGCCGGCCATGGTTACTTAAGTCTTCGCGGCCTCGCCGCCTTTGTTCTTAGCTTCTTCTTCACCCCTCACCTCTTTCTTCACTATCTTCTTTTCCTCCTCCTCTGACTCAGCATTCATTTCTTCACATTGCTTCTCCACATCTATACTCAACTCATTAGCAAATTTATTAGTAATGACAGGCAAAAAACTGATGTCGTTGGTTATCATAGATGGGTGAGTGTTGTGTGTCACCTTGGGTGACAAGGTTACACACCCACTAGGAATGTGAATGATGGCACCACTCTCTTTCAAGAATGGGACAACCAAAATAGGAATGGAGTTATTTTCCATGGGGCCCAAAACTTGGAAGTTAGTGATAACCGAAGTTCCATCTATGATTACCTCGACACCTTTAACTTCTCCTTCCGTCTCCACCACCATTCCATTAGCCAGGATAAGTGACTTCCGATCATCGTTATTGATTTTTAAGTTCAGATTTTCAACGTCTTGCAATGCAAACATGTTGCGCGATGATCCGGTGTTGCACAGAGCGGTGGTTTCAATGCTATTAATTTAACATTTCACAATCAACTCGCCCTAATGGCATCCATCCATCTCGGCTATGCTTTTTCCTTGCTCACGGGGATTCTTCTCCGTTGTGCTAGGAAGAGCACCTTCAGTACGCTCAGAAAGCACTTGAGCCAATTAACCCAGTTGCATTTCCAAGTTCCTCGTCGAGGCCATTTGATTGGCCATATTTGCTTGGGACACATCCACAAATTTCTCCATCATCTCTTCTAACGCACTCTTGCGCTGCACCAGAGCGCCTTGATTATATCCGAGTTGAGGCGGCCTTTGTTGGCTTCCGGACGCTTGAGCATCAAATTGATGCTGGCCCGGTGGCCAACGTTGGCCCGCAGTGTTCTGATTCCATAAGAAATTTGGGTGATTTCTCACACCCGGATTATACGTATTTGAAAATGGTGTAGTGCGATTTTGATTTTGAACAAAATTAACACTTTCTTCTATATTGAGATTAGAGAATTCAGATGAGATTTCACCTGAGGGGCATTCATAAGTATGATGACGAGAGTTCCCGCATCCTTGACAAGATATAGCCATCACCGGAGTCGGAGAAGAGGCAAGCTTCTTCAACAACGTGATGTTCTCATATGGTGCTGGAGCTAGACCAGAGGTGTTCACTTTTAATAGTCCTCTTGCGTTCCGCAGGGTGTTTCGCCCTGCAGTCCAAAAAGAACTATGAGTTGCGGTATCCTGCAAAATTCATAAAGCTTCATCAGGAGTATGATTTAAGAGGGTTCCGGCGGCGACAACATTGATCATGGCCCTGTAATTTGGTTTTATTGCGAAGTAGAAATACTCCACCAGGTTTCAGGGTTGCAGCTCATGGTGAGGACACTTCCGGAGGAGTTCCATAAATCTCTCCCAAGCTTCCTCGAGGGTCTCCTGAGCATGCTGTTGGAAGGTAGCAATCTCCCTCCTTAGGTTCATCATTTTGTCCACGGGGTGGAACTTTGCTAAGAATTTGGAGGAGAGAAGCTCCCATGTGGTTGCTGTGCCCGGCGGGATCATATGGAGCCACACTTTGGCTTTATCACGGAGGGAGAATGGAAATAATCTTTATTTTACAGTGTCGTCCGCTATACCGGCGTACCGGAATGTTTCGCAGATTTCTGAGAACTCTGCCAAGTGAAGATGGGGATCTTCACTTGCCATCCCAGAGAACTGGGCATTGTTGCGGATGATGTTCAGGATCGCAGGCTTGATCTCGAACTGGTTGTTCATGATGGCTGGGCCAAAACTAGGGTACACACTCCCCACTGTGGGAGTGGTATAATCTCGCATTGTTATGGGCCTCGCTCGGGCCACCTCGTTCTCATCAGCCACATGACCAGCAGCGGGTGCGTTCTCACCCCCGGGGTTAATTTCATTTCTGTTGATATTGAGATCCATGGCAGCAGCAGCACGGCGACGCACACGCAACGTCCTCTCAATCTCAGGGTCGTACTCTACTAACTCTTCAGGGCCTTGGCCCTACATAAACTTACACACAACAAAAAGAAAAAAGAAAAAACAACAAAGAACCTTTATAGAAGTTTCCTGGAATAAAAACTCATACAACGCTCGCAATCACCGGCAATGGCGCCAAAAACTTGATGTGATGACATCAAGTGCACCAGTCGTACAAGTAATAAAAGTTAGGAGAGACTCCCCGAATATCGTTCTCAAAGGATTGTAAGTTGGGTTGTATGATTTCTGGTTAGGAAATTAATTATAAAGATTCCTATGTAATTAATTAAAAGAGGGTTTGATCTTGGTTTTCCTAATTTAACAACAATGAAAGAAAATGCGGGCCTAAAGCACCACTTCGCTTGGCGGGATGGAATGCAGGCCGCAGTGCCATGCTTTGGTAAGCGGGTGGATGAGAAGGCTAGCGGATGGATGATTTGTAACCAGCAGAGTGAGGGTCGTAGGAACCTCATCACGGAACACGCAACTAGCAATTGCTAGTGCGGCGCACAACAGAGCAGTGGAGTGGATGGTGGAATGGGGCACTCCTCAGTTCACATAAACCACAACAACTCTCAAAAGCATGAAATCATATTAACTAAAACACAATGTTTATGAACATCATCCAAATTAACACACATACAAGGAAAACTCTGAAGCAATGCGCAAGGGTAAAGAGAAAACCAAAGCTCGAAGACTTTGCTGAAGATTCTCGGCCGGAATCGTAGGGTTGTCAAGCCTCGTCTGTGCTCGGTCTTCAGTTGCGTTCGGGGTCCGGAAGAGCTATCACCTTCCTCTACTTTACCCATCTTCTTCGTGGTCTAGCTCAAGCTAAATTTTGTTGGACACCTCGAATGCAGCGGAGATTTCCGTCGATGGCGTTCTTGAGCTCGTGGTGACGGGGGAGGCCAAGGAGGAAGCTTTGGCGGAAGTTTTGCAAGGAAGCGGTTGCCGGAGCTTCTCCTTGGTCGAGCAGTGGTGGAGCGACGAAATGGGCAGAATGGAGAAGAATATGGCGGGCTCTGAAGTGATTTTCCCCGGTCTCTCTAACTCAGCAGATTTCCTACTTTAAATACTAATACAATAGAAATTAAGTCATGCATGGACGAACGCATGACTGTGCGTTGCCCGTGCATTATTTAACAAAAAGATACTTCTTTGAGGAAGAAGCAGCAACGCCCATGCGCTTTACTCACGCACGGTCGAAGCCGCCCATGTGTAAAAACACACGACCAAATCCAGATTGGCTAAAAACCAGGCAAAACAGGCGATCGTACGTTTCCTTTGCGCACGGGCAACTGCCCGTGCGTAAAAACGCACGATCAAAGACAGAACATCGTTTTTCCAGCCGAAGAGCACGCACGGTCAGAGCGATCGTGCGTCAAGAAAAATGCACGATCGTGCGATTCAACAGAAATATAATTTGGGCAAAATTAGGATGAACCATCCACCTGCATAGACATCAATACAATTGGGAATACACCTCCAGCAACATTCAAACACAGAAAAAGGGTCGGGGAGCACCATGTTCTTACCCCCAACAACAGGAGCGCAAACGCACACCAAAATGGACCAAAATAGTGCACATAATGCGGAAGTGATTATAAGAGAAATACAAGCAATAATAGCTCAAAAACGACGTGCACAAGAGTAAAAACTAGCTCGGATGAGTCCATAAAAGCGTATATAAATGGGACTCATCAATATCGCCGAATACTTTGACTTAACTCTTCTTAGACCTTACAATGATGTCGTCGTGTGATTCCGATTGACACGATGATACTAGACTTTGTTCGATTCTTCTTGTTCTTACGTCAATATCATCGTATGTACTATGATGTCACAACGATATCGTCAAAATGTCTATGTTATCGCGATGATCGCTGATATGAACCTTCTGCTTAACTCTGAGTATCATCTCGACGATGTCTGAGTGTTTTTTCGACGATATTTTCAACCCTTCTCAACGATTTTGTACTTTGTGATATTTTAATCTCTGCAAATGTAAACTAAGCACACTGATAAGGAAATTTATGTAGTTTTAAAAATGATTCCAACTAATATCCCGATGAAGGCAAGTATACCTATCGAAATATAGTATAGGAAGGATGTCGTATTTGCCTGAGGCCTGTTGAGTAATCTTACTCACGCAAATTAATATTATTTTATCGGAAACAAAATAAAGTTTTGAAAATAATTAAAATAAGAGAAACATTTGATCGAGAATCCTTCTTAAGTGAAATATTTTGTAAATCTAGAATTCAAAAGAAATCGATTTAGACAAACTGGACCGTGGAGGTTCCCAAAATATGATAGAGCCTCTCTCGAGAGAACTACCACCTAACCTTAGGTTGATCGATTAAGACCCCTCGGCCAGTCGAAATCCCTAAGCTTGCTTTATGCGGTGAGCCCCGCTATTGGATTTGACTCCAATCCAGAAGATTTGCGTCACCCTCTCTCGAGGAATGCATACAACTCTTTTTACCGATGAGCGATCTACCCGTATTTACGGATCTCTCGATACACTAAAATATAGATCAAACTTGATTATCATACCCTAGAAATATGAAACCAATAATTGCAAATCAACGATAAATCTTAGTTTTCCAAAATTAAACTATGAATAAGAGATTACGAAATATAAAAGCTTAAGAAATCATCTGATCAAATGCTATGAAAATTAGCTAAACATAATTAAGTAAAAACAATTTTATAACTAAGAAAATGGAATTACAATTGCAGGAATTGGAAATCTAAACTATGAATTAAAATTACAAAACATGAAGTAAATTTGCATAAAGAAAATACAATAAGAAAATGCTGAAAAACTAATCTAAAAATGACCCAATCTAAGCTAGGATCGGATCCCCTTCACTTTGGCAGCAGCTGGCTTTTATAGGTAGAAAATTGGTGAGTCACGCCCTTGGTCACGCCCGTGACCAAGGGCGTGTAGTAAATGCGTCATGAAAGCCGAGGAACGTTGGGGGAGAAAAACCGCCAAAATTGATCATCTCGACGGGTCATGGCCTCGGTCACCCCCGTGACCTAGGGCGTGACTTGACCGAGTCTTGAAACGGCGGGAAACGGCGTGATCTGGAGTTATTCTGGCAGTTGCGGGAAGGGTCACCCCCTAGGTCATGGCCGTGACATGGAGTCACGCCCGTGACAGAGGGCGTGACTTGACCGAGTCTGGAAACGCCGCGATCTGGAGTTATTCTGGCAGTTGCGCGAAGGGTCACCCCCTAGGTCATGGCCATGACATGGAGTCATGCCCGTGACCTGGGGTGTGTCGGCTGGAAATGATGTGGCGGCGTGTTTTGGCAGCTGGAAGATGGCTGGGTTGAGTCATGGCCGTGACTTCATGTCACGCCCTTGGTCATGGCCGTGACCGAGGGCGTGTAATACTAAATTGGTCTGGCGGCATGATCAGGCAGCTGGAAGATGGCTGGGTTGAGTCATGGTCGTGACTTAAAGTCACGCCCTTAGTCATGGCCGTGACCAAGGGCGTGTACTTAAGATTTTTGCAGACTTGTTCCATTCTTTCCCCTGAACATGGCTGTGGGCTTGAATTTGCTATTAGCAGCCCCAAATGACCTGAAAACACAAAATAAAGTGAATTAGATATATATTAAACTAAAATTATATAAAAACTAATTAATTACTACTAAAATACTTTATAAAAATAACTATAAATAATGCACTATCATATACCCCCATACTTAAGCTTTTGCTATTCCAGAGCAAAAACTAATTTATAAGTATGAGAAGAATTTATAGGACATTTCCAAAAAGATTTACTTCTAATTATGTACTCCAAATCTTATAAAACTCATCAAAATAAGTTAAGATGTTAAAATTCAGATTTATAAGAAATAATTAATAATTCATAAATTGAAATTAGTAGAATAAATTTTAGTTTAAAAATTCTCTAACTAAATCTTCATAAACAAAATTGCATTGAATTAAGTAAAATATCCAAGATTAAAATTATAGAAACTTTACAATCATGAGAAACTTTTAGAAAACAACAAAATATTAACTATGCTCTCTCAAAAATATCTTAGGAAAGCAAATAAACTTGGCTAATTGGGGGTAAAATTGGCATTGAAGAAGTTACTTTGTATATAGGAAATGATGAATTTTATCCTCTCATTTCCATTTTTTTTTAAATTTCTTCTTCTTTTTATATCCCAAATGTATATGTTTAGGAGTGATGAATTTTATCCTCTCATCTCCATGCCATATAATCTTTTACTAATTTGGGTGCATATGTTTAGGAATGATGAATTTTATCCTCTCATTCCATGACATATGATCTTTTCAAATATTTTTTTATGCCAAACAAAAGGGTTAATCAAAAAGGTAGGGGAAGGGCTAGGGTTTAAAGGCTAAACAAATTCCAAAGATACATTTTAAGAGCATAGAAAATAATTTGAGCAATCTACAAGAAACAATGAGTTCAAGTTAATATAAGTAAAATCTAAAGATATTTAACACAATTACTACAAAATTGAATTATGATATTTTAAAGAGAGAAAGTAAAACTAAGAAATATTCTAAACAAATCAAAATAATGAAAAACTCATTAAATCAAATTCATCTACAAATTAAATCTAACATATTTTGAAGAGAAATATATGATTTAAAAATTCATAAAAAGAAAACTTCTTAAAAAGCCTATAAAGACAACTCATAATTAAAATTAATTTTGCATAAATGAAGTTTGGAGAAATTTAATAATACAAAATTTATTTTATTAGATTTTTGGATTTTTTTATATTATAAAAAATGATTTTTTTTAATATTCTTGGACTTCCCAAGGGCTACCCAATGACGGGCTCGCAAGGTACTAGGCGGTTTTGTGGGATGAAAACCCAACACGGCCCTTTCGCAAGAAATTAAAATTTTAATTTTTTTAATTTTTTTGTAATTTTAATTTGCAAACAAGAAAAATAAGACACAAAGACATAAAAATTTAAAACAAAACATTTTTTTTGAATTTTGTAAATTTTTTTCATAACAAACTCAAAAATAAGGAAAGAAAAATATTTTTTTATAATTTTGAAAAAGACTTTCTAATTTTTTTTGGATTTTCAATAAAAACTGAAAATAAGAGAATACACCCCCATACTTAAAAATAAACATTTTCCCCAATATTTATAAGCCAGGTAGGAGGGAAAAGTAACTAAAATGCATAAAAAGTAAATTGCAAGAAAAATAATGATAAGCAAGGGGTGCCTCCCAAGAGCGCTTTCTTTTTTCCGTCTTTAAGCTAGACGGTTATTGTTAGGAAAAAGGAAAATAAAATTGAAAATGCATAGGCAACTCCCTGAATTCACGCTCAGGTGAGCATGCCGAAATCCGTTGCCCGGCGACTCCTCCGCTATACTCTTGATTCTTTCATTGTCCGTTAGCTCGAAATTGTGAATCCAAATTACCTATACATACCTTAGGTAATTTAGATTGCTGGAGATGAGCGGCAAATGGATCGGTGAAGACGTTTGGTTGCAACGGCTCATCCTCTACATGAAAATTGTTAGTATCAAAAGAATCAAAAATTAGCGAGTCAGAAAATTTTTCGCAAGAAGGAGGCGCTTGCGAAAACACATGATTAAGCTCCGGTTGTTTATTTTCAAAAAAAAAATTATTATTTAAAGAATCAATACCAAGTGGAGAACATTCATGAGACACAATTTCTTCATGAATAATAATTTCATGAAAAAGAGAAGAAAGGGCGGGCGAAGGAGAAGAAGAAAAAATTTTATTTTCTAATTCGCCCGGTGTCTCCATGACTTTGTGAAATTCTTGGTAAAAAATATTATTTTCTTCTTGGGAATAACTATTCAAATTTTGAATAGGAAGATTCGGAGAATCACCAAGAGAAGAAAATTGATCAAAAGAATTTTGCGGATAAAATGTGGAGGAATAGAAATTTTGATCAAAAGAAATTTCCTCATTGCATCGTAAACTATCCGGGTGATCTTGCCACCACGAATAATTATTATCGGAGCAAAAAGAAATTTCATATGAATTATCTTTCATAGAAAAATTATTTTGATAACAAAAACTATTTTGATAATAAAATGAACAATCCTCACTAAAATGATTTGCACCACAAAAATTACCAATAATTTGGCGCTTTCGTGCGGCTTCCAAAAGATTGACTTTGTTTTGAAGCTCGGCAACTTTTGCGGCCAATTGTGATAACATCATTTTTTTGAAAAAGAAAATTAAACAACCGTTACCTAAAAGAAATGAATTTTAAAAGAAAAAGCAAAAAGAGAAATGAGGGTGGAGAAAGAGAATGATAAAAGTAATAAAATTCACGCTTTCAAAATATCAACAAAAATAATTCCCCGACAACGGCGCCAAAAACTTGATAAGGAAATTTATGTAGTTTTAAAAATGATTCCAACTAATATCCCGATGAAGGCAAGTATACCTATCGAAATATAGTATAGGAAGGATGTCGTATTTGCCCGAGGCCAATTGAGTAATCTTACTCACGCAAATTAATATTATTTTATTGGAAACAAAATAAAGTTTTGAAAATAATTAAAAGAAGAGAAACATTTGATCGGGAATCCTTCTTAAGTGAAATATTTTGTAAATCTAGAATTCAAAAGAAATCGATTTAGACAAACATGACCGTGGAGGTTCCCAAAATATGATAGAGCCTCTCTCGAGAGAACTACCACCTAACCTTAGGTTGATCGATTAAGACCCCTCGGCCAGTCGAAACCCCTAAGCTTGCTTTATGCGGTGAGCTCCGCTATTGGATTTGACTCCAATCCGGAAGATTTGCGTCACCCTCTCTCGAGGAATGCATACAACTCTTTTTTACCGATGAGCGATCTACCCGTATTTACGGATCTCTCGATACACTAAAATACGGATCAAACTTGATTATCATACCCTAGAAATATGAAACCAATAATTTCAAATCAACGATAAATCTTAGTTTTCCAAAATTAAACTATGAATAAGAGATTACGAAATATAAAAGCTTAAGAAATCATCTGATCAAATGCTATGAAAATTAGCTAAACATAATTAAGTAAAAACAATTTTATAACTAAGAAAATGGAATTACAATTGCAGGAATTGGAAATCTAAACTATGAATTGAAATTACAAAACATGAAGTAAATTTGCATAAAGAAAATACAATAAGAAAATGCTGAAAAACTATTCTAAAAATGACCCAATCTAAGCTATGATCGGATCCCCTTCACTTTGGCAGCAGCTGGCTTTTATAGGTAGAAAATTGGTGAGTCACGCCCGTGACCAAGGGCGTGTAAGCTGCGTAAATGCGTCATGAAAGCCCGGGAACTTTGGGGGAGAAAAACCGCCAAAATTGATCATCTCGACGGGTCACGGCCTCGGTCACCCCCGTGACCTAGGGCGTGACTTGACCGAGTCTTGAAACGGCGGGAAACGGCTTGATCTAGAGTTATTCTAGCAGTTGCGGGAAGGGTCACCCCCTAGGTCATGGCCGTGACATGGAGTCACGCCTGTGACAGAGGGCGTGACTTGACCGAGTCTGGAAATGGCGCGATCTGGAGTTATTCTGGCAGTTGCGCGAAGGGTCACCCCCTAGGTCATGGCTGTGACATGGAGTCATGCCCGTGACCTGGGGCGTGTAGGCTGGAAATGATGTGGCGGCATGTTCTGGCAGCTGGAAGATGGCTGGGTTGAGTCATGGCCGTGACTTCATGTCACGCCCTTGGTCATGGCCGTGACCGAGGGCGTGTAATACTAAATTGGGCTGGCGGCATGATCAGGCAGCTGGAAGATGGCTGGGTTGAGACATGGTCGTGACTTAAAGTCACAATCTTGGTCATGGCCGTGACCAAGGGTGTGTACTGAAGATTTTTGCAGACTTGTTCCATTCTTTCCCCTGAACATGGCTGTGAGCTTGAATTTGCTATTAGCAGCCCCAAATTACCTTAAAACACAAAATAAACTGAATTAGATATATATTAAACTAAAATTATATAAAAACTAATTAATTACTACTAAAATACTATATAAAAATAACTATAAATAATCCACTATCACACACCATCAAATACATAGTGTTTTTATCATTGACCTGGGCACTTCTTCAAATTAGAAATATTGCTAGGCATGTTGAAACCAATAAATGGTCTCTTGTACAGTTCGGGTCCCCCAAAGGTTGAGGGGCAGCTAGCACTTACTAACCCCAAAGAGTTGACAGACAGAAGCCTCGAAGCCAGGAACAGACCCCTAGATTCAGCAAGGAGGACCTACCACACACTCGGAAGATCTACAGAGAGCTTCCCCTCCCAAGCCAAAGCTGAAGCCCGGGCACCTTGGAGAGCTATGAAAATGCTAACCAACAATGACCTGAGGAGAGAGAAGCTCCAAAAGAGTGTCAACTCCAAAGGTGCCCTTTGGGTCTTATTTATAGTTTTTCTGAATTGGTCTGCTGATAGCGGAAATCTGCATTTTGATTTTACTATACGCACCCCAATTTGGCCTGCAAACAGCCAAACTCCGCTGTTCCAAGAGGCTATTAGCAGTCCATAAGGGACTGAGAAGTAATTTCGCCTTACTAGCTGTTGCGCAAATCCTGCACACCGCTATAGGCGGTAGCGAGACTGCGATCCGAACGGCAGTGAACCGGTCGTTGTCAAGTAATAATATGAGGAAGTAAATCCCCAAGTATCGAATCTCTCAAGGAACACAGTAAGGTGGAGTTAACGTTCGAGGAAGGACTTGAGATCGAAGTCCTTTGGGTCGGATGAATTGCGGACACGGGGGTTGATTTGGTTTGTGGAAAATAAAGAGAAAAAGCTACAACTACTCCTATGCAATGCCGCTATGCAAAGCTTCGCTCGGCGGGATGGAAGACTACGTAGGCCTTGAACGCACTACTTCGTAAGGGCGGATGGACGAGTAGGCAAGCGGATCGAACTATGCAGGCCTTGAGCGCGCTGCTTCGTTAGGCGGGATGGAGTACGGGCCGCGATGCCACGATTCGGTAGGCGGATGGGCGAGTAGGCTAACGGAATGAGGGTCGTAAGCACCTCTTCGCAAAGCACACCACTAACAATTGTTAGGGCGGCACAACACAACGAACAATCCACACCATGGGGCACACCTCAAATGAAAATATAACAAGATTACTCAATCACATAGACATGATTTCATACTAATGTTAACAAGTAAAAATATACTTCATCAAAATGTTGGTTCTAGCTACATACACATCAATAAGAGAAGAATAAGGCAAGAAATCGACCGAATTCGAAGTCTCATTGTAGATTCACGGTTGGAATTGCCGGGTTGTCAATCCGTGTCCAATCTCGGTCCGCAACTACGTCCGGGGTAGAGAGAGCTGTCACTACTCTCCAATGAGCCCGTCTTCTTCGTGTCACGATCCGGTAGAGGTTGCAAACTTCCTCTTGCTTGATGGCGATGGCGGCTAAACCTTCCTTGGAGAACTTGGATGAAGGAGGAGGCCGAGAGGAAGCTCCGTCTCAAGATTGGCGTGAAGAACAAGCCCGGAGCACCTCCATATGGTGGGCGGCGGTGGAGGGGCGAAATCGGAGCCCTGGAGCGAGAAAACGACGGAATAAAATCGGGATCCCGACCTAATTCGCGAGCAGGTCGTTTTATAGGCGCTGGAATAAACAGTGCGCACGTTCATTGGCGCACGACCAGTGGTCGTGCGCACTAGAATCCTGTGATCGTGCGCCTAACTGGACGGAGCCTGCAAGGGAAGGAAATTATAAAATATAAAGTTCGCACGATCAGTGGCGCACGACCGGTGGTCGTGCGCACTATCGTCGGTGGTCGTGCGCACTGGTCGAGACAGAACTCATAAAATTAATGATAAGTGCGCACAAACAGTGGCACACGACCGGTGGTCATGCGCACTATCGTAGATGCTCGTGCGCACTGCACCAAACAGAACTCATGAAAAAAGGGTTAAGTGCACACGATCAGTGGCGCACGACCAGTGGTCGTGCGCAATAGAACCGGTGATCGTGCGCAGTGTTCCTGTGCAGAATTGCACCGGGAACACCTGCACGACTCCTATTCCAGCACAACCACGAATCTAGCCACTGAAAGTGGCACCTAACGGAGCATGAAAACTACTAATAAAGAAAAGCATGAAATCACACCAAAAACGGGCCTAGAAGTGCACATAGCATGGAATAACAAATATGAGCGAAAACATGCCTGGAGTGTAGTGCATAAACTAGGAAATCGGCCCAGATGAGTCCATAAAAGTGTATATGATCAGGACTCATCACACCCCCAGACTTAACTGTTTGCGCGTCCCGAGCAAACAAATTCTAAGCGAACTAGGAAAGAACAGTAGATGGCTTAACGATTACACTACAGAGTACCATGCGAAGTCGCATGCTCACGTGCATAAGAAAAATAGTAGAAAAGATTTCTGATTATAAAAACAGTTTATATATTTCTAAAAGAGTAAAAGCATATTACAACTACTCAAAATGGTGAACAACGGTGAATCATTCGGTCATGCATACGGAGAAAGTAAACTAAGCGCTGAGACGAGCATTGCTCAAGATCGGGATGCGGGAAAAACTCCACTGAAATCCATCAGTGTCGGTGACCATAAGCTTGCCCGGTCACATTCTCTCCATGGCACTGGTTTGACTCAAATGCGTGAATCAATAAGAATTTAGGTTTTAAATGGGGCTTGGGTTTAGGTGAGGTATACAATGATAAAGACGATGGTTCAAATACTAAACCCAAATGAGCTAATGCAGGAAACTATCCTCATTCACCACACAAACATGCGGGTACACAACACCCCCAGACTTGGACTTAACAGCATGGGTGCGTGCACCGCCTACTCCCAAACATAAATCTATACATAAAGATTTTCAATTAAACACTCCTTCTCTTTCCTTTCTTTTTAACTTCTTTTCTTTTTCTCATTTTTTTTCTTTTCTTATCATTTTCAGCAAATAAACAAAAGGACACATCCACATCTTCACAAACATATTACCACATCAACAATCCAACTCATGAAAATAATAAACAGCTAAAGCTCAGATTTGGGTGTGCGACTAGGATTGGCTTTTGGGCTTTGGTGAAATAAAAGTGGGGTTGAATCAAAGAACAGGTAGGCACAACTGGGCTAGCGAGGATATAGCGGTAGGGATAGGCACAAAGGCTCAACCGGGCCAAAATGATGGCCTATATCACATTCACGCAATTGACTAACCGTATACCCATGCTTCAAGAATCGCTTGGGGCAAGTTCTAGCCACCGAGAAAGATTCTCCTTTCTCCCAACTCAAGCAATACGAATCTAGCGATCGTTTACACACATCCCTATGCTACCGTTTGATTCCACCGAATTCACCATTTGAGTAGAGTAAACAACATTTACACTAATAAGAAAAATATAAAACCATAAGTATAAAGAGAAGTCTACTCTACACAAATTTCTATGCAACCGAGCACTCGACTAGGAGCACTACTAGAGTCAATATTTTACTCTGCTACATAGTCCTAAGCCATCACCTAGACTTTCCCACATAAGCAGAAGAATTAAATTCACAACAGAGCAAGCAAACAGATGAGTACGCGCTCAAGTGGGTGTTGTGGTGTGCAATGAAAATAAACAAAACATTTTAAATGAAATCTTCTAGTATGCAGTGCAATAGTGCACGTGAGCGGGTAAACAAAACTACTCTCCCCCAGACTTAAACTACACAATCCGCATAATATATGACAGGAAAATCAAAATAGGGCTAGGGAAAGAGAGTACCCAATGCTCAGCAAGTGAGCATACCAGAAGACGCGTGCAAACTAAGACAACGCTGCAGCATCCGCCATCCAGAAAAAGATACCTGCAGGGGTCAGCTCCGCAAAAACAAAGGAAAATAGAAAACTGAAATAAAGTGCAATTAACTAAATAAAATTAGAAAAGAAATGAAAATGCAAGAAAAATTAAGATAACTACTGGGGTTATTGTCATCCCAGCATGACTTATTCGGATTTTGAACAGTTCTAGCTTATAGGCCTATGAAAAGAAAAGTGGACAGGTAACTGTTCTAATATGCGTGTAGGTAGCGGGTACCTATACGGAGAAAGAACAGTCACGCCTCTACCTGAATAAAGATAAAACCTGCCCATCACAGGTAGAGGGAAAAGGAAGTAAGAAGAGGAGGAGGCCTGGTCCTCACTCATCCCACCAAAACTACCCTTGCCCAGCAAGGTATCGTCCACAGCAGGTCCGCAGGAGGAGAAGGCAATGAGTGGAGCTTCCTCTACGGAGGGGGAATGAACCTCCTCACATGAGAGGATGCTCTCATCATTGACTTGAGCAAAAAGCTCCAAGTCCTCCTGATGTACCTGTGAAGACTCAACCTGCACAGGCTCAGATGAAGAAGGGGGGTTAGGAAATAAAATAGAAGAATGACATAAATAATCAGAAATAGGGGGTGTGGTCCCGGTCTCCCTCCCATCAGGCTGGGGAAGTAAAATTATGTTTGCATTGTCATCAATGCTACAAGATTCGGTAGGATCAACGGTGGCCAAGCTTAGGATTTGGACTTCCTCCACCGGTGCTGAGGAAAATTCCTCTTCACCTAGAAGGTTGTCCTCCTCCATAAGAGTAGGCACAATACTAAGATCAACCACCTCCTCCTGCGACACATCATCAACAATGTCGTCGGAGACGAGTATAGTATGCACAACAGGGGGAGGAGTAGTGCTCGGATAAAAGTCGAGCACCGATTCCTCACAAAGAGTCGAATACACTAGAGGTGGTGGATGCACATGGAGAATGGGCTCAGCAATGTCGGAGCATTGATCAGCCGCACATCCGGTGACCGTATCCATGCCATTCCCTTCAAGATGTGAAGGTGACAAAGGCACATAACCGGATGTTGAAGGTGTGCCGCCAGAGTTAGGAGTTGGGACGATCCGGATATCCGGCTCGTCATCCTCGACCAATTGGCGAAGATACTCGGCACAGTCCTTCAAGACATGATCAGTGCTCCGACAAAACCGACACTGCCTAGCCGGCTTCTTTGGCACAGCGGGTGCTGAAGCCGAAAAGAAGTAAGACGGTAAAGGCTCAACAGAGTAGCCATAAGACTTACGTGCACCATATGGAGTATCAGACGAAGTCGGTGCTCCATATGCTGGGCTATAAGAACTATGCCTACTATTCTCCGTAGGGCATTCATCACTAGAGTGGGAGGTAGCTCCACACCAACGGCAACGGATATTAAGATGTGCCCACATAGTGCGAAGATAAAACGATTCAAGACGAAGGCCACTATTATGCAAAATACTACACCTAACAAAAATTACTAAAGCAACCTAATTAAAGCAGGAAAATGGAATAAAAAAGAAATAAAACAAAGAAATGCAATTTACAAATGGAAGGGCTTCTCTCTCAGGTTCTCCCTCTCCAGAAAACTCACACGACTGTGCTCCCCGGCAAAGGCGCCAAAAACTTGTTGCGCAAATCCTGCACACCGCTATAGGCGGTAGCGAGACTGCGATCCGAACGGCAGTGAACCGGTCGTTGTCAAGTAATAATATGAGGAAGTAAATCCCCAAGTATCGAATCTCTCAAGGAACACAGTAAGGTGGAGTTAACGTTCGAGGAAGGACTTGAGATCGAAGTCCTTTGGGTCGGATGAATTGCGGACACGGGGGTTGATTTGGTTTGTGGAAAATAAAGAGAAAAAGCTACAACTACTCCTATGCAATGCAGCTATGCAAAGCTTCGCTCGGCGGGATGGAAGACTACGTAGGACTTGAACGCGCTACTTCGTAAGGGCGGATGGACGAGTAGGCAAGCGGATCGAACTATGCAGGCCTTGAGCGCGCTGCTTCGTTAGGCGGGATGGAGTACGGGCCGCGATGCCATGCTTCGGTAGGAGGATGGGCGAGTAGGCTAACGGAATGAGGGTCGTAAGCACCTCTTCGCAAAGCACACCACTAACAATTGTTAGGGCGGCACAACACAACGAACAATCCACACCATGGGGCACACCTCAAATGAAAATATAACAAGATTACTCAATAACATAGACATGATTTCATACTAATGTTAACAAGTAAAAATATACTTCATCAAAATGTTGGTTCTAGCTACATACACATCAATAAGAGAAGAATAAGGCAAGAAATCGACCGAATCCGAAGTCTCGTTGTAGATTCACGGTTGGAATCGCCGGGTTGTCAATCCATGTCCAAGCTCGGTCCGCAACTATGTCCGGGGTAGAGAGAGCTGTCACTACTCTCCAATGAGCCCGTCTTCTTCGTGTCATGATCCGGTAGAGGTTGCAAACTTCCTCTTGCTTGATGGCGATGGCGGCTAAACCTTCCTTGGAGCACTTGGATGAAGGAGGAGGCCGAGAGGAAGCTCCGGCTCAAGATTGGCGTGAAGAACAAGCCCGGAGCACCTCCATATGGTGGGCGGCGGTGGAGGAGCGAAATTGGAGCCCTGGAGCGAGAAAATGGCGGAATAAAATCGGGATCCCGACCTAATTCGCGAGCAGGTCGTTTTATAGGCGCTGGAATAAACAGTGCGCACGGTCATTGGCGCACGACCAGTGGTCGTGCGCACTAGAATCCTGTGATCGTGCGCCTAACTGGACGGAGCCTGCAAGGGAAGGAAATTATAAAATACAAAGTTCGCACGATCAGTGGCGCACGACCGGTGGTCGTGCGCACTATCGTCGGTGGTCGTGCGCACTGGTCGAGACAGAACTCATAAAATTAATGATAAGTGCGCAGGAACAGTGGCGCACGACCGGTGGTCGTGCGCACTATCGTAGATGCTCGTGCGCACTGCACCAAACAGAACTCATGAAAAAAGGGTTAAGTGCACACTATCAGTGGCGCACGACCAGTGGTCGTGCGCAATAGAACCGGTGATCGTGCGCAGTGTTCCTTTGCAGAATTGCACCGGGAACACCTGCACGACTCCTATTCCAGCACAACCACGAATCTAGCCACTGAAAGTGGCACCTAACGGAGCATGAAAACTATTAATGAAGAAAAGCATGAAATCACACCAAAAACGGGCCTAGAAGTGCACATAGCATGGAATAACAAATATGAGCGAAAACATGCCTGGAGTGTAGTGCATAAACTAGGAAATCGGCCCAGATGAGTCCATAAAAGTGTATATGATCAGGACTCATCACTAGCCTATAGGCAATTGCCCTGTGAGGAGGCTGCTCACAAGCTCTCGCAAATATCTTCATGAATTTGGCTCGAGAGATACTTCTCAGGCGAGTGCGCGGCGAAGACCTCGCCCATGCCCCCTTTTGGCGACATCTGTCGAGATCCAATCTCGCGTACTTTCCTGCGAGCCCTCCCTGGCCCTATAAAAATCCTTGTATAGTGGAGCTCGTCGGGCGCAGAGGACTTCGTCGGATAGATTTCGTCGAACGGACTTCGCTGATCTCGGAAGATTTCATCGAACGCGAAAGAGATTTCGTCGAACGGACTTCGCCGATCTCGGAAGATTTTGTCGAACGCAAAAGAGATTTCGTCGAACTCAAAACCACTGTAAGCGGCCCGTGAGGTGCTGGCTCGCCCGCCTTCCTCGTGACTTGTCGGCGAGTGACCATCTCGCCCGCCTTCTTGCGAGCGGTCGCCGAGTGCCCGACTCGCCCATCGTTTCTGCGGGCGACCTTTGACAGCCTTGCCCGCGTCCCTCTCTTGGCGAATATCGGGGTTGTACATAATCCCCGCTCTTCGCGAGGCTACCTAGGTTCGCGAAGAATCATCCAACCCCTGGTATTCGCCAACCTCTTGATGACCTGTCGGGAATCTTTGGTTGGTCCCACTTGGGGGCTATAAATATCACCCCAAGCCGTGGTGACGCGCACCGTCCTTTTCTTCTTCCTTCTGTTGCCTTATCCCATCGTATCCATCACATAATGCCGCTTTCCAAAGAACTTGAGGCTCGCCTGAAGGCCTCTAAGGCCGGCGAGCTGTCGGCTATGACCAGACCTCCTTCCTGGATGGATCGATCGCCTCCTCCCTCGATGCCGGAAACAAAAAGGCCGAAGGCGATCCGCCTGACCGGGGATGAAACAGTACTGCTAGAGTCCTCTCCAGACCACAGGTCTCCTGGGGAGGTATGAATTACCCTTCTCGCTAAGCTACTCCATTGATTCTTCTGAGTCTGGCTTGATCGCAGAATCTTACCACCGATAAGAGCGGTGGCGAGCCCTTAAATGTGTCGCACACCATTCCTCTGGCTAACACCGACCACGCGGGTGGCAAAGCCGTGGGTATGTTACATGTTCTCGCTTACTAAAATTATTTCACTGGATAACGACTCTTGTTTTCTTTTTCGTTGCAGTATCAGCCCACGTGACCCCGGATCGCCAGAACTCTCGAACCTCATCGCTGGTTCCTCCTGACGCAACTATAAAGTTCTGGGGTTCCGTCTCATGGGGAGCGAGGACTCTGGGGGCTCGCGACTGACAAAAACTCCCCCCATCACCAACGTGATGTATCCCCCTGGTCTAGGGAAATCCCTCTTTCCCCCCTACGACACTATTTTTCAGGGCCGGCAGGGGTCTTCTCGCTCTCCTCCGGGTAAGGGTCCAAATATACTTGTTATATATGGATATCTCTCCAAACTACTAAAGCCGCCTGGGTCTCTTGCAGATGATGCCGAGGCCATGCACACTAACACAGATTTCGAGGAGGATGATATGTCCCCCCTCCCTTTGCCGGATCAGATGGATGACTTCCTGGGTGACCCGCGAGACCCAGAAGCAATGAAGAGGCGGACCTCCGAGTTATTCCTAAAGCAAGGACGGATGCTGAGGGACCTTAACCTCCAAGTGAGGAGAGATAGAGAGGCTGTCGAGGAGAGGCATGCTGCTTTGTTGGATGAATGTGTGAGATTGCATGTCGTAGTATGTCGCGACCCTGACGAGGCCGTTACATCGCCAGATACACACGTCACGAGGATTAAGGATTATGCTAACTTGATTCAGCGGGAGGCCAATGTCATCAGTGATTATCACAACCATAGAGTACCGCCGCGGTCGGGAGTGCGAGGCGCGACAGGTGGAAATGGCTAAAATATTGACCTCGCTTACTTTACTCCTGCCCGGTGATATCTTGTATTTTATGACTTTGTTAATTCTTGTTTGAACAATCTCATTGTTATCGCAATTTTAGTTTACCGTCCCTCGCCCGGTCGGGGTTGTCGGCGATTAAATATCATTTTTAGCGACGCGTATCTATATATAGTGACGCCTACTTCATGTTCTAATCTCGCTATTGGTCGTGTTATTCTTGCCGAAAAAGCTGCTCGCAATAATCTCGCAAGGTGATGTTGCTCGCGTATCACTTTCAAAAACAACTTTATTTTCGCACGCGTCCATTATATGATGTTTTGGCTACCCGCACCCTCCCGACGCTTGGGCATCATTCCCGCGCTTTTGTTTTTCTATAAATAGCTTTCATAACTGAGGTCCACCTACCACATTAATCGGCAACCCTTCTTCTTCCTCTGCTTACGAGCCCTCGCCGATTCTTTCTCGCGCTCCTTTCTTTCTTCCGCAGGTTTTTTCAGGATGGTTGGCGATGTTGCCGAGGCCGAGGGTCGGTGGAAGTGTGCCTGGGCTTTCGCCGATCACAACTTCTTCTGCTGTAATCTGACCGAGGAGGAGTACCTTCGCGCGGTTACCGACTTGATCCCCCCGGGTTCTCGGCACGCTGCCCTAGCGAGGACGACTTGATCAACACTTTCTGGGCTGACGAGCTCGCCATCCCCACGGCCCATTTTGGGGTAGGTCTGCGTCTGCCCTGTGGCCCGAGATCCTCCAGGTATAGGACAGTCTCGCTTACCTTTCCTTTTGCCGATTTGAACCTCGCTCGTGATATATTGACCTCTCTTTATACTGCTCGCCAGGTGTTCAAGCACTTTTGCGTCGTTCCGGGTCAACTCACCCCCAACGTCGTCGCCATGATCGTCACATTCGCTTGCTATATGCGAGAAGAGCGCATCGAGTTCAGCCTACCAGTCTTCCAGAAGCTGTTCTCTTTCCGGGCATACAAGGATGGCACCGCCTACTTCGTAGGGTCCAGGTTCAAGGTCGTCGAGACCGTTAACAAGACGCACTATTGGGCCCAGAAGTTCCTCCTTGTGAAGGGAAACTTCGGCAATGTTCCATTCTCGCCGGTTCAACATGGCGAGACCACCTACCGCCCGCCTTCTCTCGGCGGACACGACGCTGCCTTGTATCAGTTCTTCTGCAAGAAGAACTTCGAGGTGGTTCACCTTCGCCGGAACCTCGACTCGCTGCATCAAGTACTTCCTGGGGAGGGTAATATTCTTGCTCGCTGACTTGCGTTCTTTTAACCTTTTTCAATTACTATCTGATCATCACTGTCACCTTTCTAAGCGAGCGGGATCTTCCCCTCAACCCCCCTTATGCAAGCAATAGGAAGCATGCCAGCACCATTGCCCTCGCGACGATAGGAGCAGAGGCCTGCCGCGAGACCAACACTCCGGCTCCGCAGTCTTCCCGGAAAAGACCGGAGGCCTCCAGCAGCCAGAACCCACCCCCGTCGTCCTCACCAAAGACGAAGCAGAAAAAGAGCAAGAGCTCACTCCCCTCTGCGAAGGCAAAGGGGCACGCCGAGATAACTCTTGATGAGATCGACCTTACCAGCCCACCTGAGGAGAGGGAGGCCGAGGAGGCCGTCAGGACCTCTCCCCCACCAGTTCCCATCAATCACTGGAACTTTGGCCATGGTCAGAGGCACAGGGATGAGTTCGGCGAGCTCCTGCTAAACTGGAAGCCCGAGATCAATAAGGCTGAGATCTCCACCCTCCTACCCTCTTGGGTGGAGAAGTCAACCATCAGCGGGCACACCTTCTCTCTCCTTGGGCCTTTATGGCCGCGAGGACGCTCGGTCTATAAAGAGGAGACCATGAGGACTCTGGACTACGAGAGCGCGAGGTTTCAACTCCGCTCCCTAGAGCTTGCCCATATGACGGGGTGGCGATGCTTGCAACTAGAGCGCCAAAATGAAGAGCTCGCCAAAGCTTACCAAAGCTCACTTGGCGAGATTGCCCAGTTAAAAGAGAAGCTGCTTGCATCCGATGGTGGTGTGGTGAGTTTTCTAGTCCTCGCTACCTGCTTTTCTTCCCGCTTTTCTTTTCTTATCCTCCTTTTCCCTTATAGGATGTCGAGACGGCTAGGAGGTCTGAAGCCTACATCCTTAGCTTGGAGGGCGAGGTTGTCAGCCTGAAGGCCCACAAACGCGAGCTGGCCCGCGCGGCCGTTCCCCCCTCCCCTCGTCGTCTGAAGGAAGAGCATCAAGCTCGAGAAGAGGAATGCCGAGTGGAGTCTACCAACGCTGCGCGCTAAATTTTCAAATCGATGCAGGGGGCCGGCCTGCTATCTGCCGATGCGGCCGACTTGACCATCGAGGACATCATCCCCGAGCTTTTTATCCCGGTCCCGCTGGTTGCGGATAGCGATGACGAGGAGTTTGCGGACGATCACTAAAAGGCTGTCGTTTAATTTTGTTTTTCAACATCTTTTGGCTGGCGAGATCGCCGTGCTCTGTAATCGGATAGCGAAATGTAAATGTAGATTTTTTCTCTCGCTTACTGTGTTCATCCTTCTTGCCTTGTTATATTTATATCTCTTTCTCGCATACTCTTAGTGTACTCGTTGTATTCATTCTCGCACACTATGCAATCGAGTAGCTTTGGTATAGGACGTGTTTTTGCTGCCTTCGCCTTTTCTTGTTTACCTTAGGGACATAGGTTTTGGGACCACCCTTTCCTCTCGATCTCGCGAGGGGCAACCCCTCTTCCTACCCCTCATGGCCTTTTGTGAGCACCAAAGACTTGTTAACCAAAGATCGCTCTTTCTCGTCGAGAGAGGAGGCCCCTGGTCAACACTGACTTGTCAACCAGAGTCTTGCCAACCTTGCCAGCCTCTCCGCGAGATCAACCTGACCCACCGGCTAGTGAGAGCCCGGCAGCGGAATCATCTGGGGCAATCCAGCATGAGAAACTTGCCAACCTTGCCGACCTTTCCGCGAGATCAACCTGACCCACCGGATAGTGTGAGCCCGACAGCATAATCATCCAGGGCAATCCAGCATGAGAAACTTGCCAACCTTGCCAGCCTCTCCGCGAGATCAACCTGACCAACTGGATAGTGCGAGCCCGACAGCTGAATCATCCAGGGCAATCCAGCATGAGAAACTTGCCAACCTTGCCAGCCTCTCTGCGAGATCAACCTGACCCACCGGCTAGCGAGAGCCCGACAGCGGAATCATCCGAGGCAATCCAGCATGAGAAACTTGCCAACCTTGCCAGCCTCTCCGCGAGATCAACCTGACCCACCGGCTAGTGAGAGCCCGGCAGCGGAATTATCCGGGGCAATCCAGCATGAGAAAAACTTGCCAACCTTGCCAGCCTCTTCGAGAGATCAACCTGACCCACCGGCTAGTGAGAGCCCGACAGCAGAATCATCCGGGGCAATCCAGCATGAGAAACTTGCCAACCTTTCCAGCCTCTCTGCGAGATCAACCTGACCCACTGGCTAGTGAGAGCCCGGCAGCGGAATCATCCGGGGCAATTCAGCATGAGAAACTTGCCAACCTTGCCAGCCTCTCCGTGAGATCAACCTGACCCACCGGCTAGTGAGAGCCTGACAGCGGAATCATCCAGGGCAATCCAGCATGAGAAACTTGTCACCTCTACTAAATAACTATGATTTTCGTACGGTAAATAAGACATTCAATAGCTGAAATGATAAAAACTTCTTAAGGATAGAATCGCTTCAAGTCATCCCCATTCCTAGTTCAGCCGAGGGGTTCCCCTTCCACATCGTGGAGGTGGTACCCTCCCGACTTGAGCTCTTCACTTACAATGTATGGCCCCTCCCAATTGGGGTTAAGCTTACCTACCGTGACCCCTCTCCCAGCCGCATCGACTTTCTTTAAGACCAGATCCCCTTTCTGGAAATGCTTTACTCGGATATGCATGTCGAAGTACCGAGCCATCCGCCGTTTTATTTCTTCCTGTCGAACGGTGGCTAGGTCTCGTATCTCCTCTACCAGCTCCAAGGATAACCTTTGCCCTTCTTCATTGTCCGCTCGCCATTCTCCACCTCCTTCTCCCGCGGCGATCACCCTAGGTGACTTTACCTCGAATTCTACTGGGAGGACTGCCTCAGACCCATGAGAGAGCCTGAAGGGAGTCTCCCATGTGGCCGTGTTTGGGGTGGTCCTCAGGGCCCAGAGGACCAAAGGTAACTGCTCTACCCAGTTCCCTCAAAGATTCTCGACCTTATTCTTCAACAGGTTCACAACGATCTTGTTTGCTGCTTCCACCTGCCCATTACTCCTAGGGTGGTGGACTGACGTGAACCGAAGATCTATGCCGAGTTGGGTGCAGAAGCCAATGAACTCATCGCTGGCAAACTGTGGCCCGTTGTCTATTACTATGGCTAGGGGGAGCCCGTGCCTGCAAATTATTTCACCCCAAACAAAATTCCTTACTACTTGGGATGTTACCTTAGGCAGCGCCTTTACCTCGATCCATTTGGAGAAGTAGTCAATCATCACCAATAGGAACTTCCTTTGGCCGCTTGCCTGAGGGAAAGGACCCACCAGGTCCAAACACCATATCGCAAATGGCCAGGGGGCTGTGATTGTCGGAGCCTCTGAGCTGGAAGGAGCTGGAGAGGGGCGTAGAGATGACACTTGGAGCACCTCTTAGAGAATTCAGTCGCGTCTTTGCTGAGGGTGGGCCAGAAGTAACCCTACCTCAACACCCTTCCCTCCAAGGTCCTGCCTCCCGAGTGACTGCCACACTCCCCCGAGTGAATCTCCTCTAGAACCCTTGGGGCTTCCTCCTCCGAAACAAAACGAGCTAGGAGACCCGAGAGAGTTTTGCGATACAGCACCCCTCCATGCAAGGAGTAGTATGCTGACTTATACCAGAGTCATCGCTTATTGATAATAAAAATTGAAGTTCTGCAAAATCCTTTCTCGATGCGATAAGAATTCGACGGGCGCTTTCGAGGCGTCTCGCGAGTAATCCTACTTCGAGGAAGTAACCATTATCCTACCTGTCGAGATGATAAGAGTAATAGTCTTTCCTTTTTTTCGGAATATCGACGAAAATAAACGCGGCGGCGGCGGAGCCGAAATCTAAAAATAAATTGAAAAGAGAGGGAGAAAGTTTTTGCAAGTTTTTGCTAATGTGTAATCCAAACTACTCATTCGAAAAGGCAAGTATACCTTATCGCGTATAGCATAGGATATTTTAAAGAAAATATCAAGGTCGTATTGAAATCCGGGTTTGTCGATTACTTCTACTTCGAGAAAGCGGACTATTATTTTATCGGAGAGAATAGCGGAAAAGAGAACTAAATTGCTACTAAATAAAAGAGAACGAAAATAGAGAAAGAAAATAAAACTTGATTAAAACTCGCTTTGAAATGAAATTAAAAAGATAAATACTATCATTCAACTCTAAACCTTGACCGTGGGGATTCCCGAAGCTCGAACATGCCTCTCTCGAGGTTAATGCCCAACTAAGCTTAGGAAAAATCAACCGGACTCTCGTCCTATAATTGATTACCTAAGACTTGCTTTACGATGTGAATCCCACTATAGGATTTGACTCCTATCCAGAAGATTTACGTCATCCTCTCTCGAGGGGTGCGTGCAACTCTTTTTATTCTCGAGTGATCGATTCGTACGCACGTCCTCTCGGCTAGCTAGAATACGAAAACAAATACCGAAATTCATAACCGGAATATGAAACCGATATCGTTATATTTCGAGAATAAATCGAAGGAGAGAAGATACGATAATAAGGAAAGAGATGATTTTTGATTCAAAGCTTGCTAAAAATCAAGACTACAAAATAATTGCTAAAGGAAAAAAAAAATGAAAACAAGAAAGAGAGAGAAAGAGGAAGAAAGAGAGTTTGCGAAAATAAAAGAAAGCTTAAATTTTCATTGCCATAAAAGAAAGAGATTACATGAAATAAAACCTACATTACATTGCATGGAATTGAAACTAAGCTAGCTTGCATGAAATAAAATTACAAGGAATAAAAAAGGAAACAACAAAATTACATGAAATTAAAGCTAACCCTAAAACATGAAGAAATAAGGAAAACTGTACAAGAACAGCCCAAATGGGCAGGGGGAAGGGATCTTAATGCTGGAGGGGAACCTCTGAATTTATAGGAAAAATTTCCAGGTTACACGCCCTCGGTCACGGGCGTGACCTAGGGCGTGTAATACTTGTTCTGCACGGTTGCGACATCGGCGTGGGTCTTGCGTGACTGTGTCGCGAAAAAGGACATTACACGCCCGTGTAACTTTGGTCACGGGCGTGTACCTGGGCGTGTACTTGGGCGGCTTCATCAATGCGGCGTGGGCTTGAGTGCGGCGCTGCAGCGAAAAGCGATCACGCACGAAAAGTCACGGGCGTGACTCATGGGTCACGGGCGTGACTGGGGTCAATTCCATCAATGCGGCGTGGGCTTGAGCGCGGCGCAGCAGGGAGCAGGGATCACGCGGGATGTCACGGGCGTGACTTGCTGGTCACGGGCGTGTACCTAGGTCAACTCCTTGACAGCATCTCCACGTCTCGTCGGTGGCCAGCTGGGAAGATTCTAAGATTACACGCCCTTGGTCACGGGCGTGACCTGGTGTCACGGGCGTGACCTGGGGCGTGACTTGCTGTGGACTAGCTTAATCTGCTCGGCAACACTTCTGGACTGATCTTAGTGTTACACGCCCTTAGTCACGGGCGTGACCTAGGGCGTGTACTATGGAATTTGTCCAAAAATACCAGAAAATCTGCAAAACAAAAATACAATTATATTTAGAACTAAAATTATAAAAGAAGTGATTTTTAACTAAAATATAAATAATATTTACAAAATTATATTAAACTTAACCTAAATACTATAATTAAAATAAGCATAAATCCTACTTATCAAATACCCCCATACTTAAGCTTTTGCTATTCCAGAGCAAAAGTATGAGAAATATTTATAAGACATTTAATAAAATTTTTAATTAAGCCTAAAAATTTATTGAATCATAAGTAAGCTAAAAAGAAAATTTAAGGATCAACGAATTAAGTCCTAAATTATGAAATTAGAATAATAAGAGAAAAATATTTAGCCAAGAGTTCTCAAAAATATTAACTAGTTAACAAAATTGAGTAATAAGTAAACAAAATTAGATTTAAAATTTATAAAAACCATAACTTTGAAAAAGCTAAAGGAAAAATGTAACTTACTAAGTATTGCTCTCTCCATAACAAATTTAAATCTAGATCAAAGATATTGGGTTGGGGGGATTTCATAAAATTTGGCATAAGAAGAGAAACTTTTGAATGGAGGAAATGGAATTTATCATGAAATTTTCTTTTTTTTTTCTCTTCTAATAAAAACCCAAAATGTATATGGTTTAGGAGTAATGAATTTTATCCTCTTACTCCATGCCATATAATCTTTTAAATGATTTTGGGTGCATATGTTTAGGGAATAATGAATTTTATCCTCTTATTCCCATGACATATGATCTTTTAATACATTTTTTTTATGCCATCAAAGGGGGTAGGGTGGAGAAAAGATTTCTAGCTTATAAATTAATTAATTTTGAGAGCAAATTTTAGTAATTTAAACTTTCCTAAGATTTAAAAAGCTTAAGGTAGAAATAAATAAAATCTAAAGGTGTTTTAAGCAAGATTACTAAAAATTTGTAACTATTTAAAATAAAAGAGAAGAAGTGCTAAAGAAATATCTCTAATCAAATTAAAATCATAAAATATTTCTTAACACTAAATCACTTAATCAAAAGTTAGATTTAGCAAACCATGATAGAATAAATGATTAGCAAAAATATAAATGCTTATAAATAAACTCAAAATTGATTTTGGAAATAACAAAAACCAAAGTAAGGGCTTATTATATTTTTGGGATTTTTTTCTAAGTTTTATGTACTAATTTTTTGGAAATTTTTTATATTATCTTTTTTTTGGAATTTTTTTTTAGGATGAGAAATAAATACTAAAAATGCTAAACATAAACTAATAAACCTAATTTTTTTTGTTTGTAAATTAATTCTTGGACTTCCCAAGGTCTACCCGGTGAAGGGCTCGCAAGGTACTAGAGGCTATGATGGGAATTCAAGCCCAAAGCGTCCTTTCCGAGAATTAAAATTTTCAATTTTCTAATTTTTTTGAATATTTTTGGGTTTTCTAATAAAAATTTTTTTTTTTGAAAAAACTAATTTTTCTTTTGTAAAAGACAATAAAAAGGAAATAAACTATTTACAAAACTATGTACACAAATATTTTTGGAATTTTTTTGATTTTCAAAATTTTTTTTTTTTTGGAAAATTTCTACGATTTTATAATTTAAAAGAGAGGGAAATACACCCCCATACTTAAAATTCAACATTGTCCCCAATGTTGAAAGCTAAGTATGGAGAATAATAAAATAGAAAAATATAAGAGCATGATTATGAAAGAAAGAGAGGAAAAGAAGTACGTCCCTGATTTGGAGACGGACGACCGTCACGATTACCTGGAAAAATTTCTTTCAAAACCATAAGGTAAAACACAAAATCAAATAAAACATGAAAGTTACTTAAAATTTTTTTTTTTTTTTTGATAAGTTTTATAATGTTTTTGTGTTTTTAATTTATATATATATATATATATATTTTTTTTTTTTTTTTTGATAAGAGAACAAGAAAAAAAAATGATAAAAGTAATAGCGCTCTCTCTTTTCAAAATATCGACAATTATAACTCCCCGGCAACGGCGCCAAAAAATTGATAATAAAAATTGAATCTTCTTCTTAGGGTTTATGATTTGTGATTATGCGAAGAAGATTGATGATATTTTCCAAAACTATATTCGATGAAGGCAAGTGTACCTTATCGTATATAATATAGGATATTTTATAGAAATACCAAGGTCGTATTAAACTCGGGTTTGTCGAGTACTTCTACTTCGAGAAAGCGGACTATTATTTTATCGGAGAGAATAGCGGAAAAGAGAACTAAATTGCTACTAAATAAAAGAGAACGAAAATAGAGAAAGAAAATAAAACTTGATTAAAACTCGCTTTGAAATGAAATTAAAAAGATAAATACTATCATTCAACTCTAAACCTTGACCGTGGGGATTCCCGAAGCTCGAACATGCCTCTCTCGAGGTTAATGCCCAACTAAGCTTAGGAAAAATCAACCGGACTCTCGTCCTATAATTGATTACCTAAGACTTGCTTTACGATGTGAATCCCACTATAGGATTTGACTCCTATCCAGAAGATTTACGTCATCCTCTCTCGAGGGGTGCGTGCAACTCTTTTTATTCTCGAGTGATCGATTCGTACGCACGTCCTCTCGGCTAGCTAGAATACGAAAACAAATACCGAAATTCATAACCGGAATATGAAACCGATATCGTTATATTTCGAGAATAAATCGAAGGAGAGAAGATACGATAATAAGGAAAGAGATGATTTTTGATTCAAAGCTTGCTAAAAATCAAGACTACAAAATAATTGCTAAAGGAAAAAAAAAATGAAAACAAGAAAGAGAGAGAAAGAGGAAGAAAGAGAGTTTGCGAAAATAAAAGAAAGCTTAAATTTTCATTGCCATAAAAGAAAGAGATTACATGAAATAAAACCTACATTACATTGCATGGAATTGAAACTAAGCTAGCTTGCATGAAATAAAATTACAAGGAATAAAAAAGGAAACAACAAAATTACATGAAATTAAAGCTAACCCTAAAACATGAAGAAATAAGGAAAACTGTACAAGAACAGCCCAAATGGGCAGGGGGAAGGGATCTTAATGCTGGAGGGGAACCTCTGAATTTATAGGAAAAATTTCCAGGTTACACGCCCTCGGTCACGGGCGTGACCTAGGGCGTGTAATACTTGTTCTGCACGGTTGCGACATCGGCGTGGGTCTTGCGTGACTGTGTCGCGAAAAAGGACATTACACGCCCGTGTAACTTTGGTCACGGGCGTGTACCTGGGCGTGTACTTGGGCGGCTTCATCAATGCGGCGTGGGCTTGAGTGCGGCGCTGCAGCGAAAAGCGATCACGCACGAAAAGTCACGGGCGTGACTCATGGGTCACGGGCGTGACTGGGGTCAATTCCATCAATGCGGCGTGGGCTTGAGCGCGGCGCAGCAGGGAGCAGGGATCACGCGGGATGTCACGGGCGTGACTTGCTGGTCACGGGCGTGTACCTAGGTCAACTCCTTGACAGCATCTCCACGTCTCGTCGGTGGCCAGCTGGGAAGATTCTAAGATTACACGCCCTTGGTCACGGGCGTGACCTGGTGTCACGGGCGTGACCTGGGGCGTGACTTGCTGTGGACTAGCTCAATCTGCTCGGCAACACTTCTGGACTGATCTTAGTGTTACACGCCCTTAGTCACGGGCGTGACCTAGGGCGTGTACTATGGAATTTGTCCAAAAATACCAGAAAATCTGCAAAACAAAAATACAATTATATTTAGAACTAAAATTATAAAAGAAGTGATTTTTAACTAAAATATAAATAATATTTACAAAATTATATTAAACTTAACCTAAATACTATAATTAAAATAAGCATAAATCCTACTTATCACTTATCCATCCCCTCCTCGGGGAACTTCCCTTTCGTCAAGAAAGTGATGAAGGGATCCATCCAAGACACCCGCTGATCCACCTCCATCAGTTCTCCCTCCTCGATAGAAGGCCGGAAGAGTTTCGACACCGCCCCCCTGCCCTGGTACCGAACGTGGCCAGGAGGTCCCCCTGGGTGCTCTCCTCTCTCGAGACGTGCTTGATGGAGAAAGTGCGAAATTGCCCGATGACCCCCTTGACCTTTTCCAGGTACCGTTGGAGGGTTGACTCCTTGACAGCAAAATCCCCCTTGATTTGACAAGCCACTACCATGGAGTCCGTTGAGACTTCCACGTCTTGTACTCCCAACTCCCGGGCTAGGAGGAGGCCTGCTATCACGGCCTCATACTCTGCTTGATTATTGATGAGGGGGAAATAAACGTTGATTGCTTGCTCAATTCTGGTGCCTTGGGGGCTCACCAACACCACTACTCCCCCGAAGGAGTGTTTGCCTGACACGCCATCCACCAGCATCTTCCAGGCCACTGGGTGGGGTAGTTCGGATTCTTCCAATTTGGTCACGTAATCAGCAACGAAATCCGCCACGACTTGCGCCTTTATGGACACCATAGGCGCGTAGGAGATATTAAACTCACTTAGCTCCACTGACCACTTGGCCAATCTTCCGGAGTGCTCCACCCCTTCCATGATGCTGCGAAGGGGATGGTCGGTCACTACTTTGATGGAGTGTGTTTGGAAATAGGGCCTAAGCTTTTTGGCCGACACCACCAAGTTAAAGGCTAACTTCTCCAAGATAGGGTACCTAAGCTTGGCCTTCCTCAACACTCTGCTTACGTAATAGATGGGGAGTTGTTTCTTCCCTTCTTCTCGAACCAACACCGAGGTGACCGCTTCCGACCCCACCCCCAAGTACAGGTATAGGTCCTCCCCTTGCCTTGGTCCTTGGAGCAGCGGGGCCTGGGTCAGCTGCTCCTTAAATGCTTGAAAAGCTTTCTCGCACTCGGGGGTCCACTCAAAGTTTCGGTTCCCCCGCAGCACCCTGAAGAAAGAAGAACATTTTTCTCCTACCTTGGAAAGGAACCTACTCTGCCCATCCAGCTTCCCTGTTAGACGTTGAACCTCCTTCGAATTCCTCGGAGACCCCAACTCGAGGATTGCCCTTACCTTGTCCAGGTTAGGCTCTACCCCGAGGGGGGTAAGTATATGTCCCAAGAACTTTACCCGTCTGGCCCCGAAGACACACTTTAGGGGGTTAAGCTTCATTTTAAATTTCCTCAAAGTCCCAAATGTCTCCTCGAGGTCCCTGATGTGGGACTCGAGTTCCCAACTTTTGATCATCAGGTCATCCACATAGACCTCCAAGTTCCTGGCCTTCTGCTCGCGAAATACACTATCCTTCATTCGCTGTTATGTCGCCCCCACGTTCTTTAAGCAAAATGACATCATTTTATAGCAATAGAAACCATCCCCGGTGAAGAAGGATACATCCTTGATGTCGGGGGTGGGGGGGGGGGGTGCATACGGATTGGGTGATGACCTGAAAAGGCATCTAAAAAAGACATCACAGAGAAACCGACGGCTGAGTCAACCAACGCGTCGATTCTAGGCAAGGGGTAACAATCCTTGGGGCATGATTTATTAAGCAAAGAAAAATCAACACACATTCTCCACTTACCATCCCCTTTCTTTACCATCACTACATTGGAGACCCAGCCTGGGTACTGGATCTCCGATACAAAGTCGGCCCTGATAAGCTTGCTCACCTCCTCCCGGATAGGTACCTCCAACTTGTCCACGATGGACCTCTTCTTTTGGCGGATGGGGCGGGTGTCGGGGTCGAGGTTGAGGCGATGGAACGCCACATCCACATCGATCCCAGGCATTTCCGCGGCACTCCATGCAAAGACATCCACATTATCCTGGACACAAGCCGAGATCCTCCTCTGGTCCTCGGGGCTGAGATCCCCACTGATCTTGATCTTTTCGATTGTCCTGGCTTTGGTGGTGACCTCCACCTCTACTACTTCTTCCACAGCCTCCAGCCTGGATTGCTCCCCTCAAGCGCTCTCCTCTTCCCCGCCCCAAGCGAACGCTTTGGCACCTTCTTCCATCTCTTCCACCCCCACCATCATTAACTCCATCGCCCCTCCTTCTTGGGCCTCCTTTCTCTTCTCTCCCTCTTCTCCCCTCTTCGCCCTGGGTCCTTCCATGACCCCTTCCCGGGCATGAACTCCGCCTTCACCCGTCTTTCCTTCTAACTCCTCCTCATCTTCCACCTCAGCCACCTCATCCATCACCTTATCCCACTCCTCTGCTTCCCCTATCCAGGAGATAGTGTTGACGGCAGTCACATAGCACTTCCTCGCCTCCTTGGGATCTCCCCGGACCCGGATCTAGATTCCACCTATGCTGAACTTGAGGCATTTATGGAACGTGGATGGGACGCATTGAAACGCGCTGATAAGAGGCCGTCTGAATATGGCGCTGTAGCTGCTAGGGGCATCCACTATCACGAAGCAGCAGTTACGGGACTGCCCTCCCAGGGTCACATGGAGCCCCACTCCACCTTCCACTTCCTTCCTATCACCCGAGAACCCAAACAGAGGACCATCTGAGGCCAACACTCTTCTGGCCTCCACCTTCATCTCATCAAACGCTCTTTTGAAGATTACGTTGACCGAGCTCCCGTTGTCTACCAGGATCCGAGAGACAGTGAAGTTCTTGATGGCCGTCTGGATGACCAGCGCATCGCAGAATGGGTCTTCGTGACCTGGCATGTCCTTCTGGGAGAAGGTAACCTTCTCCACTGGGGGTGGGGCTTGGGATGTCGAAGCCACGCTTCTACGGTACATGGCATGGAGGCTCGCCTTTCATGTTTCCTCGATCCCTACTCCCCCATGGATCACTCTAATCCCTCCTCGGGTTCCTACGTCCACCCAGTTCTTGCACCTCTCATCTTCATTCTCCTGGGGTGGAACCTCCTCTATCCTTACCGGTTGCTGCTGCGGCTGCGGCGCTGGGACCCTTGCCCCCTTACTTCTAAGAACTCTGTGCAGGTGGTCGTTGCGTGACCTTCCTCCTGATGGAAGTCACAGTATGGCAATTCCACCCCCTCCCCTCGCCTCCTACTCCTGTGTTCCTTCTTCTGGGACCGGCTCCTCCGGCTCCCACCCCTCTTCTTCTTCCTCTTCTCCCTCCCCTATCTCCATTGCCTGCTGAGGCGGAGGAGGAGGTGGCATCGGGCCTTGCCTCCACCCCAGCTGATGAGGCCTTCCCTGCCCTCCTTGGAAGTTGCCTCCTCCGTTAGGGAAGCCCCATCCTGGTCCCTGCATTCCCCCACCTTGTTGCCTCCATCCCAACTCCGGAGCTCTCGCTTCTTCCCTCCTTCTTGGCTCTGGTTGCTTGCCTTCCGGCTCGCTCAGCTGCGCTAGCCTTTTGTGAACTTGGGATTTGCTCCCTCCCCGTCCACTTCCTCTGATGCTCTCCCCATCAACTCCTCATAGGACAAAGGAACCCTCCTCTTGAGATCCATCTTGAAGAAACCCTCCCGCAGCCCCAACGTGAAGGCAAGCTGGAGGTTATACCCTGGCACTTCTTGGACGAGGTGAACCTCCTCCCTGAACTGCTCCAGATAGTGAGCTAACGACTCCCCGGACCTCTGCTTGATAATAAAAAGCGACTCAGGATCCTTCTTCCTTTTCTTTGAGGTGGAGAAGCGCAAGAGAAAACCCCGACGCAAGTCCTCGAAGGCATAGATTGACCCTGAGGGAAGATGGTGGAACCAGTCCCTCGCCTTCTTCTTCAGGGTAGTAGCGAAGAGTCGGCACTTGAAGGAGTCTGACATAGGTCTGATCGAGACCATGTCTTCGAACCACTGCAAGTGCTGAATGGGGTCATCCTTGCCAGTATACAGCATCATGGCTGGCTCCCTGAACACCTATGGGAGTGGTGCCGAGAGCACCAACTCACAAAAAGGACATCCCCCACTCACCCTCTGGACCTGCTCTACCCTTCCTGCGAGCTCCCCTGACGACCCTTCTCCTACCGACCTCGGACTCGCCGAAGGACCACTCACCGGGGCCCCACTGGTCGGGGCCCTTTCTACTAGAACGACCCTCGCCGGGTTCTCGCTTGCCCCTGTCGGGCTGGGGAAGAGCTCCCGCCCCGCAAAACCTCGCCCTGTCCCCTGGGTTGCCGCCTCCTTTCTGGCTCGTGGAGCTGGGGCGTTCTCGCCGACTCCAGGGGGAGGGACCACCTGGGGCACTGGTGTCGCTAGTCCCCTGAGAGCCGTGATGAGAGCGCTCTTGAAGGCTCCGAGAAGATCCCGCCTAAGGTCTGCCAGCATCTCCACTATGGATGGCGCTCCTGGGGGTGGAGAGCATCCAAAGTCTGCATCCCGCTCATTATTTCCTTCCATGTTTTCTCCTAGAGATTTTCTTGAACCAGCTGCGCTCCACGCTCACCGCACCAAGAATGTTGAAACCAATAAATTGTCTCTTGTGGAGTTCGGGGCCCCCAAAGGTTGAGGGGGAGCTAGCACTTACTAACCCCAATGAGTTGACAGACAGCATCCTCGAAGCCAGACACAGACCCTTAGATTCAGCAAGGAGGACCCACCACACACCCGGAAGATCTACAGAGAGCTTCCCCTCCCAAGCCAAAGCTAAAGCTCGGGCACCTTGGAGAGCTCTGAAAATGCTAACCAAGAATGACCTGAGGAGAGAGAAGCTCCAAAAGAGTGTCCTCTCCAAAGGTGCCCTTTGGGTCTTATTTATAGTTTTTCTGAATTGGTCTACTGATAGCGGAAATCCGCCCTTTGATTTTACTAGACGCACCCCAATTTGGCCTGCAAACAGCCAAACTCGGCTGTTCTGAGAGGCTATTAGCAGTCCACCAGGGACTGAGAAGTAATTTTTCCTTACTAGCCTATAGGCAATTGCCCTGTGAGGAGGCTGCTCACAAGCTCTCGCAAATATCTTCGCGAATCTGGCTCGCGAGATACTTCTCAGGCGAGTGTGCGGCGAAGACCTCTCCCGCGCCCCCTTTTGGCGACATCTGCCGAGATCCGATCTCACGTACTTTCCTGCGAGCCTGCCCTGGCCCTATAAAAATCCTTGTATGGTGGAGCTCGTTGGGCGCAGAGGACTTCATCGGACGGATTTCGTCGAACGGACTTCGCCAATCTCGGAATATTTCATCGAATGCGAAAGAGATTTCGTCGAACGGACTTTGCCAATCTCGGAAGATTTCGTCGAACGCAAAAGAGATTTCGTCGAACTCAAAACCACTGTAAGTGGACCGCGAGGTGCTGGCTCGCCCGCCTTCCTAGCGACTGGTCGGCGAGTGCCCATCTCGCCCGCCTTCTTGCAAGCGGTCGGCGAGTGCCTGACTCGCCCATCTTTTCTGCGGGCGACCTTTGACACCCTTGCGCGTCCCTCTCTTGGCGAATATCGGGGTTGTACAAGGAACTATTCCCAACAATCTCCCTCTATTTGAAGAATTTCTAACTCACCTCAATGATAAATGCCACACATTGAAAGAATCAAAATTCAGGCAAATAAAATTGATTCAACTTCCAAATGGTTCAGCTAATTCATATCCTGAGGGGGGCTTCTGCAAGGCTGCTTGCTTGACTTGACTGGAAGTCCACATAGCTTGATATGATCCTACATTTATGATTGCCTTCTCCCCCCTTTACGACTTCTTCAATTAATCGGTCATCCATGGTTTCTTGCAATGATATCAGCTTTTCATGTCTTTCTTCTATGATGACTTCTGGCTGGAGAAGATTTTCATGAGCTTATTGGGTAGAGCACCCCAGATGGGTCTCCCCCTCAACCATTATAGTATCTTGGGCTGAGCTCCCAGGTTGGAACTCCCCCTCAACTGGATCACTATCCAAAATTAGACTTCTCCTCTCTTGAGCTACCACTGTGTTAGCAGGTTCAGCTACCTTCTCTAGGATATCTTGATGTAGAGACATCTCCCCCTCAATCTGATACCAACTCCTTACTCCAGTCATGTGTCTGGAGCAACCACTGTCCAAATACCAAATGGGAGATTTGTTGGCATTTGGACATACCTGCAAGAAAAATTACTTACCCTTAGGCACCCAATTTGATTTGGGTCCTAGGTTTCTGTTAGGGGGATAAAAAGAGACACCACACCTCTGAGTGGCCTGCACTCTCTTTGTATTAGGCCATATTGGGTTGAACCAACAGTCCAAGGCAAAGTGACCCACTTCCCACAACACCAACACTCATACATGTTGTATCTTCTCTTCTGCTTCACCATCAGAGTAGGATGGTAATGTTGGTGGGCAGGAGTGAAAACAGCTAGCCTGACAGGTCTTGGGTGAACCTTACAAGTGTGAGTATGAAGTGGAGCTAGTCTCACCAGCTTTTGGTTCACCTTATTGGGAACAGGCTTGGTAGGAGTAGCCTTTCCCTTGCTTTTGAGTGTTGTGGATCTAGGTCCATGGACAATGACACCTGGATTCTTCATCTGAATCTCCTCATGGGGTGATTTAAGAGCACTTAGCCCACCGCCTGCTCTTCTATTTGGGATAGAGGGCTTACTGCCACTTGCTGAGCAGGTATTGGTCAGATGACCATATGAAGATTCATGGTCAAAGGGGTTTGATGCCAACAGCACCTTCTTAAAAGAGGGTTTCTCTTCAGAGGCTTTACCCTTGACTGTCTCACTATTGAATCCTACACAATCTCTGAATGGTGCAGAAAAACTGTCAATAATAAGAAGGACAGTCTTGGGTTTTGAAAAGCTGGTAACAATCTCTTTTCAGCCAGCAGCATTTCCTTAAGGTCCTTAATGACCTTGTTCTTCAGAACCAATTCATCATTCTTGATCTTTGTCGCTTCCTTAAATCTATCCACTTCCTTACTCCTAGCAGCCAGTTTCTCAACTGTCTCTTAGAGCTCGGAGTGGGTAGATCTCAAGGAATCCAACTCCTTAGTCTGAACTTTGAGGAATTTCTTGCTTTCCTTGAAAGCCTTCCATAAAGTTTTATATTGTTGTATCAGTTCAAATTCAACCTCATGTGTGGATCTTGAGGATGTGTTGTTGGCAGCAGACTCACCATCATCATCATGCAAGGAATCTACTACTGATTCAGAATCAGAAGCTGATAAGGGAGCTCTGATTTGTACCTTCCCAGGAGAGTAATTGTCATCCTGGATTTCTTCATTTATGGTCATAAAGCCAATAAGTGCTTCCTCTTCTGAGTCTGAACTGCTTGAGTCACTTAAGGTTTTCACCTTCTTAGCAATGAAAATCCTCTCAGTTCTCAAGCCCTTGTGTGACTTGGATTCAACTTTTCTAGATTCTATCATTTTTTCAGGACAGTCAGCAACAACATGACCTATTCTTTGACAACAATAGCATATAATATTAGGTATAATCTATTTATTGTGCTTATAATGATATATGTCATGTCAAGACTTTGTTCTAGATTGATCCTTGCAGTTTGCTGAATGTTGAGCCTTGTTGTACTCCTGCACCATGCTGAGAATTAGCTATCTGAAATTCTTGTAGAAGGAAGATAAATCACTATCAGAGAAATATGATTTAGATGAGCAGCCAGCTTGATCTTCTGATTCTGAATAGCTAGCATGATGATTAGCATAATCATCATTTCTTCTCCTTGATAGTGCAACCTTGAGAGCAAGGTTCTTGTGAATAGGAGCTGCTCTCCCTTCCTCTTCTTCCTCCTTCCTTATGTTGAGATGGAGTTCATGGGATAGGAGTTTCCCAAATAGATTTTGGGGCTCAAGCTTTGCTAGATTGCCCATTTCCCTAATGAAACAAATCTTTATATCCCACTCCTTATTCAGAGATCTGAGGAAATTGTCATTTAGGTCATAATTTGAGAACTCCCTTCCATATGTTCTCAGACATTTGACAATCTTAAAGAATTTTTCATAACACTCAGAGATGGAATCTTTCTTATCTTGCTTGAATGCTTCATACTCTTGATTCAGCAAACACTTCTTGTCATCTCTGACTTACTCAGTTCCCTCAATGTAGACAACCAGGGAGTCCCACATCTCCTTGGCAGTTTTGCTGTGAATAAGATTTTGGAGGGTTGAGTCATCAATTGCACTCACAATAATGTTCTGTTCTCTCTTATCTAGGATTTCCAGTGCAAGCTCATCCTTACTCATATCAACATATTTCTTTAGCACTCTTTGAGTATGATCATTGGTAGATGTAGTAATGGGGGTGGAGGGACTCTCTTGAACAACTATAAAAACCATGGGATCAGCAACTTCCATGAAAAGTCTTACGCTTTCATTCCAAATGGGAATGTTCTCTTTGGTGCAGATTGGGAGCTTCATGGATCTCATTTCTCTGTGTTGATCACCTCCAGACATAATGAATAGTTCCTTGATCTAGATCTAACTATAAAGTCACTTTTTGATCAACATCGCTCTTTTACCACTTGTTAGTTATGTAACTATCACCTAAAGGGGGGGGGGGGGATTAGGTGATATGGTTGTTTTTGAATTTCTATACACAAGAACTAAATAACAATATCACAACACATTAATAAACCACAGAAGCACAACACACAAGAACACCAGAAATATAGTGGTTCCTCAAGACAGGGTGTCTTGAGTTGTTCACTGTCCCTCTGGGCCTTTCTAGCAGAGTGCTAGGGTCGGCAAACTCCGCCAAAAACTCAGGCCCGCAAGCCCTACAATCTCAGGCCCTCAAGCCCTACAATCTCAGGCCCTCAAGCCCTACAACTCAGGCCCTCAAGCCCTACAAACTCAGGCCCTCGAGACCGAAAAAACTCAGGCCCTCAAGCCCTACAAACCTCAGGCCCTCAAGCCCTACAAGATCATGCCCTCAAGCCCTACTGCTCAGGCCCTCAAGCCCTACAACTCAGATCTAAAATAGATCCTACAAGCTCAGGCTCACAAGCCCTACGGAAAAAGATTTGAGAAAACTTCTTAGCTAGATGAAGATCGGCTTCTTGGACTTGAAGAGAATGCTTTAATGATTTCTTGGATAACATAGATTCTTCTTCAATCCCTTCATCGATCTAGAACACTTATTATCAGCCGATGTTGCTGGACTGAAACTAGGAGAACACTTGATGAAGAATTATTATTGCTCTTTGGTTCTTGTTCCTTCTTTATGCATGATGTTACTATTCAATTGAATTGTGCGATTCTCTGCGTTTCTTACTTCATTAAAATTATGGCAGACACTTATGCCTTTTATTAGACTGAGGACCTGGCTAACAATCTCCTAGGATGTCCTTTAAGTGTCAGGAGCCCATTCCATAATGACATGTGCTGATTGGGCCATCACGCGGCGACAATAAATGCAGACAACGCGATTTGAAATGTCTTAATCTGTCTCGATGACATTTGTTATGTCTCGACGACAGAACTTGTCGTTACGACGATCCATCTTGGACTTGGACAAATCTTCAAGTCTTCTTCAATCTACTTTAGACAATTATATCTCGATGATACAAGATATCACAGCTGCACTTGCACTTACGATGATATGAAGATGTCGTCGTAATCTTGTTATCATCTTGCGGTCTTCTCGATGTTGTCATTGAGACCATACTATCTTCTCGATGATGTTGTTAAGACCATTCTGTGTTATTGATGATATCGTCGAAACCATTTTTTCATATCGATGATGCATCGAAACTATATTATCTTATCGACGATATCATCTTGATCATTCTGACGACAAGCGATTCTTCTTTCCTAAGTTGTCTTCAAGAGTTCTCCCTTATCCTTTTCGACGACAAGGCTTCTTTTACGAAGATGTCATTGACACTGCCGAATACTTTGACTTAGGTCCTCAACGAGCTTCCATTCTCATCTCGACGACAAGATCTCTTTACGATGATGTCGTTGATATTGCGGAATACTGTGACTTAACTCTTCTTTGACCTTACACCAATGTATTCGTGTAATTCCAATTGACACAACGATACTAGACTTTGTTTGATTATTCTTGTTCTTGCGATGATATCATCGGGTGTTCTTTGATGTAACAATGATAACTTCGAAATGTCCATGTTATCTCGATGAACGCTGATATGAACCTTCTGCTTAACTCTGAGTATCATCTCGACGATGTCTGAGTGTCTATTCAGCGATATGTCCAGTCCTTCTCGATGATTTTGTACTTAGTGATATTTTAGTCTCTTCAAATGTAAACTAAGCAGACCATCAAATACATAGTGTTTTTATCATTGACCTGAGCACTTCTTCAAATCAGGAACATTATTGGGCGCTGTTCTCAACAACAAGTTCCTTAGCCTTGAAAAAGAAAGGAGTGTTGGTTTTGTTTTGCGATAATAGCAAATGAAGAACTATGACTGTTGGTACAGTGGGTAACGAATCATTTACTATCTATAATGTTTTATTTGTTGAAGGTTTAAAACATAACTTAATTTAAGTTAGCCAATTATGTGATAAAAGATTAAATGTTTTATTTGAATCTTGTACAAATCTTTGTAAAATTTTAAATGCTAAGACTAATGAAATACTACTTAATGTACTTAGATCTCATAATGTATACACTATTGCCTTTAATGATCTTTCTCAATTTTCAATGAAATGTTTAATTGCGAAAAATGAAGAATTAGAACTTTGGCAAAAGTTGTTGGATCGATAGGCGCCCTTAGAGTGGGGTGAATAAGGGAATAAAAAATCTTGTAAATATTTATGCAATTTACTAAATTGTTTTTAGAGTAAATGAGAGCAAAATAACAATTTATCTAAAAGAAGATATTAATGCAATTTGCAATTTCATAATTTACACCAAATGAAAGAAATCAAGTAAACACAAATAGATAGATGATTGTATTATATAAAAAGGTGTTTACATAAATTTATTTCAATATCGCTAGAAATCAGAGGCGTACAATTGAAAATGATTTTTCCTTTTCTATAACGACTCGTATCCCCACGAACAGCTTTAGGCTATCCTTCCCAGGATATGACCTCAAGCCGCTCTAGCCAATCCTTCCCCGGATATGGCCTTGAGCACCCCCAAGATTTAATCACCTAGACCTAGTCGCCAACTCACGCGGTGAATTCCCCCTAAGCCGTGCAAGGACCTAGTCGCCAACACAATGCGATTTACCTATAAAGATACACAATAAAGAAATAATACAAATAAAAACTCCCTCTGTGAGATTTTCTAGAGTTGATGATGAAGGACCGCTGTAACATAAGTGAGGTTGAAGCAATCGTTCTTCGGATGCAGCGTGTTGACTTCCTTCTCCAGAAATCTTCTTTTGCTTTGAGTGGGAGAAGACTTTTCGGCAGAGGAACAACTCTTGAAATTTGGCACAGGAGTTCTCTCTAGGATGATGTGTCAAAACGAGAGAGAAAGCTTCAATTTATAGAGCTTGCCGATAGCGCCTGCGCTAGCTCCTAATGCCTGTAGTAGCATTTGTGTAGAAGAGGTTACGAAATCGTCGCAGCGTGGCATTGTTCACGATCTGGAGATAGCGCTAGGCGATAGCTACTAGTGCCTATGGTAGTGCTAGCACTTGTGGTAGCTCCTAGCGCCGGCAGTAGCGGTCGTGTAGAGGCAGTTATGTAACCGTCGTGGCATGGCGTTGTGGCACGAGCTGGAGCTAGCGCCAGGCAGTAGCTACTAGCGCCTGCGGTAGCGCTTCATTTCAAAAAGTGGTTTCATGCTGCTTTCTACATGTGGAGTACTATTGCACCTATAGTTCCTGCACACTATAAACACACGACAAGCATGATCAAATACAATATGGGATTTGTTATTCTCAAACAAAGGGATGTGACACACATGTCCAATAATCTCCCCCTTTTGATAATAAAAAATCCTCTTAGCAAGAAATCAACAATGGTGTTTATAGTATATGATAAGGGAGATAATAGTGCATACTCCCCCTATCTTAATGCCCCCTACATAAATGCAATTTATGTTTTACTCCCCCTAAATGATAGATTACATGAATTATTATCCCCTTAATGTTCTAAATTTCTCCTATAGATTTCTTCAATTAATCTCCCCCTTTTGGTATTATCAAAAGAAGGTGGGGTAAGGGAAGTAAGGAAGCATTACTTAGGAATTATAAATCATGATTGAGCTTTTGTAATATATGAAATGATAAAGAATTTAAGCATAGTATATAAGAGATTTCAAATAAATAAATAAGACATTCAGGCAAGCGGAAGATTATAAGAAACATCTTTTTTATAAGTATGAAAATCATAAGTAGAAATATGAGTTAAGTTTGAAAAAGTAAAGATGTTGTAACCTTTTTTTTTGAAATCTCATAGTTTTACATGAAGTTACCAAGCATGAAATGAGCATATCAAAAAGAGATTATACTACAATGTTACTTAATTTCAAGTTTAAGAGATACCAAACATTGTAGAGATCATGTTAGGTTATCTAGTGCATTTCTTATATAAAGAGTGGTATAGATAAAGCATTAGAATCCAATACTCATGAGAAGAAGTGTTATGAAGGATAATGAAGTGCACATAAGTGTATTTTGAGCAATGCTAACAAATGATTTAAATCACAAAATACCAGACATATGTAAAGTAAAGTGCACAATTAAACACAAGTATATTAACTTTCACACACTTTAATGTACATAATTTTTAACAAAGTGGTGTAATAACCAAGGTTTGCACAAGACGCTTTACTCTTCTTTCCAAGTAGTACTTGGTGGAGTTATATTTGTCTATATTTTTAGTTCACTTTTGTGAGGCAACATTCTCCGAATACACTTATTTTGCAAACCCAACATAATAATTTTATAAAAACCACAACCACTTTTCTTAATTTTATAAGTGCAATTCAAATGTAGTGTAGGTAATAAACTTATGCAAGTTTTAATTCATTGTACAATTACAATACACAAGCAAGCATATTTAGATTTAAACACACATATAGATTACCAAAATAAGTGAGTGAAAGGTATCATCATCAATCACAAAACATTTACTCATACTTAGAGGCATGCTAAGCTTGGTTCTACTCATATTTTTCAATGCAATTGATGCACTTAATTAGATATATCAAAGCATGATAAGCAAAACAATGTTCTGAGTAATTTGAAGGAATTAATTTAAACATTGTAAATAATTCTAAATAATAGAATTCATACATGCTTGATATTAGTAATAAAAATCATACAGTTTTTTTTTGTTATTTTTGAAAAGGTTTTTAATGAAAGTAAAACTAAACAAAAAACATATTTTTGTATTTTGAAATTTTGTAGTTAATTTTCCATAATATTAATAAAACGAAAATAACAAAAGTCAGACATACAAAAACTAAGTATTACATATAAACTAACATATTTTATAGGTTTTTAGAAATTTTAAAAAATAGAAAAATTGAAGACTCGCACTAGCCCCGGCGCTAGGGCTAGCGCGGGAAACAGAGAGTGTAATTTTGAGAATTTTTAAATTCTGTTTTTTTGATATTTATTAAGAGTCTTATGAGTAGTCTTATGCAAAAATTTGATAATTTTTGGAGATGTCTTGATTGCTCAAATTGCATAAAACTTTAGTGTTTTTCAATATAACTCATCCTAAGATGTCTAAGACTCCTAATTCTAACCTTAACATTTGAAACCTTGCATCGGGAAGAGGTTTAGTGAAAATATCAACAAGTTGAGAGTCCGTGTCAATGAAACTAATTCTAACATTTTCTTTTTTAATGTGATCCCTTATGAAATGATAATGTACATCTATATATTTGGATCTAGAATGGTGTACCGGATTATTTGTAAGATCAATGGCACTTTTTTTGTCATATTTCAATTCAATATGTTTTACATGAAAACCAAAGTCCTCTTGAGTTTGGCTCATCCATAGAGCTTGTGCACAATAACTCCCTAGTGCAATGTATTCCGCCTCCGTGGTGGAGAGGGCAACCGAATTTTTTTTCCTACTAGACCATGCATGCAACTAATGAAGATCCTAGAAAATGGCAAGTACCGCTAGTACTTTTTCTATCAAGTGAGCATCCGGCGTAGTACGAATCAGAATAGCCGTGAAGTGTAAATGAATTATTATGCCGGTACCACAATCCTAATCTAGTTGACCCAATTAGATATCTAAAAATTCGTTTTACCGCTTTTAAGTGAGATTCTTTTGGATTGGCTTGAAATCGAGAACATAAACATACGACAAACATAATATCGGGTCTAGTTGCACATAGAAAGTGTAAAGATCCTATCATACCTCTATATAAAGTTTGATCAATTGAAATTCCCGATTCATCTTTTCTTAATTTTAGTGATGCACTCATTGGTGTAGAAGCATGTTTAAGATTTTCAAATCCAAAGTGTTTAAGCATATCAAAGATATATTTAGTTTGACATATAAAAATACCATCATTTCTTTGTGATATTTGAAAATCAAGAAAATAAGAAAGTTCTCCTACTAGACTCATTTCAAATTCATTTTTCATCATTAAAATAACATCATTACACAACACTCTTCATTAGTAGTTCCAAAGATTATATCATCAACATATATTTGCAAAATAATCAAATCATCATTATTGTGCTTAATGAAGAGAGTATTATCGGCACTTCCCATAATATAATCGTATTTTAATAAAAATGATGTAAGTCTTGCATACCATGCACGAGGCGCTTGTTTTAAACCATAAAGCGCTTTTTCTAGTTTATAAACATGATTGGGAAATTTTTCACTGATAAAATCGGGGGGTTGTTCAACATAAACTTCTTCTTTTACAAACCCATTTAGAAAAGCACTTTTTACATCCATTTGAAATAATTTTATCCTTTAAAGCTTGCAAATGCTAGAAAAATTCGTATAGATTCCAATCTAGCAACGGGTGCAAAAGTTTCATTAAAATCTATCCCCTCGATTTATGAATATCCTTGTGCTACTAAGCGGGCTTTATTTCTAGTGATTCTAAACTCACCATCTAATTTATTTTTAAAAATCCATTTTACACCTACAATCGGGTGATTAGATGGACTTTCTACTAATTTCCAAACATTATGTCGCTCAAATTGTTCTAACTCATCATTCATAGCCAAAAACCAAAATTCATCATTTAAAGCGGTTAAAATGGTTTTTGGTTCAATTTCAGAAACAAAACAAATATTTGAATAAGATTCATGAAGAGAAGAGCGAGTTCTTACCCCAATAGATTGTCACCAATCATTAGCTCCCGTGGATGATCCTTTGTAATTTACAAAGCGCTTGGAGGCACACAATCATCTTCCTTGGCCTCCTCTTCCTCTTCTTTGGAAGGTTCCTCATCACAATGCTCCAAAGGTTGTAAGAGATCATCATCGTTGCCTGCAGAAAGTCTTTCTATACGAGGAACAAGCTCATCAAATTTTACATTAATCGACTCTTCAACTTTACTAGTTCTTTTATTGAAAATTCTATAGGCTTTACTAGTTGAAGAATACCCAAGAAAAGTTCCTTCATCGCATTTTTCATCAAACTTTCCCAAGTTATCTTTAGTATTTAAAATAAAACATTTACAACCAAAAACTTTGAAATAAGATACGTTAGGCTTCTTTTGAAAATAATGTTCATATGGTGTGTGATTAAGAGATGGGTGAAGCATGATTCTACTCATAACATAACATGATGTATTTACAGCTTCGGCCCAAAAGGACTTAGGCAATTTATATTCACATAGTATAGTGTGTGCTAGTTCTTGAAGTGTCTTATTCTTTCTTTCTACAACACAATTTTGTTGTCGTGTGCGTGTTGCGGAGAACTAATGTTTAATGCCTAACATATCAAAAAAAGATGTAAATTTTTCATTTTCAAATTCTCCTCCATTGATCCGAGAGAAAGCATTTAATTTTTAAATCACTTTCATTTTGAATACGAGTACATAATTTTGAAAACTCGCAAAACGCATCGGATTTGGATGAGAGAAATAATGTCCAACAATATCTTAAAAAATCATCTATTAAAACATATGTATATTATCTACCACCAAGACTTGCTGTGCTAACGGGACCAAAAAGATACATATGAATTAATTGCAAGGGTCTTGTAGTAGAGAGAACATTTTTACTTTGAAAGTGGATTTAGTAAATTTACCTTTTTGACATGGTGAACAAAGTGAAGGTAAAGTTCAATTTAACCTAGGCAATTCTCTAATTAAATCACTTTTGGCAAGTTTTACAATAAGCTTTGTGCTAGCATGTCCTAGCCGTCTATGCCAAAGTTCAAATTCATCATTTTTAGTGATAAAACATTTTATTGATGATTTAGAAAGATCAAGAAAAGAAACTATATAAACACTATGAATTCTTGGTGCAGTTAGTAAAATATCTTTTGTAGTAGGATTAGATATTTTGCATAGATTAGTGGAAGATTCAAATAAAACATCTAATCCTTTATCACGTAATTGGATAATAGAAAATTGATTATGTTTTAGTCCTTTCACATACAGAACATTGGATATCGTAAAGGATTCATTACCAACTGTACCAATTCCCATGATCCTTCCTTTTCTGTTATCGCCAAATGTCATGATCCCTCCCTTCTTCTTTTCTAGGCTAAGGAACTTTGCTTTAATGCACGTCATGTGCTTGGAGCATCCAGAATACAAGTACCACACATCTTCATTTTCCTTAGCCTTCCTGCACATCTAGAAAGAAAATGAGAGTAAAGATCCGGATACCCAAGTGGTACCACCCATAGAATAAGTGGAAGCCTTAGGTACCCAGATTTGCTTTAAAGTAGTTTGTTTTAATTTCCTGCAAGAACTACACGTGTGACCAAACCTATAACAGTTTGCACACGTAATAAAGGGGGTTGAAACCCTTATTTGGAATTTTTTCTTGCTGGAAGGAATCCGATTTACAGAAGAAAAGGGTTTTGCAAAAAAAATCATTGAATTTATGTATGAGGTGCTAGCGCCGGCGTTAGTGGCTATCGCCGGGCGGTAGCCCTCACCTCGATATCTGAGCCCAAATTTTCCAGAACCATAGCACTGGTTCCCTAAAATCATATTGAGTGATTTTTGGCCTATTCCAAATTTTTTAATGGCCATTGTGAGATCAAGAACTTGTGCTTTAAGTGAGGAATTTTCTTTCACAAGCATGACACACCTATTTTCAAAACCTTTTTTAATATTTTTAATTTTCACAAGAGAGGCTTCTAATTTTCTTTCTAATTCCCCCTTCTCTTTTGTAAGAGTTTTGGCATGGGAGAGGGCTTTAGAAAGTGACTCTTCAATATCTTTTGTCATTTTAGTGGAGTGATCACACTCTTGGCAAGAAAACCTTTTTATTTTCTAAAACAATTAATTTTTTGGAAAGCTTTTGATTTTCTTTAATTAGAGATTCATTTTCACGATTCAATAAAATATTATCTTTCATATTTTTATCAAAAGCTTTGCAAGTTTCAAGAAATTCATTAAAGAGTTCATCATAAGTGGGAGGAGTTACCTCAGTGTCGCTAAGAACTCTGGTGTCATCGTTGTCATTTCCTTGACCCATGAGGCACATGTTTTCTTCCTCATCTTCGCTTGATGAAGACCCGCTTGATCCTTCGGAGGAGGAGGAGTCATCCCATATTCTAGATTTTAGCACCTTCCTCTTTTCCTTCCCTTTGTGCCACTTTTCCTTTTTCTCCTTCAAAAACTTTGGGCACTGGCTCCGAATATGCCCGGTCTTCCTGCAATGATAGCATTCTGGTGGAGGTCTTTCTTCTTCATCCTCACTCTCATTTTCCTTCTTTGGCGATGACCCTTTCCACCTTTAATCCTTTTGGAAATATTTCCGGAAGGTGTTTCTCCTTTCCGGATTACGCATGAACTTTCGGAAGTTCTTTACCAAAAGGCTTTCTTCATCTTCATCCTTACCCTCTTGGCACTCCTTCTTAGATTTTAGTGCCAACGCCTTCTTCTTTGGCTCCTTGTTGTATTCATTGTGTTGGATCTTGAGCTCTACCTCATGGGTTTTGAGATCCCCAATGAGGCTCTCCACTTGGAGCGTTCTTAGATTGTGCAATTCTGAGATAGTCGTCACCTTCAGATTGAATTTTGGAGGAAGGGATCGAAGAATATTTCGAACCAAGTCGCCGTTGGAGAAGGTCTTTCCAAGAACTTTGGAGGCATTGACGATCTTGGTGAAGTGTGTGTACATGGCATCAACATCTTTGCTTTCATCCATCTGAAACTTTTCATATTCTGACTCCAGTTGGAAAATCTTTGAATCTTAAACCTGCGATGTACCTTCATGATTAAATTCCCAATGATTCCAAATATCATATGCAGTAGTACATGCAGAAATTCTATTAAATTCATTTCTATCTAACGCACAAAATAAAGCATTCATGACCTTGGCATTATTTTTGTATTTAAGTTTATCCCCATCATCCCACTTATCCTTAGGTTTTTGTAATGTTACTTCTCCAACTAGAATTGTAGGAGGAGAGTATTACTCTTCTACCATATTTCATACCTCAATATCTTGGGTCATAAGAAAACAACTCATCCTATTTTTCCAATAATTATAATCTGACCCAGTAAATAGTGGAGGTCTACTAATTCCCTGACCCTCAGAAAAAGAGAGATCATAAGACGCCATTATTCCTGGTTTCTAAACCGTTTGGAATAACCTACCTCTGATATCACTTGTTGGATCGATAGGCACCCTTAGAGGGGGGTGAATAAGGGAATAAAATTCTTGTGAATATTTATGCAATTTACTAAATTGTTTTTAGAGTAAATGAGAGCAAGATAACAATTTAGCTAAAAGAAGTAATTAATGCAATTTGCAATTTTATAATTTACACCAAATGAAAGAAATCAAGTAAACACAAATAGATAGATGATTGTATTATATAAAAGGGTGTTTACATAAATTTGATTTCAATATCGCTAGAAATCAGAGGCATACAATTGAAAATGATTTTTGCTTTTCTATACCGACTCATATCCCCACGAATCATATCCCCACGAACCGGTTGGCTTTAGCTTATCCTTCCCAGGATATGGCCTCAAGCCGCTCTAGCCAATCCTTCCCCGGATATGGCCTTGAGCACCCCCTGGATCTAATCACCTATACCTAGTCGCCAACTCACACGGAGAATCCCCCTAAGCCGCGCAAGGACCTAGTCGCCAATACAAGGCAATTTACCTATAAAGATTCACAATAAAGAAATAATACAAATAAAAACTCCCTCTATGAGATTTTCTGGAGTTGATGATGAAGGACCGCTGTAGATAAGTGAGGTTGAAGAAATCGTTCTTCGGATGCAGCGTGTTGGCTTCCATCTCCAGAAATTTTCTTTTGCTTTGAGTGGGAGATGAATTTTCGACAGAGTAACGACACTTGAAATTTGGCACAGGAGTTCTCTCTGGGATGATGTGTCAAAGCGAGAGAGAAAGCTTCAATTTATAGAGCATACTGATAGCGCCTCCGCTAGATCCTAATGCCTGCAGTAGCATTCGTGTAGAAGCAGTTATGAAACCATCGCGGCGTGGCGTTGTTCACGATCTGGAGATAGTGTCAGGCGGTAGCAACTAGCGCCTGCGGTAGTGCTAGCGCTTGCGGTAACTCCTAGCGCCGGTGGTAGTGGTCGTGTAGAGGCAGTTATGTAACCATCACGGCATGGCGTTGTGGCACGAGTTGGAGCTAGCGCCAGGCGGTAGCTACTAGCGCCCGCGATAGCGCTTCATTTCAAAAAGTGGTTCCATGTTGCTTTTCACATGTGGAGTACTATTGCACCTATAGTTCCTGCACACTATAAACACATGACAAGCAAGATCAAATACAATATGGGATTTGTTATTCTCAAACAAAGGGATGTGACACACATGTCCAACAAAAGTGACTTGGTCACTCTAGCACCAGGTTAATCTTAAAATTTCAACAGATAAATTAATTAGATGACTACCTGCACTTATTGGCAATTTATCTTCACTTTGTACACCATGCTATAAGGGAAAATTTTCTAGATCTTCTTTTAAAAACAAAACTAAAATTTTTACCACTAGACCACTTCAATTAGTTCATATGGATATCTCTAGTCCTGTTAGCACTTCTAGTATAGGTGGAAGAAAATATACTTTTGTATTAATTGATGATTTTTCTAGATTTTGTTAGACTATTTTTCTCACCTCTAAAACTTATGCTTTCTCCAAATTCAATAAACTATGCAAACATATTCAAAATGAACTTGATTTAGAAATAAATTGCATACGCTCAGAGCATGTTGCTGAATTTGTGAACAAAATTTTTTCTTCTTTTTGTGAAAGTTTAGATATTAAACACGAATTTTTGGCTCCACGCACATCACCACAAAGTGGTGTAATGGAGAGAAAAATAGAACCCTTCAAGAACTAGCACACACTATGCTTTCTGAATATGGGCTTCCTAATCATTTTTGGGCCGAAGTAGTTACCACCACATATTTTGTTTTCGATCGATTTATGTTTCGCCCAATTTAAAAACTAACTCCTTATAAACTTTATTTTTAAAAGAAGCCTAATGTATCTTATTTTTATATATTTGGATGTAAATGTTTTCTCTTAAATTCTAAAAATAACTTAGACAAATTTGATAAAATGTGATAAAGGAATTTTCATTGGATATTTTTCAAGTAGTAGGGCTTATATAGTATATAATAAAAGGACAAAAATAGTTGAAGAAATAATTCATGTTAAATTTGAAGAGTTTATCTCTTGTGTAGATTCTAATGACAATACATGAAATGAAGAGGAGCTTACTTCTATCATGGAGCATGCGAATAATGAGTCACCTATTGTTGAGGTAGATAAAGAAGAAGAACATGAGGATTATATGCCACCAAGTATGCTAAAATTTACAAAGGATCATCCACAAGAGCTTGTAATTGGACAACCATCAAAAGGGATAACTACACGCTCTTCCTTGCATTAATAGTTTTCAAACCTATATTGTTTTTCGAAAATTGAACTTAAGAATGTTTCAACCCCTTTAAATGTTGAATCTTGCATTATGGCTATGAATGACAAACTTAATCAATTTGAACGAAATAAGGTTTGGAAACTAGTAGAGCGACCATCTAATCATCTGGTATTAGAAGTAAAATGGATTTTAAAAAATAAATTAGATGGTGAGTCTAGAATAACTAGGAATAAGCTAGATTAGTGGCGTAATGATATTCTCAAATTGAGGGTGTAGATTTTGAAGAAACTTTTGCACCCGTTGCACATTTGGAATCAATTTGAATTTTCTTTCATTTGCTAGTTTCAAAAGGCTTAAATCATTTCAAATAGATGTAAAAAGGGCTTTCTTAAATGGAATAATCAAATAAGTTTATGTTTAATAACCCCCAAGATTCATAAATGATAAATTTCCTAATCATGTCTATTAATTAGAAAAAGTGCTTTATGGATTAAAATAAGCCCATTTGTTTGTGTTGGGAATATTGCCCTCAATATTCCCTTGATTTGAAGAGGCATCACTCACAATACTAAGTACATATTGTATTTAATAAACCCTACTTTCATCAGAAATGTGCAGGTTTAAGAAATTCCAAACATTGGAATAAGTTCAAAGGTTTGCTGTCAAAACCGCTGAGAAGGAGTCAATGTCTCAGCGGAACCGCTGAGATGTGGCCAGGAGCCGTTGAGATGTGATCTGCCTCAGCTGAGCTGCAGATAGACAAAAATCGCTGAGATGGAAAACTGTTTCAGCCCAACCATTGAGACCGATTCAAATCAGGAAGAAGATAGTGGCGCGACCTCCTTTTGGCATAAACAGTTGTAATGGAGAGATAAAGCATTCTACCCTCTTCCAAAGTGTCAGGGGTCTTTCTAAGAGTCGTTGAAGAGAAATGCAGTATAAAAGAACATCTTAGGGCACTTTCAAAAGTACATGTTGGTGTGCTGAAAAGAAGAAAGCCATTATCACTATTCCATTGACGGCTTTCAAGTTCTCTCCTCCTCCTACTTACTAAAGCAGCAAGAAGACACAAGGAGAGAAGATAGCTCTTCTACTCAGTAGAGCAAGGTGATCCTTTCGCCACTACTGATGAGAAGGATCAGAAAGGAGCAATGACTGAAGTTTACATTCAGCCAAGTTTCAAGGAAGCACCAGCTGTGCAGGAACAACAGAAGACATCATTCCAATGTTGTCTAATGTTGTAAGCTTAACATTTATTCACTATAAGAATTGTATTGTTCTGAGCTTTTAGGGCACTGTGTCTGAGATAATAAGGTTATTTAGCATATGGTTTGTAAGGATGTTGAGCCTGAGCAGTAGGGCATCTTTCTAGAGAAGTAGGGCTTCTTGATAGGCCTGAGGTAGGAGGTCAAGGGGATATCTGAGCTGTAGGAGTGGGATCACTATGAGTGGTAGGGCTGGTTGGCCTGAGGTAGGGCTTGGAGCAAGCCTGAGAGATCCTGAGGGATCTGAGTTATAAGCTCTAGGAGCTGATATTGGAGGAGTTTGCCTTGTCTAACACACTGTTAGAAAGGTGTAGAGGGAAAGTGGACTACCCATAGACAGAGAATCTTGGGGAACCACTATAAATACTTGTGTGTTTTCTATGTGTGCTTGTTATTTTGTTTACTAGCAAAAATAATTAAGTAAAATTCAAAGAGACATATTCACCCCCCCCTCTAGGTGAATTTGACTACATACCTATAAACTATCAAGTGGTATCAGAGGGAGGTTGGTCAAAAAGGACTTAACAGTCTGACCAGGTCCAACATAGGTATAGTAAGATCTGAATCCAATGGCTACCAATGGAGTTCAGAAGGAGATGGGGTCTATGAAGCTTCCTATATGCAAAAGGAAACCTTTGGCATTTGGAAGCAAAGGGTTAGGCTTTTCATGGAGGCCTCAGACCCTAGGATCTATATCACTGTCCAGGAGGGCCCCTTTCTTATCACAAATCCATCCACCATTGATCCTACTGGGCAGGTAGGCAAGTCATACACTGAAATGATAAGGGATGGGATAGCATTGACAACAATGGACAAAAGAGCTCAAAACATTATAGTCAATATTATTGATTATTCAACATTCTAGAACTTCGTACACTATAAGACTGCCAAGGACATGTGGGATACACTGGTAGTGTACATGGAAGGGACTAAAGAGGTGAGGGGTGATAGGAAATCTCTCCTCAATCAGGAATATGAAGCCTTCGGGCAGCAAAACCTGGAATTCATAGTTGATTACTATGAAAGATTCTTCAGGATAGTGAATGAGTTGATGACTTATGAAAGGACCATCACTCATTATGAGCTGAATGACAAATTCCTAAGATCTCTAACTAGAGACTGGGATACCAAGATCTGTGCCATCAGGGAGGTGGCAAAGCTGGGTGAGAATCCTCCTCATACTCTATTTGGAAAGCTGCTCTCTTATGAGATGCAGCTATCTGCTAGGAAGGAGGAGGGAACATCCTCCAGGCCTCATGCGAGGGAGAGGACTGTGGCCCTCAAGGCTGAGGAATCCAAGAAGAGCAAGGCAAGGATGCCTACACCTGCAAGAAGGGTTGCTGGCTCAGAAAATTCTGAGTCCAGCTCATCTAATAGCAGCTCTTCTGATGAGGAGTTTGCTGCCTTCTCAAGGGATTTCAAGAAGTTAAGGAAGAGGAAGAAGTGGATGAACAATCCTTCCTCCTCCTCGCATCCCAGGAAGGATCTCAACAGATCAGACAAGCAGCACCCCAAGGGGGACGGGTATGACTCTAAACATGTTAAACATGTTTCATCTAATGTGATTTGTTATTATTGCAGTAAGTCTGGACATGTCATTGCTGACTGTCCAGTCAAGAGGAAGGAGAAGGGTGATAAGAAATCCTATCACCAGAAGGGAAGGAAGGGAGAAAAGTCCTTCATAGCTAAGAAGGACAAAAGTTGGAGTGAATCTGAGACTTCATCCTCAGACTCAGATGATGAAGAAGAAGCCTATATTGGGATGTTTGCAGCTGAGGAAGATGAGGACTTTCCTGCTGCAAAGGTGGGCATCAGGGCCCCTCTATCACATTCAGATAGTGATATAGAGGAGGATGAAGATGCAAGAGAACATCATGGCTTAATGGCCATAATAGATGATGATGAAGATAGTCAGGACATTCCTGACAAGGTACCTACTCTTCCCCCTTCTTCTGAGTATGAGTCAACACCAGACTCTGAAGCATTCTCATCAATTGATAAAAATGATTCAGAATCTGAAGTGGTTGTCAATCAATTGATTGACAAGTATGATGCTTTATTGGATGCTCTGAAAAAAAAAAGCAAGAAGCTGGCCAAGAGGCAAGCTCAAGAAATTGCTTCCCTTAAATTGGCTAAGAAAGACTACACTGAGTCACCTACCCTGGTGGCTCAGATGAGTAAAGAAATAAGCTAAGTCAAGGGGATAACAGTTGTCCAATTGAACACCATTTCCCAAAAGAACAAGGTCATCAAGGACCTTGAGGAGAAGCTACTCAAAGAAAAGAGCTTAGTAGCTCAATTCTCCAAGCCCAGATCAATGCTTCCAATTATTGACACCTTTTCTTCTCAAACCAATAGGAGAGGACTAGGGTTCAATAAAATGGAAGTGGGTAAAGGGAGTGGAGAAAAGAGCAAGGCTAAGGCTAAGCCTCACACCACCTTTAAAAAGGTGTTACTTCCCTCTAACAGGTATGACCATGACATCATGTATGGTCAATGGAAGAATGGGAGTTCCTATTAGAAGGAAAACACTCCTTCCCATAGTAGAAGAAAGGGCATGGGGATGAGTGCTATGAAGGCTCCCCATGAAGAAAATCAAATGGCCCATAAAGGACCATATGTGTTTGGTACTTCACCCCCTTCAGTCAAGAATAAAGAGGCAAGCACTTCCAAGTCCATTCCAGCAAAATACTTGGCTGTTGTTAAACCTGTAGACAGGCCTCACTGTTCAGTGTCTGTTGCCATCAAATCTTGCCTAGCTTCCAAGCTAAGGCAAGATGATGTCATTAATACAAAGGCTCTTAAGACTATCTACAGGTTAACCTTCAGCCAGATCATTGCTGAAAGGAACAAGAAGAATACTGTTGTCTCCCCTCCTAAACACAAGCATACTAATTCTCTTTACACTTCAAGAAATGTTCAGAAGAGGAGATACAACATTCATGAATGTTGGTGTTGTGGGAAGGTGGGACACTTTGCCATAGATTGTTGGCACAATCCCAATGTGCCAAGTGCAAAGAAGAGCCTTTCTGTAAAGGTTGCAGCAGGTGTGATGTCATCCTTTCATGCTAACAAGAACTTAGGACCCAAAATTAATTGGCTCCTAAGGGTAATTAAATTCCATCCAGCAGGTTAGTTCAAGTAGCAGACTTGGGCAAATATGGTACTTGGACATTGGGTGCTCTAGGCACATGACAGGTACCAAAAGTCTTCTATAGGAATACAAAGCTCTGAAGAATGGACCTAAAGTCATCTTTGGTGGTTCAGAAAAAGGCATCACCAGAGGTTATGGTATAATTTCTAATGGCATAGTCTCCATCATAAGGGTGGCTTATGTAGAAGGGTTGCAACACAACCTTGTAAGCATAAGTCAACTATGTGATTTAGGCTATGTCATTGAATTCCATAATGATAAGTTCTTGATCAAAAAGTCACATGACTTAGAGATCATTCTCTCAGACACTAGGAGTGGAAATGTTTATTGTTTAGATTTCATTTGCAATTCTTCTCTATCTCTAGTATGTCTTGTGGCCAATGAAAGTGAGTCTCTTTGTGTTCAATGGCACAAGAGACTTGCCCACATTAACTACAAGACAATGTATAGGCTATTTTCTAAAAACCTAGTAAGAAATAGTCCTAATTTGAAATGTCTTAAAAGTGGTACATGTCATGTATGCAAAATGGGCAAGTAAACAAGGGTCACCTTTAACTGAAAGATGTCTTTACCTATTGCACATGGACTTGTTTGTTACTTTGCCAATTCAGAGCCTATGTGGGAAATTATATACTTTGATGATTGTTGATGATCATTCAAAGTATACATGGGTATTTTTCCATAAGAAGAAATCTAATACTTTAGATGTCTTTATAAACCATGTTAAGGAAATCCAGAATGAACTTCAATGTACTTTGGTCAAGACTAGAACTGACCATGGTACAGAATATCAATCTGGGGCAATGACAAGGTTTTGTCAAGAATTTAGTATCACCCAAGAGATCTCCTCCCCAAGGACTCCACGACAAAATGGTGTGGCTGAGAGGAGGAATAGGACCTTGATAGAGGCTGGGAGAACATTGCTTAGTGACTTCTCACTCCCAGAATATTTCTGGGCTGAGGCAGTCAATACTGCATGTTATGTTCTCAATAGAGCATCTATCAATAAGGCCCTAGGAATAACCGCCTATGAGATTCTTGAAAGAATATAAGGTTTGTAGTCTAAATCACCTAGAGGGGGGTGAATAGGTCTTTTAAATTTTACTTGATTAGCTTTAGCTGTTTTCAGAGTTAGTTCAAGCAAATCAGCAAACACAGAAAGCACACGATAATTTATAGTGGTTCCCCAAAGATAGTGTGCCTATGGGTAGTCCACTTTCCCCCTCCACCCTTCTAACAGTGTGTTAGACAGAGCCAACTTCTCCAATCTCGGCTCAAAGAGCTTTCAGCACAAGTTCCTCAGAACTTCTCAGATCAAGAATGATCCTACCTCAGGACACAAGTCCCTACAACTCAGAGCTATCTCCAGCTCCTACCTCAGGCACAGCTGCCCTACAAACTCAGAGGATAACACCTCCTACAACTCAGACAATAATGTCTTACAACTCAGGATGTTAATCCCTACCTCAGATCTACTCCAGATCCTACAGCTCAGACCTTTCCCAGGTCCTACCACTCAGAGGACTCCTCCTCCTACAGCTCAGACCACCTCCTGGTCCTACCTCAGGCTGTTAAGCCCTACCTCAGATCTGCTCCAGATCCTACACTCAGGCCTTCAGCCCTACAGCTCAGAACCCTCAGGTTCCTACAATCTCAGAACAAAAGGTCTTACAGCTCAGGCAAAATGCCCTACAGAAAAATGATTTAGAAATATTCTACAGTAGAGGTACTCTCCTATAGATCCTGCACCGTCTGTGCTTCCTATAGCTGAAGATGTCGATGCCAGGTACTAACTTAATCTTCCTCTTTGACAGAGTGATGGAAGATCACCTTGCTCCTTCTTGTAGAGGAGCTAACTTTTTTTTTTCTTCTTCTTGTTTAGTGAGCAGAAGGAAGAAGACGAGAGCTTCAGCCGTCAATGTAACAGTTGATCTCTTTTGCACATTACCGAGAGTTTCAAATGTGCCCTAACTCTTCCTTTTATACATCTCTGATCTTCAACGGCTCTTAGCTGATCTGCTGAGAAGTATGGGAGAAGCTGGTGGACCCCACACAGCTTTTCTGTAACTAGTCCTAGCCGCAGGTCCCGCCGCCCTACTTTTCCGTAGAGAAGGACTGCGCTCAACGAACGCGGAACACTCTGCTTTCGACGAACAAGCAGTCCCCTGTGTTCGACGATCCTGCCAGCTCAGTGCTCGACAAACATGCCTTGTGTGTCTTCTCAGCGGATCCGCTGAGACGGCACCTCGTCTCAGTGTTTGTCGAACGTGTTCAGCGTTCGACGATCTTTCCTAGTGTGTCTTCTCAGCGGCTTCAGCTTTGATCTCATCTCAGCGGTTTCTGCTTCGACCTCGTCTCAGCGGTCGACGAATGGCATTCAGCGTTCGACGAATGTCGAGCCCAGTTTGACGATCACGCTGATTCTCAGCGTATAATGAACTTCTTAGTGGAGGCACCTTCTTCTCAGCGGATACGCTGAGACGGCTCCTCGTCTCAGCGGTTTTGCCCCCCTCGTCTCAGCGGTTCGGCTGAGACAAAACTTCATCTTTTGGAAGATAATTTCTCCACATCTAAGGGCATGTTTGGCCCTTCCTTTTGAGTCACCTGCACCTGTATATCTTACACAAGTATAGCTCATCAAATACAATATGTCCTTAGCATTGAGAGTGATGCCTCTTCAAATCAAGGTACTATTGAGGGCAATATACCCAACAATCTCACCCTATTTGAAGAAGGTAGAACATCCCCAATGCTAAGGTACATTAATAACAAAAATCATATCACAGAAAAATGATATGTGTAGCATAGGCCCTATCTCCCTCTTGCTAACATCCTAAGCATAGGTTCTTACTAAGCATTGGCTCTTTCTCCCCCTTTCTGGTTTCTTCAACTATTTATCCCATTAGGGATTGGGAGGCAACATCTATAGATCCCTTTGGATAAACTTATAGGTCAACCTATATAATCTTGGCATTTGCCATCTCCCTCTCACCCTGAGCAGGGAATTTGCTCCCCCTTAAATGGAGAGCAATTTCTGTAATAACTGAACCTGTTCAAATTGAACATCCCATTCTAGCTCCTGAATACTAAAGATAAAGGTACATAGTGCATATATCAATAGTAACAAATACAATATTATGATCAAAAGATTAAATATCATTCCAATTTAAATGTTCAGTACAGATATTTCAAACAATACAACTGATGATTTAAAAAAAAATATTTCAAGGCTTGGTCTTCTTAGATGGACCCTGGGAAGAGCATTCTCCAACTTTGGACTTCCTCTTCCTAGCTTCAGCCGCAGCCTTGATCTTCTCCTTTACTTTGAAGTATAGAAGAGGCTTGGGAAGATATCTTGTGGGAATCCTTACAGGAGTTTCCCTTCTCACCAAGTTTTCTTTGAGAATCCTTTCCCTTAAGGATTCCCTCTCAAGGTGCTTAATCCATTCAGCAGCTGAGTAGACATGGTCAATGTCCTTCATTTGATTGCCATGGCTCACCCAAGTATTGAAAATAATTGTGTCCAACTACAGATTGTCATCTTCATGGAGTGGATCCTCTAATCTTTCCATTCTTTTCTGGTCCATATATTCTTCAGCAGTTTGAATGCCCTCTGCCCTTCTCCTCTTTGCTGCTCTCTCATCAGCAATCAGATTTGATTGACTTTGGAAGTCAAAGTCTTCATTTCTGCTTGGGTTCAAGATTGGAAGATTCAAAGCAATTCTTGTCCCTTGCAACACTTTTAAGCTTGAGTCCCACTGATTATCAATAATCTTTCTGACCATGGTTAGGATATTTTCTTGAATAGCACTGGAAGCAGTGTTGACCACTTCCACCACTTGCTTGCTGGCTTCTGCTTGATTGGAGAGTATTAGCTTGTGGGCAGACTCCATGTTGTTATACAGCTTGATGTGAGCACCCTTCATCTTAGCATGTAGATTGGTAACCTTCTCCTCCCCCTCTTTGCCACTTTCCATTATCTTCTTCTCTATTTCAGAGTGTTGATCTATTATGGGTTGGGAGAGTGTTTGAAAAGAGCTGTCCACATCATCCAAAATGTATTCCTTTGCCTTGTCAATGTGGGACTTGACTTGGCTGCTTGATGTGTTGACTACTTGTGCCATTCTGGCAACTGCATTTTCCCAGACATTTTGATTCCTGCAAAGATGATTCTTTACATATATAATGTCTTTTGAGGAATCCCCTTGATGGTCTGCAATATTCTTCAAAACTGTGTGCTGGGCAGCAACAGTGTTTTTGTCCATCTCAAACCATCTGGTCATTTGCAGGAGGATATGAGCAGAGTCATCAATGACATTCTTGATTTGAGTATTCAGCTCATTGCTCACAGCAGCCACCCTTACCTCCAACCTCTGCTCACTGGCTTGGATTTCTTGAGATAAAGCTGCTCTTGTAGCATTCAGCTCATCCCTAACTTGAGCAGTAGCACCTTGTATCCTTTCAGCGACAAGTTCTTTTACTGACAACATCTGACCCTCAATCATGGTTTGTATTGAGTTTAGCAGGTCAGATGTGTCCAGAACAGCAACTGGCCTTTCCTGGGCCAATTCCTTTTCAACCACTTCTTCAGCTTCACTTTGAGCAATAGCCCTTCCATCATCAGGGATCTGCTCCCCCTCAGATGGGGCATTAGGTGTACCTTGAAGATTTGGTGGGGTTGGTTCCTGTTGATGTTCCCCCCCCCCCCCCCCCCCCACTTGCATACCCACCTCCTCCTTCATAGGCAGGGCTATGCTCCCCCTAACTTGGGGCATCCATAGGTGGAGAATTTTGTCTAGGGTCACCAGAAAAATGATTGATGAGTTAAACACCTAGACTATACTATTGTTAGAGAGGAGAAGCCTAACTGAAATCCTAATTTACCATGGATAGGTGAATTGGGAAGTTCATCTTCAGCTTGAGGAACAGCTGGATCAGTATTCATCTGAGTTGGCTCAGGATTGGGTTCAACTCTTCCTTGGGGCTCCTCATCCCTACTTGTCCTGGGGACATCTTCTCCTTCTTCATCTTCCATGTGCTCTTGAGGATCACCTTTCTTCTAGGAGGATTCAGTACCTCCTTATCCACTCTTCAGAGCTTTCTTCTTCTTCTCCTTCAACTCTGCTAACACAGAGGGTTGGCTCATGGGGAGAACCCTTGTGGATCTATCTAGAGTCTTAATATCCAACCTTTTCAGGTAATGGATATTCATACCTTTGATTGAGGAGAATTCTCCAGGATATGCCTTCAGTAGGTAGAGAGAAATGATCCTTCCTAGGTTTGGAGCCTGCAGTCATTGCTTAATCCTCTGGTACAGGACATTTCCCTAGCATGTCCTTTTCTTTAAAATGATCCTTACAATCAGCTCAAACATTGGTTGAAATATTGTGTCATGTGAGCCTGGCTTGCACAGGAGTGCCTTTCCCACAATGTCACATAACAACTTCCCTTTTTGATTAAAGAATTTTTTCTTCAGTGATGAGGTCTGGGGAGTACTGTATTCACACCACTTCAAGGCATGCTCCTTGTGTTCTGCAGTTATTTCCTCTTCTTCCACTGTAGGAAGGTGCAATACTTTTTCAAGTCTCTTAGGGGACAATTTCACCCTAATTTCACCAACCTTAGATGCTAAGCCATCTTTAGAAGAAACTGCTTGGCATTTGCAAAGAACTCTAGCACTTCTTACTTGAATATCTGAGAGGGTTCAGACAGCAAGAATCCTAGTCCCGCATCAGAAATCAATGAAATAACACTCAAAATCTCTGGTGAGGCATGGAGAAACCCATCCCTCACCAACTCACAACCTTCTTGTAATTCCTTCGCAATCTTGGGAGCCATCTTAGTCGAATGAGAAAAATGAAGACGCTGGGACGGAAGAGTAGAGGTTTCGTCTCGGCGGCTGGGGTGGAGCGTTAGAATGTGAAGGGTCATTTAATGCCGTCAAGGGTTTATATATTGTGGGCCAGAGTATTGACCTATTCGACTCAACGGTTCACCTGAGACGGTTCAACTAATGCTTCAACCTAGGGCTAAATTTGTGGAACTGAGCTCGACATTTGTCGAACCCAGACTTTACCTAGATTTTAGGCGAATTTGAACCTTAGCTAAGCGGATTGCACTGGTTAATTCTATCATCCTATTTTAACACTATTATAGATAGTATTTGATGATAAATTCACAATAGAGATACTTACCTTGAGGATTTAGTCCTCTATTGATGTTGACTTTATGAAGTCAACTTTCTTCCTTATATGTGCCATGGGCACTGTCCAAGTACCACTTATGTATGAGGCTGGTACTTGAACTATCGTGCAAAATAGAGTTTAATATCCCTTAGGAGCCCAAGGTGACTTAGGTCCTAGGTTCTTGTTAGCATGATCAAATGACCTGACTCTGGCAGCTCCCTTTACAGGAAGGATCTTCTTTGCATTAAGTGCATTGGCATTGTACCAACAATCTATGGCAAAGTGTCCCACTTTACCACAGCACCAACATTCATGAATGTTGTATCTTCTTTTTTGAGCATTTCTTGAGGATTGTGTAGCACAGTCCTTATGTTCAGGAATAGATACAGCAGCATTCTTCCTGTTCCTCTCATCAATTATTTGACTGAATGTCATTCTGTGTGCTATCTTGATGCTCTTTCTCCTGATGGCATCAGCTTGCAATGACTTGGCATCCATACAAGATTTGATTGCATCTGACACTGAGCGCTCAGACATGTTTACAGAATTGGCACCAGTCATGTTCTTGACAGATCCAACCTTAGAAGGGCTTGCCTTCTCATTCTTGAATGAAGTGGCTGAAGTACCAAAAACAAACGGTCCATGTTTGTCCATTTGAATTTTCTTCATGGGGAGCCTTCATGGCACTCAATCCCATTCCCTTTCTTCCACTATATGAAGGAGCATTTTCCTTCCTATAGCACCTCTCATTCTCCAGTGACCATAAATGCTTTCATGGTCATACCAGTTGGAGAGAAGTATCACCTTTTGAAAGGTGGGTTGAGGCTCAGCCTTATCCTTGCTCATAACTCCACTCCCTTCTCCTACTTCCATTTTCTTGAATCCTATTCCTCTCCTGTTGGTTTGAGAGGAAAAGGTGTCAATGATAGGAAGCACAGATCTGGGCTTGGAGAATTGAGCCACCAGGCTCTTCTCCTTCTCAAGATTTTCCTCAAGGTCCTTGATGACCTTGTTCTTCAGGGAAATAGTGCTTAATTGCACAATAGTTAACCCCTGTAAATGACTAATTTGTCTGCTCATCTGATCCACCAGTGCGGTAGGTTCAGTGTTGACATCCTTAGCCACTTTGAGATCAACAATTTCCTGGGCTTGCCTCTTGGCAAGCTTCTTGCTCTTCTTCAGAGCCTCCAAAAGAACACCATATTTATCAATTAATTGATTGAGTTCTTCCTCAGCAACCATGCCCCTTCCATCAATTGATGAAGGTGCAACAGATTCTGGACTAGTCTCATAATCAGAAAATGAAGTGGAATGAGATAGTACCTGAACCTTGTCAGAAGCATTCTGACTCCCTTCCTCATCAGTGAAGGCCATAAGGCCTAGCTGAATGGTGTCTTCTTCATCCTCCTCTTCATCACTATCTGAGTGTGAAAGAGGGGCCCTGATTCCAACCTTTGCAGCTGAATTGTCTTCATCCTCTTCTGCTGCATATAGCCCAATGTTGGCTTCTTCTTCATTGTCTGAACCTGATGTTGAAGGATCAGACTCACTCCAGCTTCTTTCTTTCTTTGCTAGGAGTGACTTTTCTCCCTTCCTATCCTTGTGGTGATGATGCTTGTTTCACCACTATCCTTTCTTTTGACTGGACAGTCAGCTATGACATGTCCAGGCTTGCTGCAGCTATAACAGATTATATTATTAGTAGAATGTTTACTGGGTTTTGAATCATACCTGTCACCCTTTGGGTGTAGTCTTTCATATCTGCTGCTATTCTTTTTGTAGTGTGATGATGAGGAGGGCATGTTCCTCCATGGCTTCCTCTTCATCATCCTCTTGAACTGCCTAGAGAAGGCAGCAAATTCTTCATCAGAGGAAGAGCCTCCTGAGGTGCTGACTTCAGGTTCAGCTCTTCTCCTTGGAGGAGACACTATCCTCCCCTTGCTTCTCTTGGAGCTGTCAGCTTTGAGAGCTACAGAATTCTCCATTGCTTTTGCCTTTGAAGAGGTATCCTCTTCCTTCCTTGCAGACAGCTGCATTTCATAGGAAAGCAGCTTCCCAAACAGAGTGTGAGTTAGGGTCTCACCAAGCTTGGTCACTTCCCTGATGATATCTTTGTGTCCCAATCTCTTGTGAGAGATCTAAGGAACTTTTCATTCAGCTCATAGTTGGTGAAAGCCCTCTCATAGGTTCTCAGCTCATTGAATATTCTGAAGAACCTCTCATAGCACATGGATATGCTTTCCTGGCTCTGCTGCTTGAAGGCTTCATAATCTTGATTTAGGAGTGACTTCCTGTCATCCCTAACTTCAGCTGTCCCTTCCATATATACTATTAGAGTATCCCACATTTCCTTGGCAGAAGTGCAGTGTACCAAGTTTTGAAAGGTGGAATCATCAACAGCATTGACAATGATGTTCTGGGCCCTCTTGTCCATGGTGAACAACTCAAGTTCATTGATGAGTAGTTTTTTTATAACTTTTTAATTGAAAATTTTGTGAATATTTAATTTGTATTTTCCTTTTTATGTCATTTCTAGGTCACAAGTGTTTATTTTGAAATTCTGTTTCTAATTTAGCTTAATTTCAATTTTTGCGGAATTTTGGGACAAATTGGAGAAATTGACAAGTACACGCCCTCAGTCACGCCCGTGACCAAGGGCGTGTAACCTAAAGATTTGTCCAGAGTTGATGCCGCGCCAATTGAGCTAGTCCACAGCGAGTCACGCCCGTGACCAAGTGTCACGCCCGTGACTAGGGGCGTGTAATCTTAGAATCTTCCCAGCTGGCTGCTGACGAGACGTGGAGATGCTGTCGAGAAGTCAACCTAAGTCACGCCCGTGACCCACATGTCACGGCCGTGACTTGCCCGCGTGATCTCTGCTTCGCCGCCGCGCCGAACTCCAGCCCACGCCGCATTTAATGAAGCCGTCCAAAGTCACGGCCGTGACCTGACATGTCACGCCCGTGACATGCCACTTTTCGCCGTGCAGTCCAGAAAGCCCACGCCGCTGTCAGATCCGATGTGAATAGTGCAGTCACGCCCTTGGTCACGCCCGTGACTGAGGGCGTGTAATCTGAAATTTTTGCCAATAAATTCAGAGGCTCTCCTTGAGTCCAGGGTTCAGAATTTTGCAGTGGGGGAGGTGCTGCTAGAGCTGTTAGTGAGTTTTTCAATGCAATTGTTCATGTCTTTAAGCTTTCATGTCTTCCTTTTCAATTCATGCAATGTTTTAGTTAAACTTTCATGTACTAGTTCTTTTTAAGCTTGTAATCTTCATTTCCCTAGCTTTGTAATCTTTCTTTAAGATTGTAATAGTTTTGATTTTCAATAAAAATTAGCTTGCTCTCTTTCATTTTCTCTTTCTCCTTAAGTACTTCTCCTTTCATGCAATGTTAAGTTTTCTTTCCTTTTCCCCCTCCACTATGTTTGAGCAGTAAGTCTTTTTATTATCGTTTTAATCATTCACTAAGTTTGCAAAATGTCTCTTTTTAGCTAAGTAATCAAAACCTCCAGAATATCATTAGATAAGATAATAGTGATTTTCCTCGAAGTAGAAGTAATCAACGTGCCCCGTGGAATACAACCTTGGAATTTCCAAATATCCTATACTATAGACGATAAGGTACACTTGCCTTTATCGGATATAGTTTTGGAGAAAATCTCAACCCTTCACCAAATTTCAAAACACGTAAAATCTATATCAAGTTCTTGGCGCCGTTGCCGGGGACTTTGCGTGTATATTTTGAAAAGAGGGTAGCTATTAATTTTATCATGCTTCTTTTTATTTTATTTTGCTTTTTCTAAATTTCAAAAAAGAAAAAAAAAATTTCTCTTTTTTTTTTCTTCTTCCTTTCTTCTCTTTTTAATGTATGACTCGAGGTAGCACTTCGATTCTTCCTTTTGATATGGAGATCGAGCGAACCCTTTTGAGGCACCGCTGTTCTCGTGATCAGGGAAATCAAGTAGAATCCGAAGAGTCGATCGGGGACACTAACACAGCGAATATAGATCATAATCTTAATCCTCCTAATCTTAACGAGCCAAATCCTGATGAGGACGCGCAACGGACCATGTCCTATTATGCGCGGTCAAATTTGGAAGGCACACAATCGAGTATTGTTCGCCCCACGGTGGCGAACAATAATTTTGAGATCAAGTCCAGCATCATACAAATGGTGCAACAATCGGTGACCTTTGATGGTCAACCGGACGAGGATCCAAATTCACATATTTCATACTTTCTTGAAATTTGCGACACTTTTAAGATCAATGGTGTCACCGATGACGCCATTCGATTACGACTTTTTCCTTTTTCTTTGCGGTCTAAGGCCAAGCAGTGGCTGGGCACCCTACCTAGGGGATCCATCACTACATGGGCCGAAATGGCGGAAAAATTTCTCAATAAATATTTCCCGCCTTCAAAGACCGCTAAATTGCGCACGGATATTGCGCCGTTCATGCAAATCGACTCGGAGACTCTCTATGACACATGGGAGTGCTTCAAGGAGCTTTTGCGTCGATGCCCTCACCACGCACTTGCCACTTGGCAACAAGTGCAAATATTTTATAATGGCTTAAATCTCCAAACAAGGCAAATGATTGATGCGGCCGCCGGGGGGACATTAAATAATAAAACCCCGGTCGCCGCTCAAGAGCTTTTCGAAGATATGGCCACAAATGTGTATCAATGGAACATGCCCTGAGCGCGGCCTAATAAGCCGGCCAGAATTTTTGAAATAGACGCAAACGCAAATTTGGCTTTACAAGTTGAGCGCTTAACAAAGCAAGTGGCAGAGATGTCTGCTTTCTCCACCACTCCTCCTTGGGCTAATAACGTTTTAATTGAAGAACATGTTGACTACATGGGAAATCCGCCTCGGCCTTCCTATAACCCCAACACCGCTCCGTATAACAACACATACAATGCGGGTTATAGGAATCATCCGAATTTCTCATGGAGCAACCAAGGAAATGCTCAGCGTCCTATAAATTTAAATCAACCTCCCCTTAATCAACTTCTTAACTTAACTCCGCCTCCAAATTTGATTTCTCAAAATTTTATTCCACCCGGTTTTCCACCGCAACAGCAAAAACTCTCTCCGCTTGAAGAGGTTTTTGCAAAATATGTTTCTACAAATGAAACGAACATCCGGAACCTTACCGGATCGATCAAAAATTTAGAGAATCAAGTGGGCCAACTCGCAAAGATGATTTCTGAGCGTCAACAAGGAGCACTGCCGTGGAATACCGAGCAAAATCCAAAGGAGAGCGCGCACACGATTACACTCCGAAGCGGGAAGGAGGTGGCTCAAAAACAGGAAGAACCCAAGGTAATTTCCTCTCCTCCTCCTCCTACTTATTCATCTTCGAATTTTCCCGCTACGATAGCTCCGCACACTTCTATTTTAAATCCGCGCACTCCTACTTCTAATATTTCGTATCCATCTAAATTTAAAAATGAAAGCGCCGAAAAAAATTATAAAAAAATTTTAGATGTTTTAAAACAAATCCATATTAATGTACCTTTCTGCGAGGCTATCTAACAAATGCCTAAATATGCGAAATATCTTAAGGAGTTGCTCTCCAATAAGAAAAAGTTAGAAGATATTTCGCATATTTCTTTAAACGCAGAACGCTCCGCGGTTGTACTCAACAAATTGCCTAGAAAAGCAAATGACCCGGGAAGGTTTTCCATCCCATGTCTATTTGGCAATTCGTTAGTAAAACATGCCTTAGCGGATCTTGGAGCAAGCATCAACCTTATGCCGTTTTCTTTGTTCAAAAAGCTAGGTCTAGGGAATCCAAGGCCCACTCGAATGAGTATTCAATTAGCGGATCGTTCTTTAAAATATCCGATAGGAATAGTGGAGGACGTGCTCGTCAAGGTTGACAAATTCATCTTCCCGGTGGATTTTGTCATTCTTGACATCGAAGAGGATGCCGAAGTACCCCTCATACTCGGTCGCCCCTTCCTTGCCACCTCCCGCGCTATTATAGACGTAAGTAACAGAAAGCTCCTCCTACGGGTTGGAGACGATGAAGTTACTTTCGGCATAAATTCCTCGATGCGAAACACGCTAGAAAATGACGATTTGTGTTTTTACTTGGAAGAGTGTTGTGAGTTCGATTCATCCCTCGAGTTAGTTTCATCGGCGAGTAGTGATTCCGAGCCCGTAGAGCTCTTTTATGTTGAAGAAGAAATTTCTCACCCCACTCCACTCGAACCGTTATTTCTAGAAAAATTAAAAATCAAGACTTCTTATGAAGAACCACCTGAATTAGAGTTGAAACAACTCCCCCTCACCTTAAATACTTGTTTTTGGAAAAAGAGTCTAAGCTACCCGTCATCATTTCATCCGATCTCAGCAACTCAGAAATTTCTGAGTTGACTATAGTCTTAAGAAAGCACTGCCACGCAATTGCGTGTCAATTATCGGATATTAAGGGTATAAACCCATCTTTCTGCACTCATAAAATCTTTCTTGAAGAAAATTCCCGCAACTCAGTCCAGCCTCAACGACGACTAAACCTGAACATGAAAGAAGACGTTAAGGACGAAGTTATAAAACTTCTGGACGCGGGAATCATCAACCCTATATCAGATAGTACTTGGGTTAGCCCAGTACAAGTCGTGCCAAAGAAAGGTGGTGTCACGGTAGTTGCGAACGAAAATAACGAATTGATCCCAACCTGTACTGTCGCGGGTTGGCGGATGTGCATCGACTATCGAAAACTAAATGATGCCACCCGTAAGGATCACTTGCCTCTACCATTTATCGACCAAATTTTAGAGCGCCTCTCGGGTCACTCCTACTACTGTTTTCTCGATGGTTTGTCGGGATACTTCCAAATCCCAATTTCGCCCGACGACCAAGAGAAAACCACTTTCACTTGTCCCTTTGGCACCTTCGCTTATCGAAGGATGCCATTCGATCTTTTTAACGCACCAGCTACATTCCAAAGATGTATGCTGACAATATTTGACGAGTTAGTGGAGGAGGTGATGGAAGTATTTATGGACGACTTCTCCGTGTACCGAAATTCATTTAAAAACTGTTTAAAAAATCTCGAGCGCGTGTTGCAGCGATGTGAGGAAACGAATTTAACACTTAATTGGGAGAAATGCCATTTTATGGTCAAGGAAGGACTAGTCCTTGGCCATAAAATTTCGGGCAAGGGGATCGAGGTCGATAGGGCCAAGATCGAAGTAATTGAAAAGCTCCCCCCTCCAACAAACGTAAAAGCTATTAGGAGTTTCCTAGGCCACGCGGGGTTCTATCGGCGCTTTATACAAAATTTTTCCAAAATCACAAAGCCGTTAACCCATCTTCTCGAGAAAGAATCATCTTTTCTTTTTAACGATTAATGTAATTTAGCCTTTCAACTTATCAAAGAGAAACTTATAAACTCCCCGATTCTAGTCGCCCAAGATTGGTCGCTCCCTTTTGAAATCATGTGCGACGCGAGTGATATTACGGTTGGTGCCGTTTTAGGCCAACGGGTGAATAAGTATTTTCACCCGATCTATTATGCGAGCAAAACACTCACGTCGGCACAAGCAAACTACACCACGACCGAGAAGGAACTTGAAAGTGCACAGTGTACCTCACTAGAATTCTCTAGAGGGGGTGAATAGAGATTTAAAATATTTTGTGCAATTATATATATATGTATATGTGTAGTGATCACAGATTAAGGCTTCCCACACACCAACAAGAATTAAGCAAGTAAAGAAAGTAAATGCAAGAAAAGAAATCACAGCACAACACAAGGAAATATGGTGGTTCCCCAAACTTTGGGTAGTCCACTCTTCTACCCCTTTGGTAGGAATTCACTATCTTGCACTGAGTCTCTTGATAAGAAGACTCTTAGAACCACCCTGAGTCTTTTGATAAGGAGACTCTTAGAACCAACTGAGTCTTTTGAAAAGGACACTCTTAGAATCAGTACAACTGAATTTTTTGAAGAGAGATTCTAAAAACTCTTTTACAGTATTTGAGAGTGAAATGAATGTAAAGAAGAAAGAGAAATAATATAAAGACAAGAAGGAATCTTCTTCCTAGCAAGAAAATTGGAAGCACAAGAAGTACTGAATGAAATCTCTTCTATAGTGAGAAAGAGATTTGTATCTTTTCTCTCTTTTAGTGTGAGATATCAGAGTTTGCAGCAGAATGGCTTCAGAGGCAGGAGAAGATGGAAGCTTGATGGTTGCTGCAGGACTATTTCTCAATTCTCTCTCTTTTTCACTTGGGAGCTTTTTCTCTTTTTCAATATGTATATGGTGGATCACTTGTTATTGTTCTCTATCGACCTTCTCCTTATTTATAGCTCTGTGTATTAAGATAACACTATAGGAGAGAAATCAATTAGTAGACAGAGTATTAGAAAGAGAGAAATATTTCCATAACTATTATATCTATAGAAGGAAAGAAATCATTCTGATTTCAAATAATGTCCATAATGGATTTAATCAAATTAGCCAAGAATCTATTAGAGGAAAAGAATGATTCAGAACAGCTATAAAGAATAAATTGATTCCATATAAATCAGATCTATAAAAGAAGGAAAGAGATCAGGCGATTTTTGAATTAAACATAGAAATCGACGTGCGTCGATTACTATTCGACGTAAGCGTCGAATTCGTCCTGGATGGACGTCGAGAGGAGAATAAGGAAGGTGCGTCGACTAAGGTGCGTCGACTTCTCAAGATGCGTCGACTAGAAGTCAGAGCTACGTCGACATAGGATACGTCGAATTCTTCTTAAAGTTACTTCGACTCATTCTGAAAGGAACGTCGACACAACTTCTACGTTGCGTCGAATACTATTCGACGCATATTTACTTAACCTTGATTTTTCTTTCTTAGAATTCATATTCAACTCATTTTCAGGGGTTAAGATAAATCATTTTCCCAACAATCTCCCCCTCTTTGTCTTAACCCTATTTAGAGAGAAATTGTATCAGCATATGATCAATCACAGCAAAGTATTTATATAGGTAGGGAATATATTAAGCAAGTAGAAGAGAAATTAGAAAAGGAAATCCTATAAACAAACTTCATGTTCAGATCAATCAGTTTTCAACCATAAATATATCATTCATTGTTTTAAGGCATTATTCAGGAGGGGTAGGAGGAGCCTTCCTTTTTCTAGTGAATACAACAGTTTTAAGAGAGGGGGGTTGCTCCTTCTCAGCACCAGGTAGTTCACTCAGCTCCCCCTGAGTTACATCAGTTTGCTCCCCCTGGGATGGAACTTCCTTGGTTGCTTCTACTTCTGCCTCTTCAGTTTCTTTTTCAGTTTCAGCTTTAGTCATAGCAGTACCTGACTCCTGAGCTCCTATTTCAACTATCACAGTACCTAGCTCCCCCTGAGTTTCAGCTTCTTTATCTTTCTCACCATCTGCCACATCTTCCTTTTCAGCTTCATTTTCTGCCCTGCTTGCCTCCCCTTGTAATAGTACCACTTGACTTGCAGCCTCTCTTGCTATATTGAGTACCTCTATTGTTTATTCTTCAATATGTAACTCAGGTACTCTCTCATTTCCAATTGACTTGTGGGAGAGAGATTTAGGAGTGGAGGGCTGCTCTTCATCCAGCTTCTCCCCCTTCTTGACCTTCTTGGCCAAGGAGGTTAAGAAAGACCTGGTTACTCTAGAGGAAGAGAGAGGTCTTCAGACTTTGCACAGAGGCACTGACCCCATCTATTTGGGTGTGCATGTGTAGGATGGATGAATGAATCTGGGAGCAGTGCTCATCCAGCATTGCTTGGAATGTTTGAGCTGCTGATGCAATGCACTGAGTGAGGAGAGCTTCAGTGGATGCAGATGGTTTATGTTATGGTTGGTGATGAGGAGAGAGTGGTAGAGGTGGTGATGAAGCTGGAGAGAAGTTAGTTGATACATGAGGTATGGGTGATAAAGGAGGTGGAGAGGATGAGAAAGTAGGAGGAGGAAGAGATGGAGAAACTGCTATTTGAGCAGGTGTTTGAGAAGAGGTAGGTAGAGGAGGGGTAGTGAGAGTGGTAGAGACTAGTGGAGTAGATGATGGTGGTAGAGAAGAATTGTCTCTTTGAGGAGGAGGAGGAGGAGATGGATGAACATGAGAGTTAGGAGGAGATGGAGTCTTTTCAGGAATGGAACCAGGCTTAGGAATTTGCCTGGTCCATTTGGAGAATAGAGCTATTGACATCCTTTTCCCTGGAGGAATAGGGATTCCTTTTGACCTACATAGGACAGGGAAGGAGTGGAAGAGTACTTTACTCATAATCCTCATATATGCATTTTCTTTGTGTGAGTATTTAGAGCTTATCATCTTGAGCAAGCATGTGGCCCAGTCTACCTTCTTCTTCAGCACCAGGGACCCCATGATATTCAGTTGCTGCTTGGGCACTACATCATGGGCTGAGGTGTTGCATAGCAGGATTTTTCCTACTATATCTGCTAGCAGTCTGTACTCCTCAGAAAATCGATTTTCTTTAGATGGATTGGTCTATCCTTTGAAAACTTCATGGTGGTTAGCAGATGCTTGATTTCATCAGGTGTGAGGTCTATAGATTCATCACCTAATAAGGGAGTGATGAAGACTTATTTAGTTATTCTTTAGAAGCTGATTTTCTTTCCCTATTTGCTTTGAACAAAGATAATATTAGGGTGTACCTAATGGAAATCAAAGGTTGTCCTAATGTGTTCTGCAGATATTGAGACAGGTGTCGCATGGATTGTTCCTTGGATTTCTCCTTGTTCAGATATCTGAACATGAGTCATCAGCTCTGTGAGCTCTGTTTCTAGGAGCTTGCATCTTGTGGAGATGAGCTTATCTAGTCCAGCTTCAGTGAACAGAGCAATGATGCTCTTGTAGTTTTCTGCGGCGGCTTGGAAAGATTCAAGGTCAATGTCGAAACTAGAGTTGGTCTTGGGAGCCATTTTAGGTCAGTGAGAGAGAGAGAGGAAGAAATTGACTGGACTGAGGAGCAAAAAGGATGAAGGATGCAGAGTAGTGAAGGTTTCTAACTGAAGAGTCTTTTTAAGTCAGGTGAAATGTCGAAATGCGACACTATTCGAGGCTTATTCGGCACATCAGTGGATATGACCGAAAATATTTTAGTATTGCCGCTCGTTTTCATGAAATCGACGTTACGTCGAGTGGAATTTGACGTAAGCGTAGATACAGCCCGCGTTAAGATGCTAGGGTTTCGTATCGACGTATGCGTCGATTGTAGTCGACGCATGCGTCGATTTCACTTATTGAGTTGAGTCATCGACGGTGCGTCGATTAGAAGTCGACGTGACTTTTAATTTTTCCTAAAAAATTCTAGGTGTTTATTTCTTTTTATCTCTTCCTAATCCTAAAGGTTTCTAAGTTAGTCTTGGACTAATTTTCACAGATAGTTTGATTGATTGTGCCAACATTGTTTGGCAAGATGGCCAGTTTTGTTACATATGTAGCACTTGATTATCTTAGTATTGTGAGAATTTGAGTTTAGAGAGGGATAGAAGTGTTGATTAGGATAGTAAGTTTGATTTAGATGGGAATTTTGGTTAGGATAGAAAGTTTGGTTAGGATAGAGGTGTTGATTAGGATAGAAATCATGATTAGGATGAATGGGTCCTGAATAGGGGTTAAGATGGAAGGTTTTTGGAGGATAGGCATTTAAGTTGCTCTGAGTTTTTATGCGTCGATATCTATTCGACGTATGTTGATAGTTTCGTTGATTTATATTCAGCGCTTTCTCCAGATTGCGTTGATCTGGTATCGATGCATGAACAAAGTTGCGTCGATTTGATGTCGACGTACTTTTATTCAAGCGTCGAGTTGAGGTCGAGGCATCTGAGAGATTGCGTCAAGTAGAATTCGACGCACTATCATTCATATGTCGATATGAAGTCGACGCATCTGTATCTTCATAAATTTTCTTTTTCCCTTTTTCTGATTTGGCTCTTTTATGTATTGTTTCTTTTGGCTTAGTTGCTTCTTCAGATGAAGTTTGAGAGTCATCAGCTGAATAATATGATGTTTCATCAAATTGTTTTATTTCCTTGAGGGAGTCTTCTTCCTTATTTAATGAGTCTTTTTCTTGGTTTGATTGGATAGGTTTGGTGAATTTTACAGGGATCATCCAAGCAGGTTTGTTGGATGGAATTTGGCTGGTTGAGGGATCAGCCCCTAGACCAAGATTTTTATGTCTCCTTGTTTGTTGTTCAGTGATTTCCTTGAGAGTTTGCTGGTTTTCTATTCTAGCCCTTTCTACCTCCTTTTCTATGATGTTAGCCCTTAATTCATAATTTTTAGAGCATTTAACTTCTCTGTTTCTCTGGTTTTTAGCCATATTAATTTGTTCTTTTAGATCCTTAATTTCTTATTTAGCTTTTAGTTGATCTAGACACATTCCCATAAAATCATTTCTGAAATTATCACTTTGAAAATCTATTTCATCAAAAATGCTTACCTCATCCTTATCCTTAGATTCCTCTATGAGAATAAGGCTATTTTCTCTTTCATCTTCAGAAGATATGCTTTCTTCTGATCCTATCTCACTCCATGATTTAGCACCATCATCTTTCTTTGAGCCTTCAAGTGCCATTAAGCATAGGTCTTCTTTCTTAGGCTCTTCATTGTCACTCTTAGAAGAGGAGCTGTCCTCAGAGTCTGTTTCACTCCAGGCTTCTGCAATAAAGCCTCCTTCTTTCTTCTTCCCTTTTTTCTTGATATCTTTCTTTTCCAGATCTTTCTTTGTCTCGGCATTTTCTGGACATTCTGGGGCAATATGTCCAGGTTTCCTGCAAGAATAACAAATAATTTCTTTAGTGGGAGTTTTGTCATACCTTGGTTTTGACTTTCTCCTTCTTGATCCATCTGTCCTGACCCATTTCTTGAATTTTCTAGCCAGGAAACTGAATAGTTCTTCTTCAGTAACAGAGCTTCCTTCTTCTGTTGCTTTTAATGCAATGTTCCTGTCTTTTGAAGAAGTTGGGGTGTTTTCTCTTCTCTTCTTCTCTTCTCTGGTTTTCAGCAGTTGCTCATAGGATCTGAGTTTTCCTAAGAGAGCATCTGTTGAAATTTCCCTTTGTCATCTTGTGTCTCTTATTGCCCATATCTTGAGTCCCATGAACTTGGGAGACTCATCTGCAATTTGTCATTGATCTCTGTGAGAGAGATTTCTCTATCCAAGTCCCTTATTTGATTGATGATCAGACTGAATCTGTCATACATCTCAGAGATGCTTTCTTCATTCTTCTTTTGAAGTTCTCATATTGAGAGATCAATAGAGCCTTCCTATCTTTCCTTTCATCAGCACTTCCTTCTACCATCTTTATGAGAGCCTCCCAAATTTCTTTGGCTGATTCACAATCAACAACCCTTTGAAAGATTTCATCAGAGAGGGTTGAGACCAGAATATTTACAGCTTTTGCATCACATGTTCCTGCCTTCTTCTCTTCAACTGTCCACTCATCCTTTGAGACAAGTGTTTGAGTCACTTCACCACTTGAGTCTTTTTTATAAGGCTTGGGAGGACCTGTCAAGATAACATTAAATAATTCTTCATCAATAGAATTCATATAAATCCTAATTCTTGTTTTCCAAACTGCAAACTTTTCAAGATTGCACATTGGTGGTCTGGTGGAAGCATAATCTTTGATTTGTGCCATGTGAAAAATAATTTTTAGAAATATATATATATATATATATATATAAATAAGAGGTAGGATCTTTTTGATCAAGGAGTTAACCTTTTTAGATAAACCTCCCTCTGATACCAATTGAAAGTGCACAGTGAACCTCACTATAATTCTCTAGAGGGGGGGGGTGAATAGAGATTTAAAATATTTTGTGCAATTATATATATATATATATATATATATGTAGTGATCACAGATTAAGGCTTCCCACGCACCAACAAGAATTAAGCAAGTAATGAAAGTAAATGCAAGAAAAGAAATCACAGCACAACACAAGGAAATATAGTGGTTCCCCAAACTTTGGGTAATCCACTCTTCTACCCCCTTTGGTAGGAATTCACTATCTTGCACTGAGTCTTTTGATAAGGAGACACTTAGAACCACCCTGAGTCTTTTGATAAGGATACTCTTAGAACCAACTGAGTCTTTTGAAAAGGTGACTCTTAGAACCAGTACAACTGAATTTTTTGAAGAGAGATTCTAAAAACTCTTTTACAGTATTTAAGAGTGAAATGAATGTAAAGAAGAAAGAGAAATAATATAAAGACAAGAAGGAATCTTCTTCCTAGCAAGAAGATTGGAAGCACAAGAAGTATTGAATGAAATCTCTTCTATAGTGAGAAAGAGATTTGTAGCTTTTCTCTCTTTTAGTGAGAGCTATCAGAGTTTGCAGCAGAATGGCTTCAGAAGCAGGAGAAGATGGAAGCTTGATGATTGCTGCTGGACTATTTCTCAATTCTCTCTCTTTTTTCACTTGGGAGCTTTTCCTCTTTTTCAATATGTATATGGTGGATCACTTATTATTGTTCTCTGTCGAACTTCTCCTTATTTATAGCTCTGTGTATTAAGATAACACTATAGGAGAGAAATCAATTAGTAGACAGAGTATTAGAAAGAGAGAAATATTTCCATAACTATTATATCTATAGAAGGAAAGAATTCATTCTGATTTCAAATAATGTCCATAATGGATTTAATCAAATTAGCCAAGAATCTATTAGAGGAAAAGAATGATTCAGAACGGCTATAAAGAATAAATTGATTCCATATAAATCAGATCTATAAAAGAAGGAAAGAGATCTGGCGATTTTTGAATTAATCATAGAAATCGACGTGCGTCAATTACTATTCGACGTAAGCGTCAAATTCGTCCTGGCTGGACGTCGAGAGGAGAATAAGGAAGGTGCGTCGACTAAGGTGCGTCCACTTCTCAAGATGCGTCGACTAGAAATCAGAGCTACGTCGACATAGGATACGTCGAATTCTTCTTAAAGTTACTTCGACTCATTCTGAAAGGAACGTCGACACTACTTCGACGTTGCGTCGAATACTATTCGACGCATATTTACTTAACCTTGATTTTTCTTTCTTAGAATTCATATTCAACTCATTTTCAGGGGTTAAGATAAATCATTTTCCCAACAGAACTTCTAGCAATCGTTTTCGCCTTCGATAAGTTTTGGCCGTATATCACTCTCTCAAAAGTTATCATCATCACAGATCACTCCGCGCTTAGGCATCTCTTAAGTAAATCAAACGCCAAGCCTCATCTCTTGCGATGGATCCTCCTCTTGCAGGAGTTTGATTTAGAGATCTGGGATAAAAGAGGAGCCGAAAACTTGGCGGCCGATCACCTTTCTCGTTTAGAAAATCCCTCCTCGGAAGCATTAATAGAGGCCGACATCAACGATAAATTTCCCGAAGAGCGCCTCCTAGCTCTCAAAAATATTAATTCATCTTCTACCCCCTGGTTTGCAAATTTGGTTAACTATTTAGTAGCCCGGGTCCTGCCAAATGAATTCTCGAGTCAGCAAAAGAAGAAATTCTTTTCTGATTTAAAGAATTACTTCTGGGAGGACCCCTTTTTATTCCGTGTATGCACAGACCAGGTTGTGAGCAGATGTGTTTCAAGTGAGGAAGGCCTTAAAATTTTATGTTATTGTCATGAGGGACCCACCGGTGGTCATTATCATTCGAACCGAACTGCGAGGAAGGCGCTAGAGGTGGGCTTTTATTGGCCCACGCTCTTTAAAGATGCTCACACCCTTGTGAGTACTTGCGACAGCTGCCAGTAGTCGGGGAACATCTCTCGCCAAAACATTTTCTTAGAATGCGAAATTTTCGACCTTTGGGGTATCGATTTTGTTGGTCCTCTCCCTCCATCTTTTTCAAATAAATATATTCTAGTGGTGGTCGACTACGGGCGGAAGCGCAATCTCTCCCCACCAATGATGCGCGAGTCGTCGTTAATTTCTTAAAAAAATTATTTTCTCGATTTGGCACGCCGCGCGCTATTGTGAGTGATCGGGGCACCCATTTTTGCAATAGTCAATTTACAAAACTTTTAGCAAAATATGGTGTCACGCACAAATTATCCACCGCATATCACCCACAAACGAGCGGCCAAGTCGAGGTTGTTAATCGAGAATTAAAATGGATTTTAGAAAAAACAGTTTCTATTAATCGGAAGGATTGGGCAATAAAGCTCGATGACGCGCTATGGGCCTATCGAACGGCGTACAAGACCGCTATCGGTTGTACACCGTATCGAATGTTTTATGGCAAGTCTTGCCACCTTCCGATCGAATTAGAACACCGCGCATTTTGGGCGCTTAAATTTTTAAACCTCGATTCCACTCTAGCGGGAGAACAAAGAAAATTCCAAATGAACGAATTAGATGAGTGGCAAGCGAATGCGTATGAGAGCAATAAATTATATAAGGAGTGAACAAAGTTTTATCACGATAGGCATATAAAATTTCCAAAAACTTTTTCGCCGGGCGATCTCGTCCTCCTTTATAATTCTCGCCTTCGCCTTTTTCCGGGAAAAGTAAAATCCCGATGGTCCTGACCCTTTATTGTTAAAGAGGTTTGGTCCTATGGGACAATTTTAATTTCCCACCCGGAAAAAGGTACCTTCAAAGTTAACGGGCACCGCCTTAAATTATATCTTCCGGGAGAGTTAACTAATGAAAAGAGTGATTCGATTGTATTTCAACCTATAATATGATCGGCATGTGGGTCAAGCTACGCGACCTTAAACAAAGCGCTTTTGGGAGGCACCCCAAAGTTATCTTTTTATTATTTTCCCTTGTTCTTTAACATACTTTGTAGGTAATCGTCGCTTCCCCGCGCAAACTTCAAAAAATCAGGGAAGCCCTTTCTCTTTCTTCCTTCTCTTTTATCATGCATTTCCTTTTTGTTTTGTCTTGCACTTTATTTTCTTTTACTTCATACTTAGTTTTAAACATTGGGGACAATGTTTAACTGTAAGTATGGGGGTGTAAATAGTTCTTTGTATATAGTTCTTAATTTAGAAAAATTTCAAAAAAAAAAGCATCTTATGTTTTCTTCTATTTTAGCACTTGTAAAACCCAAAAACTCAAAAAATTTAGAAAATAGAAAAATTTAAATCTTGGAAATGGACGTTTGGGATCTCACCCCATCTCACCTCCTAGTACCGTGAGAACCCTTCACGGGGTATACCACGGGAAGTCCAAGAATTAACAAAAAAATTTGTTAGCCTTTTAGTATATGTTTTTGTTTATTTCTTATAAAAAAAAAGGATAATATCAAAATTCAAAAAAATATATGAAAAAAACTTAAAATACAAAAAAAATTTAAATCTTATACCTCTCCTATTTGTTGTTTTTGTGATTTCTTAGAAATCTAGTTGAGAATGTTAATAAGCATGTTTAAGTTTTTAATTGGCTAAAAAACTTGCTTATCATAGTTTGTTAATTTTAAATTTGAGGTAATCTTGATTTAAGAATCATCTTATGATTTTAAATTGATTAGAGAATTTATTTAGCATGACTTCTCTTTTTATTTTTAAATGGCTTCATTTTGTAGTGAATTTCCTAAACCTCTTTAAATTTCAATTATAGTTTCTTCTAACTTTTTAGATCTTAGGAAATTTAATTTTACTAGAATTTGCTCGCAAAATAATTTAAAGCTAGCTAGATTTATTTTCTCTACCCTACCCCTTTGATGGCATAAAAAAAAGTATTTTAAAAGATCATATGTCATGGGAATAAGAGGATAAAATTCATTATTCCCTAAACATATGCACCCAAAATCATTTAAAAGATTATATGGCATGGAGTAAGAGGATAAAATTCATTACTCCTAAACATATACAATTTAGGTTTTTATTAGAAGAGAGAAAAAAAGAAATTTCATGATGAGGATAAATTCAATTTCCTCCATTCAAAAATATCTCATCTTATGCCAAATTTTATGAAATCCCCCTTAGCCAATTATCATTGTTCTAGTTTTAGTTGAAAATTATGGAGAGAGCAATATTTAGTAATTTTACTTTTCCATAAGTTTCTTTTAAGGTAGAGTTCTTATACTTTTAATTTAATTTAGTTTTATAATTTCTACAATTTTGTCAAGCTAATTAATTTTCTTGAGAAGTTCTTGCCTAAACATTTTTCCCTCTTTTCAAATCATCATCATAATTTAGGACTTAACTCCCCCTTGAATTTACTCTTAACTTAACTTTTTGTTAAATGAAATTTTAGTTTTAAATTAAAAATTTTCTAAGGATGTCTTATAAATTATGTCTCACACTTTTGCTCTGGAATAGCAAAACCTCAAGTATGGGGGTATTTGATGAGTAGTTTTTTTATAACTTTTTAATAGAAAATTTTGTAAATATTTAATTTGTATTTTCCTTTTTTATGTCATTTCTAGGTCACAAGTGTTTATTTTGAAATTCTGTTTCTAATTTAGCTTAATTTCAATTTTTGCAGAATTTTGGGACAAATTGGAGAAATTGAGAAGTACACGCCCTCAGTCACGCCCGTGACCAAGGGCATGTAACCTAAAGATCAGTTCAGATTCGATGTGGCTCCAATTGAGCTAGTCCAGAGCGAGTCACGCCCTCAGTCACGCCCATGACCAAGTGTTACGCCCGTGATTAGGGGCATGTAATTTCAGAATCATCCCAGCTGGCTGCTGACGAGACGTGGAGATGCTGTCGAGAAGTCAACCTAAGTCACGCCCGTGACCCACATGTCACGGCCGTGACTTGCCCGCGTGATCTCTGCTTCGCCGCCGCGCCGAACTCCAGCCCATGCCGCATTTAATAAAGCCGTCCAAAGTCACGGCCGTGACCGGACATGTCTCGCCCGTGATATGCCATTTTTCGCTGCGCAGTCCAGAAAGCCCACGCCGCTGTCAGATTCGATGTGAATAGTGCAGTCACGCCCTTGGTCACGCCCGTGACCGAGGGCGTGTAATCTGAAATTTTTGCCTATAAATTCAGAGGCTCTCCTCGAGTCCAGGGTTCAGAATTTTGGAGTGGGGGAGGTGCTGCTAGAGCTGTTAGTGAGTTTTTCAATGCAATTGTTCATGTCTTTAAGCTTTCATGTCTTCCTTTTCAATTCATGCAATGTTTTAGTTTAACTTTCATGTACTAGTTCGTTTTAAGCTTGTAATCTTCATTTCCCTAGCTTTGTAATCTCTCTTTAAGATTGTAATAGTTTTGATTTTCAATAAAAATTAGCTTGCTCTCTTTCATTTTCTCTTTCTCCTTAAGTACTTCTCCTTTCATGCAATGTTAATTTTTCTTTCCTTTTCGCCCTCCACTATGTTTGAGCATTAAGTCTTTTTATTATCGTTTTAATCATTCACTAAGTTTGCAAAATGTCTCTTTTTAGCTAAGTAATCAAAACCTCCAAAATATCATTAGATAAGATAATAGTGATTTTCCTCGAAGTAGAATTAATCAACGCGCCCCGTGGAATACGACCTTGGTATTTCCAAATATCCTATACTATAGATGATAAGGTACACTTGCCTTTATCGGATATAGTTTTGGAGAAAATCTCAACCCTTCACTAAATTTCAAAACACGTAAAATCTATATCATTCATCCTTGGTCAGATCTTTGAATAGTTTGGCCACTCTTCTTGTTGGATCAATAGTGGATGCAGTGTGAAAGGTGAAAGGTCCTTCTTCAACTGTAATGAAAATCCTTGGATCAGATGCTTCCATAAACAACCTCATCCTTTGCTTCCATATGCCAAAATTCTCTTTGTTGCATATGGGCAACTTAATGGACCTCATTTCCTTTTGCAATCCACTGGAGGCCATTGGGATTTGACTAGACTAAACCTTTTAGGATCTGGTCAGACTGTTAAGTCCTTTTTGACCAACCTAGCTCTGATACCAATTGAAATAATATAAGGTTTGTAGTCTAAATCACCTAGAGGGGGGGGGGTGTGAATAGGTCTTTTAAATTTTTCTTGATTAGCTTTAGCTGTTTTCAGAGTTAGTTCAAGCAAATCAGCAAACACAGAAAGCACACGTTAATTTATAGTGGTTCCCCAAAGACAGTGTGTCTATTGGTAGTCCACTTTCCCCCTCCACCCTTCTAACAGTGTGTTAGACAGGGCCAACTTCTCCAATCTCAGCTCAAAGAGCTTACAACACAAGTTCCTCAGAACTTCTCAGATCAAGAATGATCGTACCTCAGGACACAAGTCCCTACAACTCAGAGCTATCTCCAGCTCCTACCTCAGGCAGAGCTGCCCTACAAACTCAGAGGATAACACCTCCTACAGCTTAGACAATAATGTCCTACAACTAATGCTGTTAAGCCCTACCTCAGATCTGCTCCAGATCCTACAGCTCAGACCTTTCTCAGGTCCTACCACTCAGAGGACTCCTCCTCCTACAGCTCAGACCACCTCCTGGTCCTACCTCAGGCTGTTAAGCCCTACCTCAGATCTGCTCCAGATCCTACACTCAGGCCTTCAGCCCTACAACTCAGAACCCTCAGGTTCCTACAATCTCAGACCAAAAGGTCTTACAGCTCAGGCAAAATGCCCTACAGAAAAATGATTTAGAAATATTCTACAGTAGAGGTACTCTCCTGTAGATCATGCACCGTCGGTGCTTCCTGTAGCTGAAGATGTCGATGTCAGCTACTAACTTGATCTTCCTCTTCGACAGAGTGATGGAAGATCACCTTGCTCCTTCTTGCAGAGGAGCTAACTTTCTTTCTCTGTTTTCTTCTTCTTGTTCAGTGAGCAGAAGGAAGAAGACGAGAGCTTCAGCCGTCAATGTAACAGTTGATCTCTTTTGCACGTTACCGAGAGTTTCAAATGTGCCCTAACTCTTCCTTTTATACATCTATGATCTTCAACGGCTCTTAGCTGATCTACTGAGAAGTATGGGAGAAGATGGTGGACCCCACACAGCTTTTCTGCAACTATTCCTAGCCGCAGGTCCCGCCGCCATACTTTTCTATAGAGAAGGAATGCGCTCGACAAACACGGAACACTCTGCGTTCGACGAACCAGCTGTCCCCTGCGTTCGACGATCTTGCCATCTCAGTGCTCGACAAACTTGCCTTGTGTGTCTTCCTAGCGGATCCGCCGATACGGCTCCTCGTCTCAGCGTTTTTCGAACGACGTTCAGCGTTTGATGATCTTGCCTAGTGTGTCTTCTCAGTGGCTTCAGCTTTGATCTCGTCTCAGCGGTTTCTGCTTCGACCTCGTCTCAGCGGTCGACGAACGGCGTTCAGCGTTCAATGAATGTCGAGCCCAGTTCGACGATCACGCTGATTCTCAGCGTATAATGAACTTCTCAGCGGAGGCACCCTCTTCTCAGCAGATATGCTGAGACGGCTCCACATCTCAGCGGTTTTGCCCCCCTCGTCTCAGTGGTTCGGCTGAGACAAAACTTCATCTTTTGGAAGATGATTTCTCCACATCTAAGGGCATGTTTGGCCCTTCCTTTTGACTCACCTGCACCTGTATATCTTACACAAGTATAGCTCATCAAATACAATATGTCCTTAGCATTGAGAGTGATTCCTCTTCAAATCAAGGTACTATTGAGGGCAATATACCCAACAATTCAGAAAGGCAAACAACCAACTATTTCATACTTTAGAATCTTTGGTTGCAAATCCTACATTCTAAATAATGGAAAATCTCAGTTAACTAAGTTTGCGGAAAAATAGAATGTAGGGGTTCTTGTTGGATATAGCTCACATAGCAAAGCCTATAATGAATTCAACAAGAAAACTCATGTTGTCGAAGAGTCTATGCATGTAGTTTTTGATGAGACCAGCCTGCTTTATAAGGGTTGGTCTAGCTCTCCTATTTTGACAGGTAATGAACAACAAATGCAAGATATGTCTCTCCAAGACATACCCAACACAAGCAAGATCAATTCATAGGTAGCTATCCCTGAAGTTGAAGATAAGAAAGGTGCTGAAGATGATGCTGCTCAAGAAGAAGAGTTGCAGATAGCTGACAGGTTGCCTGTAGTAAATAGACACCTAAGGGATCATCCAAGAAACTAAATAATTGGAGATGTAAACCAAGGAGTGGTTACTAGAAGCAGGGCTCACAATGAAGCCTATTCTTGAGATTTCTATCACAAATGGAGCCCAAGAGGTTTGAAGAAGAAAATGAAGACACCTTTTGTATTCAAGCAATGCAAGAAGAACTGCTTCAGTTCAAGAGGTGCAAGGTGTGGAAATTGGTGCCAAAACCTCAAGGACACAATATTATTGGCACCAAATGGATGTACAGGAATAAGCTTGATAAGAATGGCACCATCATCAAGAATAAAGACAAACTAGTGGCCAAAGGGTACATGCAAGAAGAAGGTATTGACTTTGATCAAACCTTTGCCCCAGTGGCAAGGCTAGAAGCAATAAGGTTGTTCCTAGCCTATACTGTCCACAAAGGGTTCAAAGTGTACGATATGGATGTCAAATCAGCATTCCTGAATGGAAATCTAAAGGAAGAGGTATATGTGGAATGACCCTCAGGTTTTGTTCACCCTACCCTCTCCTCTCATGTTTATTTCCTTGGGAAAGCTCTATATGGTCTAAAGCAAGCCCCTAGGGCTTGGTATGAGACCTTTTCTAGCTTTCTCAAGTTCTTGATGGGAAAGATTGATAGTGCATTGTTTCTTAGGGAAACAAAGGGCAAGTGTCTTCTAGTCCAAATTTATGTTAATGACATAATCTTTGGGTCTACAGATGATAACCTTTGCAAAAGGTTTGCCAACCTTATGTAGGGGGAGTTTGAGATGAGCAGTATGGGAGAGCTCAAGTACTTCTAAGGCCTCCAAGTGAAACAGTCTATTGAGGGGATTTTCATCGCTCAGACCAAGCACACTAGGGAGCTTATTACGAAGTTTGGGATGGAATCATCCTCCACCATGAAAACTCCCATGGGATCAAACATTTCCCTGTACAAGGATAAAAAGGGTAAGCCCTTTGATGAATCCATATATAGGTGCATAATTGGATCCTTGTTGTATCTTACTGCCAGTAGACCAGACATTATATATTCTCCATGTTTTTGTGCTACGTACCAAGCATTCCTTAAGGAATCTCACTACTCAGCTGCAAAGAGGATATTGAGATACCTTAAGGGAAGCCAACATCTTGGCCCTTGGTACCCTAAGAACAATAATTTTGAACTAATTGGCTTTTCATATGCAGATTTTGCAGCTTGCAAAGAAGATAGGAAAAGAATAAGTGGAAATTGTCAATTCCTAGGAAGAAGGTTGATATCATGGAGTAGCAAGAAGTAGAGCAGTGTGGCAATATCCACAGCTGAATCTGAGTACATTGCTGCAGGAATTTGTTGTGCACAACTTTTGTGGATACAACGTCAGTTAGAGGACAATAACCTCAAGGTAAGTAATTCTCCCCTATATTGTGACTCATCCAGTGCTATCTCTATAGCTAAGAATCCTGTTTCACATTGCAGGACTAAGCGTATAGAGATAATATATCATTTTATTACAGAGCATGTAGAATGTAATGATGTATGCCTTAAATTTGTCCCCACTGACAAACAAGCTGCTGACATCTTTACAAAGCCATTGGATGAGGCAAAGTTTAATACTTTAAAAATTGAGTTTGGAATATTGAATTTAGAATAGATCTTATTCTACCAATTTGTATGTCTTGCTCATGATGTTATTACTAGCTTTAATATAGCATGTCATCATGTTTATCAAGCCTTAATAGGAAAAGTAGCTATCTAAATAATTGGTAGCATATTTAGGTCTTGACACATGCCTAAAAATTTTATGCAATCTGGATTTAGCATGCTTAGGATCAATGATAGTAAAATTAGCTGAAACAGCTGAGAAGGTATCGGCCGAACCATTGAGATAGCTGAGAAGATCTCAGCTAATCCGCTGAGACAACTAAAACTGTCTCAGCGGTTGACAATACCTTGTCCCAGCGGATAACAACTCCGTCTCAGCGGTTCCGCCGAGACAGGCTGGCTAAATGAAAATATGCCATAATTAACAACTCAGAAATATAAAATCAATCAAATTGATTAAGATTAATCAACTTATATACTTAGGGAAAATCTAAACCTAAATCAAGCCCATATAAATATCAAAATGTTGATTAATTTAGCATATTTTCAATTAACATAGCCGACGAGATGAGCCCTTCTACCTCCCATCTCAGCGACCATACCTTCAGAAGAAATGGTGCCTAAGATGGCAAAATAGCTGCATGAGGGCTACGAAATAGTTCAAAATGGATTCATTCATTCTCCAGAAGAAATAAGAGAAGTGATTCAACTTCTAACCGACCAAGGACTAGAATATGTCATTTCTGAACCAACCTCAATTCTCAGAACTGAAGTTCTAGAATTCTTCTCTAATGCAAAGATGTCCTCTTCAAATTCCTCTATCAAAGGAAGGATATGAAGCATGAAGATAAGAATATCTCCAAAGAAAATGGAGAAGGCCCTGCATTTGACCTCTTGTAGTGAAGAGGAGGAAGAAGAAATTTTTGAGAAAGACAAAGATTAAGCTTTACAATGGTGTGAATATTGTGTTGCCAAACTTGGCTCACTTAAGAGGAAGTTCTTTAATTAGAGAGGCAAATTGCTCTCTAATATTGTTGGCAAGACCATCTTATGCAAGCCAGGCTCTCATGACACCATATCAAAACACATCTTTGAGTTGATGTCAAGAGTAATTTTGAAGAAGAAGACTTCTTGGGTTGAGGTGCTATTTCTAAGGATAAGAGAATGTCTACAGGCCCCAACCTAGGCAGAATTCTCGCACTCTACCTTCTAAACATCTACCTAGAGGAATTTAACAAGGCCAAAGGAACAAATCTACATTATATCAAAAGTATGGACATCAAAACCTTGGACAGGTTCACAATGGTCCTCCCCATGAGCCAACCCTCTGATCCCAAGGAGAAGAGGAAGAACTTAGTTAAAGGGATGAGAAAAGCAAGGATTGTCTGCTCTGAATCTGATTCATAGGAAGGAGGCAATGTCCCAGCTGTGGACACTCAAGAACCATACAGCAGTACTCCAAAGGATAAAGTAGGAGAACATGACACTGAAGGTCATGTAGACCCTGCTACTGAGAAAGACCATGATAGAGAAAAAGATGATGCTACTGAAAATGATCATCAAAAGGTTGAAACTGCTTCTACTGCTACTAAGATCATGTCAGAAGGACATGAAGAAGATCAAACTACTTGTGATTCATCCAATCCTTCCATTACTGATAAAGGTGTGCAGATTATACATTCCTCCTCAGAAGATAATGAGGATGATGAAGGCATTGATCCTGCTGATATTCAGGGTAAGATTGACTCATTGATATTCAATCTAGAGCAAAGTATTAAACTAATCACTCCTGAACTAAAAGACTTCTGGGGAGCTGATCAGGACAATGATGATGCTCCAAGTGAGGGGAGCAAGAAAGGATTGCTGAAGAAGAAAAAGAGAATTTATCAGGTAATGTACATGTCAGTAATCTTACGGATATTCACACTAATATTAATGCTAATGATGATATTAATAAAAATGTAGATGACAAAGATGATAATGCCCAAAGTGAGGGGGAGCATCAGAAGAATGCTGAAGAATTCAAGCATAATGTTTTCATGGATCAAGATGAAGACCATCGTTGTGCTAATACTGAAAAGGAAAACTTACCTAATCCAGTTGAGGGGGAGAAAATCCCTGCTCCTATTATGGGGGAGCTGGATATTCTATCTGATGTCCCATCCACATCAGCTATATCCCATGACAAGCTGCTCAGCTCCATCATCACATATATTGAAGGTCAAATGCTTTCAATGAAGAACTATATTGACAGTTCAATATTGTCCCTAAAGGAAGAAGTCATGGCTGAGGTCAAAGAGATTAAGGAAGACACTGCAGACCTTAATAAATAGATGACAAAGTGGTTTGATCTGGCAGAAAAGTTAGTGGTCTCTCAGTGCACAATCCTCAGATCAATGGACAACCGCCTCCATCTGTCTAAGAAAGATATGTCATATGTAAAGAACTATGGCAGCAAGACAGATGAGGTTATAGAAAAAGCCTCCAACCATATAGAAGAGTTTGTCTGGGAAACTGCCACCACAGTGATCAGTGAAACAGAAAGGATGAAGGATGAGATGAAATCTGATCTGGAAAATGCTTTCCAGACCCTCTAAGGTTCTGTAGCAGGTGCCCCCCAGTCCCTAGAAGCTAAAATTATTAAAGAATCCAGAAAGGGGGAGGTGGCCAATGCTGAGACCAATTTAGAATTGGCTCTCCAGGTGCTACAAGGAACTAGGATTGCCCTAAATCTTCTACTACTAGATAACTATAGAAAGGAAGATTTTGATTTTGAGGGCCATGCCAGAATTGCTCAAAATGCTCAACTGGCAAAGAGAAGGAAGAGAGAGCATGTGATGCTAGCTGAGGAATATATGGCCAAGCAAAGAGATGAGCAGAGCAGAGACCCAGATTATGAATATTAGAGTGAGGACTCCAAGAGCATAATACTGAATGCTAGGCTAAGCCATGGGCAATTCTGCAAAGATATTGAAGGATTTATATAGCTTAGGAATGGATAAAGCATCTAGAAATGAACACAAGAAGAGAAAGAATCTTCAAGGAAAATCTTGTGAGGAAGGAAAACCCAAGGAGGATGCCTTCAAGGTACATTCCAAAGCCATATTTATACTTCAAGAGGCAAGAAAACAAGAAAAGATAGCTGAGATAGAACAGCTAATGCTGAAAAGGATACTGCCACTAATGCTGCTGAAGATAAGGAAGCCTCAGCCAAAGCAAAAGGAGTTGTTGACAATGTTGAATGATCAACATCTTCTAAGAGGAGAAAAACCTAAATTAATGTATTTAGTTCTTCTGAAATTCAATTAGAACAATGTCTCAACATTATGAATGAAATGAAATCAAAATTTTTGTTGAATTTGTTGGTTTATGTTATAGACTAATATTAGTCAAATCTTAATATGATTCAGCATTATTGCTTTAGGTATTCTGTCATGCCTAGACATAATTAGCTAACTATATTATTGGTTTGATAAACAATGCTGTTATTATGTCTATCATGAATATAATCAGTCATGACATTATCTGTAATGCAATAGTAATGTTAACATGTAAATGTTATGATATCATGAAAGATGTGTATTACATCTGCATGATAAGTTTTACTTGTTATGTATCTTCGTATTGGGAATGTTCTACCTTCTTCAAATAGGGGGAGATTGTTGGGAATATTGCCCTCAATGTTCCCATGATTTGAAGAGGCGTCACTCACAATACTAAGTACATTTTGTATTTGATAAACCCTACTTTGCATCAGAAATGTGCAGGGTTAAGAAATTCCAAACATTGGAATAAGTTCAGAGGTTTGCTATCAAAACCGCTGAGAAGGAGTCACTATCTCAGCAGAACCACTAAGACGAGGCCAGGAGCCGCTGAGAAGTGATCTGCCTCAGCTGAGCTGCAGATAGACAAAAATTGCTGAGACAGAAAACTGTCTCAACCCAACTACTGAGACAGATTCAACTCAGGAAGAAGACCGTGGTGCGACCTGCTTTTGGCGCAAACAGCTATAAAGGAGAGATAAAGCATTCTACCCTCTTCCAAAGTGTCAGGGATCTTTCTAAGAGCCGTTGAAGGCAAATGCAGTATAAAAGAACATCTTAGGGCACTTTCAAAAGTACTTGTTGGTGTGCTGAAAAGAAGAAAGCCATTATCACTATTCCATTGACGGATTTCAAGTTCTCTCCTCCTCCTGCTTACTGAACCAGCAAGAATACACAAGGAGAGAAGATAACTCTTCTACTCAGAAGTGCAAGGAGATCCTTTCTCCACTACTGAAGAGAAGGATCAGAAAGAAGCAACGACTGAAGTTTACATTCAGCAAAGTTTCAAGGAAGCACCAGCTGTGCAGGAACAACAGAAGACATCATTCCAGTGATGTCTAATATTGTAAGCTTAACATTTATTCATGGTAGGAAATATATTGTTCTGAGCTTGTAGGGCACTGTGCCTGAGATATTGATCAGTAGGGCATCTTGCCTGAGAAGTAGTGCTTCTTGATAGGTCTGAGGTCGGAGGTCAAGGGAATCTATGAGCTGTAGGAGTGGGAGCACTCTGAGTGGTAGGGCTGGTTGGCTTGAGGTAGGGCTTGGAGCAAGCCTGAGAGATCCTGAGGGATCTGATTTGTAAGCTATAGGAGATGATATCGGAGGAGTTAAGCTTGTCTAACACACTATTAGAAAGGTGTAGAGGGAAAGTGAACTACCTATAGACACACTATCTTGGGGAACCACTATAAATACTTGTGTGCTTTCTGTGTGTGCTTGTTATTTTGTTTACTAGCAAAAATAATTAAGTAAAATTTAAAAAGACTTATTCACCCCCCTCTAGGTGAATTAGACTACATACCTATAAACTATCAGTTTGGTGTGATAGATTGACTTCATTTTTGTTAAAACATGGTTATATTATGAGTAGTGCCGACACCACACTCTTTATTAAGCATTTAAATGATAATTTGATTATATTACAACTATATTTAGATGATTTTATTTTTGGAGCCACTGTGAAGAGTTGTGTAATGAAGTAGTTAACGTGATGTGATGGAAACTGTATTTGAAATGAGCTTAGTAAGAGAACTAACTTATTTTATTAGATTTCAAATTACCCAACGTCTTGATGGAATCTTTATTTTCCAAAGCAAATATGTTCATAATATTCTCAAAAGATTTGGATTTGAAAACCTTAAGCATGTTAATACACCAATGAGTGTATTACTAAAACTAGGAAAAGGTGAAGCTGGAATTTCAATCGATCAAACTTTATATCGAGGAATGATTGGATCTTTATTATATTTGAGAGTCTCTAGACAAGATATTTTGTTTTTTGTATGCTTATGTGCTCACTTTCAAGACAATCCAAAAGAATCTCATTTAAAAGTGGTTAAATGTATTTTTACATATCTACTAGGCACATCTAGACTTAGATTATGGTATCCTCACAATGATTCTTTTATATTGCATGGATATTCTGATTTTGATTATGTGAGATGTTCCTTAGACCGTAAGAGCACTAGCGATACGTCATTTCTTAGGGCCTTCACTTGTATCATGGTCGAGTAGAAAATAGAATTATGTTGTCATCTCTACCGTCGATGCCAAATATATCACACTAGGTAGTTGTTGCGCACAAGCCTTATAGATGACTCACACGCTAGAGGATTTTGGAGTTCATCTTAATAATGTATAAATGAAGTGTGATAACAAAATAACTATTGATCTAACCAGCAATCCGGTTCACCACTCTAGATCAATGCACATTGATGTTAGACACCACTTCTTTCGTGATAATATAAAAAATGAACATGTTATAGTAAGCTTTTTTTGGAACTGAATCTCAAATTGCATACATATTCACAAAACCAATCCCCGATGCACAATTTTCATTACTTAGGTTGGAGTTGGGTGTTTTGCACACATAGGCTAAACCCTATGTTTAAATTATTGATGAACCGTTTAGGAGTAAGCAGGAGTTGCATCAACTGAATTATAGCCAAACAACCACAATGCTACACAGCAACACAGTAGACTTTATTGAATCACAAAAAACTTCATTACATTTTGAGACATACATGGAGAGACATGATTCATAAGAATCACGAAGGAGAGAAGAACAACACACACCAAAAAACACAAATCTGGCGACCTGACAAAACAGAGACCGCACAGACCGCTGCACTCCAGAGACCGCCCGGCTTGTCCTGAGACCGCACGAACAAAATACAGGCAAGATGACCTGCACTGCAAGACCGCCACCTCAGACTGCACGAACTGGAGCTTATTGAACTGAACAAGAGAACAGAAGTTGTCTCCAAATTGCAACTCAGATCGCCTAACCACAGAAGGTCGCCTGATCGCTGAGCTCGCTGCGAACAGCACAAGAACAATATAAACCAGTCTACAGACAAGCCGCTGCTGAACTGTTTATTCAAGCTGCTGGGAAAACACCAAGGAAGGAGACCGCAACCTGCTAACCGCAAACCTGCGAACACAACAAACAGTCAACTCGCTTCCGAGACCGCCCGACATCAAAGTTGAGACCGCACAAAACAACCCAGGCTCTAGTTCTTACAGTTCTCATTATGAATGACGGGCCCTGCACCCCTATTTATAGGCGAGAGGATGGATGTCATCACCGCCGCAAGAGAGGTACAGTCACCAGCCATCAGATCGCGATCGGTCTCTCAGAGCAGACCGCGCGATCACACCACTTGGACAACACCATGTCCAAGACTGCAAATCATCAGCAGACCGCGCACAAGCCGCGCGGACATAGATCACTCCTTCCTTTGATTGCCTAGAGCAAACCAAGAACATCTGGCCGACTTTAGATAAGTCGCCAGATCAACCTGCATAAGCCGCCCGGCCACAGCGGTTACTTAAGAACAGACCGCCTGGTCTTTTGAATAAACTGGCCAATCACAACAGACCGCTAGAACCAGACCGGCAGAGCACCAACACAGAGACCGCGCGGTCTCTGCGGTCACCAATATACAGACTGCCGGCCACCTTCCACTTCACTTCAATAATTTCAACACTCCCCCTTGAAGTGGGAAGTGGAAACTAGCCCGAGTAAACTCCGCAATCGAGTAAATGATCCCTTTGCCAGCGACTTTGTGAAGATGTTGGCAACATTGTCCACACTCCGAACATGCTCGACGATAAGAGATCCTCCCAACACCTTCTCACGAATGAAATGGTGCTCAATCTCAATGTGCTTGGTCTTCGCGTGACATACTGGATTATTAACCAAATTGAGAGCACTCTCATTGTCCCCGCATAGCATAGTGGGACCTCGAACCTCCTCATGAACGTCCTCTACCAACCTCCTGAGCCAAACGGCTTCCTGAGCTGCCAAGGCCGAAGCCTTGTATTCCGCTTCTGTGGTAGATACAGACACCGAGTCCTACTTTTTGCTGCACCAAGAAATAGCTGTGGGGCCTGCCATAAAGACATAACCAGACGTTGATCTCCGATCATCCATGTCTCCCCCGTAATCAGTATCCATGAATCCATGAAACTCCAAGCTTGACACTCTCCTATATAGGAGACCCAGATCAGAGGTCGACTTCACATACTTCAAAATTCCTTTTGCAGCCAGAAGATGAGGCTTCCGTGGTTCTGCCATGTACCGACTCACCTTGCCAACTGCATAAGCAATATCTGGCCTTGTGATGGTCAAGTAGATCAAGCTCCCAACCAGAGCTCGGAACACCAATGGTTCAGATAAAAATCTCCCATCATCCTTCCGAAGTTTATGATGTTGTTCTAGAGGTATAGAGTTGCTCTTCCCTTCCTCCATGCCGAATCGTTGAACGATCTGCTCCGCATATCCAGCCTGAGAAATGAACACTCCGCTCTCTCTCCTCTGAACTTAGAGTCCAAGGAAATGGTGGAGCTCACCTAGATCCTTCATCTCAAATCTGATAGCAAGCTCGGCTCTCAGCCTTGCTACTGCCTCCTTCGAGTTCCCGGTGACGATCATGTCATCCACATACAGCAGAACAATAACCCGAAGCACCCCCTCCTTTTTGACGAACAAGCTAGAATCAGAGTCTGAAGAAAAGAACCCGCAGAATAGAAGATACTCCGCGATCTTCCAATACCACGCCCGAGGCGCTTGCTTCAACCCATACAGGGCTTTCTTCAGTTTACAGATGTAGTCCGGACAATCCTTCGAGATGAAGCCCGGCGGTTGGATCATGAAGATATCCTTGTCAATTTCTCCATATAAGAAAGCATTCTTCACGTCGAGCTGCATAATCTCCCATCCACTGGATGCCGCCAAAGCAATAACAAATCGAACCGAAGTCATCTTTGCCACTGGACTGAATGTCTCATCATAACCTTCTTTGTACTGCTATGAGAAGCCGCGAGCCACAAGGTGAGCCTTGTATCACTCGACCGTGCCGTCAGCTTTCTTCTTGAGCTTATAGAACCACTTGCATGTCACAGGGGTAATGCCCTTGGGCCTGGGCACTAAAGACCAAGTCTCATTCTTCTTGAGAGCATCCATCTCCTCCTACATAGCAATGTACCACTGCTTCATGCCTTTGGCCTTCTCAAAGCTCGACAGCTCCCGTTCATCCAAGGGACCAGCAAAGAATCATGAGACAAAGCTCACCATGTTTCCTCCTGTGTATCGATCTGGTGGCTTGATAGTCCTCTTCGACCTCCTAAGAGGTTGCAGCTGCCTAACCACCTCCTCAGCTGCTTCTTCTATGCTAGCTCCTCTTCCAGGCAAACTTGGAGCAACGCTCCCCCTGCTTCCAGAACCTGAAGCCTCCATCTCTGAGCTTGACACAGCTAGAGTTCCTAGTGAAACAGGCAACTCCACTTGAAGATTTTCCGCAGCTTTCTCTTTTTCATCAACCCTTCTCTCCGATAGTTCAACTCCTGAACTCCCCTTATAGGAAGTCACCTCATCGAACACCACATCCCGAGATACCACTAATCTCCGTGTCTCAGGATCCATGCATCTCCATCCCTTCTTCCGCTCATCATATCCAACAAAGACTAGCTTCCTTGCTTTCGCATCTAGTTTTGTCCGAAGAGCATCAGGGATATGCACATAACAGGTTGACCTGAACACCCGAAGGTGTGCAACACTTGGCTTCTCCTTGAACATCAGTTCATGAGGGTTCTTCATGTTGTTAGGACTTAGAGGCATCCAATTGATGACGTATGCTGCACAAGACATTCCCTCCGCCCAAAAGGACATTGGAATACTCTAGGCATGAAGCCAGCATTTGTAGGTTTTCGTCAGATGACGGATCTTCCGCTCTGCAATGCCATTTTGCTGTGGAGTATGGGCACAAGTGAGCTCTCTTCGGACGCCGTGCTTCCTGCAAAAACTTGAAAACTCACCAGAGCTGAATTCCCCACCATTGTCAGTTCTCAATTTTTTCACCCGCAGGCTTAACCGACCTTCCACCAGCTCCTTGAACTCCACGAACTTCGCAAAAGCTTCCGACTTCTCTTTCAGAAAATACACCCAGACATATCTGGTGTAATCGTCGATCAACACCAACATATATCTGTTTCCTCCAAGGCTTGGGGTGGCAGTCGGTCCCATCAAATCACCGTGAATGCACTCCAACGACGCTTTGCACCTTGTTTGTGATTTATCAAATGGAAGTCGATGAGACTTACCAAACTGACATCCCGCACAAACATGACCGTCTCCATAGGAGGACTAGTTAGGCAAGCCCTTGACAAGGCCCCTTACCTCCATAGCCTTCAATTTGTCCATACCTACATGCCCCAACCTTTCATGCCAGATTTTCGCGCTATCATTGGTCCTCATCTTGTCAACATAGGTACTTGTCGATAAAACGAACAAGTCTTTTACCCGCTTTCCAACATGAATTACATCTCCCTTTATCTCCGGTTGAGTTTTAAGAAACTTCACTTATGTTGGGCCAAACAGAATGTGATAACCGGCATCGACCGCATTGGTCACAGAGAAGAGATTCTTCTTCATACCCGGCATGTGATAAACACTCCTCAATGTGAGTGGACCCTTATCACTGCTCAGAGAGACAACACCTTCTTGTTCTACTGCATGAATAGAATTATCAATCGTAATGATTGCATCGTTACATGAGTAAGGCGCCAAAGAAGAGAACTTTGATTCATCCCCGGTGAGGTGATCCCCACACCCTAAATCCACAATCCAATCCTCTTCAAAGTTGATGGCAGCCAAGGCCTTAACGGGCATCGCCGTCATATTAGCCGCAAAGGCTTCTCCCCATCCAGCTTCATCAGACTTTGGCCTCTCCTTCTCCGCTGCATGTCCCGGCTGAAGATTAACCCGACAATCCTTCTTGAAGTGGTCGGTCTTATTGCACCTGAAGCACCTTGGTCCCTCTCCCTTCTTCTTCCCATCAGACTTAGGAGCATAACTCCTATCCTGCTGACCTGAAGTAGAGGGTCCATCATGACCTGGCTTCTTCTTCTCCCACTTCTTCTTCTTCTTCTTCTTCCTAGAGAACAACAAATCACTATCTCCCCAGAGATAGAAGTCCCCGCCATATGTCTTGCCAAACTTTCCTGCGATGCAAGTAAGTTTTCCAGCTCCAACAGAGATGGCTGATTTGCCCAACCCTGAACTGACATCACAAAGGCAAGATACTCCTTTTGCAGCCCACGGATGATATGCCTCTTCAGTTTTGCCTCCGAGATGGGCTCATCAGGGTCCAATGCAGAAATCTCTACTGTGAGGTTCTTCATCTTGAGAAAGAAACTAGAGATGGAAAGATCACCTTGAGAGGCCTTCGTCAACTCATTTTCAAGAAACTGTAGCCGAGCTACATTCTTCTAATTGAACAGCCCGTCCAAAGACATCCAAATCTCAGCTGCAGATTTACATCCAATGATGTGATCGAAAACCTCTGGTGAGATAGCCCTCTTGAGTGTGAACTCTGCCTTTGCATTAGTCCTCCTCCAAAGTCTCACCTCTGCCAAATTATCTCCTGCTAGTTGAACTTCTTGTGTGTCTTCTCCTCCAACTATCTCTCATAGATCCTCTCCAAGCAAGTAACTCTCCATTCATGACTTCGACTTCTTATAGTTAGTCGATGTGAGGAGTTCAATACCAAGCCCTCTTGTGTATCCAACTTCCATGGCAAACTAAGTGGTTTCTTCTTCACAAAGACGATGGCAACTCAAGTTGAACACTGCTTATCCACTCCAACAACCTCGCTTTGATACCATGTTAAAATTTTTGATGAACCGTTTAGGAGTAAGCAGGAGTTGCATCAACTGAGTTATAGCCAAATAACCACAATGCCACACAGCAACACAATAGACTTTATTGAATCAAAAAAAACTTCATTACATTTTGAGACATACATGGAGAGACATGATTCATAAGAATCACGAAGGAGAGAAGAACAACACACACCAAAAAACACAAATCTGGCGACCTGGCAAAACAGAGACCCCACAGACCGCTGCACTCCAGAGACCGCCCAACTTGTCCTGAGACCGCACGAACAGAATACAGGCAAGATGACCTGCACTGCAAGACCGCCACCTCAGACCGCACGAACTGGAGCTTATTGAACTGAACAAGAGAACAGAAGTTGTCGCCAAACCGCAATTCAGATCGCCTAACCACAGAAGGTCGCCTGATCGCTGAGCTCGCTACGAACAACACAAGAATAACATAAACCAGTCCGCAGACAAGCCACTGCGGAACTGTTTATTCAAGCCACTGGGAAATCACCAAGGAAGGAGACCGCAACCTGCTGACCGCAAACCTACAAACACAACAAACAGTCAACTCGCTTCCGAGACCGCCCGACCTCAAAGTTGAGACTGCACAAAACAACCCAGGCTCTAGTTTTTACAATTCTCATTATGAATGATGGACCCTGCACCCCTATTTATAGGCGAGAGGACGGATGTCATCACCGCCGTAAGAGAGGTACAGTCACCACCCATCAGATCACGATCGGTCTCTCAGAGCAGACCGTGCGATCACACCACTTGGACAACACCCTATCCAAGACCGCAAATCAGCAGCAGACCGCACATAAGCCACGCGGACACAGATCACTCCTTCCTTAGATCGCTTAGTGCAAACCAAGAACATCTGGCCGACTTCAGATAAGTCGCCAGATCAACCTGCATAAGCCTCCCGGTCATAGCGGTTACTTAAGAACAGACCGCCCGGTCTTTTGAACAAACTGGCCAATCACAGCACACCGCCAGAACTAGACTGGCAGAGCACCAGCACAGAGACCGCGTGGTCTCTGCGGTCACCAATATTCAATCCGCCGGCCACCTTCCACTTCACTTCAATAATTTCAACACCCTAGTGTGGTGTTTTGGGTATTTTAGAGGTAGCTAACCTCTTGGGCACATGTCATCGTGATCAAATGGTCGCAGAGGAGCAGGCGTCTCCTCACCTACATGGGTATAACACACTACCAAATCTAGTCCATAATGTACGCTATGGTGCCTGTCCTCGGTACTCATGAGCTCATGCGTACTCTTGCTGGAACCATCGAAACCAGACCTTGTATAAGGCTAAGTGTAGGGTTATTATAGAATGAGACCTTTCAGTCACGCAGTAAAACAATCCTGGCCCTCAGAACACTTACCACTTGTCGAGTCATCATACTTCCTCCGTGTGTTGACTGGGCTAGTACCGAAGACCCACCATATCTTATGCACATGCACTTATGTATCATCTCTATCATTTGAGCCACCTGCTCGTCGGATTAACTGACCACTACTACTTATTCACCGAGTCAATTACTCGCAGGAACAACCCGTCCTTCATGAACACCGAGCATACAACTCCAAGGACTGACTTATCCTTCAACTCTAAGAACTACTATTCATACAAAATGTGTTAGTCTACATAGGACTCGTTCACTTTCCCTAATCAATCTAATCTTTCATACTATATAGTTTAACATAAATGTTTAGGGTGAATTTTGGACTTCCCGAAGTCAACCCCGGTGAAGGGCTCGTAGCAGAACTAGGCGGTATGATGGGATGACATCCCAAACCTCCCTTTCTCAATATATTTACTTTTATTGGTGGCTACCCATTTATTCGATCCCACACTCTCTGGTTACTATAGAATCCTAAGGTGGATTATAATTTATAGGAAGGGGAAGTGTTGACTTTCAATTGAACCTCAACACTACCCTCCTTGGGGACTTAGTGCAAACTCACTCATTCCCAACCTTGCCTTAAGGTTCCAATTCTAGAAGTTTGAAATATTTTTATCATCTCCTTGACCCATCATATTGTCTTCTACATGACTTTAGCCTTATCAAGCTTTTTACTACACATGGCCCAATCTTATACTCAAGTATTGACACCCAATTAAAATGTCCTATGATTAACCCAATATTCTTTAGTATTGGTCCCCATATACATAGTGTCTATGAGATGATCAATTGGAGTCTTAATTCCTTAGATTTATGTTTGGCTATTCGCAGACCAATGTTGATTCTAATTATAACCCTATGTCATTCATGAAGTACATAGCCATTTCTCAAGTCCAAATGACCTAAAGTTAAATCCAAAGGTTCTATATGACATATGAAGTAATTGCATTCTGATTTGACCATTTTTTATTATGGGGACCAATTATCTACCATTACATAATTGATTGGTGAATTTCAATTACATATCAAGTATAATTTTCTGATGTCTAAACAATCCACAAAATTTTCCAGAGATTCTCTAAGGTCTAAAATGTACTTTTACATAGATTTACGATTTTCCATTTCCATTTAGTCACAATAAATAATATTTCATCAATTTAGGCTTTTTCAATATTTATAAAGGATATATGTGGTTTCATCTTCTAAAAATTACAGAAAAAAATTTCAGAGGATATATTTGATCCAAAAAGTGTTCTAACTAATTTTTATAATTTTCTAGACAGATTTATGCACTTAAATTAAATTTACTAAAAATAGCAATAAATCATGAATGTACTGGAACTAAATAATTTCATCATCAATTATTGCTAAAAATTCTCCAAAGGTTATACATGTTTAAGCATGTGCTCTAATAGAGATTTGTATTTTTCTAATAATAATTTCCACCAATACTAAATATTTCTCCAAAATAACGAATTTCAATATTGTGAAGAACTACTGAATATCAACAACTAATAATTATGATAAATTTTCCATAGATTTATAATGTCTAATAAGAGTCTAGCCAGGGATTTTGAATTTTCCAAGAAATATTGACCATAAATATTCCAATAATACAAAAGTGTGACAAATGAGATTTTGATATTTTTCAGGGTAAATGACTCCCAAAAATTATAATATATTTACCAGAGATGTAATATAACCTAAATCATCACGTGACAGAAAATTAGAATTTTCCTAAGTCAATTGGTCTCTTTCATTTCAATACTTTAATTGTGTGATATAATCTTAATTAATTAAATACCTAGGATTTAAACTCCAAAAATCCTAACTTTTATAGGGATGATTCCTTTCATCATATTACTTGCATGCCCCAAATTTCTTCGGCATATAATAATGGAATATTGAGAAATTAATAAAAGCATGAAATTATGCTACATGCACACCATTCCCTAACATTTACCAAACTTGCATGTGAGATATCTCAGCATGCATTAGTCCAAATGGTCCAAAATTTTGTCCATGGACTTTTCTTGACCTAATATACCATCCATAAAATATGTGAGTGTATTTGACATCATTAAACCCTAGATCCACCACATGTATTGATATTTATATTATTTCTAACACTATAGAAATTATGTCTCCAAAAATTCTGATTTTTGGACAGCATGTGAATCCCAGAATATTACATGCATGATCAAATTTCCAGCTTATTTGGTTAAGTCAAAAGATGGGGGCACACATATTTGTGTCTAGGGTTCGCCCACCCTCCACCAAAACAAGTGCCTAGTGAGTTGTGGTGTAACAAAGCACATGAAACAAATTCCTATGTGTAGTTAAGACATAGATCTACATTTTTTATGTTGAAGACTTTCCCTAGTTAAGGCTCTAAGGTACCTAAATAATTCCTTGAACCTACTGCATGAAGTGTGAAAATAACACACAGATTTTGCTAAATGCACACCAAATCCCCATACACCATTATCACATGCATGTAGAATATACCAACATGCAGAGGTCCAAATGACCTCACATTTTTACTAGTGACTGAACATGACCTGATAAACATACCACCCAAGAGTTGGGTCAATTTGAGCTAGTCTAGCCTCATTAATTTCAAAAATATTAAAAATCACATTTCTTACAAAACTATAAAAAAATGATTCCCAACCATTCTAATTTTTGGGCAGGGGTGTGTCTAGGGTATATACTTGCATGACTAAATTATTAGGCCCATGAAATCACCCAGGTGAAGTATATTCACATTTTAATGACTGACTCTCCCTTAGGATACAACTCTGTAAAATGCCTTTTCTAGGTGTTGTATAGCTCCAAATGATGTGATTTAAAATCCTATGGAAAATAGACATCAAGGGATACAATGTTTGTCTCTTGCACGTTTTGCTAAATCAGCTTCTAGGTGACCTTAAATATTGAGCTTAATTCACTTCAAAATGTGTGACAAAAAAGGTAATAAACATTTCATTTAAATTAAACCTGGCCTGCAGATAGCCATCTGCCCAAATCCGATGGCCAATAACCCATCTTCAACCTAGAGCCAAGGGACGGTATTGTCCCATCCTGGGCCAACATCAGAGGCAATTTCCAAGCCACCTGAGCTCTTCTCCGGTCGGATACCACCACTACCACCTGCGCTGATGTGGTGGTTATCGCTGGGTGGTGGTTTGTTGGCCGGTTGTGGCCAGAACATGGAGTTGTGGGGGGGGGGGGGGGATAATCGGCTCAAAACCAAGTCAGTTTCTTCCTTGATTTATGCTCAATTGAACTCGAATCAAGCCTACGTGGATCTAGATCTAGCACAGAAGGAGGAAGCAAGGAAACATGCTTGATTCGAAGCCATATTCTTGGTGATTCTCTTGGGTTCCATTGCCGGAATCCTTGATTGAGATCCAATGGCTATTCCACTCCCCAGTAGCTAATTCCTCCTCCAAGTATTGGGCATCTTCCTCCCTCGACTTACTGAAGGTGATGGAAGATCCTAATGGGGCTAGGGAAGGCTATATCTTGGAATGTCATTAAGGCCACCTTTCTGCCACCCAATGAACAACTCAATCCCACTCCAGCTGGCAACCAATCCACCTGAATTTGGTTGGAATTTGTTGTGGCAGCAGAGAGAAGGTGTTGGGAGGAGGAATTCGAGGCCATGTAGAGGGCATTCCATGATTTTATGGTTTGTCTCTCTCCAAAATTAGGGATTTCTCCAAAATACCCCCATGTATGGCACTTCTTTTGAATTTTGGGGGTTAGCAATGGTAAATAGCCACTTGGGCTGCAGGATGGGCCATCAAATAAGGCCTTATCCCATTTGAACTTGGTTTGGGTGCACTTGACCTAAAGGGGTCAATTTGGGTTAAGTTCATTTGAGTTGAACCTAGGTCAAATTGGACAATGTCGCTGAGCCACATTGATGATCTTTAGTCTATGGACACCATCCAAGGTGAATCATGGCTTGGTGTTGCCAATTTAGGGTCATTTGACCTAATTAGGTCAAATTGGGCAAAGTGGGCCCAATGGTGATTTTGGCCTAATCCATGGACTTAGTTTAACATAATGAGTTATTAGTGACTCATTGACCTCCCTTAGGGGTTAGGAAGACTTGGGTGAGGTCACATTGGCTATTTGAAAGCTAATTGGCCCTAAATATGATGGTTTGACCTATTTAGGGTTAGAGTTGACTTTGGTCAACTTGACCCTTTTGGTTGAACTTATTGGGTTGATTTGGGTATATTGACCTCCGTTAAGGGTTAGGAGAGTTTGGGTGAGGCAAATTTGATCATATAGGAGCTTATTGACCCTAAATAGAGAGGTTTGACACATTTGGTCATATAGGAGCTTATAACATCCCTTTTGGTTTGATCCAATTTGGTTGACCCCAATGAGTCCATTATGACCTATTAGTCTCCTTGAAGAGTTATGAGAGTCATGGTGATGTTATATTGACATATTGAAGCTCATTTGGTTAACCCTAGGCTAGGTGACCTAAAATTGTTAAATGCAGACCAAGGTAAACCTAGCCTTGTTCCATGACACATGCCATGACAATATCCTCTTGGGGGACTAGTTGTTCTAGGGATGTTATAATATGACTACTAGCAAAGATGAAGTGTAGTGAATATCTTATTTGGAACCTTAGAGAGTGATAAGTGATGACGGGTATAGAAGTATTTGGTCACTAAGAAAAGGATGTCTTGGAATTCAAGAACATCAAGGCTCCCGTGAAAGAATCTTAATCCACCTTAAGATTACAAAGCAACTAGAGAGGAAGCGGGTCTTTTAAAATTGGTAGCTACCAATAAAATTAAATATCTTGAAAAAGGGAGGTTCGAGATGTCATCCCATCATACCGCCTAGTACCGATGCGAGCCCTTCGCCGGGTAGACCTCGGGAAGTCCAAGATTCACCCAAAACATAAAAGTTTACCTAACGAGTATAAAAGATTAGATTGATTAGGGAAAGTGAATGAGTCCTATGTACACACACATTTTTGGTGAATGGTAGTTCATAGAGTTGAAGGGAAAGTCAGTCCTTGGAGTCGTAGCCTCGGTGTTCAAAAAGGACCGGTTAGTCCTAAGAGTAATAGACTCGGTGAATATGTAATAGTGGTTGGTTAGCCTAATGAGCTGGAGTCTCAGATGAAAAAGATGATACATAAGTGCATATGCATAGAATGTGGTGGGTCTTCGGTACTAGCCCAGTCTACACACTGATGGAAGTACGATGATTCAGCAAGTGGTTGGTGTTTAGAGGGTCAGGTTGTTTTACTACGTGACTGAAAGGTCACATTCCCTAATAACCCTACACTTTGCCTTATAGAAGGTCTGGTTCTGATGGATCCAGCAAGAGTACGCATGAGCTCATTAGTACCGAAGACATGTGCCATAGCGTACATTAGGGTCTAGGTCTGGTAGTTTGTTATACCCAACAAGGTGAGGAGACGCCCGCTCCTCTACCACCAATTGATCACGATGGGGGGTGCCCGGGAGGTTAGTTACCTCTAAAAAGTGGGAACTGAAAGGTCTGTACGTACAAAGTCGAGTGCGTTGGTTGCATATGTGTGAAGTCATAGCATAATCATTGCACTACATAGCATACACATCATTGCATACAACAAAATACTCACCATATAAACTAGCATGAACTCTTTTATATGATGGGTTTATTATGTTAGAATGACCCTTAACTTATATATTTGTATGGGAAATTATATAAGTTATGTTATTTCTATGCTGGTATTTATATGCTTCTCTCTTTACTTACTGCTATTTTATTTACTTACTTGTAGAATACAATAGAATAGTTAAAGTAGGCACCTATACCTTCATTTGCATACTTTTACATATTACTTGCTAGCTAGGACCACCATCACCTGCTTGATTACATTCTGGTTGATGTCCTTCCTCTATCCATCTTCCCACCTGGTGCCTAAGAGTCATCGGGTGAGGGGATGGGGAAATCGTGTAGTCTTTTTAACTAACAGTCGGATGTGGCATAACAAACAGGAGCAGTAGAACCAGCACACCAGGAGGGACTAGCGTGATGAGGTGATTCACCCACAGTTAGCACCTACAACAGCTGATGTCGCGACCCCTCCACCACTACTTGATGATGATCCGGTCGCTGAAGCGCAACGACATAAAGATTTTTGGTGCCATGTTAACGCTAACGAAAGACTGCATTACAACCTCCGCCCGCGGCATGCTAAGCCCACTTGAAGGCCTATTTTATTTAATTATTATGCTTTGTTATTTTATATTTATGAATATAAAATTATTCCATGTTTGGGTAATAATTTTATATTCGTATAAGCATTTATCTATTTTATTTTGTGCACTTAAACAATATTTGGTGTGTATTTAACCGCTCGGATGGCAGAGATTACATCTCCATCTTGAACGGTTATGAGTTGTTTGTAACTCCTGTTTAAGCAGGCTTGTTTTGAGGATTATGGTAAGAAAGATTTAAACCTAAAATCCTCCCTTGAGAATTTCGGCCATGATGGGTTCCCCATTTCCGCCGCCCCCCCATGTGGTGTGAAGCCATCTCTTGCTCCCTCCATCCCCCTTCGGTGCGACTCCGGCGAGGATTACTTCAGTGCGACTCCAAGGAAGAAGGTTGCAGCCCCATTTGGTGTGACGCCGGTGGATCCGTGGAGAGAGTGATTCTCCCACACATACCTTGTGCGATTGCTAGATCCGGGTTAGGTAACATCTCCCTGTCTTTGTGAGTTCTTGCTTTAGATTTGTGGAGGTTTAGCATCCGTTTTATCCGCGATTTGTAAATACTCCGTTGCAATTTTCTGAAATCGATTTCATTGTTATCGAACTCTTTATTTCCGGATCGGGTAGGTCCAATTTGCTTGAGCAGATCTCGGCCTCTAGCCTTGGTTTTTCTCTCCAATAGGATTGGCAACATTTGCATTAACTTTTGGGAATAATACGACTCCTTTCCAATCATTATTTTAGTGTCGATCATTCCTCCTTTGTGATGTATGTGCTGCGTTAGATGCTAACGTATTGCGATGATAGATGCTTGTGTAGGTGCGGTAGATCTATGTGTGAAAGGCGTAGTGAGGCGATTTGTTCGTGTCATTCTCTAAAATCATGGACAACCCTACATCAACAGCAACCACCATAGTGAGTGTGTAGTGACTTTAGTTTTTCTTCTGCGGGCATTTGTAGTGAGAATTTGATGTACCAGGCTTAAGCCCTTTTATTTATTTGTACTCTAGTTTATCTCAACTGTGGATTATCAATTTCCTTCTATATATATTTATGGCATGTGGTGATTTCTGTGGACTTTGTCTTTAATTCCTTCTATTACTCTATGAATCCTGGTTTGCCTGGATGTTTGAATTACTGGCAGAATCGACGTCTTGTAGCGGCGACCAGCCTGTGTGTTGGTGTCACCGCAAGGTGGCGGTTATGGGCATAAGACCCAGAAATAAAAAAAAGGGGGGGGGGGGGGGGGGGTCTTACACCAGCTTACACTTTAGATGAAAATGATATACCTTGTATGGACAATAATTCTCTTAATAAAAAATTCAAGGTACTTGAGAAGGAGCTTCTTATTTCAAAAGAGAGGAATAAAAATTTTCTTTAGAAAATTCAACTTTAAAAGGTGAGTGCGCTTTGTGCAAAAATTATAAAATTGAAATTAATGAGATAGATGAAACTAAAATTTGAAGAATTAAGAAATAAAGGACTAACTAAAGATGTGAGCATGGACTTTATTTTAGGCCTACCCACCACTTTGCGCCGTCTTGATTCTATTCTCATAGTTGTGGATAGGTTCTCAAAAATATCATATTTTATTCCATGCACTAGGAGCAATGATGCGTCTCACGTAGCAAAATTATATTTTAAAGAGGTCGTTAGCCATCGCGGAGTGCCGAAGACAATTGTCTCGGATAGGGATGTAAAATTCACTAGCTACTTTTGGAAGACTTTATGGATGTTAATGGGAACGAAGTTACTATTCTCCGCTGCTTATCACCCGCAAACCGATGGGCAAACGGAGGTGGTCAATCGGAGTTTGGGGAACCTCCTTCGGTGTCTTGTGAGTGATCACAAAGGCACGTGGGATCTACTGCTGCCCCATGCCCAATTAGTGTACAATAACTCTAAGAATAGGTCCACGGGTATGTCATCTAATGAGATTGTTCACGGGTATAAGGCTCTGGTGCCTCTTGACTTGGTTCCGTTACCACCAACATATAAAATAAGTCAATTTGCACAATCCTTCGCCCAACACATTCATGATCTACATGCACGTATACGGGCTACCTTGACTTCTCAATATGAGTCCTATCAAGCGCACACCAATATACATAGGAGAGTGTCACACTTTAAAGTTCGCGATCTCGTTTTAGTCTGATTAGTTCCGGAGCGACTGCCATCTGGCACCATTACAAAGTTAGCACCAAAGCGCGCCGACCCTTTTCAGATTATAAAGAAACTAGGTGACAATGCTTTCGTTTTGGATTTGCCTGCGGATTGGGGTATCTCCCCCATTTTTAATGTCTCGGATTTGACCTTGTTTGTTTCGCCTCCACATGAGTTGTCTTCTTTGTCGTCTTCTCCCTCCACTAAAATTTCTAATGGGTTGGGGAGTGGTAGTTCGGATGATCTCTCTCTTTCGGTCCCCACAGGTATATCATCGGATGGTGAGTTGCATTCTTTTATTCCTACTGCTGAGATGTTTCCTAGGTTTCCCAAGACATTTCTCACTCCAGATACGATACTTGCTGCTGAGCCACTTGCGACTACTGATGGAGATAACTACCGCTTCCTCATCCATTGGCGTGACCGCCCCACTTCAGACGACTCATGGGTACTCGAGATAGAGCTTCGACGCTTGGATGCCGACCTTCTCCACCGCTATCTATCGGACCACGCATCGGAGATACGTGATCTTTAGCAGGGGAGGATTGATGCCGCGACCCCTCCACCACTACTTGATGATGATCCGGTCGCCAAAGCGCAACGACATAAAGATTTTTGGTGCCATGTTAACGCTAACGGAAGACAGCGTTACAACCTCCGCCCGCGGCGTGCTAAGCCCACTTGAAGGCCTATTTTATTTAATTATTATGCTTTGTTATTTTATATTTATGAATATAAAATTATTCCATGTTTAGGTAATAATTTTATATTCGTATAAGCATTTATCTATTTTATTTCCTGCACTTAAACAATATTTGGTGTGTATTTGTAACATCCCCATAACAGCTAGACCCCTAAGTTGGTTTTGTCATGACTAGGCCATGACAAAACCATAGGAAGAGCTCAAGACCTTGTGAACATAGGTGAGAAGGAGAAAACCCAAGTGGTCTGCAAATAGCAATTTTCAGATACCAAGCCTAGGGTTGGACTTTAGGACCCCACCTTGAACCTTGACCCCACAATATCAACCCTAACCCATTAGAAGTCTCGTTAAAGCACCAGTGACCCATTGGGGTCAACCTAAGAGGCCAATTTGACTAAAGTCAACCTTAACCCTAAATTGGTCAAACTAGCTCAATTAAGGTCAATTGTCCCCCACCATGCCAAATTGACCATGCCCCTACCCTTGTATGGGTACTAGGATCCTAATGGACCAAAAATCCCCGTCATGGGGCCTCCAATTTGACCAATTTGACCTAAACCCTAAATTGGTCAAAGTGCCCTAATAAGGGGCAATTCACCCTCACCTTGTCAAATTGACCCTACCCAGACCTTCCTAACCTTTAAGGGAAGTCAATGGAGACAAATCCACTCTTTGGTGTCAACCCAATTGGTCAATTAGACCAAAGTCAAACTCAAGCTTAATTTAGGTCAACATACCCCAATTTAACCTAATCTAGCCCAATCCACTTGGGCTAGACCCAATTAAGGTGGTCCTCCACCTAATGGGGATTGAATGCTGCTGAGGTGGCCATTCAATTTGGAGAGAGTTGGCTAGGAGAGATAAATTGGGAGTTTCCCCCAATTTGAAGAGAGAGAAAGTGGCCATTAAAGGAGGATTAATGGCATTCAAGGCAAATTGATCCCTCATTCATCTCCCCTCACCCTCCATTCATCTCCTCAAGCTGTTACAAGAAGCTTAAGGGGTTTTCCAGCCCTCAAGATGGCTGAATTAAATGGATTTCACCATGGCCAACAATTAGGTTTGATGGCCATTAGTGGTTTTCAAGGTTGTAACCTCCCCCTCTCCTAATTGATCCCTTTAAAAGCTTCAGAGGACTGAGAGGAGTGGTTTTTCCCCTTTACTTGGAGAAATCGAGCATCGGGAGCAGGAATCCCCATGGCGCCAAAAGCTCCAGGTCGGCCATGGCCAACAAGAAACTGGCAAGGAACCAAGCACCCACACAAGTCCGATCCTCTTCTCCTCCATTAATGCTAGATCTTTTCATATTTCGGGGCTTGATCCGTGCACAATAGGGCTCGAATTTGGGTTTCTGAAAGAGTACGTTACATACTCTTTTTCCCTCCTCTAAATATTAGATCCGACCACCTCCGGCCGGCCAACCACCCCCTATCGCCGGCCACCACCTCAACGAAGGTGGTGGTGGCATTGGCCGGCTGGAAAGAGGCGTAGGTGGCTGGGAAATCACCCGGCAAAGAGGCCCAGGACGGGTTGTCGCGAGCCATCCAACGACTGGGGACGAAGACGGAGAGCTGTCAGATCTGTTTATTATTGTTTATATTTATTTCAAGATAATTCGTCGAACGAAATAATTCGTCGAACGGGTGTTGGTCTACTTTAGTCGAGCACTATTTTAATAATATTAGTCGAACGCAGATGTTTAAGAAATTAGTCGAACGCAGCTTGTTCAGATTTTGTCGAACGCAGAATTGATCTGCTTTCGTCGTACGCAGTTTGCTCTGCTTTCGTCGAGCGCGGTTTAAATTTCATCGAACTCAGAAACAGTTATTTAATTAATTGTTTACAAGATTTCTGTCATATATTTTGCTGTACTTAGATTTAATTATTAAAAATACTTAGTCCCCTCTACAGAAAAGGTGGTCAACACAAAAGTTGTAGCCCTTAGGGTCTACTTTATTTTAAAATTGATTTCACCCCAAAAGGAGTTATGTAGCTCCTTGTAGGTTCATTTTAGTGGGGCTGGTCCCTAGTGTAGGACAGCTGTTGGATCGGTCGACGCCCTTAGAGGGGGGTGAATAAGGGTTCTCAAAAACTTTAGATTTTATTTAGAAAAACTTTGGAATATTGCAATATTAAAACAAGAAGTCAAGTAAAACAAAAAGAGAGACAAGTTTTATTGATATTAAATGAGTTTTACAAAACTTGATCTCAATGGCGCTAGAGATCGGAGGCGAATAATAAAAACTCTTTTCGTTTTCTATCCCGACATGCTTCCCCACGAACTGGTGGCCCTAGCCTTATCCTCCCCGGATTCGGCCTCAAGACGCTCTAGCCAATCCTTCCCCGGATGTGGCCTCGAGCACCCCCTAGACCTAGCCTAGATCTAGTCGCCAACACGAGGCGAATTTCAGCCATAAGACCTACCCCAGACCTAGTCGCCAACAAGAGGCGATTTCACTAACTGTTTATAAGAAAAGAAATGAAATGAAAAGACAATAATATAAAACTCCCTCTATGTGGATCTCTTGGAGAAGTAGACGAAGACGCGGAGTATGATCGTAGTCGATGCGGTCTTTCGTCATGATGATGACGCGTGTTGAAATCTTCTCCACGGATCTCCTTATGGCTTTATGGATTTGTGGGAGTATCTCTCCGAACTCTCCTCTCTATGATGTGGCACGAGGCTCTAGAATTTGGGAACTCTAGAGGATGAAAAAGACGGAGCCAAATTGTCCATTTAATAGCCTTAGCGCTACCGCCGACGCTAGACCGGATTAGGAAAGATTTTGCGCGGCAGGATCTCCCATCCGCGGCAATGTTTTGCTCTATGCCTTTTGTGCGCCACGCTACCGCCAGCGCTATCCGCTACCGCCATGCGTTAGTGCCTTCTATAACAGCTCCCAGAATTGCGCTCTTCATCGCTAGCGCCCGGCGCTAGGTGCTACCGCCGGCGCTAGTGAGCCTGTTCGAATTTTGGTCTCAATTTTGGGGGCAGTCATCATGAGTACTCCTTGAATCATATGGACTATGTTAACCTGCACACATAAACACACAAGATCAAATACACATATGATTTGTTATTCTCAAACCTAGGAGATGCGGAAGACCATGTTCCAACAAACTCCCCCTTTTGATAATAACAAATCCATTAATGATAAATCAGAGCATTAATATATAAGCATGATGAAATCCTACTTGTGTGTGTGTGAGAGTGATGACTTAGGATAATAATCGATTCTAGCATGTTAGAATTGCTCCCCCTAAATACATGCTCCCCCTATGTGAATGCTCCCCTAAATTGTATGCTATCAACTTAATTAGTCATGTGAGTTTTGTATTTTGATAGCGGTTTATATTTATCATATTAGTTCTCCCCCTTTTGTTATTAGCAAAAGTGGGTTAGGAGGCACCACATAAATGATTGATAATAGCATGATCGAGCTTCTTGGTGAGAAAGGAATGAGAAGGCTATTTAGAATACTTTTTTAAATAGATGAGAGTTTTTAGCTTATTTTATCCCTTTTATATAAGAGTTGTAAAAAAAAATATCAGAGTTTTTCCAAAAATAACTAATTTTATAGTAACAAATATAAATTATACCAAGCAAGTCAAGTACTTTGTTGAATAGAAAGACATTGTTAAAATACAAGACATGTAAGTAAGCATGAAAGCGAAAGGTAAAACGTTATATGGTTATGATGCAGAAGACTTGTAGAAATACGCAAAACATCGTATTTGTAATCAATTATGATCCATAAAAAAGATATATGAGTTAAAGTTCACAAAAGATGATGTTTTTGTAAATCATTTTTTAATTAGATCTTTAAATTTGATAATAAACAAGCATGAAATAATGTTTATCAAAAAGAGATTACGACAATGTTACTTTAATTCATAATTTCAAAAACATACAAAACATTGTAGAACACATGCTAGGTTATCTAGTGCATTTCATAAATAAAAAGTACTATATAATTAGCATTAGGATCCAATGCTCATGAGAAGAAGTGTTATGGAAGATAATGATGTGCACAAAAGTGTTTTTTTGAGTAATGTAAAAAAATGTTTTAATCAAAAATACAAGATATATGTAAAGTACGAGCACAATAAAACACAAATAAGATTACTTCCACACACTTTAATGCACAATAAAAAGTACAACTACCAAGGTGCTCTGCACACACAATGCTCATCAAGACTTATCAGGGTGCAAAGTAGTGCTTGGGGGATCACATATTTAAATTTAAGATTGAAACTAGTGATCCGGTGTACTTAAGAGTAAGTGGTTTTTCTTATTTTTGAAAGAAGGATTTGATTTGCCCAAGACACTTTACTATTCTTTCCAAGGTGCTCAACCTCACAATGCTTATTAAGACTTATCAGGAGGTTCAAGTAGTGGATGGTGGAGTTATCTTTGTCATTTATTTTATAATTTTGTTTTGTACAAAGTTCTCCGAATACACTTGTTTTGCAAATCAATAGATTTTATGAAAAACATAACCACTTTTCTTAATTTTTAAGAGTGCAAAATAAGGAGTGTAGGTAAGATACTTGTGCAATTTTAATCCATTGTACTAATACAAAACATACACAAGAATTCTTAGATTAAATACATATGTAGACAATGCCAAAAAAAAGGTGAGTGAATAAATATCATTATCAAACATAAAACATTTCTCATACTTAGAGGCATGCTAAGCTTGATCCTACACAACTTTTAAACTATAATTGATGCACATTTGAATAGATATATCAAAGCATGAAGAAAGACAATGTCCAAAGTAGTTTGAAAAGATAAATTGCAACATTGTAGAATTTCTAAATAATAGATTAAATCATGCTTGATTTTTCACAAAAATCATACAGTTTTTTTTATAGTTGTAAAGTTTTATATTTTTGTATTTTATTTTAGCAAAGAAAAGCATATTTTTGTAATTTTTATATTTGATTTTTGCATAAAGATGAACTTTAAACAAAGGAAACAACACAAGCGAAAAAGAAAAACATATTTTTTGTAATTTAGTTTTTGTAGTTTTGTATTTGATTTTTCAAAAAATAAAGAAACACAGAAGTGCAAAACTAAGTAAAAAATATAGATTAATATATTTTTAGAAATTTTTCGAAATTTAAAAAATACAGAAAAATGAACATGGACGCTAGCGCCTGTGGTAGCGCTAGCGCGGGAAACAGTGAATGATTTTTTGTGATTTTGAAAATTTTAATTATTGATTTTGATTAAGTGTCCCAATAGCAGTTCCATGCAGAAATATCAGATTTTTAGGAGATGTTTAGATAGTGCAAATTGCATGAAACATTAGCGATTTAGTATTTGACTTGACAACGCATGATGTATATTTTCTTATATTTTCATTTTCATTTTTCTAAGACTCATATTTATCAATATAATGTAAATTGAAATTGATAGGAAATGTAAGCACAAGATATCACGTTTGAATAAGCCAAATGATATATGTTCTAATGATTAATTCATAAACTATGTGTTTGATGGAATTTTTGTATTCTATTATGATTTCAAATCACATAACATCATAAATGTTGTACCTAGCATAGATACACAAGCATAAACCAAAAAGTGATGCTAGGATGATGAGTTTGGATGCGGATTAATCATGCATTTTGTGAAAAATATTTTTCTTCATTACAAGGGATAACATAATCAACAAAACAAGATCAACACATTTCACATTTTAATCTTTAGCCTAAACCCTTTAATAAACCATTTAAATACATTAAAATATTATCATTAGTCTTGGCAATAATTTCAATTTACAATTCATAATTCAAGACATTTAAGAGGTAATGGATTTAGAAGGTAAAAATAAAAAGGATAAGTAGATCACTAAGAAGAATGAAATGACTTTAATTCACTTTTATTGATTCATTTATGAATTATGGTTTATGAAAGTCATATCACAAGATATATACAGTGATCATATCATGTTAGTTTTATAAAAGAAAATAAACAAAATGAAAGTTTAAGCATATCATGAAGTAGAGAAGTGATATTTCATTTTTAGTTGGTTTCTACTTCACGCAAATGATGGGGTACTAATGAATGAGAGATTTAGGTATCCAAAGAGGACCGGATGTGACGGTTCCTTTGGGTACCCAAATAAATCGTGTTTGCTTTTGGGGAGATAGTGATGAGTGGACCCTTTCTTTTGACATTAGTGTGTTATTCTTAAGAATGGGTCTCCATTCATACTTTGGTTTAATGTTATTCTTATATGTCAAATTTCCATTGTGATAATCTTTATTTTTAAAATTATGATTGTAGTGATTATTGAAAGTAATTTTTAAAGGAAATTTGTGAAATTTTATGTTTGGAGAAGTTTGATGTTGTGTGTGATAATAATGATTGTACTTTGGAAGTTCATTTTTAATTTGTTGATGTCGTTTATTTCCATTGTTTGATTTATTAACCTTTTGAGAAATTATATTCATCTTGCTTTTAGATATATTTTGAAATTGTGGATATATGTTTTGTGAATTTTTCTTTATGATTTCCTTAAGCAAGTGGATTTTGGCATTTAATTCATCATTCTTAGTATTTAAATTATGTCTAGCTTTATTATAATTGATTGTGCTATTTTTAAGAGTTGTAACAATTGATTCAATATGTTTTTCATATTCATCCCTATATTCATCAAAAGTTTCGTCCATCTCTTTAATTTCTATTTCGTAGTCCTTACACTTAGCACAATCAATCTTTAACGATGAATTTTCTAAGCATAATTTTTCATTATGTTCTTTTATACACATCAATTCTTTTTCAAGTTCTTTGAATTTTTCCTTAATATTATTACAATCAAAACAAGGTTTTATATTTTTGAGTAAAAGACAAGATGGTGTAGGCACATCACAATTTGAATTTGAGTTAACATTATCTTTTAGTCTCTTATTTTCTAAATGTAAATGTTTAATAGTGATTTTCAATTTCTTGATCTTACGTTTAGCAGTTTTTGGTATATTGAAACTAGAAATGGAAGTTATCACACAAGAAGAAGATTTAGTCTTCCTTACAGCGTTATTGGAGGAGGTAGATTGTGTACATGAAATTCCTTCATCATCTTTTAGTTCTTCCTCCATTATAGATGGATCTATATCTTCTCTTTCTCTTGGTGTATTGTTCTCCTTTTCTATTTCAATATTCTCCATGGCTTCGCTCCGAGAGAGATCTTCTTGAATGATAGTGGATGCTTGGACATTTTTATCTTCCTGTGTTTGTTCCATACCCGCGAGAGGAAGATCATACATTTCTTCAAGAAATTTCCATACTTTGTATGCACTAGAAAAATAGTATATTAATTTGAAAATTTCATTTGAAAGACCACAAAATAAATAGTGTTTAGCTTTTGCATTTAACTGAAGTTCTTTTTTATTTGATTCATTTGCAGGTCTAGTTATGGCTAAATTCCATACTTAGATATCTAAAGTTTTAATAAATTTTTCAATTAAAATTTTTCATCCTTTATAATTTGATCCTTCCAATAAAGGTGGTGCAAGAGATTTTACTTCTTCTTCAAAATTACCCCCACTGATAGAAGTGAGATCATGAGACGCCATTATTCTCGGTTGTTAAGCCGATTTGGAATAACCTGGCTTTGATACCACTTGTTGGATCGGTCGACGCCCTTAGAGGGGGGGGGGGGGGTGAATAAGGGTTTTCAAAAACTGTAGATTTTATTTAGAAAAACTTTGGAATATTGCAATATTAAAACAAGAAGTCAAGTAAAACAAAAAGAGAGACAAGCTTTATTGATATTAAATGAGTTTTACAAAACTTGATCTTAATGGCGCTAGAGATCGGAGGCGAATAATAAAAGCTTTTTTCATTTTCTATCCCGACTCGCTTCCCCACAAACCGGTGGCCCTAGCCTTATCCTCCCCGAATTCGGCCTCAATCCGCTCTAGCCAATCCTTCACCGGATGTGGCCTCGAGCACCCCCTAGACCTAGTCTAGATATAGTCCCCAACACGAGGTGAATTTTAGCCCTAAGTCCTACCCCAGACCTAGTCGCCAACACGAGGCGATTTTACTAACCGTTTACAAGAAAAGAAATGAAATGAAAAGACAATAATATAAAACTCCCTCTATGTGGATCTCTTGGAGAAGTAGATGAAGACGCAGAGTATGATCGTAGTCGATGCAGTCTTTCATCACGATGATGACGCGTGTTGAAATCTTCTCCACGGATCTCCTTATGGCTTTTTGGATTTGTGGGAGTATCTCTCCAAACTCTCCTCTCTATGCTATGGCACGAGGCTCTGGAATTTGGGAACTCTAGAGGATGAAAAAGACGGAGCCAAAGTGTCCATTTTATAGCCTTAGCGCTAACGCCTGCTCAAGCGCTACCGCTGGCTCTAGCCCGGATTAGGAAATATTTTGCGCGACAGGATCTCCCATCTGCGACAATGTTTTGCTCTATGCCTTTTGTGCGCCACGCTACCGCCAGCATTATCCGCTACCGCCATGCGTTAGCGCCTTCTATAATAGCTCCCGGAATTGAGCTCTTCATCGCTAGCGCCCGGCGCTGGGTGCTACCGCCGGCGCTAGTGAGCCTATTCGAATTTTGGTCTTAATATTGGGGGCAGTCATCATGAGTACTCCTTGAGTCATATGGACTATGTTAACCTGCACACTTAAACACACAAGATCAAATACACATAGGATATGTTATTTTCAAACCTAGGAGATGCGGAAGACTATGTTCCAATAAACTCCCCCTTTTGATAATAACAAATCCATTAATGATAAATCAGGGCATTAATATATAAGCATGATGAAATCCTACTTGTGTGTGTGTGAGAGTGATGACTTAGGATAATAATCGATTCTAGCATGTTAGAATTGCTCCCCCTAAATACATGCTCCCCCTATGTGAATGCTCCCCTAAACTGTATGCTATCAACTTAATTAGTCATGTGAGTTTTGTATTTTGATAGCGGTTTATATTTATCATATTAGTTCTCCCCCTTTTGTTATTAGCAAAAGTAGGTTAGGAGGCACCACATAAATGATTGATAATAGCATGATCGAGCTTCTTGGTGAGAAGGGAATGAGAAGGCTGTTTAGAATACTTTTTTAAATAGATGAGAGTTTTTAGCTTATTTTATCCCTTTTATATAAGAGTTGTAAAAAAAAAATCAGAGTTTTACCAAAAATAACTAATTTTATAGTAACCAATATAAATTGTACCAAGCAAGTCAAGTACTTTGTTGAATTGAAAGACATTATTAAAATACAAGACATGTAAGTAAGCATGAAAGCGTAAGGTAAAACGTTATATGGTTATGATGCGGAAGACTTGTAGAAATACAGAAAACATCGTATTTGTAATCAATTATGATCCATAAAAAAAGATATATGAGTTAAAGTTCACAAGAGATGATGTTTTTGTAAATCATTTTTTAGTTAGATCTTTAAATTTGATAATAACCAAGAATGAAATAATGTTTATCAAAAAGAGATTACCACAATGTTACTTTAATTCATAATTTCAAAAACATACAAAACATTGTAGAACACTTGCTAGGTTATCTAGTGCATTTCATAAATAAAAAGTAATATAGAATTAGCATTAGGATCCAATTCTCATGAGAAGAAGTGTTATGGAAGATAATGATGTGCACAAAAGTGTATTTTTGAGTAATGTAAACAAATGTTTTAATCAAAAATACAAGATATATGTAAAGTACGAGCACAATAAAACAAAAATAAGATTACTTCCACACACTTTAATGCACAATAAAAAGTACAACTACCAAGGTGCTCTACACACACAATGCTCATCAAGACTTATCAGGGTGCAAAGTTGTGCTTGGGGGATCACATATTTAAATTTAAGATTGAAACTAGTGATCCGGTGTACTTAAGAGTATGTGGTTTTTCTTATTTTTGAAAGAAGGATTTGATTTGCACAAGACACTTTACTATTCTTTCCAAGGTGCTAAACCTCACAATGCTTATTAAGACTTATCAGGAGGTTCAAGTAGTGCTTGGTGGAGTTATCTTTGTCATTTATTTTATAATTTTGTTTTGTACAAAGTTCTCTGAATACACTTGTTTTGCAAATCAATAGATTTTATGAAAAACATAACTACTTTTCTTAATTTTTAAGAGTGCAAAATAAGGAGTGTAGGTAAGATACTTGTGCAATTTTAATCCATTGTACTAATACAAAACATACACAAGCATTCTTAGATTAAATACATATGTAGACAATGCCAAAAAAAGGTGAGTGAATAAATATCATTATCAAACATAAAACATTTCTCATACTTAGAGGCATGCTAAGCTTGGTCCTACACAACTTTTAAACTATAATTGATGCAAATTTGAATAGATATATCAAAGCATGAAGAAAGACAATGTCCAAAGTAGATTGAAAAGATAAATTGAAACATTGTAGAATTTCTAAATAATAGATTAAATCATGCTTGATTTTTCACAAAAATCATACAGTTTTTTTGATAGTTTTAAAGTTTTATATTTTTGTATTTGATTTTAGCAAAGAAAAGCATATTTTTGTAATTTTTATATTTGATTTTTGCATAAAGATGAACTTTAAACAAAGGAAACAACACAAGCGAAAAAGAAAAACATATTTTTTGTAATTTGGTTTTTGTAGTTTTGTATTTGATTTTTCAAAAAATAAAGAAACACAGAAGTGCAAAACTAAGTAGAAAATATAGATTAATATATTTTTAGAAATTTTTCGAAATTTAAAAAAATACAAAAAAATGAACATGGACGCTAGCGCCTGCGGTAGCGCTAGCGCGGGAAACAGTGAACGATTTTTTGTGATTTTGAATATTTTAATTATTGATTTTGATTAAGTGTCCCAATAGCAGTTCCATGCAGAAATATCAGATTTTTAGGAGATGTTGATAGTGCAAATTGCATGAAACATTAGCGATTTAGTGTATGACTTGACAACGCATGATGTATATTTTCTTATATTTTCATTTTCATTTTTCTAAGACTCATATTTATCAATATAATGTAAATTGAAACTAATAGGAAATGTAAGCATAAGATATCATGTTTGAATAAGCCAAATGATATATGTTCTAATGATTAATCCATAAACTATGTGTTTGATGGAATTTTTGTATTCTATTATGATTTCAAATCACATAACATCATAAATGTTGTACTTAGCATAGATACACAAGCATAAACCAAAAAGTGATGCTAGGATGATGAGTTTGGATGCGGATTAATCATGCATTTTGTGAAAAATATTTTTCTTCATTACAAGTGCTAACATAATCAACAAAACAAGATCAACACATTTCGCATTTTAATCTTTAGCCTAAGCCCTTTAATAAACCATTTAAATACATTAAAATATTATCATTAGTCTTGGCAATAATTTCAATTTACAATTCATAATTCATGACATTTAAGAGGTAATGGATTTAGAAGGTAAAAATAAAAAGGATAAGTAGATCACTAAGCAGAATGATATGACTTTAATTCACTTTTATTGATTCATTTATGAATTATGGTTTATGAAAGTCATATCACAAGATATATAGAGTGATCATATCATGTTAGTTACAACAAAAGAAAATAAACAAAATGAAAGTTTAAGCATATCATGAAGTAGAGAAGTGATATTTCCTTTTTAGTTGGTTTCTACTTCATGCAAATGATGGGATACTAATGAATGAGAGATTTAGGTATCCAAAGAGGACCGGATGTGACGGTTCCTTTGGGTACCCAAATAAATCGTGTTTGCTTTTGGGGAGATAGTGATGAGTAGACCCTTTCTTTTGACATTAGTGCGTTATTCTTAAGAATGGGTCTCCATTCATACTTTGGTTTAATGTTATTCTTATATGTCAAATTTCCATTATTATAATCTTTATTTTTAAAATTATGATTGTAGTGATTATTGAAAGTAATTTTTTAAGGAAATTTGTGAAATTTTATGTTTGGAGAAGTTTGATGTTGTATATGATAATAATGATTGTACTTTGGAAGTTCATTTTTAATTTGTTGATGTCATTTATTTCCATTGTTTGATTTATTAACCTTTTGAGAAATTATATTCATCTTGCTTTTAGATATATTTTGAAATTGTGGATATATGTTTTGTGAATTTTTCTTTATGATTTCCTTAAGCAAGTGGATTTTGGCATTTAATTCATCATTCTTAATTTTTAAATTATGTCTAGCTTTATTATAAGCGATTGTGCTATTTTTAAGAGTTGTAACAATTGATTCAATATGTTTTTCATATTCATCCCTATATTCATCAAATGTTTCGTCCATCTCTTTAATTTCTATTTCGTAGTCCTTACACTTAGCACAATCATTCTTTAACGATGAATTTTCTAAGCATAATTTTTCATTATGTTCTTTTATACACATCAATTCTTTTTCAAGTTCTTTGAATTTTTCCTTAATATTATTACAATCAAAACAAGGTTTTATATTTTTGAGTAAAAGACAAGATGGTGTAGGCACATCATAATTTGAATTTGAGTTAACATTAGCTTTTAGTCTCTTATTTTCTAAATGTAAATTTTTAATAGTGATTTTCAATTTCTTGATCTTACGTTTAGCAGTTTTTAGTATATTGAAACTAGAAATGGAAGTTATCACACAAGAAGAAGATTTAGTCTTCCTTACAGCGCTATTGGAGGAGGTAGATTGTGAACATGAAATTCCTTCGTCATCTTTTAGTTCTTCCTCCATTATAGATGGATCTATATCTTCTCTTTCTCTTGGTGTATTGTTCTCCTTTTTTATTTCAATATTCTCCATGGCTTCGCTCCGAGAGAGATCTTCTTGAATGATAGTGGATGTTTGGACATTTTTCTCTTCCTGTGTTTGTTCCATACCTGCGAGAGGAAGATCATACATTTCTTCAAGAAATTTCCATACTTTGTATGCACTAGAAAAACAGTATATTAATTTGAAAATTTCATTTGAAAGACCCCAAAATAAATATTTTTTAGCTTTTGCAATTAACTGAAGTTCATTTTTATTTGATTCATTTGCAGGTCTAGTTATGGGTAAATTCCATACTTCGATATCTAAAGTTTTAATAAATTTTTCAATTAAAATTTTCCATCCTTTATAATTTGATCCTTCGAATAAAGGTGGTGCAAGAGATTTTCTTCTTCTTCAAAATTACCCCCACTGATAGAAGCGAGATCATGAGACGCCATTATTCCCGGTTGTTAAGCCGATTTGGATTAACCTGGCTTTGATACCACTTGTTGGATCGGTCGGCGCCCTTAGGGGGGGGGGGGTGAATAAGGGTTTTCAAAAACTTTAGATTTTATTTAGAAAAACTTTGGAATATTGCAATATTAAACTAAGAAGTCAAGTAAAACAAAAAGAGAGACAAGCTTTATTGATATTAAATGAGTTTTACAAAACTTGATCTTAATGGCGCTAGAGATCGGAGGCGAATAATAAAAGCTCTTTTCATTTTCTATCCTGACTCGCTTCCCCACGAACCGGTGGCCCTAGCCTTACCCTCCCCGGATTCGGCCTCAAGCTGCTCTAGCCAATCCTTCCCCGGATGTGGCCTCGAGCACCCCCTAGACCTTGCCTAGATCTAGTCGCCAACACGAGGCGAATTTCAGCCCTAAGTCCTACCCCAGACCTAGTCGCCAACACAAGGCGATTTCACTAACCGTTTACAAGAAAAGAAATGAAATGAAAAGACAATAATATAAAACTCCCTCTATGTGGATCTCTTGGAGAAGTAGACGAAGACGCAGAGTATGCTCGTACTCGATGCGGTCTTTCGTCACGATGATGACGCGTGTTGAAATCTTCTCCACGGATCTCCTTATGGCTTTATGGATTTGTGGGAGTATCTTTCCGAACTCTCCTCTCTATGCTGTGGCACGAGGCTAATTTGGGATCTCTATAGGATGAAAAAGACAGAGCCAAAGTGTCCATTTTATAGCCTTAGCGTGACCGCCGGCGCTAGCCCGGATTAGGAAAGATTTTGCGCGGCAGGATCTCCCATCCGCGGTAATGTTTTGCTCTATGCCTTTTGTGCGCCACGCTACCGCCAGTGTTATCCGCTACCGCCAGGCGTTAGCGCCATCTATAATAGCTCCCGGAATTGCGCTCTTCATCGCTAGCGCCCGGCGCTAGGTGCTACCGCCGGCGCTAGTGAGCCTGTTCGAATTTTGGTCTCAATTTTGGGGGCAGTCATCATGAGTACTCCTTGCATCATATGGACTATGTTAACCTGCACACTTAAACACACAAGATCAAATACACATAGGATTTTTTATTCTCAAACCTAGGAGATGCGGAAGACCATGTTCCTACAACAGCCACCAATTCTTGAATAACTTTTGATTGGGAAATGATATGGACTTGAGATTTGAAACATAGTCTACTTATACCTACACACACATCATATCCAAAGATGAGATTTTTAGGAGAAACGTTTTCTAAGGTATTTGAAATAATTTCATAAATCATCTAATAATTAATTAGTGGGTTAGATGACCTCCAATGCCCTCCAAATTTTTGTGGGTGCTCCTTAGCGTTACTGTATGACATTGGTAAAATTATCAGCCCAATTGGGACTGTTTTGTTTGAGTATTTTGTAAACCTAAGTTAGGACAAATAGGGGCAAAGTTAGGATGTAGTGTTTACCTTGGGGTATGGTGGTCAAAACTCATCACCATGAAATGAAACCTTGGTAACTGGTTTAGGATCACCTAAAGAATCCCCATGAGTGGTTTGGGGTGGAGTAGAGGTGGATAAGCCCTAGAATGCTAGTTTTATTCCTGGGTGTGCATTTAGAACCTTGTGAAGGCCATGCGGTCAAAAGTCCCTTGATGGTTATGAAACTTGGTGGATAAGTTTATAGGATGTAAATAGGCACTGGATAATTTTACAAGAATTTTAGGAGCCAATATTCCCTTTGAATTAGGACATAACCCCTTTAGGGAAACTTCTTATAAGAAACATTTACATGCTTAAAATGTCTTGGATGATGATGAGACTTTGGTGGTGCCCTTATAATCATGTCTTAGACCTCTGGTAAGTTTTGTGAATTTTATTAATTGATTTAATCAGTACTTCATTGTTAAGACACCTGTTTTGATTTAAACTTAAGAAAATATTTGAGGGTCCAAAACTCATTGTTAAATTGTGCAAATTGGTGATAGGACCTTCCAGAACATTAGGAAGCTCTGTAAAATTTTATAGAATTTTTGAAGACTTAAATCAGTAGGCTACTTCACAATTCATTTAATTTGAGGTTTTCGTAAAGTATTTAATTTAGTGAGAAAATGATTTCCTTAAATCCTGAAACTTAGTCAGTAGCCTTTTCTGGTGAATACAAGAGCTTGGTAATTTTTCCCATAATTTTAGTGTTGATCTTTTTGGTGGTTCCTTCATAAAACTATGATTTTGGATAGATGATAAATAATTAAATTAGAGGAGAATTTCTTACTGTAAAAATATGATATGTTGTTTCTGATGTTATTTAGTCACCATAGATTTATCATAATTTTTGGAGAGCCATATCATAAGATTTACTTACACTTCATGTTCATTTTCATACTTGGGAGATATTTGGAGAAATTAAAATAAATATTAATAAATTAGGGAAAAATATGATTCTCTGGAAGTAGTCTTATAACATCATGATAGACCTCCAGTAAATAGCTTGGGTCAGTTGGATGAGTATTTGGAGTACCTATAGTTGTGAGCTTCATATAATTAGTGTTGTCTGCGTTTAGTAAAACTGTGAAATTTGAGAATCAAGTGGATCTTTAGGAGGGAATGGGAGGTAAGTGGTTTACCTAGTTTAGTTGAGAAGGTATGATGGTCAACTAGAAGGATTATAGATGGTAAAGGTGTGCTTGGTGAGTTAGAGGTAAGTTGCACTCGGGGTCGACAAAAGATCGTCTTGGAAGTCATAAGTCACTTAGGGTTAATTCAAGAGTAATGACGAGGAGGGTATCCTTACGGGTAGATACCAACAACACTAAGGGTCTTGAGAAAGGGAACTTTGGGGTGTCATCCTATTACAGTTCCTAGTACCGTAGTGAGCCTCTTATAGGGTAATCCTCGGGAAGTCCAAGATTAACCAAAAGTCGTAGAAGTAAGAAGTTGTTACACAAGATTAACTCAATAACGCACACACGCACACCCCGTAGTTACGGGAGGTTAGTTGTTTTGGTTGTACGAGCGGTAGGCTCGGTGGTTGAAGCAGCGGATTAGTTAGTCCGGTGCGCTTGTGACTCAGAAGTGTTTGTTGGTACGGACGGGTCGGTCCGACGAGCCGATGGCTCGGAATGTTATTGGTAATGGGCATGTTAGCCCGGGGAGCCTATGGCTCAGAGATAGGTAGTAGAACATGTTGCATGTGCATGAAGATGTTGGGTCTCTGGTATTGGACGGTCGTTCACACCGACGTGAATACGTTGACTCGGCGAGTGTGGAATTTGCACTTAGCCTTGAAAGTCTGATGCTCTGCGGTTTTGCGTTGAGGCGCACGATAAGTCTGGGTAGGGTAGTGTGAATATCAACATAGAGGTGGGTGAGGCCCAACCCACCGCTTCCGTTTGCCACTACGGGAGTATCCTGGGAGTCTAGCTCACTCCAAAAAGGGGGAACTAAAGGTCTATGTGCATAGAGTCGAAGTGGGTGAGTTGCACTTGTATGAACATAGCATAACTGCATACCTTCCCTGTCATAGCATAAACATTGCATTTCAACCCCTACCCCTATCATATAAGTAGGTTATGGGACTTCCGTTGGAACATTAGCTTTTGATTTGAGTTAGGATCCATCCTTTTTGTTAATAAGTCATCTAATATCTTAGATCGATTAAGAAATCTAAGTAAACATAAATTAAATATGATGCGATCGAATCGGAGAACACACTTAAGCATATAAAGGTTGTCTGCGCTCGACCAATGACTAACGGCGCTCGATAGCCAGAGCTCAACAAATAAGCCAGATAGCCAGAGCTCGACAAATAGCAAGACAGCCAGCGCTCGACAAATCCTCATCAGAACAGCGTTCGACAAATGGCAAAATGCGCTCAACGAATTCAGTCAGAAAAATCTCAGCGGCCAGACAGGGCTCGACAAATTCAACTCAGACTTCTTAGCGGTCTACGAATTCTAAGATAGAGAAAATTGCTCAGCACATCAGATGGCGAGCCCAGCCTCACAAATGTAGAGCTGGGATCGACAAATCTCTTTCTGAATTATTTTAATATTCTTTTCTCTGTCCTTTAACTATTCATCTTAGCCATTGCAGATCAATCAATGCCATTAGCCGTTGCAATTGCTTTAATAAAAAGAAACGGCAGGTTATCCTCTCGAGGAGTCAAAGCATTGATGGAGACCTCAGCTCTTTCCTTCTTCCCAAGAGAAGAATTCAAATTAAGAGTAAAGGTTCTCAGATTATAAAAGGACAGTTACAGAGAAAAGAAAAAAAAAGTACACACAATATAGAACACACGACAGAAAAGAGAAAACTCATTTGTTGTTCTTCAGTACTAACATCTTCCTGCAGATTCAAAACATCCTGAGACAAACCACAAATACTTGCTCAGGATCATCACTGCAAAAGAAGGAAGAAGCAGTTAAAAGGAGAAGCTCTATCCACAAGCTGTCATCAACTCTAATTAGACAAGGGGAGCCTTCTTCAACATCACATTCAGATCCATTCAACTTCAAACCAGGATCTTCAAGAGTCTTCTTATACAGAGAAGAACAGTATAATTTCTGCTTTTATTTTTACTTCCATTACCCCATCCTGTACAGGGTTATAACTCCCTTCAAAAGTTAACTCTCGGTGACTGGGCACCTTTGCAAAAACCTGTAGTTTGGTTAGAGCACCTTATCAATAGCTCACCTGGTGTGAGGGCACCTTATCAACAACCTCATAGTGGATTACTACCAGTGGGTAGAAGAGTAGATGTACCCAGTTGAGGGGAACTACTATACATCTTGTGTCATCTGGATTGCTTGCTTCTTGTTTGTTTTGCTTTGTTTCTTTTGCTGTATTTTATTTATGCACTCTAACTGTTTGTGCTTATTACTACTACTGCAAACATCCTATATATATATTTGTATATATGTCATTTATTTTGAAAGCAAACCTAAATAAGAGTTTTAACAGATAAATAAGAACTAGCCCCTCCTTTCAATTGGTATCAAAGCAGGTTGATTTGTCACACAGGTTAACACCTGAAATCACAAAGATCACCTAGTTATTAAATCTGTTTTTTTTTTCTTTCAAAAATGACACAAGACCTTTTATTTTCAGATCCACTTGTTTGTAATCTAGATAGATTTACTTTATGGCAAGTTAGAATTAAGATATATGCAAATGCCACAGATGAAGAAACTTACAAATCTATTTTGACAGGACCTCCCCTCATATCATCAAAGGCAGTTACGCCTTCCTTACCTAGTTCCACAGGTCTCAAGTCTCCTTCGAGAGCAATGAAAGGGCCTGTTTATGTTGGCGCTGATATATCCTCTTCAAAGAAAACTGCCGAAATAAAATGTGAACCTTCTCCCATCTCTTCAACTAACTATATTTTTTATGCAGAACCATCAAAAAATCTAAGTGAAGAAGAACAGGAAGAAGAACTTAGAGCTAGAGCTTTCTGCATGATGGCCATATGTGGAGGCTCATCTCAGATTCCAGATGCAGAAATCGAATCGGAAAAGCTTGAGGTAACTGAGGCAACTCCAACTTATAATTTTACCTCTACTCAAGATAAAACTAATCATAAATTAACATTTACAGACATAATAAAATATGAAAATAAACCTTTAAAAGAGTTAACAAATATAAATCTTCTAACTCCTGAGAATAATAAACTTCAAGAAAATTTGAAATCATCAGAAGAACAAACTATTTTTCTTAAAAACAAATTTTCTATGGCAAGCACAACCAATGGGAGAAATCTCAAAATGCAGGCCAAAAAGTTTGAACAAATTTCTAAAGAAAAAATAATTAATCATGATCAACAAAAACCTTCAAATTTATATTTTAATGAAATAAAAAGACTAATATATTTCAAATGCTAAACCTTTCAACTCTAGTAAAATTTAAAGAAACTTCCTAATTAATTATTAATAAGTTTCTCACCATTAAACTCCATCCCAATTCATTAACAGCTGTAGCAACTCATATATTAAAATCCTTCTAGAATAATAAAATTAACCAAGTGAGAGAGAAAATGAGAAGCTCAAAACCCCTTTCAATTGGTATCAAAATTTAATCTCTCTAATTACAAAGATTGCTGCAATTAAAAACTTTAACTTCAAGAAATAAGCTGCTGCAATTGAAAATTTTAAAAAGCTGTTTTAAGATTACTAGTCCACTAGTTTTGATCTGGATTAAGGATCCCAACTCAAATAGGGGGAGATTGTTGGAACCTTAGCTTTTGATTTGAGTTAGGATCTATCCTTTTTGTTAATAACTCATCTAATAACTAGATCGATTAAGAAATCTAAGTAAACATAAATTAAATATGATGTGATCGAATCGGAGAACGCACTTAAGCATATAAAAGTTCTCTGCGCTCGACGAATGACTAACGGCGCTCGACAGCCAGAGCTCGACAAATAAGCCAGACAGCCAGAGCTCGACAAATAGCAAGACAGCCAGCGCTCGACAAATCCTCATCAGAACAACGTTCGATAAATGGCAAAATGCGCTCGACGAATTCAGTCAGAAAAATCTCAGCGGCCAGACAGGGCTCGACAAATTCAACTCAGACTTCTCAGCGGTCTACGAATTCCAAGATAGAGAAAATTGCTCAGCACATCAGATGGCGAGCCCAGCCTCACAAATGTAGAGCTGGGATCGACAAATCTCTTTCTGAATTATTTTAATATTCTTTTCTCTGTCCTTTAACTATTCATCTTAGTCGTTGCAGATCAATCAATGCCATTAGCCGTTGCAATTGCTTTAATAAAAAGAAATGGCAGGTTATCCTCTCGAGGAGTCAAAGCATTGATGGAGACCTCAGCTCTTTCCTTCTTCCCAAGAGAAGAATTCAAATTAAGAGTAAAGGTTCTCAGATTATAAAAGGACAGTTACAGAGAAAAGAAAAGAAAAGTACACACAATATAGAACACACGACAGAAAAGAGAAAAATCATTTGTTGTTCTTCAGTACTAACATCTTCCTGCGGATTCAAAACATCCTGAGACACAAACCACAATTACTTGCTCAAGATCATCACTGCAAAAGAAGGAAGAAGCAGTTAAAAGGAGAAGCTCTATCCACAAGCTGTCATCAACTCTAATTAGACAGGGGGAGCCTTCTTCAACATCACATTCAGATCCATTCAACTTCAAACCAGGATCTTCAAGAGTCTTCTTATACAGAGAAGAGCAATATAATTTCTGCTTTTATTTTTACTTCCATTACCCCATCCTGTACAGGGTTATAACTCCCTTCAAAAGTTAACTCTCAGTGATAGGGTACCTTAGCAAAAACCTGCAGTTTGGTTAAAGCACCTTATCAACAGCTCACCTGGTGTGAGGGCACCTTATCAACAACCTCATAGTGGATTCCTACCAGTGGGTAGAAGAGTAGATGTACCCAGTTGAGGGGAACAACTATACATCTTGTGTCATCTGGATTGCTTGCTTCCTGTTTACTTTGCTTTGTTTCTTTTGCTGTATTTTATTTATGCACTCTAACTGTTTGTGCTTATTACTCCTACAGCAAACATCCTATATATATATATTTGTATATATATCATTTATTTTGAAAGCAAACCTAAACAAGAGTTTTAACAGATAAATAAGAACTAGCCCCTCCTTTCAACTTCTTATACGATAGGCCTTGCTAAACCACCCCTTGGTCTATAGGTTTGTATGGGCATTCCTATAAATCAATGGTTACTTTTTGATTGTTATTGTCTTTACTTACTGCAGTTTACTTATTCTTTACCTACTTTTACTATGCTCTTTTACTGCTTCAGTTATATATATACACATGTGTAGTGTAGAAACATTTCCTGTACCACTGTCACCTGATCTTTGATTATACCCCTGTCGGCCTCCGCTTCATCCTTCCCGCTCAGTGCCTAGGAGTCACCGGGGGAGGGGTGGGGGATTGGCTTAGTCTTTTTGACTAACGGTCAGTGGACCTTATAATTTTAGGAGACCGCGGCGACGGAGCAGCACCAGAGGCCGGTGCAGACGGAGGCGGGCCAGTGTAGTGCAGGAGCACAGGTTTTAGGATCAGTGAGTGATTAGGAGTTAGCTTCCGCGAGTGATCTTGTAGTGAGGACATGATGTACTGGGCATGAGCCCTTCCTTCTTCTTATTTATTGTAACCCTTGTTATCTTTTTATTCAGTTATATCATGTGGACATTTTTGTATTTTTCATGTTGATTATGTGGACTTGTCTTCTTTAATGCACTTTTCATTGTGATCGATTTGGCCGGCAGGATCGGCGTTTTGTAGTGGAGAGCTTTCCGAGTGAAGGTGTCACCGCAAAGAGGCGGTTCTGGGCCTAAGACCCGGTTGTTTGAAAGAAAAAAAAGGGGTCTTACAGTATTTAACAGCTCGGATGGCAGAGATTACATCTCCATCTCGAACGGTTATGAGTTGTTTGTAACCCCTATTTAAGGAGGCTTGTTTTGAGGATTATGGTGAGAAAGATTTAAACCTAAAATCCTCCCTTGAGAATTTCGGCCATGATGGGTTTCCCCCATACCGCCGCCCCCCATGTGGTGTGAAGCCATCTCTTGCTCCCTCCATCCCCCTTCGGTGCGACTCCGGCGAGGATTCCTTCGGTGCGACTCCAAGGAAGAAGGTTGCAGCCCCATTCAGTGTGACATCGGTGGATCCGTGGAGAGAGTGATTCTCCCACACATACCATGTGCGATTGCTAGATCCGAGTTGTGTAACATCTCCTTGTCTTTGTGATTTCTTGCTTTAGATTTGTGGAGGTTGAGCATCCATTTTATCCGCGATTTTTAGATACTCCGTTGCAATTTTCTGAAATAGATTTCATTGTTATCGAACTCTTTATTTCCGGATCGGGTAGGTCAAATTTGCTTGAGCGGATCTTGGCCTCTAGCCTTGGTTTTGCTCTCCAAAAGGATTGGCAACCTTTGCGTTAACTTTTGGGAATAATACGACTCCTTTCCGATCGTTATTTTAGAGTCGATCATTCCTCTTTTATGATGTATGTGCTGCGTTAGATGCGAACGTATTGCGATGATAGATGCTTGTGTAGGTGCGGTAGATCTAGGTGTGAAAGGCGTAGTGAGGCGATTTGTTCGTGTCATTCTCTAAAATCACGGACAACCCTACATCAACAGCAGCCACCATTGTGAGTGTGTAGTGACTTTAGTTTTTCTTTTGCGAGCATTTATAGTGAGAATTTGATGTACCAGGCTTAAGCCCTTTTATTTATCTGTACTCTAGTTTATCTCAACTGTGGATTATCAATTTCCTTATATATATATTTATGGCATGTGGTGATTTCTGTGGACTTTGTCTTTAATTCCTTCTATTACTCTATGAATCCTGGTTTGCCTGGATGTTTGAATTACTGGCAGAATTGACGTCTTGTAGTGGCGACCAGCCCGTGAGTTGGTGTCACCGCAAGGTGGCAGTTATCTGCATAAGTCCCAGAAATAAAAAAAAATGGGGTCTTACACCAGCTTGCTCTTTAGATGAAAATGATATACCTTGTATGGACAATAATTCTCTTAATAAAAAATTCAAGGTACTTGAGAAGGATCTTCTTATTTCAAAAGAGAGGAATAAAAATTGTCTTTAGAAAATTCAACTTTAAAAGGTGAGTGCGCTTTGTGCAAAAATTATAAAATTGAAATTAATGAGATAGATGAAACTAACATTTGAAGAATTAAGAAATAATTTCAAAACTCATATTAATTCTCTAACGTCAATCCTCAAAAACAGCACACTCGCATACAATAAAGCTAGACATATTCTCAAGCTTAAGAATAAAGATTTGGTAACGAAAGTCAACATGCTTAAAGAAATTATGGTTAAAAATCACAAAATATAAATCCACAATGTCAAGCAAAAGCCAAGAGTATGTTGAACGTAAATGCTCTTAAAATAGCTAAGCCAAACAAAGGGAGTGAAATACACCAAAAGTTTGTAAATAAAATTCCAAATCAATATCATCAACAAACTCAATCCACTCCCAACTTAAAATTGAATGAACACATATTTACTACAAAGAATCACCATTATAAGAGTTTGTATGTTAAACAATGGAACTCTAACTTGGAAAACAACTTTAACTCACATAAATCATCAATGCATTATTTTCCAAACAATCATCATCACATGAAGACTCAACATAATAAATATAATGAAGAATAAATATCCAATGTATGAATGGTGACCTGTACTTAAGAATGATGCATTAAGTTCAAGTGAAAGGGTCCATTCAACCTTGACTCACCAAAATCCAACACGTTGTATTTGGGTACCCAAAGGAATCGCCACACGTGGCTCCAGTTAGATACCTAAATCTCTTGTCCATTCCACCAATTGCGTGAAGTAAAAATATATTAATCTACTTCACGATGCATCTAACATTTTTTTTGGTTTGTCTTGTCTTTTGTGTTTTTTTTCATTTATTAAGTAAACACGAGAATGGACACTTTATAAATCGTGTAATATGACTTACACATATTAAGCTTTATGACTAATATAAAAAATTGAATGAATTTTAATAGAAGTCATATCCTTACAAGTAGCTAAATTAACTTATTTTCTAGCCTATATCCTTTTAAAATCCATTGCCTATAGTTATCTTATAATATTCTTATAAATTGAACACATAATTTCCTAAGTAATATTATCTTGATTAATGAAATTATTTTCAAAAATGGTTTTTAATGGGTTATTAACAAATCTGAAAGTAACTAGCTACTAAAAATTGCAGGACCTAATGAAAAATAAGCAGGTCATAATCACGAGATTAACCAGAAAGGACGTAAGCATAAAACAAAGATGGCACAAATAGTAAGTCTACCGCAAGGCGATATAAAATTAAAAGCTTATAATGTTGTCCAGACATATCTTAAACATAACAACAAAAATAAAGTACAACTTAATCTTCACTGCCCATGTTGTGATGCGACTCTGCCTCCTCTGAGGTAGTTGCGGAAATGTTTAATTTTTGCATCATTTTCTCCATCATCTTCTTTAGTCCCCTGATTGTCTTGGTTGTCCCCTTGATCTCCTGACCCTTCCCCTGAATCATCTCATATATATCTCATCAGGGATCCCGGAGTGAACTCTCACGTGGTAATGGAGGTCATGAGGTAGAAGGACCGGAGGAGGGGTTGTTGAGATGTCCTCCACCTCGTATGCATGTGGCTGACTATCAGTTGGATAAGCTGTCAAATCAATGGTTGGATACTTAAACACCAGAATCTTCTAGAGTATGCCTCCCAAGGGCAAGGTGTTAACTCGTTGGGGCTCGGGATCCCTCAACCGAAAGGTGTAACCCATTATTGACAAGATCAGATCAGAAACACTAAAATATATACCTGCCAGAAAGTGGTATGTAATCATTGTCAGTTGTGCAGTAACCTTCCTAGTGTCCCCATATTTGAAAATTTAAGAGTGGCGAAGGACATCCTGGATGATGAGGGCATCAGGAGAAAATGTAGAAATGAAAGTAATAAGGTCATGTTCATTGACCTCATTGTGGAGAACTTGATTCATCAATGTCCAATCCCAGGTGGTCCAGAATGACTCCACAATATCGAGCCGATACCTGGTTGTAGGCAAACCATACATACTCTCCACGTTAGCATGGAGAATAGTCATAAGGTGGGCTCTAACATACGACTGAACCCCTCCGTCCAAAGTTGTAAGCTTTGGATCCCTGAGATTATTATAAAACTCCCGAACGAGAATGGACGAGAATGGATCCTCAGAGACTATGAACGGTAGAATATTTGCGTGAGCCAAATAAGTATAAATGTCTGGAAATCTATCCACATCAATCCCAATAGACATAGATATGCTCAATGTAGCACTCTCCACAGCTTGATTGGACTGAGCATATACACAAGAGCGTTTGGAGAAGCTTCATCTAGGGTTGGAGCTGGAGGATGCCATTACCTAAAATAAGAGGAAGAACACCACCAACCAATAATGAGAAAAATCATAAAACTGATTTAGATCGATATCATTGAGCGGTAACTCCATTAACGTTAAGTGGTAGTTGGACGAGGCAATCACCATCTTCCTCTTCTATGCCTCTCCTCAAAATCACTAGGTCCAGCATTTTTATGGTGGAAATCAGAATTTTAGGGACACAATATCGATTCTAACTAAGAAATCTCTATTTTAGTCGTAGATCTATGAAGAAAAGTGAAAACCCTAACTCAAACAACCATGAAATTCAAAAATAAATTAAGATCCACCATGAATCTAGCGGATAAATAAGAACCATCCACTAAACTCTCCGTAAAATTACAAAAAAAATTAAAAAGTGGAGAAAAGAGGTACCTCTGTTCTAGCGAGCGACGGAAGAAGAAACGAGTTAGAGAAAGTCTAGAGCAAAATGAGGAACTGGACTGGGTCAGATAGGTTTAAAGCATACTACCGCGGAGTAGTAACTTATCACCGACGGTAGATAAATTCCATAAAAAGTTTCCTCTTATTTCGTCTGTATCTTTACTGCTGCAATTTTTTAACTCACATCTTCACAAAATCATCATTTAAAAGCAAACATGATGTTACCACTTCTAGACCACTAGAGTTGAATCATATCAATCTCTTTGGTCCAATTAGTACGTATAGTATAGGAGGTAAATGGTATACTTTTGTTCTAATAGATGATTATTCTCGCTTTTGTTGGACCATCTTTCAAGCTTCTAAATTTGATGCTTTTCATGCATTCTCTACCATGTGCACTCGAATCCAAAATGAAATCGAACTAAAAATAATATGCATAAGGTTATATCATGGGGGAGAATTTGAAAATGATAACTTTACAAATTTTTGTAATAATCTAGGAGTTCGGCACGAGTTTTCTGCTCCACACACTCCACAGCAAAATGGAGTAGTGGAAAGGAAAATCAGAACTCTGCAAGAACTTGCGCGCACCATGCTAGCTGAGTACAGCCTACCTAGGTATTTTTGGACTGAGGCGGTAAATACCACATGCTATGTAATGAATCACACCATTCTTCGCCCAATCTTAAAGCGTACTTCATATGATTTATACTTTGACAAGATACCTACTGTGTCCTATTTTAGAGTATTTGGTTGTCCATATTTCATTCTAAACACCAAAAATCAATTAGGAAAATTTGATGAGAGATCTGATATAGGCATCTTCATAGGATACTCTGCCACTAGTCATGCATATAGGATATATAATAAATGAACTTTGGTTGTTGAACAATCGGAACATGTGCACTTTAATGAAAACACTCAAAATCAAATGAAGTTGAAGATGATGATGAGAACCCGATAGGAGAGAAAAGCACTGAAAGAGAGGAAGAAGAAGAAGATGGAATAAAAAATCCTGAAGGGTATAAACCTCCAAGAACATTAAAATTTATGAAACAACATCCACGAGAGTTAGTAATAGGAGAACTTTCACATGGGATAAGAACTCATTCCGCTTTACATGAATCTTTCTCAAACTTATGTTTTATATCTGAAATTGAACCCAAGAATATTTCTGAAGCATTAAATGATAAATCTTGGTTTATTGTAATGAACGACAAACTTAACCAATTTGAGCAGAATAAAGTGTGGACTTTAGTAGAGCATCCTAGTAACCATCTGGTCATAGGATTAAAATGGATTTATAAAAATAAGCTTGATGGTGATTCTAGGATAACAAGGAACAAGGCTAGGTTGGTTGCTCAAGATACTCACAAATAGAGGGAATTGATTTCGAGGAATCTTTAGCACCCATTGCACGTCTTGATTCCATTAGGATGTTTTTGGCATTTGCCATCTTAAAGTGAATTAAATTATGTCAAATGGATGTCAAGTGTGCATTTCTAAATGGATACATTAAAGAAGAGTTGCATGTTAAGCAACCACCCGGTTTCAAGAATAGCGATCATCCAAATCATCTGTTTAATCTAGTGAAAGTCGTATATGTATTAAAATAAGCACCTCGTGCATGGTTCAATCCGCTAACTACTTTTCTTTTAAATCATGGATTTGTGATTGTTAGTGCAGATTCCACGTTATTTGTAAAGCATAATGATCATGATATAATAATCTTACAAATATATGTTGACGATATACTCTTTAGAACCACTAATGAAACTTTGTGTAACGAAATTGTAGAAGTGATGAAAAGTGAATTTGAAATGAGCTTAGTGGGTTAATTGACATATTTACTAGGATTTTAGATTCTTAAAAACTAGATGGGATTTTTACTTGCCAATCTAAATATGTTAAAGATATGCTTAAAAGATTTGACTCTGAGAATTTGAAACACACTACGACTCCAATGAGCGCATCACTCAAATTAGGAAAAGATGAAAGTGGCATCTCGGTGGACCAAATGATTTGTCAAGAAATGATTAGATCACTCTTCTACCATAGTGCGTCTAGACCCGACATTAATTTTGCAGTATGCCTATGCACTCGATATCAAGTGAATCCTAAAGAATCTCACTTTAAAGTCATTAAACATATCTTTAGATATCTTATAGGCACACCCACTGTTGGAACAACCCTATTACTGATTTGGGCTAGGATTACTATGTGTTGACTAGGATTAAGTTGACCCCCATTGTATAGTCTAAGGGTTATAGTTTTAGGCTGATAAGATAGCTAGAACTTAGAATTCCTCTAAGTTTCTGCGTTCGACGAACTCTATACTGGGTTCGATGAACTGCTATCTGCGTTCGATGAATGGCCTTCTCTCTGCGTTCGACGAATGGCGTGCTCAAGTCTCAGCATCTCAGCGGTCGACGATCTTCAGTTCTCAGCGGCTCAGCGGCTCAGAGGTCGACGAATTCTTAGGTTCGACGAACTCTATATTGAGATCGACGAACTCCAGTCTGTGTTCGATGAATCTTTATCAGATGTTCTGTTCGATGAACTCTTCCTTCAGGTCGACGAAATATTATCTCAGCTCGACGAATTTTCTCTCAGATTGTTCAGATCAGTCATTCTATTTTTCTGATCTCAGTTCATCTATCAGATTCAATTCTATTCTTCATTTGGAGTTATTCTTCCAGATAAGACAAATTTTATCCTTCCTTAATTTTATTCTCTTTCCAATTCCTTCTCTCGAGATAAAATAGTTGTTTGGCTTGTTGGAAAAGGATATCATTAATTATGGAAAAGGAAAGGAATTAAGTTTGGCTGAATCAGTGGAAGTTCCAAGAAAAGATTTATTGCAGGTTATTCTATTCCTATTCAGAGAGGTTTTGAAATTCAAATCAGTCGTCTTCTCAAAAAGAAAATAGAATACCAAGACAGACATAGACATACACAGAGATAGAAAATATCAGTGCTTCAATCTAGAGAAAATATTCAGAAAGGAAAAAAAGAAAAGTTTATCTTCCACAAGCAGCATCTCATTCTCTGAGAACATCTTCAAGATCATTCTCTCAGTCTTTCTGCTGCAAGTTTCAAATCTTTTATAGAGAAACAATAATCTGAGGAACATCTGTCTCTCAGATTCACCAGCTTATCAAGGAAGATATTTTGCATTAATGTGAAAGCTCCATCCTCAAGCTGTCAAGAACTTCAATCGAACAGGGGGAGCTTTACACCATCATCCACTAGAGTCTTCTCTCAGATTGTTGACAGAGAAGAACTTCTTAAACTCTTTTATTCCATCTTGTACAGGGTTCTTACTCCCTTCAAAAGTAAACCTCTTGGTGACAGGGCACCTGAACAAAAACCTGTGGTTTGGTTAGAGTACCTGATCAAAAGCTCTTTTGTGTGTGGACACCTGATCAAAAATCCCTTGGTGCAAGGGCACCTGATCAAAAACCTAGTGGAACCTACCAAGTGTGGTAGAAGAGTAGACGTACCCAGATTTATCGGGAACTACTATAAAATCCTTGTGTCTTTGTGCCTGTGAATTTCTGTGTTTTGTTGCTGTGTTGATTTGTTTTTATTTAGCTTTTATAAATCACTCAATATACACACATATATATATATATATCACTAATTTAATTCCGCTATAAAATTAATGGAAAAAGTTTTAATACTCTATTCACCACCCCCCCCAACCCCCGCCCCCCCCCCCCCCCCCCCCACCCCCCCCCCCCCCCCCTCCCCCCCCACCCCCCTCTAGAGTAATATTAAGATCTAAACTCTCCTTCAATTGGTATCAGAGCCAGGTTGATTATATTAATCACCTTCAACTGATATTCAATTGCACTTTCAATTGGTATCAGAGATTGTTGATTTTTACAGGCTAACACCTGAATCATAAAGATCACTTATATCTTAATTTATTTTTAGAGTTTTATTTTCCTAAAAACTCATGGCACAAAAAAAAAGAATATTCTAGCATAAGACCTCCTATGTGCAATCTCAGTAAGTTTGCACTATGGAAGGCAAGGATTAGGTTGTACATGAATTCCATTGATGAGGAAATCTTCTGTGTGATTTTGACAGGACCTCCAGCTCCAACAACAATAACAAGTGCAGAAGCACCAACAAATAACAATGTTGTTCCACCACCTGAGTGGACACAGACACAGAAAAAGCAAAGAAGTGCAGATGCAAAAGCAATGAACATTATAGCACAAACAATGTCTGATGACATTTTCCAGAATGTGGTAGAATGCACCTCTGCAAGAGAAATATGGATATCACTCAACAACATGGTTGAAGGATCAGCTGATGAAAGAAAGGACAGAAGATCCCACCTCATTTCTCATTATGAGAATTTCCAAAAGGGAGAACCTGAAAGTGTAGTTGATATGTATAACAGGCTCAGTCTCATAATTAATGAGCCAAAATCTTTGGACAAAGTGATCTCCATCACTGAGATAAATGATAAGATCCTAATGTGCTTCCCCAGCACATGGGACTCTAGGATCTGGCCAATCAAGGAAGCCAAAAGCCTTAATGAGATCTCAACTGAGAGCTTGTTAGGCAAACTAAAATCCTATGAGCATCTTATTAAAACCAGAGAAGCTGAACAATCTACTTCATCTCCAGCATCCAAGAAGGAGAGAAGCATAGCTTTCCAAGCTGAAGAAGAAGAAAATGCTCCAAGAGATGAGGAGTTCATGAGCCTTCTAGCCAAAAGGTTCTACAAGATGGCCAAGAAGGATTTCAGAAAGAAGGACTCCAGATCAAGGGAAAAGCCAAGGTATGATAAGTCAAATCCTAAAGAAATTTTTTGTTATGGTTGCAGGAAACCTGGATATATTCTGTCAGAATGTCCAGAGAATCAGAAGAAAGAAACGAGAAAAGAGAAAGAAGACAAGAAGCACTCCAGCAAGTCTTCCTCCCACAAGCACAAACACAAGGGAAGAGGATTTGTAGCAGAAACTTGGAGTGAAACTGAATCAGAATCTTCATCAAGTTCTTCTGATGATGAAGAAGAATCAAAAGAAAAGGACCAGTGCTTAATGGCCATATATGACTCAAGCTATGAGTCAGATCTTGCATCTTCATCCAGCTCTTTTGATGATGAGGATAATGAAGAGGAAAATAATTACAGCATGATGGCTATCAATGCCTCAACAAACAACTCAGATGAAGAAGAATTAGGATCAGAAGCTGACAATGACACTGATCAGGTAATTTCTAAATTTGATTTCAATTCAGTTGAATTCAAAGATGAATTCAAAGTTCTGTGCTTAGACTTAATAAAATCTGAGAAAGAAATAATCTCACTCAGAAATAAGCAGCTGAAATGAATAAATTAAGTGAAAAAATTGCTAATCTAAAGAAAGATTTGGCTGCCTCTAGAGAACAAATAATTCTCATTAAGAAGAAACTTTCTGAGGCCAAGAAATTTGAAGAATCCCTAAATGGGAGAAGCATCAAACTGATGGACATTACAAGCACAGTAAATGCCAGATTAAGTGGCAAACTAGGCTTGAGTGCATCATCAAGTGAGCCACCTCTAATTAAGAAGAACATACTCTCTACACCTATACAATTCATTTCTGCTAAAAGCAAAGAGGTTGTAGATGAAAATAAAAACATTTCAAGCAAGGCTGTCAAGAATAAGGGAATTCAGCAGAATTCGTCGAACAGAGCTTGACGAAATCAGATGAATTCATCGAATGGAGATCGACGAACTCTGAAGACAGATTTCCTGTATAGTCATTATTCGAACGGGGGTTGACAAAAGCACATCAATTTGTCGAACGATGATCGACGAACTCAGCCCAGTTCGTCGAACAGAAGATATACAGAAAATTTAAAGAATTCTTTTTCTTCACATACTTACAATCCTTTCACTGAATGGATAATTCCTCCAAGGAGATAACATCCAAAAGTTTATAAGGACCAGCCTGAAATGTCTTTTATTTCAGAGTTCTGTGGTAATACAAAAGGACCCAAGGTAGTCTGGGTCAAAAACAACTAGTTTATTTTTTTTGTGCAGGTACACAGCTATCCAAGCAAGAATGAACAATGTTATTTGGATAGTGGATGTTCAAAGTACATGACAGGAAACAAGGCCAACCTGAACAATTACAAGGCAAAACTTGGATCCAAGGTGATCTTTGGAGACTCCAACTGTGGACAAACCAAAGGCTATGGTAAAATAAAAGTTGGAGCAGTGACCTTCAAGGAAGTAGCTTATGTCAAGGGTCTGAAGCACAACCTCATCAGCATAAGCCAATTATGTGATGAAGATTATCAGGTAACTTTCAATCATTCCTTATGCCTTATTACCAATAACAAAAACATTAATGTGTTATCTGGTATTAGACATGGAAATATTTATTTAGTCAACTTTGACTCTACCAATTCTGATATTTGCTTATTCAATTCTATAAGTAAAACTAATGAATTATGGCATAAAAGGCTTGGACACATTAACCTTAGAACTATATCTAAGCTTTCTAAAGATAATCTTGTTAGAGGACTTCCATCTGGTTCATACAAAGAAGGAAGGACTATGCAGGGCTTGTCAATTAGGTAAGCAAACTAGAAGTAGTTTTAAGTCTTTATCCAAGAGTGATTCACCTAGGATTTTGTACCTACTACATTTGGACCTTTTTGGACCTTCTGCAATACAAAGCTTAGGAGGGAAGCATTAATCTTTAGTGATTGTAGTTGACTTCTCAAGATTCACTTGGGTGTTCTTTCTTAGGAACAAGTCTGACACCTTCAGTGTTCTGACAGACTTTCTCAGGTCCATTAAGATTGAGTACTCCACTGTAGTTGCATTGATCAGAAGTGATCATGGCACTGAGTTTGAGTCTCTTCTGATGAGAGAATTTTGCGGAAAAGAAGGGATCAGGCAGTGTTTCTCTGCTCCTGGAACTCCTCAACAAAATGGGGTAGCAGAAAGGAAAAATAGAACCCTTATTGAATCATCAACTACATTACTTGCTGATGCAAACTTGCCACTCTCTTTTGGGGCAGAGGCAGTGAGCATAGCTAATTACGTGTTGAATAGAAGCCTTATACATAAGCTTAAGGGCAAGACTCCCTATGAATTACTTAAGAATAAAAGGCCCAAGGTTAACTATTTTAAGATATTTGGATGTAAATGCTATGTGCATAACAATGATAAGAAGTATCTCAGGAAGTTTGAAGCAAAAGCTGCTGAAGGCATTTTCCTTGGATATTCTCTTTCTAGTAAGGCATATTGAGTTTACAACAAATCCACTCTTAAGATAGAAGAGTCCTGATGAGTCCCATTTATATACACATTTATGGACTCATCTGGGTCGTATTTCTTGTAGATGCACAACACTTTAGGCATGTTTACGATCATATTTGTTATTCCATGCTAGGTGCACTCTTAGGCCCGTTTCGGTGTGCATTTGCGCTCCTTGTTATTGGGGGTAAGTGCATGGTGCTCCCCAATCCTTTTTCTGTGTTTATTTGATGTTGGAGGTTTATTCCCAGCTCGTATGTCTTATGTGCAGGTGGTCGGATTGTCCCATTTTCCGCCAAAAATCTAGTCTGTGTATATCGCACGGTCGTGCATTTCCTTGACGCACGGACGGCAGTGATCGTGCGTCTGTATCTGGGCAGAAAACGGACAATCTGAGTTTAGTCGTGCGTTTTACGCACGGGCGGATTTGCCCGTGCGAGAGTAAAACGCACAATCGACCTGTTTCCTCTTGTTTTTGGTCATACTGAATTTACCCGTGCGTTTATATGCACGGGCGGATTTGCCCGTGCGTGAGTAAAATGCACGGGAGGCGCAGCATCTCCCCCAAGTCAGATTTTATCATTTAATAACGCACGGTTCACGCACGATCGTGCGTTCGACCGTGCGTGACCATTTTTCTGCCTGTTTAGTATAAAATGCAGGATACACCACAGTCAACGGAGAGCTCGTAAGGGGAGCTGTAAATTAGGTCCTCCCCGCCGTTTCTGAGGTCTGAAGGCTTCTCCTTCACCTCCACCACCAAGGAGACCATATTCCGGCGATTTCCACCACCATTCTTCCATTCAGGAGCATTAGCAAACATTCTCCATCATGTGTTCAAGCATTCCTCGTCGTGGGAAGCCATAGAAGTGTCGTAGGTCGTTGGAGTGGTGACAGCCTCCATCGAGTCCGCACACCATCTGAGGGCCGAGCCCGGAGAGAGCCCGACAACCTCTCATTCTGGCCGAGAACCCAAGATGTGGTGACATCTTCCTATTGGTCCTCTCTAAACATGATGCTTGTACTTTCTTTGTGTTGTTGTAATGAACTATTGCTTAGCTTAATGTCATAGATCTTTTATGATGTTCATGTGTAATGATGCGGTGGTGTGAGAGTAGCATTTTCCTTGTTGTGATTTTCTGAGTTCGTTGTGTGTGAAGCCCTAGCAATTGCTAGTGGTGATGCTTGGAGAAGAGGTGTGTACGACCCACACCCGTCATAGTTACTTTCCATCCACGCGCCTCCCGAAGCACGGCATCGCAGCTGTTGCATCAATCCCGCCTTGCGAAGCGGAGTTTTGACCCGCATCTCTCTTTTCTGCATTAGCTTAGGAACCAAATCACAAAGCCCTTGTTTTTACTTTATTTGCTCGTGTAACGATCGATTCACCATGCGTTTCGTTCACCAGAACCTGCATTCCTTGAGAGACGATATTCGGAGAAGCTATTCCCAATTTTATTACTTGACAGCGACCGGTGCACTTGCCGATACGCATCAAGTTTTTGGCGCCGTTGCCAGGGAATGCAGGCGTGATGATATTTTGGTTGTGAATCGATTGTTTTCGATTGGGTCTTTTATTCTTTTTATTTTACTCTTTTTCATGCTATTTTCTTCTTCTATATCATGTGGGCACATTTGAATATCCGATGTCGTTGGTGTGGGGACACATCCCACGCTAGTGATAGGTGTCCCAAAGAGTATGGTGTTGTTCAGAAACCGTACGGGTCCCATAAATCTTTTGGCTCCTCTACTGCGCCTCCGATGTCGCACTATTACGCGGCTACCGCACCTTGGGTGCCGGAAAAGTCGGTAAAGCTGTGTTTATTTTGCAAAAGTAGAGAGCACGCCTTGAAGGACTGTGCGGATTATCATCGCCAATTGCCGGATGACGATGAGCCGGATATCCGGATCGTCCCATCCTCGAATTCGGGGAACACAACTCCTTCCTCTGGTTACATTTCCCTTCCACCTTCACTGCTTGAAGTTTCTGGAATCGACACGTGCATCAGTTCCTCTCATGACTCTGTTTTTGATGCGAACCCCCATACCTCTTTGGTTCACATACCACTTTGCGTGGATTTGTGCCCTTGTGTGGAGAGTGAGCCCGAACTCTCAAGTGGCACGTCTTCTCCCACTACACACGAATCTACATCTATTTCTGATATTTTCATTGAGGTCAATTTGCAGGATGTTGCAGACCTGCGCGGTGTCGTGCCCACTCTTATGAAGGAGGACAGTCTCGATTGTGCTGAAGCAAACATTTTGGTCCAGTGTGACGAAGTCCAAGTGATAAAGGAGGCCATTGTGTGCGCTGTTGATTCTAGTGAAATCTTCAATGATATCATCAGTTTGTCTTTGCCGCACCCTATGGGGGATGAAGCCAGGATTATACCCTCAGATGAGATTTCTTTTAGTTTTTCTTCCAATTTATTTCCTGACCCCCTTTCTTTATGTACAAGGATGCAGGATGCCCCTCCTCCGGTTGATCAGACCTTATGCATAGAAGAGCCGAAAGCCTGGCGGGATGAGGAAGGTACAATGAAGAAACATCTTGTTTCCTCATCATCGTTGGTGGTTCCCTTTGAGGATTGGTTACAAGGGGGCAAGCGGTTCTTCTTTGAAGACATAATACTGGAAGAGAAGAAGAGAGCAAAAAAGGAGGAGATTCAGGGTTGGAGGATGAGCATCCTACTTAATTTCCACCCCTACTACCAGGTCCCCGGACCTTTTTCTTTCATTAGTTGTTACTACTTCAAATCAGCTTATAGCTGATTTGTTTTGAGCTTGTAATAATAATTAGGATTTATTAGTTTTTGCTTATTCCTAGACTTTTTGAACTATGCTTTAATACAGGTATTTAGTCCATTTAAGGACGTTAAACAAAAGGGCTTCTTGGGAGACAACTCATGGGAACCACACGGTTCCGTTTGCTTATTCTATGTCTTTTAGTCCTGTTTTTTTTTCTTTTTGCTAACATCGCAGGTTAAAGCTCTCGCGTGGTGGATGCGGAAGGAGAAAAACTTAAAGAAGGAATTACCGCACTTATGGCATGCTCATTTATGAGCATAGGTCCACTCTACCCCTATTCTCCTTATTCCAGAATTCCCCATTTTATTTAGTTTTGATCAAATCTGGGGAAGGGATCGAGCTATGCACGTGCACACACTTTGCATAGCATTTTAGAATGTGCTGAGTTAGGAATTTTCAATTGTATTGTGCACATTGCGTACACTTGCACCTAGTACACGTGCACTTGATCATGCGTGCTTATTGGGTATTGCTGCGAGGTTCCCCGCTCGTAAGAATTGGATTGTTAGTGTAGGAGTGAGGAGTAGAGAAAAATGTCGACTCGAGTAGTGCTCTAGTCGAGTGCTCCCATCACGCCTAGAAATTCAATTAGAGTAGAATAAAATTCAATGTTGTAATTTAAGTATTTCTATTATAGTAGTTGCAATTTATTTTACTTTAATGGTGAATCCGGTGAATCCAACGGTAGCATAGGGTCGAGTGTAGATGTACTAGTAGTAGTTTATTACTAGGGTTGGAAAGAAGGACAACCTTTCTCGGTGGCTAGAACTTGCACTAGGCGACTCTTGATACGATTGCATTGAAGTACTTGTTATAAAGTGTGATATAGGCCATTTCATGATTTTTTTGTGCTTTTGAAATCCTTACCAATGTAATCACCTTTGCAAGCCCACTTGAGCCTACCTTTCCTCCTTGTTTAGCTCCACCAAAATGTCACCAAAGCCATACAGCCTAACCCATTTCCGCATCAACAAATGAGTTGAAAGAAATTTATATATTTATCATGTTTGGTGTCATCTCCGTGTTGTATGATAGCTTTAAAAAAGCTGAAGGAGAAGTTTTTAGTGTGTCTACAAAAGAAATTCTGTCGAGAAAAGAAAAAAAAAGAGAAAAATAAGAAAAATTGTTCAAAATGAACTTTCAATTTCATTCTCTCGACAGAGACAAAGTATGATTGGCTTAGCACACACCTAGTGTTCAGTTGAAGTCTGGGGGTGTTGTGTACTTCTTGAAATTGTTGTATTGGTGATTGTAATTATCTTGAGTGCTCAGTTATGTTGAATGTGATTCCCATCGTCCTTCTACTTATCTAGCCTAAACTCAACCTAAGCCCAATCCTAACCCATAAGTCCTATTGATTTTAGATACGAGTCGTCTCATGCAGTAGAGAGAGTGCGAACGTGCAAGCCTATGGACACAGACTTTGATGGATTTCTTAGGAGTTTGTCCCGAGCTTTGATTCAAGTAAAACTCTACTGATTAGTCACGCTATTTTCCCTTTTGCACGACCGAAAGATTTACCAGGATTCACCATCCAAGTAAATTAGATTTCAAATTTTTGTTTTAGAAATAGTTAAATATAATTTTGAGTTAAATTGTATTCTAATGTATTTCTACGCCCGTGAGCATGCGACTTCGCATGAGTCTCCACCACTCAATCATACTCTAACATCCAATTGTTCCGATAGGAGAGCGAAGTAGTTTGCCCAAGACGTGCAAATGGTTAAGTCTGGGGGTGTGATGAGTCCAATTTATATGCACATTTATGGACTCATCTGGGTCGTATTTCTATTCGATGCACCACACTTTAGGCATGTTTACGATCATATTTGTTATTCCCTGCTAGGTGCACTCTTAGGCCCGTTTCGGTGTGCATTTGCGCTCCTTGTTATTGAGGGTAAGCACATGGTGCTCCCCAATCCTTTTTCTGTGTTTATTTGGTGCTGGAGGTGTATTCCCAGCTGGTATGTCTTATGTGCAGGTGGCCAGATCGTCCCATTTTCCCCCAAAAATCTAGTCTGTGCATATCGCACGGTCGTGCGTTTCCTTGACGCACGTACGGTAGCGATCGTGCATCTGTATCTGGGCAGAAAACGGACAATCTGAGTTTAGTCGTGCGTTTTACGCACGGGCGGATTTGCCCGTGCGTGAGTAAAACACACAATCGACCAGTTTCCTCTTGTTTTTGGTCATTCTGAATTTACCATGCGTTTGTACGCACGGGCGGATTTGCCCGTGCTTTAGTAAAACGCACGGGCGGTGCAGCATCTCCCCCAAGTCAGATTTTATCATTTAATAACGCACGGTTCACACACGGTCGTGCGTTCGACCGTGCGTGACCATTTTTCTGCCTGTATAAAATGCAGGATACGCCGCAGTCAACGGAGAGTTCGTAAGGGGAGCGGGAAATCAGGTCCTCCCAGCCATTTCTGAGGTCTGAAGGCTTCTCCTTCACCTCCACCACCAAGGAGACCATATTCCGGCGATTTCCACCACCATTTTTCCATTCGGGAGCGTTAGCAAGCATTCTCCATCAAGTGTTCAAGCATTCCTCGTCGTGGGAAGCCATAGAAGTGTTGTAGATCATTGGAGTGGTGACAGCCTCCATCGAGTCCGCACACCATATGAGGGCCGAGCCCGGAGAGAGCCCGACAAACTCTCATTCCGGCCGAGAACCCAAGATGCGGTGACATCTTCCTATTGGTCCTCTCTAAACTTGATGCTTGTACTTTCTTTGTGTTGTTGTAATGAACTATTGCTTAGCTTAATGTCATAGATCTTTTATGATGTTCATGTGCAATGATGCGGTGGTGTGAGAGTAGCATTTTCCTTGTTGTGATTTTCTGAGTTCGTTGTGTGTGAAGCCCTAGCAATTGCTAGTGGTGATGCTTGGAGAAGAGGTGTGTACGACCCTCACCCGTCACAGTTACTTTCCGTCCACGCGCCTCCCGAAGCACGACATCGCGTCCATTGCATCCATTCCGCCTTGCGAAGCAAAGTTTTGACACGCATCTCTCTTTTCTGCATTAGCTTAAGAACCAAATCACAAAGCCCTTGTTTTTACTTTATTTGCTCGTATAACGATCGATTCACTACGCGTTTCGTTCACCAGAACCTGCATTCCTTGAGAGACGATATTCGGGGAAGCTATTACCAATTTTATTACTTGACAGCGACCGGTGCACTTGCCGAATACGCATCAAATCCATGCATGTATCCTTTGATGAAACTAACATGTTAATTGAGGAGAGGAACACCACCTCTACCAAGAACATTTTGCAGGTACCAGCTCTATGTGAAGAGCTCAATGGACTAGATCTACAGAAAGAAGATTCTTTACTTCGTTCAACACAAAATCTTGAAGGCAGTGAAGAAGAAGATCATCCAGATCTTGCTGATAGCTCAAATCAAGTGACAGCTGAACAAATTCCCCAAGTGGATATTATTGCTGAACCAACTCCAATTGTTGACCACATCACAGTTAGAGATCATTCAATATCACAAGTGATTGGTGATATTTCAGCAGGAGTTCAAACAAGGCATCAACTACATCAAAATCAGATGCATACTTGTTTCCTATCACAAGTTGAACCTCAAACCATAAAAGATGCAGAACAAGATCCTAACTGGATTCTTGCAATGCAAGAGGAGCTCAACCAATTTGAAATGAACAAGGTTTGGGATTTGGTTCCAAGACCAAAAGGCCATCCAGTTATTGGCACCAAATGGGTCTTTAGGAACAAGCTTGATGATCAAGGCAACATAGTCAGAAATAAAGCAAGATTGGTAGCTCAAGGATATTCACAGGAAGAAGGCATAGATTATGATCAGACCTTTGCTCGTGTTGCAAGACTTGAATCTATAAGGATCTTTCTGGCCTTTGCTGCATTCAAGAAATTCAAGGTATATCAAATGGATGTGAAGAGTGCATTTCTCAATGGAGACATTAAAGATGAAGTTTATGTGGAACAACCACCAGGTTTCATCTCTACAACTCACTCCTCATATGTATTTAAGCTTAATAAAGCTCTCTATGGTCTCAAACAAGCTCCCAGAGCATGGTATGAGACCTTAGCTAATTTTCTTTTGGAAAACAAGTTCTGTAGAGGCATAGTTGATAAAACCTTATTTTTCAGGATACATAAAAATCAAACTCTACTAGTTCAAATATATGTAGATGATATTATTTTTGGCTCTACTGATTCAAACTTATGCAAAAGATTTTCTAATCTAATGCAATCTAAATTGGAAATGAGTAGTATGGGTGAATTATCATACTTCCTTGGTCTTCAAGTGAAGCAAACTCCCATTGGCATAATCATATCACAATCTAAGTATGTTAAGGAATTAGTGAAAAGGTTTGGTATTTATGATGCCTCCACCATGAAAACACCATGCCCTCAAATTCTGTTATTGATATTGATGAATCAGGGAAACCTGTTGATCAGAAAGTATATAGAGCAATTATTGGCTCATTACTTTATTTAACAGCTAGTAGGCCTGATATAATGTTTGCTACTTGTATTTGTGCTAGGTTTCAAGTTAACCCCAAAGAATCTCATCTAATTTTACTAAAAAGAATTTTGAGGTATAAAAAGGGTTGCCCTAATCTAGGACTTTGGTACCCAACAACATCTGAATTTGAATTAACTGGATTCTCAGATTCAGATTATACTGGATGCAGAGTAGACAGGAAAAGCACATCAGGAACTTGTCAGTTTCTAGGTGATAGACTTGTGTCTTGGTTTTCTAAGAAACAAACATCTGTGTCCACATCAACAGTTGAAGATGAATATAAAGCTGCAGGCAGTCGCTGCTCGCAGATATTGTGGATACAAAATCAGCTCCTAGACTATGGTGTCAACTTAAATAATTCAATTATATTTTGTGACAATACTAGTGCAATATCTATATCACAAAATCCAGTTCTCCATAGTAGGACTAAACACATAGAAATTAGGCACCACTTTATCAGAGATAATGTGGATAAAAATAAAATTTGCCTACAATTCATCTCTACTGATTTGCAAAGAGCTGATATTTTCACCAAACCCTTGGATGAAAAGAAACATATTTTCTTTATAAATCAATTAGGAATGATAGATGGAGATTCAATATGATAAAAATTAAATTTTCTATTTATCCCCTCATTTCGTCGAACGGAGAATGATGAAATGCTATCATTCGTCGAATGGAGATCGACGATACTTAATAAGTCAGGATCGACAAAGACAAGCGCGATCATCGAACGGATATCTACAAAAATTAATCTTTTGTCGAACGCAGTCAGACGAAGCCCTAAGTCTTTTCGACTTCTGATTCTATTAGGTTTAGCAAAACCCTGTTCTACGAAAGTGTGCGCCCTTCTCCGATCTCTATATAATCAAAGTTTTTATCTTATTTCATCTTTGCGCCTACAAAACTTGCTCTTTCCCTCCAGTTCCCTTTGCACTTGATCGCTCTTTCTTTTGCAGGTAAAAATGGCGATTTCGCAAGTAGTGCTATCCTCAGTGAAGTTTGACGCTGGATTCGACATTGATTACAGGTCCTTTGAACATTCTGACCAAGTCTTCCAGGACATTCTTCACCTCTTTGAAGAACAACAGTTAAAGAAGATCATGACAACTAGAATCAAACTACCAGTCAGTGAAATCAAGGAATGGGCTTATACGGTCAATCCAAAGGATAATACTCTATCAGGAACAATATCAGGAAATCAGGTTATTCTAACCCCAATAACATTATCTGAGGTTTTTGATTTAGTAAATGGAGATGATGATTTGTAAATCACATCTGATGAATTTAATGCTGCTTTGGTTAAAATGGGTTATTCTGGTGGAAACTCTAACCATCTTTTACAGACAAATTTATCTGTGGAGTATAAATTTTTGGCTGATGTAGTAGGCAAGGTTTTGCTAGGGAAAACTTCTGCCCATGACTACATAACAAGGCACCAATTTTTTGTGATGGTGGCCTTGGTTGAGAAAAAGAAAATAAATTGGGGAATGATCATTTTTGAGTCAATCAGGAAGAAGATAAGTAAGGTAAATGTTGGTTATGGTAGGATTCTGGGAATCTATCTTGAGGAAAGGCATCCAGACCTCCTGGTCTCTCCAAAAGTTTTTATCAATGCCAGCAAAAGGTAGTCCTCAGCCTTGTTTGGAAGATGGGAAAGGGTCATCCCTAAAAGGACTCCTAGAGCAGAACCTTCAGATATAGCTTCAGAAGACACAAGGACTGTACAAGTCACTCAACCAACCCTTCAAGAAGCTTTTCTTGTTGTTTCTCATCCTTCTCTCCCTTGTCCACCTATTATTTCTTCTGAAGAAATTCCTCCTCCCAACTCTCCCATTATCCCCTCATCCTCATTGCCATCTTCTCCTATTCTTCAGTCTCATCAATCTGAAGAACCCTCATCCTTCAATGACATTCCTTCCCCCATTAACATTGATTCTCAATCACCAAATCTTCCTCAATCACCTATCCCATAAGATATCTCTCCACCTCACTCACCTATTCAACCACAATCCTCTATTCATCCTCAGTCACCTTCTCCTATTCACCCTCATTGCCCTATTCACTCTCATCCACTTATAGCTCATGCTACCAACATATCTTTCCCAAACTCCATTCCATCCTCTTCAAACTCTAATCAAGACTTTGTCTACATTGATTTCTCATCTGCTGCTGACCTAATCTATCAGCATCTTGCTCCAAGGCTCAATGATTTACTAGATGCAAAACTTGCTCCAGTTCTTAAAGCTATTGCTGATCTCTCTGCCAAGCTAGCTTCCTTCCCTTCACCCTCCTTTACTGTCCCTTCTTCTAGGGTCCTAGCTTCAGGCTTTCCTGAAACTAGGTAGGGGGAGATGTCTGATGACGAAGCTCCAGCTCTCACAGCTCTCAGTGCAGATTCAGTTCAGACAGATTCAGAAATGTCAAATGTAGTTCTTCCAGCAATAGAAGAAATAAATAATATCTCTATTAATTCATCTATAGATATTACTCATTTGCTTTCCAAGTTCAGTATAGTTTTTAGTGGTTTGCCAGAGCTTCAAGGTTATTCAAAGGCAATTATTCCTTATTCTGCTCCTATTGATAAAGTTATATTGAAAGAAATTATCAAGAGTTTTGCAGTTCCAGCTCCTCCAGTTTCAGTTGAAAGTCCAGCTCCTCCAGTTTCAGTTCTTCCAGTTCAAGCTCCAACTATTGTTGAAAGTCCAGCTCCTCCAGCTCTAGCTAATACTAAGAAAGATTTTTCTAAAACCTTGAAATTGATTGATGCTCTTTATGATAATCCTCCATCATCTGATGACAGTGATGATGATAATGATTCTGATGATAGATCATCAAAGAAAAGAAATGCCAAGCATATGTCAAAGGCTGCTCCTAAGCCTCCTAACCCAAACAATGACATTCCCTACTATATTTTGCACAATATTACTCTCACCAAGGATTCTCCTGCTTGGATGAAGATCTCAAGGAATGAAGCAAACAGAAGAAAGAAAATGAAGAAGACTGGTTATTACTCTGACAAACCTGTCAAGTATAACCATCCTCCTCCACCTCCTCCTCCTCCAGCAGCAGGTGCAGCTGGATCAGCTAAGTTCTCTTCTTCCTCCTAAAGATACTCCTCTCAACAATCCAAGAGACCAGCTAGTTCTAGTGGTTCTCAAAGTTCTAGGTCTTCAAGACCTCCCTCAGGCTCCTCAAGATTAGTATCTTCATAATACAAGCTTCATATCTCTAATGGATCTACTCACAGAAATAAAATCCTCAAGATCTCTCTTTTGCTCAAGACAATATTTCAGAGTATAACCCTTCTTCTCCCAATCCTGAAGAAGAAAGAACATCTCAAATGGCAAGATTCCAAGAATCCTTTGTAGTTGCCCAGATCAACAAAGCTAAAGCAGAAGGCAAAGATTACTCCAATTTCTCAACTATGTCAGAGTTCAGAAAGAAAGAATTTGAAAAATACAAATCCAGAAATGTATTCAATGCTGAAGAATACTTGGCAAAGCACCCAGAAGCTGTGGTTCCTCATACCAAATCTCAAACCATTCTGGGAGCCCAGGATCTCTATATGAGTAAGAAAGAATCAGAAAACCAAAACAGAGAAATCATTTTCAAACCTCCCTCTGCAAAGAAGTAAAAGGTTTAAACTATTTGGTTTTGTTATTATTTCAGTTTAATTGTAATTTTGTTAAACTCAGAGCACTAATTGTTTTATCTGCTGAAATGGTTTTTCATTCTGTCAGATATATTTATGCTCTGATATTATTCTGTTATTTATTATTTGAAATTTGTCAAATAGTATCCTAACCCAAATAGGGGAGATTGTTGGAACAACCCTATTACTGATTTGGGCTAGGATTACTATGTGTTGACTAGGATTAAGTTGACCTCCATTGTATAGTCTAAGGGTCATAGTTTTAGGCTGATAAGATAGCTAGAACTTAGAATTCCTCTAAGTTTCTGCGTTCGACGAACTCTATACTGGGTTCAATAAACTGCTATCTGCGTTCGACAAAAGGCCTTCTCTCCGCGTTCGATGAACGGCGTGCTCCAGTCTCAGCGTTTCAGCGGTCGATGATCTTCAGTTCTCAGCGGCTCAGAGGTCGACAAATTCTTCAGTTCGACGAACTCTTTATTGAGATCAACAAACTCCAGTCAATGTTCAACGAATCTTTATCAGATGTTAAGTTCGACAAACTCTTCCTTCAGGTCGACGAAATATTATCTCAGCTCGACGAATTTTCTCTCAAATTGTTCAGATCAGTCATTCTATTTCTCTGATCTCAGTTCATCTATCAGATTCAGTTCTATTCTTCATTTGGAGTTATTCTTCCAGATAAGACAAATTTTATCCTTCCTTAATTTTATTCTCTTTCCAATTCCTTCTCTCGAGATAAAATAGCCGTTTGGATTGTTGGAAAAGGATATCATTAATTATGGAAAAGGAAAGGAATTAAGTTTGGCTGAATCAGTGGAAGTTCCAAGAAAAGATTTTTTGCAGATTATTCTATTCCTATTTAGAGAGATTTTGAAATTCAAATCAGTCGTCTTCTCAAAAAGAAAATAGAATACCAAGACAGACATAGACATACACAGAGATAGAAAATATCAGTGCTTCAGTCTAGAGAAAATATTCAGAAAGGAAAAAAGAAAAGTTTATCTTCCACAAGCAGCATCTCATTCTCTGAAAACATCTTCAAGATCATTCTCTCAGTCTTTCTGCTGCAAGTTTCAAATCTTCTATAGAGCAACAATAATCTGAGGAACTTCTGTCTAGCAGATTCACCAGCTTATCAAGGAAGATATTTTGCATTCAAGTGAAAGCACCATCCTCAAGCTGTCAAGAACTTCAATCATACAGGGGGAGCTTTACACCATCATCCACTAGAGTCTTCTCTCAGATTGTTGACAGAGAAGAACTTCTTAACCTCTTTTATTCCATATTGTACAGGGTTCTTACTCCCTTCAAAAGTAAACCTCTTTGTGACAGGGCACCTGAACAAAAACCTGTGGTTTGGTTAGAGTACCTGATCAAAAGCTCTTTGGTGTGTGGACACCTGATCAAAAATCCCTTGGTACTAGGGCACCTGATCAAGAACCTAGTGGATCCTACCAAGTGTGGTAGAAGAGTAGACGTACCTAGATTTATTGAGGAACTACTATAAAATCCTTATGTCTTTGTGCCTGTGAATTTCTGTGTTTTGTTGTTGTGTTGATTTGTTTTTATTTAGCTTTTATAAATCACTCAATACACACATATATCACTAATTTAATTCCACTACAAAATTAAGGGAAAAAGTTTTAATACTCTATTCACACCCCCCCCCTCTAGAGTAATATTAAGATCTAAACTCTCCTTCAATTGGTATCAGAGCCAGGTTGATTATATTAATCACCTTCAACTGATATTCAATTGCACTTTCACCCACTATTGGTGAAAGTGCACAGTGTGCCTCTGAGTATTCTCTAGAGGGGGGTGAGTAGAGATTTTAACAAATTCCTTACACTAAATGTGCACACACAATAAACTACTCTAATAACTATGCATTCAACATTACCAATTTAGAATAAAGTATAATAGAAAACAGTAATCAGTAAACAGAAAATAGTAAAGGGATTGCACAGAAAAGCAATACTGAAGACACATAAATTTTATAGTGGTTCCCCCAAATATGTGTACTCCACTCTTCTACCACCTTCGTAGGATTGCAATAACAGTGCCTGAGACTTTTGATAAGGAGACTCTCAGAACCAGCCCTAAGTCTTTTGATAAGAAGACTCTTAGAACCACTGAGTCTTTTGCAAAGGAGACTCTTAGAACCATTGAGACTTTTGCTAAGGAGACTCTTAGAACCACTGAGTCTTTTGCTAAGGAGACTCTTAGAACCACTGAATCCTTTAAAGAGGGATTCTTAAAACTCTTTTATAGTTGCAGAATAAGAGCAGTAGAAGAAGATGAAGAGAATAGGATTCTTCAGTTAGAATCCTTCAGTAGCTATCTCTCTGGAAGCTGTTGCTTCTGTATACATCAGGATCTGAATATAATGAACCCTTGCTTAAGATAGTGATGATTGAAAGGGTTATGTGCTTTGATCCTGATATTCTCTGCACTTTAGTTGGCTTGCTGCTGTATGGTGTAGAAGAAGAGGCAGCAAGCTTTTTGTTTTAGTTTTTCTATATAGAGAATTTATTTTGCTATTCTGTCCTTAGAGAGCTCTAGGGAGAAGAAAATGCAGAATCACTCAGACTCATTTTTCTTCCTTCTTCTGAATACTTATTTGTTTGCTGAATACTATTTGTTTTCTTTCCACTTTTGTTCTATCCTTTTTAAGAAATATCCATTAGACATTTAGTATTTCCTTCTGTTTATATTTCCCGACCCATCCATCTGATTTGAATAACTTCTAAGAATATTTTTGTTGTACCTCTGAAATACTCCATTCTATTCTTGGAAATAATCGAGCCATTGTAATTCAAATTTCATCTTTAAAAAACTTTGGAGAAGAATAAAAAAGGACAGCAGAAAACATACAATTTCTGTCTGTATTTGACGCTGCGTCGACTTCATTATTCTTCATATCGACGCACCTGGGGGTTATTATAGATGCAATTTCGAATTCCTTTTGAGCTCTAGCTGAACTCAGATGTCGACATTGCGTTGAGTACTTATCGACGTATCCGTCGAGTTGAAGACTTGGACTTGAACTTTATCTTCTGCGTCAAATTGAAGTCAAAGTTACGTCGACTTCTAAGATGGCTTCAACAGGCTCTTCCTTCTGCGTCGAGTTCAATTTGACGTTGCATCGACTTCACTTGATCCTTTGATAAGCAGTATGAGTTACTTCGACTTTCAGTCAGAGTTGCGTTGACTTCTAGTCAAAGTTGCGTCGACTTCTTTTCGACACAAGTTTTAACTGAAATGAATTTGTGCCTATCTTAAACCTGGTCCTGACACTCTAAGTGAATGTGATATCCTAAGACATCTAATGACCAGATTACCCTTTCTTTATAATATGGGTAATACAACCTAGATGATGAAATCACTTTAAAATAATTTGTTAGATAAATCACAAGGGTTTTTTCCAACACTTGGTTTATCGTATCCACACACCGATACTTTCACGCTACATGGATATTTTGACTCGGACTATGCTGGATGTTCACATGATCGTAAAAGCACTATTGAGACTTCTCACTTCCTAGGATCGACACTAGTTTTATGGTCTAGTAGGAAATAGAATTATGTTGCCCTCTCCACTGTTGAGGCCGAGTACATAGCCCTAGGAAGTTGTTGCGCACAAGAGCTTTGTATGTCACAAATGTTAGAAGACTTTGGACTCATTTAAAAATGTTAAACTTAGGTGCGAAAACAAGAGTGTCATAAACTTAACAAACAATCTTGTGCATCATTCTCGCTCGCAACGCATTGATGTTCGTCATCACTTCATAAGGGACCACATCAAAAAAGTGAACATGAGAGTAAGTTTTATTAGAACACACGATCAACTTGCGGACATCTTCACAAAACCCATTCCTGATGTACATTATTCCATACTTCGTTTAGAATTGAGGGGTTTTGGATCTCATGATCTAATTTTTAATATCCGTAATTGTTTGTGTTTTCTCTGTTTTTTTCGCTGTATTAGATAGGTCTTACAACGTGAACACATAATCAAGAAAAATTGAAAGCAAAAAATCACGAAATCTGGGTTGTTTACTCAAAAAATCAAAACTCTGTGAGATACCGCCGGGCGTTACTTTACCGTCGGCGGTAGCTATATTTCTTGACAACCTTCGTTGGATAATTTGATTCTTCTCTTTATTTTGTTTGTACTATTTTCAGTTCAATGTCTGTTTATTTTACTTCATTTTTGCTTCTAACTTTGAAAAATCAAATAAAAAGTTCAAATTTCAAAATATCAAAAACAAGTTTTTGAATTCCTTTGCACTTTAAGTGTCAATTGATTGTTCTTTTTAATTATTTTACTACTTTACTGTCATGTTCTGCTTATTTTCGTTCATTTTTGTTTTCAATAATTGAAAATCAAATAATAATTTGAAAACTTAAAAATTTATAAAATCATTAGTTTGGGCCATGCATGACTAGAACCTAAAATATAAAGATTACATACAATGTTTGATTTAGGACTGTTAATCATTATTTACATTGTATGCTTTGTCATCAAATGTCTAAATCTATAGGTATTTGCTACTGAGTGCTACAAGACATGTAGTGTAAGTTTGTTATGCCTCTAGGTATGTGTGAGGATTTAGGTAAAACAATGACTATACACATTACACACATCCTTAGAGAGTGCACTCAAATAGAAATATCAGGGCGTGCTTGTTATGACTCGTGACATTGTGTAAACAAGCTAGGAATGACTTGATGAATCTATAACACGTAGTTCATTTTTCCAAATATAGAGCTTAGTACATTGGGCCGAAACAACATTGCTACAATTTTTGTATACAAGTTAAAGTGTATCTATCTATATGGATAGATCTCGATAGATTCGGGAACCTTGCAATATATATATATATATATATATATATATAGTTGATAGTATGCAAAATCATATAATGTTATATGTTATTAATAAAGTTAACAAAGATACCCCCAAAACACTAATCACACTCCTGATAAGTCTTTATGAGCATTGTGAGTTTGAGCACCTTGCTGAAATGAATCTCATCGATCTTATGCAAACACCAGAAAAATAAGTCACTGCCCTTAGCTCTAATCTTGGTATAGTGTTGATTGCAAACGTGACATGATTTATCATTTCCTTTCTCTTGTGTTACATATAGATTACTTGAGTTATAACATGTACTAATGATTAATTTGACTTGATGCTATTTTTTTTCGATGCTACATGTCCACATGCCATTATTTTGTCTAACACTTCCATGCATAAGAATTGGACTAAAACTGCATTACACTATTTTTACTCATGAATGTACTAGAACACGATTGCTTCTCATGACACATACGATCTTACTGTGTATTAGCTCTATAAATCTCTTAACAGCATATGAATAATTTAGTGTATTTAGTTTTGTGTGTTTTTGTTCAAATTCCTTACGATTTTGTTACAAGGGGTAACTATCCGGTCAAGTATAAATGGTAGTTTGAGTCCTCCATGTTTTTGACTCGTATTCCTATATTTCTCTGATGTTATTTTGGTCACCCCCTATATTTATCATGCTTATCCTTACATGTGTATGTTTAGTTTTTACATGCTTATTCCGGTGCATTTCTCCATTTTTTCATGTTTCAATCATGCCCATCCCTTTTGCTAATATCAAAGGGGAGATAGAAATGAATAGATAGTTCATGAGCTACTCATGTGCCAGTTACCTTGGGAAGATCACATGTAGGGGGAGCACGCTTGCACATAGATAGGGGAGCACACATGTAGGGGGAGTCATTCCACTAGACCAAGATCACACTAAACATTTATCTGTGCTATGTCTAAGTCGTATCTAGATATATCAACCTATTCATATTATATTGTTTCTCATCTTTACGCTATACCAATATTTATCATGTTTCGTGTGATGTATATCTCATGAACGAGATTTTCTATTATCAAAAGGGGAAGTTTGTTGGAACATGCATCCTGATCTCTCAGGTTTGATAATACAAATCCCAAGTTATTTTTGATCATACATGCTTTGGGTATATTGTTCAGGTTTACATGTGTGAAGTTGTGCAGGAACTGAACGTAGTGAGATACCACTAGCACTAGAGATAATGCCACGTATAAACTCAAATTACACATGATGACAGGCCTCCCTCACGACTAAGGAAAATATTGGCTAGAGCCATATCGTCCAGACGTCCTACTGCTGGCGCTAGAGAAATACCGCTTGCACTAGAGAAATACCGCTAGCACTAGAGAAATACAACTGGTGCTAGAAATATCATCCAGACAGCTTGTGTCATCTGGGTAACTAATGATTCGACTAGAAAAGAAGCATATCGGCTAGACGACTACCGCCGCGTACTACCACTAATGCGTCACGCTATCCTAAATACCACGTCAGCAATCCAAGTGCTCAACGAGAGAAAGTGGCTGGAAACAGAAGAGGAAATATTACTACCGCTCCGTGGTAGATATTACCGCCTCGCGGTAGCTCTAATGAACAAGGAATGATCTGTGACCTTCCTTATCTGCAGATGGCCAGCTATTTAAGATTATAAAATAAGCAAGACTACCACTCGCGCTAGCGTTAACGCTATGCGCTAAATATTTCATTCAAGGAAAGTTTTGTCGCCTTCCTATCATGGAGCAAGACTGATGGATGAAGGCACGTATACGAAGCCTATCGCCATGTGGTAACTTACCGTTGGCGGTAGCTTAATGATTTTCTATATAAAAGTGCATATCTTCTCTTGAGTGAAATAATCAGATAGAGAGATAGAATAGAACGACTAAGGGTTTCTGAGCCGCCTCTGCAACAAGGACCTACCGACTAAAGGAAGAGAATAGGGAACATTCACCCTCTCATTCATAAATGAAGATCTCAAGAGAGCATATTCAAGAATGATAATCACAAGACAATCGCGTGCCCGATGAATGAGAATCTCAAGCACCGATCTCTCACTATTCTATGGAGAACCATCTTTGAGGGAGCATAAGTTTTCACTTTCAACATCTCTACTTGTATTCACTTTTTTATTCTTTATTTTGGGGTGACGGTAAAATCAAACAGAGAGGTCATCGGAATCTGGGGAGGATTCTGTGAGAAATCGTCCGGGGAGGACGTCTAGATTGGGGAGATCTAGTGGGATCGAAAACCTTCTGGGTGGGAATGGAGAGAGATGGCTCCAAGACCTTCGGGGAGAAGGGAGAGAGCCGATCAGTCCTTAAGGGGAGGGTCGGTATAGAAACCAAAAGAATTTTATAATCGTCGCCTATTGTCACCGGGGTCATGGAGTTCTAGTTTTGTAATTGAGAACATATTCTAATATACAGTGAAATCTAGTTTTGTGTTTATAATCTATAGTTGCATCTGTCACTAAAGTGTTTTTTGTAAGGATACTAAAATGATCTTCTGCAAGCGTTGAATACGATTTCTGCTGATACCACCGGCGATAGGTCTACCGCCCAACGCTAGAATACAAAAAGCATATCCGGGTGCATAAATCTTTAAAACTCCAGCATGTGTTTAAAACCTTACACCCCCCCCCCCCCTTCCCCCTCTAAGGTTGGCCTACAGATCCAACATTAACAAGGATTTAATAGGCTCTCTACATGCATGCATAATCTATTGAATGGTCGGTTTGACAATTTTCATGCTGTGTCAATTTTCATGCTAAGGTGGAGACTTCTGTGGAGGCCTGGAATGGTCAACATAAGCTTAATCAGGTCAAATCAAGTCAAGGTGTCCAATCATTGGGCTAATAAGGACTACGAGATCAAAATAAGGTTGGTATAAGTAAGTCAACCCTATTGGGTTGACTTGTACTAGTCACAATGTGAGGTGGAGGACATGGGTGACCCATGAGCGCAGTCTCAAGCAATGGTGGTTCTTAGGTTAGAAAATTTGGCTTCGCGTGTACCTAAACCCTAATTTGAGCTAGGGTTAACCAAGTCAACACTCTAGGTTGACTTGACCCATGGGTAAAATGGAATCCATAAAGCTCAATTGAGTCCATATGGGGTCCACTAGGGTTAGGCTAACACATTATGGTAATATAAGTCCTCTGGGACTGATTATAAGCTTGATAAAACCCAAAAGAGTTGTGGTTAGCTAAGTCCTATGTAGGTTAGCTTATTTTAAGCTCACTGGTAGTCCTAGGTGATTATTGTGATCAAGGGTAGGTTTGAGTTCTCTAACACCCTAGGGTGAGCCTGGGTTCAATACCAGCTCAATACAAGAGCTAGGTTACCCTAGGGAACAGTCAGAATCCACAGAGTGCACTGAGCCCTCATATGGTTCAGTAGGTGATGTGAGAATTTCATAGTGTTTTAGGCACTCTTTTAGCATCTTTTTCATTTCATATTTTCTCATCATCATTATATTTACATATTGAATAATCCATAATCACCAAAGTCACCATTTGGGAGATTTCATGCTAGATAGTGAGTTTTAGTGCATTTCATGCATGTGGGAGATCACCTCTTCTTCTCATTCATGTTTAATATGGTTTATAGCCCGTATTGAACATCTAAACATCTTCTATGAACTCATTTGTGTGTTTCGAGGTGATCGCTGCCATTTTTAAAGTGAAAATGCATACGCTCGTGCGTTCTGACTATGAACAGTAATGTGATTGTTCGCTCACGGGCATAGTGCTAGCTTCTTGTATAATCACACGATCTAGTGCATTTTTTTCTCACACGACCTATGAAATATTGTACATGTTATATTCTGAGCAACCCGACAAACCCCTTATTTTGGGCATGATCGTGTGTTTTTATGCATGATCGTACATTTCCTTAATATGTGATCTCTGCATAGTTTTTTGAGTGACTTATGCTTTCCCAGGCAGTCCTCTTCCTTCAATCATGATGAAGCGCACAAAAAGTGCACGATCATACACATTTAGTTTTGCACATGGCCAATAAATATGCATTTCCATGATTCTTTCTAAATCTTCACACTGGGAGTGTTGTTTTCACCCAATTTTTATGCAGAGCACTAGGGATTAGTCCTAGGTACTCATGTACCTCCCAATCACCCTAAAGATTGAAGAAGATGATATCCAAGTTTCCTAACGGATATTGAAGCCCCGAGACATTGGGGTGGAGACGAAATGTCCAAAGAGAAGACGAGACTATGAGGAGGTGACAACTCTCTCATGTATCTCGGAAGGTTGCCAAGGAGGATTTCGAAGGACAAGTGGATCAAGTCGTGTTCTCTTATAAATTCGAGGAAGATCCTCTCTTTCAGTCTATCCTATGATTGGTATTATGTATCTCTCCCTTCACTTTTAGAGTATTTGTAATTTGTGTATTAAAGTGTATTCGAAAGAATTTTATGTGCCATGACCATTAGGCATAGGTGTTCATAGGTTCACTTACATTTGCAGATGGTACAAATGAGATTGTTATTCTTCTTATTGTGTTGTTAATGAGATTTTGATCTTAATATGTTGATGTACTTGTTGTGGCTTTGGTGTGGTTTTGTTCTTTGAGCTTGAGATGAGTTGTGATTATGATTTGATTGAGCTAGTGAGTTTGAGAGAGAGAGAGAGAGAGAGAGTTTGGCTTTGCAATTGCAAAGTGAGTTAGGGAAGGTAAAGACAACCCTCATTGGTTTTTGTGAGTAAAAAGGTGTTGCAGAGCGGCAGTGAGAGTGAAGCGGTGTTGGCGACCTGCACCCTTAGTGTAGTTTTCCTTCCTTCTTTAGTCATTAGAAAACCACCAACTGATTAAATGCTTTTCCGCTTAGACCTTTATAGCTAGATTTTCTCATTCTTAGATATCTCCACCACACTGTATTCCATGTGAGATTCGTTTCTTGGGGATTCACTATCCATTTAATTATTACTTGTACGACAATGGTGCCCTTTCTCGCTGGACCGTATCAGGTTTCTGGCGTCATTGCAAGTTAACATCACACGTGTGTGATTTCTCTGAATTGAAAATGTAGATATTTTGGTTCCCCCTTTTGTTATTTATCTTTTGCCACATTTAATTGTTTCTTATAATCACTGGTTTTTACTATTTTTCTTGATTCAAGCGTAATCATTCATTTCTAGATTTATGTGTATTAGATTCTTACAATTACTCATCTTGAATATGCCTTTACACCATTATGTATGCATATCCGTAGTACAGATGGTTTGGAGATTATTATCATAAAAGTGAGGAATGCTATAAAGGAAGTTGTGGTTATAATTATTATGCCACACCTTATGGATAATTAACCTCTTATTGTTCCTCATCAAGTGTAACTAAGTATTATGCACACGTCCCTCTACAACAGACACAGTCTCCGCTCATGGATATGGCTCCTTCTAGGTCGAATCCCATTGGAAGGAGATTCCTGATTTTCAGAGCACGGATCATGCAGAGATAGACTGTAAAAAGTTTATGCTTCAAATGGAAGAATATGAAAACTCGGTACTTACCATCGTACTTCATTCTCTTTTTTCACTACTCCTTTGGTCGTCGATGATGCGTCCATTAGCCCTCCAAGTTCTCTTGGGATTATTAGACATAAAGAAAAGCAAATCCATTGAACAATTCAATGACATAGTTGTGCAATGTTTCATAATAGTCTCTCATCATCCTTTGGATTCCACCATGGAGGATAAACTTCCTATTCATATTGTGAATCAACAAAATTCTTTGAATCTTATTTCGCATATATCTATAAAAATTATTGATGTGGTTATGTTACAAGATGGCAGAGGAGCCCCCCTTGCCAATGTTATTTTGTACTAAATGTAATAGGGAAGGGCATATTGCGGAAGTATGTTTATTGAACAAACCTACTTTGTTGAAGAAAACTTTGGGATTGGACTTCTCTCATTCATATGAGTCTTCAACTAGTATGGTGAGTCGTATAGAGGAGGAGCATGAAATGGTGGAGTCCACCAAAATTTCTCTTTCAGAATGGGATACGTTCATATCGACGTGCTTCACTATGCCGCTTGCTATGATGGAAGAAGCAACCGCCAGTTAAGGGGAATCTTCCTCTTGGCATATGGATTCCTCTTCATGCACTCCCTTTGTTGTTGAGTTTGAGACCTCTTCTTCCACCATTTGTAAGATCCCTCTCCCGGGTCAGAGAGAAACTTATGCCCAGTGTAATTGTTCCGTGGTAGTGCCATCCACTATGGCCAATACCACCACGTAGTGCTTACCCTGCCGATCATTCGTCATAAAGTCCCATCATAGTATATATGCAACAAGTATAATGGAAGTGAAGGAAAGGGGAATATACTAGCACAATAGCTATGTCACAAGTAAAACCAAGCATACTCAAATGTCATAGTATTAAGTAGGGAAATTATTGGCTAACACATGACCTGACCATACAACAAAGCAAATAAACTAATCAATCAGGATAGCTTCGACGATGCTCAGATCCACTAGATCATCAGATAAATCCAAAGAAGAATCAGCAACACATGGTGGTGTGGGTGTCGTCCTAACTACACATATACTACCTCGGTATGGATGGAACCTCAACGGTCGTTCCCACCGGGACTCTACTAGTGCCTTCTCTTGGTGGTGTTTAATAATAAAATATTAGTCATCAACGACTGAGAAACATCATCCCTCCCTGAGTGCCCTTAGGGAACATGGAAAATAGGGTCAACATATTATTAGATTAATTTATCACATCAAATGAGTTAGGTGATTAATTACCATGTTATAGAACAGTACATATATCACGACTACTACATAAGTAACTTATCATATAGGAATGCCCATACAAATCTATACAATAAGGGTCCTTGATAAATATCAACATTATAAATGTAACTTATATTATTATAGCATCCATATACCAAATATGATAATGGTGCAGGTACATGAAGCATAAGTATATCACAATTTATATAAGTATATATACACACATGATGATTCAATATTATTGGTGCGTGATCATGCTGTATTTCTAAATACTAGAAAATTATGCTCTTATGTCTACCTAGTTAACCTATTTAAGTAGGTAGCAAACCTACATCCTTCATCATGGTTGCTAGACAATGACAATAGAACAGTTACCACCGCTTCGAGGAAAGTAACACAACTCATCATAGGCCCTCATGTACGGGACAAGCCTATACAAAATCATAGCTAATGACCAAGCCAAGTGCTCATACTGCGAAAGACTCGTTCACAAAATGATAGCAAATCCTACAGGGGAAGAGCACCCTTAGAAAGTAACTAAGGCTCACTACAAGACCTACTATTGTCAAGAGTCATATCATATGGTCCCCATCACTGTGCTCTATTCTGAAGAGTAGGAAGGACCCGCCACATAACATAAACATCCATCATAATTATGACAATGACCAATGCAAGAACATGAGAATACATGTTGATAGTTCATACATCACTACTGAAATGAGCATGCATAACAGGTGACCTGATGTCTCACTATAATAAACAATGTCATATGGTAGCATATTACATAAGCAATACATAGTAACATCAAGGTTAATACTTATAGACAAGTACACATATGATTATTCAATAGCTGTACAACTTAGTGTAACATCCCTATTCCAACTAGACCCCTTGATAGTGTTAGGGCATGACATGTGGAATGACATGTGAGTTAAGGCAAGTAGGTGATCCTAGGTTGTGAAAATTTTCCGAATCTGTATGGAGTGAGCAGGAATTGTACAACTTAGACTTCAAGCCAAACAACTAGAAGCACATGAAGCAAACATGATCTTTATTGATAAGCAAAATTCTTCATTACAGGGCAAGGTATACATGGCGAGACATGATTTCTCCAGTACACAAAAAATAGAAGAGAAAAGCAGCTAAAAGGAAAACCAGCGGTCTGCCAAACTGAGACCGCCTAACCGCCCGACTTGACAGTCCGCCCGGCTAGAAACCAGATCGCCGAACTACCGATCTGCACTTGAGCCACACCAACTGAGAACCACGCGAACTCCTGAACTCCACTGATCCTCCCGAACTCCAGCAACCCGCACTGCAAGCCGCGAGACCGCCCAAACAACTTCAGAAGAGGAGGTGACCGCTGCTGCCCGCACAATCCGCAGAAGCTGCACAAGACAAGTTCGATCAGCTAACCGGCCGGTTACACAACACAAACCGCAAGAACAGGTCGCGAGCTTAGCATACACTTGGTGCTCTATATTTGCTGCTACAGTGGCTCCTATTTATAAGCAGGCGACCTGATCCAGTCACCATCCTATGAGATAGGATCACCACCCCTTGATCGCGCGACCAGACTGGTCAACCCGCGCGACAAGCAAAAGAACCTCCTGCTTAGCGAGCTCGCCGACTTCAGCAGAAGTCGCGCGACCATGACAACCCGCACGGTCACGTCGCTCACCACCTGTGTTCGCCATCTGACCTCCTCCAGAGACCGCTAACACACCAGACCGACTAGGGCACAGCCCGCCATGTCGATCAAACACCTGTGACCGCATATGTCAGCTGATCGCCGAAGGACAAGCCATGCGAACACAAACCGGAGACCGCGCGACTAAGACGACCTTAGTCCGCGCGCTCCACAAAGAACCCAGACAGCCTCCAGACCGGCTGCCCGCACCACGCAGTCATAGGCACCAGACCGTGCGCCTTCCTTACCAGGTAGAAACCTGCTCCGCCAAGTGGTCAGACAACCAGACCGCGCGGCCTCACCTCGGCACCCTTGGACAGAAGACTGACGATAACACCGAGTAGCCCGCGGCTAGACCAAAGAGGTCAAACCGCCAGAGGAGATCGCAAGACCGTGCGGTGAGATCAAACCGCGCGGTCTCCCCCCAGACCGCGAACTTCCAAAATCCTCCCACTTCAACATTTTCAACACTCCCCCTTGAAGTGGGAAGTTGAAACCAGTCCAAGTAAACTCCTTAGCTGAGTTAGCGGCCCCTTCGCCAGCGCCTTTGTGAAGATGTCAGCAATGTTTTCCTGACTCCGAATGTGCTCGACCAAAAGAGACCCATCCAGCACCTTCTCACGAATGAAATGATGCTCGATCTCGATATGCTTGGTCCTCGCGTGACAAACTAGATTAGTAACTAGTTTGAGAGCACTCTCATTGTCACCGCGGATCAGAGTCGGACCCCGAACCTCCTTATGGACGTCTCCAACCAACCTCCTAAGCCAGATGGCTTCCTGAGCTGCCAAGGCCGAAGCCTTGTATTCCGCTTTCGTGGTTGAGACTGACACGGAATCCTGCTTCTTGCTGCACCATTATATAGCCGTGGGGCCCGCCATGAAGACGTATCCAGGCGTCGACTTCCGATCATTCGAATCACCCCTGTAATCAGCATCCATGTACCCATGCACCTCGAATCCCGCATCCTTCCTATAAAGGAGACCCATATCTGAAGTCGCCTTGACATACTTCAATATACACTTGGCCGCTAGAAGATGAGGCACTCGTGGTTCTGCCATATAACGGCTCTCCCTGCCAACTACATATGCAATATCCGGCCTGGTAATCGTCAGATAGATCAAGCTCCCAACCAGAGCTCGGAACACCAACGGATCTTCCAGAATCCTCCCCTCATCCTTGCGAAGTTTCATGGCCTTCTCCAGAGGTGTGGAAGTGCACTTCCCTTCCTTCATGCCTAACCGCTCAACGATCCGCTCCGCATATCCAGCCTGGGACACCAGCACTCCACTCTCCTTCCTCTGCACATCGAGTCCAAGGAAATGGTGAAGCTCACCCAGATCCTTCATCTCAAACCAGATAGATAGCTCTGCCTGAAGTTGCGCTACCTCCTTCTTCGAATTCCCCGTCACGATCATATCTTCGACATATAGCAGCACAATGACTTGAAGCTCCCCACTCTTCTTGACGAACAAGCTTGACTCTGAGTCTGAAGCACCAAACCTGCAGAATAAAAGATACTCTGCAATCTTTCCATACCACGCCCTTGGCGCTTGCTTCAACCCATACAGGGCCTTCTTCAACTTGCAGACAAGCTCCGGAAAATCTTTAGATACGAAGCCTGGTGGCTGGACCATGAAGATGTCCTTGTAAATCTCGCAGTACAAGAACACATTCTTTACGTCGAGCTGCCAGATCTTCCACCCCAACACGCCGCCAAGGCAATCACAACCCGAACTGAAGTCATTTTTGCCACAAGACTGAATGTCTCTTCATAGTCTTCACTGTATTGCTGCGAGAACCCCCGAGCCACAACGCGAGCCTTGTATCGCTCGATACTGCCGTCAGCCTTCTTCTTCAGCTTGTAGACCCACTTGCATGTGACAGGATTGGTGCCCTTGGGCCTGGGCACCAGAGACCTGGTCTCATTCTTCTTGAGAGCTTCCATCTCTTCTTGCATCGCAATGTCCCACTCCTTCACGCCTCTAGCCTTCTCAAAGATCGACGACTCCCTCTCATCCAAGGGACCAGCAAAAGAAACACGAGACAAAGCTCACCCTGTTTCCTCCTGTATAGCGATCAGGGGCAGTGATAGTTCACTTCGATCTCTGCAACGACTTCCCCTGACTCGCAGTATCTTCAGCTGCTTCTTCCCTAGCTCCTCTTCCAGACGTATTCGGAGCATCGCTCCCCCTGCTTCCTGAACCAGAAGCCTCTGCCTCAGAAATAGATATTTATGGACCACCTGGTGACAAAGGTAGCTCCACCTAAAGATTTTACACAGCTTTCTCTGGCTCCTCCACCCTGCTTTCTGGTAGCTCCACACTAGAACTTCCCTTGTATGACGTCACCTCATAGAACATGATGTGGTGAGATACAACAAATCTCCGCGTCTCCGGGTCCATGCACTTCCAGCCCTTCTTTCGGTCATCATACCCCACGAAGACTAGCTTCCTTGCTTTCGCATCTAGCTTCGTCCGAAGCGCATCTGGAACGTGCACATAGCAGGTGGAACCAAACACCCAAAGGTGTGCCACACTTGGCTTTTCCTTGAACATCAGTTCATGCGGGGTCTTCATATTGATGGGACTCAGAGGCATCCGGTTGATCACGTAGGCAGCACAAGACATTCCCTCCGCCCATAAGGACTTTGGGATACTCTTGGCATATAGCCAACACTTGCAGGTCTCCGTCAGATGAAGGATCTTCTGCTCTGCAACTCCATTTTGCTGTGGAGTATGCGCACAAGTAAGCTCCCTCCGGATGCCCGCCTTCCTGCAAAAAGTAGAGAACTCACCAGACGTGAAATCCCCTCTGTTGTCAGTCCTCAGCTTCTTAACCCGCAGTCCAAGCCGACCATCCACGAACTCCTTGAACTCCACAAACTTGGCAAATGCCTCCGCCTTCTCCTTCAAGAAATATACCCAGACATATCTGGTGTAATCATCGATCAACACCAGCATATATCTGCTGCCTCCGAGGCTTGGGGTAGCAGTTGGTCCCATCAAGTCACCGTGGATGCACTCCAATGGCACACTACTCCTTGTCTACGACTTGTCAAACGGTAGTCGATGAGATTTGACAAACTGACATCCCGCGCACACATGACCATCTCCGTAGGAAGATAGACTAGGCAGGCCCTTGACCAGACCTTTCACCGCCATAGCTTTCAGCTTATCCATCCCTACGTGCCCCAACCTCTCATGCCATATCACAACACTGTCGTTTGTCCTCATCTTGTCAACATAAGAACTTGTCGATAAAATGAACAAGTCATTAGCTCTCCTCCCCACATGAACTACCTCAGCCTTTACCGCTTCCACATTCCGAAGAAACCTTACTTCTGTTGGTCCAAACAGAATGTGATACCCAGCGTCTACAGTCTTGGTCACGGAGAAAAGGTTTTTCCTCATTCTGGGCACATAATAGACACTCTTCAAAGTTAGTGTCCCTCTATCACTGCCCAAGGAAACAACCTCCACCTTCTCTATAGCATGCACGATATTATCAGCAGTAATAATGACATCATTACCTGAGTACGGCTGCGCTGAAGAAAGCATCGACTCATCCCCGGTGAGGTGATGACCACACCCCGAGTCCACGATCCAGTCCTCTTGATAGTTGATAGAAGTCGCAGCTTCAACAGAAGCCGAGAAGGCTCCTCCCCATCCTCCATCAATCTGTCTGGCATTAGCTTCCTCCTTTCCTGTAACAGCATGCCCCGACTGAAGATTTACCCGGCAATCCTTCCTGATGAGACCAACCTTTATGCACCTAAAGCACTTGGGACCTTCTCCCTTCTTCTTACCTTCAGCCTTAGGAGCATAGCCCCTCTCCTGCTGTCCAAAAGTTGAAGGCCCATTGCCTCCTCCAGCGGTCTTCTTCTTATCCCATTTCTTCTTCTTTCCTGTGAAGAGAACTTCGCCATCTTCCCCAGACACTGACACCCCCGCCATCTGCCTTGCTAGACTCTCCTGCAAAGCAAGCAGATTTTCCAGCTCCAGCAGAGACGGCTGATTTTCCCAACCCTGCACCGACGTCACAAAGGCAACATATTCCTTCCGCAAACCACGGATGATGTGCCTCTTCAGCTTCGCCTCAGAAATTGGCTCATCAGGATCCAGCGCTGAAATCTCGGTTTATAAGTTCTTCATCTTCAAGAAGAACGTAGAGATAGAAAGGTCACCTTGAGCCGATCTGGCCATCTCATTCTCCAGGAATTGAAGTCTTGCCACATTCTTCTTGTTAAACAGCCCATACAGGGCTCTCCAGATCTCTGCAGCTGATGCACACCCCAAGATGTGATCAAACAGATCAGGTGATATTGCCCTCTTCAGGGCGAACTCTGCTATGGCATTAATCCGCCTCCAGTTCCTCACCTCATAATGGTTATCTCCAACCAGAAAAACTTTCTCCGTGCTCTCTCCTCCAACTACCTGCCAGAGGTCCTCACCCAGAAGATAGATCTGCATACAGCTCCACTTCGTAAAGTTGGTCGAGTTGAGCATCTCAATTCTAATACCCCTCGCTTCCATGGCTCTACCACTGGTTCCTTCTTCACAAAGGCGATGGCTACTCTAAGTTGTTCACTGCTCTATCCACTCCAACCTATCTCTGATACCATGTGAAAATTTTCCGAATCTTTATGGAGTGAGCAGGAATTGTACAACTTAGAGTTCAAGCCGAACAACCAGAAGCACATGAAGCAAACACGATCTTTATTGATAAGCAAAATTCTTCATTACAGGGCAAGGTATACATGGCGAGACATGATTTTGCCAGTACACAAAAAATAGAAGAGAAAAGCAGCTAAAAGGAAAACCAGCGGTCTTCCAAACTGAGACCGCCTAACCACCCGACTTGACAATCCGCCCGGCTAGAAAACAGATCGCCCGAACTGCCGATCTGCGACTTGAGCCACACCAACTGAGAAACACGCGAACTCCTGAACTTCACTGATCCTCCCGAACTCCAGTAACCCGCACTGCAAGCCGCGAGACCTCCCGAACACCTTCAGAAGAGGAGGTGACCGATGCTGCCCGCACAATCCGTAGAAGCTGCACAAGACAAGTTCGATCAGCTAACTGGCTAGTTACAAAACACAAACCGCAAGAACAGGTCGCGAGCTCAGCTTACACTTGGCGCTCTATATTTGCTGCTATAGTGGCTCCTATTTATAGGCAGGCGACCTGATCCAGTCACCACCCTATGAGATAGGATCACCACCCCTTGATTGCGCAACCAGACCGGTCAACCCGCGTGACCAGCAAAAGAACCTCCTGCTTAGCGTGCTCGCCGACTTCAGCAGAAGCCGCGCTACCATGACAACCCGCCCGGTCATGTCGCTCACCAACTGTGTTCGCCATCCGACCTCCTCCAGAGACCGCGAACATACCAGACCGACTAGGGCACAGCCCGCCAAGTCGATCAAACACCTGTGACCGCATATGCCACCTAATTGCCGAAGGACCAGCCATGCGAACACAAACCGGAGACCGCGCGACTAAGACGACCTTAGTCTACGCGCACCACAAAGAACCCGGACAGCCTCCAGACCGGCTGCCTGCGCCACGTAGTCATAAGCACCATACTTCGCGCCTTCCTTACCAGGTAGAAACCTGCTCCGCCACGCGATCAGACAACCAGACCGCGCGGCCTCACCTCGTCACCCTTGGACAGAAGACTGGCGATCACACCGAGTAGCCCGCGGCTAGACAAAGAGGTCGAACCGCCAGAGGAGACCGCAAGACCGTGCATTTAGATCAAACCATGCGCTCTCCCCCCAGACCGCCAACTTCCAAAATCCTCCCACTTCAACATTTTCAACATAGGTCTCAACATGACAAGGTAACCTCACCTAGTGCGCCCAAAGGAGCACAAGTCAACCTAGGTCAAATCACCTCCACTAGAACTCACAAACTCAAATTGACTCCACCACCACATACCTAACCCTAAGGGGGAGGCAATTGAACATTCACTTCATGAATTGGTCAACCAAGCTAGCCAAATTGACCAAAGTCAACATAGGTCAACTTACACTAATTTGGCTCAATTGAGCTTCAATTAGCCAAATTGACCCCACCAATGTCTTCCTAACCACTATGGTAGACCATTAGGGTATAAATATTCCATTGAGCTTAACCAATTTTACGGAATTTACCAAGTCAACTCTAGGTCCAAATAGCCCAATTCAACCCACATTGGATCAATTAGACTTCGCATGGTCAAATTGACCCCACCACTACATTTCAAACCCTAATATAGGTTCAATTGACCAGAATACCCAACATTGTGTCAACCAAATGACCCAATTTGACCAAAGTCAAACTTAGGTCAATTTAGATCAAAAGCACACTTAAATGGTTCAATTAGCCCAATCAAGGCCACACCAAGGCCCAAACAACATTGGTTAGTGTCATATGACGTACCACCAACATATAGGGTCATTCAACTAAACAAATTGACCAAGTCAACCCTAAAGACAACCATGGTCAAACTTAAGCCCAAAGAGGGGAATGAGAGCCCAAGCCAATCCCAAAGGATTAAGGCCCTCAAGGTCAGCCCATTCTGCAACCCATGAACTAATTATAGCTCTTGCCCTCTGAATTTGAAAAGGGTAAACATGCATGGGGGCAATTTTGGAAATTCCTCCTAATCTCCAGTGAGGCCAAGAGTGAAATGGGAATGGAGGCCACATGGCAGCCCTATTCCCCTTCCCAAGCCTTCATTTGAACCCCTCATGAAGTTCTCATCCAGATTCCATATTTCCCCCATGCCAACTAGCAATATGGTGAAACAATCTATGCTTGGACGACCATACATCAATAACACTCCATGATATACCCTCTCTCAGCCAAAATTAGCCTCACCATTAGCTTCAGAAGCCTGAGAGGAGTTAAAATCAAGCTTTGGATCAGAGCATTTGATGGAGTATAGAAAATTTGGCAAGGAGCTCACCTTGAGGTGGTCGACAATGGCACATAGACGGATTCCCCATTAAAGAGCTTCAAATCAGGTTTGTTTCTCTTACCCTCTCTTTGTGTTAGTATCCTAGATCAATTAGGAGAGAAATCGGGCACAATTGAGCCCAATTCCATGTGAGTTTAGTGGGAGTTTACTGAGCTCTTTTCCTTGCTCGGTATCGCTGGAGAGGTGGCTTTCGACGTCCATGTCGCCGCCAATCAAAGGCCACCGCTTCAATAGAGATGCTGGTGGTGGTGGCCGATCGTGGAGGCCAGTAGACGGCCGAGAAATAAGGATTGAAGTCGGCCCAGGTCGGGAAAATCCCAGCCGTTAGTTGGAGGAAAAAGAAACTCAATAGCCATTCGATCTACTTTATGTAAGATCCCTCTCCCGCACCAGGAGAGTTCCGGATCTTATGCCCAGAACCGCCGCCTTACGGTGATGCTAACACACGAGTTAGCCACCTCCGCAAGATGCCGATCCTGCCGACAAGAACGATCAATCAGGCCAACATGAGATAAGAAGAAAACTAGGTACAATAAACCAAGTTCACAATCACACACATATACATAAGCCAAAATAGTATACAAGTCCATCAATGAGTACAAAAGAAAGAGTAAGGGCTTATGCCCAGTACATGTCCGAATGAAAAGACAACAAAATAAACTCTCTCTCTCTCTCTACATATCTATGCGGAAGCTAAACACTCTCATCATCTGGCACCTATCTCGTGGTAGAAGTAATGCGCGGCATCTGCTCCTCAAGTCCTGCCATCATGTCATGTTGGTCGCGCGGCTGCTCTAGCTCCTCGAACTCCTATGGTCACAACCGACCGTTAGTCATAAAGACTAAGCCAATTTTGTCCCCGCCTCCCCCAGCGACTCCTAGGAACCATGCGGGAGGAAGGAAGCGGAGAACAATAAGGGGTAATAGAAACAAGCTGGTGACATGAATTCTAGGCTAGCAGGTATATAAAGTAAAACACGCAAAATACCTAAGTAGTAGTATATATGAGCAGGAAGTAAGGCAACAAGTAAAGTTGTAAGTAAAGCAGTAAGTAAGGTAGTACAGTGCAAGTAATGTAAACAAGTAAAGTATATTACCATAATATGAGTATCTTAACTTATATGAATGCACATACAAACTTATAAGTTAAAATTTTCGGAATTATAACTTATCATATAAAAGAGCTCATACTATTTATACGATAAGGGTCTGCAAATTATGTTTTAAGGTTTATGTATGATATGATATGCATGTTATGATATGATTCATACAATTGCAACCCACCCACATGACTCTGTGATCACAGACCTTTAGTTCACAATTGTTGGAGCTAGCTTCACTCTATGGTACCACCGTTGTGGCTACGGCAGCAGTGGACAAGGCAACTCCACTTCCTAGGCGGGTATAGACACTACCAGGCCTAGACCCTTCGTATGCCTCTATACACGTCCTAGGTGCACTCTAGAGTCTTGCGTACTCTTTGTTGGTATCCACCAGTCTTTGAGGTCAGGTGTGCATTTTTGGGGATCATCCTCTAGACCGCGGTATAAACATTTTACTGGCCCCTCAAACCTTCACACCCGCCTAAGTCAATGTACTGTCGTCGGTGTGACGACCGGTCCAGTTCCAAGGACCCGCCACTAATTTATTCTTATGCAAATGCAAGTTATCACCACCCGAGCCTTCAACTCGCAGGACCATCCCGTCCTGATATACAACCTACCGAGCCTCCAGCTCGCAGGACCAACTCGTCTTGATATACAACCTCCTGAACCTCTAGCTCACAGGACTAACTCATCCTGATATACAACCTCCTGAGCCTCTAGCTCGCAGGACTATCCCGTCCTGATAAACCACTTCCCATCCCTTAACTCGGGATGGAGTTTATCATATCTCTTATTCATTTAGTTAGACTACTCATGTCTAATTATTGTTATACTTAGAAGTTTAGGGTGAATCTTGGACTTCCCGAGGTTTACCCGGTGAAGAGCTCGCAGCGGTACTAGGGATTGTGATGGGCTGAAACCCAAATCCCCCTTTCCAAGACATTTACTTTTATTGGTGGCTACCTTTTCTAAATACCCACTCTCCTTAATACTCTTTATGACTTAGATGTTTTATGACTTAACCTTCACCCTATTTCTAAACAAACGTTCTCTTGAACGATGCTCAACAATTAAGATCTCCCATCCTCTAAATGGTGTAGGCCTTGTATGAATCTCAAATGTCTCTAATCACACCCTAAAGATATTTCTTGAATACTTCACTGTGCTGAATAATCATCACGATCTTCTAAGGTGATAATTGCCCCTTTTATGTATAGTGCGGCATGATTCTTAATTATTCCCTAAACCATAGTATGAATGTACTCCAAAGATTCCATAACTTCTAGGGGCTGATATAAATGATATGTTACTGCTATAATCCAAATCTTACTGATTTTCTATGTGATCTTGGTGGTCAAATCATCACATGAGGTTTTTGCTATTCGCAGACCAAAATGAGATAGAGCTAGATTTGATTCCTATGATGCAATCTTAACCATATCATGTCCATATGAGTTCTAATTTTTACAAGAGGTTCATAATGGACAATTTAAGGGTTGACCAAAATTTTGATATATTTCATAAAGGTTTAACCTATATTTAAAATTCATTAATCAATTGACATCTTCCAAAATGTGAAGGAAGTACCATGTCAGTAGTTTCAATCATGCCAAATAAATTTCCAGGGTAAAAAATGACATAAAAACATGGATTCTGAAATTTCATAATTTTTCAGAAGATTTAAGATCATAGTTTCCATTTAACATAAAAGGGTTAAAATATAACTTTACACACCAAGTACTATATTATGACTTCAAAAAATTCTGAGAAAATTTCTATAGCACTTTAGTGACCTAAAAACACCTTACCCAGAGTTTCATAATTTTTCAGAGAATTTATAAGCAAGATTTCTATTTAACATAAAAAGAATGAAAAGATGACTTTATACATCAAGTACAAGTTTATGTGTCCCAAAAATTCTGAGAAAATTACTATAGCACTATAGTGAATTGAAAACATCAAATCCAAGGTCTCATAATTTTCCAGGGACGATTCACCATATATATTTCACAAAATAAGAAGAGTGACAAACTGAATAAATGGAATTTTACAATAAATAATATCTCCAAAAATATTCTACCAAAAATTATAGAGGTTCATAATTAAATTCCTAATCACTTTCCAGAGTTTCAACAATTACTCAAACATTTTGCCTAATGAATTCTCAATTATTCAGAATTGTGACATAGGAAAATTTTTATAATTCCTAGAGGAAATGATCTCTGAATTTTCTACTTAAATTTGCAGGGATTCTAAATGTCATAACAAGTGATTCTCCAGAGTTTCACAATTTTCCTCAAGGTACCAACCATGAACATTTCATAAATACAAAAGTGTGACGTAGATCACATTGATCATATTCATAAGATTCTTGATCCTAGAAATCCTAAGTTTTTCTGAGGTGGTGTATTATATCATAAAGAGGGTGTGTGCAAAATTTCAGAAGCTAACATTAAGCCATTTGAGCTAAATACACAAAATACCTCTTTTGGCTATTGGCACACCATAACACTTTTTAAGTAGAGACATGCAAAGGGAATTACCCTACATGTAGAAGTCCAATTGATCTCAAATTTTAACCTTGGTCTAATATTGGCTAATTAAGGGTGACACACAAATTTGGGGTCAGTTGGGGTTGCACAACTCCAAAAATGCCATTTATTTAATTTAACACATTTTGAATAAAACTTTAGGAAAATTATCTCCTAAAAATCTAATTTTTGGATACTAGCTAGATATAGGGCTCATGCATGCCTGGTAAAATTTTCAGATCCCTCAGACCTATCATTTAAAATATTTACACAAAATAATTTTTGACCTCTAGTTGGACCCGCCTCACCAAATTGGATGTAGGGGGTTCTACTTTGCCCCAAACGGGCTAATTTAAATTTCTAGTTAAAGTAGACATCCAGATCTACAACAGTTATCTCAGGACACTTTTCATGAAATGGCTTCTAAGGGCCTTAAAATCGAGCATGAACATACCTATGAAAGTGTGACAAATCATTTCATTAATTAAAAGTGGCCTGCGGATATCATCTCAAATGAAATCACCTGCTATGATTTCATCTCCTACCTCTAGCCAACAGCCAGAATTGCCCCAACCTGGGCCATCTTCCACCGTAATTTCCCGGCAGCTGAGCCACCGCCCTGGCCGGCCACCGCCACCACCACCTCCGTTGAGGTGGGGGCTACCGATTGGCGGTGGTTTGGCCACCGGAGGTGGTGTTTTCCGGCGAACTCGAGGGGTTTGTTTTCATGGAAATTTGAAGGATTTGGCTCACTGAATCAGGCTCAATTGAGCCCGATACCTCCACCTAAAGATCTAAGAGGCTAGCACAAGGGGATGGGGGAGAAACCGAACCTCTAATGGGCTTGTTGGCGGCTATTCCTTGGATTCGTCATGGCCGATCCTTGCTCCGATGACCCTGGCCATTTCCTCCATTCTCAGCCGATTCCTTTGATCCAGGGTAGCAGATTGACTCCTCCAGGCCCTCTGAAGCTGATGATGTTGTCGAAATGGAGTTGGGAGGGCTCTATGTGGTGCTGCCATTAGGAGGAGCTTGGCCACCACCATGAATGTTCCTCCTAGCTTCCAAGTGGCCTCCATCTTGCTAGAATTTGTCTGGGAATCACTTTTAGAGTTCAGTGGGAGGATTAGGCAGAGGAATGGAGATCCATGTGGCCTTCATTCCTCAAAATCCTCCTTGTCTTCACTTGAAATTGGGGGAAAACCCCAATTTAACCCCATGCATGCCTTTGCATGTCAATTTCAAAGGGCAATTAAGGTCATTTGCTCTTGGGCTGTAGAATAGGCTGGGATTGAGGGCCTTAGCCCATTGAAATTGGTTTAGGCTTTTAATTTCTTTTTTATGTCTTAGGTTTGACCATGGTTGACTTTGGGGATGACTTGGTCAATGTGATGGGTTGACTGGTCCCATATGCTGTTCTTGAGTCCTTTGACACCACCCCATGTTGATTGGGTCATGGTGATGCCATATTTTGGCCAATTTAGTCTATATGTGTGATTTTGAACAAAATTGGGGAAAAGTTGACTTTAGTCAATTTGGCCAAATTGATGATCTCATGAAGGGGATTTTGGCTCAATTGGGTCTCCCATGATGTTCTAAGATTATGGGTGAAGTCAATTTCATGTTTTGGGGGTCAATTAAACATATTGATGAAGGATTGGCTTATGTTGACCTAAGTTTGACTTTGGTCAAATTGGACCACTTGGTGACCCCATGATGGGACTTTTGAGTCCATAACAATCCTTAAAAGGTTTGCCATCTTGTGGTATGGTCAATTTGGTCATATGAGTATGAATTGAACCTTATTGAGTTGAATTGGCTATATTGACCTAGATATGACTTTGGTCCACTTGGCTAAATTGGTTGACCAATTGATGAGACTTTTGATCAATTATGCCTTCTTTAGGGTTAGGGACATGGTGCTGGGGTTAATTCACAAGTGTATGTTCAATTTGAGCTAATTTGACCTAGGTTGACTTGCCTCCTATAGTAGATCACATGTGAGTTCACTCAACTCAGTACATCCCAAGGTCACCACCAAGCTCAAACTCACCTCACTCACCACATGTCTTACCCTAATTGAAGTTAAGGGGTATAGTATAAAATGGGATGTTACACTTTAAGATTTGTGAAAGATCTATTACCTGCAGACCATATGATTTAAATGAATTCTGTCACACTTTGGACACTAGGTTCAAGCTCATTTCTGAGTTACTTAGAGGTAGATCTAGGTTATGTGCTAAACTTGAAAGTTTTAGCTTATTGTCTTAGCTTTTAAGGAATTTTAAATCACTTGGATTGGTGCCTTACAGTCCCCAGAATCTCCATTTTGCTGGGATGTGCCCTAAAGGTGCCCTAGACCTTATTTTGTAAATTCCTAAGTGTATACTCATTGCATGGGTCTAAAATTTTGGCAATGCATGAGGGGTACCTAGATAGAGTTCCCAACCAAAAAGAGACTTTTTGGGGAACATTTTTTTATAGTTTATACAAAAATTAAATTAAGCATGCATATGTGATATACATGGCTAGACAACCTCAAAGTGACCCAAATTTCCGGTAGATTGTAATATAGGTCATTATATGCCACTGCAAAAAAAAATTTGGATCATTTGGGTTTCTTCATGTGGGTGAATTCCACTTGCATGAACTTCGTATGATTGGGAATAGGGTGCATTTAGCACAAAAATATATTTGGTGTATTTCTCCAAATGGCTTGTTGAATGCCAACAAGATTTTGACCATGCATGTATTATGATGTAATATATCACCCTTGGAGAAATTGGGATTTATGGACTTAAATTCCCAAAGTATTTCATTTATAATGTGTATGCCACACATTAAAATAAATGAAATAAATACGAGTAAATCATTTAGGAAAAATTTACTTATCTGTCACTTAGTTAGTTAGGTCAAAATACACCTCTATGAATTTAATGGAAATTTTTAAGTATGATTTTTCTGGTGATATGTCATTAAAAGTATTTGTCACATTTAACAATTTGTGAAATATTGATGATCAAAATAACTTTGAAAATTCTAAGACTCTGGTTTGACACTTTTTCGAACAAGGTAAACCTCTTGAAAATTAATGGGGATTTTTGGAATATGATTTCCTATAGTTTAAGTAAATATTTCATTTATCAGACATTTAAGTTAATGAAATATTTGTAATCAAATCAGTAAGGAAAAATCCAAATCTCTGTCACATGTATTAATAGGTCATAACACACCTCTAGAAATTTATTGAGAATTATTTAACATCATTCTCTCTGATTATTGTATTTATTTGGATTTACCTCACATGGAATTTAGGAGATAATCATGATTAAATTAACCTTAAAAATTCCAATATTCAGGATAGTCATTTTTAGAGTACTATTTATCTCTGAAAATTTATTGAGAATTTTGGAACAAAATTTTCTCTGATTATTGCATTTATTTGGATTTTCCTCACATGTGAATGTAGGAAATAATCATGGTTATATTAACCTAGAAAATTCCAATATTCTGGTTAGTTACTAGTTACAGTAATATATATTTATGGAAAATTAGTTGGAATTTTGATGAATAAATAATATTGTTCATGTTCAATATCGTAAATTCTTCATAAATGTATTTATGGGATTTTAATGGTCATATTATTCTGGAAAATTATTATTCGTTATTAGGATTATTTTTATGTCATAGCAAACCTATGGTAAATTGTTTGGAACATCTGAACATCACAACGTGGTACTTCATGTGTAAACTTGGAAGTTGTAGAATATTATCAAATATTATTTTATAGCCAAATTAAATTATAAATATATGATAATCTGGTAAATCAATTTTAATGACATGATGAACCTCTGGAATAAATTTGAGATCAATTGGCCTCATATTTTTGATAGTTGATTCATAGGAGATATGTTTTGTGCAATACATGAACTTCGTCTTTATTTAGTAAATATGAGAACTATTGATTTGACCATCATTAAAACTTGGATTGTTAGGAAAAACCCCTTGTGATTTAACTTAACAAATTACTTATAAGTGATTTTACCTTCTAGGCTTATTACCCGCATTGTATAGTAAGGGTAATATGGTCATTAGATGTCTTAGAATGTCACACTCAACTTAGAGGGTTAAGTCTAGGTCAGGGCAAGCACAATCTGAGTTGAACTAATACTTGCGTCGAATACAAGTCGACACAACTTTGACTTACTCTCGACGCAACTCAGACTAGAAGTCCAAGCAACTGAACCCCACTTTCAAAGTATATCAAGTCAACGCTATGTCGAATAGGAGTCGACATAGATAAAGGAGCATGTAGAAGTTATCTTAAAAGTCGACGCAACCTCGACTTCAATTCAACGCAAAAGGATGTATCTGTCGGAGGCATCTGAAGTCGACGCAGCGTCGACTACAATTCAATGCAGACAATGAAGTTCAGAATAAAGTCTTCAACTCGATGGTTACGTCGATAAGTAATCGACGTAACGTCGACATCAGAGTTCAGCCAGAGCTTGAGAGAATTCAAAGCTGCTCTTACAAGAACTCAATGGTGCGTCGATAAGAAGAGAAAATGAAGTCAACGCTGCATCGAATACAGTCTGAAAAGGAAACCTTTTCAGATGTTTCTTTTGCACTCTCTCTAAGGGCCCATAACACTAAAGATCATTCTATAATGGCTTGTTTATTGCCTAGAATGGAGAGGAGCATTCAAGAAGAAAGAAAAAGCTTTCTTGGAAAGGAGTCAAATAGTTGGCAGACGGGTCATGAACAAAAGAAGGAAGAGATATTAATTGTCCAAGCCAATACCTTTTCAGGATAACCCAAAAAGAGGAAAGGAATTTAAATTAAATCATGGAGAATAAATAAGAATAGCAGTGAGAAAAATAGCACAGCATTCATCACAATCGTCGGCATCTTGTCGATTAGGGCTTCCTCCTTCTTCTTCTTCTTCCATCTGGAACCCTAAAATACAAAAAAATATGAACTGTCCTCTCTCTCTTAGAACAGAACAATTGAAGGTTGCTCTTCATCAATATCTCATAGCAGCCAGATTTCAATCAGAAGAAAGTAGAAAGGATCTGAAGCTTATAACCCTTGCAAATTATCACAATCAGGAGCAAGGGTTCATCATTAACAAATCCAGCAAAAGAAAAGAAGCTGAAGGCTTCAATAGAATTCTGAGAACATAATTATTCTTCCTACTTCTTCTTCTTCCTTCTCTCTTCAACTCAACTGTAAAGAGTTTTAAGAATCCCTCTTCCAAAGGATTCACTGGTTCAAGATCTCCTTATCAAAAGATCTGTGGTTCAAGATCTCCTTATCAAAAGATCTATGGTTCAAGATCTCCTTATCAAAAAATCTGTGGTTCAAGATCTCCTTATCAAAAGATCTTTGGTTCTAAGAGTCTCCTTATCCTAAGACTCAGGCACAGGTTGTGCATTCCTATCAGGTGGTAGAAGAGAGGAGTACCCACATTTTGGGGAACCTCTATAAAAATTGTTGTGTCTTTGTTGTGATTTTCTGTGTTGTCCCATTTACATTTTCTGCATTCATTTCCAGCAATACTTATATTATTTATTCTGCCATTGGTTTTGATTGTGTGCATAATACCTTAGTAAGTTTTATTGTTTGCATAGTTAGGATAGAAAAATATTTAAATCTCTATTCACCCCCCCCCCCCCCCCCTCTAGAGGATTCTCAGAGGCACACTCTGCACTTTCAATTGGTATCAAAGCGAGGTTGATCATTAAAAGGTTAACACCTTGATCAAAAAGGCCTCCTACTCTTATTTCTTTACAATAAAGTTATTTTATTAAGAAAATGAGTTCTAAGGATTATGCCTCAACTAGATCACCAGTGTGTAATCTGAATAAGTTTACACTCTGGAAGGCCAGAATAAAACTTTACATGAACTCTATTGATGAAGACATCTTTGATGTCATAATTTTAGGTCCACCAACTCCGTACAAGAAAGATGTCAGTGGGACTTCAACTTAGGAACCTATGCCCAGGGCTGAGTGGACTGAAACAGAGAAAAAGCAGAAGGCATGTGATGCCAAAGCTATGAATATTTGGTCTCCACAATGGCAGATGACATTTTCTAGAAAGTTGCTGACTATCAGTCAGCTAAAGAAATCTGGGAGTCACTTTTCAGACTTGTAGAAGGATGTGCTGATGATAGGAAGGACAAGAAGTCCATTCTCATATCCCAATATGAGAACTTTCAGAAGAAAGATGAAGATTCAGTTGTTGATAAGTATGACAGATTCAGCCTTATCATTAATGAGCTTAGAGGATTGGACAAGGAGGTATCCTTGACTAAAATTAATGATAAAATCCTCATGTGCTTCCCAAGCTCATGGGATTCAAGGATCTGGGCCATCAGAGAGTCCAAATACCATAGAGAAATCTCTAATAAGGCTTTGCTAGGAAATCTAAAGTCATATGAGATGCTTCTTAAGAGCAGAGCTAAATCAGAGTAAAAGGAGTCAATCCCATCTCCTATCCAAGGAGCCTTGCTATGAAAGCTACTGAAGGAGAGCCCTCCACTCCTGAAGATGAAATGTTTAGTCTCCTGGAAAGGAGATTCAGAAAATGGGTGAAAACCGAAGACTCAAGGAGAAGAGAGGAGCTTAATGCCCAGATATGATAAGACTCCAAGGAAGGAGATTATCTGCTTCACCTGCAACAAACCAGGGCACATAGCTCCTGAGTGCCACAAGAACAAAGGGACTGGAGAAGCAACAAGGATGAAAAGAAGAAGAAGAAGTCTTTCCAAGGGAAGGACAAGAAGAAAGCCAAGGGTTTCATTGTCGAAACCTGGAGTGACTCTGAAGCAGAGTTAAGCTCCTCATCATCTGAAAGTGATGATGAAGCAGAAGTAGAAGCAGCTTGCATGATGGCACTGGGGATGTCATCAGATGATGAAGAAGAATAGGTATCCCTGTTAGATGATTTTGATTTTAGTTATGATGATTTTAAAACCTGCTTCAAAGAATTTTGTAATGACTTTATTAAAATTCAAAAAGAATTCGAAGCATATAAGGAAGAATTAGAAAACTTTAAGAAATATGAACTCTATTCAATAAATAAGAACTTAAGAAATGAAATTCAGGACAAAGAATCAAAGCTAACAGAAATAAGAAATGAAAATATAAAGTTAAGAGAAGAGCTAGCAAAGGCAAAAGCATATGAGGATTCTGTTAATGGGAGAAGTCAAAAACTCAAAGACATCACAGAAAATCTCTCCATGATATTTAATCACCTAGGGTTAGGAGCAGACTCATCCACCAGCACAGAAATCTATAGGAAACCTGCCTGGAAAAATCCAGTTAGCTTCATTAGACCTAGTAACTATGAATCCTGTGAGGACAGTACAAAAACTAAGGATCAGGAAGCTAATAAACCAAAGAAAATAGCTAGAGGTAATAAAACAAATCTTAACAAAGAAAAGAAATATCAAGGGAAGAGAAATGCGGAGAAACTAAACAATCAAAAGTCTAAAGCCAAACCTAGGGTAATAAAACACTCTGCTGATCTCTTATATTTAGATACATTCTATACTCATTTTAAGTATCAAAATAATAAACATAGGTTTGGGAAACCCATTCCTTACCCAAAAGGGTGTCATGAAAGACCCTTCTACTTTCATTGAACCCTACAATGGTAAAAGTAAAGGGGCCAAGGTAACCTGGGTTTCTTCTAATGTTTGAATTATTTGTGCAGGATTAGGTAGGATCCCACATAAGAGAGGATGGAATGGGAAGAAAGATGTAAGTCATGAAGAAGGAACTAAATTCAACAAAGGGAGTGATCTCTTCTTTACAACTTCCTTGTTGTCCTTATAGTTCATAAAATTAATATCATAAACACTATTTTCAATGAACATAATTGCTGGGAAAAATAGCAAGAATTTTCTAAGAAAATAGATCTGTTCATTCAGAGGTGCGTCGAATAGAAGTCGACGTACCATCGACTCCTACTCGATGCCAATGTCAAGAAGCACTCAGAGTGGATAATTCAAATAGAATTCGACGCAGCGTTAAGTTTATATAGAGGCATGCGTCGACTTAATGGTCTCTTATCAAAGTCGAGGTCGCGTCGATTGGAATTCGACGTAACGTCGACAGGACTATGTCGACTTAAGACTTGCTGAACAATCTTGACGTAATCTCTAATCGACGCAACGTCGATATAACTGCGCGCAGAGTTGCTTCTAGAAGCAGTCTCGACATATTTTTGCATGCCAAATACTAATTTTTATCGACGGTGCGTCGACCTAAACACTAAGTTGCGACGAATCGTATTCTTTTAAACAACTTCAGCGTCGAATTCATTACGCTTTCGAATTTTCCTCTCCTTGCTATCTTGCTCTCTTGTTCTCCAGTTCTCTCGTGCTTTTCTCTCTCTCTTTTCCTTGTGTTTGCAGGTATTTACAATCCAATAGCTCCACCCAAGATCAACTCTGGTTTTGATGTGGATATGGATTCCTTTAATGCTCCCGCCGAAAGTTTCAAGGCCATTCTAGGACCTTTTCAGTCTGCTAGCCTAATCAAGCTTATCTCTACCAGGTGTAAGATTGTAGATGTAGAACTTATAGAATTCAAGGACAGTGTTCATGTAAAAGATGATGGGTCCCTTCAAGGGACAATTTCTAGACAGGATATCTATGTATCTGAAGAAATACTCTCTCAAGCATTTGTTCTACCCACTGAGAGTGACCCAAATGAATTGACAGGAGAAGAGAAAAAGAATGTCTTGGAGATGATGCAGTTCAAGAAGGATAAAGCCATCAATCTAAAGAAGATTGATCTTGGAGAGGACTACAGGTTTCTTGCTGATACTGTAGGGAAGGTGCTTCTTTGCAAAATCTCAGCTCATGATGCTATTCCCAAGAAGCAGTTGCAGAACATGTGAATTCTGGTCCTTCAGAAGAAGATAAACTGGGGTAAATGGCTCCTGAGAATGATTGGGCCAAATATGCCCACAAAGAAAATGCCTACATGAGAATCATGAGCCAAGTGCTCTTCCACCACTATTCTAGTGTGTGCAAATCCAAGGGAGTGCCCATTCCTCTAGGAAAAAGGTTGAACATAGGAATCTTTTCTAAATGGACCAGGCAGATCCTATAGCCTTGTCAGGTTGCATCTTCTCCTCCTCCTTCCCCAACTCCACAGAACATTGTAAAAAATCCCCCAAGGGATGTCATTCCAGAACAGGAACCTGCTGCAGCATCACAAGACGATATTCCATATGATACTACAGTCTCAGAGACAACACCTCAATCTCCCATCCACCAACAACCACAACAACAACCATCTATACCACTTCTGATGCAGGCTACGGTCTCCGACATGATCGCTAAGAACAAACACTCGTTCCCTCTCAACGCTCCCAAATTTTACGTTCGCACAAAAATACTCGCAACGCAATAATTATCAATTAGATGTTAACATACGGGTAGTCATGCCGTTAGAGGTTGAATAGATGGCTATATGCCAATATTCTTCTCGACTAAAATAACCCACCTGGTCTGAACGAGCTTGATTTGTACCAAAAGAGATCTACCAAAAATTACGATTCAAAAAAGGTAGATCTCTCCCAACAAAAAGTCGAGGTTCGCCAATCCTCTTCGAAAATTAAAATAAATAAGAAGATCACACAAATCAATCGAATAAAACCATGATTATCCAAGTGATGCGAAGATCACACCAAAATTTACCACCACAAGAAATTAACAAGAGGGAAAATCACACGAGTAGAAATTTCGATACCCCGCTTGAGATGGGATTATCCTCAAGCATGCACTCGGCCGAATCGTTCTTCTATGAATCCACCAGAACCGCGTCGAATGGAGAGAAACTCGTTCGCCTTTATTGCTTCACGCCGGATCTTGATTTCCCGAAACCACGGGTCGTTCTTCTTCTTTCTTCACCTTTGGCCGAAACTTCCAAGAGGAGGAAGTATGGAGGCGGCGGCTATGAGTGAGGGCTGAAGTTTAAGGGAGGAAGAGAATAGGGGGAAGGAGAGGTGGTGGCCGGTGGCCAAGATGAAGGAGACAAGAGAGAGAGGGGCGGACAAGAGGGGGGCCAAAATTCCTAGAAGGAAATAGAGAGAGGGGGCGGCTAGGAGAGAGGGAAAACCAAGAGGAGTTTAGGGTTGAAATTTTCTTATCATTCAATAATAAAATCGAATACAAGATGGCCTTTTATAGGCTAGCCAACAAACATGGCTAAACGCAGTCCGAAATTAAAATAAAACATGAGCATGGCTAAACGCTGTCCAAAATAAAAAAAAAACATGGACATAAACAAGTCCAAAAATAGAAGAGAAAGCTAGATAAAATTTTAATTAATAATTATAATAAAATAATTATAATTATTAATTATTAATCTTGCGCCGTGGACAAAGGTTGTAACGGCGATGGCGTTTGTCATGACGGTGCGGCGATGGAGTTCTTCAAAATGGTTGTCGCGGCGATGGCGTACACCATGATTGTTGTTGCGACATCGTCCATCTGAGTTTTTAAATGTAGTGTTGCGGCAGCGATCAAAATAATGCGTCGAGTCGGCGTCGTCTAGGAACTGGTCACAAACATATGGCGGGGCGTCGTCGCCATCAATCCTCCCCCACTCAAAATCCCTTATCACCGATGAGTGGGACATCAACAAACACCTGTCAGACAAAGCAAAGGTCTGTGGAACCCTTGGAAATGCGTTAGGCAAATAAGGAGAAAAAGTTTCATCATCAACATTAGACGTACCTCCAGTAGGAACCGAAGAAGAGAGCGAACCGGGCACAAGATCACCCCCCAACCCATTAGAAAATGTAATGGAGCCAAACGAACAGTCGGTTAATTCAAGTGGTGGAGAAATATATGACATTAAATCCGAAACATTGAAAATATGGGAGATTCCCCAATCAGTGGGTAACTCCAAAAGAAAAGCGTTTTCTCCTAATTTTTTTAAAATTTGAAATGGACCCGCTTGCCGATTTGCCAACTTTTTTATGGTTCCCGAAGGCAACCGTTCAGGGATGAGATGCACCATAACCAAATCGCCAACTTTCAAGTGAGATGCTCTCTTATGTACGCTAGCATGAAATTGATAAGATGTGTATTGTGTAGTTAACGCGTCCTTAATGTGCTTATGTAAATTATGAACGTGAGAGGCAAAGTCTTGTGCAAATTGACTTGACTTATATGATGGAGGTAACATAATCAAATCAAGTGGCACTGATGCCTTATATCCATGTATGATTTCATTCAGCGATAAATCCGTTGATTTATTTTTAGAATTATTATTCGCTAACTGAGCATGAGGAAAAAGTAAATCCCAACTACCCTTGTGGTCAGCTAAAATCATAGACACGTATAGGTGAATGTGGAAAGCAACTGGAGGAAAAATATACAGAACTGGACCGGATGAGTAAGTACGTCGTGAAGAAACTAAGTCCAGGGGTACAGTCGCCACATATTCATAATCGCTCGCGACCTCCAACAAATCCGTAGACGGGAACTCAAAAAAATTGTCCATCAAAGGTGACGCGTAGTCAGATCTACGAAGGGTGGTGAAAAGATCGAGCACAAAATCTAACAACTCAACAAAACATGTGCGATGGGACATGGCCAATGGAGGGGCTAGTAACATAGGCAAAACAAACTGGCTAGGACGAGGCATAAGAATTTCATGTCCTAAAATTTTCACAGGTCGAGTCCACGGGTCAGGATGGAGGACCGACAAAATCGAACCTGACAAAATTTCTAATTCACAATGAGCTTTAGGCAAAGGTGATAACATCAAAGAAATGTCTTCCGGGTTCTCAACATCAAAGTCACCCAAAGTTAACCATTCCTCGCAAGGTAAATATTCCAATGCACTAGGTACGTCCTTCAAATCAGAATCATCAGACAAATCTAAAACTGGATCAGAGGGGAGGTCCTCTTCCATATCACTAGGGTAACTAATCTCCTCATCATTGCTAAGTTCTTCCTTAATAACAACATCTCCCTCAACGGTAGGCTCAGTCAAGGGCACATACTCAGTATTGTCAGAAGGTTTAAAAACTATATCAGGAAGTTCGGGAGGAGACATTCCCGACGCATTATGTGTAGAAATTATGGGAGGAACCTCACTAACCGTAATACTCTCACCGCGCGGTCTCATGGCATCCCTGGCCATAATGACAACCGAGTTCGAGTCAGTGGATTGGAACTTACCCTTATCTTTCAGGGATAATGGAGGGGGAGGTCCTAAGATGGCCTTGCCCTTCTGAAAATAACGAGACTTGGACTTGTGAGCAAGATGCTTCTCAATATCCAATGCGGCATTATAGGTGGTGCCTAAATCTATGTGTTCATAATGAAGGAGTTTACCTTGAATATCGGGGTTAAGCCCCTTACGAAACCGTGAAAGGGTGACCTCAGACATCTCCCTAACATCGCACCTAGCCATCATGTCCTTCAGGAGGCTAATGTACTCCGCAACCGATCGATTCCCTTGTCTAAGGGAAGATAACTCATCAAACATTTGCGTTCGATGGTATGAAGATAGAGGAGGGGTTCGGTTGGCCGAAAGTTGGGCCACAATTTCCCGAATCTCCCCAGTTGTTGATTCATCTCACGTCGAAAATCATCAACCGGCGAGTGGTTTCGATTTGGTTGTCGCATGTTACAGGGCAAAGTTGGGGTGCGATTAGCCATAACTTTGGCATACAAGTAATCTAAACGGGAAACATAAACGTCATGAGCCATACCCGATGAGTAGGTGTGTACTCGGGACCAGAACTAGTGAACATGCAATTATAGAAAATTTTGAATCTGAACTAGACAGATTTATAAAAGAGAATTTTATAAGAAGAAAAATTTTGAAATTCCAGAAAATTTTGAATTTTCAGAAATATTTGAATTTCAAAAATTTGAATTTTAAATTTCAAAAATTGGAATTTAATTTGAATTTTGAACGTGAAAATCAAAAATTTGAATTTCAAAAATTTGAATTTTGAATTTGAATTTTGAATTTCAAAAATTTGAACTTTGATTTTCAAAAATTTGAATTTGAATTTCAAAATTTTGAATTTGAATTTCAAAAATTTGTTTCCAAATTTTTTTTTTATTTTGCAGAAAAAAATATAAATTTTAGGCCGCTATTCGCAGACCAGAAATTTTAAACATGTAAAAATTTTATGAAAGATAATTTTATTCCCACTTAATAACTGGGGTAATTAAAATATTTTTTTGATTTTCTTACTGAGAAAAATATGGAGAATTTTCAGATTTTTTTTCGCAAATAAATAAAGATTTTAATCTGCTATTCGCAGACCAACAATTAAAAGTTTTGATATTTTGAACACGAAAACGTGTGAAGATTGTGTGTGCCGGCGTTCTAAGAAAATTTTAGGAATGCGTCAATTAAGAAATTGACACGAACCTAGCTCTGATACCAAATTGATGCAGGCTACGGTCTCCGACACGATCGCTTCGAACAAACACTCGTTCCCTCTCAACACTCCCAAATTTTACGTTCGCAAAAAATACTCGCAACGTACTCGCAACGCAATAATTATCAATTAGATGCTAACGTACGGGTAGTCACATCGTTAGAGGTTGAATAGATGGCTATATGCCAATATTCTTCCCGACTAAAAGGACCCACCCGGTCCGAACGAGCTTGACTTGTACCAAAAGAAGTCTACCAAAAATTACGATTCATAAAAGGTAGATCTCTCCCAACAAAAAGTCGAGGTTCGCCAATCCTTTTCGAAAATTAAGAGAAATAAGAAGATCGCACAAATCAATCGAAGAAAACCACAATTATCCAAGTGATTCGAAGTTCACGCCAAAATTTACCACCACAAGATATTAACAAGAGGAAAAATCTCACGAGTAGAAATTTTGTTACCCCGCTTGAGATGGGATTATCCTCAAGCATGCACTCGCCCGAATCGTTCTTCTACGTATACACCAGAACCGCATCGAATGGAGAGAAACTCGTTCGCCTTGATTGCTTCACGCCGGATCTTGATTTCCCGGAACCACGGGCCGTTTTTCTTCTTTCTTCACCTTTGGACGAAACTTCTAAGAGGAGGAAATATGAAGGCGACGACTATGTGTGAGGGCTGAAGTTTAAGGGAGGAAGAGAATAGGGGGAAGGAGAGGTGGTGGCCGGCGGCCAATATGAAGGAGACAAGAGAGAGAGGGGCGGCCAAGAGGGGGGCCAAAATTCCTAGAAGGAAATAGAGAGAGGGGGGCGACTAGGAGAGAGGGAAAACCAAGAGGAGTTTAGGGTTGAAATTTTCTTATCATTCAATAATAAAATCTAATAAAAGATGGCCTTTTATAGGCTAGCCAACAAACATGGCTAAACGCAGTCCAAAATTAAAATAAAACATGAGCATGGCTAAACGCTGTCCAAAATTAAAATAAACATGGACATAAACAAGTCCAAAAATAGAAGACAAAGCTAGATAAAATTTTAATTACTAATTATAATAAAATAATAATAATTATTAATTATTAATCTTGCGCCGCGGACGAAGGTTGTAACGGCGATGGAGTTTGTCATGACGGTGCGGCGATGGCGTTCTTCAAAATGGTTATCGCGGCGATGGCGTACACCATGATTGTTGTTGCGGCATCGTCCAACCGAGTCTTTTAATGCGTCGAGTCGACGTCATCAAGGAACTGGTCATGAACATATGGCGGAGTGTCGTCACCATCAACTTCCAAACAACCAATCTATTCCATCTCCACCACCAACCTATATTTCTCTAGAAACCTACCAAGCCCATTCCCCTGCCTACTAGGATCCTTCTAATCAAAATGAGAACCTCACACCTCCACCTCCACCTGCCCATACCTGCCATCCTAACCTTCCTTTGACATTGAGCAAGCAATATCCAAAGCTGTAGGGATGGCTTCAAGCACCTTTGCAGACCTACTGGCCAGCCAAGCCAGAAGATTTGAAAAGAAGCACTCACAGATGGAGTCTGAACTACTAGATTCAAAGAGGTCTCTTCAAGGTCTCAAAGAATTCATTTCTTCCACCTTAGTAACAAAGGATTTCTTAACCTCTCTTGGTAGTAAGGTTACGAAGGGGGAGAAAATTCAGGAGGAGGAAGGAACTACTCTAGAGATGAGTGTCCATGACAAGGGGAATGATGTTGAAGCCCCTGATAAAATTACTATATTCCAAAATGTTCAGGGGGAGCCTGTTGATCAAGGGTAGCTGGTTGAAAAAGATATGGAAGAGGTACATCAATACCTAACAAATGTCCAGGGGGGAGTCTCAAGTAGAATCTCCAGAGAATCAAGGGGAACCAGCTGCAGAAACTCAGGGGGAGCTTCTTAGAACACCTCAAGAACCAGCCTAAGAGCCAGCTGGAGCAATGATTGTTGTAGGTACAGCAGTGGTCCAGGGGGAGCTCCATGATGATCATTTGCTGAAAGATGGGCTCAAGATTGCCAAGGAATCTGTTCATAGTGCTGAGCTGAATGCACAGATTCAGGGGGAGCTCCCAAGGACAATGTTGCTGAAGAAGATGATGAGCCTTTGAACTTTGCTCAAAGGAAGATAATTCCAAAGGTGTTTTCAAGAAAAAGGAAAACCCCTGAGAAGGAGCAATGAAACTAAAGGAAATTCTGTTATACTGTCTAAAGAGAAACAAAAAAGGAAGGTGGTGTGTTGAACATTAAAATACACTTGACAATGTATAAAATATTTTGTGATCTCAGTCTGCCATACTGTAATTGTCTATGTTGCCTTGTATATACCTCTATTTATGCAAAAGAATATGTAAAATCACTTTAACAAAATCTGTAAAATTTGTTAAGATAAATAGGGGGAGATTGTTGGGAAAAACCCGTTGTGATTTAACTTAACAAATTACTTATAAGTGATTTTACCTTTTAGGCTTATTACCCACATTATATAGTAAGGGTAATCTGGTCATTAGATGCCCTAGGATGTCACACTCAACTTAGAGTGTCAAGTCTAGGTCATGTCAAGCATAATCTGAGTTGAACTAGTACTTGCATCGAATACAAGTCTATGCAACTTCAACTTACTGTCGACGCAACTCAGACTAGAAGTCCAAGCAACTCAAACCCTCTGTCAAAGTATATCAAGTCGATGCTACGTCGAATAGGAGTCGACGTGGATAAAGGAGCATGTTGAAGTTATCTTAGAAGTCGACGCAACCTCGACTTCAATTCAATGCAGAAGGAAGTATCTGTCGGAGCCATCTGAAGTCGACGCAACGTCGACTACAATTCGACGCAAATAATGAAGTTCATAATGAAGGCTTCAACTCGACGGTTACATCGATAAGTAATCGACGTAACATCGACATCAGAGTTCAACCAGAGCTTGAAGAAATTCAAAGCTTCTCTTACAAGAACTCGAAGGTGCATCGATAAGAAGAGGAAATCAAGTCAACGAAGCTTCGAATACAATCTGAAAAGGAAACCTTTTCAGCTATTTTTTTTGCACTCTCTCTGAGGGTCCACAACACTAAAGATCGTTCTACAAACGCTTATTTATTGCCAAGAATAGAGAGGAGCATTCAAGAAGACAGAAAAAGCTTTCTTGGAAAGGATTCAAATAGTTGGCAGACGGGTCGTGAACAAAAGAAGGAAGAGAGATTAATTGTCCAAGCCAATACCTTTTCAAGATAACCCAAAAAGAGGAAAGGAATTCAAATTAAATTATGGACAATAAAAAAGAATAACAGTGAGAAAAACAACAGAGCATTCATCACAATCGTCTGCATCTTGTCGATTAGGGCTTCCTCCTTCTTCTTCTTCCTCCTAGAACCCTAAAAGATAGAAAAACAAGAACTGCTCTCTCTCTCTCTCTCAGAACAGAACAACTGAAGGCTGCTCTTCATCAATATCTCATAGCAGCCAGATTTCATTCAGAAGAAAATAGAAAGGATCTAAAGCTTATAACCCTTGCAAATCATCACAATCATAAGCAAGGGTTCATCATTAGCAGATCCAGCAAAAGAAAAGAAGCTATTACTGAGTAGGGGTCGACGAACAATCTAAACCCCTCTTTATCCCATTCTGTAAAGGGTTAAAACTCCCTTCAAAAGTTTACCTATTGGTGGCAAGACACCTGATCAAAAAATCCAGCATTGGTTTTTGGGCACCTTATCAAAAGCTCATTGGTGTTAGGGCACCTGATCAAAAATCCTAGTGGATTCCTACCAAGGGTGGTAGAAGAGTAGACGTACCCAGGTTTATTGGGGAACTACTATAGCTCCTTGTGTCCTCTGTGATTGCTTTACTTTTTTTGTGTTTTTTATAAATGCCTACAGAATTGCTTCTCTTTCTAGTTCCCAATGATACAAATTGAAAGTCAATTGATATGCTTTGATACCAATTGAAAGGGGAGTTTAGTTCTTAAGTTAAAAGCTCTTTTTAGGTTATTTCAAAAATAGTGATATATATAAATATGTGTAAAACAGAGTGAGTTATAAAACTAATTGATTATCACAGATTTTCATCACAACACATAAAAGAATTAAAAGCATAAACAAGTAAGCAACCAGAAGACACAAAAAGCTATAGTAGTTCCCCAATCAACCTGGGTAAATCTACTCTTCTACCCACTGGTAGGAATTCACTAGGATTTTTGATTAGGTGTCCTAGCACCAATGAGCTTTTGATAAGGTGCCCAAAAACCAAACAGGATTTTTTGATCAGGTGTCTTGCCACCAATGGGTAAACTTTTGAAGGGAGTTTTAACCCTGTACAAGATGGGGTAAGAAGGAGAAAAGATATATTGTTCTTCTCTTTGCTGAGAAGACTCTTGATGATCCTGATGGGTTGTTGAGATTGGATCTTTGATGATGTTGAAGAGCTCCCCCTGTCTGATTGAGATTAGATGACAGTTTAAGTAAGCTTCTTCTTTTGATTGTAAATACTCTTCTTCTTCTGCAGTAGAGATCCTGAGCAAATGATCTTGTTTAAGTGTCTTAGGATGAAGATAATCTGTACAGAGGATTTAGCAAAAAGAAGATAAATAATATATTAGATCCGCTTCTTCTTTTTGCTCCTCTGTTTTTCTCTTCCTGATTCTTCCTACTCTCTTATCTTGTTTGTTGGAACATGGTCTTCCGCATCTCCTAGGTTTGAGAATAACAAATCCTATGTGTATTTGATCTTGTGTCTTCAAGTGTGCAGGTTTACATAGTCCATATGACTCAAGGAGAACTCTTGATGACTGCCCCCAAAATTGAAGCCAAAATTCGAAAAGGCTCACTAGCGCCGGCGGTAGCGATAGCGCCCGGCCCTAGCGTTGATTAGCACGATTCCGGCTGGGTTTTTAGAAAGAGCTAACGCCAGGCGATAGCAGATTGCGCTGGCGGTAGCATGGCGCGTAAGAGGCATAAAGCAAATTGTTGCCGCGGATGGGAGATTCTGCCGCGCAAATCGTTTCCTAATCCGGGCTAGCGCCGGCGGTAGCGTGAAGGCTATAAATTGAATGCTTTGGCTCCGAATTCTTCATCCTTCTCCAATCCCAAACTCCAGAGCTTCGTGTCACAGCAGAGAGAGGAAGATTCAGAGCGATACTCCCACAATTCCATAAAGCCTTAAGGAGATCCATGGAGAAGATTTCAACACGCGTCATCATCGTGACGAAAGGCCGCATCGACTACGATCATACTCTGCGGGCCTTCGTCCACTTCTCCAAGAGATCCACATAGAGGGAGTTTTTATATTATTATCTTTTCATTTCATACCTTTTCTGTAAACGGTAGTGAAATCGCCTCGTGTTGGCGACTAGGTCTGGGGTAGGACTTAGGGCTGAAAAGCGCCTCGTGTTGGCGACTAGATCTAGGCTAGGTCTAGGGGGTGCTCGAGGCCTTTCTGGGGATAGATTGGCTAGAGCGGCTTGAGGCCGTATCTGGGGAGAGATCGGCTAAAGCCAACCGGTTCGTGGGGATACGAGTCGGTATAGAAAATGAAAAAGGATTTTTAGTAGTCGCCTCAGATTTCTAGCGTCATAGAAATCAAGTTTTGTAAAACATTATTTGATATTAATAAAGCATGTCTCTTCATTATTGTTTTACATGATTTCTCTTTGTATTGTTATTGCAATATTCCAAAGTTTTTCTAAATAAAATCTAAAGTTTTTGAAAACCCTTATTCACCCCCCCTCTAAGGGCTACGACCAATCCAACAAGTTGTATCAGAGCGAGGTTATTCCAAATCGGCTTAACAACCGGGAATAATGGCATCTCATGATCTCGCTTCTACTAGTGGGGTAAATTTTTATGAAGAAGAAAAATCTCCTAAACCACCTTTATTCGAAGGGAAAAATTATAAAGGGTGGAAATTATTAATGGAAAAATTTATTAAAACTTTAGACATCGAAGTATGGAACTTAGCAATTATAAGACGTGCAGATGAATCGAATAAAAAAGAACGTCAGCTAAATGCCAAAGCCAAACACTATTTATTTTGTGCACTATCTAATGAAATTTTCAAATTTGTGTATTGCTTTTCTAGTGCTTATAAAGTATGGAAATTTCTTGAAGAAATGTATGATCTTCCTCTCGCAGGTGTGGAACAAACACAGGAGGAAAAGAACGTACAAGCATCCATAATCATCCAAGAAGATCTCTCTCGTAGCGAAGCCATGGAGAATATTGAAATAGAAAAAGAGAACAATACACCAAGGGAAAGGGAAGATATAGATCCATCTATAATGGAGGAAGAACTAAAAGATGACGAAGGAATTTCATGTTCACAATCTGCCTCCTCCAATAGCGCTGTAAGGAAGACTAAATCTTCTTCTTGTGTGATAACTTCCATTTCTAGTTTCAATATACTAAAAACTGCTAAACGTAAGATCAAGAAATTGAAAATCACTATTAAAAATTTACATTTAGAAAATAAGCGATTAAAAGCTAATGTTAATTTAGAATCAAATTGTGATGTGTTTTCACCATCTTGTCCTTTACTTGAAAACACAAAACCTTGTTTTGATTATTATAATATTAAGGAAAAACTCTTGAAACGTGAAAAGGATTTTATTTTAGTTAAAGAACAAAATGAAAAATTGTGTTTAGAAAATACTTCCTTGAAAAATGATTGTGCTAAGTGCAAAGATTTTAAAATTGAAATTAAAGAGATGGATGAAACATTTGATGAGTTTAGAAATGAGTATCAAAATCATATTGACTCTATTGTCTCCACTCTTAAAAATAGCACAACAGCTTATAATAAAGCTAGGCATAATCTAAAGATAAAGAATGATGAATTAAAATCAAAAATCAACTTGCTTATGAAAATTATAAATACAAATTCAAAACATACAAATTTAGAATATCAAGCAATATCTAAAAGCAAGTTGAATACAAATGTCTTAACTAAACCTAATAATGGGAATCAGAAACAAAATGTTTTTTCATATCAAAAACCAAATCATCATTATTTACAAAATCATGTTTCTTTCAACTTAAAATTGAAATTACACAAATTTCCTATAAATGATAATTTCAATTATAATCTTCAAAGGAAAGAAAATCATCATGGAAATTTGATAAATAAGAACAATATTAAACCAAGTCTTGAATGGAGACCAAAAAGCAAAAATGAAAACTTAAATGCAAGGATTCATTCATCACATTCTTTTCCCAACTTAAATTCAAATGAAAACAAATTTCCATTATATAATAAATTCAAGAGTAATGATTATGGAAATTTGAAAAACAAAAATTACATTTGTTCATGGTACGAATGGAAACCCATACTTAAGAATGACACATTAATGTCAAACGAAAGGGCCCATTCAAACATATCTCCCCAAAAGAAAACACGATGTATTTGGGTACCCAAAGGAACCGTCACTCCCGGTCCTCTTTGGATACCTAAATCTCTTATTCATTAGTATCCCATCATTTGCATGAAGTAGAAATCAATTAAAATGAAATACACAAATTTCTACTTCATGATGTGCTTTAATGTCTTTTCTATTTTTTTTTCTTTTTGTGTTCTTTTTAAACTATCATGCCATGGTCATCTTCTATAGTATTGGAAATATGATTTTATCTCATAAAGCTTAATGAGTTTATAAATCATTCCTGATCAAAATTCAAAATCATATTTTGATGACCTATCTTTTATTCTTATATTCATTACTTCTAAAATATCTTATATTATCCATTTAAATCAAACTCTAAATTTGCTATAAGATATTTCAAATCAAATCCAGTTATTAGGCTATTAAGATTCTTAGCCTTCACCAACAAGTGGTTTAGTGAAATAACTAGATCTAAAAGAAAATTCAAGATTTAAATAAAAGCTCAACTTTCAATATGGGTGTCATTGTTCACAACAAAAAATTATATTGTGTTCTCTCCTTGATGTCAAACATGATCTAAACCATCACTATTGTTCACCTATCAAAAAATCACATATATATATTCAAAATTCTTAATTAAAGGAAAATCACTAAAATGTATTGAAAGAAGTTATCTTCTTAATGAATATTGAATTCACAAACACCACCATGATCTAGTGATATCCTTTGCTAAACATCTCTAAAATCATAATTCATATCAAGAATCATCTATAAACAACTATCACAAATTATATGATAACAATTGACATTATAATTGTTTACCATGGCTGGTGTTATGGTGTATTATGTGTGTATTGTGATTTATTTTCTAGTTTAGACCTTTGAATCATTTTGATATCAAATCAAATAAAATTGTCACTCCATTCTAGGTCTCTAAGTTGAAACACAATCAAACTTTGGCATAACATTAATCTCAAATTTATCATACTAACATTGTCACCTAAAGAATATTTATATCTATGTTAGGTTTTATATGTCAGGACATATCCATGTTACTATTTGCGTGAACAGTACTCCTTGTTCACCGAAACCATGCATATTTGATTTGTTCAAACATGATATCTTGGGTTTTCATTTCCTATTTTTTTTAAGTTATAAACACAAGTCTTTAGAAAAGTCAACATGAAAACATAAGTAAATATATCTCGTGCAATGATTAGTTTGTCAAGTCATATAAGAAATCGCTAACGTTTTATGCAATTTGGACCATCCAAAACATTTCCAAAAATTCTGCAAATTCAGCATGAAACTAATAGTGGGACACCTAATCAGGTTCAAGCATCAGAATTTTCAAAACCCTAAAAAATCACTTACTGTTTCCCACGCTAGCGCTAGCGCCGGCGCTAGCGTCGAGGTCCAGTTTTCTGTAATTTTAAAATTTTGAAAAATTCTTAAAAATATATTAATCTATGTGTACTATTCATTTCCGCACTTCTGTTTTTGTTACATTTTTGAAAAATCAAATACAAAAATACAAAAGCCAAATTACAAAATATTATATATTTTGCCTTTGGGTTTTGTCATTTGTTTAAAGTCTATTTCTAAAAGCAAAAATCAAATACAAAAATATAAAACAAAAAAATTTATCAAAAATTGTTATGTTTGAAATTAACTTTTCACTTTTATCTTGCGAAAGGGTGATTTGGGCTATCATCCCATCATATCACCTAGTACCGGGCGAACCTCTCACAAGGTAGTCCTCGGGAAGTCCAAGATCAATTTTATAAGTTCAAACTTTAAATAAAAATTACTCTTCAAAAATATCAAAAATATTGTATGAACTTCATTGAAAATCAAGCATGATTTAGTCTATTATTTAAAAATTCTACAATGTTGCAATTTATCTTTTCAAACTACGTTTAACATTGTTTTTCATCATGCTTTGATATATCTATTAATATGTGCATCAATTATATGTTAAAGGTTGTGTAGGATCAAGCTTAGCATGCCTCTAAGTATGAGAAATGTTTTATGTTTGATAATGATAGATATTCACTCACTTTTTGGCATTGTCTACATATGAATTTAATCTAAGAGTGCTTGTGTATGTCTTGTATTAGTACAATGGATTAAAATTGCACAAGTATCTTACCTACACTCCTTATTTTGCACTCTTAAAAATTTAGAAAAGTGGTTATGTTTTTCATAAATTCTATTGATTTGCAAAACAAGTGTATTCGGAGAACTTTGTACAAACCAAAATTATAAAATAAATGACAAAGATAACTCCACCAAGCACTACTTGAACCTCCTGATAAGTCTTAATAAGCATTGTGAGGTTGAGCACCTTGGAAAGAATAATAAAGTGTCTTGTGCAAATCCAATATTTCTTCCAAAAATAAGAAAAACCACTTTCTCTTAAGTACACCGGATCACTAGTCTCAAAATTCAAAATAAAATATGTGATCCCCCAAGCACTACTTTGCACTCTGATAAGTCTTGATGAGCATTGTGTGTGCAAAGCACCTTGGTAGTTGTACATTTTTTTTTGTGCATTAAAGTGTGTGGAAGTAAAATTATTTGTGTTTTGTTGTGCTTCTACTTTACATATCTCTTGTATTTTTTATTAAAACAATTGTATACTCTACTCAAAAATACACTTATGTGCACATCATTATCTTACATAACACTTCTTCTCATGAGTATTGGATCCTAATGCTAATTCTATATTACTCTTTACTTATAAAATGCACTAGATAACCTAGCATGTTTTCTATGATGTTTGGTATGATTTGAAATTGTAAATTGAAATAACATTGTAGTAATCTCTTTATGATAATATTATTTCATGCTTGGTTATTTTCTTGTCAACCATAAAAGATTTTCATTGAAACATGATTTACATAAACATCTTCTTTTTTTGAAATTAAACTTATATATCTTTTTATGGATTATCCTTGATTACAATAAGATGTTTCATGTATTTCTACAAGTCTTCCGCATCATCACCATATAATTTTTACCTTGCGCTTTCATGCTTATATCAAGTCTAAAATCTCAATTTTTCTTAAAAACAAGTAGTAGACTTGCTTGGTAAAATTTATATTAGTTATTCTGACACGCATATCACTTCTCTTATTTATCTCTATGAAAACTTTCACGCTAAACACTCCTCCAACAAGTGAAATATTGCTTATAAAATATCCTCTTATTATAGAATTTCAAATCAAACTTTACTTCTGTGTTTCTAATTGCTAAAAGGATGTTGTTTCTTTCTTCCAAAAATGCTTTAACTCTTATCTTTAAAAAGCTTGAAACTCAAAACACATCTACTTTTTGAACTCTTATTATGATGTGTCTTTTTCAAAATCTTCCGCAATGCTCAAACTCTGATTCATTCATTTCAATATAGCTATGTGAGTTTTATTTCAAAACAATTCACATAAAAATATAAACCCATATAAAATTTCCCATTAGATTTAAATGCTTAATGTTTCCAATAATTATTATCCTTGACTTTATTTCTCACCATAGCGGGGGCGTAGGGTTGTAGACATTAGATAACCTTATCTCTAGTCATGTCTTGTCCTTAACCGGGGAGGGTTCCAGTGGGGCCTTGCGAGGTACTGGGGGGAAAGAGTGCTAGGTTAAGTTTTGTCTAGTGTTTGCTTATGGGACTAACACCCCAACCTACGACATGTTTGCAGCTCCTCATGCCCATCCGTCACTTAGTACGGGGCTAGGGTGTAGACGTATTGTCTGGGTAGATGGGTTATTTGGAAATCCTTATTTTTATGCTTAAACTTTTTATATAAAGGGAAAATCATTACTTTTTTATATATACTAAAAACTCTGATTTCCTTCTATGAAAAATTGTGTAATGCTTATAACTCTGATCTAGTAAAATGAAAAACAATTCTAAAACTCCTTATCATTTACTTACAAAGCTCGATCATGCCTTCTATTCTATTTACAAATTCTTTGGTGCTTTGTTTCCCTACCCACTTTTGCTAATAACAAAGGGGGAGAACTAACATGATAAAATGCAAAAGGGGGAGAACTAACATGATAAATGTAACCCGCTATCATAAACCCAACATGACAAATTCAGTTGATAGCATACATATTAAGGGAGCATTCACATAGGGGGAGCATATATTTAGGGGGAGCAATTCTAAATACTAGAATCAATTATTATCCTAAGACATCACTCTCACACACACACAAGTATAGTTTCATCATGCTTATCTATTAATGCTTTGATTTATCATTAATGAATTTGTTATTATCAAAAGGGGGAGTTTGTTCGAACATGTTCTTCCGCATCTCCTAGGTTTGAGAATAACAAATCCTATGTGTACTTGATCTTGTGTGTTCAAGTGTGCAGGTTTACATAGTCCATATGACTCAAGGAGAACTCTTGATGACGGCCCCCAAAATTGAAGCCAAAATTCAAAAAGGCTCACTAGCGCTGGCGGTAGCTATAGCGCCCGGCCCTAGCGTTGATTAGCACGATTCCGGCTGGGTTTTTAGAAAGAGCTAACGCCAGGCGGTAGCAGATAGCGTTGGCGGTAGCATGGCGCATAAGAGGCATAGAGCAAATTGTTGCCGTGGATGGGAGATTCTGCCGCGCAAATCGTTTCCTAATCCGGGCTAGCGCCGGCGGTAGTGCTAGCACCGGCGGTAGTGTGAAGGCTATAAATTGAATGCTTTGGCTCCGAATTCTTCATCCTTCTCCAATCCCAAACTCCAGAGCTTCATGTCACAGCAGAGAGAGGAAGATTCAGAGCGATACTCCCACAATTCCATAAAGCCTTAAGGAGATCCGTGGAGAAGATTTCAACACGCGTCATCATCATGACGAAAGGCCGCATCGACTACGATCATACTCTGTGGGCCTTCGTACACTTCTCCAAGAGATCCACATATAGGGAGTTTTTATATTATTGTCTTTTCATTTCATATCTTTTCTGTAAACGGTAGTGAAATCGCCTCGTGTTGGCGACTAGGTCTGGGGTAGGACTTAGGGCTGAAAATTGCCTCGTGTTGGCGACTAGATCTAGGCTAGGTCTAGGGGGTGCTCGAGGCCTTTCTGGGGATAGATTGGCTAGAGCGGCTTGAGGCCGTATCTGGGGAGAGATCGGCTAAAGCCAACCAGTTCGTGGGGATACGAGTCGGTATAGAAAACGAAAAAGGATTTTTAGTAGTCGCCTCAGATTTCTAGCGTCATATAAATCAAGTTTTGTAAAACATTATTTGATATTAATAAAGCATGTCTCTTCATTATTGTTTTACATGATTTCTCTTTGTATTGTTATTGCAATATTCCAAAGTTTTTCTAAATAAAATATAAAGTTTTTGAAAACCCTTATTCACCCCCCCTCTAAGGGCGCCGACCGATCCAACATTGTTCTATCATGTTTTCTTCTCTGCTCTTCTCTTTGTATATATTCTGGAGAAAGCTTCTGGGCTGATTTAAATTCTTGCCCGACAAGGAAGGATATAATATCTCTTTAATTTCCTAGATTCCTCGAGTAGAAAAATTGCCGTCTTTAGCTTATCTGCAACGACTATATTATTTAATGCTGCAATGGCTATAATGTTAATTTTTAAATGTAGCAATATATAGCATTATATAAATAGAGATGATTAAAATATTGCTTTAATCAGATATAAGAACATTAGTCAAACTGAGAATATCAATTTATAAAGTTGGGAGAAATTCGTCGAGCTCAGCTTCAAGTTCGTCGATCTGAAAATTTAATTCGTCGTTCTGAGCTTCTGCTGAATATTCGTTGAACATAGACTTGAGTTCATCGAACGCATCTTTTCGTCGAGCGCTGAGATGGGCTGGATCATCGACCGCGGAGATATTGAGTTGTTCATTGAACGCAGACTTGAGATCATCGAATGCAACTTTTTGTCGACCGCTGAGACGGGGTCTGTTCATCGACCACTGAGACAATCTGTTCGTCGACCGCTGAACCGGGGTCTGTTCGTCGACCGCTGAGACAATTTGTTCGTCGACCGCTGAGATAGCTGGATTTCATCGAGTGCAGAATGAATATAATTCATCGAGCGTAGAGCACCGTTCGTCGAACGCAGATAGCCGTTCGTCAAACGCAGATAGCCGTTCATCGAACGCAGAGAACATATATAAGTTTTATCTTTCTCTTATTTTCCCAGCCTATTAATTATATATATTTTCAGCCTACTATCTTAATGGGATTTGATCTAAGTTATAAGATGTGTTATGATAGAAACTTAGACATTAAAGATGGATCCTAACTCAAATCAAAACTAAGGTTCTAACAATCTCCCCCTATTTGAGTTGGGATCCTAATCCAAATTAAGACTAGGTTCTAACAATCTCCCCCTATTGGGTTTAGGATACCTAAGCATAAAAAAGTAATGAATAACTTAAGGCTTAAGGGTCAAAGATTATTTCTGAGAATAATATAAAGTTTGTTCTCTTATAGTTCTGAATAAACATTTAATCATAAATTATATTGTTTTCTTCTTCTTTTAAATTCTAAATTTCTTCTTTTAAAACCAAGCAATTTCTGATTTCCTAGATTTAGATTTACATGGGATTTTAATGATATGAATTGCTACAGCTGTTAATGAATTTTTAAAATCAGAAAAACATTGTCTGATACCTTCCTTCTATAGAATCCCCTTAATCAGAAAAGACTCACACTTAGTGCTCTAATCATTTATGATCTATGCAATCTAAGTAGAATGCTTAACATGATTTTTGGAGAAAATCTGTAATAATGTGAAGTTATCTGACTTTGTTTTTAAGATAGAAAATTTTAAATGAATCTTATAATTGCTGTTTAATTATAAAAGTTTTAAAATAGATAAAAACAAATGTCTTATAATTAGATATATTGGCCTTTTATCTCTTTAAAATATAAATTTGAAAAATTATTTTGATTTTGCTGAACATAAAATATTTCTTTTTCTTTAGCCTTAATTGACTTATTTTTCAAAGAAATAATTTGTTCTTCTGAGTTTTTCAAATTTTCTTTAGGTTTATTATTTTCAGGAATTAAAATATTTATTTCTATTAAATCTTTTATAATTTTCTTCTCAGATTTTTTTATATCTGTATATTGAATTTTAAAATCTGATTTGTAATTTTCAGAGGTAGAGTTGGGATTTGAAGTTACCTCATTTACCTTTTCTGCATCTGTGATGTGGTTTGAGCCATATATGGCCAACATGCAGAAAGCTCTAGCTTTTTGTTCTTCTTCTTCTTCTTCACTTAGACTAGATGATGGTTCTGCATCAAAAATGCAGTTAGTGGAAGAAGTGAAAGAAGATTCATTTACCATCCTTGAGAGGGAGTTCCAGATGCCCCTTGTGGAAGTCCAATCAGCCACTTTTTGAAGAATGTCTTTTGACATTGATTGAGCCAATATGTCCATAACTTTTGCATCAGCACTTTTCAGCTTTTCTTGATCATCTGTTGATGTTGATGATGAAGGTCCTGTCAAAATGGAATTATAAATTTCTTCATCTATTGCATTCATATATAATCTGATTCTACCTTGCCATAAAGAAAATCTATCCAAATTACAGATTGGTGGATTTTAAAATTCTAATTGTGCCATTAGATTTTTAGAAAAACCTTAAAAAAACTTAAGAACTAATTGATCTTTATGATTCAGGTGTTAGCCTGTATATAAAATCAACTACCCTCTGATACCAATTGAAAGTGGAGGTTAGATCTTAAATTAACTCTAGAGGGGGGGGGGGGGTGAATAGAGTATTAATACTTCTCCCTTAGTTTTATAGCGGAATTAAAATAGTGCTATATATATAAGGAAGAAAAAGGAGACAGGAAGAAACATAATTCTTCTTCTTACAAATCTGCTGAATTCTGAGAATATAATTCTTCTTCATACTTCTTCCTCTTCCTTCTCTCTTCAACTCATCTGTAAAGATTTTTAAGAATCCATCTTCCAAAGGATTCAGTGGTTCAAGATCTCCTTATCAAAAGATCTGTGGTTCAATATCTCCTTATCAAAAGATCTGTGGTTCGAGATCTCCTTATCAAAAGATTTGTGGTTCAAGATCTCCTTATCAAAAGATCTTTGGTTCTAAGAGTATCCTTATCAAAAGACTTAGGCACAGGTTGTGCATTCCTACCAGGTGGTAGAAGAGAGGAGTACCCACATTTTGGCGAACCTCTATAAAAATTTTTGTGTCTTTGCTGCGATGTTCTGTGCTGTCCCATTTACATTTTCTGCATTCATTTCCAGCAATACTTATATTATTTATTCTGCCATTGGTTTTGATTGTGTACATAATACCTTAGTAAGTTTTATTGTTTTCACAGTTAGGATAGAAAAATATTTAAATCTCTATTCACCCCTCCTCAAGAGGATTCTCAGAGGCACACTGTGCACTTTCATGGATTTTTGATAAAACCAGGACTATGATTGTAGGAAATTAAAATGATCTTGTGCACCTCAGGATGTAATCTTGGAGCATATAGATAAGTATATCTTGGGGTTGCACCACATAAAGTGTAAAGGGAGTTATAAGTCTATCCTAGATTAATAAAAGTAACATCGAGAGAGGGATTTAGAGAAGGGTAAACACCAACAAGATTTAAATATATTGAGAAAGGGAGGTTTAGGATGTTAGCCCATCATACCTCCTAATACCGTTGCGAGCCCTTCATAGGGTAGTCCTCAGGAAGTCCAAGATTCACCTCAAAACTCTATGTATAACTAAAAACTAAGCAAGTTTAGATTAAGTAGGTGAATAACGGTACTAATAAACCTTGTCTCGTGTTAAGGGATCTAGTTTGTTATGGAGGACTAGTTAGTCCTGGAAGCTGGAGGCTCAGTTGGTTGAAGTAGTACATTGCATGTGCATATTAGTGGTAGGTCTTCGGTACTGGTCCAATCGGCACACTAATGGAAATACATTGACTCTGATGAGGTGTAGTGGTTTAGAGGGCCAGTAGGTTATTTTTTCTGCAGTCTGTAGGACAATCCCTAATAACCCACACCCGATCATAAAAGACTGGTGGATTCTAGCAAGAGTACGCAGGAACTTAAGAGGTGCACCTAGGATGTGTATATAGGCATACGTAAGGTCTAGGTTTGGTAGTGTGCGTACCGCCTAGGAGTTGAGGACCCGATCCACTGCTTCCATAGCCACGACGATAGTACTTGAGAAACTAGCTATCTCCGAGAAAATGGGAACGAAAGGTCTATGCGCATAGAATCGTGTGGGTGAGTTGCACTTGCATGATCAATAACATAATACATTACATTGCATAGCATAACATTCATATATCATACATATTTGCAGATCCTCAAATAAATTAGTATAGGCTCTTTTATATGATGAGTTAATTACCAGAAATCTTAACTTATAAGTTTATATAGGCATTCATATAAGTTAAGGTACGCTTCTGTGATGGTGGTGTAGTTGTTCTTTATTTTCTTTACTTTACCAACTGTGCCACCCGTTTACATTATTGCTCTTTACAATTGATATAGTATATATAGAACTGCTAGCATAGCTTTTATACATCGTCATAGTTTAGATATACATACTTGCTAGTTAGAGCCACATCACCCTTTTTCTATACTACTATGTTGTCCTCTTTTTTGTCCTCCCACCCGAAGCCTAGGAGTCGCTGGGAGGCGAGGACAAAAAGACTTAGTTTTTTTTACTAACAGACGGATGTGGCCGTAACACCAGGTACACGAGGAGCCGGAGCAGCAGCACAACCAGCAGGACAGGGTGGCAAGACTTGAGGAGCATTTGCAGCGCACTACTACCATCCATCCCCAGGTAGTTGTGAGTTTTGAGTAGCTTCCGCATTTATTAGAGTGAGAGAGTGTTTTTACTATTGGACATGTACCGTGTAATATACTGATTTTTATTGGGTCACTAGACCCCAGTGGACCCAATAAAAGTAACCCAAAGGATAGAAAATAACCCGATTGTAGGATATTGTGCTAGGGAACTCTGATTTGAATTTCGTCAGTTCCATTAGACTCGTATAATCAATATGAGTACAATGGAACTCGTCTCATTTCAATCCGAGGTCGTTTAGAGAAAACAACCATTTTGAGTATCGTAGCGCATCACAACAACGACGTTGGGGTACAGTGACAATACATACTCCAAATTGACTTCCATCAGTTCTGTTAGACTCATATAATCAATTAAAATGCAATGGAACTCGTCCCATTTCAATCTGAGGTCGTTTAGAGAAAACGACCATTTTGAGTACATAGCACGTCACAGCAATATTGTTGGGGCACAGTGACCATACTTGCTCCAAATTGAATTACATCAGTTCCGTTCAACTCGTATAATCAATACGAGTGCAATGGAACTCGTTCCATTTCAATCCGAGGTTGTATAGAGAAAATGGCCATTTTGATTATCGTAGCGCGTCACAACAACGTCGTTGGGGTACAGAGACCATACATGCTCCAAATTGACTTCCGTAAGTTCCATTAGACTTATATAATCAATATGAGTGCAATGGAACTTGGCCCATTTCAATCTGAGGTTGTTTAGAGAAAACGACCATTTTGAGTATCATAGCTCATCACAACAACGTCGTTGGGGTACAGTGACCATACGTACTCCAAATTGACTTCCGACAGTTGTGTTAGACTCATATAATCAATACGAGTGCAACGGAACTCATTTCATTCCAATCGGAGGTCATATGAGAAATATGACCTACCATTATAGGTTTTGTAGCCCACCACGACGCACTTTTCAAAATATTAAACAAACAAACTCGGAATCCATCACGGTCAGTTTCCTTGGACTCCTAAATTCAAAACAAGACCAACAAAGTTTGTTGTAACCAATTTTGATGTTGGAAAGTAAAACTACGGTCAAATCAAGTGTAATGGCACACCAAAAAGTGTGCGCGCACCCATGTTAAGTTAATGCCCCAACATTGACCAATCACCCGACGATTTGGACACACTTGGACTTTGACCAACACGAGGGGCCCACCCTACGGTTGACTTTGGTCAAACCCTCAAAAATCTCTACTTTTGGAATTATTTTCCAAAACAGGCTTCACCCCCCCCCCCCCCCCCACCACCACCAACATTTGGGCCCTACCCCTCTATGCTTAGAACCTCAAAAATCAGCAAGGGCGTCATAAAATGTCTCTTCAAAAAAGCCCACCATATCCTCCCCTCCTCTTTTTCCAAAGCCACCACCCCACTAGAGAAATGATCTCCCTCCCATCTCATGCCACTAGGAGGAGCTGCCCCTACCCCCATGGAGATGGCCATATGGCCATAGATAATGGACGGTGAGAAATTTCTCCCCCCACCCCTCCCTTTAGTCCCACGTCGGGAGAAAGGAATGGAGGCCCTCCTCCATCCCTATAAGAGGCAACCCCCTCCCCCTTGACTGAGCACACCCCCCCCCCCCCCCCATAGCCTCCCCCCTGGCCGGAGCTACCTTCTTGGAAAATACCACCCAAGCTTATGCCACCACCGCCACCTTTAATGGCCGACCTACCAGGAACCTACCGAGCTCCCCCACAACAAGTGGAACACCCTCTCCTCTTCCTTCCTCATCCCCCCGATGACCTACACGTGCCCAACAGCCGTCGGAGAACCGCCAGCACCACCCGAGCCAACCCTAGGCTCTGGTGGTTAGCACACAAGGCACATCACCCCCAGCGCTAGTGGCGGTGCTGGGAGGTTGGTATTCCACCATAGGACCCCTCCCCGGTGATGGGAGGAGGCGAGACCACCAGAGAACGCGTCTCTAGCGACACCCGCCAGCCCCTGTGTCTCTTTTTTCCTCTGTTAACGATTTCCGGCGGCGGCCGCACCGGAGACAAGCCCGACCACCGGCGAGCCGGCCGAGGGCAGTAGACCTAGCTGCCACCAAGGGAGGGGCAGCGCGGCACCAACCATAATGGCGTAGGCCACGCCACCAACCACCCGCCCTCGGGTTTCAGGTTTCTGGAGATGGCCAACGACGGCAGGCCACCGGATCACCACCAAACGGCTCGCCAACCCCCGGCGAGTCGACCGGGGGCGGTGCCGGCGCATGACGGCCGCTACCCAACGGTTGTAGCGGCTGCCACCTTTTGTATTCTCGAAGAATGGCGGGGGCCGTCTGATCTCCACGATGAGATCGGACGGCCCAGGCCACCTTAATCAAGCTGCCGCATGAAATTACGCACCCCCCACAGTGGATCGGCTCCAGATCTGCTGTGGAACCCTAAAGACCCGCGCGGTCCGGTGCCTCCTCACCCTCTAGAAATCCTTATCCGCACCCCAACCTCCTAATTTCCTTCCAGATTTTTCTGAGGAAAATGTAGGCCCTAGGGGAAAATGTTTGAACATGAAAAATACTCCTTACTAGGAGGGATAACTGTAATATTTTTGTGGGAATTTTCTAAAGTAATTTATTATTATTAAAGGCCTTTGCAAGATTTGTGTGAACAAAATAAATGACTTAAATGCCTTGGAAAATTTTAGGAAAAATCCTAGACTCATATTATGGACCTTTGGGGGTACTGTAATTTAAATTGATATTTTAAGGGCCTAAGTAAGTCTCCTTTGTACAAAATAAACCCCCTAAAAGCGTTGGAAAAATCTTGGAATAATGTATTGGCTCTTAATAGACTATTTTGAGTGTACTAATAAATATGGGAACATTTGGAGGAAAATGGTGTAATCGCCAAGTTTTCAGATAAAACAATCGAGTTTTAAATTATCGAATTTTCAAAAGAATTGGGAGAAAAAATCGTGACACGCAATCGCGTCATAATCGTTGGTTGATATTACAAATAAATAACAACCCGATGAATCAAAATAGAAACTCAAGCTCAAAGCAATGTGGGATGTTTACAAATCATCGATCTGCGTTTAGAAGAATCCTCGGACATTGAAAATCACCTCAATTCGGAGAAATTAAGGAACTCATAATAACGTTCCTCCAATCCGCTTAAGCCATGTTTAAAAGATGCAATTACAACCTATGGTCGAACTGTAATAATGGGGTAGAATTTGGAAGAGACTCCTATGAACGGAGATAGAATAGAACATTCCTCCTATGAACGGAGTTGGAACCGAAGCCTCATATATAAGGAGTGAAGGAATACTAACTCTTTCCTTTTATTGCAATTACTTTGACTCCAGTCTCGTACTGGTCAGATGATTGCTGCTCATTATTTAGTTTCTTTTCAATACTCCAGTCTCGTATTGGTCAGATAATTACTGCTCTTTATTTAGTTTCATTTCGATACTCCAATCTCGTACTGGTCAGATGATTGCTGCTCTTTATTTAGTTTCTTTTTTATCCTCCAGTCTCGTACTGGTCTGATGATTGCTTCTCTTTATTTAGTTTCCTTTTGGTACTCCAGTCTCATACTAGTCCGGTTATTTCAGCTCCTTACTTCAATCCTTTCTTTCAGTACTTTTATAATTAAGCATTTCATTTCTGCAGCTTACTTTGCACCACTTTTTACCATGCTCAAATGCTATAACGTATCATATCTACAGTTCTAGCCTGGGTTCTGCTCTGACGAGCGGTCGTTCCTGTTTTGTAGAGCCTTAGTTGGGGATAACCACGAGTTGAATATCTCCTCCATGGGTTAGCTCCAAATAATGTACACTCGCGCCCGTTGCGCCTACCGGCCAAGTATGGAACAGCCGATCAATATAATAAGGTTGTGGCAGGCCCGAAGTGTGATTTCATTGTTTAATTAACTATTTGTGAAATGATTGCGGTAAAAGAGGCGGGTCGGTCATGCCCGCAGACCTTTTGTACCAGTGTGGGAGAGTTGACGACTCTTGGAGACAGGGAGATGTGTACCGCGGGTGATCACCACTCCGTACCCATTGATTTGCCTCCACTGGTCGGCCTAAATTTCAAAATTATTGGATGTTGCTCACATCCAAGTAGTACACTGGGATGTACGGGAGGGCCTGGATGATGCGGTGCGACCACACCCTGAAGTGGCAGGACTGGCCACTATCACCGACGGCCAAATCTGTGAGACCCGCAGGGTTCGCTACCCTGCTGGAAGAAAAGCGGGACAAACCGTGTCGGGACAGGGTTTTGTGAGCGGGTGTGAACACCTGCAGCACATTTGCAAATCACGTTTACTTATGTTATTACTTCTATTATCTGAGTTGTTCTTGTAATTCATCTGATGATATTATTAGGGCTTCTAGATATGTGTATGATGCTAACCTCTTTTGCTTCGGCTATCTATTTACTGTTTGGGTACTGAGCTCGTCCCTAGGATACGAATCTAGGGAGGAGATGTGTTTTCCACTTAGCTCAGTGACTAATGGTTGTTTGTATAACCATTCACAGGAGATAGGACATCGCGAAGCCCCCATGCCGCTTGACAGCATACCAGCTTTTTAGATTGCCCGATTGGATACTCCGTCCTCACCTCCCGTCTTCCGTGATGTGAGACCTAGGGTATAGGACTATGTAAGGAATATATGGGATGTAGTAGTTATCTTAGTCCACAAGGCCAACCATGTAACAAGTTAGCTTCGACCTTTTACTTATAAATAAATGTATGCTTGCTTGTTTTCCTTATGATTGCTTTTGCACTACGATATGATGTGATGTATTGATTCACTTGCCTAACAAGGCGACCCCCCAGTACTTGAGAGGGTGGTTCGTTGCCACCCGGGAAGTAATGAGTGGTCATCTTGGGCAGTAAAAGACCCCATATCCCCCGACCTAAGTTCAGTTTTGGGGGGGGGGGGGGGGGGCTTGTCTTACAAATGGATAAGAGCAATCACGATTCGTCCACACGGGGCATTCTTTGGATCCTTCTTTCCCATGTTTCATTTCTTGGTTCAGGATGAACCACGCAGCGAAAGTTTGGTGGACAATTAGGTTAGAAATTTAAGGAACTTAGATTGCACATTAGCACACCCACTCACATGTCGCTTCCATTTCAGTCAGTTTTTGCAAAATTCCCTTACTTTTTCGAGTGGTGATCTTCTTCTGTTACTTCTCCAGATACCGAAGTCCATTAACGGGAGATCATCCTCTAGGGACCAGTGCCATCCTACTACTCCACCACCAGACACGTTTTCTCCAGCTGCATCCCCATTCACCGACACCGACCTGGGATGGACATTGACAGCACTGTTGGCCACTTTCTAGAGTGCCATCTTACTGCCACCCCAGCAGCCTACCGTTCCCCGGACCTTCTGGCGACCTTCCGGGGGCTAAGGCCTCCTATCTTTTAAGGCACTGAATTCTCCATGCAGGCGGAGGAGTGGGTGGAAAGGGTTGAGGAACTACTAGTCGGCATGATGTTCCCCGCCATTATTGCAGTGTCCCTAGTGGTGACGTTATTAGAGGGCTATGCTCGAGCCTGGTGGAGGGTGTTGGAACATGGTCTTCCGCATCTCCTAGGTTGAGAATAACAAATCCTATGTGTATTTGATCTTGTGTGTTTAAGTGTGCAGGAAAACAAAGTCCATATGACTAAAGGATTACATAAGAAGGTTGCCCCCAAATTTGAGCCATCAAATCCCACACTCCCACTAGCGCCGACGGTAGTACCTAGCGCCCGGCGCTAGCGATGAATAGCCCAATTCCGGGAGCACATATATAAGGAGCTAGCGCCTAGCGGTATCCGATAGCGCAGGCGGTAGCTCGGAGCATGGAAGGCAAGGGGGAAATGTTTCCTCGGATTGAAGATTCTGCTGCGCAGAATATGTCCTAAAATGGGATAGCGCTGGCGGTAGCACTAGCGCAGGCGCTAGCGCTAAGGCTATAAAAAGGACCCCTTGGATCTGTCTTCATCATCCTCTTCAGATCCTAAATTCCAGAGCTTCGTGCCACAACATAGAGAGGAAGGTTCAGAGAGATACTCCCACAAATCCATAAAGGCTTAAGGAGATCCATGGAGAAGATTTCAACATGCGTCATCATCGTGACGAAAGACCGCATCGACTACGATCATTCTCTGCGGGCCTTCATCCAATTCTCCAAGAGATCCATATAAGGAGTTTTTATATTGTTGTTATTTCATTTATCCATCTCTTTTAAATCGTGTAGTAAATTCGCCTCGTGTTGGCGACTTGGTCTGGGTAGGACTTATGGCAGATATTTGCCTCGTGTTGGCGACTAGGTCTCGCGTGTAGGTCTAAGGGGTGCTCGAGGCCATATCCGGGGAAGGGTTGGCTAGAGCGGCTTGAGGCCGTATCCGGGGAAGGAACGGCTAAAGCCATCCGGTTCGTGGGGATACGAGTTGGTATAGAAAAAAAAGTCTTTCATAATTCGCTTTGATTTCTAGCGTCATTGAAATCAAAATTTTGTAATCAATTTTATTAATAAAAATCATGTCTCTCTTTGTATAATAAAATTGATTTGTTCTTCATTTCTCTAAATTGTTTATTATCCTCTCCTTTATTATAAAACAATTAAGATCTTTAAACAAAATCACTATTTTGATTTCTTATCATAAGCAAGTATTTCAAAATATAATTTAAGTTTTTAAAACCCTTATTCACCGCCCCCCCCCCCCCCCCCCCCCCCTCTAAGGGCGCCTACCGATCCAACAAGTGGTATCAGAGCTAGGTTTTATTCCAATCGGCTTAACAACCGGGAATAATGGCGTCTCATGATCTCGCTTCTATTAGTGGGAGTAATTTTTATAAAGAAGGGAAATCACTAGCACCACCTTTATTTGAAGGAAGAAATTTTAAAGGATGGAAAATACTAATGGAAAATTTTCTTAAAGCTTTAGATGAAAAAGTTTGGAATATTACTATTAAAAAGCCATATAGCGTATTAAATAAAAACGAAATGGTTTTAAATGCAAAATCTGTGAATAGTCTATTTTGTGCGTTAGATCGAAATATTTCCAAACTCATTCATACTTTTCCTACTGCATACGAGATGTGGAATTTTCTTGAGATAACTTATGATCTTCCTCTTACAGGTCTGGAACAAACACAGGGAGAGAAGGACATACAAGCATCCACCATTATTCAAGAAAATCTCTCTTGTAGCAAAACCATGGAAATCATGGAAATTGACTTAGCCTAAGAGAGCAATTCATCAAGAGAAGATGAAAATTCATCTATAAATAAGGAAGGCCTAGGAGACGACAAAGGAATGTCATGTTCACATCTTGCCTCTTCCGATTGCTCTGTAAGAAAGTCTAATTCTTTTTCTTATTTCCATATACAAAAAATTGCTAAATGTAAAATGAAGAAATTAAAAATTGCTAATAAGAGATTACGTTTAGTAAATAAAACTCTGAAAGTAAATGTGGATAAAGAATCCAAAAAGGATGTGTTTGAATCTCAATCATGCTCTTCATTTGAAAACTATACACCTTATTTTGATTATAATAATATTAAAGAAAAATTCAAGGATTTAGAAAAAGAACTTTTAATTTCAAAAGAACATAACGAAAAATTGATAAACGAAAATAATATTCTCTCTCATAAACTAGAATCTTTAAAATCACTCTTTCAAAAAGGATTAAATAATTTTAAATATCTTTTTTCTAGTTTATCATCAAACATGTGTAAAACTTCTACTAGTATGTTAAAATATATTAAACATGCACCTAGTAGAATGTTTAATCACACAAACATAATGAATCCTAACCCACATTATGTATCTGCCAAATTAAATTCTAATGTGCACAAATTTCCTATGAAATATAATTTCAAAAGTGATTATTATTTTAAACCTAAGTTTAATGAATATGGAAATTTGATGCATAATATTAAATCAAAATATGAATGGAGACCCAAAATAAAAAATGAAACATTAACTCCACTTGAAAAAATTCGTTCATTGTCGTCTCCCCAAAAATTATCACGCTATATTTGGGTACCTAAAGGAACCGTTACACTTGGTTCCCTTTGGATACCCAAATCTCTCATCTACTAGTATCATCCAAATGCATCAAGTAAAATATTTTCAAATTGAAATATACAAATTTCTACTTCATGAAGTGCTTTAATGTCTTTTTTTTTTTTTTCTTTTTCTTTTTCTTTTTTAAGCTATCATGTTATAGTCATCTTATATATTGTAGGAAATATGATCTTATAAATCAAATTGATCAAAATTCAAAATCATATTTTATTTTGATGACCTATCTTTTATTCTTATATTCATTGCTTCTAAATATCTTATATTATCCATATGAATCAAACTCTAAATTTGTTATGAGAAATTTATCTAAATTATAAAGAAAATCACAAAAGACATATTGAAAGATTAATTGTCTTAAATAATAATGCCACTCGCACCACCATGATCTATTGATGTCCTTTGATAAAATTCTCTAAAAATCATATATCATAATTCATATATATAAAATCATCTAAAAACAACTATCTCTATCACATGTATATGAATTATATGATAACAATTGACATTATAATTGTTTACCATGGTTGGTGTATTATGTACGTATTGTGATTTATGTCAAGTTTGGACCTTAGAATCATCGTGATATCAACAAAATCAAATCAAATAGAATCTTCACTTCATTCTAGGTCTGTAAGTTGAAACACTATCAAACTTTGGCATAACATTAATCATATCTTCTTTGTTTGCATATTCAATAATAATTAAGCTTAAATGGTTGTGCAAAACTCAAGAATTAAGGTTTGATGATTATGGAACTTTAATGAATGTGAAACCCATGTACTAAAATTTTAACTTTCGCAATTTTTTGCGATTTCTTCTCGTCTTTTCACTTCATTAGACAGGCCTTACATTGCACAAACATAATTAAGAAAAATCGGAAGCAAAATCAAAGAAAATCTAGGCTATATGATTAAAATAAGAACTCTCTGTGAGCTAACGCAGGCGCTAGGACTTAACGTCGACGCTAGCTCAAGTGTCCGATTTTCTGTAATTTTAAAATTCTGAAATATCACTAAAAATATATTATTTTATATGTACTACTCATTTTTGCATCTATCCCTATAATTGATTTTTGAAAAATTAAAATACAAAATTACAAAAACCAAATTCCCAAATAATTTTTTTTTTTTGGTTATTTGTTTGATTTCTATATGCAAAAATCAAATACAAAAATACAAAACAAAAAAAAATATGAACAAGTATTTTTTTTAACTTACATTTTCAACTTACATGTATCTTGCGAAAGGGCGATTTGGGCTATCATCCCATCACATCTCCTAGCACCGAGCGAACCCCTCACAAGGTAGTCCTCGGGAAGTCCAAGATCAATCTTATGAGTTCAAACTTTAAATCAAAATTATTCTTCAAAATATATAAAATACTGTATGGACTTCATTGAAAATCAAGCATGATTTAACCCATCATTTAGAACTTCTATAATGTTGCAATTTATCTTTTCAAACTACTTTGAACATTGTTTTCATCATGCTTTGATATATCTATTAATATGTACATCAATTATATTGAAAAAGTTGTGTAGAACTAAGCTTAGCATGCCTCTAAGTATGAGTAAATGTTTTATGTTTGATAATGATCGCTATTCAGTCACTTATTTTGGCATTGTTTACTTATGTGTTTAATCTAAGAATGCTTGTGTATGTTTTGTATTAGAACAATGAATTAAAATTGCACAAGTATCTTACATACACTACCTTTATTTGCACTTGTAATAGTTAAGAAAAGTGGTTATGTTTTTCATAAATTATTTTGGTTTGCAAAACAAGTGTATTCAGAGAACTTTGTACAAAACAAAAATCATAAAATACAGTGACAAAGATAACTCCACCAAGCACTACTTGAACCTCCTGATATGTCTTAATAAGCGTTGTGAGGTTGAGCACCTTGGAAAGAATAGTAAAGTATCTTGTGCAAACCATATCTTTCTTTCAAAATAAAAACCACTTATTCTTATGTACACCGGATCACAAAAAAAAATCAATAATGAAGAATAAAATTGTGTGATCCCCCAAGCACTACTTTGCACTCTGATAAGTCTTGATGAGCATTGTGTGTGCAAAGCACCTTGGTAGTTGTACATTTTGTTTGTGCATTGAAGTGTGTGGAAGTGAAATTATTTGTGTTTTATTGTGCTCTTTACTTGACATATTTCTTGTATTTTTGATTAAAACATTTGTTTACTCTATTCAAAATACACTTATGTGCACATCAATATCTTCCATAACACTTCTTCTCATGAGTATTGGATCCTAATGCAAATTTTATACTACTCTTTATTTATGAAATGCACTAGATAACCTAGCAAGCTTTCTACAATGTTTGGTATGTTTTGAAATTATGAATTAAAATAACATTGTAGTAATCTCTTTTTGATAACAATATTTTATGCTTGGTTACTTTATTTTTTAACTTAAAGATTTTAATTGAACAATGATTTACAAAAACATCTTCTTTATGAAATTTAACTCATATATTTTTTATGGATCATCATTGATTACAATAAGATGTTTCTTGTATTTCGATAAGTCTTCTGCGTCATAACCATATAATTGTTTTACCTTGCACTTTCATGCTTATTTAAAGTCTTTTATTTTGTGTGCATCCTCACTTGAATCTTAACATTCCTTTCTTTCAACAAGTGGTAGACATGCTTGGTAAACTTTATATTGGTTGCTTTAAACAAGAATATTTTTTATGCTAAAAACTTTGATTTATTTCTATGAAAATATTGTAATACTAAAACTCTGATTTATTAATGGATTTCAAATTAGCTCCATGATTTTTTTTCCTTAAAAAATTTCAAATAAAAATATAAACCCATAGGCTATGAACGTATCATTAGAATTAAATGATTAATGTTTCCAATAACTAATATTCATGATTACATATCTCACCATAGCGGGGGCATAGGGTTGTAGACATTAGATAACCTTTATCTCTAGTCATGTCTTGTCCTTAACCGGGGAGGGTTCCAGTGGGGCCTTGTGAGGCACTGGGGGAAAGAGCGCTAGGTTGAGTTTTGTCTAGTGTTTGCGTATGGGACTAACACCCCAACATACGGCATGTTTGCAGCTCCTCATGCCCATCTATCACTTAGTACGGGGCTAGGGTGTAGATATATTGTCTGGGTAGATTGGTTATTTGGAAATCATTACCTTTTTATGCTTAAAACTCTTATATAAAGGAGAAAACTAACATTATAATATGATTACTTGGCAAATGTTATATTGTTCATCTTTAAACTAAAAACTCTGATCTATCTCTATAAAAATTATTCTAAAACTCCTTATCATTTCATTCTCTCTAAAAAGCTCGATCATGCCTTTATCTTCTAAATCAAAACTTTTCTGTGTTTGCTTCCTTACCCACTTTTGCTAATAACAAAAGGGGGGGGGGGGGGAACTAACATGATAAATATAATCCGCTATCAAAAAAGAAAACTAACATGATTAATGAAAATGATAGCTTACATATTAGGGGAGCATTCACTTAGGGGGAGCATGTATTTAGGGGGAGCAATTCTAAATGCTAAAATCAATAATTATCCTAAGTTATCACTCTCACACACACAAGTAAGTTTCATCATGCTTATATATTAATGCTCTGATTTATCATTATTGGATTTGTTATTATCAAATGGGGGAGTTTGTTGGAACATGGTCTTCCGCATCTCCTAGGTTTGAGAATAACAAATCCTATGTGTATTTGATCTTGTGTGTTTAAGTGTGCAGGAAGTCAAAGTCCATATGACTCAAGGATTACATAAGAAGGTTGCCCCCAAATTTGAGCCATCAAATTCAACACTCCCACTAGCGCCAGCGGTAGTACCTAGCGCCCACCACTAGTGATGAATAGCGCAATTCTGGGAGCACATATAGAAGGAGCTAGTGCCTGGAGGTATCCAATAGCGTAGGCGGTAGCTCGGAGTACAGAAGGCAAGGGAGAAATGTTTCCTCGGATTGAAGATTCTGCCGTGCAGAATATGTCCTAAAATGGGATAGCGCCGACGCTAGCACTAGAGCATGCGCTAGCACTAAGGCTATAAAATGTACCCCTTGGATCCGTCTTCATCATCCTCTTCAGATCCTAAATTCCAGAGCTTCATGCCACAACATAGAGAGGAAGTTTCAGAGAGATACTCCCACAAATCCATAAAGGCTTAAGGAGATCCGTGGAGAAGATTTCAACACGCGTCATCATCGTGATGAAAGACCGCATCGACTACGATCATACTCTGCGGGCCTTCGTCCAATTCTCCAAGAGATCCATATAGGGAGTTTTTATATTGTTGTTATTTCATTTATCCATCTCTTTTAAATCGTATAGTAAATTCGCCTCGTGTTGGCGACTAGGTCTGGTTAGGACTTATGGCAGAAATTCACCTCGTGTTGGCGACTAGGTCTCGGGTATAGGTCTAGGGGGTGCTCGAGGCCATATCCGGGGAAGGGTTGGCTAGAGCGGCTTGAGGCCGTATCCAGAGAAGGAACGGCTAAAGCCAACCGGTTCGTGGGGATACGAGTCGATATAGAAAACAAAAGGAGTCTTCCATATTTTTCTTTGATTTCTAGCATCATTGAAATCAAAATTTTGTATCAGTTTTATTAATAATAATCATGTCTCTCTTTGTGTAATAAAATTGATTTGTTCTTCATTTCTCTAAATTGTTTATTATCCTCTCCTTTATTATAAAACAATTTAGATCTTTAAACAATATCACTATTTTGATTTCTTATCATAAGCAAGTATTTCAAAATATAATTTAAGTTTTTAAAACCCTTATTCACCCCCCCTCTAAGGGCACCTACCGATCCAACAGAGGGCAACTAACCGCTCCACATTCAGAGGGCGACCACTTAGCACAATTTTCTAAGGAGAATTTTCCGAAGCCTTTCTGGAGCACTTCATCTCAGGCGCAGACTGAGTCGCACTCCAGGAGCTATTCCTCCACATCGGACAGGGAGAGAGGACCGTGCCAGAATACCAGCATAAGTTCATTCACTTATCCCTCTTCGCGGGGACATTGGCTACCATAGATAGAGATAGAGCCGCCAGGTTCTACCGAGGACTACGCGGCGACCTTCGACAAAACTTGATCTTGATTTCACAAACGACCTTCCACACGATTGCAACGCATGCCTCCGCATTAGAGATGGACAAGCGGATGGTGGACCAACAGAGGAGAGGATAGGTGGAGATCCCCTAGTCCCAGGTACGAGAGAGGGATTGCCCCTCGAAGGGAAGACTGAGATAGGAGGCAGCGTCATCGCCACCAGCCTTATAGGCAGGCACCTCAAACTCGACATCGACCTACAGCCCCAGCACCCCAACCTTCTCCAGCACCCCGACCAGCTCTAGCACCCCAGCCCACACCAGCCGCACGACGAGGTGTTCCCATTGCCGGGAATTATTTCCTTTGCTTGCATATTATAGCTTTATGCCCCCAGGCTATAGGTAGACTAGGCTTAGGAGCAGTGCAGGGAGCATCGGAGAGAGGGCGAGGATGAGGAGGTCGCAGAGGATGACCTGCATGTAGGAGGGACCAGCCCAGGCAGGGCAGAGCAGCACCACTTGAGCCGTACGCACTTGACCTCCAGCATCGACCTGCACTGGACGTAGTTATAGGTATATATTTTCAGCATTAGTGATAATATACCTGGATGATATTATCTAGTAGGAGACATGTGATATAGCCTTTTATTTTTACATATATGTATCCTAGATGTATATCTTTAAAAGGCAAGTGATCGTAGTATATATATATGTTACCAGGTTTACTTTTGGTAGAAGGCCACCCTGCTAAAACATTATTCGATACCGGAGCCACACATTCCTTTATCTCCCGGGATTTCATTGCAACCAATGAGAACACCGTCCGATCGTCTGGAATGTCAATACGAATCCGACTCCCGGACGGGTCATACATGACATCCACAGAAAGGTGCTCATTCCTGGCTATGCTAGGAGGCATGGAGTTTGAAATCTTCACAACTATTCTAGCAATAACTGGGTTCGACATCATCTTAGGGATGGACTGGCTGGCCAAACATAAGGCCCAAATAATTTTCTTGACTAAAGAAATCAACCTCCAGAACCCAAATGGGCAGTCTATCACTTTAGTATGTGTTGGGAAAAACTCCTTTTTGATTTAACTTAAAAAATTATCTACAGGTGATTTTACTTCCTAGGAGTATTACCCTCATTGTATAGAAAGGGTAAAATGGTCATTATATGTCTTAGGATTTCACACTCATCTTGGAGTGTCAAGGCCAAGTCAAGATAATCACAAAGTTAGTTAAGTTATGACTTGCGTCGAATGAATGTCGGCGCATCTTCGACTTGATGTCCACGCAACTCTGACTAGAAGTCCAAGCAACTTAATCAGTTTGTCGAAGTATAAGTCAAGTCGATGCTACGTCGAAAGGGACTCGACATAGAAGGAAGGGCTTTTCGAAGCCATCAGTGAAGTGGATGCAACTTCTACTTCAACTAGACACAGAAGATGATGTCCAAGTTCAAGCTTCCAACTCGACGAATGCGTTGAGAAGTATTCAACATAACGTTGACATTTGAGTTCATTCAGAGCTGAGAACTATTTCGAAGCCACTTTAATAGGAACTCAGAGGTGCGCCTATAAGAAGGAAGTCAATTCGACTACGTCAACATCTGAGTTCAGTCTGAGCTAAAAAGGATTTCGAAGCTACTCTTATAAGAACTCAGAGGTGCGTCGAAAAGAAAGAAATTCAATTCGATGCTGCGTCGAATACAGTTTGAAAAGGAAGCTTTTATGTTGTCCTTTTAACACCTATTCAGAAGCTCCACAAAGCTAAAGACAGTTCTCCAATGGCTCGTTTATTGCCAAGAATGGAATGGAGTATTCTAGGACACAGCAAAAACATTCCTGGAAGGTATTCAAATATGATATACGAGTCGGGACCAAAAGAAGAAAGACAAATCAAATCTCCAATAAGAATTCCTTTTCAGGACAACCTAAAAGGAGAAAGAATTTCAAAACCCAATTATACGGAATAAGTATGCTGAAGAGGAGAAGAACATCAGAGGATTGATCATCATTATTCATCTGTCGAAAAAGGGTTCTTCATCTACTTCCTCCTTCAACCCTAAGATAGAAAACAAGTGCATTCTCAACACAGGAAAAGAGAAAGCTGCTCCCTCTTCTTCATCACACAACAGCTAGTTTACAAGAAGTGGATCAAGCAAATTACCCTTGCAATCATCACAATCATAAGCAAAGGTTCATCAAATATTCATCCAGTAAAAATCAGAAGCTATAGTTCTTGAGAAATTGCTTCTGAAGAATTATGAGAACAGAATTCTACTCTCCCTCTTCTTTCTTTCTTCTCCTTTATTCTTCAACTGTAAATGAGTTTTATTAATCCCTCTTTCAAAGGATTCAGTGGTTCTATGAGTATCCTTCTCAAAAGTCTCAGTGGTTCTAAGAGTCTCCTTATCAAAAGACTCAATGGTTCTAAGAGTCTCCTTATCAAAAGACTCAGCCACAGGTTGTGCAATCCTACCAGGGAGGTAGAAGAGAGGAATACCCACATTTTGGGGAACCTCTATTAAATTCCTGTGACTTCTGTGTGTTAAATTTCTGTGTTTTCCCTATTTTAGTTTTCTTTGTTTATTTTTTGAGTAATCTGTCTTTACTTTATTCTGACTTTGGATTGCTGATTACATAATACTTAGTGTTTTTATTGTGTGTGCAAAATTAGGATAGAAAATATTTAAAACTCTATTCACCCCCTCCCCTCTAGAGAATACTCAGAGGCACACTGTGCACTTTCTATCGGTATCAGAGGGAGGTTGGTCATTAAAAGGTTAACACCTTGATCAAAAGAAAATGAGTTCTAAGGATTACGCATCAACAAGACCACCAGTGTGTATCCTAAATAAGTTTACACTTTGGAAGGCCAGAAGAAAGCTTTGCATGCACTCAATTGATGAAGACATCTTTGATGTTATAATTTTAGGTCCCCCGGCTCCACTCAGACAAGATGCCAGTGGATCTTCAACACTGGAAGTTGTCCCAAGGAATGAATGGATAGATGCTGAGAAGAATCAGAAGGCATGTGATGCCAAGGCTATGAACATTCTAGTTTCCATAATGTCAGATGACATTTTCCAGAAAGTAGTTGACTGCCAATCAGCAAACGACATCTGGGAATCCATTTCCAGAATGGTAGAAGGGAGTTCTGATGAAAGAAATGACAGGAGGTCCCTTCTCATATCCTAATATGAGAACTTTCAAAAGAAAGCTGAGGAAAGTGTTGCTGAAATTAATGACAGTTTCAGCATCATTATCAATGAGCTAAAAAATCTGGACAAGGAAATATCCTTGACAGAGATCAATGATAAAATCCTCATGTGCTTCCCAATCTCATGGGACTCAAGGATCTGGGTCATCAGAGAGTCCAGATGCCATAGAGAAATCTCTACTGATGCTTTCCTAGGAAAGCTTAAATCATATGAGATGCTACTAAAAAGCATAGCTGAAACATAGGCAAAGGAGACATCCTCAAATCCCATCCAAAGGGCCTTGCCTTGAAAGTTGTTGAAGGAGAGCCCTCCACTCCTAAAGATGAAATGTCCAATCTCCTAGCAAGGAGATTCAGAAAGCGGGTCAAGACAAAAGACTCAAGGAGAAGAGAAAGGAGCTCAAAGCCCAGATTTGATAAGAATCCAAAGAAGGAGGTTATTTGCTTCTCCTGCAACAAGTCAGGGCACATAGCCCCTGATTTCCCATGGGAACAAAGAGACAGGAGCAGCAACAAAGATGAGCAGAATAAGAAGTCTTTCAGGAAGAAAGACAAGAAGAAGGGCAAAGGTTTCATTGCTGAAACCTGCAGTGACTCTAAAGCAGAGTAAAGCTCCTCTTCATCAGAGAGTGATGAAGAAAAAGATGCTAAAGCAGCCTGCATGATGGCATTAGGGATATCCTTAGATGATGAAGAAGAATAGGTATCTATATTTGATAATTTTGATTTCAATTCTGATGATTTTAAAAATTGCTTTACAGAATTTTGCAATAATTTCCTCAAAATACAAAAAAGATTAGAAAGACATAGGGAAGAATTAGAAAATCTTAAGAAAGATGAATTATATTCAATAGATAATTATTTGAGAAATAAAATTCAGGTTAAAGAAATAGAATTGATAGAGATAAGAAAGGATAATCTAAAATTAAAAGAAGGCCTAACAAAGGAAAAAGCCTTTGAGGACTCTCTCAATGGGAGGAGTCAAAAGCTCAGAGATATTACACAAAATCTCTCCATGAGATTTAAACACCTAGGACTAGGAGCAGACCCTTGCACTAGCACTGAAATCACTAGTAGACCAGCCTAGAAAAATCAAGTTAGATTTATTAGACCTAGTGATTTTCAATCAAGTTAGAGGAGCGCAGTAACTAAGTATCAGGAAATTAATAAACCAAATAAAATAACTGTGCTTAATAAAGTAATTCTAAATAATGAAAATAAATCTCTAAGCAAGAGTAATGCAGAGAAATTAACCAACAACAATCGAAAGGCTAAAGCCAAAAGTAGAATAATTAAACACTCTGCTGATTTATTATATTTAGATACATTGTATACACATTTCAAGTACAAAAAAAAATAAATCAAGGTTTGATAAACTCATTCTTTGCCATCCAAAAGGATATCATGAAAGACCCTTCTATTCTTTCATAGAACCCAATAATGGTAAAAGCAAAGGGCCCAAGGTAACCTGGGTTCCTTCTAATGTTTGAACTACTTGTGCAGGATTAGGTAGGATCCGTCCTAGGAGATAAGGGAAGGGGAAGGAAGAACTATGGATTAATAAAGAACTAAATCCAAAAAGGGATAGATCTCTTCTCTGGATCCTCTTGTTATCTTCTTTAGTTCATAAAAATGGTAGTATAAATACTATTTTCAATAAAAATCATTGTTGGGAAAAACACCAAGAACTTTCTAAGAAAATAGAACTATTTATTCAGATTTGCGTCGAATAGAATTCGGCGTACCATCTAATTCTACTCGATGCCTGCTTCGAAAGCAATATACAACAGATAATTCGAGTTACGTCGAATAGAATTTGGCATACAGTCTAATTCTATTCGATGCCATCTTCGAGAGATGTCTAAAACAGGTAATTTGAATAGCATTCGACGCAACACTGACTTCATATCGACGAATATGTCGATTTAATAGTTGCTCGTCAAATTTGAAGGTGCAAAGAGTTCTAATCGATGCAACATCGGCGTGACAAGTGCGCGCAGTTTCACTTCTAAAAGCTGCTTTGACATATTTTGGCGTGCTGAATATTAATCTTTATCGACGGTATGTCAATGACAACCCTAAGTTATGACGAATCATATTCTTTTAAGCAACTTAAGCGTCGAATTCATTACGCTTCTGAATCCTCTCTTTCCTCTCTCGTGCACTCCCTCCCTCCAGCTCTCCTGGATCTTTCTCTCATCTCTCTCTCTCTTTTGTCTCTTTTTGCAGGTACTCCAAAATCAATGGCTCCTCCAAAGATAAACTCTGGCTTTGTAGTTGATATAGACTCCTTCAACGCGGCATCTGATAATTTCAAGGCCATCCTCGGCCTATTTCATGATGTCGGTCTGACAAGGTTGATTTCTTCAAGGTGCAAGATACTTGATGCTGAACTGACAGAGTTCAAGGATAATATGCAAATAGGAGCCGATGGCTCCCTCAATGGGAAAGTTTCTGAGATAGATATTCATATAACAGAGGCATTGCTAAATCAAACATTTGATCTTACAACTGGCAGTGATTCAGATGAACTGACAGGGGAAGAGATCAAAAAGGTTCTAGAGATCATGCAGTTCAAGAAATATAAGGCCATCAATCTGAAGAAGATTGATCTTGCACTAGAATATAGATTCCTTGTTGATATAGTAGGGAAGGTACTCTTATGCAAAATCTCAGCCCATAATGCTATACCCAAGAAGCAGATGTAGATCATGGGCATTCTAGTCCTTAAGAAGAGGATAAACTGGGCGAGATGCCTCCTAAGAATGATTGGCCACAAATATGCTCACAAGGAAAATGCATATATGAGAATCATGAACCAGGTGCTCTTCCACCATTATCCAATGGTATGCAAGTCAAAAGGAGTTCCCATACCTCCAGGGAAAAGAATGAATATAGGGATATTTTCAAAATGGACCGGGTAGATTCTGAAGCATGGTCAATCTGCGCCTTCTCCTCCTCCTTCTCCAGCACCACAGGATACAGAAACAGTTGTACCAGATCCTCTAGTACAGGACATTCCACCAGTCCACCACAACAACAACCATCCACCATAATCACAGACAATCAGTCTACTCCACTATCACCATATCATATCTCTCCAGAAGTGTATCAATCCCACTCCCATATCCACCAAGATCTTTCAGGCCTCAATGAGAACTTCACTGTATTTCCTCCAGTCATCATATCCACACATCCACTTGCCTCTACCTCTTATTCTACACCTCCATTTGATGTTGAGCAAGTAATTGCAAAAGCAGCAGGACTGGCTACTGGAACATTTGCTGACCTACTAGCCAGTCAAGCCAGAAGGTTCAATAAAAAGTACTCACATATGGAGGGTGAAGTGCAAGAATCAAAAAGGTCTCTCCTGCCTCTCAAATAATTTGTGTCCTCCTCATTGGTAACTAAAGAATTCTTAACCTCCCTTGTTAGTAAGGTCAAGAATGGGGAGAAGATTCGGGAGGAGGAAATGCCTAATCTAGAAAAGGATGGCTAGGAGAAGGACAAGGTTGTTGAAGTTCCTGATCATGATAGACTTATTGTATTCCAAATAGTAAGGCTAGAAATTCCAGATGCAAATATCCAGGGGGACCTCTTACAAGCCCTCAAGATATTCTTGTACAAAATCAGGGGGAGCTTCTTACAATAGCTCAGGAATCAGTTGCAGAATTTCTTGTAGTAACCCAGGGGGAGCTCCCATCAACTCAGGGGGAGCTCTTAGAGGATGAACAAATATTGGAAGAGGTTGCATTGATTGCTAAGGAGGCTGCTATGAATGCTGAACAGAATGTAATATCTCAAGGGGAGCCTACCAAAGAAGATCACATTCATCAAGAAGCTAACAAGACTGATGAAGAGGAGAATTAGCCTCTTGTATTTGCTCCAAGAAAGGTGATACCACAAGTATTCTCAAGAAAGAGGAAAACTCCTTATGAAGATAAGTGATGTTCAGGTATTCTGTATACATATGAAACAATTCTCATTATCAAATGGATACAGTAATTCAGAACAGTATGCTTACTTAGAAGTTTATTATATGATCTATGTTGTTATTTAATAATGTCTGTATTGTATCTATATACTTGTTTGTATTAATATTTTATGTCAAAATATGTGTAAAATCACTTTAATCAATCCGTAAAATTTGTTAAGTGTTGAAGCCATGCGACCTCAAAGAATTGAAGTCGCGCGGTCTCGAGCCAACGGTCTGTGCGGTCTCCCAGAATCAGACCGCGACTTCTCCTCAGATGTGCGAGATCGCGCCATATGAAGATCAGCGGTCTCCAGCTCCATCAAATAACAATATGATAACTGCGGTCTGTGCGGTCTCCAAGTATTAGACCGCCGCTTCTCCTCAGATATACCAGATCGCTTCATGTGAAGAGAAGCGGTCTGGTACCCCCAGTATCTCCCTTACGGGGGAGTGTTCGCAAGAGCGGTCTCACGATCGATCGGTCTCCTTTATCACACGACCTTCCTCCTGTCGTGTGACCGCCCGTCTTCTCTCCAGACCGAGGAGATCACTGCGGTCTTGTTCTCCGTGACCGCCGGACCACCCAGCTTGCTTTGTGTATTGTATTTGTACTTAGTCCCACATTGTGTATTTGTATTTTACTCTTTTCCTCCTAGTCTATATAAAGGAGGCAATACTCTTGTAATACTTACTTAGTTTTTTGGAAATAAATTTTTCAAGTTCTCACATGGTATCAGAGCCAACAATGATCCTTGTGTTGTGAGCTCTCTCTCTTCGGATGGTCTCTCTTCCTCCAGACCGCGCGATCTCCCGAGTTTTTCGGTCTTCTAGCCGCGAAACCACGCGATCTTTCTTTCCTCTTCCAGATCTCTTCTCATGGGTACCCCTTCTGAGAATGTCCTCACCTCCGCTCCTGTGGCTTTTTCTACCTCTACCTCTACTACCTCTATCTCTACTTCTGGCAATTTTGGCACCTCTTCCAAGCTCACTGACTCTAATTATCCAGATTGGAGTGTCTCCTTCGCCTTCCTCTTATGCTCTCAACACAAATGCCACCACCTCACCGATGATACTCCTCTCAAAGTGACTGCTACCTTTGATGATTGGGATGCTAGCGATGCTCTGGTCTGCACCTGGCTTGCTAACAGTCTCTCTGATTAATGTCTTCCTATCATTCAACATGATGAGACTGTCAAAGCAGCTTGGAACTATCTTGCTGCCCTTTACTCCAACGGTGCCAAAACCTCACACATCTACACCTTGTATGCTGATCTCTTTGCCCGCCCAACCATGGATCCCACCGCAGCATATCAAGAGGTTCAGGCCCTTGGGGCTGAACTCCTTCAGCATTGTCCCTTCTCTGCTGACTTTGCAGAGCAGCATAAACACCTCCAGGAGCTCCTAGTTGTGTGTTACCTTCTCCGTTTTGCTGAGTCCTATGATATGATCCAACAATAAATTCTTGGGGAAGCTGACTCACCAGCCCTTGATGCCACCACTTCTCGGGTTTCTGATGTTACCTCCCTTCTCCAACGACCCTTGCTATCCTCTCCTCCTCCTCCAGAGAGCTTTGCTCACCGGGCTGATCGTGGTCACCCTGGTGGCCGTGGTGGATCTCTTGGTGGCCGCGGACCTCCTCGGTACATCTATTCTCATTGTGGTTAGAAGGGTCACACTATTGATCGTTGCTATCTCAATCATCCTCACCTTCGCCCTGCGGCTGCGGCTTCTCATCCTAGTACTACACAATCGTCTGCTTATGTTGCTACCTCCTCAGGTAGCGTGCACGTGGTTACTGAAGGTAAGTGGCTTATTGATTCTGGAGCAACAAATCATATGACAGGGAACCCTCAACTTTTCTCACAGTTACTAGAAAACAAGAATTTACCTCCGGTTCTAACAGCAGACGGTTCTCCCTCACACGTGTTGAAAGTGCACAGTTAATCTCACTAGAATTCTTTAGAGGGAGGGTGAATAGAGATTTAAAATATTTTGTGCAATTATATATATATTTATATGTGGTGATCACAGATTAAGGCTTCCCACACACCAACAAGAATTAAGTAAGTAAAGAAAGTAAATGCAAGAAAAGAAATCACAGCACAACACAAGGAAATATAGTGGTTCCCCAAACTTTGGGTAGTCCACTCTTCTACCCCCTTGGTAGGAAATTCACTATCTTGCACTGAGTCTTTTGATAAGGAGACTCTTAGAACCACCCTGAGACTTTTGATAAGGAGACTCTTAGAACCAACTGAGTCTTTTGAAAAGGAGACTCTTAGAACCAGTACAACTGAATTTTTGGAAGAGAGATTCTAAAAACTCTTTTACAGTATTTGAAAGTGAAATAAAGGTAAAGAAGAAAGAGAGATATATAAAGACAAGAAGGAATCTTCTTCCTAGCAGGAAGATTGGAAGCACAAGAAGTAGTGAATGAAATCTCTCTTCTATAGTGAGAAGGAGATTGTAGGCCTTTTCTCTCTTTTGTGAGAGCTATCAGAGTATGCAGCGGAGTGGCTTCAGAAGCAGGAGAAGATGGAAGCTTGATCTTTGCAGCAGCACTATTTCTCAATTCTCTCTCTTTTTCTCTTGGGAGCTTTTCCTCCTTTTCAAATGTAAAATGGTGGATCACTTCTCTTCTGTTCTCTGCCGACCTCCTTGTTATTTTATAGCTCTGTCCATTCAAATAATACTATAGGAGGATAATTGATTAGTAGACAGAGAAATAGAAAGATAGAAATATTTCCATAATAATTATATTAATAGAAGGAAAGAATTCATTCTGATTACAATTAATGTCCATAATGGTTTTAATCAAATTAGCCAAGAATCTATTAGAGGAAAAGAATGATTCAGAACGGCTATAAAGAATAAATTGATTCCATATAAATCAGATCTATAAAAGAAGGAAAGAGATCTGGCGATTTTTGAATTAGACATAGAAATCGACGTGCGTCGATTACTATTCGACGTAAGCGTCGAATTCGTCTTGGCTGGACGTCGAGCGAAGAATAAGGAAGGTGCGTCGACTAAGGTGCGTCGACTTCTCAGGATGCGTCGACTGGAAGTCAGAGCTACGTCGACATAGGATACGTCGAATTCTTCTTAAAGTTACTTCGACTCATTCTGAAAGGAACGTCGATACCACTTCAACGTTGCGTCGAACACTATTCGACGCATATTTACTTAACCTAGATTTTTCTTTCTTAGAATTCATATTCAACTTATTTTCAGGGGTTAAGAGAAATCATTTTCCCAACAATCTCCCCCTATTTGTCTTAACCCTATTTAGAGAGAAATTGTATCAGCATATAATTAGCACATCACATCATTTCTATAGATAAGAAATATATTAAACAATCAGAAGAAATAAGTAATTTTCTTTCACAAGATCTAAACTAGAAACTTCTTGCGATACATGAAATTGACAAAAGCAGAATAGAGTTTTCTAGATAAATTTTCAATAACATCAAAAATGTAGCCCCTGGCTCTATCAGGACGTTCCTGGACATTCTGATGATTGTATGCAGCTTCTCCAAGAGTTTATCACCATCAGGGAGAGTGTCATTTATGGAGTAGCCTTTGCTGATGATGATTGCTGCCTTTTCATCAATCATCTCAATTGTAATGTTTTGAGTTTTCTGTTGAGTAGGCTTGAGCTCAGGTGGTCCCTTGCTATCAACCGTGGGCCTATATTTTGTTTTCTTTTCTGATTGCTGTTTGTCAGGAATCTCAGTCATCTTTCCTTTCCCTTTCTAGGGTGAGTCAAGCCATTTGTCTAACTTTGCAGGTCTTTTTGGCTTCTTATAGGGAATGTAAGTGTCTTCAGCACACCCTACACCCCTCTTGTGCTTTTGGCCTTTCTCTAGGATGACCCCTGCCTGAGGATTTTTCTTTTGATAGGCTTCAATATCAAACAACTTCTTTGGAATTTTGATAGAAGATTCAGCAAGAATTTGTTCCTTGGTCATTCCCCTGTTGATCTTTTCCATCCAGGCATTCCTTTTATCTTCTACTTCTTTCCTAGCTGCTTCATATTCATACAGCTCTCTTTCTCTTATTTCTTCATGCCTCTTTTCCATGTCAGGATCATGGTATTCCTTTACAGGGCTGTTAGGAATGATGACATGCATCTTTTCAAACCTTTTTATCTCCTCACAGGCTTTTCTATACTTCTTTTCCTTTGTATACTCTTTCCTTTCTTCTTTGGAGAAGTTTTGCCAGTAGGGGATGGCTTTCTCTTTCCCTTTTCATTTGTCCTTCTGGACTTTGCCTAGGTAGAATCTGCTTAGTGAGTTTTGCTATTGGAGGAGGTAAAGGTAGCAGTGGAGGTAGAGAAGAAGGTTTAGGTGGAGGTAGAGGTAGCAGAGGAGGAGTTTTCTCTTTAGGTGGAGAAGGGATTTGTTCAAGAGGAGGAGTTAGTTCTGCAGTGAAAGGCAGAATGATCTCTGGTAGAGTAATCTTTGCTGAGGGATGTTTGTCTCCTCCAAGCTCTTCTGAAGGGATGTCCTCAAGTAGAGGTGTCTTCAGTTTGATGTAACTGACAGAGAAGCCAGGAGAGTGATGCTGAATTTCTTCCTCACATGGGGTTGCTTCAATCCACACTTGTCCTCTCTAGTCATCAGAGGAGGCTGCTTCTTCCTCCCTCTGGACTTCTGTGTTCTTTACCACAGCAATCTCCCCCTGGGTATGTGGGGAATCTATTTTGAATGCTGAATCCACAGCATGCTCTCCTTCAGTATGGTAGGATGAGTTCTCTTCAAAAATTTTGTTGAAGGTGTAGTTAGAGTGATTGGAGAAGATTGGAACCTATTGTAAGAAAAGTAGTTGGTGTAATACTTTAGAGATAATATTTAGAGTTAGAGAGGAAAGTAACCCTGAGCTTTTAAGAGAGATAGATAACCTGACAAGGGGGGTTTCTGGAGCAACTCTCCCCCTGGTTTATATCCTGCATAAGGATTTAAACCTTTCTGGCGACAGAGGCCGTTCTTGAATGAGGGCATTAAGCTCAGGAAGAGAAGCAGAGAGGGTTGCCAGTTTGGCTGCACAGGTGTTGATCATGGCAGCACATTCGTTGGTGAAGTGATTCAGGCGATTTTGGAAGTCATTTACTAGGTGTTTGAGAGCATCGTTCATCGTTTTGATGAGGGCCGATTGATCAGGAGTTGGTGTCATTGTCGCAGAGAGAGAGAGAGAGGTAGAAGATGAAGTTTTGGCGGGTTTTAAGAGAGTATATGTTATGAAATAAGAGGTATTATTTAAAGGAGGTGAAGCGTCGAGAAAGGAAACAGAAATCAAGGTATATCAGGTAATCCAATCGTCAAAAGAGGAAGTAAGGATTTGATTCTAATTGTAACCAGATGTCGACGTTACGTCGAATTGATGTCGACATATGCGTCGATATAAAGTCGACGCTCCGTGGAGATTTGTCCACGTAGTGTTCTGTCGACGTGTTCATAGCCCTACGTCGATATAAATTCGACGGTGCGTCGATAAGTTATCGATGTAACTTTGCTGGGAAGAAATCAACGCCAGCGTCGAGTTCTTCTCGACGGTGCGTCGATATGTATTCGACGCATCTTTAAATACTTTCTTAGATTTCCTGACTTCTTTTAGATTTCCCAACAATGGTGGTTACAGTCTACCATCAAGCATGCCTAAGGTGTTGATGAAATAATTATGCTTAGTTTCATCCAAGGGTTTTGTGAAGATGTCTGCTCTTTGATTGTCTGTGGGAATATATTCTAAGGTTATCTTACCCTTTTCAACATTGTCTCTAAGGAAGTGATGTCTGATCTCTATATGTTTGGTTCTACTATGAAGGACTGGGTTGGATGCTATGGATATAGCACTAGAGCTATCACAATAGATTTTAGAGTTATGTACTTCCAATTTGTAGTCAAGAAGCTGATTTTGCATCCACAGGATTTGTGAACAACAGCTCCCAGCAGCTATGTATTCAGCTTCAGCTGTTGAGGTTGAGACTGAGGTTTGTTTCTTACTAAACCATGATATTAATCTGTCACCTAGGAATTGGCAAGTGCCAGATGTGCTTTTTCTATCAACCCTACATCCAGCATAATCTGTATCTGAGAAACCTATTAATTCAAAGTTGGTTTCTGCTGAGTACCATCGACCTAGTTCAGGGGTTCCCTTTAGGTATCTAAGAATCCTTTTTACAGAGGTGAGATGGGATTCCTTTGGATCAACCTGAAATCTAGCACATATGCAAGTGGAAAACATAATGTCAGGTCTGCTAGCTATTAGATATAGAAGGGATCCTATGATGTCCCTATATGTCTTTTGATCTAATGATTTTCCTTTATCATCTTTTTCTATAATGGCATTGGTTGCCATGAGTGTTTTCATGGTAGATGCCGATTCCATACCAAACTTTTTGATTAGCTCTTTAGTTTATTTGGATTGTGAGATGAAGATTCCCTCACTACTTTGTTTTACTTGTAATCCTAAGAAATATGAGAGTTCGCCCATACTACTCATTTCAAATTTAGATTGCATTAGATTAGCAAATCTTTTACACAGTTTAGGATGAGTTGAGCTAAAGATGATATCATCTACATATATTTGAATAAGGAGGAGTTGGTTTTTATGGGTTCTAGTAAAGAGTGTCTTGTCTACCTTTCCTCTTTCAAAGGAATTTTCTAAAAGGAAGTTAGAGAGAGTTTCATACCAAGCTCTAGGTGCTTGCTTAAGACCATATAGTGCTTTGTTAAGTCTATAAACAAAGTTAGGAGAATAGGGATTTACAAAACCTGGTGGTTGCTCCACATATACCTCTTCTTGAAGGTCACCATTTAGAAAAGCACTCTTGACATCCATTTGGTAGACTTTCATCTTCATGAAGGCTGCATAGGCAAGAAAGAGCCTGATTGCCTCCAATCTGGCTACTGGAGCAAAGGTCTGGTTGTAGTCTATCCCTTCTTCTTGTCTATATCCTTGTGCTACAAGTCTTGCCTTGTTTCTGACAATTACTCCAGTGGAATCTAGTTTGTTCCTGTATACCCATTTTGTACCAATCACAGGGTAGTTTCTTGGTCTTTCAACTAGGTTCCACACTTTGTTTCTCTCAAATTGGCCTAGTTCTTCTTGCATGGCCATAATCCAGTGAGGATCACAATTTGCTTCCTTAAACTTCCTTGGTTCAACTTGTGATAGGAAGCATTGGAGCATCATCCCATTGGAGACCTGGTGTCTTGTTCTTACTCCTGTATTGGGGTCTCCAATTACTTAAGTTTGTCGATGATCTTTCAAATTGACCCTTGTCCTGCCTGGACTTGTCAGATGTTCTTCTTCCTCATTGGTGATGGGATCATTGTCCACCTGGCCTTCCTGAACCATGTTCTCTTGTGGGAGTTGGTTTTGAATGCTCTTTTCTGAATCTTCTTCATGTTCTTGTTCAGATTCCTCACTTGATTTCTCTATCTGGTTTTCTTTTCCATTATCTGTGTTCTCTAGAACCAGTTGCTCAAGCTGAGTTTCTATGCTGCTGCTTTCCTGTGGAAAAGAACTGGTGGGAGTTCCCTCCCCCTTAAACAGTATGTTAGTTTCATCAAATATAATGTGCATAGATTCTTCAATTTTAAGAGTTCTCTTGTTATAGCACCTATAGGCTTTACTAGATGCTGAGTATCCCAGAAATATTCCATCATCAGATTTCTTGTCAAACTTGGCAAGATGATCTTTTCCATTATTTAGGATAAAGCAAGCACATCCAAAATTTTTGAAGTATTTAACAATTGGTGTTTTTCCATTTAGGAGCTCATATGGAGTTTTTGATTTAGTTTTGTGTATAAGGCTTCTATTTAGAACATAGTTGGCAGTGTTGACTGCTTCAGCCCAGAAAGTTTTTGGTAAACCTGATTCTGCAAGTAAGGTTCTTCCTGATTCAATTAAAGTTCTATTCTTTCTTTCAGCAACTCCATTTTGTTGAGGGGTTCTAGGGGCTGAAAAATTTTGTTTGATACCTATATCTTCACAGAAACTACTCATAAACTGATTTTCAAATTCAGTCCCATGATCACTTCTGATTATGGAAACCTGACTATTGAGTTCAGATTGAATTTGTTTTATGAATCTTGAGAGAGTCTTGTGGGTTTCAGACTTAGCCCTTAGAAAGAATACCCAGCTGAATCTAGAATACTCATCCACAATGACTAGGGTATAGGATTTTCCACCTAAGCTCTGAGTGGATATGGGACCAAAGAGATCCAAGTGTAGTAAGTAAAGGACCCTGGGAGAGTCATCCTTACCAATTGGTTTGAAGGATGATTTGGTTTGTTTTCCTAGTTGGCAAGGTCTGCATGGAGAATCCTTAGAGTACCTACCCTTTGGTAAGCCTCTGACTAGGTTATTCTTTGCTAGTTTACTAATTGTTTTGTAGTTTAGATGACCTAGTCTCCTATGCCATAATTCACTTTTATCAATAATATTGTTGAATAAGCAGACTTCTGTGGGTGAGGAGCTAAAGTCCACTACATATACTTTTCATTTTCTAATTCCATTGAGTACTGTGGCACCAGTCTTGATATCAACAATATGGCAGAATAGTGTGGTGAACTTTACCTCATACTTACCATTTTCACATATCTGACTTATACTTATCAGATTGTGCTTCAGTCCTTTAACTCCTGCCACATTCTTGAAGGTGACTTTCCCTTCATTGAAGTCTCCAAAGCCCCTGGTTTGGCCACAGCTAGAGTCTCCAAAAGTCACTGATGGTCCAAGTCTATCCTCAAAGTTGATCAATAGGTTTTTGCATCCTGTCATGTGCATGGAGCATCCACTGTCCAAGTACCACACCAGCCTGGAGATGTGATACATCTGCACATAGAATTTTACACATTAGTTTTGACCCTGCTGAGCTGGGGTCCCTTCCTCCCATCAGTGAAAGATTTAATGAAAGAATAAGTAGGTTTTTCTGCATATCCTTCCTCCTTTAGGGGTATTGGTTTATCATACCAATTTTCTTTGGTGATGTTACAGAAATAGTGGTCATAGTAAAAGGAAATGGATTGAGAGAGCTGTTTGGAAGAGGAGAAATTTCTGTCTGATTGGTTGCGTCGATATGGATTCGACGTAGGTTTATGGTTGCATCGATATGAAGTCGACGCTTTCTCCATTCTGCGTTTATTTTCAGTTGGAGCATGAGAGAGGTTGCGTCGGGTAGGAGTCGGCGCACTTTGGTGCAAGCGTCGATTAGAAATCGACGCGCGTTGATAAGAATTCGACGCATGTTTAACTCTTTTCTGAGGATATTTTCCTAGGATTCCTTCATATGTAATGGGATTAGTTTTATTAAAGACAGTTGTTGTTTCTGGATTTTCCTGTGACCTTTCTCTTGTCAAATGACCTTTCCTAGTGAAGTGAATGGGATGTCTCCAAACATATTTTCTAGGTGATTGAGTTTTTGGCTCTAAGTCAGTATTATCTTCTAGTTGTCTAAGTCTTTCAGTGAGATTTCTAGAGATGTTTTTGAGCTTCTGACTTCTCCCATTTAGAGAGTCTTCAAAGGCCTTTGCCTTTGCTAGCTCATTTCTCAGTGTTAGATTTTCTGTATAGATTTTGTCTAATTCCTTTTCTGAGAGTCCTATACTGAGCTCATAGTTATTATACTGTGTATTCACTTGTTTGAGATTTTTTAATTCATTTCTTAGTTCTTTTATTTCTTTTTCAGATTTGATTAGATTTAAACAGAATTCTTTGAAATTGTTTTTGAAATCAGTGGAAGAGAAATCTATATCATCAAGTATATTTACCATAGATGTATCATCAGGCATCTTAGTGGCCATCAAACATGTTTCCTCTAGCTTGTCCTCTTCTTGATCATTGTCAGATGAGGTGCTTTCTTCAGATTCTGAATCACTCCATGATTGAGCAATGAGACCTTTCTCTTTCTTCTTTTTCTTCTGTAGATCTGTTCTTTTCAGATCTTTCTTTTTGCTGATCTCCTTAAGACATTCAGGTGCAATATGCCCAGGTTTCCTGCAATAGTAACATATAATTTCTTTAGTAGGTGTTTTATTATACCTGGTTTTTGAGTCTCTTCCTCTGGATCCTTCTGTTTTGATCCACTTCTTGAATCTTCTAGCCAGTAGACTGATCAGTTCTTCATCATTTGTAGAGGATTCACCTTCAACAGCCTTTAGTGCAATACTCTTTTCTTTTGAGAGTGAAGGAGCCTTTTCTTTCTCTTCTTTCTCAGCTCTTGTTTTCAACAGATGTTCATAAGATTTTAATTTGCCCAACAGGACATCTGTTGATATTTCTCTTTGACTTCTGGAGTCTCTAATTGGCCAGATTCTTGAATCCCAAGAGCTAGGGAAGCAGGTTAGCAGTTTGTCATCTATCTCAGTGAGAGATATGTCCTTTTCAAGTGTTCTCAATTCATTCACTATGAGGCTGAATCTGGCATACATGTCAGCAACACTTTCACCTTCTCTCTTCTGGAAGTTTTCATATTGAGAGATGAGTAGTGCCTTTCTATCCTTTTTCTCATCAGCACTTCCCTCTACCATTTTGGTGAGAGCTTCCCATACTTCCTTAGCTGACTCACATTTAACAATCTTTTGGAAGATTTCATCTGAGAGGGTTGAGACTAGGATATTCATAGCCTTGGCATCATATCCTTGGGCTTTCTTTTCTTCATCTGTCCACTCAGCTTTTGGAGCAAGTGTTTCAGTTACTTTTCCACTTGAGTCCTTTCTGAATGGCTTGGGGGGACCTGTCAAGACAACATTAAACAATTCATCATCAATAGAGTTTAAATAAATTCTAATTCTTGTTTTCCAAAGTGCAAACTTTTCAAGGTTGCAAATTGGTGGTCTGGTGGAAGCATAATCTTTGATTTGTGCCATGTGGAAAGAAATATTTTTCCGAAATATATATATATATATATATATATATATATAAATAAGAGGTAGGATCTTTTTGATCAAGGAGTTATCCTTTTTAGATCAACCTTCCTCTAATACTAATTGAAAGTGCACAGTTAACCTCACTAGAATTCTCTAGAGGGGGGGGGGGGGTGAATAGAGATTTAAAATATTTTGTGCAATTATATATATATTTCTATGTGGTGATCACAGATTAAGGCTTCCCACACACCAACAAGAATTAAGTAAGTAAAGAAAGTAAATGCAAGAAAAGAAATCACAGCACAACACAAGGAAATATAGTGGTTCCCCAAACTTTGGGTAGTCCACTCTTCTACCCCCTTGGTAGGAAATTCACTATCTTGCACCGAGTTTTTTGATAAGGAGACTCTTAGAACCACCCTGAGTCTTTTGATAAGGAGACTCTTAGAACCAATTGAGTCTTTTGAAAAGGAGACTCTTAGAACCAGTACAACTGAATTTTTTGAAGAGAGATTCTAAAAACTCTTTTACAGTATTTGAAAGTGAAATAAAGGTAAAGAAGAAAGAGAGATAATATAAAGACAAGAAGAAATCTTCTTCCTAGCAAGAAGATTGGAAGCACAAGAAGTAGTGAATGAAATCTCTCTTTTATAGTGAGAAGGAGATTGTAGGCCTTTTCTCTCTTTTGTGAGAGCTATCAGAGTATGCAGCAGAGTGGCTTCATAAGCAGGAGAAGATGGAAGCTTGATCTTTGCTGCAACACTATTTCTCAATTCTCTCTCTTTTTCTCTTGGGAGCTTTTCCTCTTTTTCAAATGTAAAATGGTGGATCACTTCTCTTCTGTTCTCTGCCGACCTCCTTGTTATTTTATAGCTCTGTCCATTCAAATAATACTATAGGAGGATAATTGATTAGTAGACAGAGAAATAGAAAGATAGAAATATTTCCATAATAATTATATTAATAGAAGGAAAGAATTCATTCTGATTTCAAATAATGTCCATAATGGTTTTAATCAAATTAGCCAAGAATCTATTAGAGGAAAAGAATGATTCAGAACGGCTATAAAGAATAAATTGATTCCATATAAATCAGATCTATAAAAGAAGGAAAGAGATCTGGCGATTTTTGAATTAGACATAGAAATCGACGTGCGTCGATTACTATTCGACGTAAGCGTCAAATTCGTCCTGGCTGGACGTCGAGAGAAGAATAAGGAAGGTGCGTCGACTAAGGTGCGTCGACTTCTCAAGATGCGTCGACTGGAAGTCAGAGCTACGTCGACATAGGATACGTCGAATTCTTCTTAAAGTTACTTCGACTCATTCTGAAAGGAACGTCGATACCACTTCAACGTTGCGTCGAATACTATTCAACGCATATTTACTTAACCTTGATTTTTCTTTCTTAGAATTCATATTCAACTTATTCTCAGGGGTTAAGAGAAATCATTTTCCCAACACGTGTGTGGGACTCTAATCGAATAAATAACTCAGACTATCTCTCTTAAGAACACTCTTTATATGCCTACATTTCCTTGGAACTTACTATCAGTCAAGGCTCTCTCTCAAAAGTTACAATGTTCTATTATATTTACTCCGACTAACTGTTATTTTCAGGATCTTCACATGAAGGAGACAGTTGCTACTAGGACTGAGATTGGAGGCCTCTACTTCCTTGACGTTCTTGCTGCTCACCCTGCTTCCACAGTCTCTGATTCTCTCCATCAATGGCACCTCCATCTTGGTCACCCTCCACCTCGGTTGCTGTATCAACTTCTACCTCACCTCACCAATGATACCTCTCCTCTCAACTGTGAAGCTTGTCAACTAGGAAAGCACCATCGGGCTTCCTATCCTGTCAAACATGGTCGTAGCTCGACTCATCCCTTTGATCTCGTTCACTCCGATGTCTTGGGTCCTTCTCTTACCAAGACTGTGGGTGGGAGTAGTTTGTATTTTGTTACGTTTATTGATGACTTTTCTCGATGTACTTGGGTGTATCTTTTAAAAGAACGCACAGAACTTTTTACTATTTTCTCAACTTTCTATAATGAAATTTCCACTCAATTTGGAGTGTCTATCAAAGCAATTCGCAGTGATAATGCTAAAGAATATGTTTCTCATTAGTTTTCTGAGTTTTGCATGAGTCATGGTCTTATACATCCAACTAGTTGTCCTTATACTTCTCAACAAAATGGGATAGCAGAATGTAAGAATTGTCACCTCCTCGACATGGCTGGCACCTTACTCTTCCAGATGAATATGCCCAAAACCTATTGGGGTCATGCCATCCTCATCTCCTGCTATCTCATTAACCGCATTCCATCCACCCTTCTTCAAGGCTCCACGCCCTTTTCTCTACTATATCCTACCTAAGAACCTTTCTCGTTACCTCTCAAAGTCTTCGGTTGTACTGCGTTTGTCCACACTCCTTCACCAGGTCGGGACAAACTCTCCCCTCGGGCAGTTAAGTGTATCTTTGTTGGTTACTCTCCCACTCAGAAAGGTTACCGATGCTATGATCCTCTTCTTCGAAAACAATATGTTTCCGCTGATGTCACCTTCTTTGAGACTATACCATACTTTTTTAACTCTTCCACCTCTCTGCCTCCTGCAACTCATCCAACACCACCTCTCATTAACTCCCTACCGATACCACCTACTCTCCCAACTCCTCCGCCTCTTCCTTTAACTCCACCACCTACAGAGTCTCCTACCACTTGTCCTCTTACTCTGGGGCCTCCTATCCCAACTCTTGAGCCAGCACCATCTTCTTTTGATGATGACTCTCCTTCTAATACAGACACCACTGAAGACCTCCCTATTGCCCTTCGAAAGGAAGTTCGCTCATGTACGCAACAATCTATTCATGATGTTGTGACTTATGCTCAACTCAACCCCTCTGCTAGGGCGTTTGCTATTACTTTTTCAGATACTGTCATTCCAGCTAATTATCAGGATGCTCTTGCTATCCCACAGTGGAAGGCTGCCATGGATGAAGAAATAACCACTCTTCAGTACCGTAGCACGTGGACACTTGTTCCTCTGCCTCTTGGGATAGATGTTGCTGTATGTAGATAGGTCTTTGTGATCAAATATCGTGTTGATGGATCTATCGACCGATACAAGGCTCGCTTGGTTACCAAAGGTTTTACTCAGACATATGGAGTTGACTTATTTGACACTTTCTCCCCTGTCGCTCGTCTTACAACCATCAGGGTCCTCTTCTCTGTGGCCGCCAACAAAGGGTGGCAACTCTCTCAATTAGACGTCATGAATGCCTTTCTTTATGGTGATCTTCAAGAGGTTGTTTTCATGGAGCAACCTCTAGGGTATGTTGCTCCGGGGAGACTCGTGTATGTAAGTTAAAGAAGGCTATCTATGGTCTCAAGCAAAGTCCTGGCGCCTGGTTTGAAAAGTTTAACGAGTAATCAAGGTAATTGGATTTGTCCGCAGTTCTGCAGATCACTCTCTCTTCATTCGCAAGACCTCTCATGGAATGGTATTTCTGTCTGTCTATATTGATGACATCCTTCTCACTGGTGATGATATTGAAGGTATCACCCTTACAAAGAAATATCTTCTTCAACACTTTGTAACCAAAGACATGGGGACTCCAAAGTATTTTTTGGGCATTGAGATCTCAAGAAAGCATAGCTCTGTTGTCCTCTCACAATGTAAGTATGCTATTGACCTTCTAAAAGAAATAGGTCTTCTTGGTGCTAAACCTGCTAAGTATCCAATGGCAATAGGAGACGACAAACTATGGAATGACAACTCTCCTCTTCTACCTAATAGCACTAGATACCATCGTCTTGTAGGCAAGCTCATCTACCTAACTGTAACAAGACCTGATATCTGTTATGTCATTGGGAAGGTCAGCCAATTAATGCAAGCCCCGAGGGAATGTCATCTTCAGGCTGCTCTAAAGATATTGGAATACGTTAAGGGATCTCCAGGAAAGGGTCTCCTGTTCCAAAGAAACAACCATCTCAAGATAGAAACCTACTCAGATGCTAGCTACGTTGACGATAAAGGAGACAGGAAATCCACGTCTGTGTTCTGTACATTCGTGGGAGGAAATCTTGTGATCTGGAAGAGCAAGAAACAAGCAGTAGTATCAAGGTCAAGTATTGAGGCCGAGTATAGGAGCATGGACCAAACTACATGTGAATTGAAGTGGTTACGAACTCTCCCTCTAGACTTTGGAGAAGTTTACAACCATCCCTTGCCAATGTTCTGTGACAATAAAGCTGCATTCTATATATCTCAAAATCCAGTCTTTCATGAGAGAACCAAACACATTGAAGTGGACTGTCATTTCATCAGTGAAGAAATCTTGAAGAAACAAATTTGCACTCCCTTCGTAACTTCGGATAAGAGCTGGCTGATATCTTCACCAAACACATATCTTAATCCTTCTCTGATGTGTGTAACAAGCTAGGAATGATTGATATATATGCTCCAGCTTGCGGGGGAGTGTTGAAGCCATGCGACCTCAAAGAATTGAAGTCACGCGGTCTCGAGCCAACGGTCTGTGCGGTATTCCAGAATCAGACCGCAACTTCTCCTCAGATGTGCGAGATCGCGTTGTATGAAGATCAGCGGTCTCCAGCTCCATCAAATAACAATATGATAACCTCGGTCTGTGCGGTCTCCAAGTATCAGATCGCCGCTTCTCCTCAGATATACCAGATCACTTCATGTGAAGAGAAGCGGTATGGTACCCCTAGTATCTCCCTTACAGCAGAGTGTTCGCAAGAGCGGTCTCACGATCGATCGGTCGCCTCTGTCACACGACCTTCCTCCTGTCGTGCGACCACCCGTCTTCTCTCTAGACCGCGAAGGTCATTGCGGTCTCATTCTCCCTGATCGCCTGACTGCCCAGCTTGCTTTGTGAATTGTATTTATATTTAGTACCACATTGTGTATTTGTATTTTACTCTTTCCCTCCTAGTCTATATAAAAGAGGCAATACTCTTGTAATACTTAGTTTTTTAGAAATAAATTTTTCAAGTTCTCACATTAAGATAAATAGGGGGAGATTGTTGGGAAAAACTCCTTTGTGATTTAACTTAACAAATCATATATAGGTGATTTTACTTCCTAGGAGTATTACCCTCATTGTATAGAAAGGGTAAAATGGTCATTAGATGTCTTAGGATGTCACATTCATATTAGAGTGTCAAGGTCTAATCAAGATAATCACAAAGTCAGTTAAGTTAAGACTTGAGTCGAATGAAAGTCGACGCAACTTCGACTTGATGTCGACGCAACTCTGACTAGAAGTCCAAGCAACTTAATCAGTCTATCGAAGTATAAATCAAGTTGACGCTGCATCGAAAGGGACTCGACTTAGAAGGAAGAGCGCATCGAAGCCATCAATGAATTCAACGCAACTTCTACTTCAACTCGACGCATTAGATGAAGTCTAAGTTCAAGCTTCCAACTCGACAGATATATCGAGAAGTATTAGACGTAACATTGACATCTGAGTTCATTCAGAGCTGAGAACTATTTCGAAGCCACTTCAATAAGAACTCAGAGGTTCGTCGATAAGAAGGAAGTCAATTCGATGCTATGTCGACATCTGAGTTCAGTCTAAGCTAAGAAGGATTTCGAAGCTACTCTTATAAGAACTCAGAGGTGCATCGATGAGAAAGAAATTCAATTTGACGTTGCTTCGAATACAGTCTGAAAAAGAAACTATTCTGCTATCCTTTTAACACCTTTTCAGAAGGTCCACAAAGCTAAAGACAGTTCTCCAATGGCTCGTTTATTGCCAAGAATGGAATGGAGTATTCTAGGACACAGCAAAAACATTCTTGGAAGGTATTCAAATCTGATGGCCGAGTTGGGACCAAAAGAAGAAAGGAAAATCAAATGTCCAATAAGAATTCCTTTTCAGGACAACCTAAAAGGAGAAAGAAATTCAAAACCCGATGATAGAGAATAAGTATGTTGAAGAGGAGAAGAACATCAGAGGATTGATCATCATTATTCATCTGTCGAAAAAGGGTTCTTCTTCTACATACTCCTTCAACCCTAAGACAGAAAAAAAGTGCTTTCTCTACACAAGAAAAGAGAAAATTGCTCCCTCTTCTTCGTCACACATCAGCCAGTTTACAAGAAGTGGATCAAGCAAACAACCCTTGCAATCATCACAATAATAAGAAAGGGTTCATTAAATACAGATACAGCGAAAATTAAAAGCTGTAGTTCTTGAGAAATTGCTTCTGAAGAATTCTGAGAACATAATTCTATTCTCCCTCTTCTTTCTTTCTTCTCCTTTATTCTTCAACTATAAAAGAGTTTTATTAATCCCTCTTTCAAAGGATTCAGTGGTTTTAAGAGCCTCCTTATCAAAAGACGCAATGGTTCTAAGAATCTCCTTATCAAAAGACTCAGAGGTTCTAAGAGTCTCCTTATCAAAAGACTCAGGCACAGGTTGTGCAATCCTACCAGTGAGGTAGAAAGAGGAGTACCCACATTTTGGGGAATCTCTATAAAAATTCCTGTGTCTTCTATGTGCTGATTTTCTGTGCTGTCCCTACTTTAGTTTTCTGTGTTTATTTTTCCAGCAATCTGGCTTTACTTTATTCTGTCTTTGGATTGCTGATTGCATAATAATTAGTGTTTTTATTGTGTGTGCATAATTAAGATAGAAATATTTAAGACTCTACTCACCCCCGCTCTGGAGAATACTCAGAGGCACACTGTGCACTTCCAGCAAGTATACCATCTATCACTCGCATTATTCTAACGTCTACAAAAACTGTCAAATCGATCCGAATAAAGGACAAAATGTACCTGATTTACTTCAAAATGGAGGACAAAACTCAAGTACTCACCAAGGTGCCTGTTGTCTGAGACTTTCCAGAATCTTTTCCAGGGTTACCCCCACAATGAGAAGTAGACTTCCTGATCGAGCTTGCACATGGAGCTCAACCACTGTCCCGAGCACCTTACTGAATGGCCCCATAGGAGCTGGTTGAGCTCAAGATACAACTACAAGAACTAATCGATGCAGGTTTCGTCCATCCAAGTACCTCACACTGGGGAGCCCCCATACTTTTGTCGTGAAGAAGAATGGATCATTGCGTCTATGCATCGACTATAGGAAACTAAATAAGCTTACCATCCGAAATACATATCCCCTACCAAGGATAGATGAATTATTCAACCAATTGCAAGGTGCGTCCATTTTTTCCAAAATGGATCTAAGGTCTGGGTACTACTACTTCGGATACGAGAAAATGACATCCCCAAAATATCCTTTAGCTCCCGCTACGAGCTTTACGAGTTTATGGTGATGCCTTTTGGGCTGACCAACGCCCCGCCCGCCTTTAGGGAATTAATGAATAATGTATTTAAACTATTTCTGGACCACTTCGTAATCGTCTTCATAGATGATATACTCATCTACTCGAGGAGCAAGGCAAACCATTCCAGGCATCTACAAATGGTATTTCTCAAAGAACGAGAACATTCACTCTTCGCAAAATTCAACAAGTGCGAGTTTTGGATGAAGGAAGTCGAGTTCGTAGGACACATAATCAATTAGAACAAGATGGCAGTGGATCAGACCAAAGTACAGGCAGTACGGAATTGGCCGCCCCTTAAGTCAGCGGAAGATATCAGAAGCTTCCTTGGTCTCGCCGGATACTACCGAAAGTTCGTGGAAGGATTTTCAAGGATCGCCTTAACACTCACTACCCTCACCAAAAAGGATACTGTGTTATGATGGACCCATGAAAGCGAAGCAGCGTTTGTCAAATGAAAGAACCGCTTAACCTCTGCCCCAATTCTTACCCTCCCCTTAGGAACCGAGGGCTTTTAGATCTACACAGATGCATCTCTAAAGGGGTCAGGAGCCATACTAATGCAATATGGTAGGGTAGTCGCCTACGCATTATGACAGTTGAAGCTTCACGAGCGTAACTATGCAACCCATGACTTAGAATTGGGTGATGTGGTTTTTGCGCTACAAATCTGGAGGCATTACCTGTACGAAGTAAAATGTGAGATCATCTCCGACCACAAAAGCCTCAAATACATTTTCACTAAGAAGGAGTTGAACCTCCGACAATGCCGGTGGCTAGAATTTCCGTGCGATTATGACTTCGCCCTCCAATATCGCCCCGACAAAGCCAACAAAGTTGCAGATGCCTTAAGCCTCCAACCCCCAATAGTTGGGAGCTGGCTAGAGCTGATACCGGGGAGTTGATCCAATCCTTAGCAGACTTAGGCATCACCCTTTTCACCCGCAGGGATCCTATGGACTACCATGCCCAGCTATATTGGATGGAGATACAGTGTGATATCCGGGACAGAATACGAGAGGCTCAGAAGGTCGACCCAGAAGCGGATCCAATCATCCAAACCCTGCAAGACGGCACTCAAAATGACTACAACCTGTATGATGGTATTCAGCAGTACAAGCATCGTGTGCTCATCCCCTCCACCGAGGGATCCGAGAAGAGATACTTCGCGAAGCACACCAGTCGAGATATACTATTCACCCAGGTGCAGTAAAGATGTATACAAATTTACGGAGGATGCTATATTGGTCGGGTATGAAAAGGGATGTCACCGATTACGTAGCACACTGCCATACCTATCAGATGGTCAAGGCAGAATGTCGCAACCCAAGAGGTTTACTACATCCCCTGCCCATACTAGAATGGAACTTTGAGGACATCACTATGAATTTGGTCCACGGCCTGCCCTAATCTCGTCGTGCAGGGAACGACTAAATATGGGTCGTGGTGGATCGCCTTACAAAGGTGGCTCATTTTATCCCGAACCGACAAAAAGATGGTGTCGATGTTCTAGCCAGGCTTTTCATAGAATAGGTAGTCCAATTCGATGGAGTACCCAAGTCAATCGTATCTGACCACGATAGACGTTTCACTTCGAAGGAATGGAGGAGGGTGCAAGCTTATCTGGGGACCAAATTAGCTTTCAGCATCGCTTTCCATCCTCAAATGGACGGGCAAATGGAAAGGACGAATCGGACGATGGAGGACCTTCTCGGACTGTGCATAGTAGAACACATCAAACCTTGGGAACAGGTGCTACCCTTGGTAGAATTTTCATATAACAGCAGCTTCTAGGAAAGAATCAAGATGGCACCATACTAGGCTCTATATGAGAGATGTTGTTGGACCCCGTTGTCGTGGGCACAAGATGAGGACCCAGAAGCTTTGGGGTTCATGTACATAGATGACACCCAACAGCAATAATGTTAATCCGAGATCGAATGTTGGAAGTGCAGAGCCGCCAAGCAAAATATTATGATGCGCGCCATCGACCAGTGGAGTTTAGTGTGGGAGAGATGGTGTTCCTAAAGATCAAACCTATGCACGGGATCTCCCGGATAAAGAAGCAGAATAAGTCGGATCCTCGCTATTTGGGCCCGTAGAAGATCACAGAATGAATTGGCCCAATTGCATACTGATTAGCTTTGCCCGCTGAATTGGGAAACCTTCACGACGTCTTTCACGTCTCATCATTAAGATGTGTTCTCCGACAACCGGATCAATATCTTCCCACTCCACCGACATCGATACAGTCCAACTGATCCATTCAACTCGAGCCAGTAAGGATAGTGGACTCCAAGGTCAAGGACCTACGAAACAAAACCATCACGATGGTCAAAATCTTATCGTCAAACTACGGACGTGAAGTGTTTACATGGGAACCGGAAACTCTCATTCGAGAAAGATACCAGACACTCTTCTCACAGTTATGTCACACCCCCTACCTTAAGCAATTTTCGAGGACGAATATCCTTTTATTTTTATTGGATTGTAACATCCTGACTTTTATTGGGTCACTAGACCCTAGTAGACCCAATAAAAGTAACCCAAGGGATAGAAAATAACCCGATTGTAGGATATTGTGCTAGGGAACCCTGATTTGAATTCCATCAATTCTGTTAGACTCGTATATTCAATACAAGTGTAAGGGAATTCATCCCATTTCAATCCGAGGTCGTTTAGAGAAAACGACCATTTTGAGTATCGTAGCGTGTCACAATAACGGCGTTGGGGTAGAGTGACCATACGTACTCCAAATTGACTTCCGTCAGTTCCGTTAGACTCGTATAATCAATAAGAATGCAATGGAACTCATCCCATTTCAATCCTAGGTCGTTAGAGAAAACAACCATTTTGAGTATCGTAGCACGTAACAACAACGTCGTTGGGGTACAGTGACCATACGCACTCCAAATTGAATTCCATTAGTTCCGTTAGACTCGTATAATTAACACGAGTGCAATGGAACTCGTCTCATTTCAATCTGAGGTCATTTAGAGAAAACAACCATTTTGAGTATCGTAGCACGTCACAACAATGACGTTGGGGTACAGTGACTATACGTTCTCCAAATTGACTTCCGTCAGTTCCGTTAGACTCATATAATCAATACGAGTGCAATGGATCTCCTCCCATTTCAATCCAAGGCCATTTAGAGAAAACGACCATTTTGAGTATCATAGCGCATCACAACAATGTCATTGGGGTATAGTGACCATACGTACTCCAAATTGACTTTAGTTAGTTGCGTTAGACTCGTATAATCAATATGAGTGCAATGGAACTTGTTCCATTTCAATCGGAGGTCGTATGAGAAATATGACCACTTTAGGTTTCGTAGCCCGCAACAACGCACTTTTCAAACTATTAAACGAACAAACTGGGAATCCATCACGGTCAGTTTCCTTGGACTCCTAAAGTCAAAAGAAGACCTAGAAAGTTTGTTGCAACCAATTTCGACGTTGGAAAGCCAAACTATGGTCAAATCAAGCATTATGGTACACTGAAAAGCATAAGCGCGCCCATGTTAAGTTAATGACCCAACATTGACCAATCACCCGATGATTTGGACACACTTGGACTTTGACCAACACGAGGGGCCCACCCTAGGGTTCACTTTGGTCAAACCCTCACAAATATGTACTTTTGGAATTATTTTCCAAAACCGGGCTTCACCACCCCCACCCCCCCCCCCCCCCCATCAAAAATCAGCAAGGGCATCATAAAATGGGCCTTGGCAAAAGCCCACCATCTCCTCCCCTCCTATTTTCCAAAGACACCACCCCACTAGAGGGATGATCTCCCTCCCCTCTCATGCCACTAGGAGGAGCTGCCCATACCCCCATGGAGATCGCTAGCTGGCCATAGATAATGGAGGGGGAGAAATATCTCTCCCCACCCCCTCCCTTTAGTCCCACATCGGGAGAAAGGTAGGGAGTCCCTCCTCCCTCCCTATAAGAGTCAACCCCTCCCCCTTGAATAATCACACACCATACCCCCCCCCCACCCCATAGCCTCCCCCTGGTCGTAGCTACCTCCCCAAAAAACACCACCCAAGGTCACGCCACCACCACCACCTTTAATGGCCGACCTACCAGGAACCTCCCAAGCTCCCCCACAACAGGTAAAATACCCTCTCCTCTTCCTTCCTCATCCCCCTGATCACCTGCATGTGCCCCATGGCCGTCGGAGCGGCGCCAGCACCACCCGAGCCAACCCTAGGCTCGGGTGGTGAGCACACAAGGCACATCACCCCCAATGCCGGTGGCGGCGCTGGGAGGTTGGTATTCCACTAGGGGACCCCTCCAAAGTGATGGGAGGTGGCAGGTCCGCCGGAGAATGCGTCTCCGACGGCACACGCCAACCCCTTTTTTTTTCCTTTTTTTTTCCTCTGTTAATGATTTCCGGCGGCGGTTGGCGGCTCCAGGCCGCCGGACCACCACCGGAGACAAGACTGACCCCCGGCGAGCCGGCCGGGGGAAGTAGACATGGCCTCCACCAAGGGAGGGGCAGCGTGACACCAACCATAATGGCGTAGGCTGCGCCACCAACCACCCACCCTCGGGTTGCAGGTTTCCGACGGTGACTGACGGCAGGTGGCCGCCAGACCACCGCCAAAGGGCTCGCCGACCTCCGGCGAGTCGACCGGGGGCGGCGACAATGCCTGGCGGCCGCTGCCTGGTGGTGGCAGCGGTTGCCACCTTTTGTATCGCCTGCAAATGGCGGGGGCCGTCTGATCTCCCCGATGAGATCGGACGGCCCAAGCCACCTTAATCAAGCCGCCGCATGAAATTATGCGCCCCCCACAGCAGATCGGCTCCAGATTCGCTGTGGGGACCGAAAGACCAAGCGCAGCCCGGCGCCTCCTCATCCTCCAAAAATCCCTATCCGCACCCCAACCTCTTAATTTACTTCCTAATTTTTGAGGCAAATGTAAGCCCCGAGGGAAAAATGTTCCTTACTAGGAGGGCTAACTGCAATATTTTTTTTGGAATTTTCTAAAGTAATTTACTATTATTAAACGCCTTTGCAAGATTTGTGTGAACAAAATAAATGACTTAAATGCCTTGGAAAATTTTAGGAAAAATCCTAGACTTATATTAGGGCCCCTTTGGGGAACTGTAATTTATTTGGGATTTTATAACTGAAATTGATATTTTTAAGGGCCTAAGTAAGTCTCCTTTGGACAAAATAAACCCTCTAAAAGGGTTGGAAAAATCTTGGAATAATTAATTGGCTCTTAATAGACTATTTTGAGTGTACTATCAAAATATGGGAACATTTGGAGGAAAATTGTGTAATGCCCAAGTTTTCAAATAAAATAATCGAATTTTAAATTATCGAACTTTCAAAAGAATTGGGAGAATAAATTGTTAAACGCAATTGCGTCATAATCGTTGATGATATTACGAATAAATAATGACCCGATGAATAAAAATAGAAACTCAAGCTCAAAGCAATGTGGGATGTTTACAAATCATCGAGCTGCATTTAGAAGAATCCACGGACATTGAAAATCGCCTCAATTCGAAGAAATTAAGAAACACGTAATAACGTTCCTCCAATCCGCATAAGCCATGTTTAAAAGGCGCAATTACAACCTATGGTCGATTTGTAATAAAGGGGCAAAATTTGGAAGAGACTCCTATGAACGGAGACAGAATAGAACTTTCCTCCTAAGAACGAAGATGGAACCGAAGCCTCATATATATGGAGTGAAGGACTACTAACTCTTTCCTTTTATTGCAATTACTTTGACTCCAGTCTCGTACTGGTCCGATGATTGCTGCTCTTTATTTTGTTTCTTTTTGATACTCTAGTCTCGTACTGGTTAGATGATTGTTGCTCTTTATTTAGTGTCTTTTCGATACTCCAATATCGTACTGGTCAGATGATTGTTGCTCTGTATTTAGTTTCTTTTCGATACTCTAGTATCATACTAGTCCGATGATTGCTGCTCTTTATTTAGTTTCCCTTCGGTACTCCAGCCTTATACTGGTCCAGTTATTTTAGCTCCTTACTCTAGTCCTTTATGTTAGTACTTTCACAATTCAACATTTCGTTTCTGCAGCTTACTTTGCACCACTTTTTACCGCGCTCAAATACTGTAACTTATCATATCTATAATTTTAGCCTGGGTTCTTCTCTAACGAGCGGTCGTTCCTGTTTAGTATAGCCTTAGTTGGGGATAACCGCGAGTTGAGTATCTCCTCCATTGGTTAGCCCCAAATAATGTGTCGTCATGCCCGTTGCGCCTACCGGCGAAGTATGGAAAGTCGGTCAATATAATAAGGTTGTGGCAGGCCCGAAGTGTGATTTCATTGTTTAATTAACTGTTTGTAAAATGCTTGCGATAAAAGTGGCGGGTCGGTCATGCCCGCAGTCCATTCTTACCGGTGTAGGAGAGTTGATGACTCATGGTGACAGGGAGATGTGTACCGCTGGTGATCACCACTCCGTACCCGTTAATTTGCCTCCGCTGGTAGGCCTAAATTTTGAAATCTCCAGATGTCGCTCTCATCCAAGAAGTTCACTGGGATGTATGGGAGGGCCTGGGTGATGCGATGCGACCACACCCAGAAGTGGTGGGACTGGCCACTAGACGGCCACATTAGTGAGGCCCACGGGGTTCGCTACCCTGCTGGAAGAAAAGCGGTCCAAACTATTTCGGCATAGGGTTTTGTGAGCGGGTTTGAATACCTGTGGCATATTTGCAAATCACGATTACTTATGTTATTACTGCTATTAGTTGAGCTCTTCTTATAATTCATCTGATAATATTATTATGGCTTCTGGATATGTACATGATGCTAACCTCTTTTGCTTCAGCTATCAATTTATTGTTTGGGTACTGAGCTCATCCACAGGATACGGATCCGTGGAGGAGATGTGTTTTCCAATTAGCTCTATGACTAATAGTTGTTTGTATAACCATTCACAAGAGATGGGACAGCGCGAAGCTCCCGTACTGCATGACAGCATACCAGCTTTTGAGATTGCCCGTCCGAATACACCGGTCGTACCTCCCGTCTTCTGTGATGTGAGTCCTAGGGTATAGGACCATGTAAGGAATATAGGGGATGTAGTAGTTACCCTTAGCCCACAGGGACAACCATGTAACCAGTTGGCTTCGTCCTTTTGCTTATAAATATATGTATGCTTGTTAGTTTTCCTTATGATTGCTTTAGCAATGTGATCTGATGTGATGTAATGATTCGCTTGCCTGACAAGACGACCACCCATTGCTTGAGAGGTTGAGTCATTGACACTCGGGAAGCACTGAGTGGTCATCTTGGGCAGTAAGACCCCCCTTCCCCTATCCTGGGTTCAGTTCTTCGGGGGGGGGGGGGGGGTCTTACATACCGGGCATATGCCCTTACTCTTTCTTTTATTACTTATTGATGGACACTTGTTGTCTCTTTTGATATTTATATTTGCGAGATTGTGGACTTATGTTTATAGCTTGCTTCTTTTCTCATGTTGTCCAGGTTGATCATTCTTGCCGACAGGATCGGCGTCTTGTGGTGACGACTAACCCATGTGTTGGTATCACCGTAAAGCGGCATTTATGGGCATAAGACCACCTCGGATGTCTCATCGAAAAAATCCGGGGGAGGGGTCTTACAACTATTATCACTTAAAAATACAGGTCACCCTGCTCGATCATTAGTTTGTAGACAAACTAAAGCAGCGTAAGCAATGGTGTGCTCATATGTGAAATCACACAAAATTGTCCATATAATCTGTTTACCCAGAAATCGGTGATGCATCCAAAGGCGACGAAAGCAATCCGCTCAGTCTCAGAAACCCGGGGGATCTCGCAGTGCTCTAGGCGACCTCCTCCAGTTTTCCAACTCTGGGTGACCTCCTCCAGATTTCCAACTCTGGGCGACCTCTTCCATATTTCCATCTCTAGGCTATCTCGCCTGGTCGACGAGCCCGGGCGGTCTCCAACCGCCCAGGCGATCTCGCCAGGTCACCAAGCCCGGGCGGTCTCCCACTGCTCGGGCGATCTCGCCAGGTCGCTGAGCCCGGGCGGTCTCCCACTGCCCGGGTGATCTGGCCAAGTCGCCGAGCCCAGGCGGTCTCCCACTACCCGGGCAATCTCGCCAGGTCGCCGAGCCCAAGCGGTCTCCCACTTCCCAGGAGATCTATCCAGGTCGACGAGCCTAGGCGGTCTGCCATTGCCTGGGCGATCTCTCCAGGTCGACAAGCCCGGGTGTTCTCCCACTATCCGGGCGTTCTCGCCAGGTCGCCGAGCCCGAGCGGTCTCCCACTGCCTGGGCAGTCTCCCACTTCCCGGACGATCTCTCCAGCTAGCCGAGCCCGGGAGATCTCCCATCGCTCGGGAAATATCTCTTCCGTCGATCACCCATGGCTCGGCCATCCTGCTTTTCCTAGCCCTGCCCGTTCGAGCAGGTCTCGTGCCTATAAATAGAGGGGCAGGGGTACCAGTTGAAGGACTTCAGAGAGTTTACCTCCACAAGCTGGTGACTTGAGCAGTCTCCATATTTTGAGGCTGCGGAGACCTCTTCCTCCTTTCCTGGGCGATCTCCCACCTGCCAGGTGATCTCCCTCATCGACCTCAGTGATTCCTTCAGCTCCCATCTCCCCTGGCGACCTCTTTCCTGCTCACGGACATCTCTATTTCTCCTCTCTCAATCCTTCACTCATGCCTCAAAGTAACCGACCACCTCAACTATTACCCCCTCCTTCTCCAGCTTGAGCAAGTGTGGACCTGGTACATTTTTGGTTCGAACATAATCAATGAGTTAGGCAAACTTCTAATATATTCCCTATCTTTTGTGTAGCCCCCGAGGAACACCGACCCGTGAACTACCATCCCTTCCCCGCCGGCTGCCACTCCCTTCCAGCAGTCGGAGCTGGGGCAGACATTGATGGCCATTCTCGAAGCTTTCAGGGCACATCAGGTCCCGGCACCTCAGCCGAATCCAAATCAAATTGGTTGAGTGCCTTCAGGATCCTTTCACCACCCATGTATTATGGGATGGAGAATGTAGATAAGACCAAGGAATGGCTGGATAAGATCCAGGAGATGGTTGCTGGTATCAGCTGTCAGGCCAACATGGCAGTTTCCCTAGCAGTTACAGTGATGGATACACATGCCATGAGATGGTGGAAGTCCCTTATGAACTCCACATATGCTGATCAGGAGTATTCAGACATCATATGGGAGGAGTTTGGTGTAGTATTCCTTGAGCACTTCTTATCCGCGACGGATAGAAATGAGTTAGAGGAGAGGTTTCTGCACCTTAGGAAAGGGAGCCGCTCAGTTTTAGAGTACCAGAGAGAGCTCTCCCACTGGACAGGTTTGCGGGGATACATTCATTGGATGACCGGGGATACACTAAAAGATTCTACAAAAGTCTTAGAGATCCCCTCAGGCAGGCCTTACTATTCATTGTTGATGGCAGTCTGGCCAAGATTATAGAGACTGCAAAGAAACTGGAGGCAGACCAACTGATAGTGCAAGGCAGAGGGAAGAGGTCGGTGGATGGGATGACTTTTGGTGAGAGCAACAGAGACCCGCAGAGGGGCAGAATCATGGGACATAGGAGAGGCGGAGGACATCCTCATCCGAATGTTAGGCCGGAGCATTGCCCCCCTGCAGTACTAATACCACCACAACTTTACGTCCATGACCCATAGAGATAGGAGGAAAGGGGATGCTTTCTAGTGGTATGCTTTGAGTGCAACCAGCCGGGGCACACCCATCCCCAATGCCCCCAGAGATTTCTTCCACCTCCTCCTCCCGCTCATGCAGCCCCTCCAGCACAGCAGGGCCAAGACCGAGGATGAGGTCAGGGCCGAGGACATCACGGTAGAGGCCGAAGTCCGGAGCAAATGTACGCATTGGACTTGGCTCAAGAAAGGAACCCTCGAGGAGGTTATCACATGTACTTTAAAATTTCACTTTATAATTACTTAGTACCTTGCAAAAACCCTTAGTTTTTGTTAAAAACTTATAACTCGAACAACCAAAACCACCCCTGCTATAGTGTTTATCAGTGGCAAACCCACACACACCTTATTTGACATGGGTGCCTCGCACTCATTCATCTCAGAGAAATTCATAGAGGATCTGGACCAGATTTAGAATTTTGAAGGCGCCCACAAGAAGGTGCGACTTCCGGATGGGTCAGAGATAGTGTCATTAGCCTGTTGGGACATGGTTTTTTCACATTCCTTTGATTTGAGAATAACAAATCCTACTTGTATTTGATCTTGTTTGCCATTGTGTTTTTAGCATGCAGGTTTGAACAAAATATGATACTAGGTTGCTGATATTGGACTGGACTTGTTCTCATGCTGAAAAGAAAGGAAGAGAGCTAACGCTCGGCGATAACTCTTAAAACTGACGTTAACTTTTGTTCCCGACATGATGCCGTTCGATGAACTTGTGTGCGACGAAATGAAAATGGCGTTCGACAAAATATGAGGTCGTTCGACGAAATTGAGTTTGACAAAATGAAAATGGCGTTCGACGAAATGTGAGGTCGTTCAACGAAATTGAGTTCGACAAAATGAAAACAGCGTTCGACGAAATGTGAGGCCGTTCGACGAAATGGTGTTCGACGAAATTAGATGTCGTTCGACGAAATGAGATACAGTTCGACGAAATGGCGTGCCAGCTGATTAAAGAAAGAAACTCTACGCCAGGCGTTAGGTCTTAACGTTGGCGCTATCCGGTCGACGAATTTGGCAAGGAGAAAGCAGTCGTGATTGCAAGAGGAACTTTAGGAATGTTTTTACCAACGCCCGTGTTAGCCTTAACACCCGGCATTATTATTGCCTAAAATAAAACATTTCCTAAAGTGCAGAATCTCCTTCCTATTCTGAAGATCTGAGCCATGAATATGTTGTTATACATGGTCAACGCCCGGCGTTAGCACTTAACGTAGGCGTTAGCTCAAAGTCTATAAATTGGATGATTTTGATGTCGCCAACTACTGATTGCCAAGAGCCATATTCCAGCACTTCAAAAACTTTGTGAGGGCCGCATTCTAGACCAACACATCTCTCGCTCATATTTCAAAAGGATGAATCAAAGGAGGCTTGGATCAACACGCTAACTACCCACGAAGAACGCACGCTTGGACTTCTAAGATCTTTTGCGATTCTTCGGCATCTCCTTCAAATTACCTCATAGGGAGTTTTATATTTGTCTTTTGTATTTGTCTTTTATTTTTATCTTTGTAATCAGTTCGTGAATTCGCCTCGTGTTGGCGACTAGGTCTAGGTAGGACTTAAGGAGGAATTCGCCTCGTGTTGGCGACTGGGTCTATGGAGTAGATCTAGGGGGTGCTCGAGGCCTTTTTGGTGATAGATTGGCTAGAGCGGCTTGAGGCCGTATCTGGGGATAGATCGGCTAAAGCCAACCGGTTCGTGGGGATACGAGTTGGTATAGAAAACAAAAAGAGTTTTCATATTATTCGCTTTGATTTCTAGCATCATAGAAATCAAATTTTGTAATCAAGTTTATTAATGATAATCATGTCTTTTTCTATTTAATAAAATTGATTTGCTGCTCTTTGTTTTATATTCACTCTTATTCAAATAAAATATCAAAAGTTTTCTATTAAAGTTTAATGTTTTTAAAACCCTTATTCACCCCCCCCCCCCCTCTAAGGGCGCCTACAGATCCAAAAAGTGGTATCAGAGATAGGTTATTCCAAATCGGCTTAACAACCAGGAATAATGGCGTCTCTTGATCATGATCTCGCTTCTACTAGTGGGGAAAATTTTAATATAAATGAAAAAGTATTATCACCACCTTTATTTATGGGAAAAAATTATAAAGGGTGGAAAATATTAATGAAAAATTTTCTTAAGGCCTTAGATGAAATAGTTTGGAATATTACTATTGAAAAGCCACCTAGCGTACTAACTAGAAACGAAATTGTTTTAAATGTAAAATCTACGAATAGTATATTTTGTGCGTTAGACCAAAATATTTTCAAACTTATTTATACTTTACCTACGGCTTATGATATTTGGAATTTTCTTGAAAGAACTTATGATTCTCCTTCTGTAGGTATGGAACAAACACAAGAAGTGGAGAACATACAAGCTTGCACAAATATTCAAGAAAGCTACTCAAATGATGGATCCATAGAATGCTCATCAAGCGGAAAGGATGATGGAAACTCTTGTTTGGAAGAGGAAGATGAAGAAGACAAAGGAACAATATGTTCAAATCTTGCCTCATCCACAACCGCTATTAAGAAATCAAATCTCTTATTATATGTAATTCTATTTCTATATTACAATTGCTTCAAACTACAAAGCACAAAATTAAGAAATTAAAAAATGCTAATAAACATTTACGCTTAGAAAATAAAAATTTAAAAGCAAAAATTAATGAAGAATCAAATTCTAATTTATCTAGTTCTATCCATGGCTCCTTAGTTGAAAACATTATACCTTGTGTAGAATATAATGAATTAAAAGAAAAACACAAGAAACTTGAAAAGGAGTTTATTTTTGTAAAAGATCAAAATGAAAGATTATGTTTAGAAAATTCATCTTTGAAAAATGATTGTGCTAAGTGTAAAGACTATAAAATTGAAATTAAAGAGATGGATGAAACATTTGATGAATATAGAAATAACTATCAAAATCATATTGATTCAATTGTTTCCACTCTTAAAAATAGCACAATCGCTTATAATAAAGCTAGACATAATTTAAAAATTAAGAATAATGAATTAAAAACTAATAACATCAACTTGCTTAAGGAAATCATAAAGACAAAATTCTCAAAACATACATTCTCAATATAATGCAAAATCCAAAAGCAAGTTGAATATGATTACTCAAAAGTTGAATAAGTCAAACAATGGAAATAAAAAACTTCAAAAGATTGAAAATGAAATTCCAAAATACAATCATTATCATTTACAACATCAATCTTATCCCAACATAAAATTAAATGTTCACAAAGTTCCTTTGAAAATTACTTTCAATAGTCATTACAATTATAATCTTAAAGATAAAGATAATCACAATGGAAATTTTATACATAAAAATAATATTAAACAAAGGTTTGAATGGAGACCCAAAGTTAAAGATGAAACACAAACTCCACTCAAAAGGGCTCATTCATTTCCATCTCCCCAAAAGCAAACACGATGTATTTGGGTACCCAAAGGAACCATCCCACTTGATCCCCTTTGGATACATAAATCTCTTATTCATTAGGTATCATACAAATGCATGAAGTAGAAATAATTAAATATGAAATATCATCAACTCTACTTCATGATATGCTTAAACTTTTTTGTTTGTTTTCTTTTTTTTAACCATCATGCTATGGTCATTTTGTATATCTTGCAATATGACTTTTCACACATTAAGGCCAAATTCATTAATAAAAGTTATATCATCTCTCAAGTGACCTATCTATCCTTTAATTTTTAACCTTCTAAATCCATTACCTTTAAATGTCTTATATCATCATTATAAATTAAATGCTAAATTGCTTATATGATATTATCAAGACTAATAAAATAATTATCAAAAAGGGATTTAAAGTAAGATTATGGGGTCTTTGGCAAAATGTATAAAATGCATCAGTGATTGATTACTTATTTAATATCCTTATGTCATTTGATAGCCTCAAATATGTTTAATCATAATCACGAAAAATCGGAATTGAATAAACCTTATTACCATAAATTTTTCATTCTAGCATCATCACTTTCTATAAGAAGAAATCAATGTCTATGCTAGATATACCATGTTATGCTAAAGAAAAATAGAATAATGAAAATTAAAAGTCAAGAAATTTATATATATGTTTTTGTTTAATATTCAAAAACCAAAGAGAAAATTTATAAAACCTTTCAAAAATAACCAAAAAATTTGTTTCTCATTGTATTCATTATTCACCTTACAATCTTTCTCTTTAATATTTTGAAAAGGTTGAATATGAATTGTTGTATATATTACACATACAATAATTAATTATGATATCAAACTTTCTATGTGATAAAATTAATGATCATAATTATGTAATATCAAAAGATCTTTTAATTCAAACATTACACATAACTACAAAAGATCCTTTTGGTCCTAACATATGATTGGAGATCATGATAATTATATGAATAAATTATGTATTGTGGTTGCATGTATCTTACTATATCTAGACCTTAGAATCACCTTGATATCAATAACATCAAATCATATCTTTACTTAATTCTAGGTGTACCAATTGAATCTCTATCGATCTAAAAGACATGCATTATTCTTGTGGCATAATATGAACTCATCATACTATCATTATCAACTAATAAATATTATCATTCATACTAGTTATCAATAATGCCATAATGAATCCATCTTAAAGTAGAAAAATTGAAAGATAAAATAACTATGTGACCTTAAATTGTTTCCATAGTACAAAATGCATTGGATGTCCATGATCATTCACCCACATTATGTGTCTCACAATAGCGAGGGCGTAGGATTGTATGCATTAGATGACCTAACCTCTAAATCATGTCTTGTCCTTAACCGGGGAGGGTTCCAGTGGGGTCTTGCGAGACACTGGGGGGAAAGAGTGCTAAGTTGAGCGTTCTCTATTGTGTGCATATAAGATTAACACCCCATCCTACGGTATGTGTGCAGCTCCTCATGCCCATCCATCACTTAGTACGGGGCTAGCGTGTAGACATATAGTTAGGAAACTATAATCTGGGACATTCCTATATCGTATATTTTGCATGCACTCTTTATGACTATATTATTCATGCATTCTTGGATTGATCGAACATGCTTATCTTGTGTTTTGCATATTTCATCATTTTTGAGCTTTAATGATCATGTAAAACACAAATATATGAAAACCAAATAAAAATATAAAAACCATTTTTGAACAAATAAAACATGCTTAAATAGCCTTCTAAACATTTTCAACTTCTCTGAAATTTCTGCACTAAGAAGGTCTATATACATATTATCTATGCCAAAGAAAAGTTTTTTTTAAAAAAAACTCAAAAATTGTTTTCTGTCTTGGCGTTAACTAGTTAACGCCAGGCGTTAGCCTTTTTTAGATCGAAATTATGCTTTCTCTACACTATTTCTAATATTTTTCTAATGATTTTTCTCAGTTTATTTTGTCTGATTTCAAATTATTTTGTTACTAATTTTGTTGTTTTTATTCCAAAATACAAAAAAAATTAAATAATTCAAAATGCTCAAAAAAAATATGTTTTTGATATTTGTGTTGCTTTACAATTTTACAAAATTATGGTTTGACTATAAGACTTCACAAAAGCAAACATCTTAGTCATTTTTGTTTCAAATGGTCAAAATTGATTTTAAGCATACACTTAAAGATTGTCTTCAATGTCTAATTTTATTTCAAATTTCCTAAACATTGTTTTATTGTGTCATGCCTTGACCTTAATCTGATTATGTGCAATTGTGTATGATTGCCTAGCATGCCTCTAAGTATGAGTAATGTTTTATGTTAATCAATGATTAATTCACTCACTATTTTGGTAATCTACATGTGCTCATAATCTTAGTCTTGCATGATTGTGTAGTGTAATTGTTTTAAAACATTAAGTTGTATATCTAAATTACCTACACCGTCTTTAGAAAATAAATTTCTTGCACACTTAGAAGTGTTATTGAAATAAATTTCTTGCAACAACAAGTGAATTCGGAGACCTTTGGCCCAAAATAAAAATCTGAAATAAAAAGGCAAAGATAACTCCACCAAGCACTACTCACCCTCCTGATAAGTCTTAATGAGAATTGTGAGGTTGAGCACCTTGGAAAGAATTGTAAAGTATCTTGTGCAAACATACTCTTTTTATCACTTCTATTTGTACACCGAATCACTAAAATAATTTTTTTATAAAAATGCTTATGAGATCCCCTAAGCAATACTTCGCTCCCGGATAAGTCTTAATGAGCATTGTGTGGGCGAAGCACCTTGGTAGTTGTACTTATGTTTTGTGCTTTGAAATTTTATTCTAACATTGATGTGTGAAAGTAATTATAAGATTGCAATCTTAATGTTGTTGTTACTATTTCATTACCTATGGCATATGTTTTGATTATTTCACTTGTATACTTTTATCAAAACACCTTATGCACACATCATTGTTTTTCATAAAGCTTTCACTCATGAGAATTGGATCCTAATGGAAACATTACATAATTCTCTAAAAACTTAAGTAAAAGCACTAGATTGCAATGCATGATTTCTACAATGTTTTCTTTACTTGAAATACGAATTGGTTACATTGTAGCTATTATCTTCTGGAATATGCTAAATCATGCTTGCCTACTAGTTATGAAAATTTTCAAAGTTAAAATGCTCAAATGTGAAGAGTCTAGACATATTGTTGGAATGGTAAAACTATAACAAAAATACTACTCTTATTTGTTTTGTTTTTGTTTTCCGCATTTCTCTTTTGATCATGTACTTCATTTACCATGGTTTATCATGCTCACTTCTTTGGTCTTTCTTCGCTTGTGCTTGTCAAACACTATTGCATCTTTTTTAACAAGTAATATTCTTCTTTAAAAATTAATTTGCAAAGCAAGTGATTACATTCCTACGGTATAATCTTTGAATAATGTTCTTTCATGCATATCATATATTTTTTCCGCCGTGCTACTCTCTCACTTAGCTCAATCATGACTTACTTTTTGTTTACACAAAACTCTTACTCCTCTCTTAGTTATGTCCCAACTTTTATCTCCCTTTCTCTAGTCTTTAATTTAAAATCCACCTTCTTTTGCTAATAATAAAAGGGGGAGAATAAAGTGCTAAATCATATTGATTAAACAGAGTAGGATTCACTAGATTAAGGGGGAGCATGTATCTAGTATATGGGAGTATACACTAAGGGGGAGCACTTTTGTAGGGTGGCACTTTTAAATGATCTATAATTCTTATCATTATCTTATAAATGCTTAGCGTCATATATCTTTATAAAAACACAAAATCTTTATCTATGAATCTGATTTATCTCTATTGGATTTGTTATTATCAAAAGGGGGAGATTGTTGGAACATGGTTTTTCCGCATTCCTTTGATTTGAGAATAATAAATCCTACTTGTATTTGATCTTGTTTGACATTGTGTTTTTAGCATGCAGGTTTGAACAAAATATGACACTACGTTGTTGTTATTGGTCTGGACTTGTTCTCATGCTGAAAAGAAAGGAAGAGAGCTAACACTCGGCGTTAACTCTTAACGCTAGCGTTAACTTTTGTTCCCGACATGATGTCGTTCGACGAACTTGCGTGCGACAAAATGAAAACGATGTTCAGCAAAATGTGAGGTCGTTCGACAAAATTGAGTTCAATGAAATGAAAACGGCGTTCGACGAAATGTGAGGCCGTTCGACGAAATTGAGTTCGACGGAATGAAAACAGCGTTCAACGATATGTGAGGTCGTTCGACGAAATGGTGTTCGACGAAAATAGATGTCGTTCGACGAAATGAGATGCAGTTTGACGAAATGGCGTGCCAGGTGATTAAAGAAAGAAACTCAACGCCAGGCACTAGGTCTTAATGCTGGCGCTATTCGGTCGACGAATTTGGCAAGGAGAAAGCAGCTGTGATTGTAGGAGGAACTTTAGGAATTATTTGCCCAATGCTCGCGTTAGCCTTAACGCCCGACGTTAGTATTGCCTAAAATAAAACATTTCCTAAAGTGCAGAATATCCTTCCTCTTCTGAAGATCTGATCTATCAATATGTTGCTATACATGGTCAACGCCCGGCGTTAGCACTTAACACAGGCGTTAGCTCAAAGTCTATAAATTGGATGATTTTGATGTATCCAACTACTGATTTCCAAGAGCCTTATTCCAGCACTTCAGAAATTTTGTGAGGGCCGCATTTCCAGACCAACACATCTCCCGCTCATATTTCAAAAGGAGGAATCAAAGGAGGCTTGGATCAACACGCTAACTCAAAGCGAAGAACGCACGCTTGGACTTCAACAATCTTCAGCGATTCTTCAGCGGCTCTTTCAGATTACCTCATAGGGAGTTTTATATTTCTCTTTTGTATTTGTCTTTTATTTTTATCTTTGTAATCGGTTCGTGAATTCGCCTCGTATTGGCGACTAGGTCTAGGTAGGACTTAGGGAAGAATTCGCCTCGTGTTGGCGACTGGGTCTAGGGAGTAGATCTAGGGGGTGCTCGAGGCCTTTCTGGCGATAGATTGGCTAGAGCAGCTTGAGGCCGTATCTGGTGAGAGATCGGCTAAAGCCAACCGGTTCGTGGGGATACGAGTCGGTATAGAAAACAAAAAGAGTTTTCATATTATTCTCTTTGATTTCTAGCATCATAGAAATCAAATTTTGTAATCAAGTTTATTAATGATAATCATGTCTTTTTCTATTTAATAAAATTGATTTGCTACTCTTTGTTTTATATTCACTCTTATTCAAATAAAATATCAAAAGTTTTCTATTAAAGTTTAAAGTTTTTAAAACCCTTATCCCCCCCCCCCTCTAAGGGTGCCTACAGATCCAACACAGCCAAGTGCTGCATGGAATTGGAGACGTGGGGGAAGTTGTTTGATACACCAACGACGATTCAGAAAATACCAGACTTTGGCTTGATCCTAGGCATAACTTAGCTGCATTGGCACCATGATAAGTTCGACTGCCCGACGAAAAGGATTGCACTGACGCATGGGGACTCTGACATGGTCATCGATGATATTAGACCAATTTCCCATCTTGTATTATCATCTATTCAGTCTGTCAAGGCCCAACAATTAGAGGACAAAGTATACCTGGTTTGCTTTGGGAAGATGGAGGCGGAAACCTCCATTGCTGATATCCCAGTGGTTCAATACTTTCCCGATGTCCTTCCAGAGAAGTTTCCCAGAGTACCCCTGCACCGAGACATGGATTTCTAGATTCAATTGGTGTCCGGAGCTAGGAATGTGTTTTAGGCACCGTACAGGATGGCACCAAATGTGCTGGCAGAATTTCATACGCAGCTCCAGGAGCTAGTAGATTCAAGATTCATTAGGCCGATCTCGTAGCCATGGGGAGCCCCGGTATTATTTGTATAGAAGAAGGATAGGTCACTATGACTGTGTATCGATTACCGGGAGCTCAACTGGTTGACAGTGCGGAACACTTACCCGCTACTGAGGATTGACTAGTTATTTGACCAGCTGGAAGGAGCTTATTGGTTCTCTAATCTTAACCTAAGATCTGGCTACTAACAGTTGAGAGTCCAGGAGGAGGACATCCCGAAGATGGCATTAAGCTCACGTTATGGCTTGTAAGAGTTCACGGTGATGCCTTTCGGGCTCACGAATGCCCCTTCCGCATTCATGAGCCTCATGAACTGCGTCTTCGAGCCATATTTGGACGTCTTTGTGATCGTGTTCATAAATGATATTTTGATATACTCCAGGACCAAGGAGGATCACACCCAGCATTTGGCGTTAGTTCTGGGAAAGTTTAGGGAGCATCAGATGTTTACGAAGTTCTCAAAGTGCCATTTTTGGCTACAAGAGGTGATATTCCTTAGGCACACTATCAGTGGAGTTGGGTTGGTAGTGGACCCGACCAAGGTGTAGGCAGTCCGGAAGTGTCCTCCATTGAAGATGGCATCGGATGTCAATAGTTTCCTCGTATTAGCGGGCAATTATCACAAATTCGTGGAAGGATTCTCAAAGATGGCGCTCCCTCTCACATCTCTGATGAAGAATGATGCCCCATTTACTTAGACTCTGTGTAAGACCCTCTTTTTTTTCATTCATTCTCGGGTCTTACCTCCCAGAACCATCGTCTTGCGGTGGCACCAACTCACAGGATGGTCGCCACCACAATACGTCGATTCTGCTGGATAATCAACATCATCCAGGCCAACCACATATCAAAGTAATAGAAGCGTTAAACAAAACAAGTTCACAAATCACATTATACATAAATATCAAAAGACAAAGTCCACGATGAGAAAGAACTAAAATGAATATGGGATTGTGCCCAGTACATCATTATCCTCACTACAGGTTCACTCATGCTCATGCGGAAGTCTCAAAAACATTTACATCCATATCTACTACGGCTACTACTGGTACGAGATGCTCCATCTTGTCACACACTCTTGTCCTGGTCTTCTAAATGAGGTCCTGCTACTCCAGCATAACGACTCCTATAATGTTGTGGTCCACCGACCGTCAGTCTATAAGACTCAGCATATTTCTCACCGCCTCCACCCGCGAATCCTAGGCACCGTGCGGGAGGAGGAAGCGGAGGACAATATGAGATAACAGAAAGCAAGCAGGTGGCATGGTTTTAACTAACAAGTATATAAATATACATCAAGCACCTTTCCTCTAGACATTTTCAGGAGTAAAATATAAGTACCAAAGTATGGCATGAGTATACTATAATAGTTCACACGGTTCCAATAATGATATAAGCAACATCATGCAGGGTAACAATGTCTATAGTATATATAAAAGGAGACAACATCATGTAAAAGAGTAGCTATAAAAGTAACCTTAACTTATATGCGTACACACAAGGCACATAAGCCAAGGGATATGGCACTAAGGTAAACTTATCGTATAACAGTTCCCATACTAAATTATACGATGAGGTATTCATTCATGCAAGGATGATATATTATATTGTGCAATGCAATGATGCAACTCACCCACCCTACTCTATACGTACAGACCTTTTGTTAGTTCCCTCTGTTCGAGTGTGTCAACTCAGGTACCCGGTTGAGGCAAATAGGGCAGTGGATCAGGCTTGTCCACTTCTAGGCTTATGTCACACATCTCCCAGCCTAGACCTTATGTACGTCGCTAAGAACACGCAGGGTATCCGCGTACTATTTGGTAAGCACCACCTCTATCCTGCTTTTCGATTCTCCACTCAAGTATACCCCGTTGAGGCAAATAGGGGCAGTAGATCGGGTCCTCCATTCTTAGGCCAGTATGACACCTCCCAGCCTAGACCTTACGTATGCCCCTAAGAACACAAAGGGTATCCGTGTACTACTTGATACAATAATGCCTCTAAGTGAAACACTGAACCCTCAGCTCGTAGGACTTGACCTGTCCTTCCTTATATAACACCGAGCCTACCGCTCACGGGACTAGCCCGTCCTTCTAATTTACCGAGCCTACCGCCCGCAGGACATAACTCATCCTTCTAACATACTGAGCCTACCTCTCATAGGACTTAACCCATCCTTCTAATATACCGAGTCGACTGCTCGCAGGACTTAACCCATCCTTACTTGAGCAATACTAATCCGTCCCAAATTTGGGACGGGGATTATCCTATCAAGTTCTCATATTTAAACTACTCTTGTCTACCGTTTAATTATACTTAGAAGTTTAGGGTGAATCCCGAACTTCTCGATGGTTACCCGGCGAAGGGCTCGCAGCGGTACTAGGGGATACAATGGGCTGAAGCCCAAATCCCCTTTTTTCCGAGATAGTTACCCTTAGTGGTGGCTACCCATCCTTTTATACATATTTCCTCTTTAGTTACTCTAAAGTCCTAAGATGGATTACATATAGATCGGGCAGACGAGTGTTGATGTACAATTGAACATCAAACCCTACCTTCTTTGTGACCGATTATTTTGTATGTCATCACTTAATACCTACTTAAGGTCCCAATTCATACATCAATCACACATATACTTTTTGACGGGTCATTCCTCCCATCTACTATCATATCATTGTCAATTCTCAAAATGGTAGATTAATAAACGCACCCCAATCCCTTTCTTCTAATAAATGTCACGAATGGCTAATCCTTTAATCCATCTATGCCTCCATAATGATCAATGAGATAATAGTTCTATGTGTGATGGTCAGGGGTGGTCTAAATCATGTAATACAGTTTTAACTAATCGCAGGTCGGTTGCCTTTAAGTGAAACCACCTCTCCTTCAAGGTTGACTATATGATTACTAACTAGCATGAGACCACTTTAATTCCATAGATTCATATTAATGTCTAAGGTCTATGTACAAATTTCTATGATATTCCAACAACAATAAATCAAGAATTAGTTTCTCAAATCAAAAGTCCAAATGTCACTTTGTGAAGGAAGTATAATGTTCACTCAGAGATTAATTCTAATAAAATTTTCATAGCTTCATACTGATATAAAAAGATCATATAGAAAAATTTCATATCAATCCAGCATCAGTAATTCAGGGATTTAATTTCTCAATTTATAGGTCCAAATGTTACATTGTGAATGAAGTATGAAGTTTACTTAGAGATTAATCCTAATAAAATTTCCATAGCTTCATACTTATATAAGAGGACCATATACAAAATTTCATATCAATCCAACATCAGTAATTCAGGGAATTAATTTCTCAAGTTATAGGTCCAAATGTTACTTTGTGAATGAAGTATGATGTTTACTCAGAGATTAATCCTAATAAAATTTCCATAGTTTCATACTGATATAAGAGGACGATATACAAAATTTCATATCAATCCAGCATTAGTCATTTAGGGAATTAATTTCTCAAGATTTTGGTCCAAATGTTACTTTGTGAATGAAGTATGAAGTTTACTCAGAGATTAATCCTAATAAAATTTTTATATCTTCATACTGATATTAGAGAACCATATACAAAATTTCATGACAATCCAGCATCAGTAGTTCAGGGAATTAATTTCTCAAGGTATAAGCCTAAATGCTACTTTGTGAATGAAGTATGAAGTTGATTCAGAGATTAATTCTAATAAAATTTCCATAGCTTCATACTGATATAAAAAGACCATATACAAAATTTCATATCAATCCAGTATCAGTAATTCAGGGAATTAATTTTTCAAGTTATAGGTCCAAATACTACTTGGTGAAGGAAGTATGAAGTTTTCTCAAAGATTAATTGTAATAAAATTTCCATAACTTCATACTGATATAAAAAGACCATATACAAAATTTGATAACTTTTCAATAAGCTTTGACCCTATAATTACTCACTTGGGGTCTATGCGACCAAATCATATGAAATCCAGTTCCCTGGGGAAATCAACCCAAAGGTTGATGATTTTCTCCATGGAGTATTGTCCTATGGTCCTAAGTGCATGTGTTAAACTTCATGAGAGTTGACCAAGAGGATTTTCCTCAATTCTCAAAATAAGGTTTCTTTACCCCTTTAATGAACATCTTAAAGGTGGTCCTACCAAGTTTCATGTTTGACCTAGATTTGCTTACTTGGAGGGGTCTAAGTGACCTAAGATTTTAACCAGAGACTATTATATACATAACTAACCTCCCAAAGGAGATTTGGGGTGATTTGAGTCCAAATCACCCCTAATATACACCATATATGATTTATTAAATTTCTAATAAAACTTTAGAAAAATGTGCCCCAAAAATTCTGACTTTTGGGCACATAATAGATTTAGGGTGCATACACATATGGTCAAATTTTCAACTTCATGTACTCTACCATATAAAAGGTATTCACCTTTTAAGCATTTTCCTTCTCTACGACCAGTCCTACCAAATCTGCCCTACGATTATCGATGTTCAAATAAACATTGAACCCTGCCTTTCCTAATGACTGACTATTCCTTCGTGTCATCACTCAACCCATACTTGATGGTTCCAATTCCATACATCAATCACAACTTATACTTCATGTTCTGTCATTCTTCACATCTCCTATCAAATCATTGTCAATTCCCGAATTGATAGTTTTACTAAATGCACCCCAAACCATACTTCTAGTGCATGCCACTAATGTTTAATCCTTTAATCAAGCTATGCCTACACAATAATCAGGGAGTTAATAATTCTATATGTGATGATCGGGAGTGGTCTAAATCAGCTAATTCAGTTTTTACTATTCGGAGACTAGTTTGCCTTTAAGTGAAACCACATGTCCTACAAGGTTGACTGTATGATTCCTAACTAAGTATGAGCCCGATCTAGTTCCAGAAGTTGTAGGAACAGCAACCTTCAAATTTCTAAATTTTGTCATGATAAAAACATATTTTGGCATATTTAAATAATTTTTATAAATCCGGGTGAAGCTAGATTTGAACATGAGGTACCAATTGTCACAGGAAAATAATTCCATTAAACATTTCGGATGTTTATATTGATATCACAAGTCTAAATACAAATTCCTAGATCATTCCAGCATCAATATTTCAAGATATCTCTTTTTCAAATTATAATCCGAGGTTCTACTTTGTTAAGGAAGTATGATGACTTCTCAGTAATTAAAACTAACAAAATTTCCAGGTGTTCATATAGATATCACAAGTCTATATACAAATTTCCATAACATTCCAGCATCAATATTTCAAGATATCTATTTTTCAAACTATATCATAAGGTTCTACATTGTGAAGGAAGTATGATGACTTCTCAGTAATTAAATCTAACAAAATTTACAGATGTTCATATAAATATCACTAGTCTATATATAAATTTCTATAACATTCCAACATCAATATTTCAAGATATCTATTTTTCAAACTATATCACAAGGTTTTACTTTGTGAAGGAAGTATGATGACTTCTCAGTAATTAAATCTAACAAACTTTCGAGATGTTCATATAGATATCACACGTCTATATACAAATTTCTATAACATTCCAACATCAATATTTCAAGATATCTATTTTTCAAACAATATCACAAGGTCCTACTTTGTGAAGGAAGTATGATGAATTCTCAGTAATTAAATCTAATAAAATTTCCAGATGTTCATATAGATATCATAAGTCTATATACAAATTTCTATAACAATCCAGCATTAATATTTTAAGATATCTATTTTTCAAACTATATCACAAGGTTCTACTTTGTGAAGGAAGTATGACAACTTCTCAATATATAAATCTAACAAAATTTCCAGATGTTCATATAGATATCAAAAATCTATATACAAATTTCTAGAATATTCCAGCATCATTATTTCAAAATATCTATTTTTCAAACTATATCACATGGATCTACTTTGTGAAGGAAGTATGATGACATCTCAGTAAATAAATCTAACAAAATTTGCAGATGTTCATATAGCTATCACAAGTCTATATACAAATTTCCATAACATTCCAGCATCAATATTTCAAGATATCTATTTTTCAAACTATATCACAAGGTTCTACTTTGTGAAGGAAGTATGATGACTTCTTAGTAATTAAATCTAACAAAATTTCTAGATTTTCATATAGATATCACAAGTATATATACAAATTTCTATAACATTCCAGCATCAATATTTCAAGATATCTATTTTTTGAACTATATCACAAGGTTCTACTTTGTGAAGGAAGTACCATTAATAATCAACAATAAATTCCATAAAAATTTCCAAGGGATTCAGTGGTCTCATAAACCCAAATTCCCCATTTCATGAAACTGTGAAGTCATTAACTTACCTAAAGGTGGGGTGAGGCAAATTGGGGTAATTGAATAATCAATGAATAAGGGTCTATATTATTTCTAAAAAATAAACCAAAAATCTACATAGTGTAATCTCACTCTTTCCAGGTAAACCTAGAGTTTTGTAATATTTCAGAAAGTTTTGACCCTAAAATTCTCATTTAAGCTCAATGTAACAAAATCACAAAAACCCTAATTTCCCAGGGAAAGCAATCCCAAATTTCCTAATTTCCTCTAAGGTGTATTACCTCATGACCCTAAGTGCATGTTTTGAGTTTCATAAGAATTGACCAAGGGATCACCCTTCAATTCTCAAAACATTATTGCATAGGTATCTTCATGAACACCTTTTTCACCCCTAGACCATGGCTTGTGAAATTCCCTCATATGCAAGAGTCCAATTGGGCTCTAACTTTAACTAGTGCCTATTGATGGTCTTGTTATCATGCCACCAAAAAATTGGGTTAAGATAGGTTGATTTAATCATGAAAATTTAGACCTTCTAAATAGTGTTATATGCACAATAACACCTCCCTCTTAGCATATGTGGGATTCCCACTTATGCATGAAGCCAACTGATGTCAATTTTCTACCAGAGACTTATACACCCTTAACTAATCTTCTAGAGAAGATTTGGTACTATTTGAATCCATTTGACCCAAAAATTACACCATGCATGTTTTATTAAATTATTCCTAAAACCATAGAAAAATATTCTCCAAAAATTCCAATTTTTGGACAGGTTATGTGATTGGTCATATTATAATTACGGTTTCAATTTCATGCCATCTATGGGGTATTTTCAAATAATTTCACAAAATACACTCTGGAATCATAATATTAATTCACATACTATTTTTATATTGCATGATCAAAATATTAACATGCATGAGTCCAAATGGGCTCAATTTTTAACTGGTGACTATTCATGTCCTAATCTACCATGCAGAGAAAATTTGAGTTGATTTGGCCTAATATAGCATTATATCTAGGCCTCATATGTAAAATGAAATACTAAACAATACTTTAGAAAAATTGTTTTGAAAAATCCCCAAATTTTGGCAGGGGGTGCTTTAGGGCGAAACTCATGCATGTACCAAATTTCAAGTCATTTGGAGTTGTATATCTCCTTAAATTAATTTCTAAAGTTCAAAGGCTCGAAATGTACATGCCTCACAAAAATGGATTCCCATGGAGTTGTATCGCACCAAATTGGTTGGTTCTAATTCCTTATTTAAGTAGACCCAATGGGCTACCTTTTTGATGTTTTACACTTCTCATGAATCAGACCCTAAGGTACATTGAAATCGGTTTGAACATATCTGTCCAGGGTGTGACAAATCACATAATCATTTAAATATCCATTGGCATTTTAATTCATCATTTGATCGAATCTGGATGCACAAGGGATGGGATCGGTTCAACCCTATCCTCTAGCCGACAGCTAGGATTAATCCCAGCTAGGTGGCTTTGAAAGACAATTGCTCGACCACCCCCTTACCGCCATGGTCGACCTCCACCACCACCACCTTCGACGAGGTGGTGTCCATCGAGAGGAGGCAGTTTCTGGCCAAAATAGTGCTCAGGAGAGGGGATCAGGGAGGGAGAAAATTGGCAAAGCATTGAATTTTAATGAGCTTGATCCGAGCTCAATTGTGCTTGAATCCAAACCTAAACGATCCAGGGATCTAGCACAAAGGGGAGGGGAGGAGAAACCAGACTTTTGATTGGCTTGAGGTTGAGGTATTCTTGGACTTGCCATGGCCGACAACCTCCATTAGAGGACCTTGCCAATCTCTACCACCAGATCCCGATTCCTCTCTGAAAGTTGGGGCTCCTTCTTCTCTTAGCTATCTGAAGGTGATGGTGAGCTCAGTTAAGAGAGGGGAAGAGTATTTGATATGTTGCCTTTAATGGCACCTCTCAACTATCCAATGGGCTCCTCAATTCCCCTCTAGCTGGCCACCCCCTTGCATGAATTCGGCTGGAATTCATAGTGGAAGCTGAGAGAAGGTGTTGGGAGAAGGAATTCGAGCCATGTGGAGCTCATTCCATGAATTCATGGTTTGTCCCTTTGTGAAAATTGGGGATTTTCACATTTTAGACCTTGCATGTCATCTCCTCCTAATTTCTGAGAGCATGCATGATAATTAGGTCATGGGCTGCAGGGTGGGTCTCCTATTGAGGCCTTAGCCTATGGGAATTTGGTTCAATTCCACTTAAGCTCAATTTAGGCTTATTTGACCAAGTGTTGACTTCTATGGTTGACTTGGTCAACTAATGGGTCGACTGGTCCAAATTGTTGGTCTTGAGTCCTTTGACACCACCCAATGTTGATTGGGGCATGGTGATGACCTAATTGGGCCAATTTAGCCAATGTGTGTGATTTTGACCAAAATTGGGAGATAGTTGACCTTGGTCAAATTGGACCAATTGTTTAGCACTTGATGGGCTTTTGGGTCCATTGGGTCCCCTATGATGTTGTAAAACTAGGGTTGAAGTCAATGTCATGTTTTGGGGGGTCAATTGGACCTATTGGTGAAGGATTGACCTATGTTGACCTAAAGGGTACTTTGGTCAATTTGGGCCAATTTGTGTGCACTTGATGGGGATTTTAAGTCCATTGCACCCAAATTAGGGTTTATAATATAGTGGTGTGGTCAATTTGATCATATGAAGCCTAATTGACCCAATTTGAGTTGAATTGGCATATGTTAACCTATTTTGACATAGAGTTGATTTGGTCAAATTGGCCAAAATTGGTGACCCTATGATGGGGATTTTTGGTCACTTGGGTATATATTAGGGTTAGCAACCTATTGGTATGCTCAATTTAAGTTGGTGAGTCCAATTTGAAGTAAATTGACCAAGGTTGACATGTGCACCTTTGAGGTGCTTATAGCAATTTTCCTAAGTTCAAGTTGACCTAGGGTCATACCATGACCACTACTCACAAATCAAGTCCTAACCCTAGCCCAAGGGGTCTAGAAGGAATAGGGAGGTTACACACATACCTTCGCCGAACAAATCTGCTTACCCTTCCTGCATAAGATTCCCAAGTTCCCAAGTGAACTCATCACATCCATGATTCGACCACGGAACCTTCACTAATGGGACCTTCATGCTCCGAAGATGATGAGTCTCCTGATCCACGATATGAACGGGCTCCTTGAAAACACATCTGTTTGAATGTACTAGTCATGCGGGTGTGGAAACAAACTGATTGGGACTAATCAAGGCTCATAGTAATGACGAGACATGAAAACATCATGAAGGTTTCCGAACTCCACCGACAACTCTATATGATAAGACACTGGCTCTATGCACTCAATAACTATATAAGGACAAACAAATCTTGGTCTAAGCATCCATCGCACATTGACTCTAAAAACTTCATGCATAAGTTTAATCTTGAGGAATACTTCATCTCCTACCGTGAACTCAACCAGCGATGCTTCGCATCAAAATACTTACCCTGCCAGCTTTGGGATTAAAGCATTCTTCTCCGAATTAGACTAACAATAACTTCTACATCATCAATATATTGAACACCCAATTTCTTAGGGTCCTCATCCTGAACCCAAAAAAGAGACATCTTGCAACATCTGTCGTAAAGCGCTTCATATGGAGCCATTGCAATACTAGCTTGATGATTGTTATTGTATGAGAACTTTACTAGAGGTAACGATCTCTCCCATTGCTCACTATAATCATAGATACACAACTGAAGTAGATCTTCCATTGTTCTGTTGGTTCTATCAGTTTTAGCATCGGTCTGAGGGTGAAATGTTGTACTGAAAGCCAACTTGTTTCCCAAATACACTTGAGCTTTCTTCCAATCATGTGAAGTAAAGTATCCATCACGATATGACATGATAGAATTAGGCACTCTATGGTATTTGATTACTTGTTCTAAGATCAGTCACACTAGAATGTCAGCATGATCTCACTGACAAGTAGGAATAATCTGGGCCACTTTGGTCAAACGATCAATAATAACCCAAACCGAGTAATTACCAGAATGATAACGCGGCAAACCATACACAAAATCCATGGAGATATCTACAAACTTCAACTATGGAACATGAAGTGGCTGGAATAAACATACAGGAATATTATATTCCTCAACTTGTTGATAAGCATGGCAATGGTTTACATACCGAGTGATATCCTTCTTTATACCACGCCAAAATAGGCACTTCTTCAAGTCCGCATGCATTTTTCTAATACCAACATGTACCAATAACTTTGAATTATGAGCTTCTTTTAAAATTTCTTCCTGAATGCCTCCAATACCCTGGATGAATAACCGGTGCCAGAAGTGAAGCATCCCAACCACTAGAAGGTAATATCCCTGAGAATCTACTTCAAGTGTCAAGATGATAGCTCTCGAGGTTGGGTCTTCCTTCTGAGTTGCATGAATTCGGTCTCGTATATCACATTGGATCTCAGTCCAGAATAAGAATTCTTAATAAATATTTGCACTTGATCGATGGATAGGTGTAATTCGCACAGAGAGAAGTCTCATAAAGCATTATGAAGATAGTGGCCTCCTACTCAGCGCATCAACAACCAAATTGTCCTTACCAGGCTGATATTGAAGATCAAAATCATAGTAGCATAAAAATTCAATCCAACATCTTTGTCTCAGATTCAGGTCATTTGGCGTGTATATGTACTTAAGGCTCTCATGATCCGAGTAAAACTGAAAGTGCACAGTTGATGGAGACGATGACCCTCAACATGACGATGACAACAACTGCAACGCCAATGCCGCTACAACCTCCGCCCGCGGCACAATAATAATCTAATTAATAAATATAATTAATTAATAATAATTATTAATTAAATATTATCCCTATAATATTTAATTATAATTATCATTATTCAATTATGATTATTAATTAACTATTATCATGTCATGTTTTAATGTTATTGTGTGAACCATATTTCATGTATGGTGCGTCTAGTATTAATTAATAAATATAATTAATTAATAATAATTATTAATTAAATATTATCCCTATAATATTTAATTATAATTATCATTATTCAATTATGATTATTAATTAAATATTATCATGTCATGTTTTAATGTTATTGTGTGAACCATATTTCATGTATGGTGCGTCTAGTATTTATTTTATTATGTTGGGCTGCATGTAGCCTTGTACGTTTATTTTGGTATGTTGTCATCGTTTATTTTGGTATGTTTTAAATTTGTAAGCCTATAAATAGGCCCCCCATGTAATAGAATAAGTCATGATATGAATGAATAAAATTTGAATTCCTCTTAATTGAGAAATCTCCTCTTGCCTAATATTCTCCCCCCTCCCTCCCTTGGATCTCTTGCCTAAAGTGTTCTATTCTCCCTCTCTAGGAATTTCGAAATTCCTCCTCTCCTCTTGCCTAAGATTTCTTCTCTCTTTCCTTTCTCCTTCATCCTCTTGGCTTTGGCCGAAATTCTCTTTCCCCCTTGCCTAAAATTCTCCTTCTTCTTCCTCTCTGTCTTTGGGCCGAACTTCTTCTTCCTCCTCTTTGTGGTATTCGACCACCTTCTTCTCTTGCCACCACCACCTCTCCTCCTTCACCTTTTGTTCAAGCTTCCACCATCATCCCTCCTCCACAAAACCCAAAAGCCATCATTTCCCTCTTCAAAAGGGGTCTTTTATTCATTCACCACCTTTTCTCTCTCCACCATCCTAATATTCAAGATTATTCGGCCACCACAAAGTCAAGGAACAAGGCGTGCGTGCTTTTCATGGGATCTTAGAATGTGCAATTTTCCAAGGCCTACATCAACAGTGTGCCTCTGAGTATACTCTAGAGGGGAGGTGAATAGAGATTTAAAAATATTTTCTATCCTATTTGTGCATACACAATAAAAACACTAAGTGTTATGCTTCAACAATACCAAACACAGAATAAAATAAATGTGGTTAAAGTAGAGCAGAAAAGTTGTAAGTTATATGGGGCAGCACAGAAAATTAACACACACAGAAGACACAAGATTTTATAGAGGTTCCCCAAAATGTGGGTAGTCCTCTCTTCTACCACCTGGTAGGAATGCATAACATGTGCTGAGTCTTTTGATAAGGAGACTCTTAGAACCAAAGATTTTTGATAAGGAGATCATGAACCACTCAGATCTTTTGATAAGGAGATCTTAAACCACTCAGATCTTTTGATAAGGAGATCTTGAACGACTGAATCCTTTGGAAGAGGGATTCTTAAAACTCTGTACAGTTGAGGAAATTGAAAGAAGAAAGAAGATGGAGAAGAAGAATTCTGTTCTCAGAATTTTGAAGAGGCTTTCAGCTTCTATTTTTCCCTTCAATGGATCTGCTAATGATGAACCTTTGCTTATGATTATGATGATTTGCAAGAGTTATATTCTTCAGATCCTTTTGTATGTCTTCTGCTTGCTATCAGGCTGCTATATGATGTTGATGAAGAAGTAGCTCAGTTTTCTGTTTTGAGAGAGAGCACTTGTTTTCTCTTTGTCTTTTTAGGGTTCCAGGAGGAAGAAGAAGAAGTGGAAACCCTAATCGACAAGCTGTAGCAGATTGTAATAAATGCTCTTTATTCACAACCCGTCTCCCAGCTGTTTGAATACATTCAAAGAAAGCTTTTCCTGTCTTCTTGAATGCTCCTTTCCATTCTAGGCAATAAACAAGACGTTTTAGAATGGTCTTTAGTAATGAGGGCATTCAAAGAGAGTTCTAAAGGACAGCTGAAAAAGTTTCCTTTTTAGACTGTATTCGACGTTGCGTCGACTTCATTTTCTCTCTCATCGACGCACCTTCGAGTTCTTGTAAGAGCAACTTCGGATTTCTTCTAGCTCTGGTTGAACTCTGTTGTCGACGTTATGTCGATTACTTATCGACGTAACCATTGAGTTGAATACTTGTATTTGAACTTCATTGTCTGCGTCGAGTTGAAGTCGATGTTGCGTCGACTTCTCTGATAGCTTCGACATGCTCCTTCATCTACATCGACTCCTATTCGACGTAGCGTCGACTTGATATACTTTGATAGAGAGATTGAGCTGCTTGGACTTCTAGTCTGAGTTGCATCGACATCAAGTCAAAGTTGCATCGACTTATATTCAACGCAAGTATTAATTCAACTCAAATTATGTTTGTCCTGACTTGGTCTTGACACTCTAAGGTGAGTGAGACATCCTAAGAAATCTAATGGCCAAATTACCCTTACTATACAATGGGTAATAAACCTAGAAGGTAAAATCACTTATAGTTAATTTGTTAAGTTAAATCAAAGGAGTTTTTCCCAACAAGAACTCACACCTAACGCCATACAAGTAATGCCTCCAGATCTTGAGTGCGAAGACAACAACTCCCAATTCCAAGTAATGGGTGGGATAATTATTTTTGTGGTTCTTCAATTGTATGGAAGTGTAATCTACCACATGACCATTCTGCAGAAGGACATCACCCAAACCACAAAGTGAGGCATTCGTATAGATTTAAAAATGGTCCTTGCTAGAAGGAAGCGTTAAAATAAGAGTTAGCCTTAATTTCTCCTTATGCATGGCAAAGTCTTCCTCACACGCTGGCGTCCATACAAAAGGTGCTTATTTATTTATCAGAGACAACAAGGGCAGTGTTATCTTGGAGAAAGATTCGACAAATCTTCTATAATATCTAGTTAAACCAAGAAAACTTTGAACATATGTGGCAGACTTTAACATGGGTCAATCTTGTACTACTTGAATATTCACAAGATCCACTGCTAGTCCATTTCCACTAATCACATGACCTAAGAAATGGAACTCCTTGAGCCATTATTCACACTTGCTAAACTTAGCATAAAGTCTATGCTCTCTTTGCTTCCCTAGAGCCATTCGAAGGTGCTTTGCATGAGCTTCCTCGTCCTTAGAATAAACAAGAATGTTGCCAATGACCACGATGATCAAAACTTTGAGAAACAACTCAAAGATGCAATTCATGAGGCCCATGAACACTGAAGGACAATTTGTGAGGCTGCAATGCATCACTGTGAATTCATACTGAACAAAATAAGAATTGAAAGTCGTCTTCAAAATGTCTTCTTCTTTAATTTTTAGCTGATAGTAGCCTGATCATAGGTTGAGCTTAGAAAAGTCATGTGCTCCTCGGAGATGATCGAACAACTCATAAATACATGGAAGTGGATACGTATTCCGAATAGTCAACTTGTTCAACTCCCGATAGTCAATACACAATCCCAAAGATCCAGCTTTCTTTTTGACAAATAGAACTGGAGCTCCCCACGAGGACGAACTAGGGTGGAAAAATCATGAGTCCACTAATTCTTGCAACTGAATACGGAATTCCTCCAACTCATTGGGTTCCATATGGTATGGTGCTCTTGACACGGGACATGCTTCAGGCACCAACTCAATCAAAAACTCTACCTCTTGCTGAGCGGTAATCCTTGCAGCTTCTATGGGAACACATCTAGGAACTCATTCACCACTGCCACAACACCAAGGTCATGCTCATCTTTTTGGAGACTAAATAGTATTGCTTATACTAACTACATCACTATAGATAAACACTTTCCACAATTGCGCTGAAGTTATATGAATTCACGGTACATGTTCTATACCTTTAAAGAGGATCGGTGAGCCTAAGGGAGAATACAGAATGACTTCTTGTAGAAAAATCAATCTGAGCTCTATGATGCTCGAGCCAATCAAATCCCAAGATAAGATCAAAACCCAGGATCTCCAAAATAGTTGTGATAACTTCAAAAGGCTAATTTCCCAATTTCGTTTTCAGGAAACACTTTGCCGCAGAATGCATCTTCGAACCATTTAGCAGGCGAACCACCAAAGATAATCCATCAAAGATAATGATTCCCTTAAGCTCCTTAAGTAATTTCTTAGACAGGAATGAGTGTATGGCACCCGTATCAAACAGTGTCGGAGCTGGTCTTTCATTAACGATAACACAGGCTGCAGTTTCTTCTATTAATAAACACCGCGGAAGGAATGGATCTAAACAATAAACTACAAAAGAATATTTTTAAAGAAAATAATCAACAAGGCACGTACCATACACTATGTCTTAGGGCGCATGCCCTTGAGTAAGATCCAAAGTAAATGCTTGTTGGTGATCCTTTTATTCCTGCCTTCCACAATGTCCATCTCCATGACCATGAACTTTTCCCCGATGGGTGGAGGGTGTCTCTTGTTGTACTATCAGTAGCGGACATTGGGACATCAGATGTCCCGGTTGGTTGCAATGGTAATAATTTCCTCAAAACAGAGTCGTCCCTTGGATAAGAGGCTAGCAGGTTGGGAAGGAACTGTAGTGTTGGAAGCGTTATCGCACGCGACTTCACTATCACCCCTCTATTCTGCTACTAGCACTTCTCCAGCAAACACCTCACTCACCGAACACTACCACTCCCGGAAGCACTATCCATGGCGAGTACACACACACACCGGCGAGCACCACCAACTCTTGGCGAGCACTACCACACTTCCCACGGGCGAGCACTCCCTTCAACCACCGTGAGTTCTTCCTTCAACAAAACTGACGAGCTCTCCACTCCCACTAGTTCCTCCTTGCTCCGGTGAGCAGATCCCTGCATGCGGTGAGTACAGGCTAGCGCGAGACAACTCCGCGAGTACTCCTTCAGCCGGTGCGTGACTCCTCCTCCACTATTCTGCGAGTACTACCTCCCACACCTGCGAGATGGGCTGCTATCGATGAGTGGACAGCCGAGCTCACCTTCGGTTGGCGAGAACAAACAGGCGAGATGGGGACAGGCGAGATGGGCTGGCGAGAAACTGCACAGGCGGGAAGAAAACTATTCCTGCGGGAATAGACTAACTCCTCTCTCTCTCTCTCACTAATTTTCTGCCCGAAAAGTTTCTCTGATTTTCTATTCCCTTTCACTATGGAACAAATACAAGGGAGGGGGGGGGGGCTATTTATAGGCAAAGCAAAAAAAAACACCAACTTCTCTCTTCGCAATAAATGCGGTTCTCTCTCTCCTCTTTTCAATTAATACAAAACATAAACTTAAATAAAATAAAATAAAGTTGACCAAGTCAACCGAGATTAAAAACCAACAAACTCCCCCTCAATCTTGGCAGCACATGCCGAGTTTGCCTTTGAGCTTCGCAAACGTCTCTGCCTTCAGCGCCTTGGTGAAAATGTCCGCGACCTGCTCTCCGGTGGGGCAATACAAGACTTCAACTGTCTTCAACTCCACTTGCTCCCAAAGGAAATGATACCTCGTCTCGATGTACTTGCTCCTACAATGCAGCACCGGGTTCTTCGCGAGCTGGATGGCCGACATGTTATCCACTAACACTATCGTTGGCCCTTCCTGTCCATGATGCAGCTCCTCCAATAAGTTCCTCAACCAGATGGCTTGGCAAGTACATGCCGCAGCTGCAATGTACTCCGCCTCACATGACGATAAGGCTATCGTAGCCTGCTTCTTCGAACTCCATGAGAACACAGTGGTTCCCATATGAAATACATATCCGGAAGTGCTCTTCCGGTCATTCGCATCACCACCATAGTCGTTATCCGAGTAACCGACTAACTTCAACTCTCCCGCAGATGAGTACTTCAGGCCATGGTCCCGGGTCCCGTTCACGTATCTCAGGATCCTCTTCGCTGCAGTGAACTGATCCTGCTTGGGTTCTTCCATGTACCTGCTCACAACTCCAACCGTATACATGATGTCAGGTCTGGTGAAAGTCAAGTACCTTAGACTCCCAACCAAACTCTTGAACATCGTTGGGTCCACAACTTATTCCTCCGAGTCCTTCCTCAACTTTGTTCCGGGATCAGCGGGAGTGGAGATAGCCTTGCTATTCTCCATCCTGAAATTCTTCAAGATCTCCTCCACATACTTCTTCTGCGAGATGAAGATTCCATCTCCTCTCTGCTGCACCTCCACGACTAAGAAGTAGTTGAGCTCTCCCAAGTCTGTCATCTCGAACTCACTCTTCATCATCCTTTTGAACTCTTCGAACATAGCTGGGTTGTTCCCGGTGAATATCATGTCATCCACATATATGCATAGGATCATGATATCACTGTTCTTCTCCACCTTCATATAGAGGGCATACTCAAAAGGACACTTCACATAGCCATGCTTCTGAAGGAATGTATCGATTCTCCCATTCCATGCTCTTGCCCCTTGCTTCAGCCTTTATAGTGCTTTTCCCAGCTTGCAAACCTTCTTCTCCTGTACCTTCACAACGTACCCCAGAGGATGCTCGATGTACACATCCTCCTCCAGGTAGCCATTCAGGTATGCTGCCACCGCATCCATCTGCATGATCTTCCACCCATAGTGAGCTGTCAGTGCGATGATCAACCGAATGATGTCAATTCTTGCCACTGGGGCATAGACCTCGTCATAATCCATGCCTTGGACTTGCCTGTAGCCCTTCACAACGAGTCTTGCCTTGTACTTCTCCACATCTCCTTCCTTGTTCTTCTTCAATTTATAGACCCACTTCACCCCGAGGGATTTGTGGCATGCGGGTGGATCAACCAGCTTCCAAGTTTCATTCTTCTTTATGGAAACCATCTCAGCATCCATCGCCATCCTCCAAGATTTCTCCTGGGCAGCTTCGTCGTAGGAGTGCGGCTCGCAATCTGCCAACAAACAATACAAAGAAAAATTGTTAAGTGTTGGTGTCGTCTCCTCGTAGATCTCCTCCATCCTTCTCATCCTAGGTTGAGGACGATCATCCTTGCTTCCACTAGTGCTTCCTCCACTTGAGTTGGGAGTGCAAGCTCCCCCTGAATGTCTGCTAGGTGGTGATGGTGGCTCAGCCCCACCATCTTCAACTCCTGCTTCATGACCACCTTCCTCCTCATCTTCAAAGAACATCCTCTTCTTGCTCCTTGTCTCCTCATCCTAGCTCCAACAGCTGTCTTCTTCAAACACCACATCCATTGAGATTATGGCCTTCTCCGTCTCCGGGTTGTATAACTTGTAATCTTTGCTCTCCGGAGCGTAGCCCACAAAAATACACTTCTCAGGTGCTTCACACTTGGCTTCCAGCCACTCCAAGACTCGAACGGGTTCATAACTTCACACTCTTCGTGGGGAAACTGTTCAGTAAATACACCGCACACTGCACTGCCTCCGCCCAAAACATCTTCGGCAACCCCTTGCCCTTCACCAGGCTTCTCGCCATGTTCATGATGGTCAAGTTCTTCCCCTCCGCCACTCCATTCTTCTGTGGTGAGTACGCCGCTGTCAACTGGTGTGAGATCCCATTCTCCTTGCAAAAGACATCAAACAGCCTCGAGGTGTACTCCCCACCTCAATCTGTCCTCAGTACCTTCAGTGGCTGACCACTCTCATTCTCCGCCATCGCCTTGAACTCCTTGAACTTGTCAAGGGCCTCAGATTTTTCCTTCAAAAAATATACCCAACACTTCCGACTGAAGTCATCCGTGAAGGTGATGTAGTACTTTCTTACGCCCACTAAGGTGGTCTCAAAAGGACCCGCAATGTCCGAGTGAACCAATTCAAGTTGTCTCTTTGCTCTCCGAGACTTCCCTCCTTCAAACGCCAACCTCTTCTGCTTCCCCTTTGTGCACGCCTCGCAGACTTTATCCGGAGGTGAGATCATAGGTAGATCTTCCACCATCCCAGAGTGGGATAGCAGCTTCAAGCCTGTGAAACCCAAGTGGCCCATCCGATAGTGCCACAACCATGCTTCCTCTTCTTCCTCCGTTCTCGCGAGACATGCCATCTCCTGAGTATCCATCTTCAATGCAAAGAGATGGTTCGCCGTCATCTTCACCTTCACCACTTCCTTCCCTTGATGGTTCTTCATCGCCAAAGACCCATCCTTCAATTAGACGCAGTAGCCTCTCTCCACCAACTGCCCAAGGCTCAAGATGTTAGTATTCAAGCCTGGCATATAGAACACATCATTCAGATGCACCTTTTCTCCATTCAGCTTCACAACCACCAAGCCCTTTCCTTCCAATGAGATCTTCGAAGCATCCCCGAAGCTAACCTCACCCCCACTGGGTTCTAGGTTAGAGAACATCTCCCTATCTCCGCACATGTGGTTGCTCGCTCCTGTGTCCAGGTACCACACTTCATTTCTACCTTCCTTTGCTCCTCGGTAGGTTAGGAACATCATCGGATCTCCAGCACCGGTGTTGTTCCCATTGTTCCTAGCCTCGGCATAGTGGTTTTCCTCTTCTCTTTTCCTAAGAGACCAACAGTCATAGCTCATATGCCCAAATTTGTTATAGTTGTAACACTGGATTTGGGACATATCTCCTCGGCCTCTTCCTTGACCTCTTCCTCTTCCTCTTCCTTCTTGCCAACCTCCTTGAGGTCGCTCCGCCTCTTTCTGGAAATTTTGGTTTCTACCTCCTCTTCTACCTCTGCCTCTGCCTTTATGACCTCGGCCACACTGGCCGCCTCCTCTTCCTGAACTTTCCACAAAGTTCAACTGGGTCTGGAGTGCTTTTCCCAAGCCACTCACTTCTTCATCATCCTGCAACATCCTATACTCATGATCTTGCAAAGAGCCTACAAGCTCATCCACGGCCATCTCGGTGAGGTCCTTCGACTCTTCAATTGCCACCACTATATGGCGGAACTTCTTCGACATAGATTTCAACAACTTCTCCATGAAGCTCACATCTTCGATCGTCTCCCCATTGCGCTTTATCACATTTGTGAGCGTCCGCAGACGGGTAACATAGTCACCGACCTTCTCGGTGCTTTGTATCTTTGTTACTTCATACTTCGCACGGAGGGACTGTAGCTTCACCTTCTTAGCCTTCTCAACCCCTTGCATGGAGCGTTGCAACACCTCCCATGCTTCCTTAGAGGTTCTCGCGTCTGAGATCTTCTCGAAGATTGCTTCGTCAACCCCTTGGTATAACAAGAACAGCGCTTTTTTGTCAGCCTTCCTTGCTTCTCTAAGTGTTGTCTTCTGAGCGTTGGTCAACGCCGCCTCTGCTGCAGTAGTACGCTCCTCATACCCATTCTCAACTATATCCCATAGTTCTTTGGAGGCGAGTTGCACTCGCACTAGTATACTCCAATTCCCATAGTTGGTCTTTGTCAGCTTGGGGACTTGCCACGGCATTCCTCCACCAGTCTCCATCGCTACGACTCCTCAAACCTTCCGAGTCACCGCAAAGGTTTGAAACCTCGCTATCATACCACTTGTTGGAAGCGTTATCGCACGCGACTTCACTATCACTCCTCTCTTCCGCTACTAGCACTTCTCCGGCAACCACCTCACTCGCCGAACACTACCACTCCCTCAAGCACTATCCATGGCGAGTACACACACACACCAGCGAGCACCACCTGGCGAGCACTACCACACTTCCCACGGGCGAGCACTCCCTTCAACCACCGCGAGTTCTTACTTCAACAAAACTGGCGAGCTCTCCACTCCCACTGGTTCCTCCTTGCTCCGGCGAGCAGATCCCTGCATGCGGCGAGTATGGGCTGGCGCGAGACGTCTCCGCGAGTACTCCTTCAGTCGGTGCGTGACTCCTCCACTATTCTGTGAGTACTACCTCCCACACCTGCGAGATGGGATGCTAACGTCAAGTGGACAGCCGAGCTTACCTTCGGTTGGCGAGAACAAACAGGCGAGATGGGGACAAGCGAGATGGGCTGGCGAGAAACTGCACAAACGGAAGAAAACTATTCCTGCGGGAATAGACTAACTCCTCTCTCTCTCTCTAAACTCTCCCTCTCTCTCACTAATTTTATGGCCAAAAATTTTCTCTGATTTTCTATTCCATCTCACTATGGAACAAATACAAGGGGGACCTATTTATAGGCAAAGCAAAAAAACACCAACTTCTCTCTCCGCAATAAATGCGGTTCTCTCTCTCCTCTTTTCAATTAATACAAAACATAAACTTAAATAAAATAAAGTTGACCTAGTCAACCGAGATTAAAAACCAACATGTAGGTTGTGCCTTGTGCTCTAGCATCACTAGAGAATGACCTTGACTCCATTATTCCATTTTCCTCAGACTTTGTTATGATATCGAGAGAACTTCTTCTTCCGATCTGACCCATGCTCTGAACTGGGCTGAGCTGGGATTTCAACTGGTCTCTTCTTCCTAGTCTACACTGGCATCTGATCAGCATCCAAAGCCTTAGACAACACCACAATGTTGGTAAAGCTTGAATGAGAGGCAATAATAAATGGCTCCCTCAGAGAATCTTGTAGTCTATGGTAGATACGTATCGTTGCATCCCGCTCAATCGAAGAATAATTTCCTGCAAAATATGTCACGTGGCAGAATTTCCTCTTGTATTCCATAACAGAAAGATTTCCTTGGAGGAAATGGTGAAAACACTCATGAAGTTCCTCTCAATCAATAGTAGGGATGAAATGGTCCAAGAAGGCATCAGAGAACTCCTCCCACTCAATACTGGCCAGAAGTGAACCTCTAAAAGTAGAAGTGTAAACAGATCTCCACCACTACCTGGAAAAATCCTCAAGTTGAGTGATGGTAAGAGCAACAACCATCTCGCTCAGACTTCGCATTCCAATAAGCAGCTCATATACAAGATCTAGCCATTCCTCAGACTGAGCTGCAGTCTCAGTGCCTTTGAAGATAAGAAGGGACACACCTAAAAATGCTCATCCAATCTAGCCGAAGAATAGAGAGTGTAGAAGGTCTTTGGTTCATAGAGGTCCTGAAAGTCGCTAGGATTGCAGTAAGTGCTTGACCCAAATCAGTCTAGTTGAAAGGAGTAGGATACTCCATGGGAGGAGTAACATGCTCAGCCGGTAAAGGAGTACGATGAACTCCTGGAACAACTGGAGATGTCTGAACACGATTTCCTTGGACAGTGTCTTCCGAAACCTATGCACAGAAATAAAGGATTAGGTTTTGAAAATTGGTTTCTAGATCAAAAACTGCCACTTAATTTGAGAAAAGGTATTTACATATTGTGACTCACTCATAGGCCCACTAGCTTCCGCAAAATTTCCCTTGAACTCATAGAACCAAGGTAAGCCTATGATAATGCTAGTAACTTCCATATACGGAGATCAGGATAGTCAAATTCCAATTGTAAGATCCCTATCCCGGGTCAGAGAGAAACCTTATGCCCATTGTAACCATTCCGCAGTGGTACCATCCAGCATGGCCAATACCACCACGTAGCGCTTACCATGTCGACCATTCATAAAAAAGTTCCATCAGATTATACATGCAACAAGTACATAAGAAATAAAGGAAAAGAAAATATACTAGCACAATAGCAATGCCATAAGTAAAACTAAGCATACTCAAATGTCATAGTAGTAGTAGGGAAATTTAGAGCTAAAACATGCCCTGACCAGACAACAAAGCAAACAAAACTAAGTAATCAGGAAAACTTCGACGATGCTCACATCCACTAGGTCATCAGATGAATTCGTAGAAGAATCAACAACATGGGGTGGTGCGGGTGTCATCCTAACTACACGTCTTCTACCTCAGTATAGATGGAACCTCAACGGCTGCTCCTGCCAAGACTCTTCCGGTGCCTGCTCCGGGTAGTATTTAATAATAAAACATTAGTCATCAATGACTAAGCAACATCCTCCCTCCCTAAGTGCCCTTTGGGTACAAGGAAAATAGGGTCAACATATTATTAAAATAGTTTATCACATCAAATGAGTTTGGTGATTAATTACTATATGATAGAATAGTATATATATCATGATTACTACATAAGTGACTTATCATATAGCAACGCTCATACAAATCTAAACAGTAATGGTCCATGACAAGTATAAATTTATAGCGCCCATACACCAAATAAGATAAGCGTGCATGTATATGAAGCATAAGTATATCACAATTTCTATAGGTACAGATAGACACATAATGATCCTATATTATTGGTGCATGAATCATGATGCATTTTTAGACACTAGAAATGTATTCTCCTATGCCGACACGGTTAACCTATTTAAGTAAGGAGCAAACCTACGTGTTTGCCCAGAAGTTCGTGATCTCAAGTGCTCATGATGAGATTCACCTGATCTCGGTGGTCTCGGCGGCCTTCGTTTTCCCAGACCGCATGCCCTTGTTCTCGGCAACAGATCTTCAAGTTCTCAGCACACAAGGCTATTCGAGATCGTTAGACCGCGCTGTCTGGGGCCCTGAGCTTTTCTTCTATTTGCACACCATGTAGTTTCTTTCCTCTATCCTGACTATCTTATATCCTGGGAAGCCCGTAACTTTGAGATCTGCCCATTCGGGCAGGCTTCCGCATCTATAAATAAGTGGGTAGGGTCCACAAAAAAGGACTTTTGGTTTGAGTCTAGATCCAAAATTGAGAAGGGTCTCAGTTTTTTTCCACCCTAAGGTTCCTTTCACAGTCTAGTTGTCTAGTGACATCCTTCTCAATAGCTCCAGACCCTTAGTAACCGGTCGTCCATAGTTTTTTGCCCCTTTTCCTCTAGTGTAAGTCACGGGGGTGCAATTTTTGGACCAACAGACGAACACGCGACCTTCAAATTTGGACGTACCAGTGAACTCAGCGGTCTTAGGATGTCAGGCCGGGAGCTGCAAAATCAGCCTTTGAGCGGTCCCTCGGCTCCAGGTCGTGCGACCCCAGAAGACCATGAGTTATGTTTTGAGTGGGCTTTAGTGCAAACGCATCAAGAATTTGCTAAAGTCCAGCTAGAGACCGCTCAGTAGATAGAGACGATGAGTCAGGCCTTGGTGGTGATCTCCTAACGTTTTATCCCTTAGACTGTTGAGGTCGCCACACCCATTGTCGATCTACTTGTTAGCGGTCATGTGCGAGACCGCTCGGCCCCTCAGCCCACAGCTCCTCTACGATCTCAAGGGGAAGAGTTCGCCGCTCGGAATGATTTTTACCAGCAGCTGCTCAAGGAAGTCCAGCCCGAGCTCTGAACTTTCAAGAGGATGTTGCTTATCCCCCAGCTGATCGTTGGGAAGAACCATCCCCTTTTGTCAACCGAGTGATGTGGGAACCAGTCCCCATGGGGTTCCGAGAACCCCGACACCCAATCTTCACTGGTAAGGATGATCCAGTCTCTCACCTGCAAACTTTCGAAGATGTAGTATTGATGAGAACCCTGTCAGAAGGCCTCCGTTGCAAGTTGATTATAACTTTTTTGGGAGGTGAGGCTAGGGAATGGTTCTTCAACCTTCCCTCCAGGTCTATCTCCTATTTTGTTGACCTGCGAAAAGAACTTCTTCTGAGGTTTGCTACCTCGAAGAAGAGAAAGAGTGGCCCCACAACCCTCTTCAAGATAAGATAGGGTGAAAACGAGACTCTAGCTCGCTTCGTAGTGCGTTTCCAGGAAGAGATTCTGAGTATCAGGGATGTAGGTTCGGTTCTACATCAAGTAGCTTTCATTAATGCCCTCCGAGAGGGTCCGTTGAAATTTGAAGTAACCACCAGAGAGCCAAATTCCTATTATAAGTTGATAACCATCGCCAACAAGTTCATTGAGGGGGAGATATGCAATCCAGAATATATCTCCAATCTATCAAACTTGGCTTATTAAGGAGCGAGTAGTTCTTCTTCAAGTCCTCAGCGTTTCGTGAAACCAGGTCGTCAGGATTATCAGCCTCTAGCCCCCCCCCCCCCCCCCCCCCGAGGAAGGAATTTTTGTCATCATCGTCCATCCGCCAACCATCAGCAGTTTAACCAGTGGCATCACCCTGCTCCATCTCAGCTTCTAGCTCTACTTCCTCTCCCACCAGTTGCTCGTCCTAGACAGTAATTTGTTGACTCTCAAAACACCTTCACAAGTCTTGCTCTCCCGATCTGTGAAGTGTTAGAGATTATTTAGAAGCAACCCTTCTTTAAGAAACCAGCACTAATCAAATCTGACGTCCGATCCAGAAATCCAACTTTATATTGTGAGTATCACAAAGAAAGGGGTCATCAGACTGAGAACTGCACAGCTCTCAGGTTCCTTATTGATAAGTTGTTGAAGGAGGAAAACTCCAGGATTTTATAGCAAAAGAAGATGAGGAGCATGCGAAGAAGGCGAAGACTGTGGCTGGGTTAGTTGGGAGTGTAAGGAAGTGGAAAATGTCGGCCTCTTCGGTAGTCTTCACTTTGGAAATGAGTGTGTAGATGCTGACGACAAATGGGAGTTCGGTCGTCTTTTTTGTATCCATGGGGGGGGGGAGGGTTGGAGTCCTCAAAAAAATCTAGTGTTTTGAGGGTCTTCAGGTCAGAAGTGGCAGTGGCCTCGACCTTAGCTCCTAAGTCATAAGTGGTTGTGTTTAATAAAGAAGATCTGCCCCCCCCCCCCATGGCAATCCTCTTAATGATGCGGTGGTGATCAAAGCAGTAATAGAAACTTTCGCCGTAAATAGAATTTTGATTGATACTGGCAGCTCAGTGGATCTCTTGTTCAAACCAGATTTTGAAGGCTTCAAGTCTGGGAAGCCTCTTCTTGCTGCCGAGGGACCTCTCTATGGATTCTCGGGGGTGAAGAAAGAAGTGGAGGGGAAGGTGACCCTCACTGTGGTAATGGGAGGTGTGATAAAGCAAGCAGAGTTTGTAGTAGTAGATGCACTTAGCTTCTACTATTGCATCTTTGGGAGACCTATACTTAATTAATATAGGGCCATCATGTCAACCTTCCATCTATCTTTGAAATTTACTACCAAAGGGAAGCAGTTTAGGGTCCGGAGTGACCCAAAACTCGCCCGAGAATGTTATGTCAAAACGGTAATGACGTGGAGATATCTCCCACCGAAGCAGCAATGGTGGAAGAGGTTCTTGAAGCTGAAGAGATGGACTATGTGGTCCCTGTTGAAGAGGATGTGGAGGAGCCAGTCCAAGACCTGCCAGAGGAGTTGGCAGCAGGAGAGAAGTCTGAAGGGGCTCACCTGGAACCTGCCCAGGTAGTCCAGAAGGTGCTTGTTGAGGATGGAGATGAGAAGAAGGAACTTTCCATTAATGGAGAGCTCACTGAAGCTGAAAAGAGGGAGTTGATCTCCTGCCTTATGAAGAACTTAGATGTATTCACTTGGTCAGCGAATGACATGTCAGGGGGTTGATCCTGATGAAACTTGCCATCATCTGAATATAGATCCAGCCTGCAGGCCTGCAAAGCAGAAGAAGCATGTTGTTGCTGAGACGCTTGCTGAACCAATCAGGGAGGAGGTGCTGAAGCTTCTTCAAGCTGGTTTAGTCCAGGAGGTTCAGTACCCTGATTGGGTTTCAAATATTGTAATGGTGAAAAGCCATGTGGCAAATGGCGTATGTGTGTAGATTTCACCCGTCCTAATAAAGCTTGCCCAAAAGATTGTTACCCCTTGCCTCAGATAGATTTTGTAGTTGATTCAGCGATTGGGCATTCTTTTATGAATTTTTAGATGCATTCTCAGGATATCATCAAAATAGAATGCATAAGCACGACGTACCTCACACGTAATTCATTACGAACGATGGATGTTTTTGTTATCGTGTATTGCACTTCGGGCTTAAAAACGTAGGTGCAACCTATCAAAGGATGATGGATTCTGTGTTTCAAAGGCAGAAGGGTAGAAACCTTGAGGTATATGTTGATGACCTCCTCATCAAAAGTAAGGCATTTTCAACTCATTTAAAGGACCTCGAAGAGATGTTCTCAACTCTCTGAACCTTCAATATGAGGCTGAATCCTTTGAAATGTATTTTTGGAGCTAGCAAAGGCAAATTCTTAGGTCATCTCTTGACACCAGAAGGACTTGAGCCTAATCCTAATAAAGTGAAAGCGATTCTCAAAATGACACCTCTGAGATCTCCAAAGGAAGTGCAGCACCTAGGAGGTAAAATGGCAAGGCTGAGCAGGTTTATATCTCGTTTAGGAGACAAAAGTGCCCTTTTTTCAAAACCCTTCGGAAGGCCTCTAAGTTTGAGTGGACCAAAGAGTGTGATATAGCTTTTGATCAGTTAAAGAAGCAGCTAACCTCAACTCCTCTTCTTCAGAGCCCCCGAGAGGGTGAAGACCTCTTCTTGTATCTGGGTGTTGGAGATGATTGTTGGGATTCTTGCCCACATGATTCCTGATTTGAAGAAGTCATCAAGTCAAGGAAACTTCACTTTGCATTTGATCGCTTCTCTAGCTTATAAATCTCAGGATGTTAGTAGAACAAGATTCGTCGAACGCAGAAGGAAGTTCGTCGAATGAAGAATGAAGTTCGTCGAATGCTGAGAATTGGCGAGTTCGTCGACTGCTGAGACTTGGCGTGTTCGTCGAACGCAGAAGGAAGATCGTTGAACTCAGAAGGAAGATCGATGATCGCTGAGACATGGTGTGTCCATCGAACGCAGAAGGAAGATCATCAAACTTAGAAGGAAGATCGTAGACTGCTGAGACTTGGCGAGTCAGTCGACCGCTGAGAATCGGCAAGATCGTCGAACGCAGAGAAGACGCGGTATCGTCGACTTCACCAAAGTGGCCTTGTCGTCAAGAAGAACAGACATCGTCGTTAAGAAGTCTTGTCGCTGAAAAGGCTAAGTATGACTGATGGCGTTGATCATCATAGTAAAGAAGGCATGTCATCGAGAAGACTGAAGAAGGACAGCTGAAGACAAGCAGCTGCTAAAATATGATCTGTCGACATGTTATCACTCAAGTCGTCTAGAGAACAAGGTGATTACGATGACATAGTCAAAGACAGCATATCGTTGTATATGCAGAAGTGCCAGAATGTCTTGTATCGTCGTGATATCAGCATCAGAGGCAGAAGTAAGAAGAACCGAAGATCTACCAAGTTCAAGGCATCGACAAAGTCCTGTCGTTGAGATATCATCCATGTCGTCGTAACAATGGAAATATCGTCGAGACATATTCAAAAGTTGCGGACGTGCTGTCAGCATTTAATGTCGCCGCCTGATTGTCTAATCAGCGCGTGCTCTTAAGGAAAGGAGCATCTGACACTTAAGGAACTTTTTCAGAAGGCCGTTGGGGACCTTGCAGTCTTATAAAAGAGATAAGAGGTTGCCCTAATGCGGTATCAATCGATTAATTAAAAAGAATTTGCGCATACAAAAAAAAGAACAGAAAGAGCGGCGCAAGAAAGAAAGTGAAAAAGAAGAAGCGGTCATCTCCATCGACTGATAAGAAGCCAATCCTCATCAGGATAAGAAAATATTGAAGAAGAACTATGCGCTCATGTTCTGATTTAGAAACATCTTCTTCAACCTTAAGAAGCCAATCTTCATCAGGCTAAAGTTGGCAATCTTCATCCGGCAGAAGAAGAAGTTATTTCTACTGTAATTTCTTGTAAAGGCTTGCGGGCCTATTTGTCTAGCTTAAGGGTTGGAGAGATGTGAGGCTTGAGGGCCAGAGAAGTGGACTTGCGGGTTCGACACCGTCTAGCTTGAGGGCTGGAGAGCTGTGAGGCTTGAGGACCAGGGCAGTGGACTTGCGGGTCCGATCTTGTCGAGCTTGAGGGCTCGGGCGCAGTAGGGGATTGCGGGCCTAGGCTGTAGGCACAGGACTTGCGGGTCTGTGTTGTGTAGGGATTGAGGGCCTGAGTGTCGAGCTTGCGGGCTCGGGGGCAGTAGGGGCTTGCGGGCCTAGGCTGTTGGACTTGCGGGTCCGTGTTGTAAGGCTTGAGGACCTGAAGTTTTTGGTAGCGTTTGCGGATCCTAGCACACTGCTGGGTAGGCGCAGAGGGACAGAGGACTACTCAAGACACCCCGTCTTGAGGAACCTCTATAGATCTTGTGTCATCTGGCGTGTTTTATCTGTGTTTATTTGTGCGATATTTTTTTGCTGTGCTTGAATATTCGAAACTCGCGCAAATAGTTTTAAAAGAACCCAGATCACCTAACACCCCCCCCCCCCCTCTAGGTAAACATTCCATTACTAACACTGATGTTGTTAGCTCGGTGTTATTAAGAGAAGAAAAGAAAAAGTAGTTCCCAGTCTACTATGTTAGTACGATCCTGAATAATGCAGAAATCAGATATCCAATCCTAGAGAAATTGGCATTAACACTTATCATCTCGGCAAGGAGGCTCAGACCATATTTCCAAGCTCATTCTATTCAAGTAGTCATAGACATACCTCTAAAGAATGTGTTAGAAAAGCCAGAGCATTCAGGTAGATTGGCCAAGTGGGCAATAGAACTAAGTGAATTCAGTATTTCTTATGTGCCTAGGATGGCGATCAAAGCCCAGGTGTTGGCAAACTTCATGGTTGATACAACAGATACAGTCTCTGGGATTGAGATTGAGAGACTTCTCCCTTGGACCATCTTCATCGATGGATCTTTAGGTAAAAACTCCTCAGGAGAAGGAGTAGTATTGATCAATCTGAACGGTGTAAGGCTAAATCAAGCTTTAAAGTTTCATTTTCCGGTTGCTAACAATCAAGCCGAGTATGAGGCTCTTTTGGAAGGTCTATGCTTCGCCAGGGAACTAGGTTTTGAGAATGTTGAGGTGAAAATGGACACTCTAGTCATGGCTTCTCAGGTGAACAGTACATATGAAACCGAGAACCTATCTTAAAAAAGTATCAGGAGCTGGTGAAAAATGAAATTGTGAGGTTTAAAAGTTTCACAATTCAACACATTACCGGAGTCGATAATTCTGAGGCTGATCATTTGCAAAATTTGGGTTGCCATCTGGAGGGACTACCTCGGATTTGTTTCATCCAGCAGTAGACGAAGAAATAGTTATGATGATTAACCAGAGGCCATCTTGGATGGACCCTTTTATTCTCTATCTTTCAACATGGGAGTTTCATATCAGTGTCAAAGATAAGAAAAGATTTAGGTCGAAAGCAGTGCATTATTATCTAAGTGCAAGAATTCTGTAACAAAAGACCCTCTTAGCTCCACTAGCCAGATGTATCTCCGAAGAACAGGTCCCAGTATTTCTTAGAGAGGTTCATTCTGGTGAATGTGGAAGTCATTCAAGTGTCAGAACCTTAGAAAAAAGAATTCTAAGAAAGGGATATTTTTGGCCTAATATAAGGAAGGATGTTGACGACTATGCTAAGAAATGTGTCCAGTGTCAAAAGTTTGCTCCTTTTCAGCATTAGCCTACCCAGAGGTTGAGATTGATAATGACTCCTTGGCCATTTGCAGTTTGGGGAATGGATCTTCTCGGACCTTTTCCTATGGCAAGCGGGCAACGTCGTTTCATTTTGGTTATGATTGATTACTTCAGCAAATGGATCGAGGCAAAAGCTTTAGCTAGAACTACCACCCATATTGTAAGAAACATTATTTGGGGTGAGATAATTTGTAGACACGGGATCCCAATGGCCATCATCACTGACAATAGAACTCAATTCAATAACTCAGAGCTGATTAACTTTTGTGATGAGATAGGAATTGATCTGCGTTTTGCTTCAGTACATCACCCCAGAAGTAATGGACAAGTAGAAGCTGCTAACAAGTCTATCTTGAATATCCTTGAGAAGAAGGTCAAGAATATCAAAGGTAATTGGGCAGAACAGCTCCCATCAGTAATCTGGGCCTTAAGGACCACCCTACTTTTCAAGTTATCTCATGGTTCGAAGGCCCTCATTCCAGTTGAGTTCGAGGTTAAGAGTCAATGGTTATATTGCTAAACAGAATGAAGGCAGTTGGATAGGGGAGAATGATGAGAACCTGGAATACAGTCTCGAACTCATTGAGGAGTTGAGAGATGATGTTATGATAAGACAGGAAGAAGTGAAAAGGAGAATGGAGAGGCACTTTGACAAAAATGTTAGAGTTAAGGAGTTCGTTGTTGGAGATATGGTAATGAAAAAGGTGGATGCAGCTTCCAGGTCCAGCTCAGTGGGAAAGTTGAATCCAAATTAGGCAGGACCTTATATTTTAAAGGAGGTATTGAAGAATGGAGCTTAGCGCCTCAAAACATATGATGAAAGAGAGATCTCCAACACCTGGAGTGGAGATGATTTAAAGTGATTCTATTCCTGATACCCTCTTTCCTTCTCTCAATGTCTTGTATCTTTTTATCTCATTCTTTATTGTCAATACAAATACTAACACTACTTCCTATGTGATTTGTGAGGAATGCCATGAGATAGAGTTAGGTGCGAGTCTAAGACATACCAAGCGAGATATCGCCGAATCCTACTTGAACCCCCATGAATTGAAGCTAGGGTTGTAACATCTACATTGACCACAGATTACGGGGAGATTTCGCTTTCGTGTAGCAGTAGCTCGCCAATCTCGTGCGGTAGATCTTTAGGATTTCAGATCCAGGATGACACGTGAACACACCTCTGCATCAAGGGAGGTCTAGGTGAATGCCACCTCTGTCTTGCCTATGGATAGTGTCCAACAACGTTGATGACCCTTCTGAGGAAATCAATGTGGTCGCTATTTAGTACACACCTGCCCAACTGGTCATCATAGCCTATTACACTCGAATACTCGGCTTAATTCTCTTGGTTAAGAGTTCCCTAAGGGGCGGTCTTGAGCATCTGAGACCACTGCCTGTGGATGGAAAGGAGCGATCAGAAATATCTGTGATCGCTACCTTGAGAGTGCCAGACCGCTAAGGTCACCTCTCCTTCTCCCCTAGCCGAAAAGGTCACTTCTTCTCTCTCTAACCTCTTGACCGTTGAGATCGCTTCTTCTATTTCTCCCTTTATGTGTAACATCCCCCAAACAATTAGACCCCTAGAGTGGTTTTGTCATGACTAGGTCATGACAAAACCCTAGGAAGCTTGAAGAGACCACATGGCCTTAGCCAAGAAGTGTAACACCCCAGGGCAGGTCGGCAACCTCATCCTGCGTGTCTGGGCTACAGCCCATGTGCAACCTCAACCCTTCCTCGCGCCTATTTCTCAGCGAATTGGGTTGTTGAGGGGGGATTCGATTCCGCCACCTCCTTGATAAGAACTCCTTCAACCGAGTCTCATCACCAATTGAGCTGTAACACCACAGGGCAGGCCGGCAACCTCATCCTGTGTGTCCGGGCTGCAGCCCATGTTCAACCCCAACCCTTCACCATGCCTGTTTCTCAGCGCGCTGGGTTGTTGAGGGGGGATTCGATCCCGCCACCTCCTTGATAAGAACTCCTTCAACTGAGTCTCAACACCAATTGATCCCGCCACCTCCTGGATAAGAACTCCTTTAACCGAGTCCCCCCTCAACAACCCAACACACTGAGAAATAGGCGCGGAGAGGGGTTGGGGTTGCACTTGGGCTGCAGCTCGGACACGCAGGATGAGGTTGTCGGCCTGCCGTGGGGTGTTACAAGAAGAAGGAAACCACAGTGGTCTGCAAATAGCAATTTCCAGTTAACATGCATAGGTTTGGACTTAAGGGCCTCACCTTGACCCTTTGATTCCACCATAGCATACATAACCCTTTAGGGGTCCCCTTAGAGCGCCAAGGACCCATTGGGGTCAACCGAAGAGGCCAAATTGACAAAAGTCAACTCCACACTAAATTTTGGTCAAAATGACCTATTTGACTTAATCAAGCCTAATCCACTTGGGCTAGGCCTAATTGAAGTAGCCCATTGGCTTAGGAGACTGATGAATACCAGGAGTTATTACTCAATTTCTGTAAATGGTGATTAGGAGAGAGAAATCTCATTTTCTGAGAGAAAAAGAGGGATTAATGGCATTCATGGCTTAGGGAGATCAATAGCCACCATTTCCTCCTCTAATGTCTCCATTCAATTTCCCCAATCAATTTGGAGGAGTTTAATGGCCATTCCCGGCCACATAGAGGGGGGAATTTGAGGAGTTTTCACTTGGCCGAAAATGGCCATTCATGGCAATTAGGAGTTACACTCGTCCTCCTCCCCAATTAACCCGTATAACTCCTTCAGTGGATAGAGAGGAGGAGTTTCCCCACCTTACCTGAAGAATTCGAGCCCCCAAGATAGGAGTTGACATGGCACCCAAAAGCTTGAGGCCGGCCATGGAGGACCACCCAATCGGCAAGTTCAAGGCTCCACACAGGTCTGGTTCTTCTCCTCTCTCTTTGTGGATAGATCCCATTAGGTTGCCTGCAAGGATTAGGGCCAACTGGTCCCCAATCGGGTAGGCCAAGAGCTCCATTTTTGGAGCTTTAATCCTGCCTCCATACCCCTGTTCCGGCCACCTCCGGCCGGCCAACCACCGCAAATCGATGACCACCACCTCAACGAAGGTGGTGGTGGCATTGGACGATCGGGGCGGCGCTTAAGTGGTTGGGAAAACAAGGATGAAGGAGCTCCATGTGCAGTTAATCCTGGCCGTCGGCCTGAAGAAGAAGACAAACGATTGTCGCCCGTTCTGCTACAAGATCTGTGCAATATCTTCAGATTTAAATGATTATGTTATATCGTTATTTCATTTATTTGTCGATCTGAGTAGAAGGAATTCATCGAGCGGTAGCTGGAGTTCATTGAACTGATGGTCAAGTTCGTCGAACTGAACCCGGAGTTCGTCGAACTTAATTCATTCGTCAAACACACTCTGGAATTCGTCGAACTAGCAGATGAGTTCGACAAACTGAACCCGGAGTTCGTCGAACGGAATGGATTCACAGAACTAATTGTTGAGTTCGTCAAACTGAACTCGGATTTTGTCGAACGCACTAAAGCACGGTGTTCGTCCAACGCAGAATAGATTTCGTCGAACGCAGGTCAGATTTCGTCGAACGCAGAGACTTGTTCCAACACATTTTGTCATACTTCCTGCAGTATTTCATTTTAATTATTAAAAATACTAGAACCCCTCAAACGAAAAAGTGGTCAACACCAAAGTTATATCCCTTGGAGTCTAATTTACTTTAAATTTGATTTCACCCCAAAAGGAGTTCTGTAGCTCCCTGTAGGTCCATTTTGGTGGGACTGGTCCCTAGTGTAGGACAGCCACCATTTCTTGAATAAATTTTGATTGGGTTACGGGATTGACTTGAAAATTGAAACATAGGCTATTTACACCTACCCACACATCATACCCAAAGATGGGAATTTTAAGAAAATCGTTTTCTAAGGTTTTTGTAATAATTTCATAAATTAAATATTAATTAATTATTGGGTCAAATGACCTCCAATGCCCTCCAAATTTTGGTGGGTACTTCTTAGGGTTATCATATGACCCTGGTAAAAATCTCAGCCCAATTGGGACTGATTTGGTTGGGAAATTTGTCAACCCAAGTTAGGTCAAATTGGGTCAAAGTTAGGGCATGGTGTTTATCTTGGGGTATGATGGTCAGAACTCATCACCATGAGTTGAAACCTTTGCCACTGGTTTAGGATCACCTAAAACACCTTCATGAGTAGGATGGGGTGCTGTAGAGGTGGATATGCCCTAGGACCCTAGTTTTACCCCTTGGGGTGCAGATAGAGCTTGGTGAAGGACATGTGGTCAAAATCTCTATAGAATGGCCATGGAACCTAGGAGATATGTTCATGGGATGTATTTATGCCCTAGGGAATTTTGAGAGAATTTTAGGAGAATTTAGTCCCCCTAAATTAGGTCATAACCCCTTTAGGTAAACTTCTTGTAAGAGATATTTACATGCACAAATGATCCTGGATGAAGATGAAATCTTGGTGGTGCCTTTATAATCATAATATTGACCCCTGGTAATTTTTGTATAATTTACTTTATGATTTAACTAGTACTTCATCCTGAAGGCACCTAATTTGTCTTAATTTTAAGAAATATAGTTAAGGGTCCAAAACTCTTTGGAAAAATATGCAACTTAGTGATATGACATTTCAGAGCACTAGGAAGCTCTGTGAATTTTTATATAATTTTTGAAAATTGTTATCAGTAGGCTACTTCACAACATGTGCAAATTAGGAATTATTTGGATTAATTATTTCAGTGAGGAAATGATTCCCCTACATTGTGAAACTCTGTAATTAAGCATTTCTGGACATAGTAGAGGTCTGGTAATTTTTCTATAATTTTGGCATAAGTATTCTTGGTAGTTCCTTCATAAATCTTCAAGTTTGGATATAAGTTAAATATTAAAAATAGAGGGCATTTCCTTACTGTAAAATTATGATATTCATTATTTATTGTTATTTTGGCATGATAGATTTATCTTAATTTTATGAGGATCATGTCTTGAGAATACCTTACACTTCATGTTTAGATTCATACTTGGCAAATATTGGAGAAATTTAAATAAATGTTAAATTGTTGAGGAAAAATATAATTCTTTGGATTTAGTCTTATAATGCCATGATAGTCCTCCAGTAAAAATCATGTGTCATGTGGTTGAAAATTTGGAGTACCTCTACTTATAAGCTTCATATAGTTAGTTTGGTCTGCGTATAGTAAAAATGTGAAATTTGGATATTTAGGGGCCTACCAAGTGGAAGTGGCATGTAGTTGGTGTACATGGTCAGGTTGAAGAGATTGAAAGTCACCAAAAGGAGTTTAGGTGATGAGGGTGTGCTTGGTGAGTTAAGGGTAAAGTTGTGCTCGGGAATGACGAAAGATCGTCTTTCCCTTAGCCTGTCATAAAATACATAGGGGTAATCCAAGTGTAATGATAAGAAGGGTATTCTTATGGGTAGATACCAATAACATTAAGTGTCTTGAGAAAGGGAGCTTTGGGGTGTCATCCCATTATAGTTCCTAGAACCGTAGCGAGCCCCTTACAGGGCAATCCTCGGGAAGTCCAAGATTAACCATAAATTGTAGGGATAATTTGATATACAAGATTAACTTAATAATACGCACACCCACACCTTGTAGTTACGGGAGGTTAGTTGCCTTGGTTGTACGAGTGGTAGGCTCGGTGGTTGAAGCAGCGGACTAGTTAGTCCGAAGAGCTTGTGACTCAGTAATGCTTGTTGGTACAGACATGTTGGTCCGGCGAGCCGTTGGCTCGGAAGGTTATAGTGACGGGTGGGTTAGCCCGGGGAATTTATGGCTCGGGATATAGTAGAACATGTTTGTATGTGCATGAAGGTGGTGGGTCTTCGGTATTGGATGGTCGTTCACACCGACGTCAATACGTTGACTCGGCAAGTGTGGAATTTGCACTTAGCCATAAAAGTCTGGTGGTCCAGCCAGTAAGAGTACGCAGATGCTCCGCATTTTTGCGTTGAGGCGTATGATAGGTCTAGGTTAGGTAGTGTGAATACCAACCTAGAGGTGGGTGAGGCCCAACCCACCGCTTTCGTTTGCCACTACGGGAGTATCCTGGGAGTCTTGCTAGCTCCAAAAAGGGGGAACTAAAGGTCTGTACGCATAGAGTCGAAGTGTATGAGTTGCACTTGTATGGACATAGCATAAACTGCATAACTCTGCATGTCATGGCATAAACATTGAATTCCAGCCCCTACCCTTATCGTATAAATTGGTTATGGGTCTCTTTATACGATAGGCCCTGCTAAACGACCCCTTGGTCTATAGGTTTGTATGGGCATTCCTATAAATCAATGGTTACTTTTATATTATATACTTGTCTTTACTTACTGTTCTTTACTTGCTCTTTACCGTGCTCTATTACTGCTTTAATTATCTATATAAACATGCGTAGTTGTAGACATTTCTTGTAGATAGATTCGTCGTCATCTGCATTGTTTTATACCCCTTGCTGTCCTCCACTTCATCCTCCCACACGGTGCCGAGGAGCCATTGTGGTTGGGGTGGGGAACATAAGGCTTAGTCTTTTTGACTAACAGACGGTGGACCATATCATTTTAGGGGACCGAGGAGACGCAGCAGCACCAGAGGCCGGTGCAGACCGAGGCGGGCCAGTCTAGTATAGGAGCACAGGTTTCAGGGTCAGTGAGTGATTAGTAATTAGCTTCCTCGAATGATCTTGTAGTGAGCACATGATGTACAGGGCATGTGCCCTTTATTATTGTAACCTTTGTTATTTCAGTTATATTATGTGGACATTTATTATATATAGCATGTTATTTGTGGACTTGAACTTCAATTGTTCGTTTATACTTTTCTTCTTCTTTGATCTATATGCCCGGCAGGATTGGCGCATTGTAGTGGTGACCTTCCTGGGTGATGGTGTCACCGCAATGCGGCGGTTCTGGGCATAAGACCCGGGATTTTGAAAAAAAATGGGGTCTTACACTATGAGCGCTGAGGTCACTTCTTCTCTTTCTCTCCCACTCACGACCGATGAGGTTGTTTCACCAGCAGTGTCACAACTTTGATGACCCTTCTGAGGAAAGCAATGTGGTCGCTCTTTAGTACACACTTGCCCAATTGGTCATCTTAGCTTGTGCACTCTCTTTCTCCCTTTCCGAGAATGCACGGTCTCGTTCTTGTATATCTTGGGAATATAAGACCGCCATCTGGAGAATACTTTCTTGAATGATTCTTTTCTATATCAGAGATAATGATGATCTGGCTTTCTTAGACCATCGCCCGCAGTGATCTTGGAGATATTATTCACTTGCTGTATTACAATAAGGATAAGCGGTCTGAATGTTTTTAGACCGTAACTATCTTGTCCTTAGTATTCACTATTTTCATATCGTTATTATCTCAATGATATTCCAGGTATATATGAACGCTGGCGGAAAGCCCCAAAATTATGTATAAGTATCGAGTATGAGCGGAATGGATATATTTAGATCGCATGTATCTCACTCTAGGTATTTAAGATCTATGGAAGATTGTTTATTCATCAAAATATTTATGCATTGCGGATAAGCGATCTGAAAGTTTTTAAGACCGTAACTATCTCATCCTTGGTATTCACTATTTCCAGATCATTATTATCTCAATGATATTATGGGTTTATATGAACGCTGGCGGCAAGCTCCAAAATTATGTATAAGTATCGAATATGAGCGGTCTGGATATATTTAGATTGCATGTATCTCACTCTGGGTATCCAAGATCTATGTAAGATTGTTTATTCTTCAAAATATTTCTGCAATGCGGATAAGCGATCTGAAAGTTTTTAAGACCGTAACTATCTCCTCCTTGGTATTCACTATTTCCAGATTGTTATTATCTCAATGATGTTCCAGGTTTACATGAAAATTGTCACTCCTTAAATCCCCCGAATATGAAGGAAAATTATATTGAGAAGTCAGGAGAATTATTCTTCGTAAAAGAAAGAATATCGAACTCAAAATCTAAGATTATTCGATCAGGTGATCATTTTACTTGTTCTGAGGTCATCATTATGAGATCAGAGATCAGAAGATCGATCAGACAAAAAATAGTTAAGAATAAACAAAGAAATCAGATCGACCTTGAACAACAAATGTATAGAAAGAATCTTACTCATTTCTATTCATATCAAAACCATGGTTATAGATCGTGCGGTCTACAAAATATTTTGACCGCGACTTTTGAAAAGATCAAAATACAAGTTCGCCAAAATTAAAAAATCTATTTGGATTGTCATGATCTTTTGGGAGAAGGCTCTCCTGAAGAGCTAGTTTCAGCTGAGGTCTCTTACGGGCTCTCATTTGTCTCCTGGGAACCAGCACTTGAGTTCACCGCCGAGCTCACGTCGGCGTCCAGTTGATATTGTCTTCCACTTGTCGGGCTGGTCTCGCTGTCAGTTTCTTCGTCCTCAGCTTTACCGGTCTGGGAGACCGCATCTTCTTCTTCTTCTCCTTTCTCTTCTCCTTCTTCTTATCCTTCTTCTTCCCCTTCTTCTGCTTCTTTTTCCTCCAACAGGGAGGCAACGCCAGGGAACAAGCTAGAAAAATTGATGTCTCGGGAATGATAATGTCGCGATCTTGCATCTGAGTGATCTCAAGCTCGACAGCTCCTTTAACTTCTCCTATCATAATCCTCTGGTAAGATGGATTGTCATTGTCATACTTCTCATTTCTCATTTTCTACAAGGGAACAAACCAGGTTAAGCGGTCTGAAATTTATAAGACTGCACAAAGGGTTGTTGAAATCCTTACCTCGAGTTCATCCGCAAGATCTTTATTATCGCGGAGAGTCCGACGCAGAAGCCGCCCCATATGATGATTTAGACCACATGCCTTGTTCTCAGCAATAGATCTTCAAGTTCTTAGCGGGCAAGGCTATTCAAGATCGTCAGACCGCGCGGTCTGGGGCCCTGAGCTTTTTTACTATTTGCACACCAGGTAGTTTCTTTCCTCTGTCCTGACTATCTTATATCCTGGGCAGACCGTAACTTTGAGATCTGCCCATTCGGGCAGGCTTTTGTGTCTATAAATAAGAGGGTGGGGGTCCCAAAAGGGACTTTTGGTTCGAGTCTAGATCATAGCAACAACCTAAGCCGTCTCAGTTTTTGTCCTCCCTGAGGTTCCTTTCATTGTCTAGTTGTCTAGTGACATTTTTCTCAATAGCTCCAGACCCATAGTAACCGGTCGTCCATAGTTTTTACCCCTTTTCCTCCAGTATAAGTCGTGGGGGTGCAATTTTTGTACCAACACTACGGGCCACGTTGTGGTGGCTAGACGACAACAGCGTCACAATTACCACTACTTCTAGGAAAGTAACACAACTCATCCTAGTCGATCATGTATGGTACAAGCATGTACTAAATCACAGTATATAACCAAGTCAATTGCTCGTACTGTGAAAGAATCCTTCACAAAAAGACAGCAAAGCCTACTGGGGAAGAATACCCTTAGAAAGTAGCCAAGGCTCATGTACAGATCAACTACCATCAAGAGTCACATCCTAGACTCCTGGTCAGTGTGCTTTGTTCGGAAGAGTAGAAGGACCCGCCACATAGCATAAACATGCATCATAATTATGACGGCGACCATTGCATGAACATGAAAATATATATGTTGCTAATTATACAGTACTTCTATAACGACCATGCATAATCGGTGAACTGATTTCTCACAATAATAAACAGTGTTGTATGGTAGCATATTACATAAGCAATACTTAGTAACATCATGGTGAATACTTATAGATAGATACATGTATGATTATTCAGCATCTACGCAGCTTAGTTCAAATAACAACATGGCATTATTAGATGTTATTGTGTATCCAATACTTATAAGCTAGGAACTATGCTATTAATGAACAAATCATCTTCACCATAAATGCATGAGTCCTCCAAAATTTCAGAGATCACACACTCAAAGCACATAGGGCTTATGTCATTGCATAGATTGTACTCATTTACACATAATACAAAGTTGAGTGCAACGCATATTGTTTTACCGACACACCATAAGAAGAAGGCAAATACCTCACTCGTATGCCCCCAAACTCCAAACATTAAAGTAGATGGGACAACAATGGTTCTGTAAAATTTCCACATTTAAATACTTTATACTTTGAGAAGTATTCAGTAAATATAATTTTCATATAGTTTAGTGTGACAATATCATCAAAATCATGCATATGAAATTAATAGAGATTTTTAGCTACAAATGACACCAACTTTTGATCATAAGGGCCTCATGTCATATCACAGGGCTCGCCAAAAATTGGGTCCAAAATAGTTAATGGAAGACCAAAATATTCCATTTATTTAATCACTATCACAGTGTCACATATTTGATAAAAATAATAGGAAACGTTGTTCCAAAAATTCCAAAATTTCTACCATAGCTTGTATTCACATTTATATCCCCCTTTCCAATTTTCAGTCCAAAAGAATTAAAAACTATACACTTTATTTGAATTTTTCCTAAGTTAATAATATCCACCTTATAATGGGTGCACAGAAGGGTACATAGGTCATCAAGAGTGGTTCCACCATAATTTGGAAAGATCTCAGTGTCCTTTACAACTTTCATGTTGGATACTTCCTCTGGAAATGAACAAAAGGGCCTTAAATATTCAAAATAAAATGACTGGTATAGTGTGTATAATATGTCGCATTTAATTTCATTAAATCTGGGTATATGGTCTGTGGATAGAGCACAATGTGCATCTAAACGCAACCAGATGGCTCTGATCAAGCTATAACCAATCTTTATAGCAAAAATAGTTGATCAAGTTGTTATGATCCACTGCGCCATAATCAATCATTGTGGAGGTTAATCAAGGGCTCTAATTTTGTCTTCCTTATAGAATCATCATTTTGGAGAGATTCAAAGGATAATCTCATTGGTCATCTCTTTCCGGTGATCTCCACGGTACAACTCCACCAGCAATCAACTTGTTTGAGGATGACGAACAACTGGGTGGCTGTCTGGTGGAAAGCCGCAATCGACACTAATCAAAATACTCTAAATATCAAATTCCTGAGGCGTGGCTGCACAATTTTCTCTTTCTTCGGCAATGGCAGCTGCCTCAAGGGCCACAAAAGGAACTAGAGAGTTCCTTTGACCATTTTGGTGCTCTCCAGTGAACCTAAAGAGGTTTGGAGTGCCACCACCACTATGGGTTGTCCGAAGAATGGGTGGTCTGGATAAGACATTTCAGTGACGTGAATGTCTTGTATTCTCCGCCTAAATGATCTACACACCGAGAGAGTTTTGATAGCTACCTTTGGAGTAAAGGCTGAGATTGATCGGAGACGCGACATCAATCTGAAGTCATGGTGGCGTTAAGCTTCTTCTCATTCTCCAGTTGTCGGTGGCGATCACCACCACTGCCTCTTATTTTGTTTGGGGTCGGGAGGAAGAATACCCTCACTCAGAGGCATCAGAGCTCCATAAAAAGGCCTATAGTGCCATTTTTCATTGAAGGCATCCCTCCCATTGACGGTTATGGTCAGCCTGGACCCACATCACCTCTTGGAGGCACCTCTCTGGCTGGTAGTGGAGGAACACATCTCTTGAGGCTAAGAGATGGTCAAGAAAGCCTTACATTAGCCTAAACCCATGTAAGACCCCATTTCTTTTTCAAAAACCCGGGTCTTATGCCCAGAACCGCCGCTTTGCGGTGACACCAACACACGGGAAGGTCGCCACTACAAAGCGCGGATCCTGCCGACCATATCGATCACAGAAGAAGAAAAGTATAAACGAACAAAAAGAATTTCAAGTCCACAATCACATGCTATATATAATAAATGTCCACATGGTGTAACTGAAATAACAAATTTCAATAATAAAGGGCTTATGCCTTGTACATCATGTCCTCACTACAAGATCACTCGCGGAAGATAACTACTAATCACTCACTGATCCTGAAACTAGTGCTCCTGTGCTAGACTGCCCGCCTCCGTCTGCACCGGCCTCTGGTGCTGCAGCATCTCCCTGGTCCTCTAAAATGATAAGGTCCACCGACCGTTAGTCAAAAGACTAAGCCAATCCCCCACCCCTCCCCCGGTGACTCCTAGGCACCGTGCGGAAAGGATGAAGCGGAGGACATCAAGGGGTATAAAAAATAGCAGGTGACAGGGGCATAATCTACAGGGAATGTTTCTACACTACACATGTGTATATATATAGTTGAAGCAGTAAGTAAAACAGGGTAAAGAACAAGTAAGGTGCAGTAAGTAAAAACATGTATATAATAGAAAAGTAACCATTGATTTATAGGAATGCCAATACAAACCTATAGACCAAGGGGTCGTTTAGCAAAGCCTATCGCATAAGAAGCCCCATAACCGACTTATACGATATGGGTAGGAGTTGAAATGCAATGTTTATGCCATGACATGCAGAGTTATGCAGTTTATGCTATGTTCATACAAGTGCAACTCACACACCTCGACTCTATGCGCACAGACCTTTAGTTCCCCCTTTTTGGAGCTAGCAAGACTCCCAGGATACTTCAATAGTGGCAAACGGAAGCGGTGGGTTGGGCCTCGCCCACCTCTAGGTTGGTATTCACACTACCTAACCTAGACATATCATACGCCTCAATGCAAAACTGTGGAGCATCTGCGTACTCTTACTGGCAGGACCACCAGACTTTCATGGCTAAGTGCAAATTCCACACTTGCCGAGTCAACGTATTGACGTCGGTGTGAACGACCGTCCAATACCGAAGACCCACCATCTTCATTCACATGCAAACATGTTCTACTATATCCCGAGCCATAAATTCCCCGGGCTAACCTTCCTGTCACTATAACCTTCCGAGCCATCGGCTCGCCAGACCAACCTGTCTGCACCAACAACATTACTGAGTCACAAGCTCAATAGGCTAACTAGTCTGCTGCTACAACCACCAAGCATACCGCTCGTAAGACCAAACCGACTAATATACCCGTAACAACGGGGTGTGAGTGAGTGTATGATTAAGTTAATCTTGTACAACAACTTATCCCTACATTTTATGGTTAACCTTGGACTTCCCGAGGATTACCCTGTTAAGGGCTCGCTACGGTACTAGGAACTATACTGTAATGACACCCCAAAGCTCCCTTTCTCAAGGCATTTAATGTTATTGGTATCTACCCATAAGAATACCCTCCTTGTTATTACACTTGGATTACCCTAAGTACTTTATGACCCGCCAGGGGAAAGACGATCTTTCGTCAATCCCGAGCACAACTTTACCCTTAACTCACCAAGTACACTCTCATCACCTAAACTCCTTTTGGTGACCTTCAATCTCTTCAACCTGACCATGTATACCAACTACATGCCACTTCCACTTGGTAGGCTCCTAAATATCCAAGTTTCACATTTTTACTATACGCAGACCAAACTAACTATATGAAGCTAATAAGTAGAGGTACTCCAAATATTCACCCACATGACACAAAATTTTTACTGGAGGGCTACCATGGTATTTTAAGACTAAATCCAGAGAATCATATTTTTCCTCAACATTTTTGCATTTATTTAAATTTCTCCAATATTTGCCAAGTATGAATATGAGCATGAAGTGTAAGGTATTCTTATGATGTGGCTCCCATAAAATTAAGATAAATCTATCATGCCAAAATAACAGTAAGCAATGAATATCAAAATTTTACAGTAAAGAAATGTCCTCTATTTTTTATATTTAGTTTCTGATAGTTTATATAGGTGTAGTCAATAATACCTAGAGGGGGGGGTGAATAGGTTCTACTTATTTTCTTTATTTAAACCTAAGGTTTCTAGCTGCAGAAAACACAAGCACAGAAAGCACACAAGGATGTATAGAGGTTCCTCAAGACAGGGTGTCTTGAGTAGTCCTCTTTCCCCCTTCACCTTTCTAACAGTGTGTTAGACAAGGCCACAAACTCCAAACTCGGCTCCTTGAGCTTACACCACAAGTTCCTCAGAACTTCTCAGATCCAGAGTGATCCTACCTCAGGCACAACATCCCTACACTCAGTCTCAGCAGCCCTACACCTCAGGCTCAGCATCCCTACACCTCAAGCTCAACAGCCCTACACCTCAGGCTCAGCAGCCCTACAGCTCAGAGTTATGAACTCCTACCACTCAGAAATCCCACAGATTTCCTACCTCAGACCTATCAAGAAGTCCTACCACTCAAGCTATCAACACAGCTTTACACACATGCTCAACAGCCTTTCACTCAGGCAACAATGCCTTACAAAGATATAATAGAGTTTGAATTGAACACAGAGGACAAAAGATTTACTCTTACGTCTTCTGAATCCTTTCTTCAGATCTGAAAATAACAGCTTCTGATTTGTATCACCTTGATCTCCTCCTTTAGCAAAGCAGAAGATCGACTTGCCCTTCCTGAGTTTGTACAGGAGGAGCTAACTAATCTTCCTTAGAAGATTGACTTCAGCTTCAGAGAACAACTTCAACTGGCTGAAACGTGAATCCTCGATTGCGGCGTGTAGCAAGAGCTTTTCAATCGAACAGTATCTGTTATTGTGCCCTAGCTTCCTCTTTTATACCTCCAGAAGGCTTCAACGGCTATATCGATCCTCCTGACACAGTATGGGACAGATTGGACTTGCTTTTTCCTCTCAATTGTCCTTTGCGCCAAAAGTAGATCCCGTCAGCACTTTTGGATCTGTCTCAGCGGTTGGGCTGAGACGGCATCCAGTCTCAGCGGTTGGGCTGAGACAGCTTCCAGTCTCAGCGGCAGCTCCAGTCCCCTTCTCAGCGGTTGCTCCTGTCTCCTTCTCAGTAGATCCGCTGAGATGTCTCCTCATCTCAGCGATTCTGACCCATCGTCTCAGCGGTTATGCTGAGACAGATCTTCATCTCCTTGTAGATGATTTCTTCTTATCTAAGGCCATGTTTGGCCCTTCCTTTTGAGTCAGCTATGCCTGTATATCCTACACAAGTATAGCTTTGTTAAATACAATATGTCCTTAGCATTGAGAGTGATGCCTCTTCAAATCAAGGTAATATTGAGGACAATATACCCAACAATCTCCCCCTATTTGAAGAAGGCAGAACATCCCCAATGCTAAGGTTCATTAGCAATAAAAATCTTATCACAGAAAAAAATGATCATATAGAGCAATGATCTGTGAAGCATAGGACCTAACACCCTAAGCATTTGCACTAGCCCTTTCTCCCCCCTTCTCCAGCATTGGTACTGGCCCTTTCTCCCCCTTTCTAAAGCATTGGTACTGGCCCTATCTCCCCCTTTCTGGTTTCTTCAACCTTAACCAGTTATGAATATAGATCCATTTCTGTAATGCCATTTTCCCCACAACCTAAGCAGGGAATTTACTCCCCCTCAATTGGAGAGCTATTTTCTGTAATATCTGATCCATTTCAATTTGAACATCCCATTTAAGGTACTGAATACTAAAGATAATAAATACAAAGTACATATATCAATAGTAACAAACACAATATTATGATCAGAATATGAAGTTTCATTTCATTGTAAATGTTCAGTACAGAGAGAAAGAAAATTCAACTTATAGTTGTACATTCAATCCAAAAAAAAATTAAGGCTGGTTCTTCTAAGATAGACCCTGGGAAGAGCTTTTTCTATCTGTAGTCTTTCTTTTCCTAGCTTCAGCAGCAGCCTTGATCTTCTCCTTTACTTTGAAGTACAGAAGTGGCTTGGGAAGATATCTTGGGGGAATCCTTAAAGGAGTTTCCCTTCTTACCATATTTTCTTTGAGAATCCTTTCCCTTAAAGATTCCCTTTCAAGGTGTTTGATCCACTCAGCAGCTGAATAGACATGGTCAATGTCCTTCATTGGATTTCCATGGCTCACCCAGGTATTGACAACAATTCTGTCCAACTCCAGATTGTCATCTTCATGGAGTGGATCCTCTAATCTTTCCATTCTCTTTTGTGCCATGTATTCTTCAGCAGTTTGAATACGCTCTACCCTTCTCCTCTTTGCTGCTCTCTCATCAGCAATCAGATTTGATTGACTTTGGAAGTCAAAGTCTTCAACTCTGCTAGGGTTCAAGATTGGCAGATTCAAAGCAATTCTTGTTCCTTGCAGCACCTTTAAGCTTGACTCCCATTGATTATCAGTTACCTTTCTGGCCATGGTAAGGATATTTTCTTGAATAGCACTGGAGGCATTGTTGACCACTTCCACCATTTGCTTGCTGGCTTCTTCTTGATTGGAGAGTATCAGTTTGTGGGAGGACTCCATGTTGTTATACAGCTGTATGTGAGCTCCTTTCAGCTTAGCATGTAGATTGAGAATCTTCTCTTCCCCTTCTTTGCTATGTTCCACTATCTTCTTCTCCATTTCAGAGTATTGATCCAATATGGATTGAGAGAGAGTTTGTAAGGAGCTATCCACATCATCCAAAATATATTCCTTTGCCTTGTCAATGTGGGACTTGACTTGGCTGCTTGATGTGTTGACCACTTGTGCCATCCTTATAACTGCATTCTCCCGGACATTTTGGTTTTTGTAAAGATGATTCTTTACATATGTGATGTCCTTTGTGGAATCCCCTTGATGGTCTGCAATATCCTTCAGAACTGTGTGTTGGGCAGCAACAGTATTCTTGGCCATTTCAAACCATCTTGTCATCTGCAAAAGGATATGATCTGATGCAGTTTTGACATCATTAACCTGGGCATTCAGTTCAGTTCTCACTTCAGCCACTCTTGCCTCCATTCTTTGCTCACTGGCCTGAATCTGCTGAGTCAATGCAGCTCTTGTTGTAGGCAATTCATTCCTTATCTGGGTAGATACATCATGAACCTTGTCAGCAATAATCTCTTTCATAGACAACATCTGACCATCAATCATTGTTTGTATTGAGTTTATCAGGGCAGATGTGTCCAGAACTGCAACTGGCCTTTCCTGGGGTAATTCCTTTTCAAACATCTCTTCAGCTCCACTTTGAGCATTAGCCCTCCCATCATCAGGGATCTGCTCCCCCTCAGGTGGGGCATTAGGTGTACCTTGTAGATTTGGAGGGATTGATTCCTGTTCATGTTCTCCCCCACTAGCATACCCACCTCCTCCTTCATAAGTTGGGCTATGCTCCCCCTCACTTAAGGCATCCTTAGGAGGAGAATTTTTGTCTAAGGTCACCTGAAAAATGATTGATGAATTAGACACCTAGACTATACTAATGATAGAGAGAAGAGACCTAACTGAAATCCTAATTTACCATGTATAGGTGAGTTGGGAAATTCATCTTCAGCTAGATAAACAGCTGGATCAGCATTCATCTGGGTTGGCTCAGGATTGGGCACAACACTTCCTTGGGGCTCCTCATTTGTCCTGGGGACCTCTTCATTGTCAATGTTCATTGGGTTGCAGCTAGATCTATGATCAGACCCATGACTATCTTCATTTTCAGACCCATTTGACTTTGAGGATGAGTCTGATTTGTGCTGAGATGAATCCTTCTTCTTTTCCTTTACCACAGATGGCTGGCTCATAGGGAGCACTCTGGAGAATCTATCCAGAGTCTTAATGTCCATTCTTTTGAGATAATGGAGATTTGACCCCTTGGAGTTTGCAAAGGTCTCTGAATAACTATTCTGTAGATACAGAGATAGTATTCTTCCCATATTGTGGGCTTGTAGAGATTCCTTTATCCTTTGAAAAATAACTTCTCCCCATGAGGTTCTCTTGGACAGAATTATCCTTGTCATTAATTCAAACATGAACTGTGAGACAGTGTCATGTGAACCAGGCTTGCATATGATAGCTTTGCCCATAATATCAGACAACAGCTTTCCTTGTTGATTGAAGAACTTCCTCCTTAGACAACTGGTCTTAGTATCACTGTATCCTGTCCACTTTAGGGCAGTCCTCTTATCCTTTTCAGATATTTCCTCCTCTTCAGATTTACTACAGGGAGTTAATTTCAGCCCCTTCTCCAACCTTTTAGCAGTAATCTTTATGTTCTCACTTCCTATCTTGGACATCAGTATGGTTTTGGAAGGAGACAGTTTGACATGGTTGAACCATTCCAGAACTTCAGTTCTGAGAATGCAGCAGGGTTCAGACAGCATATGCTCCAGACCTTGAGCTTCCATTAGATGAATCACGTGTCATATTTCTTCTGAGGCATGAGAGAATCTATCTCTTATGATTTCATAGCCCTCCAAGAGATCTTTCGAGCTTTTTGGCGCCATGGAAGCAGAGAATCGAGGCGCTGAGACGGGAGAGAAGATGAATCATCTCGACGGCTAAGGTTTTGGCTTTGTTGTGTGTTTTAGGTTATAGTGTATCTATTTATAGAATTTTAGTTTCATTTTTATTAACCTAGGCCTTTAGACTTAAAGACCTAATTGTGTTAAGGAGTTTTTGGGTTAATTATCCGATTTTATATAGAACATACCCCGTCTCAGCGGTTCCGCTGAGACGGAGACCTAGGCCGCTGGGATAGTAAAGTGTCAACCGCTGGGACAGTTTCCTCATCTCAGCGGTTCAGCTGGGATTTTTCTCAGCTGATTCAGCTGAACATACTCCTGCATTTTAGCTGATCATAGGGTTTAGACCTAATGTAGATATTTTGGCTTAAGATGGGTCCTAGTCATGTCACTAAGTTGTAGTGTACAATAATGTAAAGTTTGATAATTCACCATGTATAATCATCAACAGTGACAGCTATTACTCATACATTTACAACTATTCTACACTAAGCCTGCCAAGATCAATTTTGAAAGCATTGAATTTGGATTCATCCAGTGGCTTTGTAAAGATATCAGCTACTTGTTTGTCAGTGGGGACAAATTCAAGACAGATGTCTTTACACTCTACATGTTCTCTAATAAAATGATATCTAATCTCTATATGCTTAGTCCTGCTATGAGAGACAGGATTTTTAGCAATAGATATTGCACTGGATGAATCACAATACAAAGGAGATTCCCTTACCTTGAGGTTGTAATCCTCCAACTGATGCTGTGTCCAAAGGAGTTATGCACAATAGCAACCTGCAGCAATGTATTCAGACTCAGCTATGGATATTGCCACACTAGTTTGTTTCTTGCTGCTCCAAGATATCAATCTTCTCCCTAGGAACTGACAAGTACCACTTGTACTCTTCCTATCTTCTTTGCAACCTGCAAAATCTGCATCTGAAAAGCCTGTTAGTTCAAAGTCATTGTTCTTAGGGTACCAAAGGCCAAGATGCAAGCTGCCCTTAAGGTATCTCAATATCCTCTTCACAGAGGTGTAGTGAGATTCCTTAGGACAGGATTGATACCTAGCACAAACACATGTAGCCTATATAATGTCTGACCTACTAGCAGTCAAGTACAATAGGGATCCAATGATACATCTGTACATGGACTCATCAAAGGCCTGTTGGATCGGTAGGCGCCCTTAGAGGGGGGGTGAATAAGGGTTTTCAAAAACTTTGGAATTTATTTAAAAAACTTTGAAATATTGCAAGATTAATATGATGAGAAATCAAGTAAAACAATAATGAAGAGACATGCTTTATTAATATTAAATAAGTTTTACAAAACTTGATTTCTGTGACGCTAGAAATCGAAAGGCGAATTATAAAGCTCTTTTTGTTTTCTATACCGACTCGTATCCCCACGAACCGGTTGGCTTTAGCCGATCTCTCCCCAGATACGACCTCAAGCCGCTCTAGCCAATATATCCCTAGAAAGGCCTCGAGCACCCCCTAGATCTACTCCCTAGACCTAGTCGCCAACACGAGGAGAATTTCAGCCCTAAGTCTACCACAGACCTAGTCGCCAACACGATGCGATTTCACTACCGTTTACAATGATAAAAGAGAAATGAAATAACAATAATTAAAAAACTCCCTCAAGATGAACTTCTGAACGAGGAGGCGAAGATCCGCTGGAGAATCAGCGTTTGTTGAGGCGGACTTCATTCGGATTTGGCGTGACGTAATCCTCCTTCAGAAATTTGCAGAGCTTCGCTAGGGCTTCAAGTTTCGGCCAAGATGGCCTCTGGAGTTGTAGCACTGCCTCTCTCTCCTTGATGTCTTTTTTCGAAACGAGAGGTGAGGGGTCCATTATATAGCCCAAGTGCTACCGCCAGCGCTAGCCCGGATTAAGACACATTTTGCGCGGCAGAATCTCCCATCCGCGGCAACCTCTTGCTCTATGCCTTAAGTGCGTCATGCTACCGCCGGCGCTATCCACTACCGCCAGCGCTATCCCTGGTTAAGAAACTCTTTGCGCGGCAAGATCTTCAATCCGCGGCAACCTAGCTTTTATTCCTTCTGTGTTCATCGCTACCGCCGGCGTTATCCGATACCGCCGGGCATTAGCGCCTTCTATAACCGCCGCCGGATTGTCGCTAATCATCGCTAGCGCCAGGCGCTATCGCTACCGCCGGCGCTAGTGAGCCTCTTCGAATTGTGGCCTCAATTTTGGGGGCAGTCATCATGAGTACTCCTTGAGTGATATGGACTATGTTAACCTGCACACTTAAACACACAAGATCAAATGCACATAGGATTTGTTATTCTCAAACCTAGGAGATGCGGAAGACCATGTTCCAACAAACTCCCCCTTTTGATAATAACAAATCCATTAATGATAAATCAAAACATTAATAAGCATGATGAAACTCTACTTGTGTGTGTGTGAGAGTGATGACTTAGGATAATAATCGATTCTAGCATGTTAGAATTGCTCCCACTAAATACATGCTCCCCCTATGTGAATGCTCCCCTAATATGTATGCTATCAACTTAATCAATCATGTTTGGTTTTTATTTTGATAGCGGTTTATATGTTATTTCATGTTAGTTCTCCCCCTTTTGCATTTTATCATGTTAGTTCTCCCCCTTTGTTATTAGCAAAAGTGGGTAGGGAAACAAAGCACCAAAGAATTTGTAGATAGAAGAGAAGGCATGATCGAGCTTTTTAAGTAAATGATAAGAAGGTTTAGAATTGTTTTTCATTTAAATAGATCAGAGTTATAAGCATTACAAAAAGTTTTTCATAAAAGGAAATCAGAGTTTTTAGCATAAAAAAGTAATGATTTTCCCTTTATATTCAAGTTTTAAGCATAAAAATAAGGATTTCCAAATAACCAATCTACCCAGACAATATGTCTACACCCTAGCCCCGTACAAAGTGACGGATGGGCATGAGGAGCTGCAAACATGCCGTAGGTTGGGGTGTTAGTCTCATATGCAAACACTAGACAAAACTCACCCTAGCACTCTTTCCCCCCAGTGCCTCGCAAGGCCCCACTGGAACCCTTCCCCGGTTAAGGACAAGACATGACTAAAGATAAGTTTATCTAATGTCTACAACCCTACGCCCCCGCTATGGTGAGATATGAAGTCACGGATAATGATTATTGGAAGCATTACGCATTTAAATCTAATGGGAAATTTCATAGCATATGGGTTTATGTTTTATTTGAATTATTTTGAAATAAAACTCACATAGCTATATTGAAATGAATCAATCAGAGTTTGAGTATTGCGGAAGATTTCAAAAAAACATCATAATATTAAATAAGAGTTCAAGCTCAAAAAGAAGATGTTTTTTGAGTTTCACTAACTTTATAAAGACAAGAGTTGAAGCATTTTGGACTAAAGAAACAACAATAAGAGGATGTTTTATAAGCGATATTTCACTTGTTGGAAAATCGTTTAGCATACACGTTTATATTGAGATAAATCAGAGTTTGTTACTATAAAAATGATATGCGTGTTAGAACAACCAATATAAATTCTACCAAGCAACTCTACCACTTGTTTTTAGAAAAATTGAGATTTAAGACTTGATATTAGCATGAAATCGCAAGGTAAAAATTCATAGGGTGATGATGCGGAAGACTTGTAGAAATACATGAAACATCTTATTGTAATCAAGAATAATCCACAAAAAGATATATGAGTTTAATTTCAAAAAGAAGATGTTTATGTAAATCATTTTCAATTTAAAATCTTGAACAATGTAACCAAGCATGAAATAATGTTATCAAAAAGAGATTACTACAATGTTACTTTAATTCACAATTTCAAAATATACCAAACATTGTAGAAAGCATGCTAGGTTATCTAGCGCATTTCATAAGTAAAGAGTAGTATAAAATTAGCATTAGGATCCAATACTCATGAGAAGAAGTGTTATGGAAGATAATGATGTGCACAAAGGTGTATTTTTGAGTAGTGTATACAAGTGTTTTAATCAAAAAATACAAGTAATATGTAGAGTAAGAGCACAATAAAACACAAATAATTTTACTTCCACAAATTTTAATGCACAAAAAAAATGTACAGCAACCAAGGTGCTTTGCACACACAATGCTCATCAAGACTTATCAGGGTGCAAAGTAGTGCTTGGGGGATCACATATTTTATTTTGAATTTTGAGACAGTGATCCGGTGCACTTAAGAGAAAGTGGTTTTTCTTATTTTTGAAAGAAAGATTTGATTTGCATAAGACACTTTATTATTCTTTCCAAGGTGCTCAACCTCACAATGCTTATTAAGACTTATCAGGAGGTTCAAGTAGTGCTTGGTGGAGTTATCTTTGTCATTTATTTTATAATTTTGTTTTGTACAAAGTTCTCCGAATACACTTGTTTTGCAAATCAATAAATTTTATGAAAAGAAAACATAACCACTTTTCTTATCTTTTAAAAGTGCAAATAAAGGAGTGTAGGTAAGATACTTGTGCAAATTTAATTCAGTGTACTAATACATAAACATACACAAGCATTCTTAAATTAAACCCTATGTAGACAATGCCAAAAAGTGAGTGAATTTCTATCATTATCAAACATAAAACATTTCTCATACTTAGAGGCATGCTAAGCTTGATTCTACACAACCTTTAACATATAATTGATGCACATATTAATATATATATCTAAGCATGATGAAAACAATGTTCAAAGTAGTTTGAAAAAATAAATTGAACCATTATAGAAGTTCTAAATGATAGATTAAATCATGCTTGATTTTTACAATAAAGTTCATACAGTATTTTTTGCTATTTTTGAAAAAATAATCTTTATTTAAAGTTTGAACTTATAAAATTGATCTTGGACTTCCCGAGGACTACCTTGTGAGAGGTTCGCCCGGTACTAGGTGATGTGATGGGATGATAGCCCAAATCACCCTTTCGCAAGATACAAGTAAAAAGTTAAGTTCAAAATAATAATTTTTGATATAATTTTTTTTGTTTTATATTTTTGTATTTTGATTTTAGCAAATACAAGCATATTTTTGTAATTTTTACTTTTGTAATTTTTATATTTGATTTTTGCATAACAATGAATTTTAAACAAAGGAAACAACACAAGTAAAAAAATCATATTTTTTTGTAATTTGTTTTTTGTAGTTTTGTATTTGATTTTTCAAAAATAAAATAAAATTAGAAGTGCAAAGCTAGATAGTACATATAGATTAATATATTTTTAAGAATTTTACAAAATTTTAAAATCACAGATAAATGAATATGGACGCTAGCGCCTGCGGTAGCGCTAGCGCGGGAGATAGTGAACGATTCTTTATGATTTTGGAATTTTTAATTGGTGATCCTGATTAGGTGTCTCAATAGTAGTTTCATGCAGAAATTTCAGAATTTTAGGAGATGTCTGGATAGTCCAAATTGCATGAAACATTGGCGATTTTGTATATGACTTTTCCAAATAAGCTTTGCAAGTGATATATCTCATTATATCTCCATTTTAATATTTTAAGGCTTATATTTACCAATGTAGTTTGAAAATGATAGAAACGTAAGCATGATTGTACATGAATGAACAAGTCAAATATGCATGATTTTAGAGATTAACAATAGTGTTCAGGCATAATCATACCATGGATAAGCCCTAGATAAGAGTACCTAGTCTGTATATCTTGGTAAACAAATAAAGCCTAACATAGACACAAATATTCTTTAGGTGGCAATGTTAGAATGATAAGTTTGAGATTAATGTTATACCAAGTTTTGATTGTGTTTCAACTTAGAGACCTAGAATGAAGTGATGATTTAATTTGATTAGATATCAAGATGATTTAAAGGTCTAAACTTGAAAAAAATCACAATAAACATAATATACCAACCATAGTATGCGATTATAATACCAATTGTCATTATATAAAATGTGATAGATGATTCTTGATATGAATTATGATTTTAGAGAGGTTTAGCAAAAGATATCAATAGATCATGGTGGTGCGTATGACATCAATATTTATGACAATTAATCTTTCAATATGTCTTATGTGTTTTTCTTTTTAATTTAGATAAATATCTTATAGCACCTTCAGAATTTTATCCACTTATTGGTGAAGGCTAAAAATCTAATAACCGGATTTAATTTGAAATATCTTATAGCAAATTTAGAGTTTGATTCATATGGATAATATAAGATATTTAGAAGTAATGAATATAAGAATAAAACATGGGTCATCAAAATAAAATATGATTTGGAATTTTGATCAATTTGATTTTATAAACATTATTGAGCTTTTAGGAGATAAGATCATATTTTCAAAATTGTATAGGATGACCATGACATGATAGTTCAAAAGAAAAACAAAAAGAAAAAAAATAGAAAAGACATTAAAGCACATCATGAAGTAGAAATTTGTATATTTCAATTTGAAAATATTCTACTTCATGTATTTGGATGATACCTAATGAATAAGAGTTTTAGGTATCTAAAGAGGACCGAGAGTGACGGTTCCTTTGGGTACCCAAATACATCGTGTTTTCTTTTGGGGAGATATGTTTGAATGGGCCCTTTCGTTTGACATTAATGTGTCATTCTTAAGTATGGGTTTCCATTCGTACCATGAACAAATGTAATTTTTGTTTTTCAAATTTCCATAATCATTACTCTTGAATTTATTATATAATGGAAATTTCTTTTCATTTTAATTTAAGTTGGGAACAGAAAGTGATGAATGGATCCTTGCATTTAAGTTTTCATTTTTGCTTTTTGGTCTCCATTCAAGACTTGGTTTAATATTGTTCTTATTTATCAAATTTCCATGATGATTTTCTTTCCTTTGAAGATTATAATTGAAATTATCATTTATAGGAAATTTGTGTAATTTCAATTTTAAGTAGGGAGAAACATGATTTTGTAAATAATGATGATTTGGTTTTTGATATGAAAAAACATTTTGTTTCTTATTCCCATTATTAGGTTTAGTTAAGACATTTGTATTCAACTTGCTTTTAGATATTGCTTGATATTCTAAATTTGTATGTTTTGAATTTGTATTTATAATTTTCATAAGCAAGTTGATTTTTGATTTAATTCATCATTCTTTATCTTTAGATTATGCCTAGCTTTATTATAAGCTGTTGTGCTATTTTTAAGAGTGGAGACAATAGAGTTAATATGATTTTGATACTCATTTCTAAACTCATCAAATGTTTCATCCATCTCTTTAATTTCAATTTTAAAATCTTTGCACTTAGCACAATCATTTTTCAGGGAAGTATTTTCTAAACACAATTTTTCATTTTGTTCTTTTACTAAAATAAAATCATTTTCAAGTTTCATGAGTTTTTCCTTAATATTATAATAATCAAAACAAGGTTTTGTGTTTTCAAGTAAAGGACAAGATGGTGAAAACACATCACAATTTGATTCTAAATTAACATTAGCTTTTAATTGCTTATTTTCTAAATGTAAATTTTTAATAATGATTTTCAATTTCTTGATCTTACGTTTAACAGTTTTTAGTATATTGAAACTAGAAATGGAAGTTATCACATAAGAAGAAGATTTAGTCTTCCTTACAGCGCTATTGGAGGAGGCAGATTGTGAACATGAAATTCCTTCGTCATCTTTTAGTTCTTCCTCCATTATAGATGGATCTATATCTTCCCTTTCCCTTGGTGTATTGTTCTCTTTTTCTATTTCAATATTCTCCATGGCTTCGCTCCGAGAGAGATCTTCTTGGATGATTATGGATGCTTGTACGTTCTTTTCCTCCTGTGTTTGTTCCACACCTGCGAGAGGAAGATCATACATTTCTTCAAGAAATTTCCATACTTTATAAGCACTAGAAAAGCAATACACAAATTTGAAAATTTCATTAGATAGTGCACAAAATAAATAGTGTTTGGCTTTGGCATTTAGCTGACGTTCTTTTTTATTCGATTCATCCGCACGTCTAATAATTGCTAAGTTCCATACTTCGATGTCTACAGTTTTAATTAATTTTTCCATTAATAATTTCCACCCTTTATAATTTTTCCCATCGAATAAAGGTGGTTTAGGAGATTTTTCTTCTTCATAAAAATTTACCCCACTAGTAGAAGCGAGATCATGAGACGCCATTATTCCCGATTGTTAAGCCGATTTGGAATAACCTGGCTCTGATACCACTTGTTGGATCGGTAGGCGCCCTTAGAGGGGGGGGGGGGGTGAATAAGGGTTTTCAAAAACTTTGGAATTTATTTAGAAAACTTTGAAATATTGCAAGATTAATACGATGAGAAATCAAGTAAAACAATAATGAAGAGACATGCTGTATTAATATTAAATAAGTTTTACAAAACTTGATTTCTGTGACGCTAGAAATCGAAAGGCAAATTATAAAGCTCTTTTTGTTTTCTATACCGACTCGTATCCCCACGAACCGGTTGGCTTTAGCCGATCTCTCCCCAGATACGGCCTTAAGCCGCTCTAGCCAATCTATCCCCAGAAAGGCCTCGAGCACCCCCTAGATCTACTCCCTAGACCTAGTCGCCAACACGAGGCGAATTTCAGCCCAAAGTCTACCCCAGACCTAGTCGCCAACACGAGGCGCTTTCACTACCGTTTACAATGATAAAAGAGAAATGAAATAACAATAATTAAAAAACTCCCTCAGGATGAACTTCTGAACGAGGAGGCGAAGATCCGCTGGAGAATCAGCGTTTGTTGAGGCAGACTTCGTTCGAATTCGGCGTGACGTAATCCTCCTTCAGAAATTTGCATAGCTTCGCTAGGGCTTCAAGTTTCGGCCAAGATGGCCTCTGGAGTTGTAGCACTGCCTCTCTCTCCTTGATGTCTTTTTTCGAAACGAGAGGTGAGGGGTCCATTATATAGCCCAAGTGCTACCGCCGGCGCTAGCCCGGATTAAGAAACATTTTGCGCGTCAGAATCTCCCATCCACGGCAACCTCTTGCTCTATGTCTTAAGTGCGTCATGCTACCGCCGGCGCTATCCACTACCGCCAGCGCTATCCCTGGTTAAGAAACTCTTTGCGTGGCAAGATCTTCAATCCGCGGCAACCTAGCTTTTATTCCTTCTGTGTTCATCGCTACCGCCGGCGTTATCCGATACCACCAGGTGTTAGCGCCTTCTATAACCGCCGCCGGATTGTCACTAATCATCGCTAGCGCCAGGCGCTATCGCTACCGCCGGCGCTAGTGAGCCTCTTCGAATTGTGGCCTCAATTTTGGGAGCAGTCATCATGAGTACTCCTTGAGTGATATGGACTATGTTAACCTGCACACTTAAACACACAAGATCAAATACACATAGGATTTGTTATTCTCAAACCTAGGAGATGCGGAAGACCATATTCCAACAAGGCCTTTCCCTTTTCATTCTTGTCTAATGATACATTAGACCCCATGGGTGTTCTCATGGTGGAGGCTGATTCCATCCAAAATTTCTTGATGAGCTCCTTAGTGTACTTGGTCTGGGAGATGAAAATTCCATCATCAGACTGTTTCACTTGGATCCCAAGGAAATATTTGAGCTCACCCATACTGCTCATTTTAAACTCCCCCTACATTAGATTGGCAAATCTCTTGTAGAGGTTGTCATCAGTAGACCCAAAGATTATGTCATCAACATAGATTTGGACAAAGAGACACTTGCCCCTTGTTTCCCTAAGAAATAATGTGCTATCAATCTTTCCCCTCATAAACTTGTTCTTGAGCAGAAAGTTGGACAAAGTCTCATACCAAGCTCTTGGAGCTTGCTTGAGACCATATAGTGCTTTCCTAAGAAGATAAACATGAGAAGTTAGGGTTGGATGCACAAAACCTGAAGCTTGTTCAACATATACCTCTTCCTTCAAGTCTCCATTGAGAAATGCTGATTTGACATCCATCTGGTAGACTTTGAACCCCTTGTGGGCAGCATAGGCAAGGAATAGCTTAATTGCTTCCAACCTTGCAACTAGTGCAAAGGTTTGATCAAAGTCTATACCTTCCTCTTGCCTGTATCCTTTGGCTACTAATCTGGCCTTGTTCTTGATGATTGTACCATTCTCATCAAGCTTGTTCCTGTATACCCATTTAGTGCCAATCACATTATGTCCCTGAGGTCTTGGCACCAGCTTCCATACTTTGCATCTCTTGAATTGTAGGAGCTCTTCTTGCATTGCTTCAATCTAGAATGTGTCTTGATTGGCCTCTTCAAACTTCTTGGGCTCCATTTGAGAAAGGAAGCTCAAGAATAGTGCTTCATTATGAGCTCTGCTTTTTGTCAATATGCCTTGGGTATGATCCCCAATTATTAGCTCTCTTGGATGATCTCTCAGGTGCCTTGCAGCAGCAGGAAGAGGGTCCTCTGGTGGCTGTGTTTGTTCCACTGGTTCAGTTCTGACTTCATCTTGTACCTCTTCTTCTTCAGGAATTGCAGCAGAAGTCTTTGTGTTGCTACTGCTTGGCTTGTCTTGGACAGTCAGCTCATGCATCCCTTCTTCATTTCCTGTCACAATAGAAGAACTAGACCATTCTTTGTAGAGAAGGCTGGTCTCATCAAATACAACATGCATAGATTCTTCTACAACATGAGTTTTCTTGTTATAAACTCTATAAGGTCTACTATGTGAGCTATATCCAACAAGAACCCCCACATTGCATTTTCTGTAAACTTTGTTAATTGAGATTTTCCATTATTTAGAATGTAGCATTTGCAACCAAAGATTCTAAAGTAGGAAATTGTAGGTTGTTTGCCTTTCAGAATCTCATAAGGGGTTTTTCCAAGGACCTTATTAATGGAGGCCCTATTGAGAACATAACAGGTTGTATTGACTGCCTTAGCCCAGAAGTATTCTGGGAGTAAGGAGTCACTAAGCAATGTTCTCCCAGCTTCTATCAAGGTCCTATTCCTCCTCTCAGCCACACCATTTTGCTTTGGAGTCCTGGGGGAGGAGAACTCTTGGGTGATACCAAATTCTTGACAAAATTTTGCCATGGCTTCAGATTGAAATTTTGTACCATGGTCAGTTCTAGTCCTGACCACATTACATAGTAGATCATTCTGAATAGCCTTGACATAATTTATAAAGACATCTTGGGTATCTGACTTCTTCTTAAGGAAGAATACCCATGTATACTTTGAATGATCATCTACAATTACCAAAGTATACAACTTCCCACCTAGGCTCTGAATTGGCAAAGGACCAAACAAGTCCATGTGCAATAGGTATAAGCACCTTTCAGTATCCTTGGAGCCAATACTTTTAAAGGTGGTCCTAGTTTGCTTACCCATTTGGCAAGCATGACAGGGACCACTTTTAACATATTTTAGTTTAGGACTATTTCTAACAAGGTTTTTAGAAAATAATCTATACATTGTCTTATAGTTAATGTGGGCAAGTCTCTTGTTCCATTGGACACAAAGTGACACACTTTCATTAGCTACAAGACACACAGAGGAGATGGAATAATTGCAAATGAAGTCTAAGCAATAAACATTTCCACTCCTAGTGCCTGAGAGGATGGTCTCCAAGTCATTAGACTTTTTGATCAAGCACTTGTCATTGTGGAATTCAATGACATAGCCTAAGTCACATAGTTGGCTTATGGTTACAAGGTTGTGTTGCAACCCTTCAACATAAGCTACCCTTGTGATTGAGACTATGCCATTGGAAATCATACCATATCCTTTGGTGACTCCCTTTTCAGATCCACCAAAGATAACTTTGGGTCCATTCTTCACTGGATGGTAATCCTTTAGAAGATCCTTAGTTCCTGTCATGTGCCTTGAGCACCCACTGTCCAAGTACCATATTTGGTTGAGACTGGTAATTGAACTAACCTGCAACACAAAATTTAATGTACCATAGGATCCCAACTGATTTTGGGTCCTAGGTTCATGTTAACACCATAGGGAATATTCCTAGAAAGGGCTGGTTTGGCTTGAGGTTCAATCCTTGCCTTTGGCACATTGGGGTTGTGCCAACAATCAATTGCAAAGTGTCCTACTTTGCCACAGCACCAACACTCATATATATTATATCTCCTCTTTTGAACAGTCCTAGAAGATGAAGCTTCCTGTTTCTGTTCAGTAGAGGATACAGCTGCTGTTTTCTTTATTTTGTAAGTAAAAGCCTGCCTTTTTACCTTCCTATAATCAGTCAAGGCAGCCAGTTTTTGTTTGACATCAACACCCTCTAGCTTGGCAGCTAAACATGTGTGGATGGCAGCAGAAACTGGGCTTTTTGGCTTGGTTATAGGACAGTCAACAGCCATGGACTTTGCTGAACAATGTTTAGAATTGACAGCCTTGGTTATCTTGAGTGAAGGGGCTGAGGTTCCAAAAACAAAAGGTCCATGATGGGCCATTTGGATTTCCTCGTGCAGAGCCTTGAAGGCACTCAAGCCTACCTCCTTTCTATATCCATAGTTGTGAGCATTCTTGCTCAAGTTATTGGATCTTCCATTTAATAAGTGACCATGGACACTTTCTTGGTCATACTTGTTTGAGGGCATCAAGACTTTCACAAAGGAGGTCTTAGATTCTTTCGAGTCCTTGACCTTTCCATTAGTGTTTCTAGTAGATGCCTCATTGTTGAAACCAACACCTCTCATGTCATGGGAGTTGAAGGTGTCAATAATAGGCAGCACTGTCTTGGGCTTGGAGAACTTAGCCACTAGCATCCTCTCCTTGAGGAGCTTTTCTTCAAGATCCTTAATGATCTTGTTCTTATGGCTTTTGGTGCACACATGGATGATTGACATTCCCCCTCGCTTGCCAATTTCCTTGCTCATTAGAGCTGGCTGGGTAGCATGCTCAATGCATTCAGATTTTGATTGCTTTAGGGAAGCAATTTCTTGTACTTGCCTCTTGGCTAGCATTTTGCTCTTTTTCAGAGCTTCCAAGAGTGCACCATACTTATCAATCAATTGATTGACATCCTCCTCATAATCTGATCCACTGCCAACTTTAGATGGAGGGGATTCAGATTCTAGACCTGTTTCATAATCAGAAGAAGAGGAAATGCAGTGTATCAATACCTGCTCATGTTCTGAATTGCTGTGGCTGTCCTCATCTTCAGTTATAGCCATCAGCCCATGGTCATCAAGAGTGACCTCATCCTCCTCTTCATCACTACCTGAATGTGATAGAGGGGCCCTGATTCCTATCCTGGTAGCAGGATAGTCTTCTTCCTCCTGATCAGCAAACAGCCCCAAGTAGGCTTCCTCCTCACCATCTGAATCTGAAGATGAAGATTCAGACTCACTCCAGCTCTTGCTTTTCTTAGCTAGGAAGGATTTATCTCCCTTCCTCTCCTTCTGGTGATGAGGCTTCTTGTCACCTCTTTCCTTTCTCTTGACTGGACAATCAGCAATGACATGTCCAGGCTTACTACAGCAATAGCAAATTATGTTAGTTGAAACATGTTTACTAGTTTTAGAGTCATACCTGTCCCCTTTGGGATGTTGCCTCTCAGATCTGTAATGATCCTTCTTGGGATGAGAAGAGGAGGAAGGTTTGTTCTTCCATTGTTTCCTCTTGATCATCTTCCTGAACTGCCTTGTGAAGGCAGCAAACTCCTCATCAGAAGAGGAGCTGTCTGATTTGCTGCTCTCAGATTTCTCAGATTCAGCAGCCTTCCTTGGAGGTGACTGCACTCTAGCTTTGTTCTTCTTAGAGCTTTCTGCTTTGAGAGCAACAGATCTCTCCCTTGTGTGAGCCCTGGAGGAAGAGTCCTCCTCCTTTCTTGCAGAAAGCTGCATCTCATATGAGAGCAGTTTCCCAAACAGTGTATGGGTGGGGGTTTCTCCAAGTCTTGCCCCTTCCCTGATTGCACAGATTTTAGTGTCTCATTCTCTAGTTAGAGATCTAAGGAATTTATCATTGAGTTCATAATCTGTGAACACCCTTCCATAGGTTCTTAGTTCATTTACAATCCTAAAGAACCTTTCATAGCACATGGAGATATTCTCCTGGCCCAGCTGTCTGAAGGCTTCATACTCCTGATTGAGGAGTGACTTTCTATCATCCCTTACTTCAGTTGTTCCCTCCATATAGACAACCAATGTGTCCCACATTTCCTTGGCAGTTTGGCAGTGTACCAAGTTCTGAAATGTAGTGGCATCAATGGCATTTACTATTATGTTTTGGGCTCTCTTGTCCATAGTGTACAGTGCTATCTCATCATTGGTCAGTTCAGAAAATACCTTAAGTACTTTTCTAGTAGGGTCAATAGTGGAGACTTTCTCAAAGGTATAAGGACCATTTTTGACAGTCAAAAAGATTCTTGGGTCTGATGCTTCCATGAATAGCCTTACCCTTTGCTTCCATATCCCAAAGTTTTCTTTGGAGCATATGGGCAACTTCATTGACCCCGACTCCTTCTTCATTGCACTGTTGGCCATTAGACTTCAGATTTGACTACTCCTGTATAGGATCTGATCAGACTGTTAAGTCTTTTTGATCAACCTAGCTCTGATACCAATTGATAGTTTATATAGGTGGAGTCAATAATACCTAGAGGGGGGGGGGTGAATAGGTTCTACTTATTTCTTTTTTTAAACCTAAGGTTTCTAGCTGCAGAAAACACAAGCACAGAAAGCACACAAGGATGTATAGAGGTTCTTCAAGACAGGGTGTCTTGAGTAGCCCTCTTTCCCCCTTCACCTTTCTAGCAGTGTGTTAGACAAGGCCACAAACTCCAAACTCAGCTCCTTGAGCTTACACCACAAGTTCCTCAGAACTTCTCAGATCCAGAGTGATCCTACCTCAGGCACAGCAGCCCTACACTCAGGCTCAACAGCCCTACACCTCAGGCTCAGCAGACCTACACCTCAGGCTCAACAGCCCTACACCTCAGGCTCAGCAGCCCTACAGCTCAGAGTTATGAACTCCTACCACTCAGAAATCTCACAGATTTCCTACCTCAGACCAATCAAGAAGTCCTACCACTCAAGATGTCAACACATCTTTACACACAGGCTCAATAGCCTTTCACTCAGGCAACAATGCTTTACAAAGATATAGTAGAGTTTGAGTTGAACACAGAGGACAAAAGATTTACTCTTAGGTTTTCTGTATCCTTTCTTCAGATCTGAAAATAACAGCTTCAGATTTGTATCACCTTGATCTCCTCCTTCAGCAAAGCAGAAGATCGACTTGCCCTTCCTGAGTTTGTACAGGAGGAGTTAACTAATCTTCCTTAGAAGATTGACTTCAGCTTCAGAGAATAACTTCAACTGGCTGAAACGTGAATCCTCGATTGCGGCGTGTAGCAAGAGCTTTTCAATCGAATAGTATCTCTCGTTGTGCCCTAGTTTCCTCTTTTATACCTCCAGAAGGCTTCAATGGCTATATTGATCCTCCTGACACAGTATGGGATAGATTGGACTTGCTTTTCCCTCTCAATTGTCTGTTGCGCCAAAAGCAGATCCCGTCAGCACATTTGGATCTGTCTCAGCGGTTGGGCTGAGACGGCATCCAGTCTCAGCAGTTGGGCTGAGACAGCTTCCAGTCTCAGCGGCAGCTCCAGTCCCCTTCTCAGCGGTTGCTCCTGTCTCCTTCTCAGTGGATCCGCTGAGACGGCTCCTCATCTCAGCGGTTCTGACCCATCGTCTCAGCGGTTATGCTGAGACAGATCTTCATCTCCTTGTAGATGATTTCTTCTTATCTAAGGTCATGTTTGGCCCTTCCTTTTGAGTCACCTGTGCTTGTATATCCTACACAAGTATAGCTTTGTTAAATACAATATGTCCTTAGCATTGAGAGTGATGCCTCTTCAAATCAAGGTAATATTGAGGACAATATACCCAACAGCTTCTACCCAAACTTGAAGATTTATGATGGAACTACCAAGAATACTTATGCCAAAATTATAGAAAAATTACCAGACCTCTATTATGTCCATAAAAGCTTAATTACAGAGTTTCACAATTTATGGGAATCATTTCCTCAATGAAATAATTAATCCAAATAATTCCTAATTTGCACATGTTGTGAAGTATCCTACTCATAACAACCTCCAAAAATTATATAAAAATTCACAGAGCTTCCTAGTGCTCTGAAATGTCCTATCACCAAGTTGCACATTTGTTTATAATATGATTATAAAGGCACCACGAAGATTTCATCTTCATCCAGGATCATTTGTGCATGTAAATATCTCTTACAAGAAGTTTACCTAAAGGGGTTATGACCTAATTTAGGGGGAATAAATTCTCCTAAAATTCTCTAGAAATTTGCTAGGGCATAAATACATCCCATGAACATATCTCCTAGGTTCCATGGCCATTCCATAACTTTTGACCACATGTCCTTCACAAAGCTCTATATGCACCCCAAGGGGTAAAACTAGGGTCCTAGGGCATATCCACCTCTACACCACCTCATCTTACTCATGAAGGTGTTTTAGGTGATCCTAAACCAGTGGCCAAGGTTTCAACTCATGGTGATGAGTTCTGACCACCATACCCCAAGATAAACACCATGCCCTAATTTTGACCTAACTTGGGTTGACAAATTACCCAACCAAATCAGTCCCAATTGGGCTGAGATTTTTACCAGGGTCATGTGATAACCCTAAGAAGTAGCCACCAAAATTTGGAGGGCGTTGGAGGTAATTTGACCCAATAATTAATTAATATTTTATTTATGAAATTATTACAAAAACCATAGAAAAAGTTTCTCCTAAAATTCCTATCTTTGGGTATGATTTGTGGGTAGGTGTAAATAACCTAGGTTTCAATTTTCAAGTCAATCTCATAACCTAATCAAAAGTTATTCAAGAAATGGTGGTTGTTCTACACTAAGGACCAGTCCCACCAAAATGGACCTACAGGGAAATACAAACCTCTTTTGGGGTGAAATAAATTTTAAAATAAAGTAGACTCCAAGGACTACAACTTTGGTGTTGACCACTTTTTCATTTGAGGGGTTCTAGTATTTTTAATAATTAAAATGAAATACTGCAGGAAAAATGTGTTGGAACAAGGCTCTGCGTTCGACGAAATCGGTTCTGCGTTTGACCAACGCCGTGCTTCAGTGCGTTCGCCAAAATCCAATCTGCGTTCGACGAAATCTGTTCTGAGTTCGATGAACGGCGTGCTTCAGTGCATTTGACGAAATTCGATCTGCATTCGATGAACGTCGTGCTTCAGTTTGACGAAATCAGTCCTCCAACCTTTTCAGCATATTATCTCTTAGGTTGACGAACTCCAGATTTAGGTCGACGAATTAATTCAGTTCAACGAATTAATTCCGTTTGACAAACCTCGGATACAGTTCAATGAACTCAACTATCAGATCAGTGAATTAATTCCGTTCGATGAACTCCGGGTTCAGTTCGACGAACTCAACTATCAGTTTGACGAACTCCAGAGTGTGTTCGACAAACGAATTCCGTTCGACGAACTCCGGGTTCAGTTCGACGAACTCAACTATTATTTCGGTGAATTAATTCAGTTCGACGAATTAATGAAATAACTACATAACATAATCAATTAAATGTGAATAGCTGATCACGGCAAATCTGACGGCTCTTAGTCATCATCCCCGTTGGACGGACGGCGCGCGACAGCCCATCCTGGGCTTCTTTGTGGGATGATTTCCCGGCCACCTGTGCCGCTTCCTGGCCAGCCAATGCCACCACCACCTCCGTTGAGGTGGTGGCCGGCAATAGGGGGTGGTTGGCCGGCCGGAGGTGGTCAGAATCGGGGTTTAGAGGAGGGGAAAGAGAGCTCGAAATGAGCCCTTTCGGAAGCACGATCCGAGCCCAATTGAGCTCGGATCAAGCCCCAAATTATGACAAGATCTAGCACTAAGGGAGAGGAGGCGGATCGGACCTATGTGGAGGGGTGACTCCTTGCCGATTTCCTGTTGGCCATGGCCGACCTTGAAGCTCTTGGAGCCATTCCATCCTCCACACCAACAGACTCGATTCCTTCAAGTGAACAAGGGAAAACAATCCTCCCAGTCCTCTGACGGTTTTAAGTTAGCCAATTTGGGGAGAGGGAGGGCCATGGCATCGTCATTAATGGCCATTTTCGGCCATGGTGGAAACCTCCCAATTCATCCCCCATGTGGGCTGAAAAACCCCTTAAACTTCTTGAAACAGCCAAAGGAGATGAATCCCCATCAATGGTGAGAACAATTGGCCTCCCTTGGCCATGAATGCCATTAATCCCTCTCTTTCTCTCTCCTCCATTTTTGGGGGTAATGAGATTTCTCTCTCCTAGTCACCATTTACATAAACTTAGTGATAACTCCTGGTAATTATCAGCCTCCTAAGCTAATGGTCTACTCCAATTGGGCCTAGCCCAAGTGGATTGGGCTTGATTTGGGCAAAATAGGGAATTTGACCTAAAATTAGGGTTGAGTTGACTTTGGTCAATTTGGCCCCTATGATTGACCCCAATGGATCCTAAATGCTCTAAGGGACCCTCCAAAGGGTTAGGTGTGCCATGGTGGGGTCAAAGGGTCAAGGTGAGGCCCTAAAGTCCAACCTTAAGCTTGGTAACTAGAAATTGCTATTTGCAGACCAAGGTGCTCTACCCCTTCAAGCCTAAGGCCAAGTGATCTCTTCAAGCTTCCTAGGGTTTTTTCATGACCTAGACATGACAAAACCACTCTAGGGGTCTAGTTGTTTGGGGGATGTTACAACCCAAATGTTCAAGCTTGGTCCATCATCTATGGTCAATTTTGACCATTAATGATCATTTCATGACCATTTTGATGACATGGAACCACTTTAGGGTTCATTTACCCCTAATGGACACAAATGATGCATATGTTACAAGCCAAATAGTTTAAGTCTCCTATTTCATCTTAAGTTGACCTAAGGTTCAATTAATGATGATGTTTCACACCATGATTAGCCTTGGGTGGTCTTGGTGTGCTCACTTGACCAAGATTCAACTTTGAGCTGATATGGCTTCATTCACCTCTTTAGGGTTAGCCATATAATCCACATGCACATTTATAGACATTGTAACAACATAATAATCATTTTGACATAGGACTCACCTAAGGCACTTGTAACACCTACATGGGCTCAAGGGTCTTAGGACACCTTTCCTAGATCATAGAGTTAGCTACGGTGCTATAGGCCAAACCACCAAGACTTGTAGGCTCCCTAACAACCATTGGTATGTTACACCACTCCTCCTCATCGGCCTCACATTTTTCTAATACTTGTATCTGCTCTTTGTAGGAGGAGACAATGGAGCATAGGTTGTCCTTTGTATTTGACACTTTTCTTTGCAGGAGTAGGGCGACATCCTGTTGGACCAGGCCATCAGATTTGATGAGAATAATGAAGACGACCCGCCCTCTTCCTTTTTTGTTCTATGACATTTACCTGCCACGCATAGGTATTATTATCCAGCTAAAGGGGTAACAATCATATCTCCTTATTGGTACCCATTACCGACATGGATATGTTCAGAGTAACCTGTTCATTCCTATTTTTCAACTCTAATAAGCTAGAATTTTATTACAGCCTGAATAATTTTTACTGGGGACATGAAACCCAGTAGTTATCTTAGCTCTCCCCTGTATTTTTTATTTTTCTAGTTTAGTTTAATTAGTTAAAATTACAATTCTTGCATTTATGTTTGTAAAATTTTAATTTCTCGTTAGCCCAACGTGCATTTTTCATGAATGTCCGGACCCGTGCGCATTGTGGTCATCATCCAATCTTGGGACAAAATTGAGCACGCACGAATGCTGATCGTGCGGGCTCAAAATTTCATGATCTTGCAATTTCGTAAATATATAATCTGGGCAATCCCTGATTTGCACGAGCCCTGGTAAATTTTTCTGATCAGTGTGTTTGCCTTCTCTCGCTTTGTCGGCGCCCTTTCTCTCACTCCACTTCCATTTCCCTTCACTCATATATTCCATTTCCTCCACTTCATCCTCAATCCCTCCCTCACCTTCAATGGATTATTCTCGCAAGCATAAGAACGTTTCCTACAAGGTGCGTGGAAGGGGAGGATCTCCCTCTTCCAGTGAGTCATCGGACACTGAGGCCATGATTCTCTTCATGCACCCTTTGCACTGGTAGAAGTTTCAATGCTTAAAGGACAATTCATTCCTCCCTCAATGTTTCATCCACTGGGATCCCTTGCAGGGTATCAACCTTGATGTGGAGGTGCATATGCTCGTATCATCGGGCAACTGGGACTGAGTCTTTGACAACGAGGAAGGTGGTTTCTGGGAACTCACCTTAGAGTTCCTTACCACATTCCAAATTGAGCGTCGATATGTGGAGATAGGAGAACCCTTTCAGGTTTCACTCCATTAGAGGGGCCAAATCCATGTTTGTGGATTGGACCATCTTGTTGTGTATGTGTGGTTCTTTACGACCCGGGAGATTATGCAGCCCAGCTTCAACTCTTTAACTGTCGAATTTCCTGATGGTGTCTTTTGTGAGAGGTTTGCTCGAAGCATCCGGAGGAGGATCAAAGTGGAATCCACTCCCCGTTGCCCCTAGCAGGAATATATAGGGAAAACCCTAGGAGTGTCTACGGGGATGGGTATCCTTGTACCCAACTGACCCGTTATACCTTCGAACCAGTTATTTGACCAAATATACATTAACAATCTCCTCATATATTTATGACAAATAACGTATACGTTTCGAAGTGCAGAAAGTAGTAAAATCAAAAAAGGAATTTTCGACTTAACATAAACAAAGGAGTTAGCACAATAAGTAACATCAGGATTAACATATAACATCCAGAATAAAGTGCTACTCAATAAAAATAGTCTGAAAACAAAATGACAGGGATAAACAAATGACAATTCTACTCGTCTAGTAGATCATCAGCATCCATGTCAAATACTACTTTCTCTCCTCCATCTCGACCATAGCCTGCAAGGAATTTCATGAGTTAGAAAACTCAATGAATTCATGAACATATGCAGTAACGTAGAAAGAGAACTAGCTCTTACATAAGTGAGCTTAGAACCTGTAGCATTGTTGAAGTAACACTGTCAGCATCTCTATCCAGTCTAGCAGGGACCAGTCTAGTGTTGATTTTGTAAATCAACCGTTATCATATCCATTAGTGATCATTATGTGCTTCATCAACAAAAGTTGAATGATGTGGCACAACAACGTTTACAACATTATCAGGTGAGGAATAATGTGTTATGATCATCAATGTTAGATAACCGACTACAACGACTTTCTATTCCCAGTTGAATAATTTTCGAATCAACTTACAATGAGAAAGATGCTTAGTTATCAAATGTGGAATAACAGGCATCTAACCATCTTGGGTTTTCATCAAGAAATTATTTGGGGTTTTCAGTCTGTTATTTAGATGCTTGAATGTTGCGACAATAGGTTCTCACTATCAAAACATAAACTGCGGAGGAAAGTTTCATATTTCTATGAACTTTAGTCTCATCTCCCCCGATGTTTTTATTGTGAGAGCTCTACTCAAGCCTTTGGTCAAGGCGTCTGCAACATTATCTTTAGATCTCACATCAATCAGGGTCATAATCCCTTGACTTGTGAGTGAGGTCAACCAGGATTGTTTCAGCCTGAGATGCCTTCTTTTGCCATTAAACAAAGTGTTCGTAGCAATCGTTTTAGTAGCCTGATTGTCGCAGTAAACTGCAACAGAGCTCATTTTCAGGCTCGACAAAGGAATGTCCATCACCAAATCTCTTAACCACTTTGCTTCTTCGCCTGCTGCAGCAAGAGCGTAGAGTTTGGATTCCATAGAAGAGAGTGCAATACAAGATTGCCTCTTGGACTTCCAGGCTACAGCTACTCCTCCTAGTGTGAATACAAACCCACTAGTGGACTTGCTGTCGTTTAATTCCGAGCATCATGATGCATCAGAATAGCCTTCAAGAACTGAAGGATGACCAGTGTAAACTAAAGCATACTTTTGGGTGTGCTTTAAGTATCTCATTAGCCTATCTAAGGCGTTCCAATGGATTGGTCAGGATTACTAGTGAATCTGCACAACATGCCGACCGTAAAGGCTATGTCAGGTCTAGTGCAGACCAAAGCATACATGAGGCTGCCAAGCAGTTTAGAATAATCTAATTGTCTACCCACAGCTCCGTCATTGGGCTTTAGGCAGTTAGTGTAGTCGTATGGTGTCTCAGATGCTCTACTGTCGCTGTATCCCCATGTGTCCAACATGGAATCTATATAGTGGCTTTGACTTAGGGAGATGCCAGTCTGCCCAAAGCTCACTTGCATGCCTAATATAGTATTAACTACAGCTAGGTCTTTTATGCTAAATTCTTTTATTAGATTTGACTTAACGTCATCCACTTCAGATTGATCAGATCTTAGAATGAGCATATCATTTACGTACAAGCATATTATGGCGACTTTATCTGATCTATTACGTATGTAAAGGCATTTATCCGAGAGACTCGACATGAATCCCATGTTATTTACACTATAGTCGAACTTCTCATGCCATAATTTCGGTGCTTGCTTTAGTCCGTATAAAGATTTAAGTAATTTACAGACCTCCGTTTCGTGACCTTCTACAATGAAACCTTCAGGTTGATTCATGTAGATCTCTTCGGCCAGATCTCCGTTCAAGAACGCAGTCTTAACATCCATTTGATGTACAATAAAGTTCTCAATAGACACAATAGCAAGGAGGGCCCTAATGGTTGCTAAGTGACACACGGGTGAGTAGACATCAAAATAATCTACTCCGCATACTTGTGTGAAACCTTTAGCCACTAGGCGTGCTTTATACTTAGCTACGCTACCATCAGGATTTAGTTTCTTTTTCAGAATCCACTTACACCCTATGGTGTAGCCCCTTTTGGCTTATCAACCAACGTCCAGGTGTTATTCTGAAGTAGAGAATTCATCTCTGCATCAATAGCTTCTTTCCAGAGTAGGGAATCCCTGGATCTCAATGCGTCCTGATAGGTGGATGGATCAGCCTCAACGTGGCAAGTGACAAAGTCACTACCGAAGGTTCTGGGAATTCGCTCTCTTAGAGAATTTCTCCAAGACTCTTGGCCAGAGTTATCTACCGGAACGGAATAGGAGGTGCTAGGTACTGAAGTAGGATCATCTTCAGTAATAGTTACTTGCATACCTGGGAGAGATGGGTTCTTATCCTTGAGGAACTTATCTTCAAAGAACACTGCGTCCCTAGATTCTATAACAACGTTATTAGAAATATCTAAGAATCTATCTACAACACTATCCTCAGTACAACCTAGGTAGACACATGTATTGGTCCTAGGTCCAATCTTAGACCATCTAGTGTCAGAGACCCTGACATAGGCTATGCAGCCCAGGTCTTAAGTCTAGAAAAAGACTGCGGTCTCTTAAACCAAAGCTCTTAGGGTGTAACCTCTAACTTGGCATGAGGAACTTTATTCAAAATGTGATTTGCAGTTAAGACTGCTTCTCCCCAATAAGCGGAAGGCATGCCTGCAGTCAAGAGCACAGAGTTTAGCATTTCTATTAACGTGTGATTTCTACGCTCAGCTATGCCATTAGACTAGGGCGAGTAAGGAGTAGTGGTTTCTGCAATGATTCCATGTTGGGCAAGGAAACATCTGAACTCACTGGACATATATTCTCCTCCTCTATCACTTCTAAACCTTTTGATTTTCATGCCTAATTGGTTTTCTACCCTGGTTTTGAAAATACAAAATTTTTCAAATGCTTCATCTTTAGTTTTAAGGAGATAAATGTGACAAAACCTAGAAAAATCATCTATAAAGGTGATCAAATACTTCCTGCCTGCTCTAGTGACAACTTTTGAAGTCACATATGTCGGAATGTATTAGTTCTAAGGGTGTTGTGCTCCTAGTAACCACACTAAAAGGTTTCCTAGTGATCTTAGTCTGAGCACACACTTCACATTTATCAGTTTTGACTGTAGTGTCTAAAGCTATCTGGCGAGTTCTTGCAATTTGGAACATTTTCCTATAGTTTACGTGTCCTAGTCTCTCGTGTAGAGTCTTAGGGCTAACTAAGTTTGTTTGAACTTGTTGAACTATTTCGTTTTCCATACTTAATCTGTACATCCTATTTTGGATGTATGCACATCCAAAATAGTGTGAGTTAACTGACAGTGTTACTCTACCGCTACAGAAAGTAAAAGACATACCAACATCACATAGTAAGCTAATAGACACTAAGTTAGCAGCTAATGAAGGAATAAACTTAACATTCTTTAAAGTTAAAGTCTTACCTGAGGATAGCAGCAAAGTTGCGTTCCCCACCTTCAGCACGTCAGCTGTCTCACTGTTGGCAACGGTCACAGACTCTCTTGCATCAGTAAGACCTGTCATCAGAGTAGGATTGTTACAAACATGGCACGTTGCCCCCGAGTCAAGGACCACTCTGTACTGGCCTTTCCGTTTCCGACCATGGCAACAAAGTCAGATGGCTCTGTGAGACTAACCATGTTAGCATGGTTGCCCTCCTGTGGTGTCTTGCCCTTCTCCTTACGAGGAATCCTGTAATCAGATGCGATGTGTCCCCACTTGTTGCAGTTATAGCACTCGCCCTTAAACTTTTTGATTTGTTTACTTGGGCCTGCAACCTGGGAGCTACTAGGGTTGGGCTTCGCTTCCTAGGGTTCGACGCGTGTATAGAGTTCGTAATCATGTTAGCAGCAGCCTTCTGCTTGCTAACGACTTCTAGAGCATGTCGAGTCCTATTTTCGTCCTCAATGCGTATAAAACGCTTGAGTTCGTTCAAGCCCACCTGCATCTTCTTGCGGTACATTTCAGTTTTGAAGTTGTACCACGTAGAAGGCAACTTATACACAATTGTGCCAGCAACAAAACTATCTGGCAAAGCAATGTTCTCGCTATGCAAGGAATCTACTAAAAGTTTAAAGTTTGATACCTGAGGGAGAATGGCCTTCTCCTCGTCGAAGGTGAACGAGTGGAACTTGTCCACTAAGTGCGCCTTGGACAGGTCCTCCTCCTTCCTGAAGTGCTCCTGCAAAGCATCCTAGATGGCCTTAGCTGTCTTCAACTTCATGTACGTCTTCGCAAGATTCGAAGATAGGCAGTTCAACAGGTAGTCCCTGCAGAAGTCTTCATCTGAAACCCACTGTGCCTCTTCAGCAGTCCCTACGACCTCAGCACCATCAGACTGAACTGTGTAGAACACGTTCAGAAACTTCATCCCGAACTGAGTATTCAACTTCCAGTCGTTGAACTCAGTCGCCGTGAACTTCTCCAGCTTTATCATCGGAACGGGGGACGCCATGTTGTTCCCCTTCATCATTGTGCGCCCGACAGACGAGAACAAGCCACCAGACAGAGGAGACAAAACTCTATAGCTAGCGTCGGCGGTAGCCTGGACGGTAGCCTGGGTGGTAGCCAGTTCGGCTGCTAGTGCCAGGCGCTAGAAGATAGCGCTGGTGGTAGCGCTTAGGGAAGCACTTCCTGGGCTTGGAGATGGCGCCAGCGGGAGCTACTGATGGCGGCGACTGGGTGGGATCTGGAGGCGGTGGAGATGGCGCTGCGGTAGATCTGAGATGGTTGGGGCGGTGGCGCGGCGGATCTAAGGAGGGAGGCTAAGGATTCGATGAAACCGGCGAATGCACACGGCAGAGGGCTCACGGCAGATCCAGAAATGGAAAACGTGACCATCTTCTTGAGAGCAGCGGCGGATGCCAGCAATCGTCAAGACGCGACCTCCTTTGCGAATGGAGATCTACAGAGGCAGCGACAGACCTAGCGAGCGGCAGCAGCGCTAGAAAGAAGAGGCGACTTTGGCAAGAAGGAGCAGGCCTTCTTCTTTCGCGAACGACAGCGGGAGGGCTCCAGTGAACGGCGGAGGCTGGGCACGAACAGCGATCTCCAAGAACGGCGAACGGCGATGGGGAAGAAGGCAGCGATGGGGAGACGCGATCTACTCCACTACGCGCAGAACCCGATCTTCCTGCTTGCGAGCGACGGGAAGAAGAGCAGCAAGCGAATGGAGATCGGCCAAGAACTCGTGATCTCCTTCCTCTTGATTGCTAGCGGCGACGAGAACGACGAAATTACCTGGATCGCGATCTCCATCGCAAAAGCTTCAAGTCTACAGTGCCGGCGCAGACGAGCGGACGGGATCAAAACCTAGGGGCTGACTCGAGATTGTGAGAGGTTTGCTCGAAGCATCCAGAGGAGGATCAAAGTGGAATCCATTCCCCATTGCCCCTAGCGGGTATATATATGGAAAACCCTAGGAGTGTCTACGGGGATGGGTATCCGTGTACCCAACTGACCCGTTATACCTTCGAACCCGTTATTTGACCAAATATACATTAACATCTTTTTCCTAGACATTTGGCAATCTATGACTAGACATGAGCAGGTGTATGAAGCTTGTATCGCAAAGTATACCTGGATTCGCTCCCCAACGCAAGCATATGATCAGTCACTCTACAGCAGGACGCACACTAAGACAAAATGTGGCAGGGTGGCAGGACCTCCAATATCTCTAAAATATGCACAATCAGATTCCCCTCCATCTTAAGCTTATTCTTGCCACCTATCTTGAGCACAAAGGTTCATATATTCCCCCTGAAAGTGATTGGTGGAGCTCATTTCATCACTTGAATCATTCGGGTATGAAACTTTGGAAATCTTTGCCTCCCATGCGGCGAGGACTCAGGCAGAGCGGATCTTATATACCACTATTTTGTCTTTCAGCCTGATTCACTCAGTTGGTACCAGATCATGGAGGAGGTAAGAGATTATTCCTCACCCTTTGGATGCCCATGTCCATGTTGCTGGTGATGTCGAACAAGACTTAGGTCATGATACAAACATGGAGGAAGAGGAGGAAGCTGGCGAGATACCTGCACCGCATCCGCTGCTTTGTGCTGCAAGGAGAGTGCATGTGGAGAATATTCTTGATTTCACTGTGTGCTTCACGGATCTTGAGGAGGATGTCTTTTGGACCATGGACCAGGTATACTATCTGGGAGAGAGGTTGGGTACTACACCAGCACTACCTCCATGACATGTTGTTGGCCCCTATAATCGCAGGACGCCCCCACCTTCCTCTATCCATGATGAGGATACCTGATATTCACAATTTTGCATGGTTGCGAGTTGCGACTCGAGAGCTTCTATTTTTTATTTCCTTTTTTATCTAGTTTGCTTTATTTAAATATTATTATGTTAGACATTATGTCTGTGACTAGGGGTGCAAACGAGTCGAGCTTCGCAAAATTTTTCAAGCTCGAGCTCGAGCTACTCATTTCGAGCTCAAGCTCGACGAGCTCATTTTAACTTGTCATGATCTCGAGCTTAATGCCTACTTATCGAGCTCAAGCTCTGATGAAGCTAATTTAGCTTAATTTATTAGGGTAAAAATATGTATTTTCTCATTTAAATTTATGTACATTATGAATTTAGATCCTATAATTAGTTTCTTTTTGAAAATATTGTTATAACTTAGTCTAATTTTATGTTTTGCAGAAAATTAATTGTTTTGGCATGTAACCCGTTCCCGATGCAGATGTGATCCCGAGACCGAAACCAGAAGAAAATCAGATTACACGACTAGTGTCACAGGTGTGACCTTGGTTCTGCCCGTGACCGAGGGCGTGTTCATCAAGTTCTAAGCTCCGATTGCTGCAGCGCAACTTGCGTCGAATTGCGGCCCACCGTACTCGACACGCCCCAAGTCACGGGCATGACCGAGGGCGCGTTCATCCAGTTCCAATCTCTGATCGCTGCAACGCAACTTGGACGAATTGCGACCCACCATACTCGACACGCCCCAAGACATGGGCATGACCAGGGAGGGCGTGCTCACCAAGTCCTGAGTGTCTACTACTGCAGCGCCACTTGCGCCGAATTATGGCTCACCGTACATTACACGCCTTATGTCACGGGCATTACCGAGGGTGTGTTCACCAATTTTCTATCCCGTCGCAATAACGCCAGCTTTTCTCCAGCTGAAAGTCAACTAAATATTACACGCCCTAGGTCACGGGCATGACCGAGGGCATGTACTTCACAAAAAATTTCCTTTAAATTCCAACAGTTCTCATGAGTTCAGCGTTCATAAATTTGGAGTGGGGAGGTGCTGCTAGTTGTTGTTCTTACTGTTTTTTGAGTTTTTCCCTTATGTTCACAATTTCTCTCCCTTCTTTTCATGTAATTTTCTCTTAGTTTTTTTCATTCAACCTCTATTAGTGAACTTGTAATCTCCTTTTATTAATGTTGTAGTCTCTTATTGAACTTGTAATCAACTGTTATTATTAATTGTATTCTATTTGCCCTTTCTTAATCTCTCTCTCATTTACTTGATTTACATGCAAATTTATTTCATGCCTTCCTCTCACCCTTCCACCATGATTAACTAAACTCCCATTAGTACTTGATCGAGATGATCCAATGATGAGATTATCAAGTTATGACCCTTAAGCTCTCTTTTTCTATTTAAGTAAGCACTTTTGATTTACCCTTGATTTTTAAATTAGTGAGGCAATATTTTTGATATGTGGTTTTCACTTAGGTTTTCATACTTAGTTATCCAAGAGGCTCAAGTATGAATCGATCACTCAAGGGTAAAGAGAGTTGCACGCACCCCTCGAGAGAGGATGCCGTAAATCTCCCGGATTGGAGTCAAATCCAATAGTGGGGTTCATAGCGTAAAGCCAGCCTTAGATATTCAATTATAGAACGTGAGTTCGGTCTTTTTTTTTTCTAAACTCAATTGTGCATTTCCTCGAGAAAGGCGTGTTCATGCTTCGGGAACCTCCACGGTCAAAGTATTTTATGTAAAGAGAATTAGAGTATTGTAATTTACTTTTTGATTATTCTCAAGCCAAGGTGATTCAAGATCGAGTACTAATCTTTTAATCATTACCTAAAGCCTTCCTTAATCTTGCATTTGATTTCTCTTTTTAGTAAGTAAAACAAAACACAAAAATCAGTTGATAAGATAATTGTTTCCTCCTCGAAGTAGAAGTAATCGACGCGCCCCAGGAAATACGACATTGATATTTATCTTAAGTATCATATACTATAGACGATAAGGTACACTTGCCTTCATCGAATATAGAATTGGAAACCATCATCAACAACTATTTCATATATCATCCGCACTTAAAATGTTTATCAAGTTTTTAGCGTCGTTGCTGGGGACTTTAGGTTGAAATTTTGAAAAAATGATAGCTATTAATATTATCGTTTTCTTTTCAAAAATCTTATGAGTGTAACTTAAATCTTGGAATGGGAGATTTGGGTTATCATCCCAGCACACCTCCTAGTAGTAGTGCGAACCCTTCGCAGGATAGACCTTGTGAAATCCAAAACTAACTTCATCCACCTAAAAGAAGAAAAAAAGAGTGTTTCATTTTTCTTATTATTCTCTCTCCTTTCTCTTTCTTCTTTTTTCTTTCTCCCCCTTCTCTCATTTTGGTGTATGAACCGTGATAACTCTTCGAATATCCCTTTTGATCCAGAGATCGAGCGCACCATTTTTGCGCCGCCTCCACTCATGATCAGGATTCGCATTTAGCCTTCGAAGAGTCGATCAGGCACACTGCCATAGAAACACATGGAACCTAATTTGGAACCTAATCTGCCAAATCCTAATGAGGCCCAGCAAAGGACCATATCATATTATGTGCGGCCGAATCTGGAAGGTACATAGTCAAGTATTATCTGCCCCATGGTGCCGAACAATAACTTTGAGATCAAGTCTAGCATCATACAAATGGTGCAACAATCGGTGACCTCTGATGGCCTGCCGGACAAAGATCCAAACTCTCACATCTCTAATTTCCTCGAAATTTGCGACACTTTCAAAATCAATGGCGTTACTGATGATGCCATTCGATTATGTCTTTTTCCTTTTTCTCTGCTGTCAAAGGCCAAGCAGTGGTTGGACTCTCTTCCTAAAGAGTCCATCACTACATGGGCCGAGATGGTAGAAAATTTATAACAAAGTATTTCCCGCCTGCTAAGACCGCCGAATTGCGCACTGATATTGCTTCATTTATGAAAATCGACTCAAAGACTCTCTATGATACATGGGAGCGCTTCAAGGAGCTTTTGCGTAGATGTCCTCACCACGCACTACCTAATTGGCAACAAGTGCAATTTTTTATAATGAATTAAATCTCCAAACAAGGCAGATGATTGATGCAGCCGCCGAGGGTACGTTAAATAACAAGACCCTGGAGGCCGCTGGAGAGCTTTTTGAGGAGATGGCCATGAACGCATATCAATGGAATATGCCCCGAGCGCCCCCTAGCAAGCCGACCAGTATTTTTGAAATTGACGCTACTGTAAATTTAGCTTTACAAGTTGAGCACTTAAATAAGCAAGAGGCGGAGATGTCTGCTTCATCTGTCACTCCTCATTGGGCTAATAATATTATAATCGAAGAACAAGTTCATTAGATGGGAAATCCACCTCAGCCATCCTTTAACCCGAACACTGCTCCATATAACAACACCCATAATGCGGGTTATAGGAATCATCCGAATTTCTCATGGAGAAACCAAGGAAATGCTCAGCGCCCATTTAAATAAACCTCTTAATTAACTCCCCCTCTTAATTTTAATCCACCGCAACCACAAAAGCCCTCTCCACTTGAAGAGGTCTTCACCAAATATGTTGTTACAAATGAGTCGAACATCCGGAACCTCATCGGATCGATCAAAAATTTAGAAAATCAAGTGGGACAGCTAGAGAAAATGTTCTCCGAGCGTCAACATGGAGAACCCGAACACTGCTCCATATAACAACACCCATAATGCGGGTTATACGAATCATCTGAATTTCTCATGGAGAAACCAAGGAAATGCTCAGCGCCCATTTAAATAAACCTCTTAATTAACTCCCCCTCTTAATTTTAATCCACCGCAACCACAAAAGCCCTCTCCACTTGAAGAGGTCTTCACCAAATATGTTGTTACAAATGAGTCGAACATCTGGAACCTCATCGGATCGATCAAAAATTTAGAAAATCAAGTGGGACAGCTAGAGAAAATGTTCTCTGAGCGTCAACATGGAGCTCTACCAGGAATTACTAAACCAAATCCAAAGGAAAGAACGAATGTGATTACCCTCCGCATCGGAAAGAAGGTAGCCTCGAAAAAGGACGAAACCGGGGCACTAATCTATACTCCCCCTCCTCCTATTTTTTCTTCAAATTTGCCAGCTACATTAGTTACGCACGCTTCTACTTCAGATGTTCCATATCCGTCTAAGCTTAAAAATGAGTACGGCGATAAAAATTATAAAAAGTGTTTAGAAATTTTGAAACAAATTCATATTAATGTTCCCTACTGCGAAGCTATCTCTCAAATGCCGAAATACGCAAAATATCTCAAGGAGTTTCTCTCCAACAAGAAAAAGCTTAAGGACATTTTGCGTATTTCCCTTAACGCAGAATGCTCCGCCGTTGTACTCAACAAATTGCCCCAGAAAGTAAATGACCTGGGACGGTTCTCCATCCATGTTTATTTGGCAATTCATTGGTAAAACACGTCTTAGCTGATCTTGGAGCAAGTATTAATCTTATGCCTTTTTCTTTATTCAAAAATTGAGGTTTAGGAAATCCTAGCCCCACCCGAATGAGCATCCAACTCGCAGATTGATCACTGAAATATCCAGTAGGGATAGTGAAGGACGTGCTCGTCAAGGTTGATAAGTTCATATTTTTGGTGGAATTCATCATTCTTGATATCGAAGAGGATGTCGAAGTACCCCTCATACTCGGTCGCCCCTTCCTCGCCATCTCCCGCACGATTATCAACATTAGTAATGGAAAGCTCCTACTACCGGTTGGAGATGATGAAGTTACATTTAGCATAAATCCTTCAATGTGAAATGCTTTAGAAAATGATGATTCCTGTTTCTACTTAGAAGAGTGTTTTGAGAATGAGTTTTCTTCACTTCCCGAGTAAGTATCCTCATCTAGTGACGATTCCAAGCTCACAGAGATCTTCTGTTTAGAAGAAGTTTCTCGCCCCACATCACTCGAGTCACTGCACTTAGAAAAACCGAAAGTTAAAACTTTGTATGAAGAACCACTCATCTTGGAATAAAAACAACTCCCCCTCATCTAAAATATTTATTTTTAGAAAAAATTCTAAACTGTCCGTCATCGTCTCATCTGAGCTGAGAGATTCAGAAATTTCTGAATTGACTATAGTTTTAAGTAATTCGCCTCCACGCAATTGTGTGGCAGATTTCTGATATCAAGGGGATTAACCCCTCCTTCTGAACTCACAAAATCTTCCTTGAAGATAATTCCCGTAACACAGTCCAGCCTCAACGACAGCTCAACCCCAATATGAAAGAAGTCATTAATGCTGAGGTTATCAAACTCTTAGATGCGGGGATCATCTACCCGATCTCCGTCAGTACTTGGGTTAGCCCAGTACAAGTCGTTCCAAAGAAAGGCGGTGTAATGGTGGTCATAAACCAAAACAATGAATTAATCCCAACTCGTACTGTTACGGGTTGGTGAATGTGCATAGATTATCGGAAATTAAAGGATGCCGCCCAAAAAGATCACTTCTCGTTTCCTTTTATCGATCAAATCTTAGAATGCCTTTCGGGTCACTCCTACTACTGTTTCCTCGATGGTCTGTCGGGATACTTCCAAATCCCTATTTCACCCGACGACCAGGAAAAAACTACATTCACTTGTCCCTTAGGCTTCACTTATCGAAGGATGTCATTTGGCCTTTGTAATGCGACAACTACATTCCAAAGATGTATGCTTGCAATCTTCGACGAGTTGGTAGAGGAGGTGATGAAAGTATTTATGGACGACTTCTCCGTCTTCGGAAATTCCTTCCAAAATTTCTTAAGAAATCTCGAGTGTGTGCTTCAGCATTGTGAGAAAACAAATCTAGTTCTCAACTGGGAGAAATGTCATTTTATGGTTAAAGATGGATTAGTCTTCGACCATAAAATATCGGGCAAAGGGATTGAGGTCGATAGGGCCAAGATCAAAGTTATCGAAAAACTCCCCCCTCCAACGAATGTTAAAGCGATTTGAAGTTTCCTAGGCCACGCAGGGTTTTATCGACGCTTTATATAATAATTCTCTAAAATCACGAAGTCGTTAACCCATCTTCTTGAAAAAGTGACTTCCTTCATTTTCAACGATGAATGTCTTTTTGCTTCCAATCTTATAAAGGAATAACTTATAAAATCACCAATTCTAGTCAAATCGGATTGGTCGCTACCTTTCGAGATCTTGTGCGATTGGAGTTATATTATGGTAGGCGCTGTGAAATTTTCCGTAGATCTAGGAGTGTGCAGGAATTGTATAACTAAAAGTTCAAGCCAAACAACCAGAAGCACATGAAGCAAACACAATCTTTATTGATAAGCAAAGTTCTTCAATACAGGGCGAGGTATACATGGCGAGACCTGATTTCGCCAGTACACAAAAAACAGAAGAGAAAAGCAGCTTAAAGGAAAACCAGCGGTCTGCCAACTTGAGACCGCCCGACCTGGCAGTCCGCCCGGCTAGAAAACAAGACTGCCCGAACTGACTGCCTGCGCCTTGAACAACACCAACTGAGAACCACGCGAACTCCCGGACTCCACTGATCCTCCTGAACTCCAGCAACCCGCACTGCAAGCCGCAAGACTGCTCGAACACCTTCAGAAGAGGAGGTGACCGCGGCTACCCGCACAATTCGCAGAAGCTGCACAAAACAAGTTCGATCAGCTAACCAGTCGGTCACAAAAAGAGACCGCAAGAACAGGTCGCGAGCTCAGCTTACACTTGGTGCTATATTTTTTGCTGCTATAGTGTCTCCTATTTATAGTCAGGCGACCTGATCCAGTCACCACCCTATGAGATAGGATCACATATAAGACCACCCTCCCAGAACATAAGACACAGCCAAGGGGTGTCTTATGCCCAGGACAACCGCCTTGCGGAAGCGCCAGCACACGAGCTAGCCTCCCCCACAAGACGCCTATCCTGCCGGCCAAACCAACTAAACAGCGCCAACCCATCAATAAAAGAAAGCATTAAAAGCCATAGATTCACAATAAGTAATAATGTCCAAACAGTAAGTACAAGAAGACAGAAAGCTACACAAGCTCCTGCAAATCATTAGAATATCAAGCTAAATGCCTCAAGGGATACATCTCAAAACACTCCCTCGCCTCTGCCACTGACGATAGCCAAGGTATCATGGTCTCCGGCCATGTCATCCTGACCTGACTATCCTCCTCCAGCACCGTGCACTGTTGCTCTAAGGAACACTCCTAAAAAGAGGGACGTAGCAACCGTTAGTCATAAAGACTAAGTGGCTTCAAATCCGCTCCCCCGACGACTCCAAGGTACCGGGAGGAAGGAAAGGAAGGAAAGCTATAATATAAGCAATAATATACAAAGCAGGTGACAGGAATGGTTGTATATACATGTCGGTTGTATAAGTACCCAAGTACTTGCAATAACTCTAACTAACAGGTACAAATACAAGCAAGTACTAGTAACAGAAAGAAGTAAGCAGAGTATCAATATCGTACTAGTAACAGAAAGAAGTAAGCAGAGTACCACATCGTACTTGTAACAGAAAGAAGTAAGCAGAGTATCAATATCGTACTAGTAACAGAAAGAAGTAAGCTGAGTATCATATCGTACTAGTAACAGAAAGAAGTAAGCAGAGTATCAATATCGTACTAGTAACAGAAAGAAGTAAGCAGAGTATCATATCGTACTAGTAACAGAAAGAAGTAAGCAGAGTATCAATATCATACTAATAACAGAAAGAAGTAAGCAGTTCATATCGTACCTTAACTTATATGAATGCCCATACAAACTTATAAGTTAAGGTTTCCAATTTGGGACCCATCATATAAAAGAGCCCATACTAATTTATATGATGGACCCGATGCAGTGAAATGTTATGATTATGCGGAATGAATGCAATGCAATGATTATGATATGATGAACTCACCCATGCATATTTTGCTATGTCGACATAGACCTGTAGTACCCACTTTTCGAGGGTAGCTAACTACTCAGGCACCTCGCGTCATGGCCAGACGGAGACTGTGGACCGGGCTCCTCCACAACTAGGTGGGTATGAACACAACCAGACCTAGGCCTATGTACGCCTCAATGCTAAGAACACACAGCGGAGCCCCTGCGTACTGCTCGACGCTATGAACGCACAGCGGAGCCATCAAGGACACAGAAGGGGACTTGGGTAGGTGAGCACCAAGAGTCCAACCCAACCGATCTAGAGCCTAACTGCCGGCTTCTGTCGGTGTCACGACTAGCAAGCCCGTAGACCCGCCACAAGTAATCCCCCCAACCACAAGTATCCTCCAACTAGTGCACTACACCACCATGTGTAAACCATGTACACCCATGTAATTTCCATGCATAATCCGTGCTAACAAGCACCCAAGGACTCGCGAATGGAGCCTTCTTACCTTTCACATCATACCAGCTCATCTGATGCTAATTAGCATCTGAGGCCCCAAACCACCGGGTCCTTCACATTTCACCACAAGATATAACAATATCTTATAATCCCCACCAAGCCATCAATGCTAACCATACCGAGTTATCATAACTCTTTTGCAGTGGCGAGTGTATATCATGGAAATTACTCTACGAAAATCTATGGGACTACTTGTGTGTACAGTGTCATATTCATATTTTACTAAATATGTAATCTCCAATATATCGCCAATATTCAATCGCCTTAAGTACAAATCACAACGTGATTCAACACGATTAAAGCTGTCAAGCTTATGGAGAGATTATCACCAATCTACATCATCCAATAGATTATCAAGCGATATGAATATAAATTCATACATGCCCTTTTATGATTCCACATAAATCTACAATTGAAGGTTCATCCAAGGAGTCGTCTTAACAGAAGTAAATCTGACATTATCATCACCAGCCAATACTAGCGTATACATGATTCATACAAAATTCTGCCCAAACAGGCTTCACATTCAGCATTTATATCTCCTTCAATCATCAAATAAAACGGCAATAGCTTTAATTCTACTTAATCATAAATCATGAATTTCAACAGGGATTTACATATTATTATCACAAATGTCTCCACCAATTTTCGACCTCATTGTATTATGCAATATGTATTTACGGCGCTTTGCATTTATATGATAGGACAAGCATCTTCATGGTAAATATCTATCCAAAAATTCTGAAACTAAACAGAAGTGATCACGTAATACCTAATTTAAAACCCTATTTAACAGAGGGTCATTCATTATCTTTCCCAAACAAATCAAGTGCAATGTTATGATTTTAGCAAGGGGCTATTTTCAACCTTGTTACATAATATACAATAAAAGACAAACCTATTTAACAGAGGATGATCCATCATCTTTCCCCAAACAAAATAATACATTTCACCCCCTTTTAAAATCCCTAAATATCATTCCCCTCACTCTCCCACAACCACCATGGGTTTGCCCCAAATCAAATCCCATCTCTTCCTTTTGAAGAGAATAAATGATCCCTAGAACCCCGCGGCGAACGATGCCCTAATTTTAAGGTTCCAGCTTGGTCTTCCTAAGGAAACTCCATTAAAGCTCGCACGAGAAGCTCTCTTGAGCCTTAATCTCTCCTATTGTGATCTAAGAGGCTAGCACCAAGGGAGAGGGGAGGAAGTCACCTGATTTTCGGCTAACGTTCGCAGCTGTCTCCTCCGCGGCATGGCGGCGGTTGGCCAAGACTAATTAAAGGGTCCTGATCCACAGAAATATACAACATGTAATCAGTCAACATTACCCAAACTAAAAAGGGAAATAACACAAAGAAAATCTTGACTGCATAAGGGAAGCCAAACAGCCCTCCCTTAAAGGACTGCAAAATTTCTATTAAACAACAACAACTAAAGAGCTGATTTAATCAAAATAGCCAATAGGACAAGAGAACAAGCAGCCGGTCACCTAGAATTGAGCAAAACAGTTAACAATATCCAAATGACAGAGGTTCTCCTTTTTACATCATATCATTGGCAGCTAACAAGAAGGAACCCCTTAACAGCAGTTCACAGTTAATCGGAAGGATCCAAAATAGGAAAGAACCAACTAATAGCAGTACAACAGAAATCCCCAAAATGAAGAAGGTAACATAGAACAATAACATAAACTCCCCAATAATCCCCCTCTATTACTATACTAATAACAGGAATCGTTTCTTAGATATGCAAGTAAATATCAGATCTACCAGCTAACCCTTTAATAATAACCAATAAACCAACAGCAAGAGATTTAGTCCAAATCTAGACACAAATACATACGTAAAATCCAAAAATAGAATAACTCAAAAGTACTACAGGTCAACACCCACCACTCACCAAGAACAAGATTTCGAAGGTCATCAAACAACAACCCATTATGGCCAACCAAGTAACATGATATTTCTGTAGAAAAAGGAAGGGTGGGTACTAAATCCTAAATTGATTCTAAACCCTAACTGAAAAGCTCTTGCTGTTAAGAAATCTACAACCCATCAAGAAAGAAACGGGGGTAGAGAAAGATTAAAGCTCACAGTGGAAAGTTGGAAGCCAAAATATGTCGATCGAAGGCAACTCCTACTAACCCAACATCAGCACCACCGAGAGCCAACCACCAGATCTTGCCGAGCTTTTCCAGCCCAGTCGACGAGAGGGAAGAAGGTGATTGAGCTGAGAGGAGGGGAATCGAACAAGCCCTAGCATAACCTCCGCCAAAAGTTCCAGGCGGTGAAAACTGAGTCGTATAAAGGTATCGGAGGATTTATTGGCATTCCTGTGAAGTCCACCGCCTTATATAAAAAAAATAAAAAGAGGTTAATAACCCATCATATAGCAGCTCATATAAGTCTTAATAGAGCATGTCTGAACTCCAGGCGGTGTACACCATTATAAAACTTATCAGGAAAATTATTGCCCTCTCACTGAATTAACTCATATAATCCAAGCCACATATTCAGCGACTAGCCAATCCAATCACTTAGTTCAATCAATTAAACAACAACAAGCCACTAAAGTGAGTCGAACATCGCAAAACCCACAAATAAACTGCGAATGCAAATCGTCGCTGAATCAACACTTAGTTTTTTATATTGTCATCATAGGCGCCTAGCGCGCACTGGGATGTTACATCACCACCCCTTGATCGTGCGACCAGACCGGTCAACCCGCGTGATCAGCAAAAGATCCTCCTGCTTAGTGAGCTCGCCGACTATAACAGAAGTCGCGCGATCATGACAACTCACCCGGTCATATCGCTCACCACCTGTGTTCGCCACCCGACCTCCTCCAGAGACCGCGAACACACCAGACTGACTAGGGAAACAGCCCGCCAAGTTGATCGAACATCTGTGACCGCATATGCCAGCTGATCGCAGAACGACCAGCCATGCGAACACAAACTGGAGACCTCGAGACTAAGAAGACCTTAGTCCACGCGCACCACAAGGAAGCCAGACAGCCACCAGACCGGCTTCCCTCACTACACGGTCATACAACCAGACCGCGCACCTCCCTTACCAGGCAGAAACCTGCTCCGCCACGCGGTCACACGACCAGACCGCGCGGCCACACCTCGACACTCTTGGACAGAAGAACGACGATCATGCCGAGAAGCCCGCAGCTAGACCAGAAAGGTCAGACTGCCAGAGGAGACCGCAAAGACCGAGCGGTCAGACCAGACCGCGCGGTCTCCCCCCCCCCCCCCCAGACCGCCAAGTTCACAAACTTCCACTTCAACATTTTCAACAGGCGCTGTATTAGGCCAACAGGTAAACGAGTAATTTCACCTGATTTATTATGCTAGCAAGACACTCATGTCTGTACAGGCTAATTACACCACTACCGAGAAGGAGCATCTAGCTATCATTTTTGCCTTCGATAAGTTTAGGTCATACATCACTCTCTACAAAGTAATTGTCTTCACAGATCACTCTGCTCTTAGGTACATGCTAAGGAGGATGCCAAGCCCCATTTACTGCGATGGATCCTCCTCTTGCAGGAGTTCGATTTAGAGATCCGGGACAAGAGGGGAGCTGAAAATATGGCGGCCGACCACCTTTCCCATTTAGAGAATCCCACTAAAGAAGCATTAGTGGTGGCCGATATAAATGATAAATTCCCTGAAGAGTGCTTCCTTGCTCTCGAAAAGGTAATTTCATCTTCCACCCCGTGGTTTGTGGATCGGGTAACTATCTAGTATCCCGGGTCCTGCTAAAAGAGTTCTTGAGTCAGAAAAAGAAGAAATTCTTTTCTGACTTAAAGAATTATTTTTGGGAGGACCCCTTTCTATTTTATGCATGCGCAGACTAGATAGTGAGAAGATGTGTTTCGAGTGAGGAAGGTTTGAAAATTTTGTAGCACTGCCACGAAGGACCAACCAGTGGTCACTATCAAGCAAACCAGACCGCGAGGAAGGCACTGGAGGAGGGCTTCTATTGGCCCACACTCTTTGAAGACGCTCACGCCCTTGTGAGTACTAGAGATAGCTGCCAGTGGTCGGATAAAATCTCTCGTTGGGACAAAATGACCCAAAATCTCTTTTTAGAATGCGAAATTTTCGACCTTTGGGGCATCGATTTTGTTGGTTCTCTCTGATGAGTCCCGATTATATACACATATATGGACTCATCTAGGCCGTGTTTCTAGTCTTTCCGCTGCACTTTAGCCTTGTTTTAGCTCATAATTATCATTCCATGCTAGGTGCACTTCTTGGCCTATTTTGGTGTATTTTTATGTTTATTCTCCTATGTTATCCTTATCGTACTGTTGAGTGCCACTTTCAGTGGCCTGATTAGCATTTCTGTAGGAACAGGAGTCGTGCAGGTATTCCTGGTACAATTCTGTACAGGAACACTGCGCACGATCACTGGTTATATTGCGCATGACCACTGGTCGTGCGCCACTGATCGTGCGCACTCAACCCCAAAAATCTGAGTTCTGTCTTCCTTATCGCACGACCACTTACGATAGCGCGCACGACCACTGGTCGTGCGCCACTGGTCGTGCGAACATTATATTTTATAATTTTCTTACCTTGCAGGCTCCGTCCAGGCAGGCGCACGATCATAGGATGCTAGTGCGCACGACCACTGGTCGTGTGCCAATGATCGTGCGCACTGTTTATTCCAGCGCCTATAAATTGACCTGCTCACGAATTAGGTCGGGATCGCTCGATTCCAACTCCGCCAGTCTGCCGTTTTCGCCCCTCTCGCTGGTTCTCCGCCCCCCTAGGCCTCCTCCATCATCCTTGAGCTCCAAGGAGAGGTTTCTAGCCCAAAGATCGCCAACATCAAGCAAGGAGATCGTGTATCGGAGGAGACCAGATCGTGACACGAAGAAGACGGGTCCATTGGGAGGTAGTGACAGCCTTCTCTACCCCGGACGCAGTTGAAGACCGAACTTGGACGCGGATTGACAACCCGGCGATTCCAACTGTGAATCTTCGGCAAGGCTTCGGATGTGGTCGATTCCTTCACTCAATTCTTCTTCCTTATGTCGTTGATTGTATAATCTAGTTTCCTCTATATTATTGATGATGTGTTTTATGAACAATTTTGCTTAAAGTTAATTTCATTTATTTGGAATCATTTAGTTCATATGTGCTTATTGAGGTGCGCCCCCATCTAATTTCCATTCCACCATCGTGTTCGGTGCCGCACTAGCAATTGCTAGTGGTGCGCTTGTCGAAGAGGTGCCCGCGACCCTCATTCCGTTAGCCTACTCGTCCATCCGCCTACCGAAGCGTGGCATCGCGGCCCGTATTCCATTCGCCTAACGAAGCAGCGCGCTCAAGGCCTGTATAGTTCGATTCCGCTAGCCTACTCGCCCATCCGCCCAACGAAGTAGTGCGTTCAAGGCTTACGTAGTTTTCCATCCCGCCAAGCGAAGCATTGTATAACGGCATTGCATAGGAGTAGTTGTAATATTTTATTTTATTATTCGCAAACCAAACCAACCATCCATTGTAACCCCGACCAAGGACTTCGATCTCAAGTCCTTCCTCGAAACCTAACTCCACCTTACTGTGTTCCTTCGAGATTCGATACTCGGGTATTACTCCTCGTTTTATATTACTTGAACGATCGGTACACTGCCGTTTCGTGGCGCAGTCGAGCTACCTCCTATAGCGGTGTGCGAGATTTGCGCCGTCAAGTTTTTGGCGCCTTTGCCGGGGAACACAGTCGTGTGAGTTTTCTGGAGAGGGAGAACCTGAGAGAGAAGCCCATCCATTTGTAAATTGCATTTCTTTGTTTTATTTCTTTTTATTTCATTTTCCTATTATAATTAGGTTGCTTTAGTAATTTTCGTTAGGTGTGGTATTTCGCACAATAGTGTCCTTCGTCTTGAATCGTTTTATCTTCACACTATGTGGGCACATCTCAATATCCGTTGCCGTTGGTGTAGAGATACCTCCCACTCTAGTGATGAATGCCCTACGGAGAATAGTAGGCATAATTCTTATAGCCCAGCATATGGAGCACCGACTTCGTCTGGTACATCCTATGGTGCGCGTAAGTCTTATGGCTACTCTGCTGAGCCTTTACCGTCATACTTCTTTTCGGCTTCATCCCCTGCCGTGCCAAAGAAGCCCGCAAGGCAGTGCCGGTTTTGTCGGAGCACTGATCATGTCTTGAAGGACTGTGCCGAGTATTTTCGCCAATTGGACGAGGATGACGAGCCGGATATCCGGATCGTCCCAACTCCTAACTCTGGCGGCACACCTTCAACATCCGGTTATGTGTCTTTGTCACCTTCACATCTTGAAGGGTATGGCATGGACACGGTCACTGGATGTGCGGCTGATCTATGCACCGACATTGCTGAGCCTATTCTCCATGTGCATCCACCACTTCTAGTGGATTCGATTCTTTGTGAGGAATCGGTGCTCGACTTTTATCCGAGCACTACTCCTCCCCCTGTTGTGCATACTATACTCGTCTCCGACGACATTGTTGATGATGTGTCGCAGGATGAGGTGGGTGATCTAAGTATTGTGCCTATTCCTACGAAGGAGGACAACCTTCTAGGTGAAGAGGAGTTTTCCTCAGCACCGGTGGAGGAAGTCCAAATACTAAGCCTGGCCACCGTTGATCCCGCTGAATCTTGTAGCATTGATGACAATGCAAACATTATTTTACTTCCCCAACCTGATGGGAGTGAGACCGGGACCACTCCCCCGATTTTTGATTATTTATGTTCTTCGTCTTGTTTATTTCTCGATCCCCCCTCTTCACCCGAGCCTGTGCAGGTTGAGTCTTCACAGGTACCCCAGGAGGATTTGGTGCATATTGCCCAAGTCAATGATGAGTGCATCCTATTATGTGAGGAGGTTGGTTCCCCCTCCGTAGAGGAAACTCCACTCATTGCCTTTTCCTCCTGCCACCTCCCTGTTGACGACACCTTGCTAGGCAAGGATGTGTTTGGTGAGTTGAGTGAGGATATCTCCTCCTCTTCTTACTTTCTTTTTCCTCTACCTGCGTTATGTAGGTATTATTATTTAGGTAGAGGGGTGACTGCTCTGTCTCCGTATCGGTACCCGCTACCGATGCGCACATTAGGACAGTTACCTGTGCATTTCCTTTTTCATAGACCCATTAGCTAGAACTGCTTTAAAGTTGAATAAGTCGTGCTGAGAGGACAATAACCCCAGTAGTTATCTTACTTTTTCCTGCATTTCTTATTTCATCTTGTTTAGTTTAGTTAGTTGTATTCATTTTAGTTTGTCTATTTGCTTTTGTTTTTGCGGAGCTAACCCCTGCAGGTATTTTTTCTGGATGGCGGATGCTGTGGCTCATTTTAGCTTAGACGCCAATCTTCTGGTGTGCTCATTTCTGAGCACTGGGTACTCTCTTTCCCTAGCCTTTTCTGATTTTCATGTCATATATTTTGTGGATTGTTTAGTTTAAGTCTGTGGGAGAGTAGTTTTGTTTACCCGCTCACGTGCACTATTGCACTGGATACTAGAAGATTTCATTTAAAACATTTTGTTTATTTGCATTGCACACCACTACACCCACTCGAGCGTGCACTTAGCTGTTGGCACGTCTTGAGCTGAACTCATTTCTTTTTGTGTGATTTGGAAAATCATTGTGCTGGCTTAGGATTGTGAGTCGGAGTAAAATGTTGACTTCTGTAGTGCTCCTAGTCGAGTGCTCATGTCTCGTTTAGAAATTCGTGTAGATTCAATTTCTTTTTATGCTTTTAGTTTATATTTTTTTCTATTAGCGTAAATATTGTTTACTCTACTCAAAATTGGTGAATCCGGTGTGAATCAAACGGTAGCATAGGAATGTGTGTAGACGTTCGTTAGCGTCGTATTGCCCGAGTCGGGAGAAAGGATTATCTTTCTCGGTGGCTAAGAACTTGCCCCAAGCGATTCTTGAAGCATGGGTATAAGGTTAGTCAATTGTGTGAATGTGATATAGGCCATCATTTTGGCCCGGTTGAGCCTTTGTGCCATTCCTATCATCATTTCCTCGTTAGCCCAGTTGTGCCTACCCCATTATTTTGGTTCAGCTCCACTATTGTTCACCAAAGCCTAAACTCCAATCCTAGTCGCACACCCAAAATGCAAGCATTTTGTTTAAATTTTAAATTGGTGTTGTTGATTGTGGAAGTACAATGTGAAAATGTGGTTGTGCATCTTTGAAAATTTGCTGAAATTGCTAAAGAAAGAAAAAAAGAAAAAGATTTGAAAAGAAAAAGAAGAATGAAAAGTTTAATTGAAAAAAATCTGTTTGAGATTTATATTTGGGAGTAGGCGGTGCACACACCCATGCGTCTAAGTCTAAGTCTGGGGGTGTGGTGCATCCGCGTGTTTTATTGCTACTTGGATAGTGTTATGCATTTGCTCATTTGGGTTTTTGTGTTCTAAGCCTTCATGTTTATATTTGTTTACCTCACCTAAACCCAAGCCTCATCTAAAACCTAAAGTCCTATTGATTCACGCATTTGAGTCAAACCAATGTCGTGGAGAGAGTGCGAACGGGCAAGCTTATGGTCACCGACATTGATGGATTTCAATGGAGGTTGTCTCGAGCCCCGATCTTTGGCAATGGTCGCCTCATCGTTCAGTTTACTTTCTTCCTATGTACGACCTTTTGATTCACCGTGATTCACTTTTTGAGTAAACGTAATATATAAATACGCTCCTAGAAAATTATAAACTAATATGTATAATTAGAAATTTTGTCTACTGTATTTCTACGCACATGAGCATGCGACTTCGCATGGTACTCCGCTTGATAATTTCTTCGCCAGCTTATGTTTTTCCTGTCCGCGAGAGATGGTTTGCTCGGGATGCGCAAATAGTTAAGTCTGGGGGTGTGATGAGTCCCGATTATATACACATATATGGACTCATCTAGGCCGTGTTTCTAGTCTTTCCGCTGCACTTTAGCCTTGTTTTAGCTCATAATTATCATTCCATGCTAGTTGTCGAAGAGGTGCTCGCGACCCTCATTCTGTTAGCCTACTAGTCCATCCGCCTACCGAAGCGTGGCATCGCGGCCCGTATTCCATTCGCCTAACGAAGCAGCGTGCTCAAGGCCTGTATAGTTCGATTCCGCTAGCCTACTCGCCCATCCGCCCAACGAAGTAGTGCGTTCAAGGCCTACGTAGTTTTCCATCCCGCCAAGCGAAGCATTGCATAGCGGCATTGCATAGGAGTAGTTATAATATTTTATTTTATTATTCGCAAACCAAACCAACCATCCATTGTAACCCCGACCAAGGACTTTGATCTCAAGTCCTTCCTCGAAACCTAACTCCACCTTACTATGTTCCTTCGAGATTCGATACTCGGGGATTACTCCTCGTTTTATATTACTTGAACGATCGGTACACTGCCGTTTCGTGCCGCAGTCGAGCTACCGCCTATAGCGGTGTGCGAGATTTGCGCCGTCACTCTCCCTCCCTCTTTTATGAACAAATATATTCTTGTTGCGGTCGACTGTGCATCAAGGTGGGCGGAAGCACAAGCTCTCCCCACCAACGATGTGAGAGTCGTCATTAACTTTTTAAAAAAATTATTCTCTCATTTTGGTACGCCACTTGTCATAGTTAATGATAAAGGCACCCACTTCTGCAAAAGCCGATTCACTAAAATTTTAGCTAAATATGGCATCATGCACAAACTTTCCACTGCGTATCACCCACAAATGAGCAGCCAAGTAGAAGTTGTAAACTGAGAGTTGAAGCAGATTTTAGAAATAATAGTTTCTATAAATAGGAAGGATTGGACATTTAAGCTTGATTGCGCACTATGGGCCTATCGAACGGCATATAAGATCGTCATCGGTTGTACACTGTATCGATTGGTTTATGGCAAGGCTTGCCAACTTTCGGTCAAGTTAGAGCACCGCGCATTTTGGGAGCTTAAATTCTTAAACCTTGATTTTACCTTAGTAGCTGAGCACAGTAAGTTTCAACTTAATGAACTCAACGAGTGGCGCACGAACGCCTATGGGAGCAACAAATTTTATAAGGAGGGAACAAAGTTCTACCACGATAAAAATATATAATTTTCTAAAACTTTTTCTCAGGGCGATCTAGTCCTCCTTTATAACTCTCATCTTCGTCTTTTTCTGGGAAAATTGAAATCTCGATGGTCCGACCCCTTTATCGTAAAAGAGATTTGGTCATATGGGACAATTCTCATTTCTCACCATGAAAAAGGCTCCTTCAAAGTAAACAGTCGCCGTTTTAAGTTGTATCTTCCAGGAGAAATCTCAAACGAGAAGAGTGAATCATTTATCCTTCCACCTATAACTTGAACGCCAAATGGTTCAAGCTACACGATCTTAATCAAAGCGCTTTTGGGAGGCACCCCATAGTTATCTTTATTTATTTCTGCTTTTTTCTTTTGCTTTATCAAATTTTGCAGGGCTTTGTTATCCTCCCCGACTTCGCAAGTAGGGATGTTTTCTTTCCCCTCCTTCCTCCTCGGCTTTTACTTTTGCACTTTTATCTTTTATTTGCGCTATTTCTACCTTTCTTCATACTTAGTTTTAAACATAGTGGACCATGTTTAACTTTATGTTTGGTGGAGGTTTTCTTGAATTTAGAAAAATCAAAATTTAGAAAACTAGAAAATTTCAAAAAAAATTATAAAACCCCCAAAATCCTAAAAATTTTTTTTCTAGCTTTTGTATATATAGTTTATTTTGAAAAAATCAAAATCCAAAAAAGTGATAGAAAAAAACGTTTGAAAAAAAAATACCTTGTTAAGTTAATGTTTGCCAAATCTTCAGTACCCCATAACTTTGCATTGTGTTGTCTTTAATCTTATGTTTACTTGTTTAGTTAGAACAAATTAGATTAATTTTCGTTTTAATTATGCTTAGCGAGTATTATGTTGACTCGTGCAATGTTCCTAATTAGGGTAGTATGTTATTTTTCAAAAATCTCTTGAATTTTTTGCACTTTTTCATAGGCATCTTTTATATTTTCCACTTTTATAAAACTTATCATCGAAAATGATTTACACGTTCTTTTTTATTTAGTTTGAGCTTTTGCATACCACACCAAAAATATTTATCATTGCTAGCCACGTTGTGCCTTTTCCCAATCCTTTTTGTAGCCCACCTTATCTTTCACCAAAGCCAAATAGCCTACCCATGTTGCACACTTAAATTATTTTGAGCTTTGATTTTATTGATAGTGTGTTTCATTTTATGAAAATAGTGGAGAACTATTGTTATCTTCTTACTACAAATTTAAAGAAGGATGCCACTTTGTAAGTGAGAAAAATGATGAAAAAAAAGAAAGAAGAAAAAAAACATATTTGGAAACAAAAATGAGGAAAAGTAAAAAAAAACAATTTGGGGAAATGAAAATTTATTTTCTAGCAACCAAAAATTTCATTTTACAAAGCTCACCTCTCTTGTTTATGTGTGAAAAATAAAACCCTTCATTTTTATTTGTTAAATACCGCACCCTTAAACATAAGCCAAACTTTACGCCTAATTAAACTCCTATTGATTCATTCTTCCTAAGTTTACTTTTAGTATAGTAGCGAGAAAGAAGATTGGGTAAGTTTCTAGGTAGGAATATTGAATTTTAGCAGAATTTAATATGATTATAAAATGTTTCTTAGACTTTAGTAGCGACTCAATGCATTTTTTTTAGTCACATTATTAAGTTTGTAATTCTGTTTGAAATCTGGGATGATTTGCTTTTAAGATTAGTGAAAACTATAAAATCATATGTTAAGATTAAGTAATAAATTTCAATTTCTTTTCACAAAAATTTCTACTTCTAATTCGCATCGTACTCGATTAATACTTTTTATTCTCACTAACTCGTTTTTCTATGCTTGGGGACAAGCAAGATAATAAGTAAGGGGGAATTTTATGAAGCTAATTTAGCTTAATTTATTAAGGTAAAAATATGTATTTTCTTACTTAAATTTATGTACATTATGAATTTAGAGCCTATAATTAGTTTCCTTTTGAAAATATTTTTCTAACTTAGTCTTATTTTATGTTTTGTAGAAAATTAGTTGTTTTGGCAATTTTTCCAAGTACATGCCCCATGTCACGGGCGTGACCTGAGGCGTGTAACCCGTTCCCAACGCAGATGTGATCCTGAGCCTGAAACCAGAAGAAAATCATATTACATGCATAGTGTCACGGTCGTGGCCTTGGTCACGCCAATGACCGAGGGCGTGTTCATCAAGTTTCAAGCTATTATCGCTGCAACTTGCGCCGAATTGCGGCCCACCGTACTCGACATGCCTCAAATCACGGGCATGACCGAGTGCGTGCTCATCAAGTTCCAAGCTCTGATCACTACAGCGCAACTTGCATCGAGGTACGACCCACCGTACTCGACATGCCCTAAGTCATGGGCGTGAACTGGGAGGGCGTGTTTACTAAGCCCCGAGTGTCGGCTGCTCATGTAGCGCAACTTGTGTCGAATTGCGGCTCACCGTACATTACACGCCCTAGGTCACGTGCGTGACCGAGTAAGTATTCACCAATTTCCAAGCCCATCCTAATCCCGCCAGCTTTTCTCGAGCCGAAAGTCAACTAAATATTACATGCCCTAGGTCACTGGCGTGTACTTTGCAAATTTTTTTCTATAAATTCCATCAGCTCCCATGAGTTCAGGATTCCGAAATTTGGAGTGGGGAGGTGCTGGTAGTTGTTGTTCTTAATATTTTTGAGTTTTTTTACCTTATGTTCTCATTTTCTCTCCCTTCTTTTCATGTAATTTTCTCTTAGTTTTTTCATGCAACCTCTATTAGTGAACTTGTAATCTCTTTTTATTAATGTTGTAGTCTCTTTTTGAACTTGTAATCAACTTTTATTATTAATAGAATTATATTTGTCTTTTCTTAATCTCTTTCTCCTTTATTTAATTTTCATGCAAATTTATTTCATGCCTTCCTCTGATTAACTAAACTCTTATTAGTACTCGATCGAGATGATCTGAGGATGAGATAATTAAGTTATGATCCTTAATCTCTATTTTTCTCTTTATGTAAGCACTTTTGATTTACCCTTGATTTTTAAATTAGTAAGGCCATATTTTCGATATGTAGTTTTCACTTAGGTTTTCATACTTAGTTAGCTGAGAGGCTTAAGTATGAATCGATTACTCAAGTGTAAAGAGAGTTGCATGCACCCCTCGAGAGAGGATGATGTAAATCTCACGGATTGGAGTGGGTTCATAGCGTAAAGTGAGCCTTAGGTATTCGATTATAGAACGAGAGTTCGGTCATTTTTTTAAGCTCAGTTGGGCATTTCTGAGAGAGAGGCGTGTTCATGCTTCGGGAACCTCCACGGTCAATGTATTTTCTTTGAAGAGAATTAGAGTTTTGTTATTTACTTTTTGATTATTCTCAAGCCAAGGTGATTCAAGATCGAGTACTAGTCTTTTAATTATTACCTAAACCCTTCCCTAATCTTGCAGTTTATTTCTCTTTTTAGTTAAGTATAACAAATCACAAAAATTAGTTGATAATGTTTGCCCGGAAGTCCGCGACCTCTCCTCTCCATTCAGAAGGACCCTTCCCAGTGGTCTCAGCTTTTGGAGACTGCCCAGACCGCCAGTTTCCCCTCCGGATTTCTCGTCTAAGGCTCAGCAATCTCAGCTCTTGGAGAGCGCCAGATCGGGCGGTCTGCTTCCTTTTTTCTCTTATCTCTGCCCTGGCTCTCCTGTATCCTGGGCAGCCCAAAAATTTTGGATCTGCCCATTTGGGAAGCCTCTCCATCTATAAATAGGGGGGTAGGGGTACCTGAAAAGGGACTTTTGGCTTCGAGGCTCCAACTTACAACCTGTGTAAGCGGTCTCAAATTCTGTCACTTTTCTACCTCTTCCCGTGGCCTATTCTGGACTTTCATCTTGTAACCTCTCTTGAGATTAATTGAAACACTTTTTCTCGTTAGAGGTCTTTCCTCTAGCATCTTTTGTCTCAAGTAACCTGCACTTCACGGTTTTCTCCATCCCTTCTCTAGTGTGAGTTTTGGAGGTACACTTCTTGTGCCAACAGAACAAACACACTACCTTCAGATTTGAAGTGTTCAGGTGAAATCAGTGGACTTTCTGAGATGTTAGACCGCGAAGATCAGACCGATCAGTTCATCGGCGATCTCCCATCTTCAGTGAGTGCGACCTCTATAGAATCTCTCGAGCTTTGAATGGAGCTTAATCTCGCTCAAGCACATCGGGAGACCGCTCAATCCCGCTAGGAGACCGCTCAGCAGATTGAGTCCATGAATCAACTGTTATCCGAGCTCTCCAAAAGACTGATGCCTCAAGTCGATCAGGTCGCGACCCCTGATCGGTTGGCCGCCGGTCAGCCGCTAGACTGCGCGACACCTCAGCCCGCTGTTCCCTTGCAGTCTTAGAATGAGGAGTTCGCTGCCCGATAAGCCTTTTTAGAGGAGCAGTTCAGGGATCTCCAGCTCGAGCCTTGAATTTCTAAGAGGATTATGTCTATCCTCCATCCCCCGCTGCTGCACCTTTTGTTCCTTCTAGTGTCTATGGGGCAAAAGATCCCTCTCCTTTTTCCGACAGGATCCAGTGGGAGCCAACTTCCCACGGTTTTAGAGAGCCAAGAATGCCTATATTTACTGGAGATAGTGATCCCAATTCACATCTTCAAGCCTTTGAATCTGCAGTTGCCCTGAGAACTCTCTCAGACGCGATGAGGTGCAAATTGTTGATCACCTCTCTAGATGGGCAGACAAGGGAGTGGTTCTACAATTTACCTCCCTAGTCCATCTCTTGCTTCACAATTCTGAAGCAGGAGCTTCTTCTGAGGTTTTCCACCTCAAAGAAGAGGAAGAGTGGTCTTGCAGCCCTCTTCAAAATCAAGCAGAATGAAGGCGAGATTACATCTCACTTCATTGACCGTTTCCAAAGAGAAATTCTTGGAATAAGGGATGTCGATCCCTCGCTATATCTTGTCGCCTTTATAAATGGTCTACAGGAGGGACCTCTGAAGTTTGAGGTCACAACCAAGGAGCCAATCTCTTACTAGGAATTGATCAGCATTGCGAATAGGTTCATAGAGGGGGGAAGTAAATAATTGCGTCTATGTTTCCAATTTAACATGCAAGGCAGTTCAGAAAGTCTCTGCAGGTTTTCCTCTAGGCCCTCCATCGTCAAATCCGCAACATCAAGAATTCCATCCGCCAGCTCAAAGAGGGAGGAATTTCCGTCACCATCGTCATTACAAAGGGCACCAACATTTTCAGCCTCAAGTGCCCTTGTTACCTGCTCCAGTCACTTCGGCTCCTCAGCAAGCCCCAATTCAATAGATTCACTTTGTGTAGCCTCCTCCCCCGCTCCCTCAGCATTCCTATAATGCTTCTCAAGAATCATTCACCGAACTCAACATCCCAATGAGTGAGGTGATTCAGGTCCTCCAAAAGCAGCCTTTCTACAAAAGTCCTGCACCCATGTAATCCGACCCTAAATTCAGGAATCCTTCTCTTTATTGTGAGCATCATAGAGAGAAAGGTCATCTGACAGAGAATTACGGAGACCTTAGAATGTTAGTGCAGAAGCTTGTGAAGGAAGGGAAGCTGCAAGGGCTATTACAAAAAGCTAATCCTTCTAAAGCCTCCACCTCCAAGAGTAAAGAAGTGGCAGAAGTCCACTGGGAATGTGAAGAGGTCGACGATGTTGTCCATCTAGGCAATGTCGGTGGTGAATGCATGGATGCAAATGATGAAGGAACTTTGGGTTATCTTTTTTGCATCCATAAGGGAGCAGGCCTAGATTCTATAAAGAAGGCCAGCATGGCCAGAGTTTTCAGATCAGAGGTTGTTGCTACCTCCTCCTCTGCCCCGGTCCGAGGAACGATCACTTTTGGGGAAGAAGATCTTCCTCCTACTGCCAATCCTTTCAACGATGCAGTCGTTATAAAGGCAGTCATAGAAAATTATACAGTTGAGAACATTCTAATTGATACTGGGAGTTCAGTAAATCTTCTCTTCAAACCAGCTTTTGAGGCCCTGAAGACCGAGAAGACTCTTCTTTCCACCGAAGGGCCACTCCATGGTTTTTCCAGAGAAAAAAAAGAAGTGGAAGGAAATGTCACGCTCTCAGTGACTCTTGGAGGCATCACAAAATTAGTCAAATTCATAGTCGTTGAAGCCCTGAGTAGCTACAACGCAATTTTTGGGAGGCCCATCCTGATTTAGTATCAAGCGGTGGTTTCCACCTACCACCTTGCATTGAAGTTTGCTCTAAATGGAAAGCAATATCAGATCAGGAGCGATTCGAGGAAAGCCTGGGAGTGCTACATCAAATCAGTTAATATGATTGAATGTTTTCCTCCTCAAGTGGTTGAGACCTCTTTAGCTTCCCAAGTCCATGATCCTGCTAAAGCTGAAGAAGAGGTTGTGGAAGAAGAGTCAAGAGATGGAGTTCGGTTGGAACCTGCCCAAGAAACTCAAGTTGTGCCCTCGGTGATGAAGATGAATGCAAGAGGCTTTCAATCAACGTTGAATTACCTGAAGCTGAAAAGAATCAGCTCATCTCTTTCCTGGTGCAAAATCTAGATATATTCGCTTGGTCAGGGGATGATATGCCAGGAGTTGATCCAGACGTTGCTTGCCACCATCTTAATATTGATCCAGCTTTTACTCTGGTGAAGCAAAGAAAAGAGCGGTTGCAATGACCTTGGCTCAACCAATCCGGGAGGAGGTGGAAAAGCTTCTCAAAGCTAACTTTGTTAGGGAAATTCAATACCCATAGTGGGTATCAAATGTTGTAACGATGAAAAAAACTGGTGGAAAAAGGAAAATGTGTGTGGATTTCACTAAACTCAATAAAGCTTGCCCTAAAGATTGTTACCCCATGCCTCGGATAGATTCTTTTGTTGATTCTACGGTAGGGTACTCTTGCATGAGTTTTTTAGATGCATTCTCCAGTTATCACCAAATTAGAATGCATAAGCCTGATATCCCTCACACCTCATTCATCACGAATGACTGCTATTTTTGTTATCTCGTAATGCCTTTCGGGCTAAAAAATGCTGGTGTCACTTATCAGAAAATGATGGACACCGTCTTTAAAACTCAAAAAGGGAGAAATTTAGAAGTTTACGTTGATGTTCTTCTAATAAAAAGCAAGCTTTTCTCGGCTCACCTCAATGATTTGAATGAAACTTTTGCAACACTCCAAGCCTTTAATATGAGATTAAACCCTTTGAAATGCATCTTTGGAGCTAGCAAAGGAAAATTTCTCGGCCATCTCCAAACTCCGGAAGGATTAGATCCAAATCCCGATAAAGTAAAGGCTATTCTGGAAATGTCACCTCCCAAGACCCCTAAGGAAGTTCAGCAACTGGGTGGGAGGATGGCAGGCTTGAGCCGTTTCATCTCCCATTCAGGGGATTAGAGTGCTCCTTTCTTTAAAACTCTCCGTGGAGGAGCTAAGTTTGAATGGACAAAGGAGTGTGATGATGCGTTCGATCTGCTCAAAAAGCAGCTAACGTCCACCCCTTTACTCCAAAGCCCAAGAGAAGGAGAGGATCTCTTTTTGTATCTGGGAGTCGGTTTTGATGCTATCAGCTCTGCGCTGGTAAGGTAGGAAAAGAAGAAGCAATATCCAGTTTATTATGTGAGTAAAGTTTTGAAGGATGCGGAAGCTCGGTATCCGATCCTTAAAAAGTTGGCCCTAATGCTTGTGGTTTCAGCATGGAGGTTAAGACATTATTTTCAGGCTCATTCTATTCAGGTCGTCCTTGATCTCCCATTAAATAACATGTTGGAAAAGCCATAACATTCGGGTCGATTGGCAAAATGGGCGATAGAACTCAGTGAGTTTGATATCTCCTACGTTCCTAGAGTGGCGAACAAAGCTCAAGTGCTAACAGATTTTATGATTGATGCCAAGGAAGTTAGCTCTGAAAAAGAGATAGGAAAATCTTTAGCTTGGACAGTTTACCTGGATGGAGCTTTCGGGAGAAATTCGTTAGGAGCTGGAGTTGTGTTAATTAATTTCAATGGGATTAGATTGGATCAAGTCTTCAAGTATCACTTCCCAACAACGAACAATCAGGCGGAGTAAGAAGCCTTGCTCGCTGGTCTTAGATTTGCAAGAGAGCTAGGAATCGAGGATGTCCAAGTTAAAACTGATTCTCTGGTGATGTCATCTCAAGTGAATGGAACTTATGAAACTAGAGACTCTATTCTAAAATAATATCAAATACTGGTGAAGATTGAGATAGGAAAGTTCAAAAGCTTCACTATTCAACATATTCCAAGGGAAGAGAACATGGAAGCTGACGAATTGGCCAAATTCGGTCTCCTTTCAGGAGGAACAACATAAGAACTATTTCATCCAGCTATTGAAGAAGGAGACATCATGCTGATTGATCAACGACCTTCCTAGATGGATCCTTTCGTTATCTATCTCTCATGTGGAGAATTCCAACCTGCGGTAAAAGATAAAAAAGCAATTTAAGTTAAAAGCAGCTTACTATTATCTTGTTGCAGGAATCCTCTACAGGAAAACATTTCTATCACCTCTGGCAAGATGTGTCTCTGAAGAGGAAATTCCCATTATTCTTTCAGAAGTGCATTCTAGAGAGTGTGGCAGTCACTCTGGAGCTAGAACCTTAGAAAAGAGGATTCTAAGGCAAGGTTATTTCTGGCCTAAAATGAGAAAAGATGTGGAGAAATTCGCCAAAAAGTGTGTCCAATGCTAGAAGTTTGCACCTCTTCAGCATCAACCAGCTCAACAACTTAAGTCAATAGCAACCCCATGGACATTTGCAGTTTGTGGAATGGATTTGATCGGACCTTTTCTTTTAGCTACTGGCCAGCGCAAGTTAATTCTGGTGATGATTGATTATTTCAGCAAATGGATCGAGGCAAAAGCACTAGATAAAACAACTACACAAGTTGTGGAGAATTTTATCTGGGGAGAGATAGTATGCAGACATGGAATTCCAATGGCAATTATCACAGATAATGGTCCTCAATTTTACAACTCCAGTCTGATAAATTTTTGTGATCAAATTGGCACCGAGTTGCGGTTCGCCTCTGTGCATTATCCAAGAAGTAACGGGCAAATAGAAGTTGCTAACAAGTTAATAATCAACCTCGTGAAGAAGAAAGTTGAAAATCTCCGAGGCAATTGGGCTGAACAGTTACCTTCAGTACTCTGAGCTTTGAGAATGACTCCAACATCAGCTACCGGAGAAACTCCCTTCAAATTATCTCATGGCTCAGATGCTCTCATTCCTGTTGAGTTTGAAGTTAAAAGTCCAAGGGTATTACGATCTCAACAACATCAAGATGATTGGATGGAAGGAAATGATGAAGAATTGAAATGCAGCCTTGATCTCATCGAAGAGCTGAGGGATACAGCAACAATGAGGCAAGAAGAAGTAAAAAGAAGAATGGCTAAATATTTTGACAAAAATGTTTGAGTTAAAGTGTTTGTTGCTGGTGATCTCTTCCTCAAGAAGGTAGATGCAGTAGCAAGATCTGGCTCGGTTGGAAAGCTGAACCCAAATTGGACAGGGCCATTTATTGTTAAAGAAGCACTCAAGAATGGAGCTTATCATCTCCAAACTTATGAAGGGGAAGATCTATCTCACACTTGGAGTGGAGATGATCTCAAGCGCTTCTTTTCTTAAAAACTTATATTCTTTGCTGTCTTTCTTCTTCCCTTCATTTTGTGCAAGCATTATGATGTGGTTGTAAACTCTTGCATTACGTATATCGGAAAGGAGGAATGAAGGATATATTGACTATCTATAAAATGCTAAAGATCCTACCAAACGAGATATCGATGGATCCTACTTGCTACCCCCTCGACTTGAAGCTTGAGATGTAAATCTGCGAGGAACACAAGTAGTGGGGAGATTTCTCACTTGTGTAGTAGTATCCTGCCATGCTCGTGCGGAGGAACTTTAGGATGTCGGGTCCTTGCTAATATCTGACACACCCCTGCATCAAGGGAGGTCTGGGTGAATGTTCAGCAATGTTATGCATTTCAGGACATTGTTATAGCCTTGATGATCTTTCAGGGAAAGTAATGTCAGTATTGCCTCCGCGGCATAACCACACCTACCCTATAAATCATCATGCTCCGTAACCCTCGAATACTCATTGGTGTAAGGATAGCCATGAGGAGGTCGGTTGAATCTATGGTCGTTTTCAGAGCCCCTTGAGTGGCTAGGGTGTTACAACCTTAATGATCTCTTGAGGAAATCAATATCGGTAAAAGCCTCCGCGACATAACCACACCTGCCCTTTTGATCATTTGGAGTTGTCCACCTCTTTCCCTCCCTCCCTCTCTCTCTATTTATCTTTCTGAAAAGCATTAGAATTTTGATGATCTTTTGAGGAAAGCTGAAAGCGCACAGTTAACCTCACTAGAATTCTCTAGAGGGGGGTGAATAGAGATTTAAAAATATTTTGTGCAAAGTTAATAAATATATATATATGTGTAATATTCACAGATTTAAGCTTCCCACACACCAACAAGAATTAAGCAAGTAAAGAAAGAAAATAGCAAAAAGAAAAAAACACAGCACAACACAAAGAAATATAGTGGTTCCCCAAACTTTGGGTAGTCCACTCTTCTACCCCCCTTGGTAGGAATTCACTATCTTGCACTGAGTCTTTTGATAAGGAGATTCTTAGAACCAGCCTGAGTCTTTTGATAAGGAGACTCTTAGAACCACTACAATTGAATCTTTTGAAGAGGGATTCTTAAAACTCTTTTACACAATTTGAAAATTAAATAAGAATAAGAAGAAGAAATAGAAGAAAAACAATTGAAGTAAGAAAGAATCTTCTTCCTAGCAAGAAGATTAGAAGCATAAGTATAGTAAATGAAATCTCTCTCCTATAGTGAGAAGGAGATTGAAAGCCGTTTTCTCTTTCAGTGAGAGCTTTCAGAAATGGCAGCAGTATGGCTTCAGAAGGAGGAGAAGAAGAAGGCTTTTTCTTTGCTGCAGCACACTTTCACTTTTCACTTGGGAGCTTTTCCTCTTTTACAAATGGATGGAGTGGATCACACTTATTTTTCTTTTGCCGACCTCCTTCTATATTTATAGCTCTGTTTATTCAAAAATATTGCTATAGGAGAATAATCAATTAGCAGTCAGAGAAATAGTAAGAAAGAAAAGTTTTCATAATCATTATATCTGTAGAAGGAAAGAGATCATTCTATTTTCAAATAATGTCCATAATAATCTTAATCAAATTAGCCAAGAATCATTTAGAAGGAAAGATTGATTCAGAACGGCTAGAAAAGAATAATATAATTCCATAAAATTCAGATCTACAGAAAGTAGGAAAGAGATCTGGCGTGTTATTGAATCTGTCACAGAAATAGACGTGCGTCGATTACTATTCGACGTAAGCGTCGATTTCAGCCTGGCTAGACGTCAAGAAGAAAATATGGAAAGAGCGTCGACAGAGGTGCGTCGACTTTACTGGGTGCGTCGACTACACTTCGACGCTGCGTCGATTACTATTCGACGCATATTTACTTAAACTAATTATCTCACTCTGAGAACTCATTTTCTACTCATTTCTAGGGGTTAAGATAAATCATTTCCCCAACAAAAGCAATGCTGGCATAGCCGCACATGCCCTTTAGATCATTACAGATTATATCTAGCAAGCCTTTATCTTGAAGGAGCAGTCTGAGTTTAATAGAGACCGCCAGTCTAAGTGTTGGATTATGTTGGGAATAGGGCGGTCTAGAGTAATTTAGACCGCCGCCTAAAGTTCTTCAAAACCTTATAAAATTTTCAAATTGTCAAGCTTTGCAGTATGTTCATGATTCCAAGCTAAGGAAGGGCGGTCTGAGAAATGTGAGATCGCCGCTAGAGGTTCTTTTAAGTTCAAAATATTGTCTTAAGAAAGCAAGAGATCGCTGGTTATTCTCTAATATGATCATGACCTCAAATTATCTATTCTCATAACAATTGAACTGAAGAGTATGAAATTGCTTGGTTATTCGACCTCAGGGGCATTTGGGAATCATTGTTTTTTGAAATTATGGTTTTTTATCTCTACAAGTCCTACAAGCTAAAATATCGATCTAAGAAATAGGAGATCGCTAGTCATCTTCTTTGAAAGGATCATTTTTATCTGAATATCATCCAAGGAAGAAGTGGTCTGAATCATTGAAGATCGCCACTTTTGTTCTGGTTAAAGGCTATTCGGGAATCAACATTTGTGACTTATGATTTTTATCTCTAAAAATCTTAGAAGTTCAAGATACCAATGTGACAAGCGGCGTCATACATGTATCATAAAACTCGTACAAATTTTCATCATGCTTCGGGTGATTTAACAGTTACGAGACCGCTGCTATTGATTATTATTCTCCAACTATTGTGCGACATCCTATTATATGATCATTTATTTCGAGCTCAAACATGACCTAAAAGCATTGAGATCAAATGTTATTTTCTATCTCATAAAATATGGACTGCTGAGATGGGGATTATTGATGAAGATTATCGTCATGGTGAAAGTTATTTAATAGAGACCGCAAATGATGGAGGTTAGTTTGCACGCAGAAAAAAAGTAATCAACATAAACACAGGTAAATATAAGCATTCATCCACAACAAAAAGGTATGTCAAAATTCTATTTATATATCAACCATGGTTGTTACACTGTTCGCCCGTTCACAATACCGGTAATCGAAAAAGTATAATAAAAAATTATAAGAGAAATTCTACTTGCTCCTTGATCTTTTTGGAGACCGCTCGTATGACGAGGAAGAGCCGGTCTCGTCTGAAGATTCTTCTAAATCTCCGGGAGAAACTTTAGCTCCAGAACTTGAGTCCGGACAGAGCTTGTATCATTGTCTGCGACGTACTGACTCCCGCTCAATGCATCAGCATTTGCTTCAATTTCCACACCTTCTTCCACTTCTTCTCCTTCAGCAACGATCTCACCGGTCGTGATCGACGGTTTGTATATTATCCTAGCCACATCCGGGAAAAGGTCAGCAAAATTCACATCCTTATACTCATTAACAAGAGCACCGATGGCACGGAGCTTAGAGATCGTTTGTTCCATGGTATCCTTTACGTGATGCATCAGGGCATTCTGGAAATCTTCATTATCCACATCATATGCTCCTTTCTTTGATCGATGCAAGAGAAAGAACGATTAGATCGCGCGGCCACAAGAAAAGGAATGATAAAGAGATGAAAAACTCGGGTAAAGGGCTTTACTTTTAATTCTTCCTGCAGGCATTCATTCTCCCGCAAGGCACCTCGAAGAGATCACCCCATATGATGGTTCAAGACCGTGCTCCTGGTCACTTGCGCGCAGATGCCGGGGAGCATATCGGTCTTGATACTATAGGCTTCTCATGCATTACTCTTTCCTACATTTTTGCCTTTTGCACTCCATTTGAGAAGGGGTTTTCCATTAGTATCCTTCATCTTCTTCGAAAAGCCGAGCAAAGGAAATGGTGCGCCGACGGTCTCAGATTCACCATTAAATCCCGCAATCTCGCATTCAAGGTCTCTTTTCTTCCTTTTCTCTCTTTGGGTAAGCACTTCCGCTGGTGCCACCGGATCGTTCACAAGAACGACAAAGGTCGCTGAAGAGAAAATAGTTAGAAGAAATAAGAGGAATTATGAGGAGATCACAGTATTCCAAGGATAGGAATACTTACTCTCTTCTGGCGAGACCGTAGCGATCTGAGGCTAGATCGCAAGGTAGTGAACAAGATCAAGGCGCTTGCCCGCCAGAAAGGCCAAGATCTCGAGCTCGCCTTTTGCGAAAAACTTCAATTTTCTGAAAACTTTCCCTGCTCGGGGAAAGGGTTGACTGCTGAGACCACAAAGATCGCCTTCAAAGACTAAATATCTCTCAGTCCAAAAGGGGATCTTATTGGGAAGATTCAAAACTTTTATTCTGTTACAAGAAAAATATACTAATCCTTTAATTTCATCCTTTATCTGTCCTTCTTTTAGCGACTTCACGGTGAAGGTCGCGCGGAAAAGAGCATTGGAGAACTTTATCTTTTCCGATCTCAAATATTTTACAAAAACATTCATGAGACCAATTGAGTTGGGAGGCAGCTGAGCGAGCACTAAGCCATAGTATTCCATCACTTCCAAGATTTCCCAGGGAAGAGGGAATTTCAGACCGTATTCAAAATGATCAATAGGGATTTGATGATTAAAATTTGGATTTGCTTCTTGTTTCTTTATTTTGGTTAACCTTTATTTGATGAGATTAGATTTCGACGGGTGTTTCCAAAGAGTCTCGCAAGTACTCCTACTTTGAAAAATTAAACGTTATCCTATCGAAAGATAGAAGTAACGGCCTTTTTCTGCTTTCGAAATATTGACGATTACACCTCAGCTACAACGTTGAATTCTATTGATTTTAAAAATAGTAAAGGAGAGTTTTGCAGTAATTTGGTTTGAAAAGCTTTTGTATAATTTTTTAATCCGAACTAACCATATAATAAAGGCAAGTATACCTTATCGTGAGTAATACAGGATATTTTGTTTTAGAAAATATCGAGGTCGTATATTTCCACGGATCGTGTTGATTAACCTACTTTGGGGAACGAACTATTATTTTATCGGAATAAATTTTTAGTTGGGTTTTTAAAAGAAAACGATAATAATAAGCATATAACTAGAGTTCTAAACGATGATAATAATAGCGCCCGATGTTGAATTACCTTGAGACGAAAATAGTCTTTTTTAGAAGTAAAAGTGATGACTTTTCAAAATATTAAAACGTCTTGGCCGTGGAGGTTCCATAATTATGAACGCTCCTCTCTCGAGGGTACGCCCACCTGAGATTATGAATTTTCAACCATCGAATCTTCTTAATACTCGCCTTATGTTGTGAACCCCGCAATTGGGTTTTTACTTCCAATTCGGGAGACTTACCTCATCCTCTCTCGAGGGTAGAGCGCACTTCTCTTTACCCGTGAGCAATCAGTCCGTACGCACGAGCCTCTCGGCTAACTAGTGTACGGAGATAGAAATGAAAACCACACATCGATTATGTGGGTTCACTCAACGTTATTCTCGGGTAAACCTTAAGCGTTAATTATTTTAGAAAGAGATGTTTTATTTTTAGAAAAACTATTTGTATGTCCCAATGCTCTTCGACATCGTGCGCTTAAGGAAATTAGCCACTCATCGGAATGGAGACGGCATTATCAGTTGGAAAATACATGTTTAATAATTAAAGCGGATATAAGCGGATAAAAAGGAAATAAAAAGACTTATATAAAAACAGTAATAGTATCCGTCCCAACCGACTTAAATAAGTGCTAAAGTAAATTAGCCTCTTATTCAAGATGGGGGTGGTATAGAAATAAAAGACATATAAAAGCAGCAATAATATCCGTCCCAACCGACTTAAACAAGTGCTAAAGTAAATTAGCCTCTTATTCAAGATGGGGGTGGTATATAGCAGTTATATAAAGACTGAAATAAAGCTAAGTTACAAAAAAAGAAAAATACTATCTCATAAACTCACGCACTCTACTTGTAATAAAAGTCTGAATCGAAAGAAAGCGTTTAAAAGAAAGCGATAAATAAAGTGTTAAAAGAAAGCGATAAACTACTTTTATAAAAGCAATAAACCTAAATTATGAAAGCAATAAACTAAGTTATGAAAGCAATAAAACTATTCTCATACACACACACACACTAACATAAATGAAAAAGGAAGATGATCCAAATGAGAAAACAACATTTTATTTCTAAAAGGCAAAAATTACAAACGAACATAACTTAATTGCATAAAGAAAACTCACATTCACTCAAAGAACTCAGAAAAAGATTACAAAGCACTCAAAATTTGGATGAAATATGCTTCAGCCGAGCCCCTCTATTTATAGGCAAAATTTTATTTTTACACGCCCTAGGTCACGGGCGTGTCTTCTGGTCACGGGCGTGACCCTGGGGCGTGGAATTTGCGTGTGCTTTAGGGGTCGCATCCGCCATCTTTTGGAAGGTCTGCGGTCAAACTTGGCTACACACGGGCGTGACCCTGCAGTGTCACGGGCGTGACAGTGGGCGGCAGTCTATTAGCAGCATGGGCGTGACTTTGGGGCTGACTTTGGGGATTCGTCGAACGCAGTTTGACTTTCGTCGAACGCTGGGGATGGCACTTTTGTCGAACACAGCTTGTTGAACTTTCGTCGAACGCAGTTCGACTTTCGTCGAACGCAGGGGCAGAGGGAGTTCGTCGAACGCAGCTTGTAGAACTTTTGTCGAACGTTGTTCGACGTTCGTCGAACTTAGCTTGACTTTCGTCGAACATAGATTACACGCTCTTGGGTCACGGGCGTGACATGTTATCACGGGCGTGACTTGAGGCGTGACTTGATAAAAATTGCCAAAATCTGCTAAAACAAAAATAAAACTAAGTTAGTAAGGAAAATAATAAAACAAGCAATTTATTCATTAATTTACATATAAAATTTACAATATTAATTAAAATTATACTAATAATCATACTAAAATACGTATATTTTATTACTTATCAAATACCCCCATACTTAAGCTTTTGCTATTCCAGAGCAAAAGTAAGAGAGATCTATACGGGATTAACATAAGTTCTAATTTTTAGCTATCGTTTTATTTTAATCATAAGAGACTGAAAAATAAAAATTCGGAGTAATAAGAGTTAAGTCCTAAATTATGCAAATGATTTAAGTAGAAAGAACTGTCCTAGCAAAAGACTTCTTAATTAACTAAATAGCAAACAAAATTGCAATCATTAGTAAATGAGATTAGATCGAAATTATAATAACCTTTGTTTAAAGAAACATGAAGGAAAAATATAAATTACTAATTATGCTCTCAAATGATTTTTTGAATTAAAACTAGAAACAATAATTTGTCTAAGGGAAAAGGGGTAAAAAGCCTTGGCAAAAAGAAGAGTACTTGAATTAAGGGTGATGAATTTTATCCTCTCACCCCTCTTTATAGCTTCCTTTGACTCCCATCATTGATTTACGAGGGAAAATTGACCTTTTTAATTAACCCAATGCCCGTGTTTACGGAATTTTTAATTCCCATTGACACAGGATCTCTTTTAACAAATATTGGGTGCCTATGTTTACGGAATTTTTTTATTCCCATTGACATAAGATTTTTTTTTTATTTGTCATGCTAAATTGTTGTATACAAGGGGTTTTCAAGAGACATTCTAGAATAATAAAAAAAAGTTTTGAGAGCAACCTTAGAAATTTGAATATTTCTAGATTCCTGAAGACATAAAGTAGGGATAATTGCAGTCTAAAGTTGTTTTGCCTACATAATACACATGACTCTATTTTAGCTAGTAGAAGTAGTGCTTTATAACAAAGCCTCTATTTAAATTAAAAACACAAGAAATTCTTTAAAACTTAACCCCGAGCGTTTAAATCTATCGATCTTAGATAAACAAACAAATAGTAAAACTAGTGATTATGAAAATCCACAAGCATATACTCTCGAAACTAAATGCTTTAAGAATAAAAGTAAAGTTGGGTTTTATTATTTTTTGGATTTTTGTTTGGTTTTCTTTTTTTTTTCTTTTTTTCAACTACTACTATATAGTTATATATATATTTTTGGAAAAGTTTTGGGGTTTTGCTAAAAAAATTTTTGGATTTTTGTAATTTTTTGTATTATGACAAAGTAAAAAAAAAGAAATACATATTTTTTTGTGGTTTTAAACATTTTTTGATTTTTTTTTTGTATTATGACAGTTAAAAAAAAAAGAGAAAACATGTTTTTTTGTGAACATTTTTTTTTCAAGCTTATATTTACAAAAGTAGGCAAGATGAAATAAAACATTTTTTTAAATGAAAATGGTAAAACACACCCTTACTTAAAACCCATCATTGTCCCCAATGTTGTAATGTAAGTATGAAGAAGAGAAAATAAAAGTGCAATATATACAAAAGGAAAGAGGGAGCAAAAAGGCTTCCCTGAAATAAAGCTGGCGGGGCCGTTAGAAACCCTGCAAAAGGAAAAAAAATAAAGCATAATAAAAGGTTAGATAAATATGGGGTGCCTCCCATAAGCACTTTTTTTACCGTCGCATAGCTTGACGCATTTGGCGTGGTGAGATTATAAGTTGGGGAGAGTTAAGGATTAGGTATTTTCGTCCACTGGATCACCCGCAAGATAAAGTTTTAAACAATGCCCGTTTACTTTAAATTCGCCTCGTTCGGGGTGAGAGATAAGAACGGTCCCATATGGCCAAACCTCTTTAACCTTAAAGGGGCCGGACCATCGGGATTTTAACTTACCCGGAAAAAGACGAAGGCGTGAATTATAAAGAAGGACAAGATCGCCCGGCGCAAATGTTTTGGGAAATTTAAACTTAGAACGCTCCTTATAAAATTTATTACTCTCATAAGCGTTCGCACGCCATTCATCGAGTTCATTTAGTTGGAATTTCCTATTCTCGGAGGCTAAGTTCGAATCGAGATTTACAAATTTTAAGGCCCAAAAAGCGCGGTGCTCTAACTCTACAGGTAAATAGCATGCTTTGTCGTAGACTAATCGATAGGGCGTACAACCGATAACGATCTTGTATGTCGTACGATATGCCCACAATGCGTCATCAAGTTTGATGGACCAATCTTTCCTATTTAAAGAAACGGTTTTCTCCAAAATGCGTTTAATCTCGCGATTTAGTACCTCTACTTGGCCGCTTGTTTGGGGGTGATAGGCGGTGGCGAGCTTATGTGTGATGCCGTATTTAGATAAATTTTTTGAAAACTGGGCATTGTAGAAGTGCGTACCCCTATCACTTACTATTGCACGGGGCGTGCCAAAGCGAGAAAATAATTTTTTTAGAAAATGGACGACGACTCGCGCATCATTGGTGGGCAGAGCTTGCGCTTCCGCCCACCTAGATACGTAGTCAACCGCCACTAAAATATAATGATTATTAAAAGAAGATGGTAGGGGGCCTACAAAATCTATGCCCCACAGATCGAAGATTTCGCACTCGAGAAAAAGGTTTTGGGGCATCTCGTCATGACGAGAGATGTTACCCGACCGCTGGCAGCTATCGCATTTACTCACAAAAGTGTGAGCATCTTTAAAAAGAGTTGGCCAATAAAAGCCCACCTCTAACGCTTTTCGCGCAGTCCGGTTGGCTTGATAATGCCCTCCAGTCGGCCCCTCGTGGCAGTGTCGCAAAATTTGCGCACCCTCCTCGCTTAAAAAACATCTTCGCACCACTTGGTCTGCGCAGACTCGAAAGAGAAAGGGGTCCTCCCAAAAGTAATTTTTCAAATCAGAAAAGAATTTCTTCTTTTGCTGAGTCGAAAAATCTTTTGGAAGGACCCACGTGACTAGATAGTTTGCATAATCTGCGAATCAAGGGGTGGAAGAAGTTTTTATAGAATTTAAAATTAAAAGGCGCTCTTTAGGAAATCGATCGGCTATTTCAGGTTCGACAAGCGCTTCTGCGAAGGGTTGTTCTAAACGTGAGAGGTGGTCGGCTGCTAAATTTTTAGCCCCCTTCTTATCCCGGATTTCTAAGCCAAATTCCAGTAAAAGGAGGATCCATCTAAGCAAGCGGGGCTTGGCATCAACTTTGGCCAAAAGATATTTTAGGGCGGAGTGATCAGTGAAAACGATCACGTGTGAAAGTGTTACGTAAGGCCTGAATTTATCAAAAGCAAAGACGACGGCAAGAAGTTCCTTTTCCGTCGTTGTATAGTTAGCCTGTGCGGCATTGAGTATGCGAGAAGCGTAATATATTGGATGAAAATATATATTTACGCGTTGGCCTAAAACGGCTCCTACCGCGATATCGCTCGCGTCGCACATAATCTCGAACGGAAGGGACCAATCTGGCGCCACCAGAATTGGAGAATTGATAAGTTGCTTTTTTATAAAATTAAATGCCTCTACGCAGGCCATGTCAAAAATAAACGGGGAATCCTTTTCCAGGAGGTGAGTTAACGGTTTGGTTATTTTTGAAAAATCTTGAATAAACCGCCGATAAAAACCTGCGTGACCGAGAAAACTTCTAATGGATTTGACGTTCGAAGGAACAGGAAGCTATTCAATTATAGCGACTTTGGTCTTATCGACCTCCATCCCCTTGGAAGAAATTTTATGGCCGAGGACTAAACCCTCTCGGAACATGAAATCGCATTTCTACCAGTTCAAGACTAAGTTTGTCTCTTCGCACCGCTGGAGGACTCTATCTAAATTTTTTAGACAATTTGCAAAAGAGCTTCCAAAGACGGAGAAGTCATCCATGAAGACTTCCATTATATCTTCTACTAGTTCGCCAAATATTGCAAGCATACATCGTTGGAATGTAGCTGGCACGTTGCAAAGGCCAAACGACATCCTTAGATATGCGAAGGTGCCGAAAGGGTGAGTAAAAGTGGTTTTTTCTTGGTCCTCGGGGGAAATAGGGATTTGGAAAAATCCCGAGAGACCATCAAGAAAGCAATAGAAAGGATGACCAGAGAGACGCTCTAGGATTTGATCAATAAACAGCAACGGGAAGTGGTCTTTTCTGGTGGCATCATTTAGATTTCTGTAATCGATGCACACCCTCCAACCCGTAATAGTACGAGTTGGGATTAATTCATTATTCGTGTTTACCACGACCGTTATACCGCCTTTTTTAGGGACGACTTGTACGGGACTTACCCACGTACTATCGGATATAGGATAGATAATCCCTGCATCGAGGAGTTTAATAATTTCAGTCTTAACGACTTTCAGCATATTCGGGTTAAGTCGTCGTTGAGGTTGAATAGTTTTGCGGGGGTTTTCTTCGAGAAATATTTTAGGGAACAGAATGAGGGGTTAATTCCCCTGATATCAAAAATTTGCCATGCAATTACACGACAATGTTTAGACAAAACCTCAACCAATTCGGATGTTTCCGAATCGGTTAAAGTAGATGATATTATAACCGTAAGTTTTAAGCTCGCGGCTAGAAAAGCATATTTTAAATGGTCGGGGAGTTGCTTAAGCTCCAAGACCGGGGGTTATTCACAGGATGTGGAAATTTTTAACTCTTTCGAATCGAAAGGCTCGAAGGGCGAATCTGGCGGCAATTCATCTAAAGGAGGTTGATTTTCCAGATCCGAATCGTTTATCATTAAAGATAATAATTTCGAAAGAGAAGAACACTCATCCTCAAACGCGGATTCCAAATTAAAGCAGGAATCATCATTCGATAGTGAGTTCCACATGGAGGGGTTGATATGCAAAGTGACTTCATCGTCCACAACCCGAAGGAGGAGGCGACCGTTACTAACATCGATTAACGTGCGGGAGGTTGCGAGGAACGGGCGACCGAGAATGACAGGCACCTCAGCGTCCTCCTCTATGTCCAGGATGACAAAGTCTACTGGGAAGATAAGCTTGTCGACCTTGACCAGAACATCCTCCACTACCCCTATTGGGTACTTTACCGAGCGATCCGCGAGTTGGATGCTCATCTTAGTCGGGCTTGGGATGCCCAAATCAAGTTTTTTGAAAAGGGAGAAAGGCATCAAGTTGATGCTAGCTTCCAAGTCCGCTAAAGCGTACTTTATTAACATATTGCCGAAGAGGCACGGGATGGAGAATCGTCCCGGGTCATTCAGTTTTGGCGGCAATTTGTTAAGGAGGACAACCGAGCATTCCGCATTAAGGGAAACACGCGAAACATCTTCGAGTCGCTTTTTATTAGAAATCAACTCTTTAAGATATTTCGCGTATTTCGGCATTTGAGAGAGTGCCTCGTAGAAAGGAATGTTTATGTGAATTTGTTTTAAAATTTATAGAAATTTTTTATAATGCTCGTCCTTCCGCTCGTTGTTTATTTTCGAGGGATAAGGAAGGGACGGGCTAAAAACGTTTGGCACAGTCAGAATACTCATTGTATTATCTATCGAGAGAGAGGGTGGAGGGGTCGGTGTCGAAACATGTACCTTGAGCTCAACCCGTTTTGGGGAGATTACCTCCTTGCCGCTGCGAAGGTTTATGGCGTTGGCATTTTCTCAGGGGTTTGGATCCGTCTTCCCTGGTAGAGCTCCATATGGCCGCTCGGAGACCATCTTTGCCAGCCGTCCCACCTGATTTTCCAAGTTCTTAATTGATCCGGTAATATTCTGGATATTTGACTCGGTGGACGCAACGTATTTAGCAAAAATATCCTCTAGCGGTGAAGGTTTTGGAGGTGGAGGCTGAAGTCCGTTTGGAAATCCTTGCGGATTCACATTTGGGGGCCTCTGAGCATTATTAGGATTGCTCCAGGAAAAATTTGGGTGGTTCCACCAACCCGGATTATAATTATTACTATGCGGATTATTATTAGGGTTGAAGGGGGGCCGAACTGGGTTGCCTAGGTAATCTACAGTTTCTTCGACAAAAATATTATTATTATTATTAGTATTAGTATTAGGAGCCCAAGCGGGAGTGGAGGAGGAAGCAGTCATCACCGCCACTTGCTTACTTAACCTTTCGACTTGAGAGGCTAAGTGAGAAGTGGCATCCACTTCATATATCCCAGTTGGTTTAGTAGGGCGTGATCTAGGCGCATTCCATTGATAGGCGTTCATGGCCATTTCCTCGAACAAAGCTTGGGCGGCCGCCGGGGTTTTGTTGTTTAACGTTCCCTCGGCGGCTGCATCGATCATCTGTCGCGTGGAAAAATTTAGGCTATTATAAAACGTCTGGACCTGTAGCCAGGACGGCAGCGCATGATGAGGACATCTACGTAGGAACTCTTTAAAACTCTCCCAAGTCTCATAGAGAGACTCAGAATCGTATTGAATGAAAGAGGCGATATCCGTATGTAACATAGCGGTTTTTGATGGGGGGAAATATTTAGTTAAAAAGTGTTCCGTCAATTGGGCCCACGTGGTTATGGATCCTCTGGGAAGAGAAGTTAACCACGCTTTTGCCTTCGTCCGCAGCGAAAATGGAAATAAGCGTAAATGAATGGCGTCGTCAGTGACGCCATTAATTTTAAATGTATCGCATATTTCTAAAACGTTAGAAAGATGTAAGTTTGGATCCTCATCTGGCAAACTGTCAAATTGGACTGACTGTTGTACCATTTGAATGATACTAGATTTTATTTCAAAGTTATTATTAGGCACTGTCGGGCGAGTTATGCTCGATCCAGTATCTTCCAGATTTGTCCTGGCATAATATGCCATGCTCCGTGGTGGTGCCACATCTGGAATTTGATCGGCCATAGGTTCAGTGTAAGTATCTCCGACTCACTCTTCGGGAAATTCAAGTAAGTTTTGATCACAAAGTCAGAGGCGCTCGTGAAGAGTGCGCTCGATTTTGGGGTCAAAAGGGATATTCGAATCGTCCGAGGAGTTTCCTCGGGTCATATACTAATAACAAAAATGATATTTTTTTTTTGGCTTTTTGTAAATTTTTTTATTTTTATATAGATATTTTTTTTTATATTTTTAATATATGATAAAAGTAATAGTAAGTCCTTGTTTCAAATAACAACACTAATTCTCCCCGGCAACGACGCCAAAAACTTGATGATTTAAGTTTACCGCCTGTCACGCAGGTGACCCGGGTACGATCCTCGGAAACTGCGCCAAAAACTTGATGATTAAAATTTGGATTTGCTTCTTGTTTCTTTGTTTTGGTTAACCTTTATTTGATGAGATTAGATTTCGGCGGGTGTTTCCAAAGAGTCTCGCAAGCACTCCTACTTTGAGAAATTAAATGTTATCCTATCGAAAGATAGAAGTAATGGTCTTTTTCTGCTTTCGAAATATTGACGATTACACCTCAGCTACAATGTTGAATTCTATTGATTTTAAAAATAGTAAAGGAGAGTTTTGCAGTAATTTGGTTTGAAAAGCTTTTGAATAATTTTTTAATCCAAACTAACCTTATAATAAAGGCAAGTATACCTTATCGTGAGTAATACAGGATATTTTGTTTTTGAAAATATCGAGGCCGTATATTTCCACGGATCGTGTTGATTAACCTACTTTGGGGAACGAACTATTATTTTATCGGAATAAGTTTTTAGTTGGGTTTTTAAAAGAAAACGATAATAATAAGCATATAACTAGAGTTCTAAACGATGATAATAATAGCGCCCGATGTTGAATTACCTTGAGACGAAAATAGTCTTTTTTAGAAGTAAAAGTGATGACTTTTCAAAATATTAAAACGTCTTGGCCGTGGAGGTTCCATAATTATGAACGCTCCTCTCTCGAGGGTACGCCCACCTGAGATTATGAATTTTCGACCATCGAATCTTCTTAATACTCGCCTTATGTTGTGAACCCCGCAATTGGGTTTTTACTTCCAATTCGGGAGACTTACATCATCCTCTCTCGAGGGTAGAGCGCACTTCTCTTTACCCGTGAGCGATCAGTCCGTACGCACGAGCCTCTCGGCTAACTAGTGTATGGAGACAGAAATGAAAACCACACATCGATTATGTGGCTTCACTCAACGTTATTCTCGGGTAAACCTTAAGCGTTAATTATTTTAGAAAGAGATGTTTTATTTTTAGAAAAACTATTTTTATGTCCCAATGCTCTTCGACATCGTACGCTTAAGGAAATTAGCCACTCATCGGAATGGAGACGGCATTATCAGTTGGAAAATACATGTTTAATAATTGAAGCGGATATAAGCGGATAAAAAGGAAATAAAAAGACTTATATAAAAACAGTAATAGTATCCGTCCCAACCGACTTAAACAAGTGCTAAAGTAAATTAGCCTCTTATTCAAGATGGGGGTGGTATAGAAATAAAAGACATATAAAAGCAGCAATAATATCCGTCCCAACCGACTTAAACAAGTGCTAAAGTAAATTAGCCTCTTATTCAAGATGGGGGTGGTATATAGCAGTTATATAAAGACTGAAATAAAGCTAAGTTACAAAAAAAGAAAAATACTATATCATAAACTCACGCACTCTACTTGTAATAAAAGTCTGAATCGAAAGAAAGCGATGAAAAGAAAGCGATAAATAAAGTGTTAAAAGAAAGCGATAAACTACTTTTATAAAAGCAATAAACCTAAATTATGAAAGCAATAAACTAAGTTATGAAAGCAATAAAACTATTCTCATACACACACACACACTAACATAAATGAAAAAGGAAGATGATCCAAATGAGAAAACAACATTTTATTTCTAAAAGGCGAAAATTACAAACGAACATAACTTAATTGCATAAAGAAAACTCACATTCACTCAAAGAACTCAGAAAAACATTACAAAGCACTCAAAATTTGGATGAAATATGCTTCAGCTGAGCCCCTCTATTTATAGGCAAAATTTTATTTTTACACGCCCTAGGTCACGGGCGTGTCTTCTAGTCACGGGCGTGACCCTGGGGCGTGGAATTTGCGTGTGCCTTAGGGGTCGCATCCGCCATCTTCTGGAAGGTCTGCGGTCAAACTTGGCTACACACGGGCGTGACCCTGCAGTATCACGGGCGTGACAGTGGGCGGCAGTCTATCAGCAGCATGGGCGTGACTTTGGGGCTGACTTTGGGGATTCGTCGAACGCAGTTTGACTTTCGTCGAACGCTGGGGATGGCACTTTTGTCGAACGCAGCTTGTTGAACTTTCGTCGAACGCAGGGGCAGAGGGAGTTCGTCGAACGCAGCTTGTAGAACTTTCGTCGAACGCTGTTCGACGTTCGTCGAACTTAGCTTGACTTTCGTCGAACGTAGATTACACGCCCTTTGGTCACGGGCGTGACATGTTATCACGGGCGTGACTTGAGGCGTGACTTGACAAAAATTGCCAAAATCTGCTAAAACAAAAATAAAACTAAGTTAGTAAGGAAAATAATAAAACAAGCAATTTATTCATTAATTTACATATAAAATTTACAATATTAATTAAAATTATACTAATAATCATACTAAAATACGTATATTTTATTACTTATCAAATATATATTTATTATCTTCTCCAAAGCTTAATCCTTCACCCTCCATTGGAGGTCTCACAACAATCCGGCTCTGTATCATATGCTTTGCTAGAAGAGACAAATATTCGTCCTTTGAAAGCTTTGAAGACTTGTGATCGGCAGTTAAGAAAATTTCAGTTGAAGAAGCTCGGAAGGACACCATTATGAGAGACCGCTGAGATCGGTGTTTTGGTCACATTCAAGAAAGCATAAAATGAAGAAGTCAAAGCTAGCTATTTATAAGAAGGGAAGGGTGATATCGTAATCATTACAATTTTACGAGACCGCCCAGGACGCACGCCAGACCGCTTAATCTGCTGAAGAAATAAAATGCAGCATACAATAGTTCTGATATCAATAAATAGAGATTGCCATAATCATCAAATAAGCAACACAGGAGAAAGCATAGTAAAAGAGATCGATGTCACAGCAATTAGCGAGACCGCATAAAATTAAAATCAGATTGTTGCAATATATTACAAGAGAAAATTGTCCAGAATTATCATTTCAAGACAGCTTGAAATAAAGAATAATGTCTATCTTCATGGCTGGTGCTTTTTTTTGATTAAGGCCGCAACAACTTGCATTTCGTTGATGGCGGATAGAGCGGTCAATAAGCTTTGGTTTGCTGACATTGCAGTACGGTGGATCTTAGCGACCTCCCTATCTACCTGCTCCGTGGTTATAACCATGATTTCTGAATTCGGTCTCTTTTCTGGATGACCGCCAAAAGTCCCTGGCTCCATCACTATTTACCCATAAACAGTCGATCACCTCTAGCTCGCTTTTTGCAGGTGACTGAAGCAATCCACAATCTCTCGCAGTCCTCGGACAACCCCTCCCGGCAATCCAAGTATTTTTTTCGGGTATCCGTGCCCTGGCGATCTCTCATCGCCCGGGTGGTCTCGCCTCCGCGCCTCGTAGAGGTCACGCTTCGCTCGACCTTGCCTGGAGGTCGCGTCCCACGCGCCCCTCCCCCGGGAGGTCCCCTCCTGTGTGACCTCAGCCTGAGGAGGCCGCACCCATGGGCGATCTCGCCAGGTCGCCCTCCTGGGCGACCTCGTCCTAAGGAGGTCTCCCCCTGGGCGACCTCGCCAGGTCGCCCTCCTGTGGCAACCTCAGCCTGAGGAGGTCGTCCCCCCTGGGCGACCTCATCAGGTCGCCTCTTGGGGCGACCTCGGCTTGAGGAGGTCGCCCCCCTGGGTTACCTCACCAGGTCGACCTCCTAGGGCGACCTCAGCCTGAGGAGGTCGCCCTTGAGCGACCTCGCCAGGTGCCCTCCTGGGTGACCTCGGTCTGAGGAGTTCGCCCCCTAAGCGACCTTGCCAGGTCGCCTCTTGGGGCGACCTCGGCCTGAAGAGGTCACCCTCCTGGGCGACCTCGCCAGGTTGCCCTCCTGGGGAGACCTCGGCTTGAGGAGGTCGCCCTCCTTAACAACCACGCCAGGTCGCCCTGTTGGGGCAACCTCGACCTTAGGTGGTCGCCCCCTAAGTGACCTCGCCAGGTCACCCTCCTGGGTGACCTCGCCAGGTCACCCTCCTGGGTGACCTCAGCCTAAGGAGGTTGCCCCCTAGGCGACCTCGCTAGGTCGCCTCTTGGTGCGACCTTGGCCTCAGGAGGTCACCTCCCTGGGCGACCTCGCCAGGTCGCCCTCCTGGGGCGACCTCGGCCTGAGGAGGTCGACCCATGGGCGACCTCGCCAAGTTGCCCTCCTAGGGAAACCTCAGCCTGAGGAGGTTGCACCCCTAGGCGACCTCGCCAGGTGGCCCTCCTTGGGCGACCTCGGCCTGAGGAGGTTGCCCGCTAGGCGGTCTCACCAGGTCGCCTCCCCGGGCGGCCTCGGCCCGGTAGGTCTCGGTCCAGGGCAGCCCCTTTTTAGGTGATCTCTCATTACAAGTGATTCTTCCTCCAGTCGGTCTCAGCAGATCTGGGCAGCCCGTTGTTTTTAGATCAACCCATTTGGGTAGGTCCCCGTGCCTATAAATAGAGGTGTAGGGGTACTATATTTGGGACCTGAGGAGAGTTTCTAGCCCCTGTACTGTGACATGAGTGGTCTCTTTTCTGAGACCGCAGCTACCTCTTTTCTGAGACCTTTGCAACCTCTTTTCTGAGACCGCAACTACCTCTTTTCTGAGACCTCTGCAACCTCTTTTCTGAGACCGCAGCTACCTCTTTTCTGAGACCTCTCCAACCTCTTTTCTGAGACCGTAGCTGTCTCTTTTCAAAGACCTCTGCAACCTCTTTTCTGAGACCGCAGCTACCTCTTTTCTGAGACCTCTGCAACCTCTTTTTTGAGACCTCAACTGCCTCTTTTCTGAGACCTCTGCTACCTCCTTTCAGGAGACCCTCGTCATCTCTTTTTCTCCTCCCTCTTTCCTTCACTTGTAGCTCGAAGTAACCAACCATCTAACAGTTTTCTTCCACCTCCTTTCATCTTGAGCAAGTGTGGACTTGGAGCATTTTTGGCTCGAACATAACATGCGACCTTCAAATCAGAATGGTTGATGAACATCAGCTGCGGTGAAGATATGGGGTTTTGTCGAGAATAACACTCAATCTTAAAACAACCATCACTTTTGATCTACTAGTCCATTTTCAGCCCATAATAGCTTTTTGGGGAGAGCTCGGCGAGCTCCATCCAATGGCGAGTTGGTTTACCCGTTCGAGTTCGTTTAGCACGCTTAGATTGCTCAATTTCAACTCCCTTTAGAAGTTGTCGCAGTTTTTTCTCTTTTGGCAATTTCTGCAATTTATGTTTTTTGATTAGCAATGGAGATGACAGAACTTCAAGATCATTCAGATGATGAACTTACTCTTGAAGCTCTCAAGCTTTGCATAGAGCTTCGTTTGGAGCAATTTTGCAAAAAGCTTGCCCAACTGCTAGAGCACACTCGTCAGCAATTGGATGGGATTAACCGAGCTATAGCAGCTATCACTCAGCAGCTTCTTCCTCAAGTCACAGCTCCCTTTCCACCTCAAGCTCCTATTAAGGAGGCTCCTTTTCCTCAAGTTGCAGACCTTTTTCCTCTTCGAGTCGCAGCTCCTCTTCCTCCTACAAAATTTGCACATCCAGTTGCTCCTCGACAACTGCTCGCCATGATTACCTCAGATCAGTTGTCCAGAAAAATCCAGTAAAAGTGCCAAATTTTCAAGGGGATTGCGCTTATTTTCCGACCCGTGCTGATGCAGCTTATCCTTCAGCCCCTCCAGTTATAACTGAATAAGAGGAGACTTCTCCTCTTACAGATAGAATTTGTTAGGAACCCGCTCCTAATGGGTTTGAAGAACCCCGCCTACCAACCTTCTCAGGGGGAGAAGATCCAATCTCCCATCTTCAAGTCGTTGAGTCAGATGTTGTGTTAATAACTACATCAGATAGCATCAGGTGCAAGCTTCTTGTCATGACCTTTGGTGGTCAAGCTCTAGAATGGTTTTACAAGCTGCCACCTCAATCAATTACTTGCTTTATGGATCTCATAAGAGAACTTCTCTTAAGGTTTCACTACAACAACTGCACCTGTTGTAAGGACTGGAATGTAACTAAAACACAGTTTGTTACTAATAGTTATATTTAGTAACAAATTTTTTTTGTTGTTACAAAAAAGTATTTTTTTGTAACGAATATTTTAAATTTTGTTACAATAATAATTAATTCGTTACTATAACTGTAAGTATTTGTAACAACACTAATGTTACGTTACAAATAGAAAACTTTTCTCACAATAAGTATCAATTGTAACCATATCATGAAAGTTTTTTGTGACAAAGATATTGTCCTTACTAATAGTAATATTTTATTATTAAAGTTTGGTTACAAAAAATATATCATATTTTATTTTCTATTTTTGTACAATTTTATTATCAAAGTTTTGAATTAATTTTTTTTTTAAATAAAAAAATAATTTGTATGCGCGCGACAGTACCCCGCCTCGATAGTGCTCTAACGTGATGACAGTACTCCTACAGCTCGCAAACATCCATGCGCGGCTGTCGCAAATATGTGGTACTATTGCGACATGTATTTTTGCGCGTACGGGAGTTTTTATAAATCTTTAACTTCTTATAAAAGTTTTTCTACCTCTCTTCTATGCAGCTCTATCTCTCTCACACATGAATGAATGAAATATACGGATGAAAATTTCCCTCCATAAAATTTTGAACAAAACAAAACTAAAAATTAAAAATATATTAAATGTAAAAATGAATGCAAATTAATATGATATTAATTTTTTAATATAATTTTGGAATTAAAATAAAATCACGCACGAACCCGCGTGCACGCAAATGCACTCTCGCGCGCATGTAAATGCACTCTCACACGCACGCAAATGCACTCTCGCGCGCACACAAATGCACTCTCGTGCGTGTAGTTTTCCTTTTTTTGCTTGAGAGCTAGTGCGTATTGCATGTGTCGGGGCTCAAACACAGACACATGCACACACACAGACACGGACAACCAAACACACAAACATCCATTTGCGAGTTGTAGCAATGTCTTTCACGTACGGCCGCCGCCGTTGTCTCCCCTCTCTTCGACGGTCGCCGCCGCCGTCACCTCTCTCTTCCACGGCCGCCGCCATCGTCGTTCTCTTTCTCGGCCGTCGCCGCGCGCCGTTCTCTTACTCTAGTTTATTAAGTTTTGTCTATTTCCTTCCCTCTCACATTAATGAAATATATGGATGGAAATTTCTCTCCATAAAATTTTGCACAAAACAAATCAAAAAATTTAAAACATTTTAATATAATTTTTGAATAAAAATAACGATCGCGCACTGGCCCCGCATGCACGCATATTTTTTAATTGTGCGCAGGGGTGAAATAATTGTACCCTTCGAGCGCCCATTTTTCGCTCGAGCACGTGCCAAAAATCCTTACAATTAGTATTATTTTGTAACCAAAGTTTTGTTACAATAAATATAATAAATTTTAAAACATGAGCGCGCATTTTAGGCCTTAGAGCGTATTTTTTCGTCCGAGCAAGTGTTTTTCACTTGTGAGTTCGTTTTTTGTTCGGTGGCGCATTTTTGCACTAGCATGCATTTTTGCCCGGCCGCATTGTCTCCCAGACGCGCATTTTTGCCTGGGATCATGTTTTCGCCCGAGAACGCATTTTCGAATCATCACTCATTTTCTCCCGAGTTCATTTTTGTCAGGGCGCATGTTTTTGATTGTGCACACTTTTTTTGGCTCGGGAGCACAATTTTGTTTGCGCACAAGTTATTCGCTCATGAGCGTTTTCTTCAAAAACACATTTTTTCGGGCGTGCTTTTTTCGTCCTGATGCTTTTTCCCACCCGGGCACGTTTTAGCCTAGCTAGTTACGCATTTTCTCACGGACGCGCATTTTTCAACTGGGTGCAAGTACTGTTAGCCCAAGCATACATTTTTCTTACGGGCGCGCAAGAGATGACTATTAATTAAATATCGTTACACGAAAAATATCTAATTTATCTTATAATTTTTTGTATAAATAGAAATATATTATTACTAAAAAATAATTTTATTTATTTATTATCACCACTTATAAGGAGACGTCTACGACGACGTTTTTTTGTAGCGTTTAAAAAAACAAGACTAAAGATTTTAAATTTTGGGTATTTTCGCGCGCAGGGGTTTGCGAGTTGCATGAGCGTCGTCGCACTGGGACACTATCGAGGCGGGGGTAATTAATGTCGTGTGGGGCACGTGCGCTTTTCCTAGCACTGTTAATTAGTTGATCGATCGAGCGTCTGAGACTGGGCCGGGAGAGTACAGTTTTGGCGGAGGTACCATCGCTGCCGGGGTACTGTCACAACGGAGAGTATCGAGCACGGGCGTACCTTTATATATATATATATATATAAAACCGGTTATATATATAATAAATTATAATTATAAATTTAATTATATATAAACGTGTATAAAATTTTAAATAAAGTTTATAAAACGTTTTTATAAAAATTTTCAGCATGAAACTACTATTGGGACACTTAATCAAGATCAATAATTAAAAATTCCTAAATCATAAAAAATTGTGTACTGTTTCCCGCGCTAGCGCTAACGCCGGTGCTAGCGTACTTATGTGTTTTTCTGTATTTTTAAAATTTTGAAAAATTCCTAAAAATATATTAATCTATATGTACTATTTGTTTTTACACTTCTGATTATATTTTATTTTTGAAAAATCAAATACAAAAATACTAAAGTTAAAATTACAAAAAAAATATGTTTTGTTTAAAGTCTATTTTTGAAAAATCAAATACAAAAATACAAAAGCTAAAACTACAAAAAAATGTATGTTTTGTTTAAAGTCTATTATTTTTACAAAATCCAAATTACAAAAAAAAATATGTCTTGCTTTTTGCTTAAAGTTTGTCTTTTTGAAAAATAAATTCAAATACAAAAATATAAAACACTGAAACTCCAAAAAAAAATTGTATGACTTTTCGTATGAGAATCAAGCATGATTTAATCTATTCCTTAGAACTTCTATAATGTTGCACTTTATTTTTTCAAACTCTTTGAACATTGTTTTCATCATGCTTTGATATATCTATTACCATGTGCATCAATTATATTGAAAGTTGTGTAGAACTATGCGTAGCATGCCTCTAAGTATGAGTAAATGTTTTATGTTTGATAATGATCTTTATTCACTCACTTATTTTGGCATTGTCTACATTTGTGTTTAATCTAAGAATCCTTGTATATGTTTTGTATTAGTACAATGAATTAAAATTGCACAAGTATCTTACCTACACTCCTTTATTTGCACTTTTAAAAATTAAGAAAAGTGGTTATCTTTTTCATAAACTTTATTGGTTTGCAAAAACAAGTGTATTCGGAGAACTTTGTACAAAACAAAAATCATAAAATAAAGTGACAAAGATAACTCCACCAAGCATTACTTGAACCTCCTGATAAGTCTTAATAAGCGTTGTGAGGTTGAGCACCTTGGAAAGAATAGTAAAGTATCTTGTGCAAACCATAACTTTCTTTCAAAATAAAAACCACTTTTTCTTAAGTACACCGGATCACAATAAAAATCAATCTTGAAGAATAAAACTAGGTGATCCCCCAAGCACTACTTTGCACCCTGATAAGTCTTAATGAGCATTGTGTGTGCAAAGCACCTTGGTAGTTGTACATTTTTTTTCGTGCGTTGAAGTTTGTAGAAGTAAAATTATTTGTGTTTTATTGTGCTCTTACTTTACATATTACTTGTATTTTTGATTAAAACATGTGTTTACTCTACTCAAAAATACACTTATGTGCACATCATTATCTTCCATAACACTTCTTCTCATAAGTATTGGATCCCAATGCTAATTCTATACTATTCTTTACTTATGAAATGCACTAGATAACCTAGAATGCTTTCTACAATGTTTAGTATGTTTTGAAACTATGAATTAACATAACATTGTAGTACTATCTGTTTACCCGGGAGACCGCTTTCAATAGATTTACTCGCAGACCGTGCGGTTTGCAGATCCAAGTCGCCCGGCTCAGGCTGTACAGGCTTCATCAGCTCCGGATAGCATAGGTCGGGCGGTCTGACATAATTCAGACCGCCTCCAAGTACTAAAGATAACCCAAGCCCAAGTCCAACAGGGCAAGTCGCGGTCTCAAGTCGGGGATCGTGCGGTTTGTGCCATGGAGATAAGCCAAGGTTCGAGGTCAAAGAACAAGCCACGGTCTCAAGACAGAGACCGCTCGGATAGCATCGTCGCCTTGGCCGCATCATCTTCAGCTTCTGGTCAACCAGGTCAGAAGGGCAAGCCGTCAAGCCGCGCGGCTTCCTTCTTTCCTTCCTTGTGTATCCCGTCACCACCTGCCCGTTTCTCCTATACCCGGGCAGGCGGTTATTTTATCCCTGCCCGTTCGGGCAGGCCCCCAAGCCTATAAATAGGGGGCGACACTGTTCCCAAGACACGCACACTCGAATCTAGGAGCTCGCTTGTTTGAGTTGCGGTCTCGAGTTTCCCGTCTTACGGACTGTCTGACCGGCCGGCTTCTCTTTTCTTGCACTTGTAACCCGCTGTAATCACTTCTTTTTAATCAAAGGAAAGCCCATCGCAGGAGTGGCATTTGCCGCGGCGGGCGAAGTCTGGCCTTGACTGCTGCTAGCTGTCTCATCCTTCCACCCAAAAAGTAATCGGCAACCAGCAGCCTCCGGTTTCCTTCGGAGGTGCGATTTCAGACTCAACAGAAACACGCGACCTTCAGATCGCGGATTGTCGGTGAAATCCTTTTTGCCATAATGTCAGACCGCCAGTTCCCCCCTGGAGACCGCTCCGATCACAGCGAGGACTCTTTGTGGGAAGCCATGGAGCAATCCAGGAGAGAAGCCGAGCGGGCTCAAAGGGCCACTGATCAGCGACTTGAAGCGATCAGTCAGACTTTAGCGATGCTAACCGAGCGGCTAGTTCCACAACAAACCGCGGCTAATTAGGCGGTGATCCCGGTCCCTCCTCCACCTCCTCCTTACCCGCTACCACAAGCCGCTAACTTCCAGCCCCAGCAAGAAGGCTTTGCGGCTAGGCAAAGCTTCTATCAGGAAGCCGCGCACAGCATGCCAGCTCGGGCCCTTGATTTCCAGGGGGCGGCTTCTCACGCTGCCCGCCTTTCTTACCCGCAGGAGGGCGCGAACCGTCTCTCCTACCCGCCAGAAGCAGCTGCCCGGTCTTCTTATCAGGCGGCTTGTCCGCGAATACCCGCGGCTCCGGCGGCTTATTGCCCTGCTCCTTTATATGAAGATATGGAAGAAACTTCTCCCTTTGTGGACGAAGTCAGAGGGGAGCCTGCCCCTAATAATTTCAGGGAGCCTTGCCTGCCAGCTTTCAATGGGGAGATAGATCCTACGGTTCATTTACAAGCCTTCGAGTCAGCCATCGCTCTCAGAACCTTAACCGATGCAACTAAGTGCAAGCTTCTTGTAACCTCCTTTGAAGGACAAGTGAGGGAATGGTTTTACGGTTTGCACCCCAGGTCGATCCGTTGTTTCGCTGAGCTGCGGAGAGAATTCCTGCTAAGATTCTCTACCTCAAGAAAGACAAAGAGTGGCCCGGCGGCCCTCTTCGATATAAAACAACGGGAAGACGAGACGTGGGCTCGTTTTGTAGATCGCTTCCAAAAAGAGATAATGGAAGTTCAAAATGTGGATCCGGAGTTGTATAGGGTTGCCCTCATCCATGGCTTAAGAGAGGGCCCCCTAAAATTTGAAGCAAATATAAGGGAGCCTAGGACTTATCAGGAAATGATAAGTCTGGCAAATATGTTTATCAGAGGAGAGAAGAGCAATCCAGGGTACGTCGCGAAACTGGTAAGCGACAAGGAGCAGTCAAATCCATCTTTCCATCATCCACCATCGAATCAGTCCCACTTTGAACCCCGTTCCCAAAGGGGGAGAAATTACAAAAATAAGCAACCATTCATGGGCCATCTGCGGTTTCAAGATCAGAAACCACCGTTGGTCGTCGCTCCCGCTCCATCCGCTCCCCTTCTGCAAATCATGCCGGTATACTTACAACAGTATACTGCGCAGCCACCTCCAGTTATTCCATCACTCAATATGATGACTCACAAGAGTCATTCACTCCCCTAAACGTCACCATGGACGAAGTGGTCCATATTCTGCAAAAGAGGCCAGATTTCAAAAGGCCTGCTCCTCTGAAGTCGGATATCCGCAGTCGAAATCCGAACCTCTATTGTGAATATCATAAAGAAGGGGGGCATCTGACCGAAGATTGTCGGGCCCTTCGTTTGCTCATAGAAAGACTCCTTGGAGAAGGAAAGTTCCGGGGACTAATTCGGAAAGACGCTACTGTTGAGCCAATTGTCGAGAAGAAAAAGGAGAAGGAAACAGTAGAAGTGACCTGGGAATGCGCCGACATCGAAGATGCCGGTTGCTATGGTGACATCCATCCTTCTACCGAATGCGTCGAAGTCAATGATGTGGGCCCCTTAGGGGACATCTATTGTATCCATGGAGGAGCTGGAGCAGAATCCTCTCGCAAATCCAGCATCACGAGAGTTTTAAAGCAGGAAGTGGCAGCCACCTCAAGTTCTCCTCCCGAAAGTACTATAGTCACCTTTGGTCAAGATGATATTCCCCCCAATGCCAATCCTTTCGACGATGCGGTAGTCATCAAGGCCGTCATCGAAAACTATACAGTCCACAAGATTCTGATTGATACTGGCAGCTCCATCAATCTCCTTTTCCGCCCGACTTTCGAGGCCCTGAAGACCGGAAAGCATTTGCTTTCCACCGACGGGCCTCTCTACGGTTTTTCTGGGGAGAAGAAGGAAGTAGAGGGCTCAGTGAAGCTCCTGGTCTCTCTTGGAGGAGTAATAAAGTTGATCAATTTCGTGGTAGTAGATGCCCCGAGCAACTACTGTGCCATCTTCGGGAGGCCGATTCTCAATGCATATAGGGCAGTAGTGTCTACTTTTCACCTTACCCTCAAGTTCGCTGCCGAAGGAAAGCAGTATCGGGTCAGAAGCAACCCAAAGGTGGCTCGGGAGTGCTACGTCCGAACTGTCAACATGATCACCGACGTTCCACTTCCCGAGGCCGTGGCTGTGGCTGAGGCTTTGGAGATTGATGAGTCTCCAGAGGCCGCCGAGGAAGGAAAAGATCGAGAAGGGGCTCACTTGGAACCTGCCCAAGCGACCCAAGAAGTTCCTATTGCTGAAGGGGTAGAAAAGAAGCTGGTCATCAACGCTGAGTTGCCAGAGGAGGAGAAAATGGAGCTAATCTCCTGCCTGTTGGAAAACCTGGATATCTTCGCTTGGTCAGCGGAGGATATGCTAGGAGTAGATCCGGACGTGGCTTGTCATCATCTAAATGTGTCTCCTGAATTCAAGCCCGTCCAGTAAAAGAAGAGAGAAGTGGCGACGAAGCTGGCGTTGCCCATCAAAGAGGAGGTTTCCAAACTCCTAAAAGCGGGTTTCATTTCTGAGATTCAATATCCCACGTGGATGTCGAATGTTGTAATGGTTAAGAAATCTGGTGGGAAGTGGCGCATGTGCGTAGACTTCACCAAACTTAATAAAGCATGCCCTAAAGATTGCTACCCTTTGCCTCAGATAGATGTCTTAGTTGATTCCGCAGTTGGGTATGGTTTTATGAGTTTCCTCGATGCCTTCTCCGGATATCATCAAATTAAAATGCACAAACCTGACATCCCGCATACCTCATTTATCACAAACGATGGGTGTTACTGCTATCTCGTAATTCCCTTCGGTCTTAAAAACGCGGGCGCAACATACCAAAGAATGATGGATACCGTCTTTAAACATCAAAAAGGCAGGAATCTCGAAGTTTACGTTGATGATCTTCTTCTAAAAAGTAAAACATTCTCATTATACTTGAAAGACCTCGTAGAGACGTTCGCTACTCTACGGAGGTTCAAGTTAAAATTAAACCCATTAAAATGTGTGTTCGGGGCAGGCAAAGGGAAATTTCTGGGGCATCTCTTAACTCCTGATGGTCTTGCACCGACTCCAGATAAGGTGAAGGCTATCCTCGATATGATCGCTCCTCGAAATACTAAAGAAGTTCGGCAACTTGGGGGAAGATTGGCAGGATTGAGCAGGTTTATCTCCAAATCCGGAGACAAAAGTGCCCCTTTCTTTAAGATACTACGAGGGGGATCAAAGTTCGAATGGAGCGAGGAGTGTGACAAGGCTTTTGAGCAGCTAAAAGAACAGTTAACCTCGACTCCACTACTCCAAAGCCCCCGTGAGGGAGAAACGCTATTCTTATATCTGGGAGTCGGGCCAGATGCGGTAAGTTCTGTCCTCGTTCTGGAAGAAAAGAAGAGGCAGTTTCCAATATACTATGTCAGCCACATCCTTAAAGATGCAGAAACCAGATATTCGATCCTGGAAAAACTGGCCTTGGCCTTGGTTATGTCTGCACGAAGACTCCGTCCTTATTTTCAGGCTCATTCCGTCCAAGTTATTACAGATCATCCTTTGAAAAATATTCTTGAAAAGCCAGATCATTCAGGGAGGTTGGCGAAATGGGCTATTGAACTAAGCGAATTTGAGATATCATACATCCCTCGAACAGCAATCAAGGCGCAAATCCTGGCAGACTTCTTAATAGATACAACAGAGCCTAGTTCCGAACAGATAGTACAATCTCCTTTGGCTTGGATCATTTACGTGGATGGGGCTTCTGGCAGAAACTCCGTGGGAGCCGGGGTAGTTCTGATTAGTCCAAATGGCATCAGGCTGGAGCAAGCTATCAAATTCTTCTTTTCAGTTACAAATAATCAGGCAGAATATGAAGCACTCTTGGCAGGGTTGAGACTTGCGAAAGAGTTGGCCATAGAACATGTACATGTTAGAACTGATTCATTGGTAATGGCTTCCCAGGTCTTGGGGAATTATGAGACATGAGAGCCAATCCTGAGGAAATATCTGATGTTAGCCAAAAGAGAAATTGGAAGATTCAAGTCATTCATTATCGAGCATATTCCAAGGACACAAAATGAGGAGGCAGATGAGCTGTCGAAGTTCGGTCTTCCATCTGGGGGAGTGACCTCTGAACTTTTCCATCCGGCAATAGATGAGACAGAACTCATGCAAATTGATCATAATCGTTCTGGAAGGGCCCTTATGAGATGTTTCTATCAAAAGGGGAGTTCCATCATTCCATCAAAGATCGGAGAAGATTCAAAAAAGGAAAGCGGCATTTTATTATCTGATAGCAGGAGTTCTTTACAGAAAAACTTTGATCTCTCCCTCAGCACGATGTGTTTCGGAGGATGAAATCCCAATCATACTCCAGGAAGTTCATTCAGGGGAGTGCGGTAGTCATTCGGGAGCAAAGACTCTGGAGAAAAGAATCTTACGGCAGGGGTATTTTTGGCCAACCATGAGAAAGGATGCTGAAGCATTTGCCAAGCGATGTGTTCAGTGCCAAAAGTTCGCTCCTCTTCAGTATTTGCCTGCTCAGTCACTTAGGTCAATAACTGCGTCGTGGCCTTTTGCAGTATGGGGAATGGATCTTAAGGGGCCTTTCCCAATAGCCAGCGGTCAGCATCGTTTTATCATTGTGATGATCGATTATTTCAGTAAGTGGATTGAAGCAAAAGCATTAGCAAGAACTACTACCCAAATTGTCAGAAACTTCGTCTGGGGAGAAATCGTCTGCCGGCATGGAATTCCGCTGGAAATCGTCACTGATAATGGCCCACGGTTTAATAATCCGGAGATGATAAGCTTTTGTGATCAGGTCGGAATTGATCTTCGGTTTGCCTCAGTGCATCATCCAAGGACCAATGGTCAAGTAGAGGCAGCAAACAGGCAAATCCGACAGCTTTTGATGAAAAGAGTCTTGAACCAAAAAGGGAATTGGGCGGACCAACTTCCTTCCATCCTTTGGACTCTTCGTACTACCCCGTCCTCAGCTACCGGGGAGACACCATTCAAATTATCTCATGGCTCGGAAGCTGTTGTTCCTATAGAATTTGAGGTGGTCACTCCAAGAGTTGTTTACGCCAAAGAAGGAGGAGAATCATGGATAGATGAAAATGATGAGGCTCTCATGTATAATCTAGATCTGATCGAAGAACTTCAGGATGAGGCAACAATCAGACAGGAGGAATTTAAAAGGAGAATGGCAAAATATTTCGACAAGAATGTCAGAGTAAAACAATTTGCAGTTGGGGATTTAGTACTAAAGAAGGTGGATGCTGCGGCCAGGTCTGGCAACGTCGGAAAACTAGATCCTAATTGGGCCGGACCCTTCATCATTAAAGAAGTACTAAAAAGTGGGGCTTACCGCCTCCAAACAAGTGAAGGAGAAGACATCTCGCGCACCTGGAGCGGTGACGATCTCAAACGGTTCTATCCTTAAAATGTCTTCTTTACTTTCCTGCAGTTTCTGAGATATTTTAATAAGAAGCCCCATACTGACACTTCTCCATGTCTGATGTTTCCTTTTTGCATTTTCTCATATATCGAACTCACTGAACTACGGAGACATCGCCAAGTTCTGCTCGAACCCCCTCGGATTGTAGTCATTAGCGTAAAACCATGAAGATCATGTGTAGCGGGGAGTTTTCGCACACGTGTAGTGGTAGCTTGCCAATTCCCGTGCGGCGGTCTTCAGAACCTTGGATCCCGGCTGATACCTGACACACCCCTGCATCAAGGGAGGTTTAGGTGAATGTTGGCTCTATCATGCCCCGAGAGGGATATAGTTACAGCTTTGATGATCTTTCTGAGGAAAGCAATGTCGGTATAGCCCCCGCGGCACAACCACACCTGCCCAACTGATCATCTTAGTTTATGACCATCGAATACTCCTAGGTACTCTCAAGCAATGCCTAAGCGGGACCCACAACTGAGTTGATCTCTCTGAGGAAAGCAATGTTCGCCGCCTAGGCCCACCTCCCCAATTGATCATCTTAGCGTGTAGCCCTTATGACCACTTGAGGAAAGCAATGCTCGCCGCCTAGGCCCACCTGCCCACTTGGTCATCTGGGTCTGTACTTGTCTCTCTTTATTTTTACAGCTCTTATGACCACTTGAGGAAAGCAATATTCGCCGCCTAGGCCCACCTGCCCACTTGGTCATCTGAGTCTGTAATCATCTTTTATTGAATTATCTCATCCCATATGGTCAGTATAGACCATTTGGAGGAAAAAGCAGGTTTCCTATGTACAAAACAAACCGGTCGACTTGACATTCAAACCGGGCGGTTTGAAATAAGCAGGTACCAGGACTGTTGGGCGGTCTGGTTATTAAACCGGGCGGTCTGCAATCAACGGGTTCCAATGATGTCATGCGGTCCGGTTTTCAGACCGGACGGCTTGAAATAAACAGGGCATCATTAAAATATCACAAGGTAAATATCAAGGAAGCAAGCATAATCATGACCAGCCGACCTCATTATTTGGGTTGTAAATCTATCATCTTTATGGGTTCCAACACAATCCGATCGGTTAAATACAGGTTCTTTTCGATCAGGCAGTTATGATTCTCATTGCAAGTATTAAATCTGCTAATCGCATAAATTCTATATACAGCCCGTGCGGCTTGTCAGTCAATATTATATAAAGTTGTCATGTAGATTGTTCGGATTGAATGTTAATCACACGGTCTATCAACTGATCTTCTTGCGACTTGATATTCTGTTTTGCAAGGCAGTTATGTAGAGCCGGTTTATGATCGCACGACTTGATTATTTCAAATTCCCCATCGGTTATCAGTTACATTCGCGGAGGTGGGACTTGCAGCAATACTAGCTGTAAGTCGCCCGAGTTAAAATACTGACCGCTCGGTCTGATAACTGTTCTTATGACTTGCCATTCTTCATCCTGGAAAGCAAGTATGCAGGGTCTAGTAGTAACTGCGCGGCTTGATTGTGTTCGGCTTCCTGGATATCATAATGTATTCATAATAAGTTGGCACCTTCTCGGGATGAATCGAATCAATCCGGATTGAAGAAAGCAAGCTATGCGAATGAGTTTTTACTAATAAATATTTTACCGGCATCCTATGAAGATCATTATTCTAACCGGATGAGTTAACATTAAGTCGCACGACTTGGTTAGATCTGACACAGAAAAAGATCGCAAACAATCACATGTAAGTGGCAGAAGGTAGATGGATAGACAGGTAAAAGCTTTTCATTTCATTATCAAAACATTCTTTACATTATGTTAAGCCGACCGGCTAAAAACATCAGGCCGACGGCTATTCAAAATAAAAAGCAAAACACAGCTACTGATTATGCGACTTAAGTTTCTTAGACGCAGGAGCAATTGAATGTTCGCTGCCATCAATCGAAACGTCAGGGGAATAACCCTCGCTACCCGACGAGGATAAGTTGCTCAATTCGCCCGATTTGCGCCCAGCATCTTCTTCAGAATCGCTGGATTCGGACTCCGAGCTACTCACACCACTCTTCGCCGCTGCGGGTTCTTCGGCCTCATCATCTCCGTCGTCGCTCTCCTCTGAACTGGATCCGTCGGCTTTATTCTTTCCTTTAGCTTCCCGCCTGATCTTTTCTAACTTCTTTTGCAAGATCGGGTAGGCGTCCGAGAAGGTGAAATGCTCGAAACCAGGCGCAAACGCTTTGAGTTCCCGCAAGCGGTTAAAAGCGTTATCAATCCCCTCCGCAACATGAGGGAAGAGTTCCTGTTGATAGACCGGGTCGGTCTCATCGTACTTTTCCTGCAAAAGAAAAGAGTAAGGTAAGAGACCGTGCGGTCTGAGAACATTGGTGTTGAGGCTGGCCAGGTGATGACTTACCGACTTGGCTTCTTTTAGCGGCGCATTCTCTTTCTTTAGTTCGGCAATTTCCTTCTCTAGGTGATCATTTGCTTTAATCAACCTCTTGAAGGTCATTCCCATGAAGACGTTGGTGATGAGGCTCTCGGCACCAACCCGCGCGGCCTCCCTGGTGAGCTCTTCTTCAGGAATTTTCCTCAACCTCCTGAAGTTCCGTCGGCCGAACATAGCGATGCTGGCGGCCTCAGCATGCCGGCCCGACTTCTCATTCGCCCAGTGAGGAAGCGCAGTAGAGACCTGGACGCCATCGCTATCCGGATGCCAGGTCAAGACCGGGTGGCCTTTTAAATCCTTCACCTTGCTGAAGGAACGAAGGGCGGAGAAGTCGCCCGAGGAGGCCGAATCCTCCCCATCGGATAGCAGCGGCTTGTTCCTGGCTTGTCTTTTCCTCTTCTCCGTCTTAGTTAAGACTAAACCGGCCGGGCTGATCGGCTTGTTAGCGGGAACAACGGCTTGGGCTACAAGAGGAGAAGAGTCAGCACAAGATATCGAGTGGTCAACATTGAAGTCGGAAGTAAGGGAAAGCTTACTATCTTCAGGCCGAACATTCTCCAGCTCGGCAAGAAGCGGGATGTAGTAACTTATGTTAAGCCGCTCATCCTTAAGAAGCTTACAGGTTGTCTTCTCCACCTCGCTTATTGGGACCTGTTGAAAGGCCTCCTCAGGCCGCACTTGCGGATTCGGGTTCAACATGCCAAGTCGGCCTTCGAAGATCAAGTACCTCTCCGACCAGGCCGTGACCTTGTTCGCCAAGTTGACCATCTTCAGCCCGCGGCAGCCGAAGTAGAGATGACCTTTGAAGATATTCGACTCAGAGTCTGGGATAGCCCGCACCGAGAATATCTTCCTGAAAAGGTCCATAGAGAAGCGGACTTTCTCAGACCGCAGGTAGGAGATGAAGCTGCAAATCCCGGCCATCGAGTTAGGAGAGATTTGGCTGGGTACAACTCCATAATGGTCAAAGATCGCGGCGAGCTCAATCGAAATGGGAAACTTGAAACCACAATCGAAATGGTCGATTGGGATCGCGATCTGGTTCGGCCTGGAAGAATTCATCCGCTCGTCACGGAGCGGAAGCCGCGCGAGCAGCGGGCTGCCAGTCATATGTCTCTCAACGAACTCGTCCAGTTCGGCCTTTGTCAAACGACATTCATCGAGGTCTGCTGAGTGAAAAGCCACAGCGGCTTCAGAGCGGGTAGCGGAAGTCTTGGCAGGTCGCTTCGGCTGGCGCTTTGCTCCCATCTTCAAGTTTTGGTAAGAAAACTTTCGGAAGGGCGCTACTTATAGGAACGGCTGATCTGCGCTTAGCAAGAGTCAAATCATGGCTAGACCGATCAGCCCGCGCGGGTATATCACCACAAAAGAATTATCAAGACAAGTACAATTAAAGCGGACGAATTAGAAAAGCACAGAGAAAAGTCGATCGGCTTATGAAGTAATCCACAGGCATCAATCAACACTCAAACATGAATATAAAGTAAATCCAAAAACTCAGACCGCGCGGTCTAGAGAACAGACGAAATGTCATCGAGTTCAAACAGTTGTCCAAAGGACCGAATAGAAATATTATTACAGTTAAAAATCTTAAAGTCATTCATCACTTGCGGGCTTCACTCGGCACATCTTCCCAATGAAGCCGCGCGACTTGGTCGCCTATCTAGAGAATTGTCCCTTGCATTTGGTTCATGCCGTGATTAAGGTGATTGATCATGCTATGAAGCCGCGCGGCATCCCTCTCTACCCACGTCGCTGGGATCACACGGGTAGACGGGGCCGTCGCGGGCTCATTTGCACTAGCAATATGTTGGATCGTCCTGGCCACCGGAAGAGACGAGCTCGTCCCAGCATCCGGGCGGCGTGATCCACGCCGACCTTCATCAGCAGCATTAAGGGGCCGTCGGCTTCCACCGATCTCCCTCGACAAGTGCAGATATTTATCCCGGTAGTAGGCACAGTCCGCTTCGAGCTTCTGCATCTCTTTCTTTCCACGATCAACCCGGGCGGTCAGGGCAGCCACCTGGTCTTGCTGCGCCTTTTCCTTCTCTCGGCGCTTTCTCCGCTCGGCCTCCAGCATTGTCCGGCTCTCCTTCCTTTCGGCTTCCAACTAAGCCCGAAGAGCAGCTTTCTCGTCTTGGGCGGCCTTCTCTTTCTCCTTCATAGCCCTCAACTGCTTCGCAAGGGTTTCGAGATTCTTTTGAAGCCGGGACATCTCGTCCTCCATCCGAGTATCCGGCAGCGAAGAACGCAGCTGGGGTGGATCAAGAGGGGGAAGATAGGTCACCAGTTCGCCCGGTTTCAGAATAGAGTCACGATCATCTGCAATAAGAGAAAATAGTTAAGGAGTGTTCAAAAGGAGACCGCTTTCATCAAATCTTCCTCGCTTACAAGCCGCAGCGGTTTGAATTGAATTCGGGCGGAAGGGTCGCCTTGCTAGCTCGGTATCAAACTTTCCGCGTTGTTCTCTCCACGATCTCTCACTTTGCCTCCGCTTAGCAGCAGAAAATTGGGCAGCGGAGGGAAAGAAGCTGGGCGACGGGTTCAACAACGAAGCGTGCGACTTGTTTCGAGGCCGCGGCCTGACAAAACGAACAGGGTGGTAATCCGTGACCCCTTTACCTTGCAAGAGAAGATTAGGCGGCGGTGGCGGTTTGTTCAGCTGATCTCTCACTTTCTCCGCCTTCGCTTGTATAAGCCGAAGCCCGGTCATCACAGAATCTTCGGGAGCCGGCGCAGCTTCCTCAATTCTGGTCGCATCCACAGCCAGGGCTGCCTCCTTAAGGCTGGTCGCATCCTCAGACAGGGCAGCTCCTTTCTCTCCTGGAGGGTTGGCAGCCTGCAGTTCAGAAGAAGTTCTCAGTTGATCGTCTTGCTTCTGAAGAGATTCAAAATCCTTGAGGAGGTCACTTACGGAAATGCTGTGAGCATCAACTGGAACCTGGTCGTTCGACTGGGGGGAAGGAGTAATCAAGCCCTCCAAGACTTCATTCTCGCGCGACCTGCCTTGCAGGATGTCCGCTCTCGGTCTCCCAGACGCTGCCTTGTTCTTGGCTTTTAGCTTCTTCATCTTCTTGAGAAGCCTGTCCGCCGCGGACTCTTCCTTCTTCCTCTTTTTCGACTTCAGGACGGTTTGTTTTTCCGGACTGTCCTCGACGTTAATTACTGAAGCTTGTTGATCGGACGGCTTAGGGGAGTCAACTGCCTCTCCCCCTTCGTCTCTTATGTTTAGATGAAAAACCCCGGACGGGGTAACTTCCATTTTGAAAGACTCAACCCCATCGCCCTTCTGGGAAGTAGTCTCCAAGTCTGCCTTATCCGGCGGGGGAGGCGGGCTATTTCCTTTGTCAGAGAAGGTTGGGGGATCAGCCGGAGGTGGGTCCGGACAGCTCGCCTCCTTTTTAGTCGACAGGTCGGCGGTTGGCTCGGGAAGCAGGTCGGTTGGATTACTCGCCTCCTGTTTGGACGACAAGTCGACTGTCAGCCCTGCAGGCGGGTCGATCGGTTTACTCATGGAGGCGATTGTTACAATCTTATCAGGCCGCATCGCTTTTCTCTTCTTCTTATCTTTCGAGCGGTCTTTCTCGCGGTGCTTTCCGGGCTTCTCAAGGACTTCGAGCTGGGCCATTAAGTCAACCATCTTCTTCGGGCTGTTCAACCCGAAAGTCCTAACCGCAATAGGCGAGTAGTGACTCATGGTAGCAAGGGTGTTATGCCAGAATCGAAGCTTCTGGAACATTTATAACCTACAGGGTGAAATCGACGCGATCTCCGGCTAGAACTGATATTTTCGAAATCTTCTCGGAAATTTAAAAATATGCGGGGATTATGTTTTCCTGGGAGACCGCTTTCAATAGATTTACTCGCAAACCGTGCGGTTTGCGGATCCAAGTCGCCCGGCTCAGGCTGTACAGGCTTCATCAGCTCTGGCTAGCACAGGCCGGGCGGTCTGACATAATTCAGACTGCCTCCAAGTACTAAAGATAACCCAAGCCCAAGTCCAACAGGGCAAGTCGCGGTCTAAAGTCGGGGATCGTGCGGTTTGTGCCATGGAGATAAGCCAAGGTTCGAGGTCAAAGAACAAGCCGCGGTCTCAAGACAGAGACCGCTCGGATAGCATCGTCGCCTTGGCCGCATCATCTTCAGCTTCTGGTCAGCCAGGTCGAAAGGGCAAGCCGTCAAGCCGCGCGGCTTCCTTCTTTCCTTCCTTGTGTATCCCGTCACCGCCTGCCCGTTTCTCCTATACCCGGGCAGGCGGTTATTTTATCCCTGCCCGTTCGGGCAGGCCCCCAAGCCTATAAATAGGGGGCGGCACTGTTCCCAAGACACGCACACTCGAATCTAGGAGCTCGCTTGTTTGAGCTACGGACTCGAGTTTCCCGTCTTACGGACTGTCTGACCGGCCGGCTTCTCTTTTCTTGCACTTGTAACCCGCTGTAATCACTTCTTTTTAATCAAAGGAAAGCCCGTCGCAGGAGTGGCATTTGCCGCGGCGGGCGAAGTCTGGCCTTGACCGCTGCTAGCGGTCTCATCCTTCCACCCAAAAAGTAACCGGCAACCCGCAGCCTCCGGTTTCCTTCGGAGGTGCGATTTCGGACTCAACACTATCTTTCTGATATCATTATTTCATGCTTGGTTAATTTATTACTGATTTTAAAATGTTTACAAAACATCTTCTTTATAAAATTAAACTCCTATGTTTTTTTTAATTATCATGTCTTACAAAAGATGTTTGCTTGTATTTTTCTAAGTCTTCCGCAACTTTACATTTACCTTCTATTTGGTTATGCTACAAACTCTGATTTATGACAATATTGTGATGAAGAGAATTCTAAAACTCCTTCTCATTTCATTCTCTGCAAGCTCGATCATGCCTTTATCTTATTATCAACTTTTTAGTGATGTCTCCTTACCCGCTTTTGCTAATTACAAAAGGGGAGAACTAACATGATAAATATTAGTCTGCTATCAAACTATAATGCTTAATTAAGATGATAGCTTACATATTAGGAGAACATTCACTTAGGGGGAGCATGTATTTAGGGGGAGCAATTCTAAATGCTAAATGCTAAAATTATCCTAAGTCATCACTCTCACACACACACAAGTATGTTTCTTCATGCTTATATATTAATGCTCTGATTTATCATTATTGGATTTGTTATTATCAAATGGGGGAGTTTGTTGGAACATGGTCTTCCGCATCTCCTAGGTTTGAGAATAACAAATCCCATGTGTATTTGATCTTGTATGTTTAAGTGTGCAGGATAACAAAGTTCACATGACTCAAGGATTACATAAGAAGGTTGCCCCCAAAGTTGAGCCAACAAATCCAATACATCTACTAGCGCTGGCGGTAGTACTAGCGTAGGCGCTAGCGACGTTCGATGAATTCCTGTTCGACGAAATATTGGCTCGAAGCGAAATTGCCGGGAGAACTTATAGAAGGAGATAGGCGATATCCGATAGCGCAGGCGATAGAGAGGAACACAGTTGGCAAGGGGGAATTGTTTCCTCGGATTGAATATTCTGCCGCGCAGAATGTGTCCTAATATGGGATAGCGTCGGCGGTAGCGCTAGCGCAGGCGCTAGCGCTGAGGCTATAAAAAGGACTCCTCTCCTCTCGTTTCACACGCACATCAGAGAGATATCAGAGAGAGATAGAGTGCTAGAATTCCAGAGGCTATCTTGGCCGAAAGTTGATGTCCTACCAATGTTCTGCAAACTTCTGAAGGAGAATCTCATCACGCCGGATCCAAACGAAGCCCGCTTCTACAATGCTTATTCTACAGCGGATCTTCGCCTCCGACTTCAGAAGGGAGTTGTTATTTATTTTCATTTCATATTCTTCTTGTAAATGGTTAGTGAAATCGCCTCGTGTTGGCGACTAGGTCTGGGTAGGACTTAGGGGGAAACTCGCCTCGTGTTGGCGACTAGATCTAGGCTAGGTCTAGGGGGTGCTCGAGGCCACATCCGGGGAAGGGTTGGCTAGAGCGGCTTGAGGCCAAATACGGGGAGGATAGGCTAGGGCCACCGGTTCGTGGGGATGCGAGTCGGGATAGAAAACAAAACGAGTTTACTATTCATCGCCACCGATTTCTAGCGTCATAGAAGTCAACTTTTGTAAAACCTTATTTGATATTAATAAAGCATGTCTCTACTTTATTTCAATTGTTTTACTTGACTTTTTATTGTCATAATCTTGCATTATTACAAAGTTTTTAAAATATCACTAAAGTTTTGAAAACCCTTATTCACCCCCCCCCCCCCTCTAAGGGCGCCTACCGATCCAACAGTCGGTGCTCCATATGCTGGGCCTTGAGTACTAAGGCTATTATCTCCCTTTGGACATCTATCACTAGCATGCAAAATATCTCCACAAAAGCGGCAACGAATATTAAAAGAAGCCCACATAATGTGAAGATAACAAGATTCAAAATAAAAACACTATTGTGCAAAATACTACACCTAACAAAAATTTACTAGAGCAACCTAATATAAAACAGGAAAAAGGAATAACAAGAAATAAAATAAAGAAAAGATGCAATACACAAATGGAAGGGCTTTAATCTCAGATTCTCCCTCTCCAGAAAACTCACACGACCGTGTTCCCCGGCAACGGCACCAAAAACTTGATGCGCAAATCTTAGCACACCGCTATAGGCGGTAGCAAGACTGCGGCACGAAACGGCAGTGTACCGATCGTTCATGTAATATAAAATGGGAATGAATCCCCAAGTATCGATCTCAAAGGAACACGGTAAGGTGGAGCTATCTATCGAGGAAGGACTTGAGATTGAAGTCCTTTAAGTCGGATGGATGCGGAAGGGGGTGATTTGGTTTGTGGAAAATAAAGGAAAATAACTAAAACTACTCCTATGCGATGCCGTTATGCAATGCTTCGCTAGGAGGGAGGGAGACTATGTAGGCCTTGACGCGCTACTTCGAAAGGGCGGATGGACGAGTAGGAAAACGGAATGAGGGTCGCAAGCACCTCTTCGACAAGCACGCCTCTAGTAATTGCTAGTGAGGCACACGAACGTAACAGCGGAATGGAAAATGGATGGGGGCGCACCTCATACACACATATGAACAAGATAATTTCAATAAAATGAAATAAGCATTACATAACATAGTTCATTGTGTACATCATCAAAGTATAGAGAAATCTAGCTTATACAACTACCAATAGAAAGAGAGAGAGCAAGGAATCGACCCAATCCGAAGGCTCGTTGGGATTCACGGTTGGAATCGCTGGGTTGTCAATCCGCGTCCAAGCTCGGTCCTCAACTGCGTCCGGGGTAAAGAAGGTTGTCACTACCTTCCAATGGCCCGTCTTCTTCGTGTCACGATCCGGCCGCACGACCTAGCTTCCTTCTCCTTGGATATTGGTGGATGTAGGGCTAAATCGCTCTCCTTCGAGCTCGAGGATGATGGAGGAGGCTAAAGGGGGCGGAGAACCTGCAGAAATGGCGGAAACGGCAGAGAGACTGCGCTGGAAATGATCGTCCGACCTAATTTCGCGGGCTGTATATTTATAGAAAATAGGGCGCACGATCAGTGGCGCACGACCAGTGGTCGTGCGCACTGGAAGTTGGTGATCGTGCGCACTGTGCCCGAAAACCTGCAAGACAAAACTGCAGAAAATAATAAAGCGCACGATTGAACGCACGACCGTGCGTAACAACGCATGACCAAATTCAGAAAGCAACTTTGGGCTGCAAATGAATGCGCACGATCAGAGGCGCACGATCAGTGGTCGTGCGCAGTATAACCAGTGATCGTGCGCATTGTTCCTGTACAGATTTGTACCGGGAACACCTGCACGACCCCTGTTCCAGCATAAACACAAATCAAAACCACCGAAAGTGGCACAAAACACAGCATGAAAGATAATAGGAATGAAGAACATGAAAATACACCACATCAGGCCTAGATGTGCACTTCAAGTGAGAATTGTGAATAAATAAAATATAAGCAATAATGTGTAGAAAGTGAAGTGCATGTGCGTGAAAATAAGCCCAGATGAGTCCAAATATGTGTATATAAATGGGACTCATCAGTGGTGCCTTCGCGGACCACTCGCCTAGAAGGCCTTAGGGGGAATTACCTAAATACCCCTTGTGGGCTGCCAATAGCACTTCAGAACAGCGGAGTTACGTGGTTAGCAGACCAGTTTGGGGTGTGATTAGTAAAACCAAAAGGCAAATTTACGCTATTTGCAGTCCAAGACTAGAAAATCTATAAATAGACCCTTAAGGGCACCTTGGAGGTGGGCAGACCCTTTTTGAGCTCTCTCCTCCAGGCTAGTTTTGGAGTCGGTTGCTAGTTCCCTCCAATGTGCCCGGCTGAGCATTATTTTGGAAGGGGAAGCTCTCTAAGACCTTCCAGGTGTGTGGCGGGACCTCCTCGTTATAGCCTTGGTTCTTTTCCAGATTTTCCATCCACAGTCAAGAGAGTTTGGTGAGGGAGAAGTAAGCACAGGCTACACCCCCCTGTGGGTCTAAACTCAAGAGACCGGTTGACGGTTTCAACATGCGATTTCATGAATCAAGAAATGGGAGAAGCAACACATTGCAATACCTGAAGGGGATTGAGTCAATACTCAACCTAGATGCTCCACAACTGAAACCTGGAGAACGGTCATTGAGTCCCAAGTGCTGAAACCGATCGGCTCCTCTACGGGAGTCCACACGAGCGAAAGGAAAACCCTAGCTTCGTGTCGCACAAGAACTAGGTCAGAGAAGAAGAGTCCTCTACGTCTCCCACGAACTGCTAGGTCCAATGACAGGGAGAAGCGGCGACGGCGTCGGGGTGCGGGAACAGCCGATCGGAACCCTTCCGTCTCTCTCATTCTTTCGCAAAAGGAGATCTCCAGCTTAGGTCGTAGAATCGCATTCTATTTATACCCATGCGAGAGAGATGCTATCCGCACACCCATGACATATATTGGAGTAAACAGAATTCATCGAGTGAACCTTTCACTGAAGAAATTCGTCAAGTAACAAACTGAATTCGTCGAGTAAAACAGAATTCGTCGATTGAACCTTTCACTAAGAAATTTGTCGAGTAACCAATAATTCGTCGAGCGAACTTTTTACTTGAAGAAATTTGTTGAGTCATGAATTCGTCGAGTTCGTCGAGTAATCATAAATTTGTCGAGTCATTATGATTTCATCGAGTCATTATGATTTCGATCATTCGACAAACTAAAGTAAGAGTCGTCGAGACACTCTCGACGGCTCGACTCGAAAACTTGTCAACACGCTCCATACAATATTCACAATACATGTGGAGCATTCAGTTGACTCGAACCAACTCCAATAAGTCTTAGGATTGGTCCTTCACTCATATCCAATATGAGTAAGGCCAACACAATTCTACCTCCAACTTCTCCAAACACTCTTGTGTGTGACCCCATAGGCTCATATTGCGTTGGCAGTGAGACTAGATCCTCAATCACTTCCAGATCACCTTGGAAACACCAACAAAGGACAGTCAAAACAATTCAGACAATGAGCAGGTACTAATCCACTGCATTTCTTCTTCTGAATAAGAGACAAGCCCAGAATCTGAAGCATCTCCATCTAATGTTGGAAGTGATTCAGAATCTGAGGAAGATGTCAATCAATTGATTGGCAGGTATGGTGCTCTCTTGGAAGTATGAAAAAGAGCAAGATGTTAGCCAAGAAGCAAGCTCTAGAGATTAATTCCCTAAAGCAGGCAAAAACTAATTGCACTGAACATGCTACCCAGCTAGCTCAGATGAGCAAAGAAATTGGCAAGTTAAGGGGAATGCCAATTATCCATGTTGGCACCATAAGCCATAAAATCAAGATCATCAAGGATCTTGAGGAAAAGCTTCTCAAGGAGAGGATGCAAGAGGCTCAGTTCTCTAAGCCTAAGTCAGTGCTACCTATTATTGACACCTTCTCCTCCCATAATAAAAGAGGATTGGGATTCAATAAAGAGGCAGCAGCTGGTAACACAAAGGGTAAGGACAAGGGTTCAATTGAACCAAAGGCTTCCTTTGTGAAGGTAATGATGCCATCCAACATATATGACCAACAAAGCATATATGGTCACATGTTGAATGGTAGTTCCAATAGCTTGAGCAAAGATGTTCACATCTATAGGAGTAGAAAGGAGTTAGGCTTGAGTGCCTTAAAGGCTCCACATGAGGAAATTCAGATGGCCCATCATGGACCATTTGTTTTTGGAACCTCAGCTACTACACTCAAGATAAAGGAGGTTGCATCTTCCAACTCCCATCCAACAAAAATTGGGGATGTTGTCAGACCTATAACCAAGCCTAACAGTCCAGTTTCTGCTGCCATCAACACTTGCTTAGCTTCCAAGCTAAAATCTATTGATGATAATCAGAAAATGGTTGCCAAGACTAATTATAGGAAGGCAAAAAGCCTAGTGATTGCTGAAAGGAACAAGAAGAATGCAGTTGTATCCTTTCCTGGACAGAAGAAGGAAACCTCAACTTCTATATCTGTACAGAAAAGAAGATACAACATATATGAGTGTTGGTGTTGTGTCAAAGTGGGTCACTTTGCAATTGATTGTTGGCACAACCCTAATGTGCTAATTGCAAGGAAGAGCACTCCAGCCAAACAAATCCTTTCCAGGAATATTTCATATGGTATTAACAGGGACCTAGGACCCAAAATCAGTTGGGTTCCTAAGGTATAGTAAATTTTATCTTGCAGGTTAGTTCAAGTACCAGCCTTAAACAAATATGGTACTTGGGCAGTGGGTGCTCAAGGCACATGACAGGTACTAGAAGTCTTCTGTAGGACTACACAGTTGTGAAGAATGGACCTAAAGATACATTTGGTGGATCTGAAAAAGGAGTCACCAAAGGATATGTTATAATCTCCAATGGCATAGTATCAATCACAAGGGTAGCTTATGTTGAAAGGTTGCAACACAACCTTGTAAGCATAAGTCAACTATGTGACCTAGGCTATGTCATTGAATTCCATAAAGACAAGTGCTTGATCAAAAAGTCAAATGACTTAGAGACCATTCTCTCAGGCACTAGGAGCGGGAATGTATATTGTTTAGATTTTATTTGCTATAATTCCTTATCTCCTGTGTGTCTTGTAGCTAATTAATGTGAGTCTCTTTGTGTTCAATGGCATAAGAGACATGTCCACATTAACTACAAGACAATGTATAGACTGTTTTCTAAAAACCTTGTTAGGAATAGTCCAAATCTAAAGTGTATTAAAAGTGGTCCCTGTCATGCTTGCCAAATGGGTAAGCAAACCAGGGCCACTTTCAAAAGTATTGGCTCCAAAGACACTGGAAGATGTCTATATATATTGCACATGGACTTGTTTGGTCCTTTGCCAATTCAGAGCCTACGTTGGAAGTTGTATACCTTGGTGATTATTGATGATCACTCAAAGTATACATGGGTATTCTTCCTAAAGAAGAAATCTGATACCTTAGATGTCTTTATAAATCATGTCAAGGCCATTCAGAATGATCTACAATGTACTGTGGTCAGGACTAGGACTGACCATGGCATAGAATTTCAATCTGAAGCTATGACAAGGTTTTGTCAAGAATTTGGTATCACCCAAGAGTTCTCCTCCTCAAGGACTCCACGGCAAAATGGTGTGGCTGAGAGGAGGAATCAGACCTTGATAGAAGCTGGGAGAACATTGCTTAGTGACTCCTCTCTCCCAGAATATTTATGGGCTGAGGAAGTCAATACTGTTTGTTATGTTCTCAATAGATCTTCCATCAATAAGGTCCTTGGATTTACCCCATATGATATTCTGAAAGGCAAACAACCAACAATATCATACTTTAACATCTTTGGTTGCAAATGCTACATTTTAAACAATGGAAAATCTGAATTGACAAAGTTTGCAGAAAAATGCAATGTAGGGGTTCTTGTAGGCTATAGCTCACAGAGTAGAGCTTATAGAGTATACAACAAGAAAAGTCATGTTGTAGAAGAGTCACTGCATGTAGTGTTTGATGAGACCAGCCTACTTTATAAGGGTTGGTCTAGTTCTTCTGTTTTGATAGGAAATGAACAGAAATTGGAAAAGATGTCAATCCAAGACATTCCCAACAGCAGCAAAGCCTATACAGATGCTGCTATTCCTGAAGATGAAGAATTGCAGGCTGCTGAAGACCCTGCTGTTCCAGAAGAAGACTTGCAGATTGTTGACTGGATGCCTACAGCAACAGGACACTTGAGAGATCATCCAAGAGAACAGATAATTGGAGCTGAGAATCAAGATGTGATCACAAGAAGTAGGGCTCACAATGAAGCTCTATTCATGTGCTTCTTGTCACAGTTGTAGCCCAAGAAGTTTGAAGAGGCCAATCATGATACTTTCTGGATTCAAGCCTTGCAAGAAGAGCTACTTCAATTCAAGAGATGCAAAGTCTGGAAGTTAGTGCCAAAACCTCAAGGACACAACATCATTGGCACCAAATGGATATATAGAAACAAGTTGGATGAGAATGGAACCATCATCAAGAACAAAGCTAGATTGGTATCCAAGGGCTATAGACAAGAAGAAGGTATAGACTTTGATCAAACCTTTGCCTCAGTTGCAAGGTTAGAAATTATTAGGCTATTCCTTTCCTATGCTGCCCAAAAGTGGTTCAAAGTATACCAGATGGATGTCAAGTCAGCCTTCCTCAATGGTAACTTTAAGGAAGAGGCATATGTTGAACAATACATCCTATCCTTACTTCTCATATTTATTTACTTAGGAAAGCACTATATTGTCTAAAGCAAGCCCCTAGGGCTTGGTAAGAGACCTTGTCTAGCTTTCTCATCAAGAACAAGTTCTTAAGGGGAAAGATATATATCACATTGTTTCTTAGGGAAACAAAGGGCAAATGTCTTCTATTCCAAATTTATGTTGATGACATAATCGTTGGGTCTACAGATGACAACCTTTGCAAAAGTTTTGCCAACCTTATGCAAAGTGAGTTTAAGATGAGCAGTATGGGAGAGCTCAAGTACTTTTTAAGCCTCCAAGTGAAACAATCTGATGAGGGGATATTCATCTCTAAGACTAAGTACACTAGGGAGCATATCAAGAAGTTTGGGATGGAATTAGCTTCCACCATGAAAACTCCCATGGGGTTCAACATTTCCCTGGACAAGGATGAGAAGGGCAAGGCCTTTGATGAATCCATGTACAGGTGCATTATTGGATCCTTGTTGTATCTAACTGCTAGTAGACCAGACATTATGTATGCTACATGTGTTTGTGCTAGGTACCAAGCATGCCCTAAAGAATCTCATTACTCAGCTGCAAAGAGGATTTTAAGATACCTTAAAGGCAGTCAACATCTTGGCCTTTGGTACCCTAAGAACAATGATTTTGAACTGACTGGCTTTTCATATGCAGATTTTGCAGGATACAAAGAAGACAGGAAAAGTACAAGTGGTACTTGTCAATTCTTAGGAAGGAGGTTGATATCATGGAGCAGTAAGAAGCAAACCAATGTGGTTATTTCTACTGATGAGTCATAATATATAGTAGCAGATAACTGCTGTGCACAACTCTTATGGAAACAACATCAGCTAGAGGATTACAACCTCAAGGTAAGTCATTCTCCTTTATATTGTGACTCATCCAGTGCTATCTCTATTGCTAAGAATCCTGTCTCTCATAGCAGGACTAAGCACATAGAGATAAGATATCATTTTATTAGAGAACATGTTGAAAGTAAAGATATCTGCCTTGAATTTGTCCCCACTGACAATCAAGTTGCTGATATCTTTACAAAGCCATTGGATGAGACTAAATTTAATGCTTTTAAGTTTGATCTTGGTATAATAAATATTGAATAGTGACTAACATGTCTTATTATCAGTCCTCTATGATAGATTGAATGTTATGTTCTGGTACAATATGTTGTCACATCAACACACTTAGTGACATGATTAGGACATCAACCAATCCAATCAAAATGGTTTAATATTAGTCTGTAAGATCAATTAAAATAGGAGACTTGTTTTAGTTGAGACGCTGACACAGCTGGGAGAATCCTAGTTGAACCGCTGAGAAAACTAAAATGCCCCAGTGGTTGACAGTTCTCTGTCCCAGCGGTTTAGATCGTCGTCTCAGCGGTTCCGTTGAGACGGGTTGTCTCAATTGCTGTTTGTCAAAATTAAACATTAAATGATCTAAAATTACTTAAAATAATAAGTCCAATCAACTTTAATCATTAGGGCAAATCAAAACATAAACGAAACCTATATTAATAGATCAATGTTGAGTAAAGATAATTACAAAACCCTTACTCCCCAGCAGCCGAGACGAATCATCTTCCCTTCCATCTCTGCATCACATTTTCTTAGAAATAATGGCTCCAAAGAGTTCTAAGGATCTTCGGGAAGGGTATGAAGTAGTAAGAAATGGATTTGCTCATGCTCTAGAAGAAATAAAGGAGGTGATTAAACTTCTAGAAGCTCAAGGTCTGGAATATCTTTTGTCTGAGCCCACTGTCATTCTCAGAACTGATGTTCTGGAATGGTACAGTAATATAAGGATCTCCCCATCCAAGTTTACTTTAAAGTCAAAGGTTGGAGGTGAAAAGATTATAGTCTCCTCCAAGAGGATAGAAAAAGGTCTGCATTTAACTCCATGCTGTCTTGATGAGGAAGAAGAAATCTCATATAAAGATAAGAAGAAAGATTTAACCTGGTGTAACTATGGTGATGTCCAAAAAGGCTCACTGAAGAGGAAATTCTTCAATCAGAGAGGAAAGATCCTCTCTGACATAGTTGGGAAGGCCATTCTTTGTAAACCAGGCTCCCATGTCACCATCTCCCGGTTCATGTTTGAACTGATGACAAGGATTATCATGAAGAGGAAGACATCCTGGGGAAATGTGATCTTCCAAAGACTGAAAGAGTGCCTGCAAGCCCCCAACTTGGGAAGAATTATGTCCGTCTACCTTCTAAACACCTATCCTGAGAGGTTTGAGATCTCAAAAGGGTCAAATCTCCACTACCTAAAAAGGATGGATATAAAAACTCTAGATAGGTTCACTATGGCGCTCCCCATGAGCCAGCCCTCAGAGGCAAAGGACAAGAAGAAGAAGATGTCAAAATATCCCAAGAAGTCCAGAATGGTTGTCTCAATTTCTGAGTCAGAACATTTTTATGAGAATGAGGATGATGGTGCTGATCTGAACTCTCATAGAAGTCCAAACAAAGAAGTTCTTCTGAATGACAAGAATGAGGATGCTACATATGATAAAGGTGTTGCAGATGCACAAAATATGCCTGCTGATTCTATCAAGAAAAATAACATGGAGAAAATTATAACCCTTGGTAATTAATCCTTCAATCTCAAACTACTAATAATGGTATCTAATCTTGAATAGTAAATTAGTTAATAACTAATGATTCAATAGGAATCTCAACTTCAGATCCTCTAGGCCAGTTGGATGCCCTATCTGAGGGGGGGGGGAGCAAAAACAAGAGCCATCTGAAATGGATGTTGCTGATAATAATAATAATAATGCTAAAGAAGTCTCTATGAGGATTGATGAGGATAAAGTGCATTCTCCTGAGGATATCCAAAGTAAGATTGTCACCATCCTCTTAAATCTTCAAAGAAGAATCAACCTTAATCCTAATAATCTACCAGCTCTTTGGGATTCACCAAATCAAAGACAAGTTGATGCCCCATCTGAGGGGGAGAACCCAAAGAAGCCATCAGTTGGGATTGATAATACTATCTCTGGAAAGCATGATGTGGAGAACTTAGGCTCCAAAGATGATTTACTAGATTTTTTGGACTCAACTGATCAAGAACAGTTCAGTGCTCTATCTGAGGGGTAGGAGCAAGGAAAATCTGATGATAATAATATTGACAATGATGTTGTTAATGTTGGAGATGATGAGGATAATGATGGAGTCCCTCCTGACCATGTTGCTGACATAGCCAACTGTGCTGAACAGGTGGATGATCAAGACAAAAGGCAAAATACTCCAGTCATTAATCCAAATAACATAATTCAGGAAGTACAAGGGCAGATTACTCCCCAGGTGGAATCTATCCCTCCTCCCAATCTCCCTCAAAAGCTCAAAGAACCTGTAGTGATTGATCAGCAAGCTTCAACCTCCATCTCCCCACAGTCAAATGAGAATATTCTCAGTGCTATCCAAATAATGCCAGATACTCATCTGAAATCCATGAAGGATTATGTTGACAGGTCAGCCTCTACAGTGAAGGAGTATGTAGATCATTCCATCTCCAATGTAAAGACTGAAGTTATGGCTGAACTAAAGCCCATCAAGGATGAAACTGTCTATCTGAATCAACAAATGACCAAATGGTTTGTCATGGCTGAAAAGACAATAAACTCTCAATCTGAAATATTAAGATCCATCAATAATGACCTTAAAATAGCAGAGTCTGATATGAGATATGTCAAAGAGTATGTCAGCAAAGCTGATGGGCTGCTTCAGAATACAGCATCTCATATTGAGAATTATGTGTGGTCAACTGCTACCCAAATGGATGGTGAGGCAGTAAAGCTGAAGGATGAGCTCAAAGCTGACATTGAAAATGTCTTCCAAACCCTCCCTGGCTCAATCACAGTAGCTAACCAAGACATCAATCAAAGAATATTTGAAGAAGCCAGAAAGGGGGAGGATAACAATGTCTTAACCAACTCTGAGCTAGCCCTCAAAGTTCTGTAAGGAACAAGGATAGCCTTAAGCCTTCCCCTCCTGAACAGGCAGAGAGAAGAAGATTGGGACTTCCCTAATCAAGATAAAATTGGTCAAAATGTCAGATTGACAAAGAGAAGAGAGAGAGAACACATGATGCTAGCTGAAGAATTTATGGCTAAGCAAAGGGATGAATGCATGGCTAAGCCATGGACAAGTTTGCAAAGACATTGGTAGAATTTATCCCTCTGAAGAATGGATAAAGCATTTGGAAAGAAACACAAAAAGGGATAGAATATTCAAGGAAAATCTGGTGAGGAAGGACAACCCAAGGAGGATGCCTTCAATGTACATTCCAAAGCCATACTTGTACTTCAAAAGGCGAGAAAAAGCTAGCTGAAATAGGAGCAGCAAATGCAGAAAAGGACACTGCTACTACTGCTGCCAAAAACAAGGTTTATGCTACTGAAGACAAGGAGGCCTCAACAAAAGGGAAAGAAGTTGTTGCTGACAATGTTGAATGCTCAACATCTTCTAAGAGGAGAAGAACTTAAATTAATTTATTTAGTTGTTTCTTCTGAAAGTCAAAATGTAATTTAAACAATGTCTCAACATTTTGATATAAATGAAAATGAATTTTTGGCTAAATCAATTGGTTTATGTTAGAGGTTAATCTTAGTCAAAGCCTAGTAAAAGTCAGTATCATTGCTATAGAGATTCTGTGATATCTGAACATAATGAATTAACAATGTTATTGTCTTGATAAACAATATTGTTATTATGATTGTCATAAATGTAATTTGTATTTCCATGATCTGTAATGTCTAAGTTATGTCAACTTTTATATGATATGATATCATAAATGTTATATAATTTACTACATGATAAGTTTTCTCATGTCATGTACCTTAGCATTGAGGATGTTCTGCCTTCTTCAAATAGGGGGAGATTGTTGGGAATATTGCCTTCAATGTTCCCTTGATTTGAAGAGACATCACACTCAATGCTAAGTACATATTGTATTTGATAAACCTATTTTGTATCATGCTAAAGAAGGGTTAGGTTATTCCAAGAACTGGGATATGTTCAGAGGTTTAATGCCAAAACCGCTGAGATGAACTCTCAATCTCAGCTGAACCGCTGAGACAAGGCGTGGTGCCGCTGAGATGAAGTCTGGGTCTGCTGAGCTGCAGATAAAGGAAAACCGCAGAGACGATTGTCTATCTCAGCAGAGACGCTGAGATAAAGACAGAAGTCATCGCTGAGTCTGTAGGCAATCTCAGCCCAACCGCTGAGACAGATTCAAATATGAATAAAGCACTGGCGGGATCTGTTTTTGTCGCAAGTGGCTGAAAAGCAAGATATATTATTGGCATATGCCCATGTTGTGTCAGGGGCTTCTAATAGTCGTTGAAAGTCAGAAGGAAGTATAAAAGAAGATGTTAGGTATAAATGGAGACCACTGTTCTATCGAGAAGAATTTTATTGTGTGTTGCAAGTTATATCTTCTTCAAGCTTCCTGAAGGGCAAACTCTCATGCAAAAGTTGAACTCTGCTGGGAGATAAGATAGTTCTTCCTGAATCATTCAAGAAGAACAAGTAGATCTTCAACTTTGCTGAAGTAGAAGATCAAGGAGAAACAAGACCTGTAGATGCTTCTTCACAGTTCTGTTTCAAGACAACAGAAGACAAGATCTGAAGGTTTACTTTATATAGTCTTCTATTGTATCCTTAACACTTTATTTATCTATAAGGCCTTTATGCCTGAGATGTAGGGCTACTTAGCCTTAGGGTAGAGTTGTACTCCCAGCTTGAGTGTAGGCCCTTTGTGAAGATCTGAGGTTGGACTTATTGATAGGTCTGAGGTAGGAAATCAGGAGTTTTCTGAGTGGTAGGAGTTGGAGGACTCTGAGTTTGTAGGGTTGTTGAGCCTGAGGTAAGGTTTGGTGAAAACCTGAGAGATTCTGAGGAATCTGAGTTGTAAGCTCTTGAAGGTGAGTTGGAGGAGTTGACCCTGTCTGAAAGTGGAGGTTAGATCTTAAAGTTACTCTAGAGGGGGGGGGGGGGGGGTGAATAGAGTATTAAAAAGTTTTCACTTAATTTTATAGCGGAATTAAAATAGTAAAATATATATGTGTATAGCAGAGTGATTTATAAAAACTAAATAAAGAAAGCAAAACACACAGCACAGTACACAGAATATCACAACACAGAGGACACAAGGATTTTATAGTAGTTCTCTAATAAATCTGGGTACGTCTACTCTTCTACCACACTTGGTAGGATCCACTAGGTTTTTGATCAGGTGCCCTATCACCAAGGGGTTTTTGATCAGGTGTCCACACACCAAGGAGCTTTTGATCAGGTGCTCTAACCAAACCAAAGGTTTTTGTTCAGGTGCCCTGCCACCAAGAGGTTAACTTTTGAAGGGAGTTAGAACCCTGTACAAGATGGAATAAAGGAGTTAAGAAGTTCTTCTCTGTCAACAATCTGAGAGAAGACTCTAGTGGATTGATGGTGTAAAGCTCCCCCTGTCTGATTGAAATTCTTGACAGCTTGAGGATGGAGCTTTCTCTTGAATGAAGATATCTTCCTTGATAAGCTGATGAATCTGAGAGACAGAAGTTCCTCAGATTATTGTTGCTCTATTGAAGATTTTAAACTTGCAGCAGAAAACTGAGAGATTGATCTTGAAGAAGTTCTCAGAGAATGAGATGGGCTGCTTGAGGAAGATGATCTTTCTTTTTCTTTCTGAATATTTTCTCTCTCGATGGATGCTCTGATATTTTCTATCTCTGTTACAGTTTTCTTTCTTGCTGGTATCCTATTTCCTTAGAGAGAAGATAACTGATTTGAATTTCAAAAATTTGAATAGGAATAGAATAATCTGCATTAATTATTTCCTTGGAACTTCAACTGATTCAGCAAATCTTAATTCCTTTCCTTTTCAACAATAAATGATGTCCTTTTCCAATAAGCCAAAAGGCAATTTTTCTCGAGAGAAGGAAATGGAAAGGGAATAAAATAACGGAAGGATAAAACTTGTCTTATCTGGAAGAATAACTCCAAATTAAGAATAGAACTGAATCAGATAGTTGAACTGAGTTCAGAGAATTAGAATAATTGATCTGAATAGACTGAGAGAAAATTCTTCGAGCTGAGATAAGAATTCGTCGACCTGAAGGATGAATTCGTCGAACTGAACATCTGATAAAGATTCATCAAACATAGGCTGGAGTTCATTGATCTCAAGTTAGAGTTCGTCGAACTGAAGAATTCATCGACCGCTGAGCCGCTGACCCGCTGAGTATTGAAGATCGTCGACCACAGAGACTGAAGCAAGCCGTTCGTCGAACACAGAGAGCAAGTCGTTCGTCGAACGCAGAAACTTAGAGAAATCCTAAGTTCTAGCTATCTTATCAGCCTAAAACTATGACCCTTAGACTATACATTGGGGGTCAACTTAATCCTAGTCAACACATAGTAATCCTAGCCCAAATCAGTAATAGGGTTGTTCCAACAATCTCCCCCTATTTGGGTTAGGATACCATTTGACAAATTTCAAATAGAAAAACAACAGAAAAATAGCAGAGCATATATATATCTGACAGATTGTAAAACCATTTCAGCAGATAAAATAAGTATAGTGCTCTAAGTTTAACAATATTACAATGAAATAGAAATATAACAAAAACAAATAGGTCTGAACCTTTTACTTAGAAGGAGGCTTGAATATTAACTGTCTGTTGGGATTTTCTGATTCTTTCTTGCTCATATAAAGATCCTGAGCTCCCAGAATAGTTTGAGATTTAGCTTGAGGAACCACAGCTTCTGGGTGCTTCTCTAAATAAACTTCAGCATTGAATAAATTCTTGGATTTGTACTTTTCAAAATCTTTCTTCCTGTATTCTGACATAGTTGAATATTGGGAGTAATCCTTGCCTTCAGCTTTTGCTTTATTTATCTGGGCTACTGCAACAGATTCTCTGAATCTGGTTATCTGAGCTATTCTTACTTCTTCTGGATTGGGAGAAGGAGGCCTATACTCAGAAATACTGTCTTGAACAGGAGAAAGATCTTGAGGGTTTTTGTCTCTATGAGATAAGCCATCAGAGACATGATACTTATACCCTGAAGATATTAATCTTGAAGACCTGAAGGAGGTCTTGAAGACCTAGAGCTCTGAGAACCACTGGAACTAGCTGGTCTCTTGCATTGCTGAGAAGAATATTTTTGAGAGGAGGAAGAAACATTTGTTGATCCAGCTGCACCTGCTGCTGGAGGAGGAGGAGGACGATTGAATTTAACTGGCTTATCAGGATAATAACCAGTCTTCCTCATTTTCTTCCTTCTATTGGCTTCATTTCTTGAAACTCTCATCCAGGCAAGAGAATCCCTGGTGAGTGTGATATTATGCAAGATGTAGTAGGGAATATCATTGTTAGGATTTGGAGGCTTAGGAGTAGCCTTTGACATATACTTAGCCTTTCTTTTCTTTGATGACTTATCATCAGAATCATCATCATCACTATCATCAGATGATTGAGGATTATCATAAAGATCATCAATAAGCTTCAGGGCTTCAGAAATATCTTTCTCAATATTAACATTTTCAACATTAACATTCTGATCTTGAACTGGGGCTGGACTTTCTTCAATAACTGGAACTGGAACTGGTACTTCAAAACTTTTGAGAAATTCTTTCAATATAGCTTTATTTATAGGAGCAGTATAAGGAATAATTGCTTTTGAACAAACTTGATACTCTGGCAAATTTCTGAAAATTGTATTGAACTTAGAAAGCAAATAAATAATATTTATAAATGGATGAATAGAAATATTATTTATTTCTTCTATAAAAGGAATAACTGAATCTGTCATCTCTAAATCACTAATTACAACAGAATCTGCTTGAACTGAAATTTCTTCAATCACAACTACATCTGCACTGAAAACTGTAAGGACTGGAGCTTCTTCATTAGACATCTCCCCCTGCCTAGTTTCAGGAAAACCTGAAGCTAGGCCCCTTGAAGAAGGGACAGAATAAGAGGGTGAAGGGAAGGAAGCTATTTTAGCAGATAGATCAGCTAGGGCTTGAAGAACTGGAGCAAGTTTTGCATCCAGTAGATCATTCAGCTTAGGAGCAATGTGTTGATAGATCTGATCAGCAACAGATGAGAAATCAATATAGACAAGATCTTGGTTATGGTGATAAGATGATGGGATGGAGTATGAGAAAGAGATGTTAGTAGCATGTGCTATGGGTGGATGAATAGGGCAATGAGGGTGGATAGGTGAGTGTGGATGAATAAGTGATTGAGGGATAATGGGTGACTGAGGTGGAGAGATATCTTGAGGGATAGGAGACTGGGGAAGGGTAGGTGATTGAGGTGGAGATGAGATGTTTGATGATGGAGAATTTTGGATGGGTGACAAAGGTTCATATGAATGAAGTGGAATGTATGGGGGAAGAGCATTGTCATCTGGAGTAAATGAAGATGGAATTTCTGATGAGTCATTTACTTGAGGAGGTGGAGGAGAAGGCATGGAGGTAGGTGTGTCAGTGTGAGAGGTGGAAAGATGAACTTCTTCCGAGATGGTTGTCTGAAGAGGTGGAGGAGGGATTGGAGTTGAGCATTCAGATAGGGGAACTTCTAGTAGTGTTGAGGGAGTGGCTGTGTTAGTCCTGGTGCCCTCAAAAGATGTATTTGATTTTTCTGCCCTTGGAGTCCTCTTTGGGATAACCCTTTCCCATCTCCCAAACAAAGCTGAGGTCAGCCTCTTACTAGCATTGATAAAAACTTTAGGAGAGGCCAAAAGGTCTGGATGCCTTTCCTGAAGAAAGATTCCCAATATTCTGCCATAACCAACATTTATCTTACTGATTTTCTTCCTTATTGATTCAAAAATGATCAGTCCCCTAGTTGACTTTCTCTTCTCTACCAAGGCCACCATCACAAGAAATTGATGCCTTGTTATGTAGTCATGGGCTGAGGTTTTCCCTAGCAAGACCTTGCCCACTACATCAGCTAAAAACTTATAATCCACAGATAAGTTTTTCTTTAAGAGGTGGTTAGGGTTTGTGAAATTTTCCAGATCTAGGAGTGAGCAGGAATATTATAACTCAAAGTTCAAGCCAACAACCAGAAGCACATGAAAAACAACTTCAATCTTTATTGATGCTAGCAGAAAACTTCATTACAAGGCGAGGTATACATGGCGAGACATGATTTCGCCAGTACACAAAAAACAGGAGAAAAAATACAACTGAAAGATAAAGGCAGACCGCCCGACCTGACAGTTCGCTCGACTAGAAGACGAGACCGCCCGAACTGCCTGCCAGCGACTTGATCAACACCAACTGAGAACCCCGCGATCTGCCACTGATTCTCCCGAACTCCAGCAATCCGCACTGCAAGCCGCGAGACCGCCCGAACACCTTCAGAAAAGGAGATGACCGTTGCTGCCCGCACAATCCGCAGAAGCTGCACAAAAGAAGTTCAATCAGCAAGACCGACTGGTCACAAGAAATGAGACCGCAAGAACTAGCCGCGAGATCTGCTTACACTTGGTGTGATATGTTTGCTGTAACAGTGGATCCTATTTATAGGCGTGAGACCTGATCCAGTCACCACCCAATGAGATAGAGTCATCATCCCTTGATCGCGCGACCAGACCGGCAACCCGCGCGATCAGCAAAAGATCGTCCTGCTTAGTGAGCTCGCCGACTTGAATAGAAGCCGCGCGATCATGACAACTCGCCCGTTCATGACTCTCACCATCTGTGTTGGCCACCCGACCTCCTTCAGAGACTGCGAACACACCAGGCCGACTAGGGCAACAGCCCGCCAAGTCAACCAAAACACCTGTGACCGCATATACCAGCTGATCGCCGAAGGACCAGCCATGCGAACACAAATCGGAGACCGCGCGACTAAGAAGACCTTACTCCACGCGCACCACAAAGAACCCGGACAGCCACCAGACCGGGCTGCCCCCACCACGCGATCACAAGCACCAGATCGCGAGATGACACCAGCTCGCCACGCGGTCACACGACCTGACCGCGCGGCCTCACCTCGGCACCCTTGGATAGAAGAACGGCAGTCACGCCGAAAAGCCCACAGCTAGACCGAGGTCAGGCCGCCAGAGGAGACCGCAAGACCGTGCGGTCAGACCAGACCGAGCGGTCTCCCCCTAGACCGCCAAGTTCACAAACTTCCACTTCAACATTTTCAACACTCCCCCTTGAAGTGGGAAGTTGAAAACAGTCCAAGTAAGCTCCTTAGCCGAGTAAACGTCCCCTTCGTCAGCGCTTTTGTGAAGATGTCAGCAATGTTGTCCTGACTCCGAACATGCTCGACCGAAAGAGACCCCTCCAGCACCTTCTAACGAATGAAATGATGCTCGATCTCGATATGCTTGGTCCTCGCGTGACAAACTGGATTAGTAACCATTTTGAGAGCACTCTCATTATCGCCGCGGAGCAGAGTCAGACCCCGAACCTCCTTATGGACGTCTCCTACCAACCTCCTAAGCCAGATGGCTTCTTGAGCTGCCAAGGCCGAAGCCTTGTATTCCGCTTCCGTGGTTGAGACAGACACGGAATCCTGCTTCTTGCTGCACCATGATATAGCCGTGGGGCCCTCCATGAAGACGTATCCAAATGTTGACTTCTGATCATCCGAATCTCCCCCGTAATCAGCATCCATGTACACATGCACCTCGAAGCCCGCATCCCTCCTGTAAAGGAGACCCATATCCGAAGTCGCCTTGACAAACTTCAATATATTCTTGGCCGCTAGTAGATGAGGCATCCGTGGTTCCGTCATATAACGGCTCACCCTGCCAACTGCATACGCAATATACGGCCTGGTAATCGTCAGATAGATCAAGCTCCCAACCAGAGCCCGGAACAACAGTGGATCTTCCAGTATCCTCCCCTCATCCTTGTGAAGTTTCATGGCCTTCTCCAGAGGTGTGGAAATGTACTTCCCTTCCTTCATGCCAAACCGCTCCACGATTCGCTCCGCATATCCAGCCTGGGACACCAACACTCCACTTTTCTTCCTCTGCACTTCGAGTCCAAGGAAATGGTGCAACTCACCTAAGTCCTTCATCTCGAACCTGATGGATAGCTCGGCCCGAAGCTTTGCTACCTCCTCCTTCGAATTCCCCGTCACGATCATATCGTCGACGTAAAGCAGCACGATGACTTGAAGCTCCCTGCTCTTCTTGACGAACAAGCTTGAGTCTGAGTCTGAGGCACCAAACCCGCAAAATAGGAGATATTATGCTATCTTTCCATACCACGCCCTCGGCGCTTGCTTCAACCCATACAGGGCCTTCTTCAGCTTGCAGACATGCTCTGGAAAATCTTTAGATACGAAGCCTGGCGGCTGGACCATGAAGATGTCCTTGTCAATCTCGTCGTACAAGAATGCATTCTTTACGTCGAGCTGCCAAATCTCCCACCCCCAACACGCCGCCAATGCTATCACAACCCAAACTGAAGTCATTTTTGCCACCGGACTGAATGTCTCTTCATAGTCTTCATCGTATTGGTGCGAGAATCCCTGAGCTACAAGGTGAGCCTTGTATTGCTCGATACTGCCGTCAGCCTTCTTCTTGAGCTTATAGACCCACTTGCATATCACAGGGGTGATACCCTTGGGCATGGGCACCAGAGACCAAGTCTCATTCTTCTTAAGAGCACTCATCTCTTCCTGCATAGCTGAATCCCACTGTTCCATGCCTTTGGCCTTTTCAAAGCTCGACGGCTCCCTCTCATCTAAGGGACCAGCAAAGAAACACGAGACAAAGCTCACCATGTTTCCTCCTGTATAGCAATCAGGGGCAATGATGGTTCACTTCGATCTCCTCAGCTCCTTCCCCTGAATCGCAACATCCCCAGCTGCTTCTTCCCTAGCTCCTCTTCCAGACATACTAGGAGCATTGCTCCCCCTGCTTCCTGATCCAGAAGCCTCTCCTCAGAACTAGATATTGATGGACCACCTGGTGACACAGGCATCTCCACCTGAAGATTTTCCACAGCTTTCTCTGGCTCCTCCACCCTGTTTTCTGGTAGCTCAACACCAGAACTTCCCTTGTAAGACGTCACCTCGTCGAACACGACGTCGCGAGATACAACAAATCTCCACGTCTCCGGGTCCATGCACTTCCAGTCCTTCTTTTGATCATCATAACCCACGAAGACTAGCTTCCTTGCTTTCGCATCTAGCTTCGTCCGAAGCGCATCTGGAACGTGCACATAGCAGGTGGAACCAAACACCCGAAGGTGTGCCACGCTTGGTTTTTCCTTGAACATCAATTCATGCGGGGTCTTCGTATTGATGGGACTGAGAGGCATCCTGTTGATGACGTAGGCAGCACAAGATATTCCCTCCATCCAGAAGGACTTTGGGATACTCTTCGCATGCAGCCAACACTTGCAGGTCTCCATCAGATGACAGATCTTCCACTCTACAACTACGTTTTGTTGTGGAGTATGTGCACAAGTAAGCTCCCTCCGGATGCCTGCCTTCCTACAAAAAGTAGAGAACTCACAAGAGGTGAACTCCCCTCCGTTGTCAGTCCTCAGCTTCTTAACCCGCAGGCCAAGCCGACCCTCCATGAGCTCCTTGAACTCCACGAACTTGGCAAACGCCTCCACCTTCTCCTTTAAAAAATATACCCAGACATATCTAGTGTAGTCATCGATCAACACCAGCATATATCTGCTGCCTCCGAGGCTTGGGGTAGAAGTCAGTCCCATCAAGTCACCGTGGATGCATTCCAACGGCACACTACTCCTTGTCTGCGACTTGTCAAACGGTAGTCGATGAGACTTGCCGAACTGACATTCTGCGCACACATGACCATCTCCGTAGGAAGATAGACTAGGCAGGCCCTTGACCAGACCTCTCACCGCCATAGCCTTCAGCTTATCCATCCCTACATGCACCAACCTCTCGTGCCATATCATGGCACTATCATTCATCCTCATCTTGTCGGCATAAGAACTTGTCGATAAAATAAACAAGTCTTTTGCCCTTCTCCCCACATGAACGACCTCAGCCTTCACTGCCTCCACATTCCGAAGAAATCTCACTTCTGTTGGGCCAAACAAAACGTGATACCCAGCGTCTACAATGATGGTCATGGAGAAGAGGTTTTTCCTCATCCCGGGAACATGATAGACACTCTTCAAAGTTAGTGGCCCTCTATCACTGCCCAAGGAAACAACCCCCACCTTCTTGACAGCATGCACGGTATTATCAGCAGTAATAATGGCATCATTACCTGAGTAAGACTGAGCAGAAGAAAGCTTCGACTCGTCCCTGGTGAGGTGATGACCACACCCCGAGTCCACGATCCAGTCCTCCTGATAGTTGATAGGAGCCGCAGCTCCAACAGAAGTCGAGAAGGCTCCTCCCCATCCTCCATCAATCGGCCTGGCATCAGCTTCCTCCTTTCCTGCAGCAGCATGCCCCGGCTGAAGATTCACCTGGCAATCCTTCCTGATATGACCAAGCTTCCCACACCTGAAGCACTTGGGACCTTCTCCCTTCTTCTTCCCTTCAGTCTTAGGAGCATAGCCCCTCTACTGCTGTCCAGAAGTTGAAGCCCCATTGCCTCCTCCAGTGGTCTTCTTCTTATCCCACTTCCTCTTCTTTCCTATGAAGAGAACTTCGCCATCTCCCCCAGACACTGACACCCCCGCCATCTGCCTTGCGAGACTCTCCTGCGACGCAAGCAGATTTTCCAGCTCCAGCAGAGACGGCTGATTTGCCCAACCGTGCACCGACATCACAAAGGCAACATATTTCTTCTGCAAGCCACGGATGATCCGCTTCTTCAACTTCGCCTCAGAAATTGGCTCATCAGGATCCAGTGCTGAAATCTCGGCGCATAAGTTCTTCATCTTCAAGAAGAATGTAGAGATAGAAAGATAACCTTGAGCCGATCTAGCCAGCTCATTTTCCAGGAATTGAAGTCTTGCCACATTCTTCTTGTTAAACAGCCCATCCAGGGCTCTCCAGATCTCTGCAGCTGATCCACACCCCAAGATGTGATCAAACAAATCAGGTGATATTGCCCTTTTCAGGGCGAACTCTGCTTTCGCATTAATCTGCCTCCAATTCCTTACCTCATGACCGTTATCCCCAATCAGAATAACTTCCTCCGTGCTCTCTTCTCCAACCACCTCCCAGAGGTCCTCACCCGGAAGATAACTCTGCATACAAGACCTCCACTTCTTAAAGTTGGTCGAGTTTAGCATCTCAATTCCAAGACCCCTTGCTTCCATGGCTCTACCACTGGTTCCTTCTTCACAAAGGCGATGGAAACTATGAGTTAATCACTTCTCTATCCACTCCAACCTACCTCTGATACCATGTGAAATTTTCCAGATCTAGGAGTGAGCAAGAATAGTATAACTCAAAGATCAAGCCAACAACCAGAAGCACATGAAAAACAACTTCAATCTTTATTGATGCAAGCAGAAAACTTCATTACAAGGCGAGGTATACATGGCAAGACATGATTTCGCCAGTACACAAAAAATAGGAGAAAAAATAAAACTGAATGATAACCAGCGGTCTGCCTTCCTAAGACCGCCCGACCTGACAGTCCGCTCGACTAGAAGACGAGACCGCCCGAACTGCCTGCCAGCAACTTGATCAACACCAACTGAGAACCCCGCGATCTGCCAATGATTCTCCCAAACTCCAGCAACCCGCACTGCAAGCCGCGAGACCGCCTGAACACCTTCAGAAAAGGAGATGACCGCTGCTGCCCGCACAATCCGCAGAAGCTGCATAAAAGAAGTTCAATCAGCAAGACCGACCGGTCATAAGAAATGAGACCGCAAGAACTAGCCGGGAGTTCTGCTTACACTAGGTGCGATATGACAACTTGCCCAGTCATGATGCAATAGTGTCTCCTATTTATAGGCGTGAGACCTGATCCAGTCACCACCCTATGAGATAGAGTTACCGCCCCTTGATCGCGCGACCAGACCGGTCAACCCGCGCGATCAGCAAAAGATCCTCCTGCTTAGTGAGCTCGCCGACTTCAACAGAAGCCGCGCGATCATGACAACTTGCCCAGTCATGATGCTCACCACCTATGTTCTCCACCCGACCTCCTCCAGAGACTGCGAACACACCAGGCCGACTAGGGCAACAGCCCGCCAAGTCGACCAAAACACCTGTGACCGCATATACCTGCTGATCGCCAAAGGACCAGCCATGCGAACACAAATCGGAGACCGCGCGACTAAGAAGACCTTAGTCCATGCGCACCATAAAGAACCCGGACAGCCACCAGATCGGGCTGCCCCCACCACGCGATCACAAGCACCAGATCGCGAGATGACACTAGCTCGCCACGCGGTCACACGACCTGACCGCGCAGCCTCACCTCGGCACCCTTGGACAGAAGAACGACGGTCACGCCGAAAAGCCCGCCGCTAGACCAGAGAGGTCAGACCGCCAGAGGAGTCCGCAAGACCGTGTAGTCAGACCAGACCGCGCGGTCTCTCCCCAGACCGCCATGTTCACAAACTTCCACTTCAACATTTTCAACAGGGTTTCCACTGGAATGACCCATTTTAACTAAAGCATTATCGAACTCAGAAGAAGATATATCCAAATCATCATTTCCATTCACTAAACCAAAAACTTCAGATAGTGTTACTGGGGTTAGAAGAACCTGGTTTCCTAATATGCTTCCTGATAATGTATTATTCTCTGCCTTTGCCGTATAAGCCCATTCTTTAGTTTCTGCAACTGGTAATTTGATTCTTGTTGCCATAATCTTCTTAAGCTGTTGTTCTTCAAATAGATGAAGAATATCCCGGAATACTTGATCGGATTGTGCAAACGACTCGATGCCAATGTCAAACCCGGCGTCAAACTTTATTGAGGAAAGAAAATCGCCATTGTTACATGCAAAAGAGAGAACGATCAAGTGCAAAGGGGAACTGGAGGGAAAAGCAAATTTTGTAGGCACAAAGATAAAATAAGATGAAAGATTTGATTATATAGATAGATCGGAGAAGGGCGCACACTTTCGTAGAACTGGGTTCGGCTAAACCTAATAGAATCATAAGTCGAAAAGACTTAGGGCTTCGTCTCACTGCGTTCGACGAAAAAATAATTTTCGTCGATCTCCGTTCGACGATCGCGCTTGTCTTTGTCGATCCTGACCTATTAAGTATCGTCGATCTCCGTTTGACGAACGATAGTGTTGAGTCCGAAATCACACCTCCGAAGGAAACCGGAGGCTGCGGGTTGCCGGTTACTTTTTGGGTGGAAGGATGAGACCGCTAGCAGCGGTCAAGGCCAGACTTCGCCCGCCGCGGCAAATGCCACTCCTGCGACGGGCTTTCCTTTGATTAAAAAGAAGTGATTACAGTGGGCTACAAGTGCAAGAAAAGAGAAGCCGGCCGGTCAGACAGACCGCAAGACGGGAAACTCGAGTCCGCAGCTCAAACAAGCGAGCTCCTAGATTCGAGTGTGCGTGTCTTGGGTACAGTGCCGCCCCCTATTTATAGGCTTGGGGGCCTGCCCGAACAGGCAAGGATAAAATAACCGCCTGCCCGGGTACAGGAGAAATGGGCAGGCGGTGACGGGATACAAAAAGAAGGAAAGAAAGAAGCCGCGCGGCCTGGCGGCTTGCCCTTTCAACCTGTCTGACCAGAGGCTGAGAATGACGCGACCAAGGTGACGATGCAATCCGGGCGGTCTCCGTCTTGAGACCGCGGCTTGTTCTTTGATCTCAAACCTTGGCTTGTCTCTATGGCACAATCCGCACGGTCTCCGACTTGAGACCGCGACTTGCCCTGTTGGACTTGGGCCTGGTGTTATCTTTAGTACTTGGAGGCGGTCTGAATTATGTCAGACCGCTCGGCCTGTGCTAGCCGGAGCTGATGAAGCTTATACAGCCTGAGCCGGGCGACTTGGATCTGCAAACCGCACGGTCTGCGAGTAAATCTATTGAAAGTGGTCTCCCAGGTAAACATAATCCCCGCATATTTTTAAATTTCCGAGAAGATTTCGAAAATATCAGTTCTAGCCGGAGATCGCGTCTATTTCACCCTGTAGGTTATAAATGTTCCAGAAGCTTCGATTCTGGCATAACTCCCTTGCTACCACGAGTCACTACTCGCCTATTGCGGTTAGGACTTTCGGGTTGAACAGCCCGAAGAAGATGGTTGACTTAATGGCCCAGCTTGAAGTCCTTGAGAAGCCCGGAAAGCACCGCGAGAAAGACCGCTCGAAAGATAAGAAGAAGAGAAAAGCGATGCGGCCTGATAAGACTGTAACAATCGCCTCCACGAGTAAACCGACCGACCCACCTGCAGGGCTGACAGTCGACTTGTCGTCCAAACAGGAGGCGAGTAAGCCAACCGACCTGCTTCCCGAGCCAACCGTCGACCTGTCGACTAAAAAGGAGGCGAGCTGTCCGGACCCACCTCCGGCTGATCCCCCAACCTTCTCTAACAAAGGAAACAGCCCGCCTCCCCCGCCGGATAAGGCAGACTTGGAGACTGCTTCCCAGAAGGGCGATGGGGATGAGTCTTTCAAAATGGAAGTTACCCCGTCCGGGGTTTTTCATCTAAACATAAGAGACGAAGGGGGAGAGGCAGTTGACTCCCCTAAGCCGTCCGATCAACAAGCTTCAGTAAATAACGTCGAGGACAGTCCGAAAAAACAAACCGTCCTGAAGTCGAAAAAGAGGAAGAAGGAAGAGTCCGCGGCGGATAGGCTTCCCAAGAAGATGAAGAAGCTAAAAGTCAAGAACAAGGCAGCATCTGGGAGACCGAGAGCGGACAGCCGGCAAGGCAAGTCGCGCGAGAATGAAGTCTCGGAGGGCTTGATTACTCCTTCCCCCCAGTCTAACGACCAGGTTCCAGTTGATGCTCACAGCATTTCCGTAAGTGACCTCCTCAAGGATTTTGATTCTCTTCAGAAGCAAGACGATCAACTGAGAACTTCTTCCGAACTACAGGCTGCCAACCCGCCAGGAGAGAAAGGAGCTGCCCTGTCTGAGGATGCGACCAGCCTTAAGGAGGCAGCCCTGGCTGTGGATGCGACCAGAATTGAGGAAGCCGCGCCGGCTCCCGAAGATTCTGTGATGACCGGACTTCGGCTTATACAAGCGAAGGCGGAGAAAGTGAGAGATCAGCTGAACAAACCGCCGCCGCCGCCTAATCTTCTCTTGCAAGGTAAAGGGGTCACGGATTACCGCCCTGTTCGTTTTGTCAGGCCGCGGCCTCGAAACAAGTCGCACGCTTCGTTGTTGAACCCGTCGCCCAGCTTCTTTCCCTCCGCTGCCCAATTTTCTGCTGCTAAGCGGAGGCAAAGTGAGAGATCGTAGAGAGAACAACGCCGAAAGTTTGATACCGAGCTAGCAAGGCGACCCGTCCGCCCGAATTCAATTTAAACCGCTGCGGCTTGTAAGCGAGGAAGATTTGATGAAAGCGGTCTCCTTTTGAACACTCCTTAACTATTTTCTCTTATTGCAAATGATCGTGACTCTATTCCGAAACCGGGCGAACTGGTGACCTATCTTCCCCCTCTTGATCCACCCCTGCTGCGTTCTTCGCTGCCAGATACTCGGATGGAGGACGAGATGTCCCGGCTTCAAAAGAATCTCGAAACCCTTGCGAAGCAGTTGAGGGCTATGGAGGAGAAAGAGAAGGCCGCCCAAGACGAGAAAGCTGCTCTTCGGGCTGAGTTGGAAGCCGAAAGGAAGGAGAGCCGGACAGCGCTGGAGGCCGAGCGGAGAGAGCGCCGAGAGAAGGAAAAGGCGCAGCAAGACCAGGTGGCTGCCCTGACCGCCCGGGTTGATCGTGGAAAGAAAGAGATGCAGAAGCTCGAAGCGGACTGTGCCTACTACCGGGATAAATATCTGCACTTGTCGAGGGAGATCGGTGGAAGCCGACGGCCCCTTAATGCTGCTGATGAAGGTCGGCGTGGATCACGCCGCCCGGATGCTGGGACGAGCTCGTCTCTTCCGGTGGCCAGGACGATCCAACATATTGCTAGTGCAAATGAGCCCGCGACGGCCCCGTCTACCCGTGTGATCCCAACGACGTGGGTAGAGAGGGATGCCGCGCGGCTTCATTGCATGATCAATCACCTTAATCACGGCATGAACCAAATGCAAGGGACAATTCTCTAGATAGGCGACCAAGTCGCGCGGCTTCATAGGGAAGATGTGCCGAGTGAAGCCCGCAAGTGATGAATGACTTTAAGATTTTTAACTGTAATAATATTTCTATTCGGTCCTTTGGACAACTGTTTGAACTCGATGACATTTCGTCTGTTCTCCAGACCACGCGGTCTGAGTTTTTGGATTTACTTTATATTCATGTTTGAGTGTTGATTGATGCCTGTGGATTACTTCATAAGCCGATCGGCTTTTCTCTGTGCTTTTCTAATTCGTCCGCTTTAATTGTACTTGTCTTGATAATTCTTTTGTGGTGATATACCCACGCGGGCTGATCGGTCTAGCCGTGATTTGACACTTGCTAAGCGCAGATCAGCCGTTCCTATAAGTAGCGCCCTTCCGAAAGTTTTCTTACCAAAACTTGAAGATGGGAGCAAAGCGCCAGCTGAAGCGACCTGCCAAGACTTTCGCTACCCGCTCTGAAGCCGCTGTGGCTTTTCACTCAGCAGACCTCGATGAATGTCGTTTGACAAAGGCCAAACTGGACGAGTTCGTTGAGAAACACATTACTGACAGCCCGCTGCTCGCGCGGCTTCCGCTCCGTGACGAGCGGATGAATTCTTCCGGGCCGAACCAGATCGCGATCCCAATCGACCATTTCGATTGTGGTTTCAAGTTTCCCATTTCGATTGAGCTCGCCGCGATCTTTGACCATTATGGAGTTGTACCCGGCCAAATCTCTCCTAACTCGAAGGCCGGGATTTGCAGCTTCATCTCCTACCTGCGGTCTGAGAGAGTCCGCTTCTCTATGGACCTTTTCAGGAAGATATTCTCGGTGCGGGCTATCCCAGACTCCGAGTCGAATATCTTCAAAGGTCATCTCTACTTCGGCTGCCGCGGGCTGAAGATGGTCAACTTGGCGAACAAGGTCACGGCCTGGTCGGAGAGGTACTTGATCTTCGAAGGCCGACTTGGTCTGTTGAACCTGAATCCGCAAGTGCGGCCTGAGGAGGCCTTTCAACAGGTCCCAATAAGCGAGGTGGAGAAGGCAACCTGCAAGCTTCTTGAGGATGAGCGGCTTAACATAAATTACTACATCCCGCTTCTTGCCGAGCTGGAGAATGTTCGGCCTGAAGATAGTAAGCTTTCCCTTGCTTCCGACTTCAATGTTGACCGATCGATCTCTTGTGCTGACTCTTCTCCTCTTGTAGCCCAAGCCGTTGTTCCCGCTAACAAGCCGATCAGCCCGGGCGGTTTAGTCTTAACTCAAATGGAGAAGAGGAAAAGACAAGCCAGGAACAAGCCACTGCTATCCGATGGGGAGGATTCGGCCTCCTCGGGCGACTTCTCCGCCCTTCGTTCCTTCAGCAAGGTGAAGGATTTAAAAGGCCACCCGGTCTTGACCTGGCATCCGGACAGCGATGGCGTCCAGGTCTCTACTGCGCTTCCTCACTGGGCGAATGAGAAGTCGGGCCGGAATGCTGAGGCCGCCAGCATCGCTATGTTCGGCCGACGGAACTTCAGGAGGCTGAGGAAAATTCCTGAGGAAGAGCTCGCCAGGGAGGCCGCGCGGTTGGTGCCGAGAGCCTCATCGCCAACGTCTTCATGGGAATGACCTTCAAGAGGTTGATTAAAGCAAATGATCACCTGGAAAAGGAAATTGCCGAACTGAAGAAAGAGAATGCGCGGCTAAAGGAAGCCGAGTCGGTAAGTCATCACCTGGCCAGCCTCAACACCAATGTTCTCAGACCGCATGGTCTTACCTTACTCTTTTCTCTTGCAGGCAAAGTATGATGAGACCGACCCAGTCTATCAACAGGAACTCTTCCCTCATGTCGCCGAGGGAATTGATAACGCTTTTAACCGCTTGCGGGAGCTCAAAGGGTTCGCACCTGGTTTCGAGCATTTCACCTTCTCGGACGCCTACCCGATCTTGCAAAAGAAGTTAGAAAAGATCAGGCGGAAAGCCAAAGGAAAGAATAAAGCCGATGGATCCAGTTCAGAGGAGAGCGACGACGGGGATGATGAGGCTGAAGAACCCGCAGCGGCGAAGAGTGGTGAGAGTAGCTCGGAGTCCGAATCCAGCGATTATGAGAAGATGTTGGGCGCAAATCGGGCGAATTGAGCAGCTCATCCTCGTCGGGTAGCAAGGATTATTCTCCTGACGTTTCGATTGATGGCAGCGAACACTCAAGTGCTCCTGCGTCTAAGAAACTTAAGTCGCATAACCAGTAGCTGTATTTTGCCTTTTGTTTCAAATAGCCGACGGCTTGATGTTGTTAGCCGGTCGGCTTAAAATATAATGTAAAGAATGTTTTGATAATGAAATGGAAAGCTTTTACCTGCCTATCTGTCTACCTTCTGCGACTTACATGTGATTGTTTGCGATCTTTTTTTGTGTTAGATCTAACCAAGTCGCGTGACTTAATATTAACTCGTCCGGTTAGGATAATGATCTTCATAGGATTCCGGTAAAATATCTATTAGTAAAAAATTCATTCGCATAGCTTGCTTCCTTCAATCCGGATTGATTCGATTCATCCCGAGGAGGTGCCCACTTATTATGATATCCAGGAAGCCGAACATGATCAAGCCGCGCGGTTACTACTAGACCCTGTATACTTGCTTTCCAGGATGAAGAATGACAAGTCATAAGAACAGTTATCAGACCGAGCGGTCAGTATTTCAACTCAGGCGACTTGCAGCTAGTATTGCTGCAAGTCCCACCTCCGTGAATGCAACTGATAACCGATGGGGAATTTGAAATAATCAAGCCGTGCGAAACAGAATATTAAGCCGCAAGAAGATCAGTTGATAGACCGTGTGATTAACATTCAATCCGAACAATCTACATGACAGCTTTATATAATATTGGCTGACAAGCCGTACGGGCTGTATATAGAATTTGTGCGATTAGCAGGTTTAATATTCGCAATGAGAATCTGATACGTTTTTTGATTGGTTTGTTTCTCTCTTTTCTTTGTTAGAATGAGAGAAAGAAAAGGAAAAGCTCTTTCTTCCTTTTCGATTCAACCTTGGGCGGACGTTTTCGAAGAGCCCCGCGAGTAATCCTACTTCGAGGAATTATCCGTTATCCTATCGAAGGATAGAAGTAACGGACTCTTTCTCTTTCGAAATATCGAGGATTCCTCCTCGGCCGCGTCCTTTGAAGGCAGAATGAAAAGAAAAATAAAGCTACTTTACTTTTAAAATTTAAATTGAAAGCTTTTTGAAAATATTGTTGCAACAATTTTTTAAGTAGTTGCAACAATTCTTTAAGAGCGTTTTAAAACTTCTTTTACCTTGAGCTAGTTGCAACAACCAAAGAGGCGTTGCAACAATTTTTTAGTGTTTTTAAAAGAGTTTTAAAGAGTGCTTTAGAGAGAAAGCTTTTGGGTTTATGTAATTATCCGGACTAAAATCAATAAAGGCAAGTGGACCTTATCGATAGTAGTATAGGATATTTCTTTTGAAATATCAAGGTCGTATTTTTCCAAGGTCGTATCGATTATTTCTACTTGTTAGGAACGCGCTATTATCTTATCGAGAAGAGTTTGAAGATTTTTATGATTTTATAGAAAAGTTAGTGACGAAAACGATAACTATCGCGGGCTTGGTGTGCGTTTAGCAAAAACCAAGAAAAGCGATGAAAAGAAAAAGAACGAAAACGTTAATTTGAAAAGTAGTTTTGCTTAGAAATTTTTAGGGTTTTATGAAACTATAATGATAACTACGGCGATAATTAGCGATTGAGCGGAGCGCGTGATTAAGCAAAAAGCAAATATATAAAAGATAAAAGACGCACTAATTGAAAACTCACGCACTCTACGGAATTAAAATTAAAGCGGTAAATTGCAGAAATTGAAGAAATGCGATCCCTACCCAAATAGGTAGAGGGGAAATAAATGCGTGAGCAAGTCCTATCCAAACGGATAGGCGGGAAATAAATGCGTGAGCAAGTCCTATCCAAACGGATAGGCGGGAAATAAATGCGTGACAGAAATGGAAACTATTCGGTTACAAAAAAGGCGCAAAATTTATTCACCTACACACACGCACTCTACTTGAAATTGAAATCTAAGTTAAAAGAAAATAAAATCTATGCTCATAAACACACACACTCTTCTTTAATGAAATCTAATTAAAAATAAAACAAAACTAATCTCATACACTCACACACACAACAATAATGAAAACTAAGTTAAAAGAAAAGAAAAGCTATACTCATACACTCACCCACACTAACAACAAAACAAAACTAAAATAAATACAAATTACTCTCATACACACACACACTTACAAAAAGAGACAAAGAAAGTGAAAACAACAAAATAAAACAAAACAAAACAATTTAATTAACCACCTACACTCACACACACTAATAACAAAACATCTAAAAATTATAACAAAACTAAAAACAAGATAATTACTCTCATACACTCACACACACAAATTAAAAAGATGAAAACTAATTAAAATTACTAAATTACTAAATTGCAAAAAAACTAAAAATAAAAAGAAAAAGAAAAAGAGAACACACACTTCCAACAAAACAAAGAGAGAGAGAGTGACAAAACAAGCCAACTATTTCATTTCCATAATAAAAAGATTACAAAAAACAAGAGAGAAAAAGAGCACAAAATTACAAAAACATAAAAACTAGTTGGATCAAAACCTTAAGAATAAGCTCTCAAAATTTTTGAACCCTTGGACTCAGCTGAAACTGGCTATTTATAGAAAAAATTTTTGGATTACACGCCCTCGGACACGGGCGTGTCTGAGGGCGTGACACGGCTTGGGGTGCGAATAGCCAGAACAGCTGGATCCAGGCAGGCATCTGGAAGGCTTGACCGGCGACTTCGGAAGTACACGGGCGTGTTCCAAGTAACACGGGCGTGTTCGATGTCGGCATTGTGTTGTCGGCTGCTGGGCGTGACGGGCGGCGTGTCCTTTGTTCTTCCGAAAGAAATTGAGGGGTCACGGCCTCGGTCACGGGCGTGACCCGATCACGGCCGTGACAGTGGGCGTGACATTGACATCTTGGCTCGAATCTGGGCTTGGTCATTCAACACGGGCGTGACTGATGTACACGGCCTCGGTCACGGGCGTGACCGAGGGCGTGACTTGATGTTTGAGTTGGAAAAAGAGCAGGGAAAAGAAAATGTTAGGGATTAGTGAACACGCCCTTGGACACGGGCGTGACCAAGGGCGTGACTTAACAAAATTACAAAAACTTTACAAAAATTAAAATAAAACTAAGTTAAAAACAAAAATAACAAAAACAAACATTTTATTCATTAATTTACATATATTATTTAGAAATCTAATTAAAATTATACTAAAAATTATAAAGAAAAATGCGTATATTTACTATTCATCAAACACCCCCATACTTAAGCTTTTGCTATTCCAGAGCAAAAGTAAGGGATACCTATAAGACGTTTAATAAAATTTCAAATTTACTAAAGTTTTTATTAAATCAAAAGTAAGATCGAAATAAATTTAGGGTATTTAAAGAGGTAAGTCCAAAACTATGAAAGTAATTTAAAAAGAGCGAAAAAATTTTAGCGAGACTTCTAAAGTTAGCTAAATAGCATCGATTATTGCAGTCTTTGGTACCTTTTAATTAGAATAGAATTATATAAAACTATAACCTTTTTTAAGAAAGTTTTTAAGAATAAATAAAGCCTACTAATTATGCTCTCTCAAACTTTTTTAAATTAAAATCTAGGTACAATTTTATTGGCTAAGGGGTAGGGAAAAAAGGTAGCCTTGGCAAAAAGAAGAGTGCTTGGATATAGGGGTGACGGATTTTATCCTCTCACCCCACCTTTTTGGTGGTTTTGCTTTGGTTCCCAGCGTTGGTTTACGCGGGATAATTGAAATCTTTTCTAAACTTAACCCAATGCCCGTGTTTACGGAATTAAATTCCCATTGACACGGGATTTCTTTTAACAATATTGGGTGCCTGTGTTTACGGAATCTATTTATTCCCATTGACACAGGATTTCTTTTTTAAAACTTCTTCTTTTACTTTTTTTATGCCAAGCTAAAGGGGTGTTTATACTTTGGTTTCAAGAGAAATTCTAGATTAATAAAGAAAGATTTTGAGAGCAAGTTTAGTAGATTAAAAACATTCCTAAAGTTTCACAAGTTTAGAGTTAGAATAATTGAATCTAAAGATGGTTTGCCAATATAATACAAAAATGAATCTATTTAGGGTAAACTCGAGGTAGTGCTAAAAGTTCTGTTCTCAAATTAAATTAAGATCGCAAGATTTTCTTTACTACTGAAAATTCCTCGATTTAAATTTTTCAAACTATGAAATAAATAAAATTGATTTAGCAAATCATAAATAATGAAAAGCGCTTAGAGATAAAACTAACCTCGCCTTGGGAATAACAAAAAGCTAAGTAGGGGTTTTATTTTATTTTTGGGTTTTTTTGATAAGTTTTTCAAATTTTTTTTTTTGTTTTTAAGATATGATTTTTTTTTTTTGATTTTTGATTTTCTTTATAACAAAATGCATAAATAAATACAAGATTTTTTTTTTTTTTTGATTTTTCTAAGATATTTTTTTTTTTTTTTTTTCTTTTCATAATTTTTTGATTGTTTTAAATTTGTTAAAAATATGTACATAAAAAAAGGAAAGAAAGAAAGAAAGAAAAGAAAATAAAAGAACATAAATATTTTTGGTGTTATGACAAAATTAATTTTGTTATAACAAATTTTTAAGTACTTTTTTTCATCATTTTTTTATTTTGATTTATAACAAAAAACATATGTAAATACATATATATTTACATTGATACTAAAAAAAGGAAAAAGAAAGACATATTTTTTTGAATGTTATGACAAAATTTTTGTGAATTTTGTTGTAACAAATTTTTTTGTAAAACTTTTCATCTTTTTTTTTTTTTTTGTTTTGGATTTTGATTTTATAAATAAGGTTTATTTATATACAAATAAAGACATAAATATAAAACATGTAAATTTTTTTGGATTTTTCATTTGATAAGGGAGGGGCAAAAATAATTACAAAAAAGAGGGAAAACACGCCCCCATACTTAAAACCAACATTGTCCTCAATGTTGAAGGTAAGTGTGAGGAACGAAAATATTTACAAAAAAGACGAAGATTTTAATTACAAGAAAGAAAAAAAAATTTACAAGAATAGTTACAAAATAAAAAAAAAGGGACTCGACGAATATATACAAAATTGTTTTTTTTTGTTTGTTTTAGTTTTCCGAAATGTACAAAACACGAATAAAATACGTATAGAAGAAGTTAAAAGTATATATGTGATCATATATTTTTTTGGGTATGATAAAAATAAATTTTTATCATCTTTTTATGTTATGATTTATATTGTAAATATTTTTTTTTTGTTGTTTTGGTTTTAATTTGAAAATGCATGTTTTAAAATATATCTAAATTTTAAGAAGGATAAAATAAAGAAAATAAAGAGAAAACTTTAAGATAAAAACCAAGGAAGAAATAAGAGAAATAGAAAGGTAAAAGTAACGGGGTTTTCTTGTTTCGAAATATCGACAAAAATCCCCTCTCGGGTCTGTCGAGTAATCCTACTTTGAGAAACTTCCTATTGTCTTATCTGAAAATTTCCCAAAATTCTTTTTGATTTTCGTTTTAAAGTTTTTGCATTATTTTATTTTGTTTTATGTTTTTCTTTGAAAAAAAAGAATGATAATTTAAAATATGCATAATTATTAATATTTATTATTTTTTTTCATTTTATTATTATTATTTATTTATTTATTATTATTATTTATTATTATTATTATTTATTATTATTATTTTTGTTTAAGTTTTTATTTTTTTGAAATGAAAATTTATTTCATAATTTTTTTTTTTTTTTTTGGTTTTATAAAAAAGTGCGTAATTGGATAAATATGGGGGTGCCTCCCACGAGCGCTTTGTTTACCGTCTCGTAGCTTGACGCGTTGGCGGGGTACGATCTTTTTAGAGGTGGGGGAGGGGTATGGAATTTAACTTCCCTCCCAGATGATCCCCCGCGTGGTAGAGTTTTAGTCGGTGACCGTTAACTTTTAAGTCGCCTTTTTCCGGGTGGGTGATAAGGACGGTCCCGTATGGCCAAACCTCTTTCACTTGAAAGGGGCCGGACCAACGGGATTTTAGTTTCCCCGGAAAAAGACGAAGACGTGAGTTATATAGGAGGACGAGATCGCCCGGCGCAAATGATTTTGGAAATTTAATTTTGCGGTCGTGGTAAAATTTCGAGCGTTCCTTATAAAATTTATTACTCTCGTAAGCGTTCGCACGCCATTCATCGAGTTCGTTTAATTGGAATTTCCGGTTTTCGGCGGTTAAATTATGATCGAGATTTAAGCGTTTTAACGCCCAAAAAGCGCGGTGCTCTAATTCTACGGGCAAATGGCATGCCTTGCCGTAGACTAATCGATAAGGCGTACAACCGATTGCGGTCTTGTACGCCGTACGATAAGCCCACAGCGCGTCGTCTAATTTAAGTGCCCAATCCTTCCTATTAGTTGAAACGGTTTTTTCTAATATGCGTTTGATTTCCCGATTTACTACCTCCACTTGGCCGCTCGTTTGGGGGTGATAGGCGGTGGCGAGCTTATGCGTGACGCCATATTTGGTTAATATTTTTGCAAACTGGGCATTGCAAAAGTGCGTACCCCTATCACTAACTATCGCACGGGGCGTACCGAAGCGAGAAAATAATTTTTTAAGAAATTTGACGACGACTCTCGCATCGTTGGTGGGGAGAGCTTGCGCTTCCGCCCACCTAGATACGTAGTCGACCGCCACTAAAATGTAGCGATTTGTATATGAAGGTGGGGGAGGGGTATGGAATTTAACTTCCCTCCCAGATGATCCCCCGCGTGGTAGAGTTTTAGTCGGTGACCGTTAACTTTTAAGTCGCCTTTTTCCGGGTGGGTGATAAGGACGGTCCCGTATGGCCAAACCTCTTTCACTTGAAAGGGGCCGGACCAACGGGATTTTAGTTTCCCCGGAAAAAGACGAAGACGTGAGTTATATAGGAGGACGAGATCGCCCGGCGCAAATGATTTTGGAAATTTAATTTTGCGGTCGTGGTAAAATTTTGAGCGTTCCTTATAAAATTTATTACTCTCGTAAGCGTTCGCATGCCATTCATCGAGTTCGTTTAATTGGAATTTCCGGTTTTCGGCGGTTAAATTATGATCGAGATTTAAGAGTTTTAACGCCCAAAAAGCGCGGTGCTCTAATTCTACGGGCAAATGGCATGCCTTGCCGTAGACTAATCGATAAGGCGTACAACCGATTGCGGTCTTGTACGCCGTACGATAAGCCCACAGCGCGTCGTCTAATTTAAGTGCCCAATCCTTCCTATTAGTTGAAACGGTTTTTTCTAATATGCGTTTGATTTCCCGATTTACTACCTCCACTTGGCCGCTCGTTTGGGGGTGATAGGCGGTGGCGAGCTTATGCGTGACGCCATATTTGGTTAATATTTTTGCAAACTGGGCATTGCAAAAGTGCGTACCCCTATCACTAACTATCGCACGGGGCGTACCGAAGCGAGAAAATAATTTTTTAAGAAATTTGACGACGACTCTCGCATCGTTGGTGGGGAGAGCTTGCTCTTCCGCCCACCTAGATACGTAGTCGACCGCCACTAAAATGTAGCGATTTGTATATGAAGGAGGTAGGGGGCCTATGAAATCTATGCCCCATAAATCGAAAATCTCGCATTCTAAATAAAAATTTTGGGGCATCTCGTCGCGACGAGAGATGTTACCCGACCGTTGACAGCTATCGCATGTGCTCACAAAAGTGTGAGCGTCTTTGAAGAGAGCGGGCCAATAAAAGCCCGCCTCTAGCGCTTTCTGCGCGGTCCGGTTGGCTTGATAATGCCCCCCGGCCGGCCCTTCGTGGCAGTGCCGCAAAATTTGCGCACCCTCCTCGTTCGAAACGCATCTCCGCACGACTTGGTCCGCGCAGACGCGAAATAAGAAAGGGTCCTCCCAAAAGTAATTTTTCAAATCAGAAAAGAATTTTTTCTTTTGTTGTTTTGAAAAGTCTTTCGGGAGCACCCGCGCAACTAAATAGTTGGCGTAGTCTGCGAACCAAGGCGAGGGAGAAGTTTGTAAATTATTTAAAGCTAAAAGACGCTCCTCGGGAAATCGATCATCGATTTCCGGTTCGAAGAGCGCTTCCGCGGTTGGGTGCTCTAAACGAGAAAGGTGGTCGGCCGCTAAATTTTCGGCCCCTTCTTATCGCGGATCTCTAAATCAAATTCTTGTAATAGGAGGATCCATCGAAGAAGGCGGGGCTTAGCGTCCATTTTTTCTAATAAATATTTTAGGGCGGAGTGGTCGGTAAATATAATAATTTTTGAAAACGTGACGTAGGGCCTAAACTTATCTATGGCGAAGACGACGGCAAGGAGTTCCTTTTCCGTTGTCGTGTAATTAGCCTGTGCGGCCGTGAGCGTGCGGGACGCGTAGTAGATAGGATGAAAATATTTATTTACGCGTTGGCCTAATACAGCCCCTACCGCTATATCGCTCGCGTCGCACATTATCTCAAACGGAAGGGTCCAATCGGGCGCCACCAGAATGGGAGAATGGATAAGTTTATTTTTTATGGCATTGAATGCCTCTACGCACGCGTTATCAAAAATAAATGGAGATTCCTTCTCCAGGAGGTGGGTTAGCGGTTTTGTTATTTTAGAAAAGTTTTGGATGAACCGCCTATAAAAACCCGCGTGGCCAAGAAAACTACGGATTGATTTAATATTTGAGGGCGCGGGGAGTTTTTCAATTATTTCGACCTTGGCCTTGTCGACCTCCATCCCTCTTTCAGAAATTTTGTGGCCGAGAACTAAGCCTTCTCGAACCATAAAATTACACTTTTCCCAGTTTAAAACCAGGTTCGTGTCTTCGCATCGTTGGAGGACTCGATCTAAATTTTGGAGGCAGTTTTGGAAGGAGCTTCCAAAAACCGAGAAGTCATCCATAAAGACTTCCATAATATCCTCTACGAGCTCTCCAAATATCGCTAGCATACATCGTTGAAATGTAGCTGGCGCGTTGCAGAGGCCGAATGGCATCCTTCGATACGCAAAGGTACCGAAGGGGCACGTAAAGGTTGTTTTCTCCTGGTCTTTGGGGGAGATAGGAATTTGTAAAAATCCCGATAGACCATCGAGAAAACAATAATAAGGATGGCCCGATAGCCGCTCCAAAATTTGATCGATAAACGGTAACGGAAAGTGGTCTTTGCGGGTGGCATCATTTAATTTTCGGTAATCGATGCACACCCTCCAACCCGTAACAGTACGAGTTGGAATTAATTCGTTATGTTCGTTTGCCACGACCGTTATACCGCCCTTTTTAGGCACGACATGAATGGGACTAACCCACGTGCTGTCAGAAATAGGGTAGATAATCCCCGCATCCAGTAATTTTATTACTTCAGCCTTAACGACTTCCCGCATATTTGGGTTTAATCGTCGCTGAGGCTGGATGGTTTTGCGGGAATTATCTTCTAATAATATTTTGTGCGTGCAAAAAGAGGGATTTATCCCCCTAATATCGGAAATCTGCCATGCAATTGCATGGCGATGCGTGGACAAAACTTTAACTAATTCGGAAGTTTCCGAATCAGATAAGGAAGACGAAATAATAACCGGGAGTTTTAAGTCCGCGGCGAGAAAAGCGTATTTTAAATGGTCGGGGAGTGGCTTAAGCTCCAAGACCGGGGGTTCTTCGTAAGAGGTTGTTATTTTTAAACTTTTAGAATTAAAAGATTCGAAAGGCGAATCTGGCGGTAGCTCGTCCAAAGGGGCGAGGTCCGCCAAATCCGGTTCGTCTATATTTAAAGCGAGTAATTCATAAAGCGAAGAACACTCATCCTCGAACGCGGATTCTAAGTGAAAGCAAGAATCGTCGTTCGATAAAGAATTTCGCATCGAGGGATTAATAAGAAGGGTAACTTCGTCGTCCCCTACCCGAAGGAGGAGGCGACCGTTACTCACATCAATTAAAGCGCGGGAGGTCGCGAGGAAAGGGCGACCGAGGATAATTGGCACCTCGGCGTCCTCCTCGATGTCGAGGATGACGAAGTCTACCGGGAAGATAAACTTGTCAACCTTGACCAGAACGTCCTCCACTACCCCGATAGGATATTTTATCGAGCGATCCGCGAGTTGGATGCTCATTTTCGTTGGGGTGGGAACACCCAAATCAAGTTTTTTAAAGAGGGAGAAGGGCATCAAATTGATGCTCGCTCCCAGGTCCGCTAGGGCGTACTTTATTAATAAATTGCCAAAAAGGCACGGGATGGAAAACCTTCCCGGGTCGTTTAGTTTTGGCGGCAATTTATTAAGTAGGACCGCCGAGCATTCCGCATTTAAGGAAACACGCGAAATACCCTCGAGCTTCTTTTTATTAGAAAGGAGCTCCTTAAGGTATTTCGCGTATTTCGGCATTTGTGAGAGTGCCTCGCAGAAGGGGACGTTAATTTGAATTTGTTTAAAAATTTGTAAAAACTTTTTATAATGTTCGTCCTCCTTCTCTTTATTAAGTTTTGCGGGGTACGGAATTTGCGGGCTCGAGACGCCCGGCGCTAATTTTGTTTCCGTATCTAATAAAATAAAAGACGAGGGTGCAGGGGTCGGAGGCGAAACAGTTACCTGATGCTCAACCCGCAATGGGGAGTCGACCTCCTTGCCGCTGCGAAGGGTAATGGCGTGGGCATTTTCACGCGGGTTCTGCTCCGAGTTCCCCGGCAGTGCTCCATGTGGCCGCTCGGAGACCATTTTTGCAAGCTGGCCTACCTGTATTTCTAAGTTTTTTAGCGATCCGGTTATATTCCGGATATTTGCGTCGTTGGAAGCCATGTATTTTGCAAAAAGCTCCTCGAGCGGAGAAGGTTTTGGAGGGGGAGGCGCAAAACCTTGCTGAAATCCTTGGGGAAATCCATGCGGAAATCCTTGCGGGATCGCAGGTGGAGGGCGTTGCGCATTATTTGGGTTACTCCAGGAGAAGTTCGGGTGATTCCTCCAACCCGGGTTATAGTTATTACTATAAGGGTTGAAGGGCGCCCGCACTTGGTTACCCACGTAATCCACCGATTCCTCGCATAAATTATTATTATTATTAATATTATTAAGATTATTAAAATTATTATTATTATTATTAGCCCACGCGGGGGTGGAGGAGGAAGCAGTCATCTCCGCCACTTGCTTACTTAGCCGCTCTACCTGCGAGGCTAAGTGAGTAGTGGCATCCACTTCAAAAATCCCAGCCGCTTTAGAAGGACGCGCCCTTGGCACATTCCACTGGTATGCGTTCATGGCCATTTCCTCGAACAAAGTTTGAGCGGCCTCCGGGGTTTTGTTGTTTAACGTTCCCCCGGCGGCCGCGTCGATCATTTGTCGAGTCGAGAAATTTAAGCCGTTATAGAACGTTTGTACCTGTAGCCAAGGTGGTAGCGCGTGATGAGGACACTTACGCAGACATTCTTTATATCTCTCCCAAGTCTCGTAGAGAGACTCGGAATCGAATTGTATAAATGATGCGATGTCGGTGCGTAATTTGGCGGTTTTTGACGGAGGAAAATATTTAGTTAGAAAATTCTCCGTCAATTCGGCCCACGTGGTTATGGACCCTCTCGGAAGAGAAGTCAACCACGATTTCGCCTTTGTCCGCAGGGAAAAGGGAAATAAGCGCAAGCGAATGGCGTCATCGCTGACGCCATTAATTTTAAACGTGTCGCAAATTTCTAAAAAGTTATATAGATGAAGGTTTGGGTCCTCATCTGGCAAGCCGTCGAATTGAGCCGACTGCTGTACCATTTGAATGGTGCTGGGTTTTATTTCGAAATTGTTATTTGCTATCGCGGGGCGAGTGATGCTCGATCCTGTATCCTCCAAATTCGGCCTGGCATAGTAGGCCATGGTCCGCTGCGGAGCCGCAGGTGGATTAGGATCGCCCATTACTCCTATATGTATATCGCCGACGGATTCTTCGGGATCTATTTGTAGATTTTGATTACGAGATCGGCGGCGCTCGAGAAGCGTGCGCTCGATTTCGGGATCAAAAGGTAATATTGGATTATTCGAAGAATCGCCTCGGGTCATACACTATTCGCAAAATTTTTTTGAAAAAGAGAGTGTTTCTTTTTATAGATTTTTTTGGTTTTTTGTTTTAGAGATATTTTTACAAAGATGAAAAAAAGAAAAATAAGTGAAAGAAAGTAATATATTTTTTTTTGGTTTTTCTTTACTTAAGTAAAATATATATATATATATATTTTTGATTTTTGTGGGGCTTTTACTTTTAGGAGGAATTTAAAATAAAGAGAAAGAAAAAGATGAGGTTTTTATTTGTTTTTGTGATTTTGGTTTGGTTTTTGGTTTTTGGTTTTTTTTTTTTGTTTTTTGGTTTTTTGGTTTTTATATGAACATATAAGTAGTTATATTCCAAAATATATGTAAAACAAGAAAATTGAAAAATATGTGTTTATATATTTTTTTTTCTTTTTTCTTTACTTAGATATATTTTTGTTTTTGTTTTTTTTTGTTTTTTAGATAGAAAAAGTGATGAAATATAAGATAAAATTAATAGCGTTTCCTATTTCAAAATAACGACACAAGTCCCCGGCAACGGCGCCAAAAACTTGATACGTTTTTTGATTGGTTTGTTTCTCTCTTTTCTTTGTTAGAAAGAGAGAAAGAAAAGGAAAAGCTCTTTCTTCCTTTTCGATTCAACCTTGGGCGGACGTTTTCGAAGAGCCCCGCGAGTAATCCTACTTCGAGGAATTATCCGTTATCCTATCGAAGGATAGAAGTAACGGACTCTTTCTCTTTCGAAATATCGAGGATTCCTCCTCGGCCGCGTCCTTTGAAGGCAGAATGAAAAGAAAAATAAAGCTACTTTACTTTTAAAATTTAAATTGAAAGCTTTTTGAAAATATTGTTGCAACAATTTTTTAAGTAGTTGCAACAATTCTTTAAGAGCGTTTTAAAACTTCTTTTACCTTGAGCTAGTTGCAACAACCAAAGAGGCGTTGCAACAATTTTTTAGTGTTTTTAAAAGAGTTTTAAAGAGTGCTTTAGAGAGAAAGCTTTTGGGTTTATGTAATTATCCGGACTAAAATCAATAAAGGCAAGTGGACCTTATCGATAGTAGTATAGGATATTTCTTTTGAAATATCAAGGTCGTATTTTTCCAAGGTCGTATCGATTATTTCTACTTGTTAGGAACGCGCTATTATCTTATCGAGAAGAGTTTGAAGATTTTTATGATTTTATAGAAAAGTTAGTGACGAAAACGATAACTATCGCGGGCTTGGTGTGCGTTTAGCAAAAACCAAGAAAAGCGATGAAAAGAAAAAGAACGAAAACGTTAATTTGAAAAGTAGTTTTGCTTAGAAATTTTTAGGGTTTTATGAAACTATAATGATAACTACGGCGATAATTAGCGATTGAGCGGAGCGCGTGATTAAGCAAAAAGCAAATATATAAAAGATAAAAGACGCACTAATTGAAAACTCACGCACTCTACGGAATTAAAATTAAAGCGGTAAATTGCAGAAATTGAAGAAATGCGATCCCTACCCAAATAGGTAGAGGGGAAATAAATGCGTGAGCAAGTCCTATCCAAACGGATAGGCGGGAAATAAATGCGTGAGCAAGTCCTATCCAAACGGTTAGGCGGGAAATAAATGCGTGACAGAAATGGAAACTATTCGGTTACAAAAAAGGCGCAAAATTTATTCACCTACACACACGCACTCTACTTGAAATTGAAATCTAAGTTAAAAGAAAATAAAATCTATGCTCATAAACACACACACTCTTCTTTAATGAAATCTAATTAAAAATAAAACAAAACTAATCTCATACACTCACACACACAACAATAATGAAAACTAAGTTAAAAGAAAAGAAAAGCTATACTCATGCACTCACCCACACTAACAACAAAACAAAACTAAAATAAATACAAATTACTCTCATACACACACACACTTACAAAAAGAGACAAAGAAAGTGAAAACAACAAAATAAAACAAAACAAAACAATTTAATTAACCACCTACACTCACACACACTAATAACAAAACATCTAAAAATTATAACAAAACTAAAAACAAGATAATTACTCTCATACACTCACACACACAAATTAAAAAGATGAAAACTAATTAAAATTACTAAATTACTAAATTGCAAAAAAACTAAAAATAAAAAGAAAAAGAAAAAGAGAACACACACTTCCAACAAAACAAAGAGAGAGAGAGTGACAAAACAAGCCAACTATTTCATTTCCATAATAAAAAGATTACAAAAAACAAGAGAGAAAAAGAGCACAAAATTACAAAAACATAAAAACTAGTTGGATCAAAACCTTAAGAATAAGCTCTCAAAATTTTTGAACCCTTGGACTCAGCTGAAACTGGCTATTTATAGAAAAAATTTTTGGATTACACGCCCTCGGACACGGGCGTGTCTGAGGGCGTGACACGGCTTGGGGTGCGAATAGCCAGAACAGCTGGATCCAGGCAGGCATCTGGAAGGCTTGACCGGCGACTTCGGAAGTACACGGGCGTGTTCCAAGTAACACGGGCGTGTTCGATGTCGGCATTGTGTTGTCGGCTGCTGGGCGTGACGGGCGGCGTGTCCTTTGTTCTTCCGAAAGAAATTGAGGGGTCACGGCCTCGGTCACGGGCGTGACCCGATCACGGCCGTGACAGTGGGCGTGACATTGACATCTTGGCTCGAATCTGGGCTTGGTCATTCAACACGGGCGTGACTGATGTACACGGCCTCGGTCACGGGCGTGACCGAGGGCGTGACTTGATGTTTGAGTTGGAAAAAGAGCAGGGAAAAGAAAATGTTAGGGATTAGTGAACACGCCCTTGGACACGGGCGTGACCAAGGGCGTGACTTAACAAAATTACAAAAACTTTACAAAAATTAAAATAAAACTAAGTTAAAAACAAAAATAACAAAAACAAACATTTTATTCATTAATTTACATATATTATTTAGAAATCTAATTAAAATTATACTAAAAATTATAAAGAAAAATGCGTATATTTACTATTCGTCAGAATCATAACTGCCTGATCGAAAAGAGCCTGTATTTAACCGATCAGATTGTGTTGGAACCCATAAAGTTGATATATTTACAACCCGAATAATGAGGTCGGCCGGTCATGATTATACTTGCTTCCTTGATATTTTACCTTGTGATATTTTAATGATACCTTGTTTATTTCAAGCCGTCCGGTCTGAAAACTGGATCGCATGACATCTTTGGAACCTGCTGATTTAGTCCGCCCGGTTTAATAACCAGAAAGCTCGATAATCTTGTTACTCGCTTATTCCAAACCGCCCGGTTTGAGTATAAAGTCGGTCGGCTTGTGATGTACATAAGGATCCTGCTCTTTTCTCTAAATGGTCTATACTAACCATATAAGGTGAGATAATTTCCTGTAATGCAACAAGAGATGGCTACAGACTCAGATGACCAAGTGGGCAGGTGGGCCTAGGCGGCGAACATTGCTTTCCTCAAGTGGTCATAAGAGCTGTAGAAATAAAGAAAGACAAGTACAGACCCAGATGACCAAGTGGGCAGGTGGGCCTAGGCGGCGAACATTGCTTTCCTCAACTGGTCATAAGAGCTGTAAGTGACTCGACTGCTCTCTTGCCTAGGGCTACAAGCGGAGTTGATCAATTGGGCATGTGGGCCTAGGCGGCGAACATTGCTTTCCTCAGAGAGATCAACTCAGGTGTGGGTCCCGCTTAGGCATCGCTTGAGAGTACCTTGGAGTATTCGATGGTCACAGACTAAGATGATCAGTTGGGCAGGTGTGGTTGTGCCGCGGGGGCTATACCGACATTGCTTTCCTAAGAAAGATCATCAAAGCTGTAACTATATCCCTCTCGGGGCATGATAGAGCCAACATTCACCTAGACCTCCCTTGATGCACGGGTGTGTCGGGTATCAGCCGGGATCCAAGGTTCTGAAGACCGCCGCACGGGAATTTGCAAGCTACCACTACACGTGTGCGAAAACTCCCCGCTACACATGATCTTCATGGTTTTACGCTAATGACTACAATCCGAGGGGGTTCGAGCAGAACTTGGCGATGTCTCCGTGGTTCAGTGAGTTCGATATATGAGAAAATGCAAAAAGAAAACATCAGACATGGAGAAGTGTCAGTATGGGGCTTCTTATTAAAATATCTCAGAAACTGCAGGAAAGTAAAGAAGACATTTTAAGGATAGAACCGTTGAGATCGTCACCGCTCTAGGTGAGCGAGATGTCTTCTCCTTCACTTGTTTGGAGGCGGTAAGCCCCACTTTTTAGTACTTCTTTGATGATGAAGGGTCCGGCCCAATTAGGATCTCTTTTTCCGACGTTGCCAGACCTGGCCGCAGCATCCACCTTCTTTAGTACTAAATCCCCAACTGCAAATTGTTTTACTCTGACATTCTTGTCGAAATATTTTGCCATTCTCCTTTTAACTTCCTCCTGTCTGATTGTTGTCTCATCCTAAAGTTCTTCGATCAGATCTAGATTATACATGAGAGCCTCATCATTTTCATCTATCCATGATTCACCTCCTTCTTTGGCGTAAACAACTCTTGGAGTGACCACCTCAAATTCTATAGGAACAACAGCTTCCGAGCCATGAGATAATTTGAATGGTGTCTCCCCGGTAGCTGAGGACGGGGTAGTACGAAGAGTCCAAAGGATGGAAGGAAGTTGGTCCGCCCAATTACCTTTTTGGTTCAAGACTCTTTTCATCAAAAGCTGTCAGATTTGCCTGTTTGCTGCCTCTACTTGACCATTGGTCCTTGGATGATGCACTGAGGTAAACCGAATATCAATTCCGACTTGATCACAAAAGCTTATCATCTCCAGATTATTAAACTGTGGACCATTATCAGTGACGATTGCCAGCGGAATTCCATGCCGGCAGACGATTTCTCCCCAGACGAAGTTTCTGACAATTTGGGTAGTAGTTCTTGCTAATGCTTTTGCTTCAATCCACTTACTGAAATAATCGATCATCACAATGATAAAACGACGCTGACCGCTGGCTATTGGGAAAGGCCCCATAAGATCCATTCCCCATACTGCAAAAGGCCACGGCGCAGTTATTGACCTGAGTGACTGAGCAGGCAAATGCTAAAGAGGAGCGAACTTTTGGCACTAAACACATCGCTTGGCAAATGCTTCAGCATCCTTTCTCATTGTTGGCCAAAAATACCCCTGCCGTAAGATTCTTTTCTCCAGAGTCTTTGCTCCTGAATGACTACCGCACTCCCCTGAATGAACTTCCTGGAGTATGATTGGGATTTCATCCTCCGAAACACATCGTGCTGAGGGAGAGATCAAAGTTTTTCCTGTAAAGAACTCCTGCTATCAGATAATTATATGCCGCTTTCCTTTTGAATCTTCTCCGATCTTTGATGGAATGATGGAACTCCCCTTTTGATAGAAACAGCTCATAAGGGTACTTCCATGAAGGATTATGATCAATTTGCACGAGTTCTGTCTCATCTGTTGCCGGATGGAAAAGTTCAGAGGTCACTCCCCCAGATGGAAGACCGAACTTCGACAGCTCATCTGCCTCCTCATTTTGTGTCCTTGGAATATGCTCGATGATGAATGACTTGAATCTTCCAATTTCTCTTTTGGCTAACAGCAGATATTTCCTCAGGATTGGCTCTCTTGTCTCATAATTCCCCAAGAACTGGGAAGCCATTACCAATGAATCAGTTCTAACATGTACATGTTCTATGGCCAACTCTTTCGCAAGTCTCAACCCTGCCAAGAGTGCTTCATATTCTGCCTGATTATTTGTAACTGAAAAGAAGAATTTGATAGCTTGCTCCAGCCTGATGCCATTTGGACTGATCAGAACTACCCCGGCTCCCACGGAGTTTCTGCCAGAAGCCCCATCCACGTAAATGATCCAAGCCAAAGGAGATTGTACTATCTGTTCGGAACTAGGCTCTGTTGTATCTATTAAGAAGTCTGCCAGGATTTGCGCCTTGATTGCTGTTCGAGGGATGTATGATATCTCAAATTTGCTTAGTTCAATAGCCCATTTCGCCAACCTCCCTGAATGATCTGGCTTTTCAAGAATATTTTTCAAAGGATGATCCGTAATAACTTGGACGGAATAAGCCTGAAAATAAGGACGGAGTCTTCGCGCAGACATAACCAAGGACAAGGCCAGTTTTTCCAGGATCGAATATCTGGTTTCTGCATCTTTAAGGATGTGGCTGACATAGTATATTGGAAACTGCCTCTTCTTTTCTTCCCGAACGAGGACAGAACTTACCGCATATGGCCCGACTCCCAGATATAAGAATAGCGTTTCTCCCTCACGGGGGCTTTGGAGTAGTGGAGTCGAGGTTAACTGTTCTTTCAGCTGCTCAAAAGCCTTGTCACACTCCTCGCTCCATTCGAACTTTGATCCCCCTCGTAGTATCTTAAAGAAAGGGGCACTTTTGTCTCCGGATTTGGAGATAAACCTGCTCAATCCTACTAATCTTCCCCCAAGTTGCTGAACTTCTTTAGTATTTCGAGGAGCGATCATATCGAGGATAGCCTTCACCTTATCTGGATTCGGTGCAAGACCATCAGGAGTTAAGAGATGCCCCAGAAATTTCCCTTTGCTTGCCCCGAACACACATTTTAATGGGTTTAATTTTAACTTGAACCTCCGTAGAGTAGCGAACGTCTCTACGAGGTCTTTCAAGTGTAATGAGAATGTTTTACTTTTAAGAAGAAGGTCATCAACGTAAACTTTGAGATTCCTGCCTTTTTGATGTTTAAAGACGATATCCATCATTCTTTGGTATGTTGCGCCCGCGTTTTTAAGACCGAAGGGCATTACGAGATAGCAGTAACACCCATCGTTTGTGATAAATGAGGTATGCGGGATGTCAGGTTTGTGCATTTTAATTTGATGATATCCGGAGAAGGCATCGAGGAAACTCATAAAACCATACCCAACCGCGGAATCAACTAAGACATCTATCCGAGGCAAAGGGTAGCAATCATTAGGGCATGCTTTATTAAGTTTGGTGAAGTCTACGCAGATGCGCCACTTCCCACCAGATTTCTTAACCATTACAACATTCGACATCCACGTGGGATATTGAATCTCAGAAATGAAACCCGCTTTAGGAGTTTGGAAACCTCCTCTCTGATGGGCAACGCCAGCTTCGTAGCCACTTCTCTCTTCTTTTGCTGGACGGGCTTGAATTCAGGAGACACATTTAGATGATGACAAGCCACGTCCGGATCCACTCCTGGCATATCCTCCGCTGACCAAGCGAAGATATCCAGGTTTTCCAACAGGCAGGAGATTAGCTCCATTTTCTCCTCCTCTGGCAACTCAGCGTTGATGACCAGCTTCTTTTCTACCCCTTCAGCAATAGGAACTTCTTGGGTCGCTTGGGCAGGTTCCAAGTGAGCCCCTTCTCGATCTTTTCCTTCCTCGGCGGCCTCTGGAGACTCATCAATCTCCAAAGCCTCAGCCACAGCCACGGCCTCGGGAAGTGGAACGTCGGTGATCATGTTGACAGTTCGGACGTAGCACTCCTGAGCCACCTTTGGGTTGCTTCTGACCCGATACTGCTTTCCTTCGGCAGCGAACTTGAGGGCAAGGTGAAAAGTAGACACTACTGCCCTATATGCATTGAGAATCGGCCTCCCGAAGATGGCACAGTTGTTGCTCGGGGCATCTACTACCACGAAATTGATCAACTTTATTACTCCTCCAAGAGAGACCAGGAGCTTCACTGAGCCCTCTACTTCCTTCTTCTCCCCAGAAAAACCGTAGAGAGGCCCGTCGGTGGAAAGCAAATGCTTTCCGGTCTTCAGGGCCTCGAAAGTCGGGCGGAAAAGGAGATTGACAGAGCTGCCAGTATCAATCAGAATCTTGTGGACTGTATAGTTTTCGATGACGGCCTTGATGACTACCGCATCGTCGAAAGGATTGGCATTGGGGGGAAGATCATCTTGACCAAAGGTGACTATAGTACTTTCGGGAGGAGAACTTGAGGTGGCTGCCACTTCCTGCTTTAAAACTCTCGCGATGCTGGATTTGCGAGAGGATTCTTCTCTAGCTCCTCCATGGATACAATAGATGTCCCCTAAGGGGCCCACATCATTGACTTCGACGCATTCGGTAGAAGGATGGATGTCACCATAGCAACCGGCATCTTCGATGTCGGCGCATTCCCAGGTCACTTCTACTGTTTCCTTCTCCTTTTTCTTCTCGGCAATTGGCTCAGCAGTAGCGTCTTTCCGAACTAGACCCCGGAGCTTTCCTTCTCCAAGGAGTCTTTCTATGAGCAAACGAAGGGCCCGACAGGCTTCGGTCAGATGCCCCCCTTCTTTATGATATTCACAATAGAGGTTCGGATTTCGACTGCGGATATTCAACTTCAGAGGAGCAGGCCTTTTGAAATCTGGCCTCTTTTGCAGAATCTGGACCACTTTGTCCATGGTGACGTTTAGGGGAGTGAATGACTCTTGTGAGTCATCATATTGAGTGGATGGAATAACTGGAGGTGGCTGCGCAGTATACTGTTGTAAGTATACCGGCATGATTTGCGGAAGGGGAGTGGATGGAGCGGGAGCGACGGCCAACGGTGGTTTCTGATCTTGAAACCGCAGATGGCCCATGAATGGTTGCTTATTTTTGTAATTTCTCCCCCTTTGGGAACGGGGTTCAAAGTGGGACTGATTCGATGGCGGATGATGGAAAGATGGATTTGACTGCTCCTTGTCGCTTACCAGTTTCGCGACGTAACCTGGATTGCTCTTCTCTCCTCTGATAAACATATTTGCCAGACTTATCATTTCCTGATAAGTCCTAGGCTCCCTTACATTTGCTTCGAATTTTAGGGGGCCCTCTCTTAAGCCATGGATGAGGGCAACCCTATACAACTCCGGATCCACATTTTGAACTTCCATTATCTCTTTTTGGAAGCGATCTACAAAACGAGCCCACGTCTCGTCTTCCCGTTGTTTTATATCGAAGAGGGCCACCGGGCCACTCTTTCTCTTTCTTGAGGTAGAGAATCTCAGTAGGAATTCTCTCCGCAGCTCAGCGAAACAACGGATCGACCTGGGGTGCAAACCGTAAAACCATTCCCTCGCTTGTCCTTCAAAGGAGGTTACAAGAAGCTTGCACTTAGTTTCATCGATTAAGGTTCTGAGAGCGATGGCTGACTCGAAGGCTTGTAAATGAACCGTAGGATCTATCTCCCCATTGAAAGCTGGCAGGCGAGGCTCCCTGAAATTATTAGGGGCAGGCTCCCCTCTGACTTCGTCCACAAAGGGAGAAGTTTCTTCCATATCTTCATATAAAGGAGCAGGGCAATAAGCCGCCGGAGTTGCGGCTATTCGCGGACAAGCCACCTGATAAGAAGACCGGGCAGCTACTTCTGGCGGGTAGGAGAGACGGGCGCGCCCTCCTACGGGTAAGAAAGGCGGGCAGCGTGAGAAGCCGCCCCCTATAAATCAAGGGCCCGAGCCGGCATGCTGTGCGTGGCTTCCTGATAGAAGCTTTGCCTAGCCGCAAAGCCTTCTTGCTGGGGCTGGAAGTTAGCGGCTTGTGGTAGCGGGTAAGGAGGAGGTGGAGGAGGGACCGGGGTCACCGCCTGATTAGCCGCGGTTTGTTGTGGAACTAGCCGCTCGGTTAGCATCGCTAAAGTCTGACTGATCGCTTCAAGTCGCTGATCAGTGGCCCTCTGAGCCCGCTCGGCTTCTCTCCTGGATTGCTCCAAGGCTTCCCACAAAGAGTCCTCGCTGTGATCGGAGCGGTCTCCAGGGGGAACTGGCGGTCTGACATTATGGCGAAAAGGATTTCACCGACAATCCGCGATCTGAAGGTCGCGTGTTTCTGTTGAGTCTGAAATCGCACCTCCGAAGGAAACCGGAGGCTGCGGGTTGCCGGTTACTTTTTGGGTGGAAGGATGAGACCGCTAGCAGCGGTCAAGGCCAGACTTCGCCCGCCGCGGCAAATGCCACTCCTGCGACGGGCTTTCCTTTGATTAAAAAGAAGTGATTACAGCGGGTTACAAGTGCAAGAAAAGAGAAGCCGACCGGTCAGACAGTCTGCAAGACGGGAAACTCGAGTCCACAGCTCAAACAAGCGAGCTCCTAGATTCGAGTGTGCGTGCCTTGGGAACAGTGCCGCCCCCTATTTATAGGCTTGGGGGCCTGCCCGAACGGGCAGGGATAAAATAACCGCCTGCCCGGGTACAGGAGAAACGGGCAGGCGGTGACGGGATACACAAGGAAGGAAAGAAAGAAGCCGCACGGCCTGGCGGCTTGCCCTTTCGACCCGTCTGACAAGAGGCTGAGAATGACGCGACCAAGGCGACGATGCAATCCGGGCGGTCTCCGTCTTGAGACCGCGGCTTGTTCTTTGATCTCTAACCTTGGCTTGTCTCTATGGCACAATCCGCACGGTCTCCGACTTGAGACCGCGACTTGCCCTGTTGGACTTGGGCCTGGTGTTATCTTTAGTACTTGGAGGCGGTCTGAATTATGTCAGACCGCTCGGCCTGTGCTAGCCGGAGCTGATGAAGCCTGTACAGCCTGAGCCGGGCAACTTGGATCCGCAAACCGCACGGTCTGCGAGTAAATCTATTGAAAGCGGTCTCCCGGGTAAACAGATAGCATTTCGTCATTCTCCGTTCGACGAAATGAGGGTTTAAATAAAAAATTTAATTTTTATCAGATTGAATCTCCATCTATCATTCCTAGCTGATTTATAAAGAAAATATGTTTCTTTTCATCCAAGGGTTTGGTGAAAATATTAGCTCTTTGCAAATCAGTAGAGATGAATTGTAGGCAAATTTTATTTTTATCCACATTATCTCTGATAAAGTGGTGCCTAATTTCTATGTGTTTAGTCCTACTATGGAGAACTGGATTTTGTGCTATAGATATTGCACTAGTATTGTCACAAAATATAATTGAATTATTTAGATTGACACCATAGTCTAGGAGCTGATTTTGTATCCACAATATCTGTGAGCAGCAACTGCCTGCAGCTATGTATTCAGCTTCAGCTGTTGATATAGACACAGATGTTTGTTTCTTACAAAACCAAGACACAAGCCTATCACCAAGAAACTGGCAAGTTCCTGATGTGCTTTTCCTATCTACTCTGCATCTAGCATAATCAGAATCTGAGAAACCAGTTAATTCAAATTCTGATGATGTTGGATACCAGAGTCCTAGATTAGGACAACCCTTTATATATCTCAAAATTCTTTTTAATAAAATTTGATGAGATTCTTTGGGGTTAACTTGAAACCTAGCACAAATACACGTAGCAAACATTATATGAGGCCTACTTGCTGTTAAATAAAGTAATGAGCCAATAATTGCTCTATATACTTTCTGATCAACAGGTTTCCCTGATTCATCAGTATCAACAACAGCATTTGAGGGCATGGGTGTATTCATGGTGGAAGCATCAGACATACCAAACATTTTCACTAATTCCTTAGCATACTTGGATTGTGATATGAATATGTCATTAGGAGTTTGCTTCACTTGAAGACCAAGGAAGTATGATAATTCACCCATACTACTCATTTCAAATTTAGATTGCATTAGGTTAGAGAACCTTTTGCATAGATTTGAATCAGTAGAGCCAAAAATAATATCATCTACATATCTTTGAACTAGTGAAGTTTGATTTTTATGTATCCTGAAAAATAGGGTTTTATCAACTATGCCTCTACAAAACTTGTTTTCCAAAAGAAAATTAGCTAAGGTCTCATACCATGCTCTGGGAGCTTGTTTGAGACCATAGAGAGCTTTATTAAGCTTAAATACATAAGTGGAGTGAGTTGGAGAGATGAAACTTGGTGGTTGTTCCACATAGATTTCTTCTTTGATGTCTCCATTAAGAAATGCACTCTTCACATCCATTTGATATACCTTGAATTTCTTGAATGCAGCAAAGGCCAGAAAGATCCTGATAGCTTCAAGTCTTGCAATAGGACCAAAGGTCTGATCATAGTCAATTCCTTCTTCCTGTGAATATCCTTGAGCTACCAATCTTGCTTTGTTTCTGACTATGTTGCCTTGATCATCAAGCTTGTTCCTGAAGACCCTTTTGGTGCCAATGACTGGATGGCCCTTTGGTCTTGGAACCAAATCCCAAACCTTATTCCTTTCAAATTGGTTGAGCTCCTCTTGCATTGCAAGAATCCAATTTGTATCTTGTTCTGCATCTTTTATGGTTTGAGGTTCAACTTGTGATAAGAAACAAGTGTGCATATGAATTTGGTGTAGTTGATGCCTTGTTTGAACACCTGCTGAAATATCTCCAATCTCTTGAGATATTGGATGATCTCTAACTGTGATGTGGTCAACAATTGGAGTTGGTTCAGCAATTATATCCACTTGGTGAATTTGTTCAGCTGTCACTTGATTTGAGCTGTCAGCCAGATCTGGATGATCTTCTTCTTCACTGTCTTTAAGATTTTGTGTTGATGGAAGTGGTGATTCTTCTTTCTGTAGATCTAATCCATTGAGCTCTTCACATAGAGCTGGTACCTGCATAGTATGTTTGGTAGAGGTGGTGTTTCTCTCCTCAAGTAACATGTTAGTCTCATCAAAAGATACATGCATGGACTCTTCTATCTTAAGAGTAGAATTGTTGTAACCTCTATATGCTTTACTAGAAAGTGAATATCCAAGGAATATGCCTTCATCAGCTTTTGCTTCAAACTTCCTTAGGTACTTCTTGTCATTGTTATGCACATAGCATTTACAGCCAAATATATTACAATAGTTAACCTTAGGCCTTTTATTCTTAAGTAATTCATAAGGAGTTTTACCCTTAAGTTTATGTATCAGGCTTCTATTCAACACATAATTTGCTGTGCTCACTGCCTCTGCCCTAAAAGAGAGTGGCAAGTTTGCATCAGCAAGCAATGTAGTTGTTGATTCAATAAGTGTTCAGTTTTTCCTTTCAGCTACCCCATTTTGTTGAGGAGTTCTAGGAGCAGAGAAACACTGCCTGATCCCTTCTTTTCCACAAAATTCTCTCATCAGAAGAGATTCAAACTCAGTGTTATGATCACTTCTGATCAATGCAACTAGAGTAAAGTACTCAATCTTGATGGACCTGAGAAAGTCTGTCAGAACACTGAAGGTGTCAGACTTGTTCGTAAGAAAGAACACCCAAGTGAATCTTGAGAAGTCATCTACATTCACTAGAGAGTAATGCTTCCCTCCTAGGCTTTGTATTGCAGTAGGTCCAAAAAGTTCCAAATGCAGCAAATGTAAAATCCTAGGTGAATCACTCTTGGATAAAGATTTAAAACTACTTCTAGTTTGCTTACCTAATTGACAAGCCCTGCAGAGTCCTTCCTTCTTGTATGAACCAGAAGGCAGTCCTCTAACAAGATTGTCCTTAGAAAGCTTAGATATAGTTCTAAGGTTAATATGTCCAAGCCTTTTATGTCATAATTCATTTGTTTTACTTATAGAATTGAATAAGCAAATATCAGAATTGGCAGAGTCAAAATTGACTAAATAAATATTTCCATGTCTAATACCAGATAACACATTAATGTTTTTATTATTGGTAATAAGACAGGAGGAATGATTGAAAGTTACCTGATAACCTTCATCACAAAACTGGCTTATGCTGATGAGGTTGTGCTTCAGACCCTTGACATAGGCTACCTCCTTGAAGGTCACTGCTCCAACTTTGATCTGTTTATAGCCTTTGGTTTGTCCATAGTTGGAGTCTCCAAAGATCACCTTGGGTCCAAGCTTTGCCTTGTAGTTGTTCAGGTTGGCCTTGTTTCCTGTTATGTGTTTTGAACAGCCACTATCCAAATTCCATTGTTTATTCTTGTTTGGATAGCTGTGTACCTGCAAAACAGAAAAATAAACTAGTTGTTTTTGACCCAGACTACCTTGGGTCCTTTTGTATTACCACAAAACTCTAAAATGTAAGACATTTCAGGCTGATCCTTGTAGCCTTGTGGATGATATTTTCTAGGAGGAATTATCCACTTAGTGAAAGGATTCTTAGTATATTTAGAATAAGAATTCTTCAGATTTTCTGTATATTTTCCGTTCGACGAACTGGGCTGAGTTCGTCGATTGTCGTTCGATGAAGTGATGTGCTTTTGTCGAGCGCCATTCGATGGATATATATACTGAATCTCTGAGTTCAGCTTTCGTCGATCTGAGTTCGACGAATTCAAGTGATTTCATCGAGCTCCGTTCGATGAATTCTGCTGAATTCCTTTATTCTTAATATTCTTGCTTGAATTGTTCTTACTGGCATATACAACCTCTTTGCTCTTAGCAGAAATGAATTTTATAGGTGTAGAAAGTATGTTCTTCTTAATAAGAGGTGGCTCACTTGATGATGCACCCAGGCCTAGTTTGCCATTTAATCTGGCATTTACTGTTCTTGTGATGTCCATCAGTTTGATACTTCTCCCATTTAGGGATTCTTCAAATTTCTTAGCCTCAGGTAGTTTATTCTCAATGAGAATAATATGTTCTCTAGAGGCAGCCAAATCTTTCTTAAGATTAGCATTTTCTTCACTTAATTTGTTCATTTCAGCTAGCTTATTTCTGAGAGTGATTATCTCCTTCTCAGATTTTATTAAGTCTAAGCAAAGAACTTTGAATTCATCTTTGAATTCAACTGAATTGAAAACAAATTTTGATATTACCTAATCAGTGTCATTGTCAGCTTCTGATTCTGATTCTTCTTTATCTGACTTGTTTGCTGAGGCATTGATAGCCATCATATAGAAGCTTTTTTCTTCTTCATTATCTTCATCATCAGAAGAGTTGGATGAAGATGCAAGATCTGACTCACTGCTTGAGTCATAAATGGCCATCAAGCATTGGTCATTCTCATTTGATTTATCTTCATCTTCAGAAGAGCTGGAGGAAGATTCAGAATCTGTTTCACTCCAGGTTTCAGCTACAAATCCTCTTCCCTTGTGTTTGTGTTTGTGGGAGGAAGACTTGATGGAGTGCCTCTTGTCTTTTTTGTCCTTTTTCTTTTCTTTCTTCTGATTCTCTGGACATTCTGGCAGAATATGTCCAGGTTTCCTGCAGCCAAAGCAAATAATTTCTTTAGAATTTGATTTGTCATATCATGGCTTTTCTCTTGATCTGGAATCCTTCTTTCTGAAGTCCTTCTTAGCCATCTTGTAGAACCTTTTTGATAGAAGGCTCATGAACTCCTCATCTCTTGGAGCCTTTTCTTCTTCAGTAGCTTGGAAAGCTATACTCTTCTCCTTCTTGGATGCTGAAGATGAAGTTGATTGTTCAGCTTCTCTAGATTTGATAAGCTGTTCATAGAATTTGAGTTTGCCTAACAAGCTCTCAGTTGAGATCTCATTAAGGCTTCTGGCTTCCTTGATTGGCCAGATCCTAGATTCCCATGTGCTGGGGAAGCACATTAGGATCTTATCATTTATCTCAGTGATAGAGATCACTTTGTCCAAGGTTTTCAGCTCATTGATTTTGAGGGTGAGCCTGTTGTACATATCAGCAACTGTCTCAGATTCTCCTTTCTTGAAATTTTCATACTGGGAGATTAGGTGAGATCTTCTATCCTTTCTTTCATCTGCTGATCCTTCAACCATGTTGTTGAGTGAGATCCAGATTTCCCTGGCTGAAGTGCGCATTCCACTGCTTTCTGGAAAATGTCATCAGACATTGTTTGTGCCAATATATTCATAGCTTTGGCATCTACACTTCTTTGCTTCTTCTGGGCCTCTATCCACTCAGGTGGTGGAACAACATTGTTGTTTGCTGGTGCTTCAGCACTTGTTGTTGCTGTAGGTGTTGGAGGTCCTGTCAAAATTACATTAAAGATATCCCCATCAATAGAATTCATGTACAATCTAATCCTTGCCTTCCATAGTGCAAACTTGCTTAGATTGCACATAGGAGGTCTTGTGCTTGAATATTCTTTGTTTTGTGCCATGAGTTTTTAGAAAAATAAACTCTAAAATAAATTTAAAATCTAATTGATCTTTATGATTCAGGTGTTAGCCTGTAAATAATCAACCTCGCTCTGATACCAATTGAAAGTGGAGGTTAGATCTTAAAGTTACTCTAGAGGGGGGTGAATAGAGTATTAAAAAGTTTTCACTTAATTTTATAGCGGAATTAAAATAGTGATATATATATGTGTACAGTAGAGTGATTTATAAAAACTAAATAAAGAAAACAAAACACACAGCACAGAACACGGAATATCACAACACAGAGGACGCAAGGATTTTATAGTAGTTCCCCAATAAATCTGGGTACGTCTACTCTTCTACCACACTTGGTAGGATCCACTAGGTTTTTGATCAGGTGCCCTATCACCAAGGGGTTTTTGATCAGGTGTCCATACACCAAGGAGCTTTTAATCAGGTGCTCTAACCAAACCACAGGTTTTTATTCAGGTGCCCTGCCACCAAGAGGTTAACTTTTGAAGGGAGTTAGAACAATGTACAAGATGGAATAAAGGGGTTAAGAAGTTCTTCTCTGTCAACAATCTGAGAGAAGACTCTAGTGGATTGATGGTGTAAAGCTCCCCCTGTCTGATTAAAATTCTTGACAGCTTGAGGATGGAGCTTTCTCTTGAATGAAGATATCTTCCTTGATAAGCTGATGAATCAGAGGGACAGAAGTTCCTCAGATTAGTGTTGCTCTATTGAAGATTTTAAACTTGCAGCAGAAAACTGAGAGATTGATCTTGAAGAAGTTCTCAGAGAATGAGATGGGCTGCTTGAGGAAGATGATCTTTCTTTTTCTTTCTGAATATTTTCTCTCTCGACTGATGCTCTGATATTTTCTATCTCTGTTACAGTTTTCTTTCTTGCTGGTATCCTATTTCCTTAGAGAGAAGATAACTGATTTGAATTTCAAAAATCTGAATAGGAATAGAATAATCTGCATTAATTATTTCCTTGGAACTTCAACTGATTCAGCAAATCTTAATTCCTTTCCTTTTCAACAATAAATGATGTCCTTTTCTAATAAGCCAAACGGCTATATTTCTCGAGAGAAGGAAATGGAAAGGGAATAAAATAACGAAAGGATAAAATTGTCTTATCTGGAAGAATAACTCCAAATTAAGAATAGAACTGAATCTGATAGTTGAACTGAGTTCAGAGAATTAGAATAACTGATCTGAATAGACTGAGAGAAAATTCTTCGAGCTGAGATAAGAATTCGTCGACCTGAAGGATGAATTCATCGAACTGAACATCTGATAAAGATTCGTCGAACACAGGATGGAGTTCGTCGATCTCAAGTTAGAGTTCGTCGAACTAAATAATTCATCGACCGCTGAGCCGCTAAGTATTAGAGATCATCGACCATAGAGACTGAAGCAAGGCGTTCGTCGAACACAGAGAGTAAGTCGTTCATCGGACGCAGAAACTTAGAGAAATCCTAAGTTCTAGCTATCTTATCAGCCTAAAACTATGACCCTTAGACTATACATTGGGGGTCAACTTAATCATAGTCAACACATAGTAATCCTAGCCCAAATCAGTAATTGGGTTATTCCAACACTGTCTAACTCATTGTTATCAGGGTGAAGGGGGAAAGAGGACTACTCAAGACACCCTGTCTTGAGGAACCTCTATATATGCTTGTGTTCTTTGTATGTGTGCTTATAGCTTTTACATCCACTAAAAATAGCTAGGCTCAAAAAGGAAAGAAAAGAAAGAGACCTATTCAACCCCCACCCCCGCACACACACACACACACACACACACACACACACACACACACACACACCTTTAGGTGCTACTACCTTTAAACTATCAGGTTCCCTTGGTCGAGGAATTCTGGTCCAATCATGGATGAGAGGATCACACTTGGGAATCGATGGATCCTATGCTGCAACAATACCCTGGACTCTTCGCCTCAAGTACAATTTAAACCTCTCTAAAAATTCTTCATTTTCATTGTGCGTGAAACCCCGTAGACCCGAACTTGAATTTCGGGGATGAAATTATTTTTTTGTTTATTGGGATTTGTAACATCCATATTCCTTCTAGACCTCTTGGGTTAGGGTTAGGGTTGAAGTTGTGAGTAGAGGTCGTAGAATGACCCTATGTAGACTTGGACTTAGGAAAATTGTTATAAGCACCCCAAAAGTGCAGAGGTTAACCTTGGCCAATTTACTTCAAATTGGATTCACCAACTCAAATTGAGCTTACCAATAGGTCCCTAACCCTAAGAGAGGCCAAAGTGACCCAAAAGCCCCATCATAGGGTCACCACTTTTGGACAATTTGACCAAATCAACTCTAGGTTAAAATGGGTTAACATAGGCCAATTCAACTCAAATTGGGTCAATTATACTTCATATGATCAAATTGACCCAACCATTGTATTACAAACCTAATTGGGGTGCAATGAACCCAAAATCCCCATTGTGGGGTCACCAATTGGCCCAAATTGACCAAAGTACCCTTTAGGTCGACATAAGTCAATCCTTCGCCAATAGGTCCAATTGACCCCCCAAAACATTAAATTGACCTCACCCCTAGTCTTATAACATCATAGGGGACCCAATAGCCTCTTCAAGTGGTCATCAATTGGTCCAATTTGACCAAAGTCAACTTTACCCCAATTTTTGTCAAAATCACACATTGGCAAAATTGGCCTAATTAGGGCATCACCATGACCCAATCAACATTGGGTGCTGTCAAGTGACTCAAGACCAACATATGGGACCAATCAACCCATCAGTTGACCAAGTCAACCCTAGAAGTCAACACTTGGCCAAATAAGCTTAAATTGACCTTAAGTGGGATTAAACCAAATCCACATGGGCTAAGGCCTCAATAGGAGGCCCACCCTACAGCCCAATGACATATGACCTTGCATGCCCTCTGAATGGAGGAGAAATGGACATACAAAGGGGCAAAATTTACTCACCCCCCCCCCAAATCAAGAGAAGACAAGGAGGAATTTGAGGAATGGAGGCCACATGGCCCCCCATTACTCTACCCAAGCCTTCCACTGAGCTCCAGCAGTAATGTCCAGCAGAATTCCAGGGGTGGTGGATACTTGGAGCCAAGGAGTAGCATTCAAAGCCCTTGGCCGACCTCCCCCTTTTCAAATCACCACAACCAAACAACCTCACCCCCATTACACCCTCCATCAGCTTCAAAAGGTTGAAGGTCAAGCCCGATATTGCTGGATTTGGTGGAGAATAGTGGAAACGGCAAGGAGCTCAAAATTAAGAATCGGTCATGGAAAATCCAAGAAATAGCCGCCAACAAGGCCATTAATGGTCTGGTTTCTCCTCCCCTCCCCTTATGCTAGTTCTTTAGTCGTTTAGGTGGAGAAATCGGGCTCAATTGAGCCCAATCCAGTGAGCCAAAAACAAAAAATTTCCATGGATTTAGGCTTACCGGGTTCACCGGAAATAGCCCCTTTGGGGGCCAAGTAGCCGCCTGGCGATAGCCACCACCTCAATGGAGTTGATGGTGACGGTGGCTGGCCGGGGAGGTTGCTAAGTTGTCGGGAAACGGAGTTGGAAAAGGATTCAGGTGAGATCAATCTGGATCGTCAGCAAGAGGAGGAAGATGCAATCTGGTCGTCCATCCTGTGGCGGATTAGCTAGCCGCAGACCCAAATGTTAATACATTTGATTTATTTGTCTGTCACATTATAAGCAGTATATTGATGAATTTATTGGTGACCCTTAGAGTCCCCAACAGAAAATGTTCCTTGAATTAAAAATGTAGCTTAGGATCTTAACTAAATTTGTTTGGGGTCATTTGGAGCAATAATGCTCCCTGGACACCCATTTTGGTGGGACATGTCCTTAAGATGACCTAGTCACATTTTCTTTAATTCCCATTGATTGGTACCTTACCATTATTTGAAATTTTGGTTATGGTTGAGATATGCACAGAGACAACCCCTGACCAAATTTCACAATTTTTAGATAAAACTTTTCTAAGGTTTTGTTCAACATTTCATTTTTTTTATTTGGCCTTGATCTAGGGTTATATTAACCCAAATCCACTCTAATTTTATCTGGATGGTAGATTAGGCCAAGTATAGTCCTTGGTAAGAATTTTAGGTCATTTGGACCTATGCATGTTGGTGTATTCCACATGCATGTAAAGGGGAAATTGGTGTGCATATAGCATTACCATGTAGTACTATATTTACATGGTTAAATCAACTCAAATTGACCCATATCTTGGGTAGCATGTTAATTAGATCAAGAGTAGTCCATGGTAAGAATTTAAGGTCATTTGGACCTATGCATGTTGGTGTATTCAACATGCATGTAAAGGGGAATTGGTGTGCATATAGCACTACCATGTGGTACTAGATTTACATGGTTAAATCAACTCAAATTGACCCAAATTTTGGGTGGCATGTTAAGTAGACCATAAATAGTCACTAGTTAAAAATTGAGGCCATTTGAACTGATGCACATGAAGGAAATTCTCATGCAAAAACCTAAGTTCCATGGAAGTTTATGATGGTATATACACCATAATGTTTTGAGAATTTATGGATATTCTCTTGGTCAATTCCTATGAAATTCAAAACATGCACTTTATATTATGAGATGATGCATCTCAGAGAAAATAATGAACTTTATGGTTGATTTTCCTAGGAAATTAGGCTTTATGTGATTTGTCACATATACCTTAAATGAGAATTTTAGGGTCAAAACTTTCTGAAATATTATGAAACTCTGGTTCTATCTTAAAAGAGTAAGATTACACTCTGTAGATTTTTGGGTGGAATTTTTAGAAATAATATTGACCCTTATTCATTGATTATTCAATTACCCCCAATTTGCCTCACCCGACCTTTAGGCAAGTTAATGAATTCACAGTTTCTTGAAATTGGGTATTTGGGTTTATGAGACCATCTGAATCCCTTGGAAATTTTTATGGAATTTATTATTGATTATTAATCACACTTCCTTCACAAAGTAGAACCTTGTGATATAGCTTGAAAAAAAAAAGATATCTTGAAATATTGATGCTGGAATGTTATAGAAATTTGTTTATAGACTTGTGATGTCAATATGAACATCTGGAAATTTTGTTAGATTTAATTACGTAGGAGACATCATACCTCCGTCACAAAGTAGAACCTTGGGTTATAACTTGAAAATTTGATATCTTGAATTTTTGATGCTACAATGTTATAGAAATTTGTATATAGACTTTTGATATCAATATGAACCTCTGGAAAAAATTTTAGATTTAATTACTAAGAAGACAACATACTTCCTTCACAATGTAGAACCTTGGATTATAACTAGAAAAAATGATATCTTAAATTATTGTTTCTGGAATGTTATAGAAATTCGTATATAGACTTTAATATCAATATGAAACTCTGGAAATTTTGTTAGATTTTATTACTGAGGAGACATCATACCTCCTTCACAAAGTAGAACCTTGGATTATAACTTGAAATTTTGATATCTTGAGTTGTTGATTCTGCAATGTCATAGAAATTTGTATATAGACTTTTGATATCAATATGAACCTCTGGAAATTTTGTTAGATGTAATTACTGAGAAGACAACATACTTCCTTCACAATGTAGAACCTTGGATTATAACTTGAAAAAATAGATATCTTCAATTGTTGAGGCTGGAATGTTATAGAAATTTGTATATAGACTGGTGAACTCAATATGAAAATCTGGAATTTTGTTGGATGTCATTGGCCTATGACAAAAGGTATATCATGTTCAATTCTAGTCTCACCCGGATCTATGGGAATTATTTAAATAGGACCAATTATGTTTTTATTATGAGAAAAATTAGTAACCTGAATGTTGACATCTTTACAAGTTCTGGAATTTGGGTGGGATCATACTTAGTTAGAAAAGATATAACCAACCTTGTAAGGCACGTGGTCTCACTTAAAGGCCAACCGTACTGCGAATAGTAAAAACAGAAATGTTAGATTTGGACCCCTCCCGTCTGGTCACCACCCCTAGAGTTATTAACCCACTAGCATTTGCATATGCATAGTTAGGTTGGAAGATTAACCACTAGGGGCATACATTGGAAGTAAAGGTTGGGGTGCGTTTAGTAAAACTATCGGTTCAGGATTTGACGACGATCTAATAGGAGAGGTGAGGAGTGACACAACAGGAAGTACAAGGTGTGATGGAGGGATGAGTTTGGAACCATCATGTAGGGATTGAGGGATGACACGAAGGAATAGCCGGTCACTAGGAAAGGCAGGGTTCAGTGTTCAATTGAACATCGACACTCATCTGCCCGAGTCATTTGGTAATCCACCTTAGGATATTATAGTAATTAGAGAGCAAATGGGCATATAAGAATGGATAGTCACCAATAAGAGTAAATATCCTAGAAAGGGGGATTTGGGCTTCAGTCACCATCGAATTTCCTAGTATCGTTGCGAGCCCTCACAAGGTAGACCTTGGGAAGTCCAGGATTCACCCTAAACTTCTAAGTATAACTAAATGATAGACAAGAGTAGTATGCAGGAGAACTTGATGTGTAAACCTCATCCCAAATTTGGGACGGAATGGTACAAGGACTAATTAGTCCTGCGATCTGGTGGCTCGGGAAATATGATATCAGGACGGGTTCACCTGCGAGCGGTAGGCTCAATATTATCAAAGGAGGACTAGATAGTCCGGCAAGCTGGAGGCTCAGAAAATATAATTAAGAGGTCGTTACTTACTAAATAGTATGATGATACCCTATGTGTTCTTAGGGGCATACATAAGGTCTAGGTCGGGAGGTGTCTTACTAGCCTAGGAGTGGAGGACCCGATCCACTGCCCATGTTTGCCTCAACAGGGTGTACCTGAGAGGAGACTCGAAAAGCGGGATAGAGGTGGTACTTACTGGATAGTATGCGGATACCCTATGTGTTCTCAGGGGCGTACATAAGGTCTAGGTCGGGAGATAGTGAAAGGTTCCTAGAAGTGGACATGCCCGATCCACTGACGCTGTTTACCTCAATGGGGTACCTGAGTTGACACGCTCGAATAGAGGTAACTAATAAATGCATGTATGTATAGAGTCGAGTGTGTGAGTTGCATCATTGCACAATCACAGCATGACATAACATCATATCTTAAAACAAGACCTCATCGTATAAATTAGTATGGGCTCTTTTATACGATGAGTTTACCTTAGTGTCAGATCTCTAAGCTTATAAGTTTGTATGGGCATTCATATAAGTTAAGGTTATTTTCATAGTTGCTCTTCCTTATTACTATATCTGCTCCTTTTGTAATTCTTTTTATTTAATGCTGATATGTCATACATGTGGTAGCATAGAAATCACTTTCAATACTTGTTTATTATATGTACCTTGTTAGTCTTGACACTTGCCACCTGCTTATTTTTACCCCTTGTTGTCCTCCGCTTCATCCTCCCGCACGGTGCCTAGGAGTCGCGAGGGGAGGCGAGGACAAAATTGGCTTGGTCTTTGTGACTAACGACCAGTTGTGACCGTAAGATTCCGAGGAGCTGGAGCAGCAGTACGATCAGCAGGATGTGATGGCAAGATTTGAGGAGTAGTTTCCGCGCAGCACCACTACTCAATGGCAGATTGATAAGAGTTCTATAGCTTCCGCATAGATGTATAGTGAGAGAGTTGTTTTACTTTATTTTGGACATGTACCGTTCATAAGCCCTCACTCTCTTTCATTTATTGTACTCTTTGTTGGACTTGTATTCATTTGAATATATATACAGATATGTGTGATTGTGGACTTGGTTTATTTTACTTTATTTACTTCTTATCTCTTGTTGGCCTGGATGATCATTCTTGCCAGCACATCGGTGTCTTGTGGAGGTGACTAACTCGGGTGTTAGTGTCACCGTAAGGCGGCGGTTCTGGGCATAAGATTCGGGAACTCTCCGGTGCGGGCGAGGGATCTTACACCTAGGGCGTGTACTTGGCGAATCTTCTCGGAATTAGCTCAAGATGGTGGCAGCAGGTCTAGAACACATCATAGGCTGTCACGCCCTTGGTCACTCCCGTGACCTTGGGCGTGTACTTGCAATTTTTGCTCAAAAGTCCAGAAAACCTAAAAATCAGAAAATAAACTTTAGTACATAAATAGTAAAATAAGCAATTTATTTAGGATAATTATATAAATTCATATTAAAATTATATTAAAACTACTATACTAAAAGATGAGTACAAAAACTACTCATCAAACACCTCCATACTTAAGCTTTTGTTATTCCAGAGCAAAAGTATAAGAAATATTCATGAGACACTAATAAGATTTCTAATTAAACTAAAATTGTATTTACATCAACAGAAAGCTAAAAATAAAATTTAGGGATTTACGAGATAAGTCCTAAATTATGAAAATAAGATAAAAGGAGAGAAACATTTAGCCAAGAATTCTCAAATAAATTAACTAGTAGACAAAATTGAGTAATTTGCGAACAAAATTAGATTAAAATTATAAAAACTCTAATTTTAAAGAAGCTTACGGAAAGTTACAAACTACTATTTATGCTCTCCCAATATTTTAATTTAAGTCTAAAATCAATTATATTGGCGAAAGGGTTTGGGTAAGCATGAAAATAGCTTTGATTGGAGGTGATGAAATTTATTCTCTCGCCCCATCTTTTAATATTTTTTTTGTATATGTTTATGAAAATGATGAATTTTATCCTCTCATTTTCCATGACATATAATCTTCTCAAAATATTCTTCATACCAAGGGGCATATGTTTAGGAAATAATGAATTTTATCATCTTATTTCCATGACAAATGATCTTTTAATAATTTTTTGATTTGGGAAGGCTATGGGTAATGGGCTAAAAGGATGAAGAATCTAAAACAATTTATAGATTAAATTAAAACATTTTAAGAGCAACTATAGTAAATTGAAATTTCCTAAGAATCTAAAAGCATGAGTAGAAATAATTAGAATCTAAAGGTGTTAAGCACAACTACTACAAAATTGAAACTAATTAGAATAAAAGAGAAAAAGTGCTAAATAAATTACTCTAATCAAATTAAAATCACAAAATATTCTTTAAAACTAAATCACCTAAAAATTAAATCTAACTAACCATGATAAAACAAAGGATTAGTAAATTAAATAATAATAATAATGCTTATAAATATCCTCACAAATGTTTGATTTTAGAAATAATAAAAACCAAAGTAAGGGCTTACTATATTATTGTTATTATTATTTTTGAGTTTTTCTAAGTTTTGAAAATATATATATATATATATTGGAAAAAAAATTAAAGACTAGGAAATACACCCCCATACTTAGAATTCAATATTATCCTCAATGTTGAAAACTAAGTACGAAGTAAAAAAAAAAAGAACATGAAAAAAATGAACAACGAGAGGAAGAAGATCATGTCCTTTATTTGGAGACGGAGAGACTACCACGAATACCTACATAAAAATAAAATAACAAAACACAAAACAAACATAACAAAAGGAGAAAATATTTTTGGTAGTTTTATAAGTTATATATATTATATTATTATATTATTATTATTATTTAAAAAAAAATCTTTTTGACATTATTTAATTAGTCTTGGACTTCCCAAGGTCTACCCGGTGAAGGGCTTGCAAGGTACTAGGAGCTGCGATGGGATGACACCCCAAAGCTCCCTTTCCAAAAATTTAATTTAAACATAAAAAAAAATTATTTTATTATTTTATTTTGATAGAAAAAAGGGGAAAATAAAAAAGAAAGGAAAATACAGAAAAAGAAAGATAAAATGAAAAGCATTTTCCCTTTTTGAAATATAGACAAATTTCCCGACAACGGCGCCAAAAACATGATTGCTAAAAATTGTAATTTATTTTATATTATAAACGGAATAGGTAAGTGTACCTATCGTTCATAGCATATGATATGAAAGGCATATCAAGGTCGTATAAATCCATGGGTCTGTCAAATACTTTTACTTTGGGAAAACAAACTATTATTTTATCGAATAATACTTTAGGAGAAAATTTATAATTAAAAATAAAATAAAGAAAAGAATTCTAAACTTGATCAAAGCGCATTTAGAATGAAAATTAAAAGAGATAAATTCTAATCCAATCCTTGGCTGTGGAGATTCCCGGATTATGAACGCATTTCTGTCGAGGAATACGCCCACCTGAGTTTAGGTTGATCGGCTGAACTCTCATTCTATAATCGAAACTCCTAAAACTCACTTTATGAGGTGAATCCTACTATAGGATTTGACTCCTATTTAGAAGATTTACGTCATCCTCTCTCGAGGGTTGCGTGCAACTCTTTTTATTCATGTGCGATCGATTTGTTCTCACGAGCTGTTCGACTAACCAGAATACGAAAACAATAATCGAAATTCATAACCGATATGTGAACTTGATACATTATTATTCAAGAATAAATCGAAGGAGGAAGAGAAAGACTAAGTACGGGAACGATAATTTCATCCAAAGCTTGCATTTTTCAAGATCTAAATATTAATCTAATTGACATGAAAATATGAATGTGAAAGGAATGGAACTCACATTCCATTAAAATAAAATTGGATTACATGAAGAAAGGAATACATGAAATTGAAGGCATTTGCATGAAATAAAATCTAAGACTAAATTGCATAAATTAAAATTACATGAAATTGAAATCTAAACTAATAAAAACAAGAAAAATACAGGTAAGAAGATTTCTTCCCCAAAAGGGGGCAGAGGAAAGGAGTTTTTGCCCAAGAGGGGCGAAAAAAAGATGTCCTGGTATCTGGAGTTGTTACCTTTAAATAGGCAAAATGTTGAGGTTACACGCCCTTGGTCACACCCATGACCAAGGGCGTGTGTTGGGAAAACCCTTGTGATTTATCTAACAAATTACTTAGAGTGATTTCATATATTAGGTTATGTTACCCACATTGTAAAGTAAGGGTAATTTGGTCAGTAGATGTCTTAGGATGTCACACTCAACTTAGAGTATCAGGGCCAAGTCAAAGCAATCACAACTTAAGATAAGACTTGCATCGAATAAAAGTCGACGCAACTTCGACTGGATATCGACGTAACTCTGACTAGAAGTCAGAGCAAATTATTCAGTCTGTCGAAGTATAATGTCAAGTCGACGCAACGTCGAAAGGGACTCGACGTAGAAGGAAGTGCTTGTCGAAGCCATCTCAGAAGTCGACGAAACTTCGACTACAATTTGATGCAGAAAATAAAAGCTCAAGTCCAAGGCTTTAACTCGACGGACACGTCGATAAGGAATCGACGTAACGTCAACATTTGAGTTCAGCCAAAGCTAAGATGAAATTCAAAGCTACGTCGATAAGAACTTAGAGGTGCGTCGACATGAAGATTGATGAAGTCGACGCAGCGTCGAATACAGTCAGAAAAAGGAAGCTTTTTCAGCTGTCCTTTTGGGGCCTTTTCAAAAGGACCACCAGGCTAGAGACAGTTCTCCAACGGCTCGTTTGTTGCCAAGAATAGAATGAAGCTTTCCAGGATACAGCAAATTACTTTTTGAAGGTATTCAAAATGAATGGACGGGTCGAGAACAAAAGGAGAAAGGAAATTAGGTTGGTAAGAGGAATTCCTTTTCAGGACAAGCCAAAAGTAGAAAGGTTTTTGAAAAGTCAATCATGCACAATAAGTCTACAAAAAGAGGAGATGGGAAAAAACAATACAGTTATCACATCATTTTGTCTGTCGAACAGGGTCTTCGTCTTCTTCCCTCTCAAACCCTAAAAGACAGATATACATAAGTGCTCTCTCTGCACAGGAAGATATACTACTGCTTCTTTTTCATCATTATACAGTAGCAGAACTACAACAAGTGCTGAGAGAAAAGGATCAAGCATAACAACCCTTGCAAATCATAACTATCATAAGCAAGGGTTCATCATTTCAGATACAGTGAAAGAAAGACAGAAGCAACATCAGGGCTTCTAAAGAATTCTGAGAATAGAATTCTTCCTTCTCCATCTTACTTTCTTCTTACTATTTCCATCAACTGTAAAAGAGTTTTAAGAATCCCTCTTCTAAAGGATTCAGTGGTTCAAGATCTCCTTATCAAAAGATCTTTAGTTCTAAGAGTCTCTTTACCAAAAGACTCAGTTTTTGTTCAAGACCTCCTTATCAAAAGATATGTGGTTCTAAGAGTCGCCTTATCAAAAGACCCAGGCACAGGTTGTGCAATCCTACCAGTTAGGTAGAAGAGAGGACTACCCACATTTTGTGGAACCTCTATAAAAACCCTTGTGTCTTTGCTGTGATTTTCTGTGTTGTCCCAATTACTTTTTCTGTGTTCATTTTCAGCAAACTTTATTTTATTTATTCTGCCTTTGGTTTTGATGTGTGCATAATACTATAGTATTTTTTATTATGTGAGCACTATTAGGGTAGAAGATATTTTAATCTTTATTCACCCCCTCCCCCTAAAGAATTCTCAGAGGCACATTGTGCACTTATAATTGGTATCAGAGGGAGGTTGATCATTAAAAGGTTAACACCTTCATTAAAAGATCTCCCACTCTCATTTATTTATTTTAAAATTAATTAAAAAAATTTTAAATAAAATGATTTCTAAGGATTATGCGTCAACAAGACCTTCAGTGTGTAATCTGAACAAGTTTACACTCTGGAAGGCTATAATAAAACTCTATATGAACTCTACTGATGAAAAAATTTTTAATGTCATCCTTACACGTCCCTCAGTACCAATAAGGAAATATGCTAGTGGAAAGGTTACTCAAACTATAGTCCCCAAAGCAGAATGGACTGATGCTGAGAAGAAGGTCAAGACATGTGATGCCAATACCATGAATATCCGGGTCTCAACTATGTCAGATGACATATTTCAAAAAGTTGCTGATTGCAACTCTGCCAAAGAAATCTGGGAATCTCTCTCCAGATTAGTTGAAGGCAGCTCTGATGAAAGAAAAGACAAGAAGTCACTTCTCATATCCCAATATGAGAACTTCAAGAAAAAGGCTGATGAAAGCATTGTAAGACCCCCCCCCCCCCCCCCCCCCTCGGAACATAAGACACGGTCGAGGGGAGTCATATGCCCACGACAGCCGCCTTGCAGAAGTGCCAGCACACAGGCTTGCCCCCTCCACAAGACGCTTATCTTGCTGGCTATTCTCACATATCATCATGCCAACCCATCAATAATAGAAAAACAATAGAAGCCATAGATTCACAACTAAGTATTAATGTCGTTCAAGTACAAAATGACAGGTAGCTACAAAAGATTTTGTTAAACATCAGAGTACAAACTTGCCCTAAGGCTACATCTCAAAACACTTGCTCACTTTTGTCACTGACAGTAGCGAAGGTATCGTAGTTGAAATAATATAGGTATGCTAACTAATTCACCTAGAGGGGGGGTGAATAGGTCTCTTGAGTTTTACTTGATAATTATGGCCTATTAAAATTATTCTAATCAGAGAATCAAGCAGCACAGAAAAACACATAAGTGTTTATAGTGGTTCACCAAGATAGGGTGCCTATGGGTAGTCCACTTACCCCCTTCACCCTTCTAACAGTGTGTTAGACAGGGCCAACTCCTCTAATCTCAGCTCCAAGAGCTTACAACACAAGTTCCTCAGAACTTCTCAGATCAAGGATGATCCTACCTCAGGACACAAGACCCTCAGAGCTATCACCATCTCCTACCTCAGGACAAAAGTCCCTCCAACTCAGAGCTATCACCAGCTCCTACCTCAGGCACTGCTGCCCTACAACTCAGAACTATCACCAGCTCCTACCTCAGGCAACAAGCCTTACTCCTCAGGCAAAACAACCCTACAATCTCAGGCAAACCATCCCTACAAGCTCAGGCAAACAAGCCCTACACACTCAGGCAAATGCCCTACAAACTCAGGAAAAAAGCCTTACAAGAAAAAGGTGTTTTTAGAAAAGTTCTACAGCAGAAATAACCTCCTGTAGATCCTGCACAGTTTGTGCTTTCCTGTAGCTGAAGATGTTGATTACAGCAACAATCTGATCTTCCTCTTCAATAGAAGGATGGAAGATCACCTTGCCCCTTCTGGTGAAAGAGCTATCTTCTTCTCTCAGCTTCTTCTTCTTTTTCAGTAAGCAGGAAGAAAGTTGAGAGCAGCAGGTGTCGTCAAAATGGAGAATCGAGATTCAGCAAAACAACTATTCTTCTCGGAAAGTGCCCTAACACTTTCTTTTTATACTTCTTTTATCTTCAACGGCTCTAAGTTGATCTCCCAAGAGGTATGGGAGACATTAGTGGTCCCCTGCAGCTTTTCTGCAACTTGCGCCAACAGTAGAACCCGCTAAATCATGTTTGAACTGTCTCAGCGGTTGGGCTAAGATGGTCAGCCGTCTCAGCGGTTTTCTTCTTTCCATTTCCAGCGGATCCGCTGAGACAGACAGCTGTCTCAGCGGTTTTCTTCTATCTGCAGCTCAGGTGGCCCAGGAACCTTCTCAGCGGCTCCTGACCTTGTCTCAGCGGTTCAGCTGAGACTGAGAGCTTGTCTCAGCTGTTTTGATAGTAAACAGGCTGAACAACTCCTGCACCTTGTTAAGTCATAACCATGCATGCTTATGAGATAGAAATAGGGTTTATCAAATACAACTTGTCCTTCGCATTGAAAGTGATGCCTCTTCAAATCAAGGGAACATTGAGGGCAATATTCCCAACAATCTCCCCCTATTTGAAGAAGGCAGAACATCCCCAATGCTAAGGTACATAGCCAACAAAAACATATCATGATATCAGTTAAGGGGCATATTATTTAAATGATCTATAAGATAATCATGATAACATATCTTCTAGATAACAACATTGTTTAAGCTAACAACACCATGATAGATAATATAAATTTTTGACTAGCTTAGAGGGCATCTCCCCCTTTCTAACTCAGATTGAGTAGCATATCATGATAACTAACTCAGATTGAGTAGCATATCATGATAACTAACTTTAGAGGGCTAACACAACTTTGGTCTTAGTAACTAGTATTCCATCTCCTATTTGCATCTAGCAAGACCAAATTTGGTCTTAGCATTGGCCATCTCCCCCTTTCTGGATTCTTCAACCTCTTTCCCATTAGGGAATAGGATTCTTCAACCTCTACCCCTTTTTGGATACATATAACAAATCCTAAGATAGATTAGAAAGCATTTTCTAAATCCTCTTTTAGGACAACCTACATCCTCTCTGACCTATTGAGCATTAGCTATCTCCCCCTAAACTTATAGCCAACTCCCCCTCAATTTGAGCAGGAGCTTGCTCCCCCTTAATTGGAGCACCTTTGTTGAAAAGAAAACTAGAATTTCAGCAATCTGACATTTCTGATCCAGCTGATCATTTGAAGCTACTCTACATTTAATAACTTAGGGAGATTATCTACCCTATCAGTGGATTATGCCTATTGAAGGAAGATCAATTCAGATATTAATCTATCATAACATTACATTTTATGATAAATTGAATAGATAAAAGCATAAACAGTTTAACATAGAGAACATAAATTCAGAAATGAACTCATTCTAAATTCAATATGCCTAAGTCAATTTTAAAGGAATTAAACTTGGCCTCATCCAGTGGCTTAGTGAAGATATCAGCTACTTGATTGTCTGTAGGGACATATTCAAGTTTGATATCTTCACACTCTACATGCTCTCTAATAAAATGATACCTAATTTTTATGTGCTTGGTCCTGCTATGGGAGACAGGATTTTTAGCAATAGAAATTGCACTGGATGAGTCACATAGCAGGGGAGATTGTCTTACCTTGATGTTGTAATCTTCCAACTGATGTTGGATCCATAGAATTTGAGCACAACAGCTACCTATTGCAATGTACTCTGACTCGGCTGTGGACATTGCCACACTAGTTTGCTTTTTGTTGCTCCATGAGATCAGCCTTCTCCCTAGGAATTGACAAGTACCACTTGTGTTTTTCCTATCTTCTTTGCACCCTGCAAAATCTGCATCTGAATAGCCTATCAGTTCAAAATCATTGTTCCTAGGGTACCAAAGGCCAAGATTTAGGCTTCCCTTGAGGTATCTCAAGATCCTCTTCACAGAGGTGTAGTGAGATTCCTTAGGACATGCCTGATACTAGCACAAACACTTGTAGAATACATAATGTCTTGCCTACTAGCAGTCAAGTACAACAGGGATCCAATGATACACCTGTACATGGACTCATCAAAGGCCTTCCCCTTTTCATCCTTGTTTAATGATTCATTTGATCCCATGGGTGTTCTCATGGTGGAGGCTGATTCCATCCCAAATTTCTTGATGAGCTCCTTAGTGTACTTGGTCTGGGAGATGAAAATTCCATCATCAGACTGTTTCACTTGGAGCCCAAGGAAATATTTGAGCTCACCCATACTGCTCATCTCAAACTCGCCCTGCATTAGATTAGCAAATCTCTTGCAGAGGTTGTCATCAGTAGACCCAAAAATTATGTCATCAGCATAAATTTGGACTAAGAGACACTTGCCCCTTGTTTCCCTAAGAAACAATGTGCTATCAATCTTTCCCCTTATGAACTTGTTCTTGAGGAGAAAGCTTGACAAAGTCTCATACCAAGCTCTTGGAGCTTGCTTGAGACCATAAAGGGCTTTTCTAAGAAAATAGACATGAGAATTAAGAGTAGGATGAACAAAACCTGAAGGCTGCTCTACATATACTTCCTCTTTCAGATTTCCATTCAGGAATGCTTATTTGACATCCATCTGGTAGACTTTGAAGCCCTTCTGAGCAGCATATGCAAGGAATAGTCTAATGGCCTCCAACATTGCAACTGGGGCAAAGGTTTGGTCAAAGTCTATTCCTTCCTCTTGCATATACCCTTTTGCAACCAGCCTTGCTTTGTTCTTGATGATTGTCCCATTCTCATCCAACTTATTTCTGAATATCCATTTGGTGCCAATGATGTTGTGTCCTTCTAGTCTTGGCACCAACTTTCATACTTTGCATCTTTTGAATTGCAACAGCTCTTCCTGCATAGCCTGAATCCAGAATGGATCCAAGTTGGCCTCTTCAAACTTTTTAGGCTCTACTTGTGACAGGAAACTGAGGAACAAGGCCTTATTGTGATCCCTGCTCCTAGTTGTCACACCTTGCTGAACATTCCCTATTATCTGCTCTATGGGATGATCCCTTAGATGTCTGGTGGCTGCAGTCATTCTGTTCTCAGCTTGCTGTGCTGTTTCTGCAGGTTCAGCAGTCATTCTATTCTCAGCTTGTTGTGTTGTTTCTTCATCATGGTTGACTTCTTCCTCTTCAGGGATGGCAGCATCAAAAATATTTTTGCTGCAGCTGGGAGTGTCTTTATAGACATTCTTTCCAATTCCTGTTCATTTCCTGTCAAAACAGAAGATCTAGACCAGCCTTTATATATTAGGCTGGTCTCATCAAAAACAGCATGCATAGACTCCTCTACGATATGAGTTTTATTGTTGTATACTCTATAAGCTCTACTATGTGAGCTATAGCCAACAAGAACACCTACATTGCATTTCTCTACAAATTTTGTTAGTTTGGATTTTCCATTATTTAGAATGTAACATTTGGAGCCAAAGATTCTAAAATATGAAATTGTAGGTTGTTTGCATTTCAGAATTTCATAGGGGGTTATCTCATGAACCTAATTGATAGAAGCTCTATTGAGAACATGACAAGTTGTATTGACTGCCTCAGCGTAGAAATATTCTGGGAGTGAGGAGTCACTAAGTTGTGTTCTCCCAACTTCTATCAAGGTCCTATTCCTCCTCTCAGCCACACCATTTTGTTGTGGAGTCCTTGGGGAGGAGAACTCTTGGGTGATACCAAATTCTTGACAAAATCTTGTCATTGCATCAGATTGAAATTATGTGTCATGGTCAGTCCTAGTCCTGACCACAGCACATTGTAGATCATTCTGAATTGCCTTGACATGATTGATAAAGACATTTAAAGTATCAGATTTCTTCTTAAGGAAGAATACCCATGTATATTTTGAGTGATCATCAACAATCACCAAAGTATACAACTTCCCACCTAGGCTCTAAATTGGCAAAGGACCAAACAAGTCCATATGCAAGAGATAAAGACATCTTTCAGTGTCTTTGGAGCCAATACTTTTAAAGGTGGCCCTAGTTTGCTTACCCATTTGGCATGCATGACAGGGACCATCTTTAATATATTTTAAATTTGGACTATTCCTAACAAGATTTTTAGAGAAAAGTCTATACATTGTCTTGTAGTAAATATGAGCAAGTCTCTTGTGCCATTGAACACAAAGAGACTCATTCTCATTAGCTACAAGACAAACGAAAGTAAGAGAATTACTGCAAATGAAATCTAATCAATAAACATTTCCACTCCTAGTGCCTGAGAGAATAGTCTCTAAGTCATTTGACTTTTTGATCAAGCATTTGTCATTGTGGAATTCAATGACATAGCCTAAGTCACATAGTTGACTTATGCTTACTAGGTTGTGTTGCAACCCTTCAACATAAGCTACCCTTGTGATTGTAACTATGCCATTGGAGGTCATACCATAGCCTTTGGTGACTCCTTTTTCATCCCCCCCCCCCCCCCCCCCAAGTATAACTTTGGGTCCATTCTTCTCAGGCTTGTAATCCTTTAGAAGACTCCTAGTTCATGTAATGTGCCTTGAGCACCCACTGTCCAAGTACCATATTTGGTTGAGACTGGTACTTGAACTACCCTGCAAAGAAAGATTTAGTTATCCTTAGGAGCCCAAAAAGCTTTGGGTCCTAGGTGCCTGTTAGTTTGATGAGATGATCTCACACTTGCTGCACTCCTAGCAGGAAAGCTCTTCTTTGCATTAGGTACATTGGGATTGTACCAACAATCTATGGCAAAGTGTCCCACCTTGCCACATCACCAACAATCATGAATATTGTATCTCCTTTTCTGAACATTTTTCTGAATTGGAACAGCATTGTGCACATGTTCAGCAGAAGAGACTGCAGCATTCTTCCTGTTTCTTTCAGCAACAATCTGACTGAAGGATAATTTGTAGACAATCTTGCTGCTCTTTGTCCTGATGGCCTCTGCTTGCTTTGGCTTGTCAGCCATACAAGATCTGATGGAATCAGACACTGGGCAGCAAGCCTTGTCAGCAGATTTGACAGCAGTCTTGTTTTTTGCTGAAGCTGATTTGGAAGTGCCCGCTTCCTTGTTCTTGACTGAAGGTGCTGAAACACCAAACACAAATGGTCCAGATTGGGCCATTTGTATTTCCTCATGGGGATCTTTCATTGCACTCAATCCCATGCCCTTTCGTTCACTATGGGAAGGAGTATTTTCCTTCCTATAGGATCTTCCATTCTTCTAGTGACCATAAATGCTTTCATGGTCATACTTGTTGGAAGGAAGTAGCACCTTTTGAAAGTTGGGATGAGGCTTAGCCTTCTCCTTGCTCTTTACTCCACTCCCTTCTCATACTTCCATCTTATTGAATCCAAGTCCTCTCCTATAGGTTTGGGAGGAGAAGGTGTCAATAATGGGAAGCACAGATTTGGGCTTGGAGAATTGAGCCACCAGGCTCTTCTCTTTCACCAGCTTCTCCTCAAGGTCCTTGATGACCTTGTTCTTCAGGGAAATGGCGCTCAATTAAGCACTTGTCATATCCTTTAAATGACTTATGTGTCTACTCATCTGGGCCACCAGGGAGGTAGGTCCAGTGTAGTCACCTTCAGTCTTCTTAAGGGAGGCAATTTCCTGGGCTTGCCTCTTGGCAAGCTTCTTGCTCTCTTTCAGAGCAATAACCAAGGCATCATATTTGTCAATTAATTGATTGACATCTACCTCAGCTTTTGAATCACTTCCATCATGTGATGGCTGTGCTTCAGATTTTTGACATACATCATGATCAGAAATAGAAGTGGAATGGATTGATACCTGATCATTGTCAGACATATTCTGACTGCCTTCCTCATCAGTGAGGGCCATATGTCCTAACTAAACACAGTCTTCTTCATCCTCCTCTTCATCACTATCTGAGTGTGATAGAGGGGCCCTGATACCTGTCTTGGCAGCAGGATAGTCCTTTTCCTCATGATCAGCAAATAGCCCTATGTAGGCTTCCTCTTCTCCATCTTAATCTGAAGATGAAGATTCAGATTCACTCCAGCTCTTGCTTTTCTTGGCTAGAAAGGATTTTTCTCCCTTCCTTTCCTTCTTGTGATGAGGTTTCTTTTCACCTCTTTCTTTCCTTTTGACTGGGCAGTCAGCAATGACATGCCCAGGCTTGCTGCAGCAATAGCAAACAATGTTAGCTGAATCATGTTTACTAGTTTTGGAATCATACCTGTCCCCTTTGGGGTGCTGCCTTTCAGATCTGAAGTGATCCTTCTTGGAGTATGATGAGGATGAGGGCTTGATCTTCCATTGATTCCTCCTCATCATCTTCTTGAACTTCCTAGAGAAGGCAGCAAACTCTTCATCAGAAGAAGAGCTGTCTGGAGAGCAGCTCTCAGACTTCTCAGATTCAGCCTTCCTTCTTGGAGGTGACTGCAACCTGCTCTTGTTCTTCTTTGAGCTATCAGCTTTGAGTGCTATTGTTCTCTTCTTTGTGTGAGCCTTGGAGGAAGTATCCTCCTCCTTTCTTGTAGTCAGTTGCATCTCATATGAGAGCAGTTTCTCAAATAGTGTATGGGTAGGGGTTTCTCCAAGCCTTGCCCCTTCCCTGATTGCACATATTTTAGTGTCCCAATCCCTAGTTAGAGATCTAAAGAACTTGTCATTTAGCTCATAATCAGTAAACACCCTCTCATAGGTCCTTAGTTCATTTACTATCCTAAAGAACCTTTCATAGCACATGGAGATGTTTTCCTAGATCTGCTGTCTGAAGGCTTCATATTCCTGATTGAGGAGTGACTTTCTATCATCCCTCACTTCAGCAGTTCTTTCCATGTAAACAACCAATGTGTCCCACATTTCCTTGGCAGTTGAGCAGTGTACCAAGTTCTGAAATGTGGTGTCATCAATTGCATTAACAATTATGTTCTGAGCCCTTTTGTCCATAGTGTATAGTGCAATTTCATCATTGGTCAGCTCAGAAAATACCTTGAGTACTTTTGTAGTAGGGTCAATAGTGGAGGCCTTATCAAAGGTGTAAGGACCATTTTTTACTGTTACATAGATCCTTGGGTCTGAGGCTTCCATGAACAGCCTCACTCTTTGCTTCCATATGCCAAAGTTTTCTTTGTAGCATATGGGCAACTTCATTGACCCCAACTCCTTCTTCATTCCACTTGAGGCCATTTGATTTTGAATCAGCACTACCTATTTAGGAACTAGTCAGACTGTTAAGTCCTTCTTGACCAACCTACCTCTGATACCACTTACACGAATATAGGTATGCTAACTAATTCACCTAGAGGGGGGGTGAATAGGTCTCTTGAGTTTTACTTGATAATTATGGCCTATTAAAATTATTCTAATCAGAGATTCAAGCAACACAGAAAAACACACGTGTTTATAGTGGTTCCCCAAGACAGGGTGTCTATGGGCAATCCACTTACCCCCTTCACCCTTCTAACAGTGTGTTAGACAGGGCCAACTCCTCCAATCTCAACTACAAGAGCTTACAACACAAGTTCCTCAGAACTTCTCAGATCAAGGATGATCCTACCTCAGGGCACAAGCCCCTATAACTCAGAGCTATCACCAGCTCCTACCTCAGGACAAAAGTCCCTACAACTCAGAGCTATCACCAGCTCCTACCTCAGGCACTGCTCCCCTACAACTCAAAACTATCACCAGCTCCTACCTCAGGCAACAAGCCTTACTCCTCAGGCAAAACAGCTCTACAATCTCAGGCAAACCAGCCCTACAAGCTCAGGCAAACAAGCCCTACACACTCAGGCAAATGCCCTACAAACTCAGGAAAAAAGCCTTACAAGAAAAAGGTGTTTTTAGAAAAATTCTACAGCAGAAATAACCTCCTGTAGATCCTGCACAGTTTGTGCTTTCCTGTAGCTGAAGATGTTGATTACAGCAACAATCTGATCTTCCTCTTCAATAGAAGGATGGAAGATCACCTTGCCCCTTCTGGTGAACGAGCTATCTTCTTCTCTCAGCTTCTTCTTTTTCAGTAAGCAGGAAGAAAGTTGAGAGCAGCAGCTGTCGTCAAAATGGAGAATCGAGATTCAGCAAAACAACTGTTCTTCTTGGAAAATGCCCTAACACTTTCTTTTTATACTTCTTTTATCTTCAACGGCTCTAAGTTGATCTCCCAAGAGGTATGGGAGACATTAGTGGTCCCCTGCAGCTTTTCTGCAACTTGCGCCAACAGCAGAACCCGCCAGATCATGTTTTAACTGTCTCAGCGGTTGGTCTGAGATGGTCAGTCGTCTCAGCAGCTTTCTTCTTTCTAGTTCCAGCGGATCAGCTGAGACAGATAGCTGTCTCAGCGGTTTTCTTCTATCTGCAGCTCAGGTGGCCCAGGCACCTTCTCAGCGGCTCCTGGCCTTGTCTCAGTGGTTCAGCTGAGACTGAGAGCTTGTCTCAGCTATTTTGACAGTAAACAGGCTGAACAACTCCTGCACCTTGTTAATTCCTAACCCTGCATGCTTATGAGATAGAAATAGGGTTTATCAAATACAACTTGTCCTTAGCATTGAAAGTGATGCCTCTTCAAATCAAGGGAACATTGAGGGCAATATTCCCAACAGTAGTCATAGGCCCTGTCACCCTGGCCCGCTTATCCTCCTGCGTCGTACGCTGTTGTTCCACCTGGGTGTGCTCCTAAAAATAGTGGTGTAACAATCGTTAGTCATAAAGACTAAGTGGCTTCACTTCCTCTCCCCTGGCGACTCTTAGGCACCGGGCGGAAGGAAGAAAGAGAATGCTGCAATATAATCAGTATTTACAATATAGCAGGTGGCAAGGAAGACTGTAACCATTTCAGATATATCAAGTAAAAGAGCACATTTAATCTAGCAGTATAATCAACAACAGAGTATGAAAAGAGTAGTGCGGGTAAAGAACTAAATTATACTTAACTTATAAGGATGCCCATACAAGCTTATAAGTTAAGGATCTTTTGTAACAATATGTAACCCATCATATAAAGGTGCTCATACAAGTTTATATGATGAGGGTCTTTATGCGGTGCAATGCAATGCAATACAATGAATGTATGTATGATGACTCACCCATGATTTATACACGCACTCTAATTTGTTATGTCGACATAGACTCATACATCCTGCTTTTCGAGGGGAGCTAACCACTCAGGCACCTCACGTCGTGGCCAGACGGAGACATTGGAGCGGACATCTCCACTACTAGGTGGGTAAGCACACTACCAGACCTAGGCCTTAATTATGCCTCAACGCTAAGAACACAACAGCGGAGACCATGCATACTCTTGCTCGCTAAACCAGCTGAGTCTTATAACGCGGAAGAGGTCTTTGGGAAGTAAGCACCAAAGGACCAAGTCCAACCAGTTCTAGAGTCTATCCGTCAGCTTCTGTCGGTGTGACGACTAGCAAGCCCATAGACTCGCCACAAGTAATCCTCCCATAAGGATCATTACACAACCATGTGTAAACCATACACACCCAAGTAATTCCCATGCTCAACCAGTGCTACCAATAAAGCACCCAAGGACTCCTAACCAAGTCCATAACACATGTTATTATTCACTAGTTCAATCGATGCTAACTAGCATACAAGGACCTACCAACCAGGTCCTTATCATAACACCTTATGATATAACCATATCCTATACTCCACACCAACCCTCACTGCTTCCCATACCGAGTTGTCATAACTGTTGTACAGTGGCATGTGTATATAAGGGAAATACTCTCTTTGATCATAAAGGACTACTTGTGCGCCTAATGTCATATCAAGTTTACTAAATACATCTACCCCATGTGTAACCATACCAATCCTCATGTTCGATTCACTACATGCTTTGAACGCAATTGAATTCATAAGCATTGTTTGATCACGCTTAGTCAATACCAATCATCTCGTACATGTTCTCCAAAAGGTCATCAATTATAATCTCTACTAAGCGGTTATCACAAATTTAAACTCTCTGATAGGTTACCAAGTGATATAGGCACGGTTTTACACAAGTTTCTAAAATCCTTGTCTAAATGAGTACCCTAAATATCTCATTTCAGCATAATAATTTATAACGACACCTTTAATTATGGATTCATTTCAAGGCCAAATCCTCTGAAACTTCTACCATAGATCATGAATAATGCTTGAATCATTCCCACAAAATTTCGACCTCATTGTATTACACAATACTTATTTAAGGTACTTTACATTCCTATGATACGACAAGCAAATTTATGCAATATATGTATCCAAAAATTCTGAAACTAAACAAGGGTGATCATAATATTATCAGACACATTTCTACCAAATTTTGTAAGCATCCGATAAGTATTTTACGAGAAATCAGTAAAACATCAAAAATCTGTACATATTCAACAATGCTTACTAAAACATGATTTCTGGGAGCTACAGACAACCAAAAATTATGTGCCACCTCATTCCGAAAAGTTATTGCCAAGGGCTATAACTTTTGTGTTGAGTCCAATGTCCAGTTCTAAGCCTAACCTGTCTAGAATCGGGGTTGAACCTAACAAAGTAAATCTGGACAGCAAGCTGTCCAGTACATACACCGGATAAATTTCTGTACAGCCATTTTCGATTTTACTTTGAAGGAGCTATAGAGCTCCCCTGAAAATGCACAACCACATTTCGGAAAGGTCTTTCTGAGGGCTACAAATTTCATGTTGAGCCCGAGTTCTGAATATGGCTGGATCATGCATAAAAATAGGCTTGAAGTCCGTCATGTGCAGAAAACAAGTTTTTGTCTAAATATTATAAATTTGCACGGATCTTAAGACAGATGAACAGCATCTGTTCATCTTCTTCCTCCAGCACACACATATAAAATTTCACCTTCTCTCCTCCAATACTCCCTCAATAGACCACTGTTCTTCACGAAATCAAGTCCTACAACTTCATATTGAAGAGAGAAATTGATTGAAGATATTTTCTCGATGAACGACGCCCTAGAACGGAAGTTCTAGCGTGGTCTCTTCCTAGAAAAATCCATTAATCTCTCTGAAATTAAGCTCTATTGAGCCCAATATCTCTCTTATTTAAGATCTAGAGATCTAGAACCAAGGGAGAGGGGGCAGAAGTCACCATATTTGCGGCCATGGACTGAGTTTGTCTTCTTGGCGGCATGGCGGCGATCGGCTCAGCTTCTATCCTCCGTCCAAGCTTGATCTCCTCCAACTGGTCTCAATGCTTTGGTGTGGGGAAGAGGAAGCCAAGTGTTCAGTCCTTGGATGAGGGAATGAAGTTCACGGCTAAGGGAGGAGAGAGAAAAATGGTGGTTGATTTGATTTACAATTAATGGAAAAATAGTTCCCATGCTTTGGATTGGACAACACCGCCACGTGTTACTTTCTTATTGGCATAAGCCACCTCCCAGCCTTGAAATGAGCAAGGATAAGATATGGGTGTCACACTTTGTTCTGGAGGCTACTGTCGGCGGTATCACTACCGCGCGGCGCTAGCACCTTATCGACGACAGGTTACCCATATTGTTTTGAAGGCTAAGTAAAATTCGACGGCAGGCCGATCGATGGGAAGAGAGTCCGATCGACGGGATGGTAAGCCGATCAACGGGACTCAAGCACAATTCAAAATAAGGTCAAGTAAAATTCAACAGCATGCCAATCGACGGGAAGGGAACCCGATCGATGAGACGGTAAGCCGATCGACGGGACTCAAGCTTAAATCAAAATAAGGCCAACTAAAATTCAACGGTAGGTCGATCGACGGGAAGGGAATCTGATCGACGGGACGGTAAGCCGATCAATGGGACTCAAGCTCAAATCAAAATAAGGCCAAGTAAAATCTGACAGCAGGTCGATCGACGGGAAGGGAGTCCGATCGATGGGACGATAAGTCGATCGACGGGATTCAAGCTCAAATCAAAAGTAAAATTTGACGGCAGGTCGATCGATGGGAAGGGAGTCCAATCGACGGGACGGTAAGCCGATCGACGGGACTCAAGCTCAAATCAAAATAAGTCCAAGTCCAAACCATTTTGAAGGCTACCGCTGGCGGTATCACAGTCGCCCAGTGCTAGCTCTTTTCTACAAGTTTTTTCCACATTTCTTATCTTTAGGGAGTGGGAGCGCTGCACCCACCCTTGTTGACCGTGACTCAAACCTGACCACCTCAGGGTCCTAGGACTTCTACCGAGCCCGAGTCAACTCCCGGTGACATAAAACACTCATGAGGGGCCTAGCTCGAATTGGGATGTTACAAATCCAATAAACGGAGAAACAATTTCGTCCCCAAAATTTAAGTTGAGGCTATGGGGATTGAAGGTAAGATTACGAAAATCAACTTTCATTGCACCCTTGGTCCAAAATCTTTTAAGATCAGTGAACCTGATACTCATGAGATTACTACTCATGTTCTCAAATAAAATTTAGACTCCTCCTTCAAAAGCATAATATGATTTTAGATTTTGCAAAATGAATTGATTCTTTCAATCACAGACATCGTTTTCCCCTTGCGATGAAGATTTCTATTGCTTTTGTACAGTTAGCGACTTGTAAATCTTCTCATCATGATCAAATTTCATATCTCCCTCAAGTATGCATGAGCAATTAATCGATACAGTCTTTTCTCATTCATACACATACATGTAATTCTCATGACCAAGTCGTGCTAACAAGCACTCAAGGACTTCAACCAAGTCCTTACCCATTTCTTTATTTTATAAGTATTCCCGGTGCTAATTAGCACCCAAGGACCTACCAACCGGGTCCTTAACATATACCACAGGGTATAACCATATCCTTCCAATTACATCAAACCATCACCGCTACGAATAGTGAGTTGTCATAACTCTAACGCAGTGAAATGTATAAGTCATGGAATTACTCTCTATGATCCCTTTAAGACCATTCGCGTAGTTAGTGATACGTTTAGGTTCACTACTAAGGTTTGCCTAACTATATTTACTAGCCCTTTCCAACCTCGTACAAGAGTCACAACATGCCTCGAATATAATTGAACTCGTGATCAATTGTAAATTACAACAAACGCATGTTTTTAAATTACCGATCTTAATGGGCATAATATCATTCTCTGTCCATCACAACAATTTATAAGGACATATTTTAATAAGGGACCATTTCCAAATCAAATCCCCTTGAACTTTGTATCACGTCTCATAATTTGATATTTATAACATCTTCATCACACTTCAAGCTCATCTGATTCCACAACAACTATTTATGATCGATAAATTTATATAGTATAATTGACAAATTCCCAACAAATACAAGTACAGCAATTCTGAAACTGAACAAGGATGATCGTAATATCGTCGAACAAGTGCGCTTCGATTCTTGAAATCATCAGATCCATATCCAAAGGATCATATATATATTCTACACATCTCCTAGACATTACATGATGCCTACTAGGTTTTTCGTTTTCGAGGGTCCTTATATTCCAATATCAAGGCATGGCAAGATAATTAAAATTGTCAAACATCATGGATGCTTACCGCTTGACTTCTAATTGACATAATGGTCAAGCCACGCAATCACACTACCTCACTTGCCATGAAATTATGCCCTTTCAATCCACCAACTCTTGACATAATGTTATTGCCTTAAAATTCAAGCTTAGTAAAAAATTTTGTTTTCAATGATTCCCAAAATCATTATTTGTTCGACCTTTGATATTTAGCAATTTGACCTGATGATAGTACGAACCATTGTCTAAAGAACAAATAGGAGGTGAGTATTGACTCCATGCCTCGCATGGGTTATAATCACATCGTTCCTTTCTAAGAACAAGAGGACCTGAGTCTAGTACTACTTGTCTAATCTAGGTCCTACTTAGACTTGCACTGAACTCAGAAGTCGTGCCAACTTTCTTTTGTGATTTAGGTAGTGTTGATGCCAAAATTGTCCCCAAGTCCTCGATGCTCGATCCCGGAGTAAAGAGAGGGAGTAATGGTCGAGCAGTTGGTTACTTGAGTCGCAAATGAAGAGCTGAGTGAGAGAGAAGAATAGAGGGCCGCTAGCTTGCGGCGAGGCCAGACTTCGCTCGTTGCGGCAAATGCCACTCCTGCGGCGGGCTTTCCCTTTATATAATAATCTGTATTACAGCTTGCCATATTTAATACATGGAAACAGAATGAATACAAGAGAGTGGCAAATAAGAAAAGTAAGCCACTCGGACTGTTCGCTGAAGTCGCCCAGACTGTTCGCTGAGGCCGCCCGGGCTGTTCGCTTAGGCCGCCCCGACTGTTCGCTGAGGTCGCCCGGACTATTTGCTGAGGCCACTCGGGCTGTTTGCTGAGACCGCCTGGACTGCTTGCTGAGACCGCCCAAATAGGCCGCAGCTAGGTGCGGGATGGCTGTTTCTAGCCGCCGATTTTTTCCCCCAACTTGCATGTCCTACTGTTCATGCCGAGGGTCCTATTTATAGGCTCTAGGTCAATGTCATCACCGTCGGTGAGCCGGTGACTGGAGTTCTACCTGTGCGGTCTGAAGATGGAGGTCGCCACCTTGGCGACTTGAAGGAGGATACTGCTACCCTGGTCGGTTTGACGAAGGCCGCCCCTATGGGCAGTTTGAGGAAAATTGCCCCCAAGATGGGCGGTTTGACGAAGGCCGCCCCTATGGGCGGTTTGAGGAAAACCTCCCCCAAGCTGGGCGGTTTGACGAAGGCCGCCCCTATGGGAGGTTCGAGGAAAACCACCCCAAGCAGGGCGGTTTGATGAAGGCCGCCCCTATGGGAGGTTCGAGGAAAATCTCCCCCAAGCTGGGGGGTTTGAGGAAAACCGCCCCCAAGCTGGGCGGTTCGATGAAGGCCTCCCCTATGGGCGGTTTGAGGAAAACCGCCCCCAAGCTGGGCGGTTTGACGAAGGCCGGCCCTATGGGAGGTTTGAGGAAAACCGCCCCCAAGCTGGGCGGTTTGAGGAAAACCGCCCCCAAGCTGGGCGGTTTAACGAAGGCCGCCCCTATGGGCGGTTCAAGGAAAACCGCCCCCAAGCTGGGCGGTTTGACGAAGGCCGCCCCTATGGGCGGTTTGAGGAAAACCGCCCCCAAGCTGGGCGATTTGACGAAGGCCGCCCCTATGGGTGGTTTGAGAAAAACCGCCCCCAAGCTGGGCGGTTTGACGGAGGCCACCCTTATGGGCGGTTTGAGGAAAACTGCCACCAAGCTGGGCGGTTTGACGAAGGTCGTCCCTATGGGCGGTTTGAGGAAAACCGCCTCCAAGCTGTGCGGTTTGACGAAGGCCGCCCTATGGGCGGTTTGAGTAAAACCGCCCCCAAGCTGGGTGGTTTGACGAAGGCCGCCCCTATGGGCGGTTTGAGGAAAACCGCCCCCAAGATGGGCGGTTTGACGAAGGCCGTCCCTATAGGCGGTTTGAGGAAAACCGCCCCCAAGCTGGGCGGTTTGACGAAGGCCGCTCCTATGGGCGGTTTGAGGAAAACCGCCCCCAAACTGGGCGGTTTGACGAAGGCCTCCCCTATGGGCGGTTTGAGGAAAACCGCCTCCAAGCTGGGTGGTTTGACGAAGGCCGCCCCTATGGGCGGTTTGAGGAAAACCGCCCCCAAGCTGGGCGGTTTGACGAAGGCCGCCCCTATGGGCGGTTTGAGGAAAACCGCCCCCAAGCTGAGCAGTTTGACGAAGGCCGCCCCTATGGGCGGTTTGAGGAAAACTGCCCCCAAGCTGGGCGATTTGACGGAGGCCGCCCCTATGGGCGGTTTGAGGAAAACCGCCCCCAAGCTGGGCGGTTTGACGAAGGCCACCCCTATGGGCGGTTTGAGGAAAACCGCCCCCAAGCTGGGCGGTTTGATGATGGCCGCCCCTATGGGCGGTTTGAGGAAAATCGCCCCCAAGCTGGGCGATTTGACGAAGGCCGCCCCTATGGGCAGTTTGAGGAAAACCACCCCCAAACTGGGCGGTTTGATGAAGGCCACCCCTATGGGCGGCTTGAGGAAGACCGCCCCAAGCTGGGCGGATTGAATCTTCTTAACCGAGTAACCTGTAAGAGAAAGGCATGAAAAATCTCCTAGGAAAGGATTGTCGATTTATGGGTCAACAGGTAGTTCATTTAAGAGTCTTTCAACTGTGAACCTAACCCTTATTCAACAGTTAGGTTATGACAGACCCTCTAGAAATCTACCTTGTCGAGGTAAAATGCTACACGTACTCTTACTTGTTCGTACATTCTCCCAACCTCCAAGGTTGCCCAAAATTTTGATGCTTTGGAGGCAATTGTTGCATATCTTCGTAGATTTGCAACTACTCTTTACATAAGGGAGGTCGTCGTGCATTAATATGTCATGACTTCATCTCATGTGGGTGTTAAATAATTACCTCCTTCTCCAATGCAAACATCTGAGACAACAGCTATTGTCTCTTTGTGAGTAGTATATCATTGATGTGCATGCTCCTTCCTTATTCTGATACTATTTACCATGTGCATGTCATATTTATTCCATACTAAAATGAGGAGATTTATATCATCCAACAAGTTATACAACTTTTGGTAACTTCAACCTATAACAATTATTAGCTAAGCCCGCTAAATTAAGGAAAAACATGCTCCAATAATTACACCCAATTTTGGAGCCCTTCCTAAGGCAGGACTTGAAGATATGTATCAAGTTTCACATCTCTTGGGTAATTATCCCGAGAGGAGTTCAACATGTAAGTTTCCGATATCCTCACCTTAAACATGCACGACCTCTTTCCAGGTCAAGACACTAAAAACAAATACAATTGTCAATTCCTATCCCAAATTCCACAATATCTTAATTACCGACAAAACATAGTCATCATCGTTCACGTACTATTTGAATAAACAAAACCTTGATATCATACGTCTGTAACACACCATTTAAAAATAAGATTTAGGGAAAACCCAAGTCGGAACATAACTAGTCCAATAAACGAAGAGGTAAGCCCCCATACATTGGACTAGGTTTCTTCCACCACCCATGTGGTACATTCATCTCATGTATGGGCACAATCCTTAGGGGCATATATCCCTTGACTTAGAGTTCTTACCCTATAAATCCCTGTATCGACGCACTTGTATATCAGTCGTGATGTAGAAAATCAAATTTTTACGGAGACATCCAAGTTGCATCTCATTGTAATGAGAGCATGTACAAATAACATCCAATCAACTGGTACATTTTATATATGTTTGAACTTGACATGAACCAAGGTACAAGGTTCGAGATGATTTCCCTTCGACACGGGTTATGCAGACTACCAAAAGTAAGGCATAATTCACAATATGATAAACTAAATCAAATCAATTTCAAGCGCCCTACCATCTCTGCCAATAATCGTTCAAGACATGTTTATTTTAAGATAAAGTTAAGATGTCAAATCACGAAACAAGTCATACTAATCGTGTTATCTTCACCATGAACGATTTTCAATTAAACTTCTAAACTTAAGGGAATCATGCTCCCCCAGCAACTCCGCCAATCTGGAGCTCTTCCTAAGGCAGGTACGATGATATGCAACAACTCCCAAATCTTTGGGTAATTATCGGGAGAGGAATTCAAGATGTAAGTTCCTGTTATTTGTACCTTAGGTATGCATAGCTTCTCTTTAGGTCAAAACCTCAAGGATTAATGTCATTTTAAATTCCTAGTCTCACGTTACCACGTCATTATTATTAATTAAATATAGTCATCATCATACCAGTCGCACATATACAAAAATATTTATTTTATCCTATTGTATGTACAAAATTTCATCAAGTCCCAGACAATTATGTTATTAAAAGTTCACGTGTACACTAATACAGATGCATACCCCAAAGGGTTAGCTTACTATTCTCCTCGTTTAATTATCCACAAATTCTCGGGGAAGCATAGAAAAACAAATCTCATCCTTGAAATGTTCTATTTTTCTTATTCCGATTGTGAAATTTTCTCTCGATCAAAACATGGTGTTAGCAGTCTGCCTTGCTCAAGATGAACCAATTGTTCAAGGATTACAACCTTCTAGTTTTGAAAAATTGTGAAGATTTTCAATTCCCTGAGAAACCCCAATCAGAAGGTCACTAGCCCAATAAACGAAGAGATAAGCCCCCTGGAATTCCTGGGCTGAGTCTCTTCGACCACCAACTTGGTACAATCACCCTACATGTGCACACAATTATGAGGGCATACCATCCTCGACTCGGAGTTTTATCCTGAACTTAATCCATTATTTAGGCCCTTAGGGTTACTATTTATGACACCCTTTGCAAGGTCAACATGTGACCAAATCAAAAATAAGCCTATTCCGGATTCAAATTCTTATTCGACCTCTGGTATTCGTCATGGTGAATGCTTTAATACAACAAAAATGGGAAGTGTCAAGTTATCAGCAAGAAAATTAGGCATACGAGTCTCCTACTACTTCAATAATAGTTTACGGCCATCAATTTTCTTCCATATGTCCTATTAGTCTGGGTAAGAGGTGGTAATAACACTCAATAAGCCAAGTTGTGCATTATAGTGTAAGACTTGAAAATCTACTCTAACATTAAACTCTTCCAATAATCACTTTGTGTATCCTCATGTCTCAACCAAATCCATACCTGAGGTCGACTTTTGATTAGGATACGCCACAAAATGTCTTGGTCAAAATGAGTCTGAAGCGGAAGGCCCCCTTGTCCTTCGAAGAGTTGATGGAGAGGGAGGCGGAGGATATCGAGAGCGAGGCAGCCAACCCAGAGTTCATGAATAGGCTAGCAAAGCTCAGTGAGTCGGAGGTCAAGCAGTAGGAGGTTCGGAGAAGGGAAGAGCCGAGGGCCCCGGAGTTGGGATGGAGGCAGCAGGGAGGAGGCAACTTCCATAGAGGTCAAGGAAGACCTCATCAACTCGGGTGGAGGCAGGGTCCGAGGCCGTTGCCTCCCCCGCCTCAGCAATCTATGGCAATTGGGCGAGGAGGAAGAGGAAGGGGAGGAAGAGGAGCAGGAGTGGGAGCAGGTGTGAGAAGAAGGAATCATGGTGCGGAGGCCGAGAGAAGGGAGGTGGCGTTGCCATATTGTGACTTCCACCAGGAGGAAGGTCACGCGACGGCCACCTACCCGGAGTTCCGAGAGATGAGGGGGGCCAGAGTGCCAGCGCAGCATGAGCAGCGGCTGGTGAAGATTGAGGAGGTTCTGCCTCAAGAGGAGGACAAAGAAAGGTGCGAAGATCAGGCCGATGTGGGGACCCGGGGGGATCAAAGTGATCCATGGGGGTGTGGGGATCGAGCCAACCCAAAAGGCGAGCCTCCATGTCATGTACCGTCGGAGCATGGCTTCGACGTCTCAAGCCCCACCCCCAGCGTAAAAGATCACCTTCTTGCAGAAGGATATGTTGGGTCATGAGGACCAATTCTGCGATGCGCTGGTCATCCAGACAGCCATCGAATACTTAACCGTCCCCTGAATCCTCCTCGATAATGGGAGCTCGGTCAATGTCATCTTCAAGAAGGCATTTGGTGAGATGAAGGTGGGGGTGAGAAGAGTGATGTCCTCAGATGGCCCGTTGTTCAGTTTCTCGGGGGAGAGAAAGGAAGTGGAAGGACGAGTAGGGCTCCACGTCATCCTAGGGGGCAGTCCCGTAACTGTTGGTTCGTCATTATGGATGCGCCGAGCAGCTACAGCGCCATCTTCGGGCGACCCCTAATCAGGGCGTTCTGGTGCGTCCCCTCCACTTTCCACCAATTCCTCAAGCTCAGTGTAGGAGGGATCTAGGTCCGGGTGAAGGGTGACCCTAAGGTAGCAAGGCAGTGCTACGTCACCACGGTCAACACCACCTGGCAAGCCAAGGAGGAATGGATGGACCGGGAGATGGAGAAGAGAGCGGAAGTTGAGGGGGTCGCCGGAGGACCCGGGACGGAGGCCTAGGCAGGAAGGGAAGAAGAGCTATAGGAGGTCTGAGAGAAGAAGAGGGAGAGAAGAGGAGGAGAAGAGGAGGCCCAGGTGATGAGTCCTGATCATATACACATATATGGACTCATCTGGGCCGTTTTTCTAGTCTTTCCACTGCACTTTAGCCTTGTTTTAGCTCATATTTGTCATTCTATGCTAGGTGCACTTCTTGGCCTATTTTGGTGTGTTTTCATGTTTATTCTCTTTTGATAGCCTTATCGTATTGTTGAGTGCCACTTTCAGTAGCCTGATTAGCATTTCTGTAGGAACAGGAGTCGTGCAGCTGTTCTCGGTACAATTCTATACAGGAACACTGCGCACGATCACTAGTTCTATTACGCACGACCACTGGTCGTGCGTCGCTGATCGTGCGCACTTAACCCCCATTTTATGAGTTCTATCTCGACCAATGCGCACGACCACTTACGATAATGCGCACGACCACTGGTCGTGCGCCACTGGTCCTGCGAACATTATATTTTATAAATTTCTTACATTGCAGGCTCCGCCCAGGCAGGCGCACGATCACAGGATTCTAGCGCGCACGACCACTGGTCGTGCGCCACCGATCGTGCGCACTGTTTATTCCAGCGCCTATAAATTGACCTGCTCGCGAATTAGGTCGGGATCCATCATCCGACTCCGCCCAGCTCCGCCGTTTTTCGCCCTTTTTGCAGGGTTTCGCCTCCTTCTTCACCGTCCACCTTAGGGAGGAGCTCCGGGCAAACTTTCAACGCCAAATCCTCGCCGGAACTTCCTCTCGGCCATCTCCTTCATCCGAGAGCTTCAAGAAGGGAATCAACCTAGCCTTCTTCTTCAAGATCGGAGTAGCTTGTGTGATCATTCCACCGGTTTGTGACACAAAGAAGACGGGTCCATTGGAGAGTAGTGACAGCTCTCTCTACCCCGGACGCAGTTGAGGACCGAGCTTGGACGCGGATTGACAACCCGACGATTCCTTCCGTGAACCCTCAACAAGACTTCAGAGTCGGTCGATTTCGCACACTCACCTCCCCTTGTAGTGATAGCTTAGTTGGATTTCTTATATGTTTGATGAAGTGTGTTTTGATTATTAGCATTTATACTTGATTATGTCTATGTGATTTGGGTATTCTTGCTTATCATTTTGAGGTGTGCCTTGTGGTGTAGATTGTTGGTTGTGTTGTGCCGCCCTAACAATTGTTAGTGGTGTGCTTTGCGAAGAGGTGCTTGCGACCCTCATTCCGCCGTTCTCTCCATTCCATTCGTATGCCTACTCTTCCATCCGCCTAGCGAAGCGTGGCATAGCGGCCCGTGTAATCCATTCCGACTCCGCCGGTGCGAACCATTCCATCCGCTTGCCTACTCTTCCATCCGCCTAGCGAAGCGTGGCATAGCGGCCAGTGTAATCCATTCGCCCTACGAAGCAGTGCGCTCAAGTCCTGCACAGTTCGACTCTGCTTGCCTACTCGTCCATCCGCCCTTGCGATGCAGCGCGCTCAAGGCCTGCCTAGTCTCCATCCCGCCAAGTGAAGCATTGCATAGCGGCATTGCATAGGAGTAGTTTTAGTTGTTTTCTTTTATTTTCCAAAAGCCAAACCAACTCTCCCGCATTCCACCCGACCTTTAGGACTTCGATCTCAAGTCCTTCCTTGAAAGTTAACTCCACCTTACTGTGTTCCTTTCAGATCGATACTTGGGGATTCATTCCCATTTTATTTTACTTGAACGATCGGTACACTGCCGTTTCGTGCCGCAGTCTTGCTACCGCCTATAGCGGTGTGCTAAGATTTGCGCCATCAAGTTTTTGGCGCCGTTGCCGGGGAACACAGACGTGTGAGTTTTCTTGAGAGGGAGAGCTGAGAGAGAGAAGTTTCTTCCAGTGTGTATAGCCGCCTTATTATTTTTGTTTGCTTTTTACTTATTTACTGCTTGTTATTATTTCTTTCCCTCTTATTTTAAAGTTTTAGGCAAGTCTAATCCAAGAAGTTTTATTAGTTTGTGTAAATTTTCTTGCAAAGAATTTCAGTCTCGTTATATCTGCTTTAATTGTCAAATATGTCATCATGGGACATTTCTCCTAGCACTTACGACAAGATGGTCTATTATATAGACCAAATGAATGAGTTAAATGTTAGGCAGTGTAGGAACGCTGTTTGCTTGTTGTGTCAAGGAGAGGGTCATGAATTGAAGTACTGCCCTAGTCTTTTCAATCCTGACCGCCGCTCCTCCACTCATGACAACATTGTCCCTATCAATCATTCTTTACCCATGGAGGCAATCGTGCCATCTGCCCCCGATCTTATTTCATGCATGGACTCCTCACACCCTATGTATGGCTTCACTCCTAGTGATAATGATCACTCATCTGTTGGCCAACAAGGAGAGGAATGGGAGCTCCTAGATGCTCCTGAGTGGGATTTGGAAAGTATTCTTTCCATCGGGGAGGCATTATGTAACACCCCAAAAATCGTGGTTCAGCGAAGTAGGCGGAGTGGTAGTGCTGCACTTGAAGCAGGCTAAATCTTCCCTTTCTGCTCTTAGCGCACGACCATTTCCCTCTTCGCGCACGACCAGTGATCGTGCGCCAGCGATCGTGCGTTAATTCAGAAGAGAATCGAGTTCTGTCTCGGACAGTGCGCACGACCATTTCCCTCTTCGCGCACAACCAGTGATCGTGCGCCAGCGATCGTGCGCCCTGTTTATTCTGTTCCGCGATTTTGAGCGGAGAAGAAGATCGGACCGTCCAAATCTTTTGGAAATTGATCCAACGGCTAGGTTTAGTTGCGGGAGACCTTTAGGGCTGATGAGAGGGGGTTAAACCCTCATATTCTCTAAGCCATTCTCTCTCCAAACCCTAGAGAAAGAAGGAGGAGCCAAGGAAGAAGAAGGTAGATCCCGCCATTGACGGAGCTCCGGAGCTCCGTTTCGCGAGCCATTTCCAGATTTGGAGAGTGCAGCCCGGTGCGGTCGTTTCTCTCCGTGTAGAATCTCAGATCTATGGCGAAAAAGAACGCGACTAGGGTAACGATTCTTCCTCCCGAACTTTGGACTTGTATTTGTCCTTTCATTCCTCTTTCTATGCTTGCATGAGGAATCCCTTTCACCAAATGGGTGAAGTGTAGGATTTCCTTAAGTTCTTCGGAACTCCGGGTAGATTGTGTCCGTCCCCGGCATTATTGCATGTAGAAAATCCGGTAGTCGTGCGGATTTAGGCATTTTGTGTGAAGCCTATTCGTGGCCGTGAGCCCGAATCGGTGATGCTTGATTTGCGACGTTGCATTTAGGTTAGGCCTAGAATGCGTGCCGGAGAATGACTCCGTGAAATCATCTATAGTAATGCGGGAAATAAGTATAGGCGTCTTGTGAAGATGCTAACGAAAGCCCCATGCTTTGAGTTTGGTTGAAGGCAAACCTTCACCACGAAATTGATGCGGAGCGTATTGCACCTCCCTTGTTGAGTATTCGGGAAACCTAGACCCTTGTGAAGGGGTTAGGTGCGTAGCGTATAATTAGTGTAGCACTTGAAAGTGCTAAACCCTTACGGGCCGAGGCGAAGTCGTACCCGCGTCGTGCGATAGATCGCGACGATTAGAGCACGGGCAAAGCTAAACCGAACCCGTTTCCATGCAGATCGGTAAGAGGTCCCTTCCTCAGGAAAGCCGTGTGATCATGGGAGAGGTCGTGGAAGGTGTCATACCTAGACCGACCAAAAGCTCTTGTTTCCACCCAAGGTTGTGGCCCTTACGGTGGAGTGTTTTGTGAAATGGATGTTATGATTAGCCTCTTGCGATTGCTTAGGCGGTTGTGGGGAACCTTCGGGTGAACCCAACCAACATCATGTGCATACCTAGGTTCCCCTCTCTTTTGATGCTCAACCTAGAAGATTGATTGTGCTTGAAACCTCACCTTGTGTAGTTTGCACTTTCTTTATATTTAGTACTTGTGCTAGTATGGCTTTCTTGCAGGGTAGAAGCTCCGCCGCCCCGGAAAAGGGGTGGGGTCGTTATAATTTGGTCAGTTGTGTTGACCGTTACTTTGTTTGCCACCGCTTGGTGGAATGTTCTTATGCAGGTGCAGGTGAGCCTAGCGGGAAATAGCGGGCGATGGCCCTTTGCAATGTTGTCCCTCGAAGGCCAGCCCTTTTCCTGTTATTCATGTATGGCCGGCCTGCGTGCCGATGTATGCTTTTGGAGTTTTGTGCATTGGATGAATGTAAGGCCTTAAGGCCGTAACTCTTATTCAGGATACATTCCTATGATAGTGGACAGTTCTATTTGAATGGTTTAATTAATGCTTCCGCTTACGTGTTGTACTCTCGTTTAGTTGTTACTTTTCTGTTTATCACCTTTTAACTCCTAGCTAGTGTGGTTTGTATGGCGTGGGGTCCCGGCCGGACCTACTGTTATACTATCTGTACTGGCAGGGTGTTACAATTTGGTATCGGACTTAAGGCGTCGATCCGTAGTTCAGCGAATTCGGGACGAATTCCTTTTAAGGGGTGGTGCGCACGGGTTGTGCATTCACCTAAAACGACAAAAACTAATAAGAATGTCCACTTAGGAATGAAAAGAAAACATACTTGTTTGCGGAACCTGAGCGTCCCATGATTGATGTTTGATGTGTTTTGGGTCACTAAATTGTGCTTTGCATGATTATAGGTGACTAGAAGTGCTGCGGGGCAGTCTCGACCCCGTAACACCGCTGAAAGTAGTGGGTCGGCTGAAGTGCCAGCGACCACTCCTTCTGCTGAAATGATCAAATTAGTCGCAAAAGCGGTCTTCGCGATGATCAATGCTCAACCCCAAAGGCTAGTCCAGCCTGCTACTCCTACTCCGGATGTGGCCACTGAGGTTGTTGCTGCAGTGGAACCTGCGGCGGAACCAAGGGTGGAGGCCCCTGTGCCTGTAGCTGCAGTAGAACCTGCGGTAGCGCCGAGGGTGGAACCTCAAGTTACGCAAGTAGTTGCGGGGCGAGCGCGTGACCAGCAATTAAAGCATTTCCTGAGCTTTAATCCTCCTACCTTCTCGGGATCTGAGTCCCCAACGGAGGCAGAAGACTGGTTGTCAAGAGTTAGAAGAACTCTGAGGGCGACAGCGACGGACGAAGCCATGATGGTCACCTTAGCCACTTTCCTTCTTGATGGAGAGGCTGTGCTGTGGTGGGAAGAGCAGGAGCTGCATAAGTTCTGTGGTAGAGATATTACTGAAATTACAATGGCTGAGTTTTCAAAGTCGTTCCTCCAAAGGTTTATCCCCTCTGCCCAGCGCATTGCGTTGCAAAACCAGTTCTTGAGGTTGACACAAGGTGATCGCTCCGTTGACGATTACTTGCATGAGTTTACCAGACTGAGTTGCTATGCGGGGTCCTTGGTGGAGGATGAGGAGACAAAGACAAATAAGTTCTATGAAGGGCTTCGGGACGAGTTGAGGCTGCTCCTTGCAGGCCCTATGACGTTTGGCTTCCAAGTGATGGTGCAAACTGCCAGATCTTTGGAGTTGGACATGAAGAGGGTACAAGCAAGGGGTGTTGTAAAGAAACCTGAGTTTCATGCGCCGGCCTCTCAGTCCAAGTCGGATTTCAGAAGGAACAAAAGGAAGTTCAAACAGGCGGAACCAGCTCCTTCAAATGTTTCGGGAGCCACGACCGCGCGGACTCCTATTACGTGTTTCACCTGCGGGAAGGTGGGACACAAAGCTGCGGTGTGTCAAAGTGGTCCCCCGAAGGCTGGTATTCGAGCAGTGGATTATGCTCGTGCTGCCGAAAAGGGTAAAGCTGCGGAGTCTTCGGCTTCCCAGCACATTCTGACTCAGCCGAGAGTCTATTCTATTGGCCAACAAGAAGCTATACGACAAACTGATGTCGTCACAGGTACGAATTAGAAGTTAGCTTTTTCAGCTATATATATAATTCATACTGTGGTACGACTATATGCTTTATTTGTGTGCAATTAGGTTTCGTCCTAATTTTCAACTATCCGGCGAGAGCTCTATTTGATACGGGTGCATCGCACTCTTTTCTGTCTGAGGACTTCGTTGTGCGAATCGGAGTGTCGTCTACCTTCGTAGAGGATAGATTGGAAGTAGTGCTACCCAATGGATCTCGAATGAGTGCGGATAGGAAGAGCCGTGTGAAGGTGCGGATCGGAAGTCAGGATTTCGACTTGGAAGCGTCGTTATTACCGTTAGCTGAATTTGATGTGATCTTCGGCATGGACTGGCTCTCGGAGCAGCGGGCATGCATAGATTGCAATACAAAGGAGATCACTCTGGGAAGGGACACCGAAGGAGAAACCATGTTCGCCGGTATGCGAGGAGCGAGCAAGACGCTGATGTCTGCTCTCCAGGTGGTTAAGGCGGTGAGAAAAGGCGCCGAGTTGTTCTTCACCTTGTTGGAAACTTCAGAGCCAATGCCCAGGTTATGTGATGTCCCAGTTGTAGCGGAGTACGCCGACGTGTTTCCTAACGAACTCCCTGGGGCTCCTCCTCAGCGGGAGATCGATTTCTGTATCGAGTTGGTGCCAGGTGCCAAACCTGTGGCCCGCTCACCGTACCGGATAGCGCCAATGGAATTGGCAGAGCTGAAGGTTCAATTGCAAGAGCTGCTAGAGCAAGGCTACGTACGTCCAAGTTCATCGCCTTGGAGTGCACCGGTCCTCTTTGTGAAAAAGAAGGACGGGAGCTTGCGTCTATGTATTGATTATCGAGAGCTAAACAAGTTGACCGAGAAGAACCGATATCCGATTCCAAGAATCGATGATCTATTCGACCAATTGGTGGGGTCGACGGTTTACTCCAAGCTGGACCTAAGATCCGGCTATTACCAACTGCGGATAAGGGAATGTGACATTCCAAAAACAGCGTTCAGTACCCGCTTTGGGCACTATGAGTTCACGGTGATGTCGTTCGGTCTGCCAATGCACCGTCGGTATTCATGGACTTAATGAACAGGACGTTCCGTGAGTATTTGGATCAATTTGTGATCATCTTTATCGACGACATTTTGGTATACTCTCAATCGGAAGAGGAGCATGTAAGGCATCTGCACGCCGTTCTGAGCACCTTGAGGAGGAGTCAGCTCTATGCCAAGTTCTCCAAGTGCGAGTTTTGGCTACCGTCAGTAGCATTCCTTGGTCACGTCGTTAGTGGAGATGGAATTGCGGTAGATCCGTCGAAGATAGAAGCGATCCGAGCGTGGCCTTTGTTGAAAAACGTAGCGGAAGTCCGAAGTTTCTTAGGACTTGCCGGCTATTATAGGCGCTTTGTGGAAAACTTCTCGAGGATCGCACTTCCTCTCACAAAACTGACTAGGAAGGATCATAAGTTCGTTTGGTCGCCCGAGTGCGCACGAGCTTTTGAAGAACTAAAGAGCCGTCTGACCACGGCGCCCATTCTATGCTCGCCACAAGGTACGGAAGGCTACAAAATTTATAGCGACGCCTCAGGAAGTGGTTTGGGTTGTGTCCTAGTGCAATTCGGGAAGGTAATTGCCTACGGCTCCCGGCAACTGAAGGTTCATCAAAGGAATTACCCGGTCCATGATTTGGAGCTAGCGGCCGTGGTATTTGCTCTTAAGCTTTGGAGGCATTATTTATATGGCGTGAAGATCGATATCTTTACCGACCACAAGAGCCTCAAGTACTTGCTGGATCAAAGGGAGTTGAATATGCGTCAAAGGAGGTGGATGGAGTTCCTTGGGGACTACACCTTCGACATCAATTATACTCCCGCTCAAGCAAATTGGATTTTGATGCACGATGAGCGTCTAATCCGCGAGCTGGAAGAAATGGAGATCATTTGCATTGGTAGGAGAACGTCTACTTCAACATGCTTGAACTGGACAGAAGTTCAATACGACCTTGCCGACCGAGTTTGACAAGCGTTGGAGCTGGACGAGAGCATGAAATGCTATAAGGCGGAAACCGTTGAGGGGTTAAACGCTGATTTCTCCTTCGAAGATGACCTTATGTGGAAACAGGAAAGGTTGTGCATCCCAAACGTTGGCGCTCTACGGGCGGAGTTGATGTACGAGGCTCATCATACCAAGTACTCAATCCACCCGGGGAGCACTAAAATGTTTATGGATATGAAGAAGCTTTTCTGGTGGCCGGGTATGAAGAAATACATTGCCCTTTACGTGGCCAAGTGTCATACTTGCGCGTTGGTGAAAGCGGAATGTCAACGTCCCGGTGGGTTTCTGAAGTCCCTGCCGATTCCGGAATGGAAGTTTGATGATATTTCGATGGATTTCGTGCACGGATTGCTGAGATCGCAGCATGGAAACGACGCCATCTGGGTGATCGTGGACCGTTTGACGAAGGTATCACACTTCATTCCGAACAGAAAGGATGATTCTGTAGAGAAGCTAGCAAAGCTCTATGTTGATAGTATTGTGAGGCTGCACGGTGTCCCCCGTAGTATCGTCAGCGATCGTGACGGGCGTTTCACATCGAAAGATTGGAGGCTTATCCATGAACTGTTGAGCACGAAATTGAAGTTCAGCACGGCCTTCCACCCGCAAACGGATGGACAGACCGAGAGAACCAACAGGACTATGGAGGATATGCTCCGAATGTGCACTCTAGATTTTGGAAAGAGGTGGGAAGATCATCTCTTCATGATCGAGTTCGCCTACAATAATAGCTATCAAGCCAGTATAAAGATGGCTCCCTTCGAAGCCCTCTATGATAAGAAGTGTCGTACGCCGTTGTCTTGGGCGGAAACGGGCGATACTAAGCTATTGAAGCGAAAGGATGTTGAACTAGCAACTTCGACGATCCGGGCTATACGTGAAAGGCTATTGGTTGCCCAGGATAGGCAAGCAAAGTATTTCAATGCCAAGCATAGGAACCTAGAGTTTGCCGTCGGTGACCGGGTTTACTTGAAGATCAAACCGTGCAAAGGGGTATCAAGGATCCGACGCTTGAAAAAGCTCAGTCCAAGGTACTTAGGACCGTTTGAGATCGTGGAGCGTGTTGGTGATGCGGCTTATCGGCTTGCACTATCTGCAGAGCTGAGCGGTCTGCACGACGTGTTTCACATTTCAGTGTTGAGGAAGGCAGTGCAAGAGCCTACTCATATCGTTGCGGTCGGCAAAGTTCCGGTTGATAGTGGGTTGTCGACGAAGGTCAAGTTCTTACGCATCGAAGATACGGAAGTAAAGCAGCTGCGGAACAAGTCCATTCGGATGGTAAAAGTCCGTTGGGATAATTGCGGCCGAGAGGAGCTCTCTTGGGAGAGAGAGCAAGCGATGCTTGCGGAGTACCCCGAGCTATTTCTCTCAGGTAGTTTATAGCTGAATTTCTTGCTATTTCTGTTTTATAAATTTCGGGACGAAATTCTTTTAAGGGGGGTGGAGTTGTAACACCCCAAAAATCATGGTTCAGCGAAGTAGGCGGAGTGGTAGTGCTGCACTTGAAGCAGGCTAAATCTTCCCTTTCTGCTCTTAGCGTACGACCATTTCCCTCTTCGCGCACGACCAGTGATCGTGCGCCAGCGATCGTGCGTTAATTCAGAAGAGAATCGAGTTCTGTCTCGGACAGTGCGCACGACCATTTCCCTCTTCGCGCACGACCAGTGATCGTGCGCCAACGATCGTGCGCCCTGTTTATTCTGTTCCGCGATTTTGAGCGGAGAAGAAGATCGGACCGTCCAAATCTTTTGGAAATTGATCCAACGGCTAGGTTTAGTTGCGGGAGACCTTTAGGGCTGATGAGAGGGGGTTAAACCCTCATATTCTCTAAGTCATTCTCTCTCCAAACCCTAGAGAAAGAAGGAGGAGCCAAGGAAGAAGAAGGTAGATCCCGCCATTGACGGAGCTCCGGAGCTCCGTTTCGCGAGCCGTTTCCAGATTTGGAGAGTGCAGCCCGGTGCGGTCGTTTCTCTCCGTGTAGAATCTCGGATCTATGGCGAAAAAGAACGCGACTAGGGAAACGATTCTTCCTCCCGAACTTTGGACTTGTATTTGTCCTTTCATTCCTCTTTCTATGCTTGCATGAGGAATCCCTTTCACCAAATGGGTGAAGTGTAGGATTTCCTCAAGTTCTTCGGAACTCCGGGTAGATTGTGTCCGTCCCCGGCATTATTGCATGTAGAAAATCCGGTAGTCGTGCGGATTTAGGCATTTTGTGTGAAGCCTATTCGTGGCCGTGAGCCCGAATCGGTGATGCTTGATTTGCGACGTTGCATTTAGGTTAGGCCTAGAATGCGTGCCGGAGAATGACTCCGTGAAATCATCTATAGTAATGCGGGAAATAAGTATAGGCGTCTTGTGAAGATGCTAACGAAAGCCCCATGATTTGAGTTTGGTTGAAGGCAAACCTTCACCACGAAATTGATGCGGAGCGTATTGCACCTCCCTTGTTGAGTATTCGTGAGACCTAGACCCTTGTGAAGGGGTTAGGTGCGTAGCGTATAATTAGTGTAGCACTTGAAAGTGCTAAACCCTTATGGGCCGAGGCGAAGCCGTACCCGCGTCGTGCGATAGATCGCGACGATTAGAGCACGGGCAAAGCTAAACTGAACCCGTTTCCATGCAGATCGGTTAGAGGTCCCTTCCTCAGGAAAGCCGTGTGATCATGGGAGAGGTCGTGGAAGGTGTCATACCTAGACCGACCAAAAGCTCTTGTTTCCACCCAAGGTTGTGGCCCTTACGGTGGAGTGTTTTGTGAAATGGATGTTATGATTAGCCTCTTGCGATTGCTTAGGCGGTTGTGGGGAACCTTCGGGTGAACCCAACCAACATCATGTGCATACCTAGGTTCCCCTCTCTTTTGATGCTCAACCTAGAAGATTGATTGTGCTTGAAACCTCACCTTGTGTAGTTTGCACTTTCTTTATATTTAGTACTTGTGCTAGTATGGCTTGCTTGCAGGGTAGAAGCTCCGCCGCCCCGGAAAAGGGGTGGGGTCGTTATAATTTGGTCAGCTGTGCTGACCGTTACTTTGTTTGCCACCGCTTGGTGGAATGTTCTTATGCAGGTGCAGGTGAGCCTAGCGGGAAATAGCGGGCGATGGCCCTTTGCAATGTTGGCCCTCGAAGGCCAGCCCTTTTCCTGTTATTCATGTATGGCCGGCCTGCGTGCCGATGTATGCTTTTGGAGTTTTGTGCATTGGATGAATGTAAGGCCTTAAGGCCGTAACTCTTATTCAGGATACATTCCTATGATAGTGGACAGTTCTATTTGAATGGTTTAATTAATGCTTCCGCTTACGTGTTGTACTCTCGTTTAGTTGTTACTTTTCTGTTTATCACCTTTTAACTCCTAGCTAGTGTGGTTTGTATGGCGTGGGGTGTAACGCCCCGGGTTTTTCTTATAATTATTTTTAATAAAACATATGAAATTAATAATAATTATTTGAAAACGAGATATTAAGTCAGGGTGTCGATGCGAAGGGGCGTTACCGTTGCGGGAGCGTCGTCGCCATCCGACATTTTTGTTTCTAGGAAGAGGCTCTTTTGCGGGTATATATATACGTGTATATGGGTTCCTGTATGGGTAAAGTTATACAATCATGTTTTCGTATAGGGAGGCATATGTAGGTGGAGATTTTTATGCGTGTATAAAGGTCCTTGCATAAGCCTATATAAGTGTTCATATATGAATTTTTATAAATATATATAAGTTTTTTTTCATATATAAAGGTTTATATATTATAAACATTTATATATATAAGTAAACTTTGGAACCTTGAGCGATCCTGCTCCTCCCCCTCCCCGATGCCTTCAGGTTGCCGAAATGGAGAGGGTGGCGAATTAGGGTTTCGTCGGGCGTAGGCCGTCGTGGGAGGTTTAGGGGTCGCCGGAGCTTGGCTTCTTCGTCGGATTAGAGGATCGGAGAGCTCTTGTCGAGCTTTCCTCGGATTGGGAGGTGTTGCGGCCTTGGATCTCGCTTAAGGCAAGAAAACTCTTCATAATCCTCCCCTTCATTTCTTCTCTTATGGCTTAACTGAAATTGGTTTAGTATAGAGATGATTAGCCTGCTAAATGTCTGGATTCCTTGGACATTTCCTTCTTGCATCTGTTGGCCAAATCTTGAATTTTTTTTCTTGTTCGATGAACTGTTGGGTTTTATGTTGGAAAATCCTGATGGTTTGGAGTTCTGGAGGCTAAAATTTCTGGGCATTCTTCTCCCCTGTTGCTTTACCGACCGAGGCCCTGCTCTCTTGGGGCTGTATGCTAGCAGTTTTTCTTCTTTTGGTCTAATTCCTGATTAGCAATTGTTGGGGTATGCTAGCAGGTTTTCTTTTGTTCTAATTCCTGATTTGTAATTGTTGGGGTATACCAACAGATTTCTCTTTTTGGTTCTAATTTTTGGTATCAAGCTTGGACGATTATGCTAGCAGATTTCTGAGTTTTATGTTAGAAAAACCCTGGATTTACGCTCGGGTGGGGCAGTTGCTTGGGGTACCCTTCCAGAAATTTTATTTCCTTTAATTATGGCGGGCTGATGTCTGTTGGTTATCCTTCCAGGTTATGATAGTAGGAAGATTTCGTTCTTTTCTTGGGAAATTAAGGGCTGGCGGCTGGTTGGTTACATTGTTAGGATTGTTCTTTTTTTGTTAATTTGGGGGTTTGATTTCCTTCCTGCTGCCGTATATCTGCTGCTATGTTTTTCTGTTGAGGGCTGGGGCTGCTGCTGTTATAATATTTGTTTGGAGCTGATTCTCTTATAATTGCATATTTGGAGGCTGCCTCTTTGCTTTGGGGCTGTTCCTTTCTTTGTTGATTTGGAGTGCTGTTATGTTTTGGTTGGGGCTCCTTTCCTTGTTGAGTTGGGCTGCCTTGCACCACTCTTGTTGGGTTTCATTACTTGCAAAATAATTCTACGCGCTTCGATTACAAGTAGCTAGAAATGGTCAATATTATGGTGGTTCTATTTGCTAACTCCTCGGCACTCTTAATTGGCCCTGTTTTATTATATGCTAGCTGCTATGTTTGAGTGAATCCTTCTATCCCTCTTTTATATGCTAGTTGCTATATGTTTAGCTTTGTCCCGATCCTGGGCTACTCTTAGATGGTTTATTCTGGTTGATTTTGTTCCGGATCATGTTTTACTTGGCTACTTCTGCATATTTACTTGGCTAAATATTGATGGACTTGTTTGCACTGGAAGGATGGGTACAGGGAACACTGGGTTCCCCCATCACAGATCTTTTAATAGTGGTTGGTAGGATGGGTACAGGGAACACTGGGTTCCCCCACCACCACCACAGCGCCTTTTTATTTGGGGTGAATATCCCCTTTATGTGAGTGGTTAGTGACATTGTTTGGGTCCGCCACCACTGGTCCATTTTTGCATTATATGCCAAGTTTAGTCATGCTTTTGCTTATCGGGCTGGTTCTATGCGGGATCTTCCTAACCTTCTATTACTGAAATCTTTATATAAGCGTATATATATAGCTATATATATGGTTATATGTATATATATATATGTATTTATATACCCCTTTCAGCTTGGATATGTCACTTGTTACTTCTCCTGCTCTTACTTTTAACTATGCTGTTTTCTTGCACCCTTTGGGCTGAGGCATTCTTTTCTTATGGATGCCTCAGGTTCAGGTTCGTAGCTGCCGCAGGTTTTAGAGTAGGGTTGTTCAGTTTCTCGGGTGGAGGGCTTTCCTCCCTATTAGGTAAGGATTCAGTTCCATTTGTTGTAGCTTGTCTTTTCGCTGTTGACTCTTTTCCTGCGGGTTTGTGTCAGTTGTTGACGCCCGTCTGACTTTTGTTTGGTTTACTTGCTGATGCTGCTGCTAGCTTCCTTTACTACTACTTAGTTATTTTGTATTCGTACACTCTGGGAAAAGCCGATTTTACTGAATATTAATGCAGTTCTTTTGGCATTATAAAAAGTTAACCTTTTAACTGTTTGTTGCATTTACTATTAAGTATCACCTATTTGCAAATCGTAAAACTGAATATAATGATACTTCTTTATTATATACTAAATGTAGATCGGCGATCGCCCTGGAGACGTCTCTGGTCTTCAGCGCCGTTAGGTATAAAGTGAACTTATTTTCTTCCGTTGCGTATGCTTGTCTTTTACAAGGTGCGGCTAGATAAACCGCAGGGCCGAGGGACACGGATTCCTAACCTAATGAAAATAATCTTAAAAGATGATGCTTTTATTAATTCATATCTTTTATCGTGAAAAAGTTCGTTTGAGTGCTCTCCTGAACGTCTGTAGTTGTCCCCTACAGGACGTGGCATCATGACGCGTGTTTTCCCTTTCGCTCTGATAATATAATTTATTTCGGGAAAATACGGGTTGTGACAGTTGGTATCAGAGGGAGGTTAGCCGGGTTGCTGGAAATGTTCTGGTTGGCCCGGTTAACCATCCAGTGAGAATCGTTAATCATTGCATACACTCACCGATGGGTCATCGGTAGATCTTGGCTGAAGCACGAACACTACACTCATAAGCATGAAAGAAGTATACGGGGCATATTATGTAGTATGGGATGCATAATATGTGTCTGTATATGGATCCTCATAGGTGACAACATACGACTGTTATGTAGTATGGGATGCATAACGTAGGTCGCATGCGTGTCCATTAGATTTTCTTTTTCGTTGCATGCGATAATATGTAGTATGGGATGCATAAGATCGCATGTGTACGCCGCTCATAGCATGCATTAAGGAATTTTCTTAGTTTGCATAGCACTGCATGCATAGCATAACATTTCATAAGCACACGTGCCAAGCTAGTGATCTACACGATGACACATGTACACCCATGATTTCAAAGGTAATATTTTGAGTTTATTTGCATACGGGAGAGATGCACGAGGGGTAAAGGATGGTATACCATCCTGAGTATAACGTGATATTATGTATTTACTTTTCCTAGAGAAAAAAAGGGCAGTAGCAAAAGCAAGTATTTGTATGTCTCTTCTTCCTAGAGGTTTGAGTCCAGTCTTAGCAGGCTGTTTGTATCAGGTTCTTCCTCGTTCTCGTTGTAGTCCAATCTTTCTGTGGTAATTTAGTCACTATAGCAGCGTTCTATCTTTGTTATGTCATGTGTCTATACTGCTTTGTTAGGCGAGTTTAAGGTTCGAGATTGTTGGGCGCACGTTCTTTTTGACTCTGGTGCCGCTCACTCTTTTGTGGCCAAGAAGTTGTGGATCAGCATCGCTGGGCTTTGGAGCGAGTTGGTGATCCGTTTTGTGTCAAGTACCCGTCCGGAGATTCGGTGGTGTTAGATCTGTGCAGCAGGCAGTGTCTGATTGTTTTGGATGGATTTTTTGGGCTATGCAAACTTGAAGGTAATCGATTTGGAGGATTTTGACGTGATTTTGGGCATGAATTGGCTAGCCCGTTCGACGCTGTGATCCAATGTAGGAATAAGCGCTTTGATTTCATGATGGTTGATGGCTAGCCCAGGTGCGTGTTCGGTTTCCCGCGTCAGACTTCCTCAGTTATGTCAGTAGTCTGTGTCCAGGCTTTGGCGGTGTTTGATGGCCGAGTCTGCCTTGTTTCTGTTTTGCTTGCGGCCTGTGCATCGGCGTCTTGTGTGGGGGACATTCCTGTGGTGTGGGAGTTCCCGGACGTTTTTCCCGACAACTTTCCTGGTCTCCCTCCTGAGTGAGAAATAGAGTTTATGGTAGATTTGGAGTCTGGGACTCGCCCTATTGCAAAGGCACCTTACCGTATGGCACCGCGGGAGTTGGAGGAGCCGCGCACTCAGTTGGATGAGCTTCTGCAGCTTGGGTTTATTAGGCCGAGTTCGTCGCCTTGGGGTGCGCCGGTTCTGTTCGTGAAGAAGAAGGATGGGACGATGAAGTTATGCATCGATTATAGAGAGTTGAACAAGGTCACGATCAAAAACAGGTATCCGTTGCCACGGATTGATGATCTGTTCAACCAGTTGCAGGGTAGCTGCGTGTTCTCGAAGATCGACCTTCGATCCGGTTACCATCAGTTGAGGATTCGCGACTCAGACGTTCCGCGGACTGCTTTCCGATCGCGTTACGGACATTTTGAGTTCCTGGTGATGTCCTTTGGGCTGACGAATGCGCCCTCTGCTTTCATGGATCTGATGAACAGGGTGTTCTGGGACTTTCTGAACCAGTTCGTGGTGGTTTTTATTGACGATGTGCTGATCTATTCTTCGAGTGAGGAGGAGCACGCTCGGCATTTGCGGTTGGTGCTGTCTACCTTGAGGGCACACAAGTTGTATGCCAAGCTGAGCAAATGCGAGTTCTGGCTTTCGCAAGTTTCCTTTTTGGGTCACGTGGTGAGCAAAGGTGGCATCTCTGTGGACCCAGCGAAGGTCGCTGCTGTTTTGGACTGGAAGAGGCCGGCATCGCCTAAGGAGATCCGAAGTTTCTTGGGTTTAGCAGGCTATTATCAGAGGTTTGTGGAAGGTTTCTCAGGTATTTCCGCTCCTCTGACTAGGTTGACGCGGAAGGAAGCGGCTTTCGATTAGAGCGAGCAGTGCGAGGAGGCCTTTCAGAAGTTAAAGAGAAGGCTGTGTTCCGCCCCGGTTTTGGCTCTCCCTGTTGAGGGAGTGGAGTTTCAGGTATATGTTGATGCTTCGCGGTTAGGCCTTGGATGCGTCCTCATGCAGGAGGGCAAGGTTATTGCGTATGGGTCGAGGCAGCTAAAGGTGCATGAGCGGAACTACCCGACGCATGACTTGGAGTTTGCTGCGGTGATCTATGCCTTGAAGCTGTGGAGGCACTCTTGTATGGGGTGGAGTGCAAGATCTACTCAGATCACAAGAGCCTGATTTACGTGTTTTCTCAGCAAGAGCTGAACCTGCGCCAGCGTCGGTGGATGGAGTATGTGGCTGATTATAATGTGAGATCCTCTATCACCCCGACAAGGCAAATATAGGGGCGGATGCCCTGAGCAGGAAGTCAGCTTCTGTTTTCGGACTCTCTGTGCAGTCTCTAGTTGAGGAGTTCTTTTTGATGAGTATCGCGGTGAAGCCCAGTGGTGTTCCATCTTGTATGGAGGTTGAAGAGCCGTCTTGGATTGCTTTGACGAAGTTGCACCAGAAGGATGATCTGGATTTGCTGCACCTCCGGGGCAGAGCTGAGAGAGGTGAGTTGCCGTATTTCTCGATTGATGTTGAGGGTACCTTGAGGTACCGAGGTAGGCTTTGCATACCCGCTGTGGAGGAGATTCGAGCGAAGATTTGTGGGGAGGCTCACGACTCCAGCCTATCTTATCATCCTGGCTCTACGAAGGTGTATCGCGATATGAAGCAGATCGTGTGGTGGCCAGGCATGAAGAGCGAGATTGTGAGGTTCGTAGCGCAGTGTTACACTTGTCAGCGCGTCAAGGCGGATCATAGGAGACCCGGGGGGAAAGTTGACGTCGTTGGATATTCCCTTGTGGAAGTGGGGGAGCATCTCCATGGATTCTATTACTGGATTACCGAGATCCCCTCGGGGACATGATGCAGTGTGGGTCATTGCTGACAGGTTGACCAAGTGTGCTCACTTCGTGCCGTACAAGACTGGTTATTCGATGGAGAAGATTGCATCTCTGTATGTGCAGGAGGTCATCAGGCTGCATGGGGTTCCAGCGAGCATAGTGTCTGACCGTGATTCCAGGTATACCTCTCGTTTTTGGCAGAGTCTGCAAGGGGCCTTGGGCACCGATCTCAGGTATTCTACGGCCTATCATCCGCAGACGAATGGGCAGACGGAGAGGGTTAACCAGATCGTGGAGGATATGATCCGGTGTTACATTCTAGAGCATGGAGGAGCTTGGGATGAACGCCTTGGGCTCATGGAGTTCGCGTACAATAATAGCTACCAGGAGAGCTTGCAGACGGCTCTGTTTGAGGCTCTGTTTAGGACGAGATGTCGGACTCCCCTGTTTTGGGCTGAAGTGGGCGAGAAGCCTGTTCTGGGTCCTGAAGCTTTGGTGGAGATGAGCTTTGCTGTGACGCAGATCCGTGAGAAACTGCGGGTAGCTCAGGAGCGCTATGAGAAGTACGCCAATCGGCGTAGGAGTGATCTGGAGTTTGCAGTGGGGGACATGGTGTTCCTTAAGGTGTCCCCGATGGCAGGTGTTAAGAGTTTTGGAAAGAGCCACAAGCTGGACCCCAGGTATGTAGGCCCATTCGAGATCGTCGAACGCATCGGGGCTTCTGCTTACAGGTTGTTGTTACCTGCCTCTTTCCCCAGTGTGCACGGTGTTTTCCATGTGAGCCAATTGCGGAAGTGCGTCCGCAGTGATCGTCATGTTCTGGTTTCCGTGCCAGTGCTGTAGCCCAACCTGTCTTTTGTGGAGCAACCCGTTCGTATCTTGGAGAAGCAAGATCGAGTGTTGCGGAGGAAGTCCGTCCCTATGGTGAAGGTCCTCTGGAGTAATCAGGATGTTCGGGGTGCGACCTGGGAGCTCGAGTTAGCGATGAAGGAGTCCTATCCTCCTCTCTTCTGCTAGCTTCCCTGGTAAGTCTTCGTATCTTGTGCTTTTCATTGTTTAGAATTGTTGTTGCAAAGTTTCGGGCCGAAACTTTTTGTTAGGAGGGATGGCTGTAACGCCCCGGGTTTTTCTTATAATTATTTTTAATAAAACATATGAAATTAATAATAATTATTTGAAAACGAGATATTAAGTCAGGGTGTCGATGCGAAGGGGCGTTACCGTTGCGTGAGCGTCGTCGCCATCCGACATTTTTGTTTCTAGGAAGAGGCTCTTTTGCGGGTATATATATACGTGTATATGGGTTCCTGTATGGGTAAAGTTATACAATCATGTTTTCGTATAGGGAGGCATATGTAGGTGGAGATTTTTATGCGTGTATAAAGGTCCTTGCATAAGCCTATATAAGTGTTCATATATGAATTTTTATAAATATATATAAGTTTTTTTTTCATATATAAAGGTTTATATATTATAAACATTTATATATATAAGTAAACTTTGGAACCTTGAGCGATCCTGCTCCTCCCCCTCCCCGATGCCTTCAGGTTGCCGAAATGGAGAGGGTGGCGAATTAGGGTTTCGTCGGGCGTAGGCCGTCGTGGGAGGTTTAGGGGTCGCCGGAGCTTGGCTTCTTCGTCGGATTAGAGGATCGGAGAGCTCTTGTCGAGCTTTCCTCGGATTGGGAGGTGTTGCGGCCTTGGATCTCTTTTAAGGCAAGAAAACTCTTCATAATCCTCCCCTTCATTTCTTCTCTTATGGCTTAACTGAAATTGGTTTAGTATAGAGATGATTAGCCTGCTAAATGTCTGGATTCCTTGGACATTTCCTTCTTGCATCTGTTGGCCAAATCTTGAATTTTTTTTCTTGTTCGATGAACTGTTGGGTTTTATGTTGGAAAATCCTGATGGTTTGGAGTTCTGGAGGCTAAAATTTTTGGGCATTCTTCTCCCCTGTTGCTTTACCGACCGAGGCCCTGCTCTCTTGGGGCTGTATGCTAGCAGTTTTTCTTCTTTTGGTCTAATTCCTGATTAGCAATTGTTGGGGTATGCTAGCAGGTTTTCTTTTGTTCTAATTCCTGATTTGTAATTGTTGGGGTATACCAACAGATTTCTCTTTTTGGTTCTAATTTTTGGTATCAAGCTTGGACGATTATGCTAGCAGATTTCTGAGTTTTATGTTAGAAAAACCCTGGATTTACGCTCGGGTGGGGCAGTTGCTTGGGGTACCCTTCCAGAAATTTTATTTCCTTTAATTATGGCGGGCTGATGTCTGTTGGTTATCCTTCCAGGTTATGATAGTAGGAAGATTTCGTTCTTTTCTTGGGAAATTAAGGGCTGGCGGCTGGTTGGTTACATTGTTAGGATTGTTCTTTTTTTGTTAATTTGGGGGTTTGATTTCCTTCCTGCTGCCGTATATCTGCTGCTATGTTTTTCTGTTGAGGGCTGGGGCTGCTGCTGTTATAATATTTGTTTGGAGCTGATTCTCTTATAATTGCATATTTGGAGGCTGCCTCTTTGCTTTGGGGCTGTTCCTTTCTTTGTTGATTTGGAGTGCTGTTATGTTTTGGTTGGGGCTCCTTTCCTTGTTGAGTTGGGCTGCCTTGCACCACTCTTGTTGGGTTTCATTACTTGCAAAATAATTCTACGCGCTTCGATTACAAGTAGCTAGAAATGGTCAATATTATGGTGGTTCTATTTGCTAACTCCTCGGCACTCTTAATTGGCCCTGTTTTATTATATGCTAGCTGCTATGTTTGAGTGAATCCTTCTATCCCTCTTTTATATGCTAGTTGCTATATGTTTAGCTTTGTCCCGATCCTGGGCTACTCCTAGATGGTTTATTCTGGTTGATTTTGTTCCGGATCATGTTTTACTTGGCTACTTCTGCATATTTACTTGGCTAAATATTGATGGACTTGTTTGCACTGGAAGGATGGGTACAGGGAACACTGGGTTCCCCCATCACAGATCTTTTAATAGTGGTTGGTAGGATGGGTACAGGGAACACTGGGTTCCCCCACCACCACCACAGCGCCTTTTTATTTGGGGTGAATATCCCCTTTATGTGAGTGGTTAGTGACATTGTTTGGGTCTGCCACCACTGGTCCATTTTTGCATTATATGCCAAGTTTAGTCATGCTTTTGCTTATCGGGCTGGTTCTATGCGGGATCTTCCTAACCTTCTATTACTGAAATCTTTATATAAGCGTATATATATAGCTATATATATGGTTATATGTATATATATATATGTATTTATATACCCCTTTCAGCTTGGATATGTCACTTGTTACTTCTCCTGCTCTTACTTTTAACTATGCTGTTTTCTTGCACCCTTTGGGCTGAGGCATTCTTTTCTTATGGATGCCTCAGGTTCAGGTTCGTAGCTGCCGCAGGTTTTAGAGTAGGGTTGTTCAGTTTCTCGGGTGGAGGGCTTTCCTCCCTATTAGGTAAGGATTCAGTTCCATTTGTTGTAGCTTGTCTTTTCGCTGTTGACTCTTTTCCTGCGGGTTCGTGTCAGTTGTTGACGCCCGTCTGACTTTTGTTTGGTTTACTTGCTGATGCTGCTGCTAGCTTCCTTTACTACTACTTAGTTATTTTGTATTCGTACACTCTGGGAAAAGCCGATTTTACTGAATATTAATGCAGTTCTTTTGGCATTATAAAAAGTTAACCTTTTAACTGTTTGTTGCATTTACTATTAAGTATCACCTATTTGCAAATCGTAAAACTGAATATAATGATACTTCTTTATTATATACTAAATGTAGATCGGCGATCGCCCTGGAGACGTCTCTGGTCTTCAGCGCCGTTAGGTATAAAGTGAACTTATTTTCTTCCGTTGCATATGCTTGTCTTTTACAAGGTGCGGCTAGATAAACCGCAGGGCCGAGGGACACGGATTCCTAACCTAATGAAAATAATCTTAAAAGATGATGCTTTTATTAATTCATATCTTTTATCGTGAAAAAGTTTGTTTGAGTGCTCGCCTGAACGTCTGTAGTTGTCCCCTACAGGACGTGGCATCATGACGCGTGTTTTCCCTTTCGCTCTGATAATATAATTTATTTCGGGAAAATACGGGTTGTGACATGGGGTCCCGGCCGGACCTACTGTTATACTATCTGTACTGGCAGGGTGTTACACATTAGCAGATCTTTTTGCGGAGGAACCTGATATTCAACTTTCTGATTCTGATGTTCCTCCAGTTTCTTTGCATGATTTTTCTACACACATTCTTTATGATCCTATCGAAGTGAAGGAGTGGGGTGATGCTTCTGACTCAGAGGATGCTCCAAAGTGGGATGAGGAGTTTGTTTTCCCCGAAGGGGAGAATGAATACTTTGAACACGATGGTGCACCTCGGTGGGATGAGGAGGATACTCTCTCTGATGAGGAGGTTTGCACTTCTTCATGGGACGAGGAGGTCCAAACCACCACTGAGGCCCTTGAGTTCTTGGGTTCCCCTCGCTATGATACTTACGATGATGATAGCGATCTATCCTTGGATCTTGCCGGGAGTGAGACCGGGATCACTCCCCCGATTGATTTTTATTCATGTTCTTCTTCTTTTTTATCTCTTAATCCCCTTTCTCTATCTAAGCCTGTGCAGGTTGAGTCTTCATAGGTACTTCAGGAGGACTTGGAGCATTCTGCTCAAGTCAATGATGAGTGTATCCTCTCACGTGAGGAGGTTGATCCCTCCTCCGTAGAGGAAGCCCCACTCATTTCCTTCTCCTCCTACTGCCTCCCTGGAGATGATACCTTGCTGGGCAAGGATAGTTTTGGTGAGATGAGTGAGGACCAGGCCTCCTCCTCTTCTTACTTTCTTTTCCCTCTACCTGTGAGGAGCAGGTATTTATATTCGGGTAGATGCGTGACTGTTCTTTCTCCGTATAGGTACCCGCTACCTACATGCATATTAGAACAGTTACCTGTCCACTTTTCTTTTCATAGGCCTATAAGCTAGAACTGTATAAAATCCGAATAAGTCGTGCTGGGATGACAATAACCCCAGTAGTTATCTTACTTTTATTGCATTTTTATTTTCCTAGTTAGAGTAGTTCGTTAATTTATGTTCAGTTTTAGCATTTCTGCTTCCTTTTGTTTTTGTGGAGCTCACCCCTGCAGGTACTCATTGCAAATTTTGAATGGCGGGTTTGCTTCAGATTTTCATGCATCTTCTGGTATGCTCACTTGCTGAGCATTGGGTAACTTCTCCCCCAGCTTTCTATTTTAATTTTCAATGCTCTATCATTATGATGTATTGCGTAGATTAAGTCTGGGGGGGAGAGCCACATGTTGTTACCCGCTCACGTGCACCTTTTATTTGCATACTAGAAGCATTAATTGTGTTATGATGTTCATTTGCACCGCACACCACTACACCCACTCGAGCGTGCACTTAGCTGTTGGCACGTCTTGAGCTGAACTCATTTCTTTTTGTGTGATTTGGAAAATCATTGTGCTGGCTTAGGATTGTGAGTAGGAGTAAAATGTTGACTTCGATAGTGCTCCTAGTCGAGTGCTCATGTCTCACATAGAAATTCGTGTAGATTCAATTTCTTTGTATGCTTTTAGTTTATATTTTTCTATTAGCGTAAATATTGTTTACTACACTCAAAAATTGGTGAATCCGGTGTGAATCAAACGGTAGCATAGGGATGTGTGTAGACGTTCGTTAGCCTCATATTGCCCGAGTCGGGAGAAAGGATTATCTTTCTCGGTGGCTAAGAACTTGCCCCAAGCAATTCTTGAAGCATGGGTATACGGTTATTCAATTGCGTGAATGTGATATAGGGCATCATTTTGGCCCGGTTGAGCCTTTGTGCCATTCCTATCATCATTTCCTCGCTAGCCCAGTTATGCCTACCCCATTCTTTTGGTTCAGCTCCACTATTGTTCACCAAAGCCTAAACTCCAATCCTAGTCGCACACCCAAAATGCAAGCATTTTGTTTAAATTTTAAATTGGTGGTGTTGATTGTGGAAGTACAATGTGAAAATGTGGATGTGCATCTTTGAAAATTTGCTGAAATTGCTAAAGAAAGAAAAAGAAAAGAAGAAAAAGATTTGAAAAGAAAAAGAAGAATGAAAAGTTTAATTGAAAAAATCTGTTTGAGATTTATATTTGGGAGTAGGCGGTGCACACACCCATGCGTCTAAGTCTAAGTCTGGGGGTGTGGTGCATCCGCGTGTTTTATGGCTACTTGGATAGTGTTATGCATTTGCTCATTTGGGTTTTTGTGTTCTAAGCCTTCATGTTTATATTTGTTTACCTCACCTAAACCCAAGCCTCATCTAAAACCTTAAGTCCTATTAATTCACGCATTTGAGTCAAACCATTGTCGTGGAGAGAGTGCGAACGGGCAAGCTTATGGTCACCGACATTGATGGATTTCAATGGAGGTTGTCTCGAGCCCCGATCTTTGGCAATGCTCGCCTCAGCGTTCAGTTTACTTTCTTCCTATGTAGGACCTTATGATTCACCGTGATTCACTTTTTGAGTAAATGTAATATATAAATACGCCCCTAGAAAAGTATAAACTAATATGTACAATTAGAAATTTTGTCTACTGTATTTCTACGCGCATGATACTCCGCTTTACAATTTCTATGCCAGCTGTGTATTTTTCTTAGCCGCTTGAGGAATTCATTTGCTCGGGACGCGCAAACAGGTAAGTCTGGGGGTGTGATGAGTCCTGATCATATACACATATATGGACTCATCTGGGCCGTTTTTCTAGTCTTTCCACTGCACTTTAGCCTTGTTTTAGCTCATATTTGTCATTCTATGCTAGGTGCACTTCTTGGCCTATTTTGGTGTGTTTTGATGTTTATTCTCTTTTGATAGCCTTATCGTATTGTTGAGTGCCACTTTCAGTAGCCTGATTAGCATTTCTGTAGGAACAGGAGTCGTGCAGGTGTTCCCGGTACAATTCTGTACAGGAACACTGCGCACGATCACTGGTTCTATTGCGCACGACCACTGGTCGTGCGCCGCTGATCGTGCGCACTTAACCCCCATTTTATGAGTTCTGTCTCGACCAATGCGCACGACCACTTGCGATAATGCGCACGATTACTGGTCGTGCGCCACTGGTCGTGCGAACATTATATTTTATAAATTTCTTACATTGCAGGCTCCGCCCAGGCAGGCGCACGGTCACAGGATTCTAGTGCGCACGACCACTGGTCGTGCGCCACCGATCGTGAGCACTATTTATTCCAGCGCCTATAAATTGACCTGCTCGCGAATTAGGTCGGGATCCATCATCCGACTCCGCCCAGCTCCGCCGTTTTCCGCCCTTTTTGCAGGGTTTCGCCTCCTTCTTCACCGCCCACCTTAGGGAGGAGCTCCGGGCAAACTTTCAATGCCAAATCCTCGTCGGAGCTTCCTCTCGGCCATCTCCTTCATCCAAGAGCTTCAAGAAGGGAATCAACCTAGCCTTCTTCTTCAAGATCGGAGCAGCTTGTGTGATCATTCCACCGGTTCGTGACACGAAGAAAACGGGTCCATTGGAGAGTAGTGACAGCTCTCTCTACCCCGGACGCAGTTGAGGACCGAGCTTGGACGCGGATTGACAACCCGATGATTCCTTCCGTGAACCCTCAACAAGACTTCGGAGTCGGTCGATTTCGCACACTCGCCTCCCCTTGTAGTGATAGCTTAGTTGGATTTCTTATATGTTTGATGAAGTGTGTTTTGATTATTAGCATTTATACTTGATTATGTCTATGTGATTTGGGTATTCTTGCTTATCATTTTGAGGTGTGCCTTGTGGTGTGGATTGTTGGTTGTGTTGTGCCGCCCTAACAATTATTAGTGGTGTGCTTTGCGAAGAGGTGCTTGCGACCCTCATTCCGCCGTTCTCTCCATTCCATTCGTATGCCTACTTTTCCATCCGCCTAGCGAAACGTGGCATAGAGGCCCGTGTAATCCATTCCGACTCCGCCGGTGCGAACCATTCCATCCGCTTGCCAACTCTTCCATCCGCCTAGCGAAGCGTGGCATAGCGGCCCGTGTAATCCATTCGCCCTACGAAGCAGTGCGCTCAAGGTTTGCACAGTTCGACTCCGCTTGCCTACTTGTCCATCCGCCCTTGTGACGCAGCGCGCTCAAGGCCTGCCTAGTATCCATCCCGCCAAGTGAAGCATTGCATAGCGGCATTGCATAGGAGTAGTTGTAGTTGTTTTCTTTTATTTTCCAAAAGCCAAACCAACTCTCCCGCATTCCATCCGACCTTTAGGACTTCGATCTCAAGTCCTTCCTTGAAAGTTAACTCCAACTTACTGTGTTCCTTTGAGATCGATACTTGGGCATTCATTCCCATTTTAGTTTACTTGAACGATCGGTACACTGCCGTTTCGTGCCGCAGTCTTGCTACCGCCTATAGCGGTGTGCTAAGATTTGCGCCATCACCAGGCAGGGGGGGGCAGAGGAGTTGATGGAAGTCTGGGAAGAGGAGATGGAGGAAGGAGAGGCCGAAGTGCCTGCTCGCAGCGAGAAGGAGGATGATCGGGGGGAGCAGCCTCGGCTGGAGGCCGTGGATGAGTTCGTGGAGCTGGAAGTCACTTCTCGGGCGGGAGTGATAGAAAAAGTAAAGATCAGTGGGGAGCTCAGCCATAAGGAGCAAAAGAAGATCTTGGTCTGCGTCCAGGAGAACGTGGGCGTATTCTCCTGGAGTGCAGTGGAGATGCCCGGGATCGATGCGGATGTGGCCTGCCACCGCCTCAACCTCGACCCCGGCACCCGGCCCGTATGTCAGAAGAAGAGGTCCACTGTGGACAAGATAGAAGGGCCCATCCGGGAGGAGGTGAGCAAGCTCCTCAAGGCGGGTTTTGTATTAGAGATCCAGCACTCAGGCTGGGTCTCCAATGTGGTGATGGTAAAAAAGGGGGATGGTAGGTGGAGAATGTGTGTAGACTTTTCTTTGCTAAATAAATCATGCCCTAAGTATTGTTACCCTCTGCCTCGGATCGACGCGCTGGTTGACTCAGCCGTCGGTTTTTCTCTAATGAGTTTTCTAGATGCTTTCTCAGGTTACCATCAGATCCGATACACCCTCCCGACGTCAAGGATGTCTCTTTCATCACAGGGGATGGGTGCTACTGCTACAAGATGATGCCCTTTGGCTTAAAATGCAAGGGCGACACATCAATGGATGATGGGCAGGGTTTTTGAGAGCAGAAGGGGAAGAACTTGGAAGTTTACGTCGACGATCTCATGATCAAGAGCCAGGATCTCGAGTCCCACCTTCGGGACCTCGAAGAAACTTTTGGGACCTTGCAAAAATTTAAGATGAAACTCAACCCCCAGAAGTGTGTCTTCGGGGCTAGCCGAGGGAAGTTCCTAGGCCACTTGCTCAGCCCAACCCGGGTGGAGCCTAACCCCGACAAAGTAAGGGCGAATTTGGAGTTGGGATCGCCGAGGAACGCGAAGGAGGTTCAGCACCTCACCGAGAAGCTGACTGGGCTAAGCAGGTTCCTCTCCAGGGCAGGGGAGAAGTGTGTGTCATTCTTCAAAGTTCTAAGAGGAAATCAAAAGTTTGAATGGAACCCGGAGTGTGAGGAGGCTTTTCAAGCATTAAAGTGGCAGCTAACCCAGGCCCCTTTGCTCCAGGGACCGAGGCAGGGAGAGGACCTATCCCTATACTTAGTGGTAGGGTCCGAAGCGGTGAGCTCCGTGCTAGTGCGGGAAGAAGGGAAGAAACAACTCCGGATCTACTATGTCAGCTGGATCTTGAGGAAGGTCGAGCTTAGGTATCCCATCTTAGAGAAGCTGGCCTTCTCCCTCGTGGTGTCGGCCTGAAAGCTTCGGCCTTACTTCCAGGCACACTCAATCCAGGTGGTGACCGATCATCCTCTTCGCAATATCATGGAAGGAGTGGAGCACTCAGGAAGGTTGGTTAAGTGGTCAGTAGAGCTAAGCGAATTGGACATCTCATTTGTGCACAGGCTATCTATAATGGTGCAAGAGGTGGAGGACTTCTTAGCCGACTACGTAACCGAGGTGGAAGAAGTCGGACCACCCCACTCGGTATCCTGGAAGATGTTGGTTGATGGAGTATCAGGGAAGCATTCCTTTGGGAGGGGATTCGTCCTAGTGAGCCCCCAAAGGACAAGGATCGAGCAAGCCATCAACATTCACTTCCCAATCACAAACAACCTGGCCGAGTACGAGGCAGTGATAGCAGGCCTACGACTAGCCCGGGAGTTGGGTGTGCAAGACGTGGAGGTCTCGACATACTCCATGGTTGTGTCATGCCAGATCAGGGCGGAGTTTGAGGCGAAGGAGCCCACTCCAACGCTATTTGGAGAAGGTCAAGGGGGTCATCGGACAGTTCCGCACCTTCTCAATCCAACACGTGTCGAGAGAGGAAAGTGTCCCGGCTGACCTCCTGTCTAAGTTCGGTCCCCGGGCAGGGGGGATGGTGTCAGAACTCTTCCAAACATCCATCGAGGAAGTGGATTTGATGGAGATAGATCAACGAGCATCATGGATGGATCCCATCATCACCTTCCTGACATCGGGGAAGTTCCCGGAAGGAGATGTGGACAAGTGACGACTCAGTTATAAATCAGCATACTATTCCTTGCGTGCAGGTGTGTTGTACTGGAAGACCCTCTCGGGGCTCCTGGCTAGCTGTGTGTCGGAGGAGGAGGCCCTAAGGGTCCTCGAAGAGATCCACTTGGGGGAATGTTGAAGCCACTCGGGAAGCAGGACCTTGGAAGGAAGGGTGTTGAGGCAGGGTTACTTCTGGCCCACCGTCAGGAAAGATGCGGCAGAGTTCGCCAAGAAATGCACCAAGTTCCAGCTCTATGCTCCCCTCCAGCTCCTTCCAGCCCAAAGTCTCCGGGCAATCACAGCTCTATGGCCTTTCAAGATTTGGGAATTGGATCTGGTGGGTCCCTTCCCCCAGGCGAGCATCTAGAGAAAGTTTCTGCTAGTAATGATCGATTACTTCTCCAAGTGACTGGAGGGGAAAGCACTAGCTATGGTAACTTCTCAGGTAGTCAGAAAGTTTATATGGGGAGAGATAATCTGTCGACATGGGCTCCCACTATCCATCATCACAGACAATGCGTTGTAGTTTGCCAGTGACGAGTTCGTCAGCTTTTGCACCCAGCTCGGCATAGATCTTCGTTTTGCATCGGTCCACCACCCAAGGAGCAATGGGCAAGTGGAGGCGGCGAACAAAATAATCGTGAATTTGCTAAAGAATAATGTCGAGAACCCAAGGGGCAGCTAGGTAGAACAGCTACCCTCAGTTCTCTAGGCCTTGAGAACCACACTAAACACAGCCACCAGGGAGACCCTATTCAAGCTCTCCCATAGGTCTGAGGTCATGCTTCCTATAGAGTTTGAGGTAAAGTCACCCAGGGTGGTGACCGCAAGGGAAGGAGATGAAGAATGGAGACTGGAGAACGAGGAAGAACAGAGGCTATATTTGGATTTGGTGGAAGAGCTCCGGGACTTAGCCCCCATTCGGCAGGAGAAGGTCAAGCGGTGTATGGCTCGGAACTTCTACAAGCATATCTGAGTAAAGCAGTTCGAGAAGGGGGATTACGTCCTGAAAATGGTTGATGTGGCTGGGAGAGGGGCCGCGGTGGGAAAGCTCGACCCCAACTGGGAGGGGCCTTACGTTGTAGACGAAGTCCTCAAGTCGGGAGGGTACCACCTCCAGGATGTGGAAGGGGTACCTCTCAGCAAAGCTCAGAGCGGGGATGACCTGAAGCATTTTTATCCTTAAACTTGTTGCGTTGGTTTATTATACGATCGATTGGTTATTATGTTGTTTTCAATGTCTCTTTTTTAATCATTGGCCCTCAAGGAATGTTTGAGCTGGAATACCCCAGATCGATTCCGCTACCGGGCTCTCATTACACGGTGGGTCAGGTTGATCTCTGGAGTGGCTGGCTGAGAAAATTTTGAGCTGGAATGCCCCAGATCGATTCCACTACCGAGCTCTCATTAGACGGTGGGTCAGGTTGATCTCTTGAGAGGCTGGCTGAGGAAAGTTTGAGCTGGAATATCGCAGATCGATTCCGCTACCGGGCTCTCATTAGACGGTGGGCCAGGTTGATCTCTAGAGAGGCTGGCTAAGGAAAGATTGAGCTGGAATGTCCCGGATTGATTCCTCTGTCGGGCTCTCATTAGTCAGTGGGTCGGGTTGATCTCCGGAGAGGCTGGCAGGGTTTCTGATAACACTCAACTTCCCCAGGTCAACTCTGTCGTCGGGCTCTCACTAGCCATGGGGGGGGGGGGGGGGGGGGGGGGGTTGATTCCTGGATAGGGTGGCAGGAGAAAGTGTACAGGGTGATTCATCTCAAACGGGTCTTCTGACCAGGCTCTCACCTAGCTGGAGGGACTGTAATTCGTTTTGGTGGCAAGAAAAGAAATGCAAGAGGCTCTAGTGGCCAGGATTTGCGAGTAGGCCTGCCAAAATAGGCACTCGCTTGGCGAGAACACCTGGGTGAGGACTCATCAGTAGGGAGATGGAAAGATCGTGGCAGTATGCTTGGTAAGTGCATGTCAATGAGCCTGTAGGAATGAGCATTCGGCGCGGCGAAGGGCTCACAGGCGAGAACTCATCGGTGGAGAGGGAAAAATCGTGGCAAGGCTCTTGGATAGTGTATGCGAATGAGCCTGCTAGAATGAGCATTCGCCGCGGCGAAGGGCTCGCAGGCGAAAACCTTGTTGGAACGAATGCAAAGGAAAATTTGGGTTAAGTCCCATGAAGAGGGGCGAGTACGCAGGTGTTCGATCGATTCGCAGGTGTGCGTGGGGTGCATGCCAGAATGCAAATGTTTACGTATATAAGTACGCGTGCGTGAAAGTCAGCGAGTGCTCGGGCAAAGCGCAGGTGCGTGCGTGGTGCGTGTCGTAGAAAAGCAAAAAATAGAAGAGGAAAGACTTACAAAAGAATATTTTACATCAGGGGTGGCGATTCTCGCCTAACAAAAGAAAATTCAAAAGGAAAAGTTTACATCTTTCAAGATTCATACCCTGACTTCTCTCCCTCACCATCTGCGCTAAGCTTGGATCGAACAACTCTGGGACGACCCCCTCTACTGTGAGCTCCTCCGCGTCAGCAGCGAGAAGTCCGGCCCCCTTCAGGGTGTTGAAGATGAGTCTCGCCGCCAGGATTGTGGTGTCCCGCATTGACTCCTCCTCTGCGCATTTTAGGTTCCTCAAGGTTCTGAGGGAGCGAGGAGCAGGTGGAAGGGCAGCCCGGACGAGCTCCTGGTTATGGTCCTTCAGCATAGAGACCTCCTTCTCCAGCTCCATCTTGCGAGCAAGGAGCTGGTCCGTAGTCTCGTGGTACTGCAAAAGGCGAGTGGGTTAAAAAGGAACATTGTGAAAGGTAACAAGCGAGTTCTCGGTAGGCTTACCATCCCATCCTTAAGTCTCTTGAGCAGGCCCTCGGAGACCACCTGTTTTTCCTTCAGGTCGGCGAGCTCCTTCTTCACCTCCTGCAGCTCACAATTCAGCTCCCCGAAGTTCCTCTCCATCGTTAGGCAGCGGCGACCAACCATATGGAAAAGCTCCAGCCTGCTAAGCTGAGCTCGCGGGCGCTCGTACGCGAGCGCTCGGAAGGTGGGGCGTGGAATTTCGTAGCATCCTCCCGCCCATGGAGGCTGAAGGACAAGGCGAAGGCCTCTCCTCCAATGCTTTCCCGCTCCACCCAGGAGGGAGTAAGGGTGGAGATCGAAACCCGGTTGGCGTCTGAGTCCCACTCCAACACGGGCTCCCTGGTCGCGTTCTAATGCCTAGTGCCGAGGCAGAAGTTGCGGTGGCCCGCTGTTGCAGGTGTGGTCGGCATACGGGCGGGCACTCCGGGTGTCTCCCCGACTCCATAGTCAGCGAGAGAGTCCACTAGGGGTTCGGCCCTAGTCAATCTTTCAATGGGCCCCTTCCCCTTGGCGAGGGTCGAGGGTCATTGTTTCTTTGGCGGCGGAGGATTGAGGGATGACCCGCGGCTCGCGTGTGCGAGCCGCTTCTTAGAGGAGAAGGAAGTGCTGGGGGTCTCGCGGCAGGCGTTGGCGTTGGCGGAAGCGAGCTGAAGACTTGGGGTGATAGGAGCAGCCTTCGCTTAAGGGGGTGGAGTGGAAGATCTCGCTCCCCTGCGAATGATAAAAGGTGGGTTAGAAAAAATCAATGGGAATATTGCGAGACAGGAAGCAAACGCGAGCCAAACCTGCCCCGGGCGACATGGGTAGTAACGATTCCACGATCCTTCGGAGGTAGCCGACCTCGAAGTTGGTTGACATGTAGCGGAAGAGCTTGACCTCGTGGCCTCCAAGCGTTGGTGGACGGTAGGTCAGCTCATTCCGCTGAACGGATGAGAAGGGGACATTGCCGAAAGGACCCTTGACGAACATGAACTTCTGGATCCAGTAGTGGCTCTTGTTCACCGTCTCGTGAACCTTGGCGTGCTGGCTCGCAAAGAAGGTCGTCCCATCCTTGTTCACCCAGAAGGAGAACAACTTGTGGAGACCAGCAAGCTGAACTCAATGCGCTCTTCTCGCAGGTAGCATGCGAATCCCACCATGACTGCGATAGAGTTGGGGGTCATCTAGCCCAAGACCACGCAGTAGTATTTCAACAGCTGTCAGATTCGCGGAAGGTAGTTAGAAAGAGGTCCTAAGCGAAGGTGAGAAAGGTGAAGGGTAGCGAGCAAATACTTGGCTGATCTCCGGCCATAGGGGAAGCCGCAGGCCCACGTCGAAGTGGGCCGCGGAGATGGCGAGCTCATCTGTGTGGAGGTCGTTGATGGCCTCGGACTTCGTCGTATGGCGAGCAGAGAATGCTGGCGAGATGTAGTTGGCCACCACGGAATGGTACTCGCTCTCTGTGCGCGAGCAAGTGAAGAACGCATGGTCGCAGAACGTGAACACGCACTTGGACTGACCTTCCGTATCGCCAACACCACCCATGGATGCTAAGACAAAAGCGAGTGCGAGAACGAGAAGGCGAGAGCTCACAAGAAAGAAAATGAGAGGTTGAGAAAGTTGAATGTGGTGGTTGACTATTGATGACAGGCCTATTTATAAAGAAACTAATGGCGGCAGGGAGGAATCGAGGCGTTAGGGGTGCGGATTGTCAAATCCCGTTGTGACGCGCCTCGGTACTTGAACCCGCCCACTCCCAGAGTATTCACAGCGATGCAGCGGGGATGGATCACTGTAGGTGAAGCGAGCCCCAGGCAAGCAGCGAGAGAAGGATGTCGAATAAATGGATTAGTATGCGCAATATAGACAGTGATAGAGAATAGCGAGTAAAAAAAAGAAAGATCCCGCGATTACTCGGAAGGCATCAAATTGATATCATGGTTTTGCGGGATGTCGCAGAAAATAAAAGTAATAATAAACAACTGTTAATTTTCGAGTTCGCCAGGCGAGTGCGAGGGAGATCAATAGCGGATCCACCTCCATCGACCTCGCCCTCGCACCCCCGAGCGCGGCGGAATGCACGGATAGTGATATGCGCGGACCGCACGGAGCTCGCGTAGCAGCAGCCAGACTTGGTCCTCCGCCCGCGAGAGTTGCACCCCGGGAGAGGTGGCCTCGTGGCGGGCGTCCATTTGCAACTCGACAAGAACTCGAACTAGTTCATCCTCAATTGCGGCAAACCGCTCCTCGCAGGCCGCTCTGTCCCCGCGTGCCTGGTCATGCAGCTCTCGCAGCATGAACCTCTGCTTCTAGAGCACGTCAGCAACTCGCCGCTTCATCGCTTCAGGGTCCCGGGGATCACCGAGGAAATTAGCAATTTTGTCCGGCAAAGGGAGGGGCGACATCTCCTCTTCTCCAAGCTCCAGCTCGACGGAGGACTTTTGGACGCCTGCGAGAAGAGAATTAGCAAACAGAGCGAGAAACAATCTGTTGATTACAACCGACCAACCTCATGAGGTCGCGGGCGCTTTACCAGGTCGTTGGCGGGAGCAGCTCAGTTGCCCCTAGAAGGCCTCAGAATACCTCAGCGTGACAGATTTCCCCAGGCCCGGGACGTGGTGGAGGTGGCTCGCAATCCCAACGTCGGCAGGAAGCGAGCTCCCATAGGCTGAATGGCCCAGAAGATGGAACTCGGGGATGGAGATTGACACGTCTGGAGGGGGCTGCGAGCCCGGCGGGGGTAGCGAATCAAGCAAAGGTTGCGAGCCTGACGGAGGCTGTGAGCCCGGTCAAGGCAACGAGCCCGGCGGGGGCGGAGACTTCAGAGTGGGAGGTGAACCCAGTGGGGTGGCGTCCCTCCCGGGAGTCGCGAGGAGATTCTCTGCCGAGAATGTGAAAAGTCAATTGCGGAATTCGCAAAGGGATAATATCGGAGTCTTACCATGTCGCGACGAGAGGCAGAGTTCGATGACATCCGTGTTAACGGCCGCCGAATTATTCCCCCCAGGAGAGGGGATGCGAGTATCGTCTGGAGTCCCGCTAGCAAGGACTCCTGCCATAGATGCGCTCTGAAGATTAAAATGTCAGCACAAAGATAGGGGAGAAAAAGCATGCGGATCTGAGTACCTGTCCGGCGAGTGCGGGATCATGCAGCATGTCCCGGAGGGAGGACCCAGTCTTCCCAAAGTGTCGTCGAACCGCCTGCGCCCTCTTCAGAGCAGGGGGGCGGAGCCCGCAGGCGCCTCAGGGGATGAGCTGATTCGTGGCAGATTGCCCCCTCGCGCGGAACGCTGTTAAGCGGGCTTGAGCTTCTTCCGAGAGGGGCATCTTCATCAAATGCGATCGCGAGTAGCGAAGGAAAGGAAGGAAAGAAAGGGTCCCTCATCACCTCGGAATGTTGGTATTTATAGCGCTGGGGAGGGGGCCCACCAAAGATTCGTGCCAGCTCATCCTCATCCGGCGAACATGGAGGGTTAGATGTTTCTTCACGAGCTTATCGTAAACTCGCGAAGAGCGTGGATTATGTACAACTCAGTGTTAGCCGACTCGCGAAGAAATCAATCACAGGCAATTTGGGGAGTACTTGCCGATTAGCAGCGAGTACCCTGCCATGGTAAGGCGAGGCGGACCATAGATCTCACTCGCGAGCAGCGAGCGGGGATGGTTCAGCGAGTTGTAGAGAACCACTTGGGGGTGCATTTATCCTGAGCGGGTCGAGTGAGGTCTCGCAGTATCCAGCTGGCGAGACGACTGGAGGCTCGCCTCCAGTTGCAAGAGAAGAGCTCGCAAGCCTAGCTCACAGGGAGATCGACGAGTGGCGCCTTCACGGGCCACTCGCCCAGCAGGGGTTCACAGGTGAATTTACCCTGAGGCCCTTGGTGGGCTGCCAATAGCCCTCCAGAACAGCGGAGTTTGGATGTTAGCAGACGATTTTGGGGTGTGCATAACAAACCAAAAGGCGGAATCCCGCTATTAGCATGCCAGTTCAGAAAGGCTATAAATAGACCCTTTGGGGCACCTTGGGAGAGCATACTAGATCTTTGCTTCTCCTTAGGAACTCTTTGGTTAGCTCCTTCAGATCTCCAAGGTGCCCGGCTACAGTCTTGGCTTGGGAGGGGAAGCGCTTAAAATATCTTTCGGGTGTGTGGTGGGACCTCCACGTTGTTGCCATGGGTCGTGTCTTTCGTTCTAAATCTTAGGTCAGGTTCCTCCATGGGATCAGTAAATGCTAGTTGCCCCCCTTCACAGGGCTCCGAACTCCTCGTTGGGCCAAATACGGGTTCCAACAATACATATATATATATACTAGCATCTTCGAACGGGCTTATCCCGTTCTCGATGCATCGCTGCGGGCTTCGCCCGTAACTAAGCGGGTTTCGCCTGCTTGGCAACCTAGCGGGCTTCGCCCACAACCAAGCGGGCTTCGCCCTCCCCCCCCTCCCCCCGGAGCGCTTCGTCCGTTCTCGATACTCTTCGGCGGCCTTCTTCCGTATCCAAGTGGGCTTAGCCCGCCCCCACATCTTCGAATGGGATTATGAATATATTCATTCAAGGTAGAATCCACCGTCATAAGTTCCAAATTGCTATGTAAACTATTTATAAGCCTTGTAGATCTCCTGCATCCTGAAAATACCAAGCCCACCCTTTTTTGCTGGTCTACTTTATTTTCTAAAATATTAACCAATAGGCCAAACAAAAGAGTGTCAGGCAGGAACAACAGTTTACATATGGTTTTAACCACAACTCAAGACGAGAGAATCAGTAAGCACCTGATTCAGCAATTAATCATTAGATCAACATTCAATTTGAAAAAAAATGGGTTGAAGATTTCAACAAGCAGACACCATGCAAGGCTTGGTGTCGGAACAAGACAAGTATAAGCTTAACACAAAGGCCAAACACCAAAATAATACTCAATGGTTCATTAGAAACACTCGGGGAGTCCAAACTTGACTCCTAACTAACTTCTCATAACAACAAGACGAATAAGGCATAACTTCAACTAATGTCGCAACACTTATAATGTTTGATAACATAGCTTAAGATACCCGGGAACACCCGGCAAAAGAACATAAAAATATGCTGAAACAATTCAGAATATGCGATGAAATCGACAGAAGGACTTATCAAAAGTCGAGCGGAAAACTTAACAAAAGTCGACGGGAAGACTTTATACAACCGACGGGAAGACTTATATAAAAGTCGACTGGAAGCTAACAAAATCGACTGGAAGCGTTAGAGAAAAGTCGACTGGAAGCTAACAAAATCGGCTGGAAGCTTTAGAGAAAAGTCGAGTGGAAGCTTATAAAATTGGCGGGAAACTTTAGAGAAAAGTCGAGTGGAAACTTATAAAATCGGCGGGAAGTTGTAGAGAAAAGTCGACTAGAAGCTAACAAAATTGGCTGGAAGCTTATAATAATCGACGGGAAGACTTTATGAAAGTCAACGGGAAAGCTCAATCAAAATCGACGGGAATACTTTATACAGTCAGTGGGAAGACTTATGCCAATCGACGGGAAGATCTTCAAAGGAAGATCGAAGGGAAAAGCTTATGTAAAACGACAGGAAAAGCTTATATAAAATCCATGGGAAGAACTATACCAAAATCGATTGGAAGCTAAGTCGACAGGGAAGCTTTATAAATCGACGAGAAGTTTTAGTCATAATCGACGGGAAAGCTTTAGTCAAAAGCAGTGGCTAGAAGAGGGCCCGATCGACGGGACGGGAGCCTAATCGACGGGACGGGAGCCCGATCGACGGGTGTTCCATCGATTATCACTTAGAAACTTGACAAAATGTGATCTCCCTGCCCTCTCCCGCCGATCGACGGGACAGGGTGTCGATCGACGGGATGGGACTTCAAACAGAGAAAGATTCCAGGAAAAAGCTAAGTAAAAAAATTAACTGGATAATCTGAACTCATTTCTTAGCCTTTAGCTACAAGCCAGCAGAAGTTTATGAAGGTAAATTTCTAAACTTAACCTTAGGATTTAAGCACAAAATCTATATATCTAAATCAGTAAATTAATTAGCTAAAACTGAAGGAAATAAAAGAAGAAAGAATAAGTAAGAAGATCTACAGAGATCAAAATAGGGGAGCAAACCACAACTTGTCTTCACTCGAATCACCGAAATACGGCCTCTCAAGCCCTCCACGCCAAAGATCGGCTCAAACACGGCCTAAGCACAGAGAATCTACGAAGATCAAACAAAAAGAGGGTTAGGGCCGCTAACCCTAGCGCCAAAAATCTACGAAACGAACAAAACTTACCACGCACACGACGAGCACGGCGAGAGATTTCCAAATATATGCTCCAGTGAAGATTTCGTGCACCGGAGTTCCGTCGGCGGAGGTCGTAAAGCTCGGGAAAACTCCAAACACACCCTCGTTCTCTCTCGAAACCTCTGGCTCGATAAACAAGGAAGGAAGAAGATGGAGAAGAAGAAGAGGAAGAATAATATATATATATAGATAGTGGAGAAGGATATTTATAATATATATTTAAACAGAGATGGAGGAAGACAGCCATTATGCTGTAATATTATTAATAATAATAATAATAATAATAAGAAGAAGAAGAAGAAGAAGAAGAAGAAGAAGAAAAATAAGAAAATAATGGCCAAACCAACGGTCGTCGATTGCAACAAAAATCGCATCGAAGACAAACGTCAGCGCTACGAATCCAACGGAGAAGTCGGAATCAAAATCCGACGAGCCAAACTCAAGACATAAATTTTTGAAGATTGTGGCGATGATAAATAAACAAATCTTTCAAAAATCATCGGGGCTCAAATAACGCTCTGATCGCAACGAAACTCGACGAGTCTTTCTAAAATTAAATTATTTAATTTTCTAACGTAAAATTTTCTAATTTTGGCACACTCCAAAATTTTGGTCGACTTGACTGAAAGAATGCGGAAATGCGCATACGACGGTGCACCGCTAACTCCGCACTAAAGTAACGCCCTTACGTCAAAAATTATGTCAAAAAAGGATTAAAATAATTCTTGAAAATTCAGGGGCGTTACAGTCACCCCACCAAAAAGGAAGTTTCGTCCCGAAACCTAGAATACAAACGACAAAAAGGGTCAAAAGGGGAGATAAGCTCACACTCGCTAGATAGAGATGCTAACCGAAGAGGGCTAGGAAAACAGATGCGGATAAGATTCCTTCTTAGCACTCAAAATAGAACACCTGTTCCCAGATCAAGGTTTACGACAAATTCTCCTAAATCCAACACCCCTCAATTAACCTAAGCGAGGGAAACCTAAAAGGAAAAGAACATTACCAAGAACTTGAAATGTCCAAGCTGAGAATGGAAAGCAGACCGCGGAACATCTGACTCGCGGATGCTCAATTGATGGTAGCCTGGATGAAGATCAATCCTCGAAAACACCAAACTACCACGCAAATGATCAAGCAAATCATCAATCTGAGTCAACGGATTCTTGTTCTTGATGGTCACCTTGTTCAGCTCTCGATAATTGATACACAATCTCATCGAACCATCTTTCTTCTTCACGAACAAGACAGGAGCACTCCAGGGCGAAGAACTAGGCCAGATAAAGCAACACTACAACCACTCATCTAACTGAGTGCGCAGCTCTTCCATCTCACGCGGGGCCAAAGGGTATGGTGCCATAGCAAAAGGACGAGTACCCGGCTCAAGGTCAAAGCAACCTCCACAAGTCTCACAAGCAGAAAACCAGGGAGACTAACTGGGGAAAACAACATGGATCTCTCGCACCACAGGAAAAATCCTCGATACACGGCAAACTGCTAACAGTTTCTAGCATAGAAACAAGGTAAGCAATCCAACCGGAAACTAAAAGTTCTGAGCACAAACTGTGGAAATAATCGGGGAAACCTAGCGCGGAAAGCCAAACACACTCAAGGGTTGACCGATGTCCAGCTTAAAGTACAAACGCTTTACCTTGCATTGGATATCAGCATCATACCTGGACAACCAGTCCATGCCTAAAATCACATCGAAAACCTCCAGGTCTAGCACCTTTAGTTTAGCAAAAGCTAAGAAATCACCTAAGGGGATAGTGTTGGATCTTACGGCGCCCTTAGAGGGGGGTGAATAAGGGAATAAAAATCTTTTTTATAATTTTATGGAAATTACTAAGTTGTTTATGATTAATAGGAAATAAGATGACAATTTAGTAATAACTGATATAGAATTGTGGCACAAGCTCTCTCTCTGGATGGATTAGCCAAAACGAGAAGCAAAGCTCCATTTTATAGAACTCCTCGCTAGCGCCTGCGGTAGTGGCTAGCGCTGGCGGTAGCGTTCGTGTCTCAGCGGTTGCACAACCGTCGGCGGCGTGGCGCTCTGCACGAAATCGAGATACCGCCGGGCGGTATCGCTAGCGCTGGCGGTAGCGCTGTCGCCAGGCGAGATTGAGTGTCGGAATTCACAAACAATATTTTACTAACTGCACCAAGAATTCACAGTGTTTATATTGTTTCATTTCATGATCTTTCAAAATCATCTTTAAAATGTTTTATTACCAAAAATGATGAACTTGATCTTTGGCAAAGAAGGCTAGGACATGCTAGCACAAAGCTTATTGTAAAACTTGCCAAAAGAGATTTAATTAGAGGATTGCCTAGATTAAATGGAAATTTACCTTCACTTTGTTCACCATGTCAAAAAGGTAAAATTACTAGATCCTCTTTCAAAAGTAAAAAATGTTATTTCTACTACAAGACCTTTGCAATTAATTCATATGGATCTCTTTGGTCCCGTTAGCACCGCATGTCTTGGTGGTAGATTGTATACATATGTTTTAATAGATGATTTTTCTAGATATTGTTGGACAATATTTCTGTCATCCAAATCCGAAGCGTTTTGTGAATTTTCAAAATTATGTACTCGTATTCAAAATGAAAGTGATTTAAAAATTAAATGCATTCGCTCGGATCATGGAGGAGAATTTGAAAATGAAAAATTTACTTCTTTTTGTGATATGTTAGGCATAAAACATGAGTTCTCCGCACCACGCACACCACAACAAAATGGTGTTGTAGAAAGAAAGAATATGACACTTCAAGAGCTAGCACGCACTATGTTATGTGAATATAAATTACCTAAGTCCTTTTGGGCCGAAGCCGTAAACACATCATGTTATGTTATAAATAGAATCATGTTTCGCCCATCTTTAAATCTCACACCATATGAACTCTATTTTCAAAAGAAGCCTAATGTGTCTTACTTCAAAGTTTTTGGATGTAAATGTTTTATCTTAAATACAAAAGATAGCTTGGGAAAGTTTGATGAAAAATGTGATGAAGGAACATTTCTTGGATACTCTTCAACTAGTAAAGCTTATAGAGTTTTTAATAAGAGAACTATAAAAGTTGAAGAGTCAATTAATGTGAAATTTGATGAGCTTGTTCCTTGTATAGAAAGACTTTCCGCAGGTAATGAGGATGATCTATTACCTCTTTTGGAGCATGGTGATGAAGAACCTTCCAAAGAAGAAGAAGAGAAGGCCAAGAAAGATGAATATGTACCTCCAAGCGTCTTAAAATTTACAAACGATCATCCACGGGAATTGATAATTGGTGAACCATCCAACGGGGTAAGAACTCGCTCTTCTCTTCATGAATCTTTTTCAAATATTTGTTTTGTTTCCGAAATTGAACCAAAAAATGTTACAACCGCTTTAAATGATGAATTTTGGTTTTTGGCTATGAATGAAGAGTTAGAACAATTTGAGCGACATAATGTTTGGAAATTAGTAGAAAGACCATCTAATCACCCGGTTGTAGGTGTAAAATGGATTTTCAAAAATAAATTAGATGGTGAGTCTAGAATATCTAGAAATAAAGCACGCTTAGTAGCACAAGGATATTCTCAAATCGAGGGGATAGATTTTGATGAATCTTTTGCACCCGTTGCTAGATTAGAGTCTATAAGAATTTTTCTAGCATTTGCAAGCTTTAAAAGAATAAAACTATTTCAAATGGATGTGAAAAGTGCTTTTCTAAACGGGTTTGTAAAAGAAGAAGTTTATGTTGAACAACCCCCTGGTTTTATTAATGAAAAATTTCCAAATCATGTTTATAAACTAGAAAAAGTGCTTTATGGTTTAAAACAAGCGCCCCGTGCATGGTATGAAAGACTTACATCATTTTTATTAAAGCACGGTTATATTATGGGAAGTGCGGATAATACTCTCTTCATTAAGCACAATAATGATGATATAATTATTTTACAAATATATGTTGATGATATTATTTTTTGATCTACTAATGAAGAGATGTGTAAAGAAGTTATTTTAGTGATGAAAAATTTATTTGAAATGAGTCTTGTAGGAGAACTTTCTTATTTCCTTGGTTTTCAAATATCACAAAGAATTGATGGTATCTTTGTATGTCAAACTAAATATGTCCATGATATGCTTAAACTTTTTGGATTTGAAAACCTTAAACATGCTTCTACACCAATGAGTG